>OZ038379.1:58576024-59776024 GCA_964036045.1 Eutreptiella sp. 'Long Island Sound 2002'
CGGCGCGGCGGCATACCTGTTGCACACGCCCCCGTCAGCGTGCACGGTGCACGTGGTGGATGCGTCCATCATAGAAGCGCATCTCCGCAGGGCGCGGGAGGCCCTGTACCGTGGCTTCAAGGGGCCGACATCACATCTGGTCAACCAGCACACACTGAGCTGGATAGTGGAGGGGCTGCAGCGGCTGCCACGCCGAGTTGGGGGGCCGCACCACTTGGCAGCGGTCCCGCTCGAGGCGCCGGACTCTGCCGCGGCCCGTGCAATGGCCCCGCCTGTCCATCTCGTCCTCCCAAAGGAGCACGCCATCCTCTTGGTGCCAGGGGATAATGGAGAGCTCAAGCCGCGTGTGCCATCCATGCAAGCCCTTCAGCAAGTCCAGGAGATGGAGTGTCGTTCGCTAGCGGCACGCACCAGGGCGCACACGCCACTGGCTGGCGCCTGCGAGGCGGTGCCCCTGGGAGCTGTACACCACGGCCCAACGCACAGAAATATGCTGCAGGCACGTGGCGGTCGCTTGTCCACAATGCAGGTCATGCGACGGTGGAGACAGAAGCTCACGCGTATGGCAATACCGGCCCACCCCTGTATCCTCTGTGGGGGGCCGGAGGAGGACATTGGCCACATGCGCCTGCTGTGTGCGCGGGACCAGGAGGTGGCAGGGCTCCTGTGCAGGCGTGTGGAGGAGTTCACAGCGGAGCTACCCCTGACAGACAGGGTGGTGGAGTTCCTGGCGTGGAGGGAGCACGGCTGCGGGTGGACTGAATCCCTGATGGCGGGTGTCGTCCCCGGGGACCTGAAGCGGCTGTTCGCTGCGGTGCGAGCGGCGTTGTCCCGGGGCCCTGCCAAGGCAAGGCTCTTTGTGGAGGACATGGTCCAGATTGCGGAAGATGTATATGCCTGCAGGAACCATCGGCTCGCCCAGATCATGCAGCTGCCGATGCAAGATCGAAGGAGGGCGGTATACGCGTTCCTGCGAGGTGACACACCCTTCTGCCCGCCGGCAGGGAGAATCCAACGGCGTCCGCCGTGGAACCTGTTTGCCGGCCTCCCTGGCAACCTGCGGGCAACCTTTCAGAGGGCACCGCTGCACGCACTGCTGGTGCCACGGTCGTGCATCGCGCACGAAGACGCCATGTCCTTGTTCCCTCACTGGGTGGCGGCGGTGGCGCAGGCCTTTAGCCAGTGGATCGGTTCCTGGGTGGCACGGGACATCACGGCATTCAGGGAGTGGTCGCGCATTGTCCGCGCAATCGTGGGCCCTGGTGCGTGGTACCATGGTGAGAAGCCCTGACGGCCAGAGTGATCCCTGGCTCCAGGTGTACGCCAACCATCCAGCTGTGGGGAACATCATGGGCTGGCCTCGCGAGGTGCTGACGGTCCTTCAGCAACCTCTGTGCAGTCTCCCAATCCTGGCGGTGGCTGTCGTACTTGAGGTGGGTACGTTGTGGCTGTATGACCGGCAGCTGCGACGAGCCATACCAGCGGTCACGGAGCGGCGGTCCATGACAGTGTTAGTGGGCTCCAAGCAGCTGGCACGGGTACAGGGCGACGACACGCAAGGCCACGTCATGGGTGCCATGTTCTCTCTGCCAGAGGGGGACGACCAGGTGGCTGCCGATGCCCGTCACACCCTTGACACCCTGGGCCTCGCGGCGGTCATTGAGTCTCGGGCGGGAGGACAAAGCTTGGTTCTAGCATCCGCCAGGGGCCCCGGGCAAGACAGGGTTGATGTCATCGTGGATGCTTACAGGACTACGGTTGGGAACTCCTGGCGCATGGCACACACAGCCCCAAAGTTGCGCGATGGCCCCAGCTGATTGCGGGCCACCCGGTGATGCCCGACGGGCGACCGATACTCCGCCCGGTGTCCACGTGGGAGGAAGCGAGGCGCAGCCTACTCAGTTGTGCCACAGCACGCACGCTGGCGGGTGCTTTGCTCAGACTCCAGGACGTGTGCTGCGATGTATGGCAGGACCTGTGGTTGCAGTGTTGTGATAGTAGCTGCGTTCCGTCGCGGTCTGTGCTTCCGCAGCGATGCCACGGGTGCAGAGAGACAGCGTCAGTTTGGGTTCATCAATGTGCCTCCGTCCCACTATGCGGGACATGTAAGGAGCGTGCCGATAAGGGGTGGCCTAAGGCGAGGTGGGCACTGCGGCACTCTGGACAGATGTCCTCAAGTGCCTGGAAGACAATTCAGGGTGACCTGAAGAGTGTCCGAGTGGAAGGGGTACAGTGCCCTGGTGCGCCATCGGCAGCCCTGCCCCTGCTGCTATGGTGGGCGGCTCTGGAGGGCGACTCGCGGATACTCTGGTTGTGGCATCACGGAGGAAATGGTGACGGCGTGGTGGGCGCCGGGGGTTATGCAGATTGATGGGGTTAGGAATTGTGGGTGCACCTGCTACCATCCCTACGCTGGACGCAGCGGAGGAGGTAACCCCTGAGAAGCAGTGCCCTCATGGCCTGTTTGTGCGGTACTGGCAGGCGGCGTATGACGGCCAACGCGATGTGACAGGTCGTGCCGGCCTGATGGTGAGCCGTACTGCCCCCGTGCATGAGGGCCGGACAGAGATGCTTGACCCGCCTGCCTCGGGTCGCCGCATACAACAGTGAGGTGTCATGGGTCGTCCCAACCAGGGTAATAAGGCCCAAACCCCTGTAGGGTATTCCCATGGCACCGGGGTCTCTACTGGCGGCCTGGCTACGGCAGTATTGGGAGTGGTTGCTCGGGATACACCGGGGGTGCACGGAGTTGTCTGGAAGCGGGCGACATCGTTGCCGGCGCTACGGTGCACGCGTTCCGGCGCCCCCTGGGAGTGTTACACGGGGTTGCGGGGACAGCCTGCAGGCCCCGGGAGCGGCGACGAAGTGGTGATGTGTGCATAGAGGGATGTGACGGCGAGGTCGTCAGGTGGACTGTATGGCAGGCGTACTTGAGACGGCGTGGCATCCTGGGAGGAGCACTCACAAGGGGCACGCGGAGTTCAAGGTGACGGTGTACTGGTGTCTTGGGGGTATACGCGGCGGTACTGGGGTCCGTACGGTGGGGCTACGCGGCGGTACTGGGGAACCGTACAGTGGGGGGGCTGCGGGGATGCATGGCGGTACTGGGGTGTCCCCCTGACCCCTCTAACAACTCAGGGGGCGCGCAGGGGCATCCCCTGGCCCTGTTAACAAACTAGAGGGACCGTGCCTGCGGGCATGTACATAGTCTAACCTCTGACCATGGCCTTGCGGTTGCGGTGGTGCCTGTGGCGGCGGCTCGCAGGTGGCACTGGCGTGGCAACAGCGGTACTGCGCGGCGTCCTAGCGAACAGTATGCGGTCGCCTCACCATTTGTAACGATTTACCCCTGGGGGGCGCCAGTCCGGTCCGCTAGAGGCGGGGAGAGAGGAGGAGCAGCATGCTGAGTGGTTCGGGGGGTGACGCGCGGGCCAATGCTATAAGTAGGCTCGCCACGTCGTCGCTGGGGGCTGAACCTGCGGCCTGGCCGCTGCTGTGGCGGAAGAGGCGCAACCACGGGAGCTGGCCAATCAGTGCAGGTAAGGGTCAAGGGTAGGCGCCAGGGCAAAGTATGTGGGCCAGATGAGGTGCACCTGGTTACCACAGCCCGGGGCGAGCCTCTGGTGGGTACCCCTACAGGGGGTATATATAATCAAGCTACGGCACCCACCAGCCCGAATCCCAGCCAGTGATATTCACGGGTTGCGCCACTCCTGTCGCGTAGCGGCCAGCGTCCCCCCCTGTAGACCCTCAGGTTACATTATACGTGGGCAAGAGGATGCCTCGAAGATTGCCTGATTGGGTTCTGGCCCCTGACAAGGAGTGCCGGCACAGTATATATATCCGGGGTGTGGGTGCGGCTCAGGGCCACGGGGACGTGGAGTTGATACCGTGTTTCTGTACTATACTAGGGGACTGATGCGGTGGGTCGGCGGCGTACATTGTGGGGACACAGGGGCGATGAAGGCTGAGGGCCAGTCTAGGCTGGATCCTCCCAGAAATCCTGCCCGTGCATAAAAGGGTTATTGCGTGCTGGCAGTGGGATATGAGGAGTCAGGGCTGGTGGGTATTTAGGAGTACGCAACTGACAGTGGATTACGTGGGGTCACAGGTACTGGACGTCCCCACCGTGGCAGGGGTACGCGAACAACGGAGAGTCCGCTCTTGCTTCACCGCATGCGTGCTGCTTTGTGCCTTGGTTGCTGCTTTGCGCCGGACGGAGAAGCCATTGCTTTCTGCTTGTTGCGATGCTGCTGCATTGCTGTGCCTTGCCCCCTTACCCCCGGCGAACGAACGGGCCAGCGTCCGTCGCCGTTGCTAATGCTAACGCTTTGCAGTCGCCACTGCCCCCAAAACCTGGTTGACCGGTATCCCCGGTCCTCTGGGTCCTCCGTCATACTATGGGCTACCGCAGGCAGCCCTTGGACCCACGGGATCGAGCGAGGCAGGAACCACCTGTCGGCGCGAGATGCCCGGTAACTCCAGTAGACGGCATGATAAGTGGTTATGACTATGACTATGACTATATATATATATATATATATATATACATATATATATATATATATATACATATATATATATGTATATATATATATATATATATATGTATATATATATATATATATATATATTACTACACCCCTCTCCCCTTTAGCTAACAACAAGCAACAACAACAACAACAACAACAACAACAACACCGCTCCGTGTCATTTTAGCCATTGCTCCGTTCCAACGCTTCGGATCTTCTCTTCATGTGGCTTTTTCGAAGCCTCGGTGGAGGCCTTGCGAAATCCAAGGTCTGAGCCAAAAACTCACCGGTGGCCCCCCGGGCCAATGGCGCCAAGTGGGGAGGTGCCCTCCCGAATCTGCGCAGTTTTGGGCCAAAAACAGCCATTTTTCGCCCAAAACAGCCCTAGTAAGGGTGCAAAACAGCCAAACGAAGGCAAACAGCTGCTACACTGCACGTGCGGCTTGACATTCCCGAGACCAAGGGACCTATGGTGCGCTCTAACTCCACGATATGTCCGAGAAACGGCCCAAAAAGGCACCCAAAAGCCCCAGAAACTGCGCAATGTGCACCATCACGCCGAAACCAAAAACGGGCCGTATCTTGGGCTACGTGGCTCAAAACTAAATTCCGAGGGCGCCTAGTCCACCCGCAACCCCCCACTTTTTATGGTTTCCAACCCTCAGAATCGCCCAAGGAGACCCGTAGACCCCCGTACCAGTGGTCACTTGGTGCAGCCGGAGGGCCGGCCAGCCCACGCACGGGGGCCAACGGTGGGTCCACCAGGGTCCCCGGGGCGAAAAAAATGATTTTTTCCAAACTTGTTCCTAGACCACTTGAGATGCTCAAACAAGTGTTTTCAGGCCGCTTTGAGCCCATGGTGGCGCGTTTTGGGCCAAAGGAAATCCCAAAATGCCTTTAAAATGGGGCGTTTTGGGACCAACAATGGGTCAAAAATGGGTCAAAAACGTTGTTTCACAAAAATCATCCTGGACCATTTATGATGCTCAAACAAGTTGTTTTAGCCCATTTTGAGCCCGTAGCGACGGGTTTTCGCCCATAGAAAATCCCAAGAAAACCCTGAAGATGGGCCATTTTGTGACCAAAAATGGGTCAAAACCGGGTCAAAAACGCGTTTTTCAAAAAGTGATCCCGGACCACCTGGGATGCTCAAACAAGTGTTTGTAGCCCGTTTTGAGCCCGTTTTGACCGAGTGTAGCCCCTTCCACCACATGTATGCACCACTTTGTGCCCTTCGCACGTACCTTAGAGCCGTGTGGTGGAGCCACCTAGAGTTGGGAGAGGGGTGTAGATTGGAGGATATATATATATATATACATATATATATATATATATATATATATATATATATATATATATATATATATATATATATATATATATATATATATATATATATATATATATATATATATATATATATATATATATATATATATATATATATATATATATATATATATATATATATATATATATATATATATATATATATATATATATATATATATATATATATATATATATATATATATATATATATATATATATATATATATATATATATATATATATGGCACAAGGTGTGAAGCCCCCCACCCCCCATAGGCACCTATGGGCCGGGGTCGGGTGGGGACCCAGGACCCCCCCCCTATTTTTGGGTCGAGAATCTCAAAAAAAGGAAAATTAGAGTGATTGAAGACGGTGGTGGGCCGCTATGACCCTTCAAAGTTGCTAAAAATAGGTATTTCTTACCAAGTGACATCATCCTACAAATAGCCTCAAAATCCTAAAAATAGCCCTCTCTACATCACAAAACCCACCAACACGCCACACCATTCCCGTCAATGCCTTCTTTTGGATCCATTCATCACTCTTTTGCCCCACTAGGGGCAGGGGAAGGGGCGCCTGCACCCTAGCTTACCAATGTTTGAGCCAACCTTGCATATTTTGCTATTTTTAGTTCACTGGTTAGGACCCTATTTTTGGTGATGTCATACCCTATTTTTAGCCCTACCCACACCTTTGTGTGCCCAAATGGTCCACCCCAACTATCCAAAAACCTTCTCAAAGGTGTTTGTTTGTGTTCCCCACCCTTAAAATAGGGGGTGTGGTCCTTACTTGCCCTCCAATCCTCCCCAAGTCACATGTATGCACCACTTTGTGCCCTTCGCACGTACCTTAGAGCCGTGTGGTGGGGCCACCTGGAGTTGGGAGAGGGGTGTAGATTGGAGGATATATATATATATATATACATATACATATATGTATATATATATATATATATATATATATATATATATATATATATATATATATATATATATATATATATATATATATATATATATATATATATATATATATATATATATATATATATATATATATATATATATATATATATATATATATATATATATATATATATATATATATATATATATATATATATATATATATATATATATATATATATATATATATATATATATATATATATATATATATATATATATATATATATATATATATAATACTACACCCCTCTCCCCTTAAATTTAGCTAACAAGCAACAAGCAACAACAAGCACGTCTCCGTGCGGCTTTGGCCATTGCACGTGCCCTACGCCTCGGGCCCAACTTTACCTTACCCATCTTGGAGCCTAGGTGGTGGTCTTGTCAAATCCAAGTTTTGAGCCAAACACTCACCGGTGGCGGCCCGGGGCGGGGGCGCCAAGTTGGGAGGTGCCCCCCCAAATGTGCGCATTTTTGGGCCAAAAACAGCCATCTTTCGCCCAAAAACAGCCCTAGTATGGGTTCAAAACAGCCAAACGAAGGCACACGGCTACTACACCTCACGTGCGGATTGACTTTTTCGCGACCAAGGGACCTTTGGTGCCCCCTAACTCCACGATATGTCCGCTGAACGGCCCAAAAAGGCGGCAAAAAGCCCCAAAATATGCGCAATGTGCACTAGCACCCCGAAACCAAGAACGGGCCGTATCTTGGGCTACGTGACTCAAAACCGAATTCCGAGGGCACCTAGTCCACCCGCAACCCCCAAATTTTCATGGTTTCCAGGCCTCAGAATCGCCCAAGGAGACACGTAGGCCCCCGTACCAGTGGTCACTTGGTGCAGCCGGAGGGCCGGCCAGCCCACGCACAGTGGGGGCCAACGGTGGGTCCACCAGGTCCCCAGGGCGAAAAAAACATTTTTTCCAAAGTTGTTCCTAGACCACTTGGGATGCTCAAACAAGTGTATTTGGGCAGTTTTGAGCCCGTGGCGACGGGTTTTGGCTCCTGGAGACTCCCAAAATGCCTTGAAAATGGGCCATTTTGGGACCAAAAATGGGTCAAAAATGGGTCAAAACCGCGGTTTTCCAAAAGTGATCCCGGACCATTTGGGATGCTCAAACAAGTGTTTTTAGCCCGTTTTGAGCCCGCTTTGACCGAGTTTAGCCCCTTCCACCACATGTATGCACCACTTTGTGCCCTTCGCACGTACCTTAGAGCCGTGTGGTGGGGCCACCTGGAGTTGGGAGATAGATCCGTAACCGCGCTTTCAGCCCGCATCCAACGAGCTACTGCATACCAGGAGTATATACAACCACAAACTTTTGAGTTTTCGGCCCGGCCGCCTGTTCTTTCCCCGCCGGACAATTCCAAAAACGAGCAGCGTCCATACTCTGGCCTCCCTTGAGTCGGTACTGCAGACCGCCTATCTGGGCACCTAGGTGGGTAACCTAGTACTCCCTCCCCCTATTATGAGGTCGCTGAATCCGACTATCAACTCAGATTTGGCCGGTGGGGCGGTTATTACCGAGTTTTTGGTCGCGCGCGCGCTCCACTTCACCCCCCTCATATCCCGACGCCACTGTCTGAAATTCAGGAGACAAGTGAATGTTCAGAATCAGCGACCTCGAAATAGGGGGGGTACAAAGATTTTCACGTCGATTTCGTAAAATCTGCTATTTTTAGTACTTTCAGGGGGAACAATATACTGGGTAGGATCTGCCTGCACAGTACAGGCAGATCCTACCGAGTATATAGTCCCCCCGAAAGTACCAAAAATAGCCAATTGTACCAAATGAACGTGAACATCTTGGTAGCCCCCCAAATTTGGAGGTCGCTGCTTCCGAACATCCACTTGTTCTTTGAATTTGAGACAGTGGCGTCGAGATGTGCGGGGTTCAACTTGAGCGCGGGCGCGACCAAAAACTCGGTAATAATCGCCCCAACCGCCAAATCAGAGTTGATATTCTAGTTCAGCGACATCAAAATAGGGGGGGGGGGGTACTAGTTTACCCATGTAGGTCCCCGCGGGAACCCGCTCTAACACCACCTCAAAGGGGGTCTGGGTGTCCACGGTGCTCCTGGGCGGAAGTGTCCGGCGGGCAAAAAAAAGGCGGCCGGGCCAAAACTCAAAAGTTTGTGTTTGTATATACTCTTGGCTTGCGATTGCTCGTTCGATGCGGGCTGAAAGCGCGGTTACAGATCTTTTTACGGTTTGTTCTAACTCCTCGTCTAGAAAAAGTTATTTCCGGAAAACCGCGGGAAAGTGAGGTAAAAATGAAAACAAAAGTTGTAGCGCCCAAGAGCATCTATTTATCATAAATAATGCACTTTGTTTTTGACTTTTGGGGGGTCATTTCCAGGGTGTATTCGGGTACAAGTAGGACTTTTTGGGCAAGTTGTGGTGTGTTTTGGGCCCCCATTTTTTGGTGAGTAACCTCAAACCCAAGTTCTTTTGGCCAAGGTAAGTCCCCCCGAAGGGCCCCCAAGTGTCTGAGTTGCGCAATTTTGGGGGGTCGCGCAGTTTTGGGGGTAGCGGATGGTTTGGAAAAGTGAAACCTTGTTGGGACATAAAGTTGGGTAAGTGTGGACGTATCTTGAAATCAAAGTACCTACCCCCCCTCTCTTGAGGTCGCCCGATTGCGTGGAGACGTCTGATTTCACCGGGGGGGCCAATATTACCAAGTTTTTGTCGCGCGCGCGGCGATTTGGGGGGGGGGGTCAAAAAGTGGTATATTGGCTCTGAATTGGGCAAAACCACTATTAAATTCGTCTTCTCCGACCCCGAAATAGGGGGTAATGTGTTCTTTGATTTCATTTTTACCATCGGGAACCCCCCCCCCCCATCCCGGTAGGATTTGCACACAGCCCCCAGATGGCCATTTTGGCCACCCCCAGAAAAACACGGGTACCTATCAAAATATGATAAGCCAGGTATCCCCATATACCAATTTCGGGTCGCTGAGTAAGAATATCAACTCAGAGTTTGAAAACCTGACGATATGTTTAACTCTTTCCACAAAAAAATGTTAAAAACGCACTCGTTGGGAATCTGCAAAACTCTTTGATATACGCCCATATCGTGACGTGGCGACCGCAAATTCTTTACAAGGGACCTCGAAATAGGGGGGGGGTATACTTTGTTTGTCATATGGGGCCACAATGCCGAAGAGTTATAATTTTGGGGTAAAAAGGTAGGGGTATTCCAGGTACCGGGATAAACACTTGGTACCCAACTTGTCACGTCCTCCCCCAACTTTACCCCTACTTTTTTACCCCAAAACTATAACCCTTCGTCATTGTGGCCCCAGATGACAAAGAAAGTATACCCGCCCCCCTATTTCGAGGTCGCTTGTTACAAATTTGAGGTCGCTACGTCACGATATGGGCGTATATCCACGAGTTTTCCAGATTCCTAACGAGTGCGTTTTTAACGTCCATTCGTGTAATTACTCAAACATCTCGTCATCGTTTCGAATTCTGAGTTGATATTCGTACTCAGCGACCCAAAATTGGTATATGGAGATACCTGACTTATCAGAATTTGATAGGTACCCGTGCCTTTCCGGGGGCGTCCAAAATGGCCATCTGGGGGCTGTGTGCAAATCCTACCGGGATGGGGGGGGGTTTCCTGATGGTAAAAATGAAATCAAAGAACACATTACCCCCTATTTCGGGGTCGGGAACACGAATTCCATAGTGGTTTTGCGCAATTCTGAGCCAACATACCACTTTATGACCCCCCAATCGCCGCGCGCGCGCGACAAAAACTTGGTAATATCGGCTCTTCCGCTGAAATCAGACGTCTCCACGCGATCAGGCGACCTCAAAATAGGGGGGGTAGGTACTTTGATTTCAAGATACGTCGACACTTACCCAACTTTATATCCCGACAAGGTTTCACTTTCCCAAACCATCCCAAACCCCCAAAACTGCGCGTCCCCCCAAAATTGCGCAACTCAGACACTTGGGGGCCCTTGGGGGGGACTTACCTTGGCCAAAGGAACTTGGGTTGGAGGTTACTCACCGAAAAATGGGAGCCCAAAACACACCAGAACGTGCCCAAAAAGTCCTACTTGTACCTCGAATACACCCTGGAAATGACCCCCCAAAAGTCAAAAACAAAGTGCATTCTTTATGATAAATAGATGCTTTGGACGCTACAACTTTTGTTTTCATTTTTTCCTTACTTTCCCGCGGTTTTCCGGAAATAACTTTTTCTAGACGGGGAGTTGGAACAAACCGTAAAAAGACCCGTAACTGCTCTTTCGGCCCGCATTTGATGACACATCGTATGCCAAGAGTATATACAAACACAAACTTTTGAGTTTTGGCCCGGCCGCCTTTTTTTTCCCGGCCGGACACTTCTGCCCAGGAGCACCATGAACACCCAGACCCCCTTTGGGGTGGTGTTAGAGCGGGCCCCCCCGGGGACCTACATGGGTAAGCTAGTACCCCCCCCCCCCCTATTTTGATGTCACTGAATCGGAATATCAACTCAGCTATGGCGGTTTGGGCGATTATTACCGAATTTTTGGTCGCGCGCGCGCTCAAGTTGAACCCCTCATATCTCAACGCCACTGTCTCAAATTTGAGAGACAAGTGAATGTTCGGAATCAGCGACCTCGAAATTTGGGGGGGTACAAATGTTTTCACGTTGATTTGGTACAGTTTGCTATTTTTAGTACTTTCGGGGGGACTATATACTCGGTAGGATCTGCCTGTACTGTGCAGGCAGATCCTACCGAGTATATAGTCCCCCCGAAAGTACTAAAAATAGCAAATTGTACCAAATCGACGTGAAAATCTTTGTGTACCCCCCCTATTTTGAGGTCGCTGATTCCGATTATCCACTTGTTTTCCGAATTTGAGACAGTTGCGTCGGGATATGAGGGGGGTGAAATGGAGCGCGCGCGCGACCAGAAACTCGGTAATAACCGCCCCACCGGCCAAGTCTGAGTTGATAGTCGGATTCAGCGACCTCATAATAGGGGGAGGGGGTACTAGGTTACCCACCTAGGTGCCCAGATAGGCGGTCTGCAGTACCGACTCAAAGGAGGCCAGAGTCTGGTCGCTGCTCGTTTTTGGAAGTGTCCGGCGGGGAAAAAAAAGGCTGCCAGGCCAAAACTCAAAGGTTTGTGGTTGTATATACTCCTGGCATGCAGTAGCTCGTTGGATGCGGGCTGAAAGCGCGGTTACGGATCTATTTACGGTTTGTTATATCCTCCAATCTACACCCCTCTCCCAACTCTAGGTGGCTCCACCACACGGCTCTAAGGTACGTGCGAAGGGCACAAAGTGGTGCATACATGTGGTCAAAGGGGCTAAACGTGGTCAAAACGGGCTCAAAACGGGCTAAAAACACTTGTTTGAGCATCCCAAGGGGTTCCGGGATCACTCTTGGAAAACCGCGTTTTTGACCCATTTTTGACCCATTTTTGGTCCCAAAATGGCCCATTTCTCAAGGCATTTTGGGCGTCTCCAGGAGCCAAAACCCGTCGCCACGGGCTCAAAATGGGCTCAAACCACTTGTTTGAGCATCATAAATGGTCCAAGATCATTTTTAGAAAAACGCGTTTTTGACCTATTTTTGACCCATTGTTGGTCCGAAAACGGCCCATTTTCAAGGCATTTTGGGATTCTCCATGTCCCAAAACGCACCACCACGGGCTCAAAATGGCCCAAACACACTTGTTTGAGCATCCCAAGTGGTCTAGGAACACCTTTGGAAAAAATGATTTTTTTCGCCCTGGGGACCTGGTGGACCCACCGTTAGCCCCCACTGTGCGTGGGCTGGCCTGCCCTCCGGCTGCACCTAGTGACCACTGGTACGGGGGCCTACGTGTCTTTTTGGGCGATTCTGAGGCTTGGAACCCATGAAAGGTGGGGGGTTGCGGGTGGAATAGGTGCCCTCGGAATTCGGTTTTGAGCCACGTGGCCCAAGATACGGCCCGTTCTTGGTTTCGGGGTGTTTTTTCCGGGGGTGGCCAAAATGGCCATCTGGGGGCTGTGTGGAAATCCTACCGGGAAGGGGGGGGGTTCCCGATGGTAAAAATGGAATCAAAGAACACATTACCCCCTATTTTGGGGTCGAAGAACACGAATTTAATAGTGGTTTCGCACAATTCTGAGCCAATATAACACTTTTTTACCCCCCCCATTCGCCGCGCGCGCGCGACAAAAACTTGGTAACATCGGCCCCCCAGTAAAATCAGACATCCCCACGCAGTCGGGCGACCTCAGAATAGGGGGGGTAGGTACTTTGATTTCAAGATAGGTCCACACTTACCCAACCTTATGTCCCGACAAGGTTTCACTTTCCCAAACCATCCCCAACCCCCAAACTGCGCATCCCCCCAAAATTGCGCAACTCAGACCCTTGGGGGCCCTTGGCTGGGACTTACCTTGGCCAAAAGAACTTGGGTTTGAGGTTACTCACCAAAAAATGGGAGCCCAAAACACACCACAACCTGCCCAAAAAGTCCTACTTGTACCCTGAATACACCCTGGAAATGACTCCCCAAAAGTCAAAAACAAAGTGCATTATTTATGACAAATAGATGCTCTTGGACGCTACAACTTTTGTTTTCATTTTTACCTCACTTTCCCGCGGTTTTCCGGAAATAACTTTTTCTAGACGGGGAGTTAGAACAAACCGTAAGAAGATCCGTAACCGTGTTCCCAGCCTGCATCTAATGAGCCACTGCATGCCAAGAGTATATACAAACGCAACCTTTTGAGTTTTGGCCCGGCCGCCTTTTTTTTCCCCGCGGGACACTTCCGCCCAGGAGCAACACGAACACCCAGACCCCCTTTGAGGTGGTGTTAGAGCGGGTTCCCGCGGGGACCTACATGGGTAAACTAGTACCCCCCCCCCCATTTTGATGTCGCTGAATCCGAATATCAACTCAGATTTGGCTGTTGGGGCGGTTGTCATCGAGTTTTTGGTCGCGCCATGCTCAAGTTGAACCCCTCATATCTGGACGCCACTGTCTCAAATTCGATAGACAAGTAAATTTGCAGAATTAGCGACCTCGAAATAGGGGGGGTACCAAGATTTTCACGTTGATTGGGTAATATTTGCTATTTTTAGTACTTTCGGGGGGACTATATACTCGGTAGGATCTGCCTGTAGTGTATATATATATATATATACAGTATACATATATATATATATATATATATATAGTATACATAGTCATAGTCATAGTCATAACCACTTATCATGCCGTCTACTGGAGTTACTGGGCATCTCGCACCGACAGGTGGTTCCTGCCTCGCTTGATCCCGTGGGTCCCAGGGCTGCCTGAGGTGGCCCACAGCATGACGGAGGACCCAGAGGACCGGGGATACCGGTCAACCAGGCTTTGGGGGCAGTGGCAACTGCAGAGCATTAGCATTAGCAACAGCGACGGACGCTGGCATGCAATATATATATATATATATATATATATATATATATATATATATATATATATATATATATATATATATATATATATATATATATATATATATATATATATATATATATATATATATATATATATATATATATATATATATATATATATATATATATATATATATATATATATATATATATATATATATATATATATATATATATAGCCCCCTCAAAGCCTGGCTGGCCGGTATCCCCGGTCCTCTGGGTCCTCCGTCATGCTGTGGGCCACCTCAGGCAGCCCTGGGACCCACGGGATCGAGCGAGGCAGGAACCACCTGTCGGCTCGAGATGCCCGGTAACTCCAGTAGACGGCATGATAAGTGGTTATGACTATGACTATGACTATATTATATATATATATATTATATATATATATATATATATATATATATATATATATATACCCCAAAGTGTCCGACATTCTCAGCATTTCTCGGGGTGGAACCTCAAGCTTACGCTCTTCATTAATAAATTGTTGTTCACACTTTTTGGCAAGGGGGCCTTCGGCCCCCTTGCGCCCAACCCTTGTCTACAACATCTTTAGGCTAGGATGTTGTCCGCAATTGTAAGGTTTTCGTGCAACGTATATTTTCGCTTTTTCTGTGTAAAATCCTGATATATGTGCACACACAGAAATCCACGATCCCAGCACTGTTTTGGACAGTGTTGGTATCAGTGGATCAGGAATTTCTGTAGTTTTACATTCATGGTGTTTTCACCATTTTCTGTACAATAAAACTGAGTTTGGGTTGGCGACGGCCAGTCCTGAGATCGCGCGCGCCGATCCAGAAATTGTCGATTTCTGACGATTTTTAAGAGAATTCAATCAGTTTTATTGATAAGATTATTTCTATATCAGTTTTAGACATAAGCGAATGTTACGGCACTATCGCGGCTCCGTTCCGTGCTAGTTTTTTTGGCGCAAGTATGCCATGTTCATGAATTTTTGTAAAATTGTAGGTGTCTTGAATCCTGAAGTTAAGTACACTAAATCACAGTCCATTAGTAGGGCTTTGCATGCATATGCTGATTTGGTTTCCAAACGCGTCGGTGCACCGGCACCACGCGTTGGGGGGAGACCCATGATCATGTTGTAAATATGCATTGTTTTGCTCACATTTCATTGTTATATGTCCCCCTTTGTTCATATCTTCTTAGGACATGAAAGAGACCGTTTCGAAATCACTCCCGTGATTTCGTCGAACACGTATTATGTTTCCGTCGCCTTTTGTGGTTGCATTTGGGGTGCATTTTTGGGTTATTTGAAGGAAAACTTGGATAAGTTTCAAGGAAAACAAGTTCAAAGTCATTCATTTCCAAGGATGAAAAGAATTTCGACACGCCCTCAACGACGACGACGACGACGACGACGACGTTGAAGACGACGACCACGACGACGCAAACATCGACGACGAGATCTATGGAGCAATTGGTAAACCCCAAACTCATGTTCAAGAAGGTCCTTGGTGCCTACACCATTTGAGGACCATTTGACTACTTTGAGCCCTATTACAAGGACATTGACGACCAAGGAGACCTTCAGCATCGCGCTGGGAGTGCGTAGCGCTGAAGAACAAGTTGCAGCGCGATTATCCCAATGGTGTCAGCGCGTGATATTTTTAAATTGATTACTCCAGTTGGGTGCCATGGACAAAGTGCCATGGACCTTTGGATGGTTCTCAAGATTGATTACTCCAGTTGGGTGCCATGGACAAAGTGCCATGGACCTTTGGATGGTTCTCAAGATTATATCATGATCATTGGTGAGTTGTCAACCTCGAGCAAGGACGACAGCGCTGCCCACATCCTGCAGATTACGGAGTGGTCAAGTTGGAAGTCAAAAATATGAAGATTTCAGAAAAAATAATTCATGGTATGGGCCAACAAGATTGGTGACCAGAATTGTAATCATAATAACTATGGGCCATGAGAAATGGTCTTATTGGTTATTTCTGTATTATCTTATATGATCAGTGGATGATTTTACAAACTGTGAATTTTTCTGATTTGCTTTGTGGTGTCTTTGGTTTTAGGGTCAGGACATCTCAGAAGTGCATTTTTTTTTCCCACTATTTTTCATTTTAAATTCTGTGCAGAGGTCATTTTTTATGATTAATTTCTGTCCAGGATTGCAGAAATTTTACTGTGATTGAGCCTGGGGGTCAGAGGACCCTATGTGTGAGGCACTTGTGAGTGCCATGAGTGGTGTGTGTGTAGACATGTACATTACATGCGGGTACCGGAACCCAGCGGTGCGTCCTAAAATCCCAGGTCCGGGATCAAAGTAAAAATCTGTGCTGATTTGGTTTCCAAACGCGTCGGTGCACCGGCACCACGCGTTGGGGGGAGACCCATGATCATGTTGTAAATATGCATTGTTTTGCTCATATTTCATTGTTATATGTCCCCCTTTGTTCATATCTTCTTAGGACATGAAAGGGACCGTTTCGAAATCACGCCCGTGATTTCGTCGAAAACGTAGTATGTTTCCGTCGCCTTTTGTGGTTGCATTTGGGGTGCATTTTTGGGTTATTTGAAGGAAAACTTGGATAAGTTTCAAGGAAAACAAGTTCAAAGTCATTCATTTCCAACAATGAAAAATGAAAAGCAATTCAGTTGCGTGGTTAACAGCAATATGACACCAACAATGTAAAGTGGAGACAGCTTTCCTTTTCAACATTTGTGCTCCCAACCTACGTGGCAAAAGGAGGCCACAAGGGCCAACATTGATGGTTTGCAAGTCATTTTGGTGCAAAGAAAAGGTACCGGGTTCATTGCTTGAGCCATGGTGTATGACAATGGGCATGGCAAGCTAGCATGTTAAGCGGGCTGAGCTCTAAGCTGGCAAGTTAAGCGCACAAAATGACTAAACTGGGTGAAATATGTTAAAATCCGAAAAATTTAGATCTCTGGCCTACCACCTCAGCATCGAATAACCTGAAAGTTCAATGAATCTAGCTTTGGACCTTGTTGGTACTTTTGGCATGCAAGCTTGAGCACTGTGCATCAAGATGCCAAAATTGCGGATATGCACCGCCGATCCAGAAATCGCGCTGTTTCGCGCATGATAATTTCACAGGTGCTTATCTCTATAAATTTTCACACAGCAATGCATTCAGATCGATTTCTGGTGGCAGAAACCGAAATCGCAAAATCCGTTAGAAGCCAGATGACGCGCCTGGGAAGCGCTGCACTACGCCCTCTACTGGGCGCAGAGGGCGCCAGAGGGCCCCCTCCCCCCGGAACGCACCCCAGCGTTGACACGCCACGCCACCCGCCACACGGCCCACATGCGCCGCCACGGGGCAGGCACCGGGCACCGGCTCCTCACCTGGCCCACGTACCTGCTCGACGCCCTACGGGAGGTCGGGGAAGTGCTTGGCCTCATGACCAAGCAAGTGTTCCAGCTGAAGGACACCATCCCCACGTCCAAGGCCGACGTCCCAGCCACGCGTGAGCACTCCGTATATGCACCGGGCCTCGCGCCTGTACAGCAGCCCCATGGCCCACCTCCTGAACAGGGACAGCCCAATGCCCGGCGCCGCCCAGGTGCGAAGAAGCGCAGGGCCTCCGCACAGGCCAAACCCGCACCGAGGCCAAAAGCCAAGCCGAAGAGCTGGACCGAAGAGGAAGCCGCCGCCCTGTATCCCGAGTACGCCATCGGCACCCGGGTGCAGCTGCCCTTCGAGTACGCCACGGCCGGGGGCCCCTCCAAGTGGATATGGGCCGCAGGTGAGGTCAAGCACCGATACCGCGTCACCAGGGACCACCAGGGTTTGAAGATCCACGTCAAGTCGGACCCAGCCACCCCCAACGACAAGCAGGTGGGGCGCACCATCGAACTCTGGCGAGACCAAAACGGTCGTGAGATGGTCCCCATGCAGCTATGCACCCCCGACACGGAGCACCTCACAGGCACCGAGTACAAGGGCCAAGTCCACAATGCCTGGCCCCTACCCCAGCCCCAGAAGCGGAACCGCAATGCACCCGCAGCTCAGGGCGTCATCGACCTCCTCGACGTCTGACGGGGCCCGGGTCGGACACGGCCCGCCCCCACCACCACCGGTCCCCAGGAACCGGCGCCTACGGAAGCCCACGCGCGCATCAACGTCCTCAACGAGCCCGCAGTCACCTACGACCGCACCAAGGCCGCCACACTACAAGCCATGCCTGGGCCACACCCCCAAGGCGCAGACCTCCTGGGGTTCCTGGACCAAGCCCTCCGCAAAGTGGACCAGCCCGAACCGGCACCGATCCTGGACCCGGAGGGGAACCAACATCACGCCCACTGGCAGCGGGGGATGCCCCTCTACCACAAGACGTCGGTCACGGTGCATGCCCATTCCCGACCTCGGAGTGGACGGTCGCCTCGGGGCGTACGAGTGCGTGGGGCCCGTACGGCAGCTAAACATGCTACTCACGCACGTCCCATTCGGGCAGAAGACCAAGGACTTCCCGGACGCCCTGAGCCTGGCGTACCGCCGCCTCTCCCTCCTGGCATCCACCATCATCACAGGCGACCTAAACGCCGCCCCCACCGACGACGACCGCACCGGCCCACCCACAGCCACCACCATAGCTGTCCGGGACGCCATGCACCAACTCGGCCTCACCGACCTCACTGCAGGGCTCGCCGGCACACCCTCCTATTACCCCCACCAAGCCGGCACCCACCCCTCCCGCATCGACATGTGCTACGGGGACCCAACCACAGTAAACCTCCACGACGCAACCTACGGGGACCTCCCGCCCGCGGGCCCGGGCCACCGACCCCTCCACATGGACCTCATCATCCCCAACCTACCCCCACCCGTGGCCACCCTGCCAGACGACATCCTTCCACCCACACTACGGTTCCCAGCCGAGAACGACCATGGCGCCTGGCACAGGTATAACAGGGCCCTACACGCCATCCTGCGCCGCCCAGATGCGCCATCACTCACCACCGCCATGCGCCGGGCGGCACAAGCATGCGGCATGGAGCGCGACACCAGCCACACAGAAGCACCACCGGACCTCACCCTCCAACAGCTGGTCCATGACATCTGGACCACGAAAGAGGAACTCGCCACTCTGCTGCGCCCCAGCACACCGGAAGCACGGGACAGGGACACCCACCTCTGCGCGCTCCTCACCATCCGCCGCCACCAGCTCCAGAAACGGCACGCCCGCCGCGTAGCGGCTGCAGCACAGGAACGCCAAAGATACAGCAGAAACGACACGCCGTACAGGTCCCTGCGGTACGTCAGCCGCATCCTGGAAGACACAGAGCGTCATACCATCCACGCGGTGCGCACCCCCGAGGGGGGCCTCAGCAAGGACCCCGATGCCGTCCTCCAGGCAGTCCTGGACAGCTTCCAGGCACAACACGGGGACGCCCTCCCCGACCTCGACCCCCATACCCGAAGCACCATCCGCGAGCATGTGCCTAGGGTCTTCAACCGGGAACAGCGGCGCGCCATCGAACACGACCCCTCAGCATCTCAGAACTGCAACGCGCCCTGGACCGCCTGAAAAAGGGCGTCGTGCCCGGCGTCGACGGTTTACCGGCCGAAGCGTACCAACGCCCCACCCTGCCCGTCAAGCGCCCCCTGGCAGCCTGCCTGTGGGACGTTGTCACGGGCACCATGCCCATCCCCCCTGAGTGGGCCAACCTGGTCCACCTACAAGAAGGGGGACTGGGCGCAGCCAGGGAACTGGCGGCCCATAGTCTGCGCCACCACCGAGGTCAAGCTGGTGTGGATGCTCATCCTAGGCCGCATTGCACCGGCGGTCTTCACCCACGTGCCCCCCAGCACGTGGGGAGCTATGGCCGGCAGGTCCCCCCACGAGGCCATCTTCCTCCAGGACACCGCGCTGGACATGAACCCCTACGAGATGATCGTCGCCTCCCTCGACGTCCAAGGCGTGTTCCCCCACGCCCCACACCGGCTCCTCACGGAGGTATGGGATGCCATGGGCCTCCCATTCCTATCCTTCATGAACGAGTACATCCAGACCCGGCTCTACGCCGTCATCACAGCCACAGGCCTCGCCCCCTGGACCAGCACAGACAGCGGGGTTGCCCAAGGTGGCACCGAGGGCCCCTTTCTCTACCTCCTCGTCAGCCTACCGCTGGCATTCGAGCTAGCACGGGTATACCCGGGGTACGCCCCATACGCACTACGGTCCCCCCTCATCAACTTCGCGGACGACAACCTCCTAACTACGGCCGGCCGCCAGCGCGACTCTGAGAACACAGGGCTACCAACGACCACCGAGCAAGCGTCCGCCATTCTCCAACTCACCACAACCTACCTGGACGCCCACCAGCTCCTGGTGCACCCCCGCAAATCGCCCGGGCTAGCCGACACCGGGACCCCCACCCCACACATCCGGAAAGGTGAACCCCTAAACCTGAAGGACACCACAGTCCACCTGGGAGTCACACAGGCCACGCGGCACCACCACATCACACTCCCAAGCAAGCTGGAAGGGCGCCTCGCCCGGCTACCCCAACTTGCCAGGGGGGACCTCCTGTCTACGCAGGGCCTGGCATACTTCATGGAAGCGGTGCTCAACGCAGCCATCGGGTGCCAAGCCCTGCACCTCCCACTTCCCCAAGACGCCCTACACCACGCTCGACAGCAAGTGACGAAGGCATGGGCGCAACACGGAGGCTGGCCCACGCCTTTCCCCAAGGAGGCCATGATGGCCCACTGGCGCTACTACGGGGACAATGCAGGCGCCCTAGTCGACATGGCCTATGCCAAACACGCAGCGCACCTCCTACACAGGGTGACACACAACCACCAACCCGAGGTTTGCAAAGCGGCAGCCATACGCAAAAAAGAAGCGCAAATGGCCCGCAACACCTGCCCCCGGTGGATACTGGCACAAGACGGTGTCCCCACCTCCGTGGGCACCGGCATCTGGGCCCAGCTGCAACTCCTCCTACCGCACCACACGCACGCCATCCTGACGAACCACCACTGCGATCAACAGGAGCCACTCGTGGCCACGCACACCAACATCCACCGACACCCGGCAGGCGAGTTGGACACCCTGCGCCTCGTGGGAGCCACCATCACCATAGTATACATCACCCCAACGCAGATGAAGATCATGGCCCAGTGCGACGCCCCGCACGCCCCGTTCCTTTTCCCCCCGCAATGGCCAGCACGCCCCGTCTTCCAAGCGTACCTCCGCGCATGCGCTACGAAGGCGGGGCGCGAAATGCCGGGGCCCAAGGACATCGACACGGTGTACAAGGCTTTCCGGCGCCAGCACCCCGACCCCGCCCGAGCAAGCACGGGGCCCCAAGCGACGGCAACACGACGCAGGAGGAGCCCACCCTGTCAGCCGAAAGCTGGACACCACCAAGCATCCTGCTACTAGCACCAAACAGCCACAAACACGCTACCCGCACTGTCCAGCAACACCATACCCCCTGGTCCATCGCCAAACACAACGCCCCGGAGACCGATGTACCACCGGTCAGACACAGTGACCAGGGCATACCGCGCACGTGCTGGCACTGCGGCCCGGCAGCCCTCGACACTCCGTGGCCCCTGCTACACTTCATCTCGGCCCTCTACTACACCCCCATCGCCGCCGCCAACGCCGACCAGCAGGCACGGCTCTCCCCCTGGTTTCACACGGTACCCTCAGACCACCAAGCACACGTAGCCTGGACTCGACCGCCCAGGGCGACATGGACATTCACCAACGAGCGGGCAGACCCAAACACCGTGGCCATGGAATACGACTGCTGCGACCCACACCGCGCAGGACCTCAGGAGGCACCCTTTCGCCCCCTACAGCACAAATGCCCCACCCTCCGCGGCGACAAAGACGACAAGGAACGGCGACAGACCATCACGTGCCAGAATTTTCACCCCAATACGGGATACCTCTTCCACCTGATGTACGCGTATATCACCCAGGGGCGCCCAGACAGAGGCCTCCTCCGACTCACCCCACGAGCCCAGGCCATCATCACCCAGGGGAAAGGCGTCTATGCGGCGCCGCTACTGCAACCCACGCAAATCACCACCAGAACCCCCCAAGGGAACCCCGTCTACGTCTATCACCCCACAGCAATTGCCTGCCTACCCATACCCAGCGACACCGACATCATCTACTTCAGTGACGCATCCGGCACCCAGCAACGCACCTCCACGGTCAGTTCCGCCTCCGTGCGCATCACCCGGCGCGCAGACAGCCTCCACGTGGAACACCACACCGGGGCCACCCTCTTTGGGGCGTCCTCCCAGGGCGAACTACGCACCCTGGCTGACGCTGTCATCGCCACACCACCACCCGCAACGATCCAGCCCCGCAACATCTGGGCAGTCCTGGACGCCACGGTCGAAATCCACCTCACCAGGCGCCTCGCGAACCTACCCCTCCACAGGGCGCTTGAATCCGGCCTCACCACACAAGCGTTGGGGCTATGGATGGCCTTCAGGGGCATGCACCCCCAGGACGCCCTACACATCATCAAACAGGAGTCACACTGCTATACATACGGCAACGGACGCGCAGACACGCATGCCAAACACCAGAACACCAGGTAGGTAGGTAGGTCGACTCGGGACTGGGGTTGCCCCGCAGGAGGTCTTACCAAGGGGCTTTCGCTCACCCACCCACGGCCCTACTGCACGTGCCCCCTCAAAGCGGCTCCCCCACATGGGGGAAGGGCGCGGTCGCCGCGAGCAGTACCCTACAGTGGGGTCTGCCCAGAGAGGTAACCCATGTTCGACCAAAGTCTCACATTCCCCTCCTTCGGGCGGATGATACCTGGGGGAGGGTCCCATCGCACATCCTCATCAACCTGCGGATTCTGGGGCCCAGGGGTTTGGAGCCAGGCCAAAGGCCCTGTCCTGCAGGCACCCCCACCTGGGTTGGTTTTCAGTAGGCGTGAGGCGACTTGAAGAAGCACGTGCTACGGAACTCGCATGCCGTGGCGCACACTCACGCCTCCTGACTCGGTCGAGCTTGCCCTCTCCCGGGGGGCCGGGGGTTCGAGGTAGGTCGTCGTGGTCGGTTGGTCGGTCGTTTAACGGTTCAGTGTAGTTGGTCAATGCTGGTTGGTAGGTTGCGTGATGGTAGAGTCACGGTTTCGTTCGCGGATATTGTCGCCAGCGGGCGTGGCGCCGCCAACCCGATGGACGCCGTTCCCGTATCGACCCGTGCATGCTCGGCTGGTTTGGTGTTGGCCGGCTTGCGTGTGGTCCGTTTATGGTCAAGTGGCTGCAGCAGCTGCGGTGACGTTGGTGCGTGGTTGTCCTGGCCGCCTCATGGTCGGCTCGGTGTGCGTGGGTTTCGTTGCGCCGCTGGCGGTGGTCGTATTGCCAAATGTTGTATGTGCGGCCGACACGTCCCTGTCGGCGCTCGCCAGTTGCGTCTTGGTTGGCCCAAGGGCGGCGTAGTGCGGTTTGTCAGCGCTGGTTGGCCGCGTCCGTAATGGTAGAGATGCAGTGTTCTGCCGTGTCCGTGGGCATGGTCGCCGGCGGGCGTGGCGCACCACGGTGACGCCTTCCCGTTGGGTGCCGTTCCCGTTTTGACCTGTGCATGCCTGGCTGTTTTGGTGTTGGCCGGCTTGCGTGTGGTCTGTTTAAGGTCATGTGGCGGCTGCAGCTGCGGTGTGGTTGTTGCGCGGTTGTCGTGGCCGCCTCATGGTTGGCTGGACTCGTGTGGGTTCCGTCGCGCTGCTGCCAGGGGTCTTATCTTCAAATCCTGCCCATGTAGCCGGCACGCTCGTGCCGGCGCTGGTTAGTTGCTTCCTGGTTCGTCCAAGTGTAGTGTAGGGCAGTTTGTGAACGTTGGTTGGCCCCGTCTGCGGTGGTAGAGTTGCGGTGTTCCGCTGTGTTTGTGGTCATGGTGGTCGGCGGGCGTGGCTCACCATCGTGCCGGCAGCCCGTTGGACGTCGTTCTCGTACCGGCCCGTGCACGTTCGGCCAGTTTGGTGTTGGCGGGCGTGTGTGCGGTCTGTTGATGGTCACGTCCTGTCCGTCGTAGCGGTTTCATTGGCGTGCGGTCGTGTTAGTCGCCTCCTGGTCGGTTCGTTCGCCGTTGGTTCCTTGTCGTTGCAGCGGGCGTTCACGCAGTCGGATTTGTTGCGTGCAGGTGTTCTGTTGGTGGTGGTGTTGGTTGGTGCCAGTTGCGCCGGGCCGGCACGGTACGTTTTCACCGTGCGCCGTCTGCCCACAGAGGGGGAGAAAAGTAATGACAAGTGGCCGGATTGCTGTGAAAAATTTATTCCCCTTTCGGTGCCCTTGTCCCTGTCCCGCTCTGGCAGTGTTGCATGCACAACCCTTCATTCGGTATTTTGCGGTGTTCTGTAGCCGTCCTTCCAGTTTCGCTTGTGTCATTCATATGTACACCCCCCGCCGGTGGCAAGGCCCCGTCGGTCGCCCTGGGGCGCTCCTGTGCTCCCCATGGGAGCCCGAGGGTGCCGTTCCATCTCGGTGGTGGGGTGCTCGTGCTTGTGTCTGCCTGCCTGCCGTGCGCCATCTCGTGCTGTGTCTTGCGGGTCATGTGGGCAGCGTGCCTGTGTCCCGATGATGGGATTGGTGGTTAGGATGGTTAGGGCGGTTCAGTTTTTGCTGTGGTGCCGGGACGTTCCGTCCGACGTGGCGGGTTGGGTTCAGCGTAACATATCCGTGCCCGCTGGTAGGGGGTCGGAGTGGCCCCGTGTGGCGAGCCTGTGGCCCCCCGCGTGCCCCGGGTGGGGTTTCGGAGGACAGGAACACCGGGCAGCGTTGCAGCCCCCCTTTCGCTTAATGATTTTGTTAACTTTCTGCGGGGAGCGTGACCCTCGTACCATTCGTGTAGGTTATATGTGCCGTAACCCCCCCGGCGTCCCAGGCGTGTAACTTTCCGGGAGGAGGTGCGCGCTGGTCCCCACGGTGCACGTACCCCTGGACGCTCGCCTTGGATGGTAATACTCTGGACGATTGTTCGTTAACATTCTCGTGGTCATCGGCCCGGCCGTGGGCCTCGCGTGTGTGGCCGGGCCCTTTGCCTGGTCCCTTGTGGATCCGGCTTGCGGGAGAGGAGGGTGAGTTGGAAGGACGGGTCTGGGCGTGGTGCCGCCCCTTTCCCTGTTGCAGCCGGGTTGCGGGGGTCCATGAAGCGTGGACCCGTCCGGGGGATGTAGGAGGAAGTCGTTGGGCTTTCGTTCGTACTCGATACCACGGGCTGCTAAGGCTAGCCCCCATTCTTCGGGTATCTCTTGCACGTGTCGGGCAGGTTGATGTCGTTCCCGTCGGTGTGTCCGACCGACAGGCGTTGCCGGGCTGTGTTGCGCAGCCGCGCGCCGTTGGGTTGTACAAGGGGGTCCCTTTGGGCTGGGTTGGCTCGCCCGGGGTCGTCGCGGTTTATGGCCGAGTGCGCAGTCGTTGGTGTGACGTCCATCAGCCGGCCCCCTGGTGGGAGAAGGCATCCTCGCAGCCGTCGTGTTGTCTCCTCCCTTGCGCATGGCCGGCGCGGGCCTCGTGTCGCGCGTGTGTGGCTGTGCGCCGCCGCTGCAGGTCGTGTGGCCGGGTGCGGCTCAGGGTCCTGGGGGTTTCTCACGCGTTGCACAAGGGCGCTGCTGAGGGTACCGAAGATTTCATGCACAAGGGCCCTGCGTGCCGCCAGGGCCCCTGTCGCAGTGCGGATGGCGGGCTGCCATTGTTCGCTGAGCACCAGCGCCCGGATCTGGTGGATCGCTGCGTTGGACAACACTCCCGCGGTCATTGGCTTGGTCGTGGGCCCCGCGTGTATGGCTGGCCCCTTTGCCCGGCCCCTCGTGGATCCGTTACGCGGGAGAGGAGGGTCAGGTCGGATGCCGGGTCCGGGTGTGGCGCTGCCCCCTTTTCCTGTGGCAGGCGGGTCGCGGGGGTCTGGGAAGTGCGGCCCTTTTCCGGGGGATGTGGGAGGAGGTCGTTGAGGCTACATTCGTGTCGGACACCATGGGCCGCTAAGGCTAGCCTCTACCTCTTGGGCGCCCGTTGCACGTTCCGGGTAGTTTGACGCCTTCCCCGCTGGTGTGCCCGGTCGACGGGCGTTGCTGGAGTGTGTTGCGCGGCCGCGCGTTGTTTGGTTGTACGAGGGGGTCTTTTTGGGCAAGGTTGGCTCGCCCGGGGTTGTTGTGGTTTGTGGCTGACTCTGCAGCCTGTGGCGTGACGTTCATCGTCCGGTCCTCCGGCGGGAGGAGGCGATCCCGCGTCCGCCGTGTTGTCTCTCCCCTTGCGCATGGCCGGCGCGGGGCTTGTGCCGCACGTGTGCGGCTGCGCGTTGTCGCTGCAGGTCCCGTGGCTGGCTGTGGCTCAGGGCCCTGGGGGGTTACCCACGCGTCGCACAAGGGCGCTGCGGAGGGCACTGAAGATTTCATGCACCAGGGCCGCGTGTGCCGCCTGGGCCTCCGTCTCAGTGCGGATGGCGGGCTGCAGTTGCTCGCCTAGCGCCAGCGCCTGGATCTGGTGGATCGCAAAGACAGGGCACAGGTTGGTTGCAGTGGGGGTCTCTTCCGTCCGTTCCAGGATGGCCTCCAACTGCTGTCGCCTGTCGAGGTAGAACCTCTAAGCCGCTGACCACGCCCTGGTGTGTGGCCAGCGGCGTCGCGCCCACCGCCAGAGGCAGTAGAGGGCAT
Source organism: Eutreptiella sp. 'Long Island Sound 2002' (assembly GCA_964036045.1). Taxonomy (NCBI): domain Eukaryota; phylum Euglenozoa; class Euglenophyceae; order Eutreptiales; family Eutreptiaceae; genus Eutreptiella; species Eutreptiella sp. 'Long Island Sound 2002'. The sequence goes on from OZ038379.1 coordinate 58,602,938, forward strand.
GGCCTGGGTGTCAGGTGCCTGCCGTCCCCGACAGGACGGCCGTTAGGGGGTCCGGGGGTTGGTCCGGGAGCAGGGGGGTGGGGCTGTCCGGCAGGTCCGCGGTCGCCGGGAGCATGGAGTCGACGGCCTCCAAGCTCCAGTGGCCCCTCTGCGGGTGCCGGATGATCTGCACTTGGTAGTAGTGGCCATTTCCCAACACGATCATGGCGATGGTGCTGGGGTCGCGTTCGCGCGGTGGGGGCGCCGCGCGCGTCGTCTCTGGGTAGCGTGTCCCCAGGCTTGTGAGGTTGTGCCCCCTGCTACGGGCGGTCCCGCTTTCCCATGCCGCCAGGCCTTCGTACGGCAGGATACGGAGGGTTTCGGGCCTCGGTGGCGGGGCGACCCGCTCCCGGCCCCCGCTGCTGTGTGCGGGCCTGGGGTCCGTCGGCGGCGCAATGAGCGTGTGTACCCAGCCCAGGTGTGGGACCCACAAGACCCGCTGGGCTGGTTGATGGGTGTTGAACCACCAGATCCACGCTTCAATAAGGTCGTCAGAGACCTGTGGCCCGGGGGTGACGAGCGCCTGGAGCTGCCGCACAAAGATTCTGGTTGTTTCGACGTGTGGCAGGGGGACCACAGCAAAGAGCCTGTTCGGGTCAATGTCACGGAGGTGTCCCCGGAGGGTTGCCACCAGCTCGTTCGAGGGCGTGGAAGCGTGGATGCCGTAGAGCGCCCTCAGTTCCGCGTCGTCGAAGGGACCCGCGCCCCCTTGCTGCGGCGGTCGGGGGGATGGGCGGGGCATGGCCACCCGGTCCTGGTCCAGCGTTGCGTCAGCCGGGGAGGGGTGCCGTGAGATGGTGCCGGGGTGTCCTCCAGGCACGTACTCCGTGGAGGGTTCCTGTTGCTGGGGCACCGAGCAGGGCGTGGCGGCGGGTAGTGGGCCAGGGGACTCCTGGGGGCCGGAGTTCCCCGTCATTTTTGTGTCCGCCCTTGGGCCGCTCGCGTCGTGTCCCGGTTGCCGCGATGTGTCTTCTGTGGCTTGGCGGCCTCTGGGCTGCGGGGGAGGCTGCCCCCCCGCTCCTTGTGCAGGGCTTGGGTCGGCCGCAGGCTCCCTTGGTCGCGTGTCCGCTGCGTGTGGTCCTCCCGACGGTGGGTTGGCCGCTGACCCTGGGAGGGAGGCAGCGGACGAGCTGGATGCTTCCCCCGCCGCCTGGTGGCGGTCCGCGTGAAGCGCTGCCTGTTGTTCGCGCTCGACTGGCGTGAGGATGGTGGGGATGTGCGTCCGTTCGGTGCGGGGCCTCTTGGACCGGCGCCTGGGGTTGGTGGTAGATGATGGTCACCGGGCGTTGGGGTCGCAGGGGCCCCTGTCGTCCCTGTCCATATCTTCATGGAAGACGACTCGCCGCGCCGCGGGAGGCGGCGTGCGGCTGCGGTGACGGGATCGGCCAGGGTTCCCCGTCTCTTGGCGTTGTTCCGGCGTGCCGCTTTGCACCCCCGAGGCGCGGGGACTGCCTGGCCTCCTCCGCGGGGCGAACGGTCGCAGGGGGCTTCTGTATGTGCCAGAGGGGGAACCCCTCCCGGGTGGTGGACCCTTTGGCGCTCCGGGGAGTTTCGGCCTGCCGCCTGCCTGGGAGGCTCCGGGACGTCCTGGGACCACGGCCGCCGGTGCCCTGAGGCGTGTCCTCCGTAGCCCGGTGATCCAGGGATTTCCCAGATACCATGGTCCTGCATGGCCGTAGGGATGCGCAGGGCGGCGCCCTGGTGCCACTGCGAGTGGAGTCCATTCATTTCATCCGGGCTGTAGGCCCCCATATGCGCCATGAGCCGGGTGGCCACATAGTGCCATTGGCCGGGGTGGTCCATGGTGGCGGTGGGCGTGTGCCCCGTCGGATGGCCAAACGTGACGTCCGCCATGGTGCGGGTTCCCTCTGCGAGGTGGCGGGACAGCGAAGAAAGCACCCATCGTATGCTGACAGCCAGGACGAGCTGCTCCCCTGCGATAAGCCTGGGGATCCAGAGGCCCAGATCTTGGGTCGCCGCGTGCTCCGCTTGTTCGCTGGGGTGGCTGGCGTCAGCCTCGGAGCGTGCGTAGTCCTGCTGCCCCCGCCCCGAGGGCGAGGCGGTCCCCGGCGGTGGGCCGATAGGTTCGCTAGCGGTGTTGGTGGCCGCTTCCACGCGTGCGCCCTCTCCTGGGGTGCCGCGCTCGTCCCCGGTCCGGTCCGCCGCGCCACTGGCGGTCGCCTGCCCCTCAACCTCAGTGTTAACCTGTCCCACGGCGGCGTAATCGCGCTGGAGGTGTGCTTGTTGTGATGCCGTGAGGGGTGCGTCTTCTGCCTGGTCGCGCTGCGGCTCCGGGTAGACGCTTGGCACCACCGGTGCTGGAACCGCGTGGGTGTCATCCCTGCAGGACTCCATGAAGGCATCGAAAGAGTTGTGGTCGCGGTTGTGACCGTCGGGTGACGTTCCCCCCTCAGCCGCGTGCTGGGGCGTGTCGGGTGTGGCTTCCCGGGTCTCGGACCCCGCGCAGGGTTACCGGTGGATCTCGGTGCCGCGCCCCCCCCGGCATGCTTGCGTCTGCGCGAAGTGCCAGGTTCGCCAGGGGGGCAGCGCTCGCGCGATCTGCGGCTGAGGGTCGGTGGAGACCGTCCTCACATTCGGTGTCCGGAGTTGGTCCCTTAGGTTCCGTGCCAGGCCGGCCAGCGGCCAATGGCTCGTCCCTTCCGTGTGCCGCTTCGTGTGGCGTGTCGGCACTCTGCATTGGCGGCTGGTCCGTTCCCCTGCCAGGCTCCCCCATTTGTGTCGGCGTTGGTGTCCGTTGTGGGGGCCCCTGCATTTCTTCCGCGCCCACCGTGGACTCTTCACGCTGCGGTTGGGTCGGCGGTGCAGGCGGTTCAGCTTCATCGTTTGTCGGTTGCGATGCCCCTCGGGTGTGGCCTTCGGCCACGGGCGGTGGCTCGGGTCGGCTCCCCGGGCACGCGGGTTGCCGGGCGCCCGCCGGGGCGGTGGTGCGTGCCGGATCCGGGCTGGGGCTCGTGCCGGGGGCCGGGCGACCGGGAGATGACGGCCCGGCTGGTGGGGCGTGGCGCCGCTGGGGCGCCGGTCCGTCCCACGTCATGGCCGGTAGGTCCCCCGTGCCGGACGTTGCCGCAGCCTGGAGGGTTAGGCCCTCGGTGGTGCTGTAGGGCCAGGCGGCGGTGATGTTGGTCGGGGTAGCGGTGTGCGCCTGTGTGGGAGGGCCGTCAAGTGGCGTGTGTACTGGCTCCGCTGCCGGCCGGTGAGGTGTGCCATGGTGTGGGCGGGGTTCCGGGCGGGCCTGTGTTGCTGACGCTCGGCTGGCTGCCGGCCGTGGACCGTGCGCAGGCGCGACGGGCAGTGTTAAGGGTGTCGGGCTTCCTGTGGGGCTCTGGGCCGGTTCCCTGTGCGGGTGTGCGGTGCTGGGGGGTTGCTCCGGCTGGGTGCCCACCGCCCCCGTATTCGTGGGGCTGGGTGCGGTTCCGCTCCCGGCAGGTGATGCCCGGTGTCCCCTGTCCCCTGTGGTCGTGTGATGTTGTGTTAATTGTCTTTGTGCCGCCCGTTTGGACGCACGCTCTTGTCGGGGGCTCTGTGGCGTGCCGGCCCTAGATGGTGCCAGATCGCCTGTTGTCTGCGTGGCGTCGGTGGTGTGCTGTTGGTGTGGTGCAGCGAGGGGTGTGGGGGGGGCGGAGGCGGACGGGCTTGGGGACGTGGAGGACGTTGTGGCCGACATTCGGGCCCGTACATTTGTGGCCCTAGTTGCTGTCGTGGCGCGGGATCGGGGCGGGAGGGTGGTGATGGTCGCGATGGTTCTTCGGGGGGAGTAAGATTAGCCGTCGAGCCTGGTACGTCTGGCCATCAGCCCTGGCCACTGCCGCATTGCCGTACGTGCCCGGTTGCGGCGGCGGGACGTGCGGCTGCTGGGCACGCTGTACGAGCGACTGGAGGCTGCGTGGAGGGGTGATGCCCCTCCACGTGAGGTAGGCCGCCATCAGCCTCTCTGTCGCCCCCTGGGTCAGGGCTCCGCCGCGGTGGAAGAAATCCCCCCACTCGGCGCCATGGGCGCCGCGGGCGATGCCCATCGCCCATTCCGCATCCCCCACGAGCCAGCCGAAGGCGATCGGGAGGCGGGTGGTGAGGGTGACGACGATGGTGCGGTAGTTGTTGAGGTTCATGGGGGTGATATAGCCCCAACTATCTGGCAGATTGCCAATGGGGGGTAGACTGCCCCGCGGCGCGTTGTCGTAGTGTTTGTGGTCGGGGACGTAAATCGTGGGGTCCGCCCCCGGGTCTGGCGGCGCCCAGGTTGGTGCGCGCCAGGGGGGGCGGGGGGGTGGTGTCGCCTGGTCCTCGTCGGTGTGGACATCCAGCCACTCGACGTCGGGGCTGTCCTTCCTCGCGCCGTCGTTCCAGACATTCTGCCAGGTCAGAGTGCGCAGCGTCTGGAGTGTGAGGTCTTCCTCTTGCGTTTCGCGCCAGCAGAGCCGTGCAGAGTGGATGCGGTCGCCGGCAGAGTGGGCACGACCACAAGTTCGCGATGCACGGGCTGCAGAACCAGTGCAGCTGCTCAGTGCCGCCGCAGCCCGGCTCATGTCCACAAAGCGGGTTGCCGTCTTCGTCGTTCACCTCCATGCAGACCCCGCATGGTTCCCCAGCCGCGGATGTGGAGCTTCACCTTCGGGCATCCTGGGGAGAGGTATTGTTTGCAGGACGATCGGGCCTCTACAAGGGAGGGGGCGCGCGCGCTCTGGGCGGTGCGACGGCAGGTGCTTGGCGGTCGCTGCGGGCCCGTGCGTGTGGCTAGTCGCTCGGCTGTACATGTTGGTAGTGGATGAGGAGGTTATAGTACGTGCGGCGGTCGTGGGATGTTTGTTGTGCCTCCTGTGCTTACACCTGGACGCGGTGCTGTAGCTGTGTGTCCGCCCTCTTGATGGCGCTGAGCTGCATGTGACGTATTGTGGCCCTAGGTTCTGGGGCGTGTTCGGCGACGACCCTGTAGAGCTGGAGTGGCACCGCTCCCCTGAGTACCGCCTCCTTGATCTCCGGTTGCCGCATTGAGCGCCGAACCTCATTTGCCGGTGGCGTGGCCGGGCCCCATCCGGCGTGTTGCGCTATGGTGTTCTCTGGTGTCCACGTGGCCAGGTGGTTGTCCCCTTACGGCCTGGCCAGCCACAAAAGGCGCCGTTCAGTGCAAAAAAGGTGGTTGTCCCCTTGGGCTAATGGGCAGCGTTTGAAGTGCTCCCGTGGTTCTGGCTGTTGGGGATGGCAGGGGCATATGGTGTATTCCGGGGGTATGTCTGAACCTCGCCGGGCATACCAGGGTGCCACTTTGTCTAGGAGGGGCAGTTGTTCAAGTAAGAGCTGGGCACGTCGTGTCTGCAGGTGTACCGGTATTAGGGACGGGTCAAGAGCCGAGAAGTACAATGCAGTGCGCAGTGTATGTTGGGGCGTGCACCCCCAGGACGCCCTACACATCGTCAAACAGGAGTCACACGGCTACACATACGGCAACGGACGCGCAGACACGCATGCCAAACACCAGAACACCAGCCACACCCCAGGGCTCGAACACGTACGACTGGACACCCCACACCGAAGCCACATGCAACACCTACCCCTGATACCCTCGGCCACACAACTCCCCCAATAGATGCCCGAGGACACGCCGTACACAGATCGAGACAAGCAGTACCACTACCCCACACCCATCAAGCAGCTGGCCACCACACTGGGCCATCCGGCGAACACCGAAGTCCTCCGACGCCTCGAAGACTCCGTCCACACCCCCCTCTACTACTCCGCCCTACGCCGAGATAGCCTCCCAGCGCACCTACAAAAACCCTGACTCCAACTTGCCCTCGAACAGCTTCCCCTCCTCACCCGATACCACCGATGGTACACACGCCGCTGAATCCACGTCCCCGCAACATACACCAAATGCATCTGTGGCCAAGCGGAAGAAGAAACCTGGGACCACTTCAAGGGGTGCCCCCTGTACCGAGGACTGGACACCCTCACAGACTGGAACCCAACCCACACCATCGCACAGCACGCCAGATGGCTGACGCAGTCCCCGGCAACCCAGCGACTGGCCACCATCCTCAAGCAGACAGAGGTACTCGAGGCGGTTCGCAGGGGACTCGTCCCCACAGACGTCTACACCTTGCTACGCACCCACGCGGAGGACTCTCAGGCCAAGGCGGCACACATGCAACGGACGGCTATTGCCAAGACAGCGGAGCAGCTCACACACCGCACCCACAAATACCTGCAACATGCAGCAACCCTGCCCCAAACAGACCAAGCCCACCTCCTAAAACTCCTGTTGTACCAACCATGAGAACCTACCCCATGACATACCAACAGGGGACCCCCACCAAGCCCATACACCATCCAACGGGCACAACACTGGCACGGCACACACGGGCACCACAGGCACCGCACACACGCCCAGCAGCATGTGCGCGCCGCCAGCCCCCATCCACCCACGCCATCCTCTGTCCACAGGTACCACCAACCACCAGCCGCCGCATGCCCCCTCTGCTTACGCCAGCGGCTACCACAGACGGCCCTGCCCTGCAACCCAGACCACTGGGTCTGCCTGGGAGCCGCGCACCGCCTCACCTACTGGCCCCATTGCGGGGACCTCATCCCCCACCACCATGCGCAGCCCGTGGCCCCAGCCGCACCCCCCCCGCCGCCAGCCACCCCAGCTTCTTCGGGCCACTCCCCGACACCCTCCAGGACCACCTGGGAGGGTACTACGTGGAGGACGCGGTCGACCACGCATGGACCATAGCCGTGGCCACGGACAGCACACCCCTGCCCCCCCACCGCACACCCTTACGCCACAGCGGGGGCGGCTTGAACGTGGCAGCCCGCCACGTCCTCCTCGCCCTATACCTCCACAACCGTGACCTACACCTCCGAGACCCACAGCTCTCGGCCCGGCAAGCAGCAGCCCCGATGCCAGAAGCGTGGGCGGACACGGCACCAGGGGAGATAGCAGCCTACCTCCGAATCACTTGCCGCCGGTTCAACACCGCCCTTGGCCGACGGAGAGGAACATCTTACCCACTCAGCGCACTCCTCTACCCGGCACACCATCCCCACCCCATGCAGCTGAGGCCCCCAGAGGGCTGGACCTCCTTTTGGGACGCCCACCTGGCCGCCCCCCACGAGGCCACCGCCACGCGGATGGGCCTCATTGACCAGAGCGCCTACGTCCGAGGCCTCAACGCGCGCCTCTGAGAGGCGCACTGCTGGCACGGCCGCTCCCCGTCGCCCCCACGGGGACAGGGGGGTTCACCTGCCCCCAACAGCCACCAGGCCAAGAAGACCAAGACAGGTCAGGGGTAACGCCAGCGCGCCCGCCAGCAGGGCGCGACACCTTGACCAGGGCCCGGGTCCAGCCACACCGCACCACCCCACGCCCCGACCCCCGGGGCACACCAACAGCACCGCCCGCACCAGCGACAACCACCAACGTACCGCAGCACCCTAACCCTGCAGCCCAGCCAGCCACCACCGTCCGAACACGTCCACACCATGCCAGGACCACCATACCCACAGAGCCAAGGGACATGGCACCACCAACACCACCACCACACCCCCGGCCCTCCCCACCCCTACCCCAAGATGCCCCAATACTACAGCGACCCCCACAAGCTACATCCCCACCACGCCCCAGCACAACCGGGCCCCACGAACCACCCACCCCACACGGCACACATCACCGCACCACACCATCAGGTATACCACCACCACCAGCCCCTACCACCACACTCACCAACGCCAGGGTACCACACACAACCAGCACACCCTCAACACCACCACCACGCAGTCCAGCACCACCCACGGCCCCGACTACACGGGCCCACGACACACGGGCCACGGTACACCCCAAAGGACCCGCGGGGAGCTGCGCACGCACACCAGCAGCACCAGGGCCTAGTAGAAACGCCCCATCACCACCAGCAGCCCCCCGACCCACACCCCATACCAGCGAGCACCATCCACCGGCAGCCACCCATTACATACGGACCACAGCCCCAACTGGACGCCCATGCGGCCGCCTCCCACCCATACGTCGGCGCCGCAACCAGCCAGGGACCGCAAGGACCGCACGGCGCACACACGCAACACCCACACGACCAACAGGGACGCCCAGACCCCCAGCCAGCGCAACACCCAGCCCCGCCCCCTCCACCACCAACAGTGCCACCCCCACACCACCCCCCCCCGCCCCCCCCCCGAGACCAGGCCACAGACGCAACACTCCGCGGCCCCGGCCAGCTGATAGATGTCGATGCCCCCGCCGACACACACCACTGCGAGTCCCCCTCCCCGCGGCCGCCACAAGAAACCCCATCACCAGACCCCACATGCGACAACGACGACCACTCCCCCAAACCCACACCACCCCCCCCATCACACCCCGCACCACCAGCCGCCGCACCGGCCGAACCCTACGCCCTGCACAATCCCGCAGCGGTACGGCAGCTCCTCCGGGGACACGGGGACCAGGAGGTGCTGCGCCTCCACACCTCCGGCACCACCAACCGCATCTTGGCGACCGACCTGGTCCAGGCGGCCACCTAGGGGGAAGGCGTCCGAGACTTCCTCTTCGACGCCTTCCTCCACGTCGCCAAACACGACCGCCCCCCACTCGCCACCCGAGACAGCGAGAGCCCGCCCCGCACGGGGGACCGAATCTGAGTGCCCCCCATCGTTTCGGGGCGACACTTAGTCGGACACCCCCTCCCGGAGCGACAGGACACCCAGGGCGGCCCCCGCTACCGCAAGCCCAACATGGCCCGCCCCCCACCCAGCGCCACCCCCAGCAACACCAAAGAGTGGGAGCGGGAAACATGGGTAGCCCCGATGGCCTCCCTGAGGAAGTTCAGGCACCACGTCCCGGGGGACATCCCCAGCCCCGACGACCGGCAGCCAGCCCCCTCCACGTACATGACCCTCATGTACAATCTGCACTACACCCTCCCCGCCACCCACTACCACGCACCAACTGGCCACTGGGTGGTGCACGGCACCGACTCCCTCCTCCCCGCCGACTACGCCCCCCCCCCCCCACACAACCCAGGCCTCGACACGTACGCCAGGGAGGACGAGCCGGACGACCCCCACTATCTGGGGCCCGTGGGAACCCAAGTCCCCGGACACGCTGCTCTCCATCCGCAGCGGCAACCACGGCCTTGGTAGGGCGATGTATTGCCTTGCCAAGTGGACCCAACGGACCTGGGGGATCCCCACGGACCGGTGGCTGTGGAAGGTCACGCTGCGCCCCCAGCACAGGGAGGCCCCCCTGAACCGCAGGGGACCCACCACCCCACGCCCCACCCCCCTACAGCTCTGCCTGTACACGGTGGAAGCCCGCCTCATGGCGCTGCTGTGGCCGGGCCCCCACACCCCCACCCAAAACTACCCCCACCTCACGGAGGAGGACATGCCCGGCATCGAGCGATGCTCCTTCCGCACACTGGACTAATTCCAGCAAACGCACCCACACGTCCTAGAGCAGATATGGACACCCCCCGGGTAACCCACATGCCCGCACAGCCGAGACAACGCCACCACCCCTGCACCAGCACGCACAGGTCACCAGGGAAAGCGCGCGCACACGCCCGATGACCAAACCCGCACCCTCGTTCTAACTACTCGCAGGACCCAGCATTCTACGCCCGCCCCCGAAGCCCAGGGCCCTCCGCCGTCCCCCACAGCCCTCTCCTCTGCCTACGACTCCACAACCTCCACCACCACAACCCCCTCACCTACAACCACCACAACATCCTCATCCAGCACTCCACCCCCCAAGCCGCGGGGGAAAAATCCCAAACGGGCCCCCAAAACCCGTCCCCACCGCGAAGAACCCCGCTGCCACCAAGGCCCACGCATCGACGAGGCACACACTCGCAACCCGGCCGAAACCCAAGACCGCCGCCAAATAACCACCGTTAACCGTCGGCGCCCCACGACCGCAACCCGCAGACAAACCCAAGCCCAAGCACAAGCCCAGCGCCACGACGGCAGCGCGAGCCAGACCCTCCCAGGACGTCCTCTATGACATTTGGCCCCAGCCGTCCCAGTCCTGGAGGCAGCAGCGCCCAGCACAGCGCCCCCCCACCGTCACCAACGCCGCCGCCACCACCTTCATGGCGGAGCGTGCCGCGGCCGAAGCACGACGTACCTCGTCCTGTCACCTCTCAAAGCCCGCACCCCAGGCCCACGGACCGCCCCCAACTGGACCAGATGGACGCCGGAGTACACCAGCAGCGTCCCCGCCCCCCTACCAACCCTCGATGTCAGCCCACATACAGCACATGCCCCGCTACCGCCGCCACTGCGAGTCCCATCCCAACCCCAAGGCAGAGACCGTGCCTGCATACCTGCGAGTCCACATCTACCCGTGACCCCACTCCCCGCCCACCCCCACGGCTCAGGACTACGAAGAATCCCCCAGGCCCGCCACCGCCACCAGTCCCCACGACCCCATCACACCCACCCACGCGCACTCCTTCGCCCAAGACCGCGGCCCCGCTCGGGGACAGTGGTGGCCGTGCTGGACCCACACGCAGCTCTGGAAGCTGCGAAAGTGGGCCCGGGCAGCGCCCTCTCTCAAGGGCCTGGTCCACCAGCCCCGCAAGGGGTCGGTGGAGAACTGCCACCTCCAGCCGCCAGGAAGGGTTGATGCCGCAGGCCGCACGGGAAGCCATGCTGGCCGATGCGCTCCACCCCCTGGGAGTCCACCCCGCAACCTCCCCGCGCCCCATGACGGCCCGTATGTCCCCAGGCGCCTGAGGGAGACCCTCCAGGAGACGCAGCGAGACGGCATCCGCCTGTGGGACATCACCCAAAAGCCCAAAGACACACCCCCTCGCCACCCCACAAGCATCTGCGCACCGACGCCGGCAGCACGCACACCACCCCAGAAGCCCTGCGCGCCACACAGCAGGTCGCGCCTGATCCCCCAGCCAGCGGCGCCGCCACCTAACCCCGTTACCCAGCCAGCCACCGCCGCAAGGGGCGCCAAGCCAGGCCCCGCCCGGAAGACACCGAACAAACCGGAAGCCGAAGGACGCCAACGCACACACCAAGGGGCACCCTTACGCCCAAAGACACCGAGCCCAAGCCCGCAACCGCCACAATCGCCTAACCCAGCCAAAGCCCCAACACGAATCCAACCCGAGCCACAGCCCAAAACCGCTAACCCTTGACTCCTAACCAGGCCCGCGGAGGGAGCAACCTTGCCACAGCCCACACCCACAGCCCACACGGCCACCTAACCAGTCAGCACCTAAAGCAAAGAGGCACCTAACCAAACCCACCCTGACCCATACCCGTGTACATCAGGACGCGCGAGCCGCATCCCTGGGGCGCGGCCGCCACCAAAGCACCGACGACACACGCCAGTGAGCAGGACGCTATTGCACCACTGCACCAGTTGCCCATGCCGGTGCCTGCAGTGTACATACGCCCCCTTCTTCTTTAGTTGTTTAAAAAATTGTTTTTGTCTTATTTATTTTTTCAAAAAAACAAACGAAAAAACGAGAAGGCACGAAAAAACAAAATTAGGGGGGGAGGCAGAGGGACACAACCACCAACGGCACATACGCACCGCACACAGCGCGCATGCCGGTGAATGGGCGCAACCTGGGCCAGGACACGGCACACGCACAAGCACCGAGGACAGCAAAGAGACGGCACACCACAGCCAGGCACACCGGTGAACAGGAGCGAAATGGCCCAGGACACCGCACACACAAAGCAGCACACCGAGCAGACACACCGGTAGACAGAAGCCAAGTGGCCCAGGACACCCCACACACAACACAACAGACCGAGCGGGCGCACCGGTGAACAGGAGCCAAGTGGCCCAGGACACCGCACACGCAACACGACAAACCACGCGGGCACACCGGTGAACAGGAGCCAAGTGGCCCAGGACACCGCACAAGCAAAGCAACACACCGAGCGGGCGCAACGGTGAACAGGAGCCAAGTGGCCCAGGACACCGCAGATGCAACACAACGCACCGAGCGGGCACACCGGTGAACAGGAGCCAAGTGGCCCAGGACACCGCACACACGTAGGGCGGCAGAGGGACAGGAAAGAACCAACACCCCATGGGTCCCACACGCTGGGTCGACCCAGCCGACCCACCGGGCCAGTGGCAGGAGCGGTACTCCAGGGCCACTGGTCCGAGCCCGGCCAGGCTGCATCGGGGACCATGGCAAACGTCACCCGGAGCCATGGAAGCAACTGGTGACAGGCGAGCCGGTACACAGTCCAGGGGGGGGTCGCTTGCCAAGCGGAGCGGCCCCGCAACTCAAGCCACAAGGGTGCGGCGGTCGTACCGTAGACAAGCGGGAGCAATACACCTTGTGGTGAGAGATACTCCACACAGCTGGGCAGCCCCCAGAGGTGCCGCCCAAAGGAGGGGGCATGTGGCCCTACCCATGGACACATGTGGGGACACCCTACCACCTGGGACACCTGGACCGGGTGGCCGCGACACTGCCTTCCCAAGCACCTGCGGGAGCGGCTTAAGAGGCACCTGACCTAGGGTAGTGGGAGGGACAGGAGGTCCCCTTGGTAAGACCTCCTTCCTGCACTGTCAAAGGAGGCATCCCGAGCTCCTGAAGATACCTACCTACCTACCTTGATCCACGGTGGGACATTCTACATATTTGGAGCTCATGTTTCTCAATTGCAGTTTTTGCTGTCTTGTAGACAAGGGTGAGGAGGGGCCATGTGGGCCACGCTTATGTTGATCCTGATGATGCCATTGTGTCGTGTATCATTTTCTTGTGTTCCGACATGTGCCATATGGACCTCATTGATGTCATTTTGTCGCGCATGACCTCGATGTCATCTTCCTCAATTTTGGGAAACGAGGTTGTTAGCATGGCGTCATATGTCCGTGGTTCGAATGTGCATGGTGTATGAAATTGATTATTGGAGTAGGGATGCAACATCATCTTCGATAATCGCATAATCTATTCCAGGGCTTCACTTATACTTCTGTTTCTTCCTCTCCCTTTGCCCGACATTGTCTCATTTGTTCCCCTCTCCATGATCATGTCCATGCATTGATGAGGTTACACTCGATTCAATTTGCTGATCGGTTATTTGGATTCACTGGTCAAGCTCATTCGAATTCATTGATCAAGTGCTCGGAGTTTATTGCAAGGGTTGCCAACGGCTGTACCTACGGGATTTGTTTGGATTCTGTGGTCAGGAGTTACCAAGGGTACTTGCAGGAATTTTGGACTTCCGTTTTATAAGGCATGGAAGCATTGGTTAGGTCAAGGACGATTGGAGTCACGGGGAAGAGGGTGGAGAAATCGGGTATAGGCGGTAGAGCTCGCACTATGGCAGGGGCTGGTCCTACAGACCTTCTTTATGGTAGCAGAGGAGTGCCTGCCGCCTACCGCCACCCGGGAAGCTCCGGCCCTCATGAGCCCTGCCAAAGTGACCCCCGGGTCGCCATTATTGAAGCCAGAAAAGACGGAAGACACTCGGGGAGAAGAGCGGGTGCCGACATGGAGGACATCGTCACCTTTTGTGAAGGATCATGTGGAAAACGTTGTAATCTCCGAGTACCCGCGGAGGAAGCGGACGAGGTCACGAGTTGGAGCAGCGGCTCAAAGACTAGGCGCTACCGCAAACGCGGTTCGCAAAAACCGTCTAAAGGGGATGCGGAAACGGCAATGGAAATGACGCCGAGCCCCGTCCGCCGGATGTTCAGTGCTCTGTCTGACTCCGAGGGATATCATACATGTTACCCTTCGGATAATGCCGGTGCAGAGGCAGATTTCTCGGCGGGCCGGTCGCATACCGCCCCAAATCCTGAACTTGCTCATGATGCAGAACGGGAATCATTGCCGCGAAGGGCAGCCACCGACATTGTCCCGAGACACACGGCCAATGGTGAAGAAGTGAGAGTCGACCTTGACGGGAGAGGCAACACCGTCATGGGTGGAAGCAAAGAGCGTGGAGCTCCGGGGAAGCTGCCAGGGGATGGTGTAGGAGATGACCGTCATCCTCACGAGGACATCAAGAAGGTGGCGTGCGGGCAAGCGGGGAGTGAAGATCACTGCCATTGCCATCATATGGACTTCCTCATCGGAAGTTAGCCCCGGACGGGCAAAGATGCCCTTATTCGGAGGATCAACAGGTTCAATGACACCACCTCTAGAATCCTTGAGGACCAGGCCATCTTCGACAACGATCTGAAGACAATTCGATCACACCGAGAGGACTACAAGGCCAAGTTGGAGAGCATGTTGGTACAGCAGCAACGGGTGGTGGACAACATGATCAAGTACTTGGAGACAGTCGGGAACAGGATGAGGGAGTTAGAGAAGCGTGAAGGAATCCCAACGCCCGTCCCGGGACCAGGCCCCGACCTGCCACGGGATCCTGTCCCAGAGTTGCTGCTGAGACGGGTGACGACCTTGAGGACAGCGGCAGAAGGAGTGGCGCCCATGGAGGGTCGCCACGGGTTGACCCCTCGCTATTGAGTCACATCTCAGTATTTTCGGCAAGTGTCATGCTGGGGGTGAAGACGCCGGAAGAAGGCTCGGGGTTGGTACGCCCAAGCGGGATGCCTGTGAGGAGACCGTTGAGATCGACATGAGTAGTCCTCCAGCCGCGCCGACGTTCCACGCCAGAGCTGCCTATGCGGCACATGTGGACAAAGAATCCTCCAGGTCAGCGGCTCGCCGAGATTGTTCAAGTGGAGGAGCGGAAGATCCATGGGTGATGGACCCGCGGTCGGGAATATGGACTCTGGGAGGTCGGGGCGTGGGAGACGCTGCGCCCCGGCCTTGTGAAGACATGCAAATCAGGGGTGTATATTCCCAATCCTGAGGCAATGGGAGGTCAGAAGGAATCCACCTCGGGGGCGTCATCGCTTCGGATGTTGGGGATGCTGTGAGGCTCGAAGACCTTCAGGGTGTGAAAATCCCCTACTACGACGCCAATCCTGCCAACCTTGACGACTTCATCCTCGACTGGGAAGATTTTGCCGACGAAGTCGCGGGTGAGATGCGGCCCGTGACAAGTGGGCATGTCGCACTTTCCCACACCGTTTGGCCTCGGAGCTAAAGTCGGTTTACGTGATCGAATTCGTGAGAAGAGGAACAGCACGGAGGAGCAATGTCTCGATTGGTTGGAGCAAGAAGAAAGAGTTGATGCTCCAAACCAAAGGTTGGACCATCTCCGGTCAATACTCCTCAACTTTACGATTGAGGGATTGGAGGAGGTATCTCCGAAAGTACCGTCAGCTTCTGAAGCAAGTGGAAGATTTGTCCGACTCAAGCGAGTTTTGCCATCTCTTGCGAGATGTACTGCCATGGTACAGGAAGAAGCTTGTGGAAGACAAAGACAAGAAACGGGCAAAGAAGCGCTTGGCTGTACGCATTATGTCGCCGCAAGATCAGAATCCTCGCATCATGGAATATTTCCGGAGGAACCTGGGAGAGCCCGACCGGATGAAAGATTGAAGATGGGTCAAAGACGAAGAAAAAATTTCCTGAATAGCTGAAAATAAAGCTAATTAGCATAAGAAAAGCTTAGGCCAAAAAGCGCGCTGCGAAACGCGTAAAAACGCGACGAAAAATGTTTCGACCTGAAATAGGTGAATAGTTAGCACCGTAAGCACCGTAACGCTCGTAAGAGCCTAACGCTGTCCCTCTCATCGTCTAACCAGCAATAGGCGCAAAGAAAAACGCGTCGCGAGCAGCGCTTAAAACTCGAAAAAGTTTTCTAAGCCGCCGCGTCCCTTCGCCCTGCTTCCTTTCATTTTCCTTCCTTCCCCATGCACCTACCTCCCCTCCCTTGTGCCCCCCCCCAATCCTTTCCGTCAGCTTAGGCGACCGGCCCTGGCCGAAACGCGATCAACCCCTTGCAAACAAGAAGACCCCCCTCCACATCGCGCGGCCACACGTAATTCAGCAGAATGACCTTGGTATTGCTGCCTGCCTGCGTGCGTGAGTTGGGTAGAGTATACTTTTATTTTATTTTATTTTACTTTTTTTTTATTTCCAAAAACCGCAAAATGCTTTTTAGAGGAAAAACGAACACCCGCAGCAAAGCAAAACGCACAGCACAGCCCAGCAGCACGGCACCACAATGCGACACAGCACCACAGAACACAGCACGGCACAGCATGACGCCGGGACGCACTAGAGCAGCACCACCACACCACAGAACGCCGAGGGAGGCACCACAACACACAGCGACACACCACAGCACGAGGCACCAACAACAGCGCAGACCAAACCAGCACCGAACAACACGACGCGCAGCGCAACGCGGCACCGCACACACCGGGGAAGGACACAAACCAACACCACAAGCACACAAAGCCGGACAGCAGCGCGCGACAGCACGGTACCGCACGGCAACACAGCACCACAGAACACGGGACACAGCGCAGGGGAACACGGCACCACAACGAACCACAGCACACAGCAGGGCAGCAAGCCACAAGGCCAGGCAGGAGCAGTCGAGACAACACACACCAGAGGAAAACAACAGCAGGCAACCAGACTCAGCAACAAACAGCCGGCAACCACAGGCAACAACACACAGCACCAGCGAGGTTGAACGAAACAACACGGCAAGCAGGCAACCAGACGCAGCAAAGAACAGCCAGGGGCACACAACTGGGACACAGAGCACCACCCAAAGACACGCACAACGCACCAGGGACGGCGCCAAGGAGCAACACAGCGCCACACCGACCACAGAACAAAGCAAAACGGACAGCAGGGCACCACAGCACACCGCCACACGGCAACACAGAGCCACAGAACACACGAGACAGCACAGGGGAGCGGGACGGCACAACAACCCAAAGCACACAGCAGGGCGGCGAGCCAGGCGGCCAGGCAGGACCACCCACGCCAAAGCACGCCAGCGGAAAACAACAGACGGCAAACCAGACCCAGCGGCGACCACCCCGCAACCACAGGCAACACGACACGGCACGGGCCTGCGCGAACGAAGCAACAGGGCAGCACCAGCAAGGAACGACGCGGACGGCAGCCCCGGCACACAGCGCACACACCACACGCACAGCCGCACAGGGAGAAGGACGAAGGAACCCAGCCAGGCGGACCAGAGGCCAAGAGCACCAAGAGCGCCCGGAACCAAGAAAAGCGGGAGGGGAAAACAACAACGGGAAAACAGAAAAAAAAAGGAACAAGAGCGAGAGGCGGGAGAGAGAGCGCTAAGGCCCAGGTTACTCGGGGCTGGAAACAACAGAAACGCCGAGACAAGGCAGGCACGAACGGGGGGCACAAAAAAGGGAGAACAGAATGAGAAAAAAACAACAAAAAGAAAGAAAAAAAAAGAAAAAAAACGGGGTTGGGTGGAAAAGGGGGGGGGGGGCGCACAACAAAGCGCCAAGGCCCAGGGCAGCGAAAGCAACAACACAAATGACCACAGGGAGGTTGTAGAAGGGGGAACACAACCAGAAAATAAGGGAAAAAAACAGGATGGGGGGGGGGGAGAACGGCGCAAAAACAAATGGCGCCAAGGCCCAGGGCACCCAGGGCCGGGAAGAACAAAAAGCCAGAGACAGCGGGGGCGCCAGGGGGGCGTGGGAGGAAAGAGGGAAGAAAACGGAAAAAAGCAAAAAAAAAAACCCCAAAGCGCGGTTGACCCCAGCCTGGTGGGGGCCGAACAAAGGAGAAGGACAGGACACCCACAGAAAAAGCTGAGGCGCACCAGAACGGGCCGGGGAGGCGGGCCCGCCCAACCCAGCCAAGAGGAGCACACACAGACACACGCGCGGGACCCGAGCGTGGCATTCCCCTGACCCGAAAAGGGAGATGTCGGCGTCCACACGAAACAGCCCCGGTGCACGGGCCGAGTCCCCCGTCGAAAGACGGACGGTACGGGAACCCGGACGCGTCAGTGACCGGGTCCACACACGCTAAACCACCGCAGCGCACACAGCCCAAGTTCAAAGCCAGAGGGACCCGCCAGCAACAACCCCATCGCGGGCCCAGAACGGGTACAACGCGAAGCGCGCCCAGCGCCCTTGCCTCCGCAGGGGCCAGCAGCAGGCACAAAGAGTCCGGTTCTCGGCCGGCCTCCACATGCCCCGTGCAGCCACCCAGTGGAGCCGGGGGCGACAGCCCCCGGGGTGGGGGAAGGCACCACGGCGACGGGAAAGCCGACCGGAGCACCAGGAGGGACCGGACCGGACGAGGCGCGGCGCACCAACGCCGGACCACAAGGCATGCCAGAGAGGCACGCTGCCGGCCAGAAACCACAGCACGAGGACGGGTGCCAAGCCACAACGACCACCGGGTGCCGCGAACCCCGGAAGCGCGCACAACACACGACGAACCACGGCACGGGAGAAGGTGCCAAGGACAGCCGGGCCCACACGCCCGCACACCGCATCCACGGCCAGTGGGAAGCGGGCCCCGGCCGCACGCCTGGAAAGACGAGAGGTCGGGGGAGGGAGAGCGCCCGTCCCCAGACGCCCCACACCCAGGCAGGAGGCGCCCCTCCAGGCGCCCTCGTGCCGCCCTCAAAGCGCGCAACGCCAACTCGCAAGAGCGCGCGCTGTGGGGCTGGTGACGGGTCCCCACGCCCGCACCCCCCGCAGCCACAGCCAGTAGGTAGTGGGCCCCGGCCGCACGCCCGAAAGGACGAGTGGTCGGGGGTGGGAGAGCGCCGGACCCCGGACGCTCCACACCCAGGCAAGATGGCCCCCCCACAGGCACCCTCATGCCGCCCCAACAGCGCGCAAAGCCAGTTTCCAAGAGCGCGCGCGGTGGGGTTGGTGACGGGTCCCCACGCCCGCACCCCCCGCACCCAGAGCCAGTGGGTTATGGGCCCCGGCCGCAAGCTTGAAAGGACGAGAGGTTGGGGGTGGGAGAGGGCCCGACCCCGGACGCCCCACATCCAGCCAAGAGGCGCCCCCCCCGGGCACCCTCATGCCGCCCCCACAGCGCGCAAAGCCAGCCCGCAATAGCGCGCACTGTGGGATTGGTGACGGGTCCCCACGCCCGCACCTCCCGCACCCACGGCCAGTGGGTAGTGGGCCCCGGCCGCACGCCCGAAAGGACGAGTGGTCGAGGGTGGGAGACCGCCGGACCCCGGACGCCCGACACCCAGGCAGGAGGCGCCCCCCCACGGGCACCCTCATGCCGCCCCAACAGTGCGCAAAGCCAGCTCGCAAGAGCGCGCGCTGCTGGGTTTGGTGACGGGTCCCCACGCCTGCACCCCCCGCACCCACAGCAAGTGGGTGGTGGGCCCCGGCCGCACGCCCGAAAGGACGAGTGGTCGGGGGAGGGAGAGCGCCCGACCCCGGACGCCCCACACCCAGGCAAGAGGCGCCCCCCCTGGGCACCCTCATGCCGCCCCGTCAGCGCGCAAAGCCAGCTCGCAAGAGCGCCCGCTGTGGAGTTGGTGACGGGTCCCCACGCCTGCACCCCCCCGCACCCACAGCAAGTGGGTAGTGGGCCCCGGCCGCACGCCCGAAAGGACGAGTGGTCGGGGGAGGGGGAGCTCCCGATCCCGGACGCCCCACACCCAGGCAAGAGGCGCCCCCCCTGGGCACCCTCATGCCGCCCCCACAGCGCGCAAAGCCAGCTCGCAAGAGCGCCCGCTGCGGAGTTGGTGACGGGTCCCCACGCCTGCACCCCCCGCATCCACAGCCAGTGGGTAGTGCGCCCCGGCCTTACGCCTGAAAGGACGAGTGGTCGGGGGTGGGAGAGCGCCCGACACCGGACGCCTCGCACCCAGGCAAGAGGCGCCCCCACCGGGCACCCTCATGCCGCCCGGACAGCGCGCCAAGCCAGCGAGCAAGAGCGCGCGCTCAGGGGTTGGTGACGGGTCCCCACACCCGCGACCCCCCGCACCCACAGCCAGTGGGTAGTGGGCCCCGGCAGCACGCCCCAAAGGATGGGCAGTCGGGGGTCGGAGAGCGCCCGACCCCGAACGCCCAGGCAAGAAGCGCCCCCCCCCCGGGCACCCTCATGCCGTCTCCACAGCGCGCAAAGCCAGCTCGCAAGAGCGCGCG
Organism: Eutreptiella sp. 'Long Island Sound 2002'; assembly: GCA_964036045.1. Lineage (NCBI taxonomy): Eukaryota > Euglenozoa > Euglenophyceae > Eutreptiales > Eutreptiaceae > Eutreptiella > Eutreptiella sp. 'Long Island Sound 2002'. The sequence goes on from OZ038379.1 coordinate 58,622,994, forward strand.
CGGTGGGGTTGGTGACAGGTCCCCACGCCTGCACCCCCCGCAGCCACAGCCAGTGGGTTATGGGCCCCGGCCGCACGCTTGAAAGGACGAGTGGTCGGGGGTGGGAGAGCGCCCGACCCCGGGCGCGCCACACCCGGGCAAGATGCGCCCCCCCCCCGGCGCCCTCGTGCCGCCCCGACAGCGCGCAAAGCCAGCTCGCAAGTGCGCGCGCTGTGGGGCTGGGGACAGGTCCCCACGCCCGCACCCCCCGCACCCCCAGGCCAGTAGGTAGTGGGCCCCGGCCGCACGCCCGAGAGGACGAGTGGTCGGGGGTGAAAGAGCGCCCGACCCCGGACGCCCAGGCAAGAGGCGCCCCCCCCCAGACACCCTCATGCTGCCCCCACAGCGCGCAAAGCCAGCTCGCAACAGCGCGCGCGGTGGGGTTGGTGACGGGTCCCCACGCCTGCACCCCTGGCACGCAACGCCAGTGGGTAGTGGGCCCCGGCCGCACGCCCGAAAGGACGAGTGGTCGGGTGTGGGAGAGCGCCCGAGTCCGGAAGCCCCACACCCAGGCATGAGGCGCCCCCGCCGGACGCCCTTGTGCCGCCCCCACAGCGCGCAAAGCAAGCTCGCAAGAGCGCGCGCTGTGGGGTTGGTGACGGGTCCCCACACCCGCACCCCCTGCACCCACAGCCAGTTGGTATTGGGCCCAGGCCGCACGCCCGAAAGGACGAGTGGTCGGGGGTGGGAGAGCGCCCGACCCCGGACGCCCCACACCCAGGCAAGAGGCGCCCCCCCCGGGCACCCCCGTGTCGCCCCCACAGCGCGCAAAGCTAGCTCGCAAAGGCGCGCGCGGTGGGGTTGGTGACGGGTCCCCATGCCCGCACGGGGAGCCCGCAGCCCCAAGCCGGGTAGGGGGAACCACACCGGGCCACCCCCCCCCCATAGCAAGCCAAATGGAGCACGGGACCGAGGCAGGACACGCGGAGGGGCGCGGACTGCGTGGAACGGCCCTACCAGCGCCCAGCACCGGGACCGCGCGAGGTGCGCGCGCCACACAAACCCAGGGAGGGGGGGGGGCGGGGACGCCGCGAGAGCGCAAGCGCACACACGCACAAAGGACACGCGGGGAAAACCAGAAGGGCAACCGGACCGAGCCCGCGGAACGCACAGACCGCATGGAATGGCGTACCAGCGAGCGAGGATAAGGAACACGCAGACGGGACGGGCCGCCACACACAGCGCAGGAAACGCGGGGCGTGAAGGGGGAAACGGGGAAGACACAACAGCCGGCACTGGCCCCAACCCCCCTGAACCGGCCGCGAGCGCCGCGCACACACAACCAGGGCATTGCACCCGCCAAGGCAGTAGTTGCGCACTGCGCCAGCCACCAGCCCCACTGCTAGGCAGCCTCCGCGCCAGCCCACGGGGGTCCCAGTGGCGGCAAGCCAGTAGCACGGGCCTGGCGGCGCCGGCACCCCGGGCGACCACGCATTAGGGGGGCGACGTGGTGGGTAAGCGCCCGCAGCCACGGCTGCTAAGTAATGCACTCAACGGGGAGTGGCGAAATGGGGAAGCCTGGGAGGGACGGGGCTCCGAGCCCTGTGAACCCGGGGGACTCCGCCACCAGGCAGGAGGTGCGTCATGAAGGGCCCCCCACTAGGACCCGGTGGGGAGGATATCACCTGGCCTGGCCCCCCGGGGCCGAAAGGCGTCTAGTACCCGCAAAATCAAACCCCAAACTCGAAACCTTATTCAGAAGATCGACAAGTTGGATGACACCACCTCTAGAGTCCTTGAGGACCAGGCCATCTTCGACAACGATCTGAAGACAATTCGATCACACCGAGAGGACTACAAGGCCAAGTTGGAGAGCATGTTGGTACAGCAGCAACGGGTGGTGGACAACATGATCAAGTACTTGGAGACAGTCGGGAACAGGATGAGGGAGTTGGAGAAGCGTGAAGGAATTCCAACGCCCGTCCCAGGATCAGGCCCCGACCTGCCACGGGATCCTGCCCCGGAGTCGCTGCTGAGACGGGTGACGACCTTGAGGGAAGCGGCAGAAGGAGTGGCGCCCATGGAGGGTCCCATGGAGTCGGCGCCTTATGGACCGTGACAGGTTGACCCCTCGCTTTTGAGGCACATCCCAGTATTTTTGGCAAGTGTCATGCTGGGGGAGAAGACGCCGGAAAAAGGCTCGGCGTTGGTAGGCTCAAGCAGGATGCCCGTGAGGAGACCGTTGAGATCGACATGAGTAGTCCTCCAGCCGCGGCGACGTTCGACGCCAGAGCTGCCTATGCGGCTCGTGTGGACGAAGAAGCCTCGAGGTCAGCAGCTGGCCGAGATGGTTCAAGTGGAGGAGCAGAAGATCCATGGGTGATGGACCCGCCGTCGGGAATATGGACTATGGGAGGTCCGGGCGTGGGAGAAGCTGCGCCCCGGCCGCGTGAAGACATGGAAACCAGGGGTGTATATTCCCACTCCCCAGGCAATGGGAGTTCAGGAGGAATCCACCTCGGGGGCGTCATCGCTTCGGATGTTGGGGATGCCGTGAGGCTCGAAGACCTTTGGGGTGTGAAAATTCCCTACTACGACGCCAATGCTGCCAACCTGGAAGACTTCATCCTCGACTGGGAAGATTTTGCTGAGGAAGTCGTGGGTGAGATGCGGCAGGATGCCCGTGACAAGTGGGCATGTCGCACTTTCCCACACCGTTTGGCCTTGGAGCTAAAGGCGGATTTAGGTGATCAAATTTGGGAGAAGAGAATCAGCAGGGAGGAGCAATGTCTCGATTGGTTGGAGCAAGAAGAAAGAGTTGCTGCTCCTAACCAAAAGTTGGACCATCTTTGGTCAATACCCCTCAACTTGGAGCGTGGAGAATTGCGATTGAGGGATTGGGAGAGGTATCTCCGAAAGTTCTGTCAGCTTCTGAAGCAAGTGGAAGATTGGTCCAAATCAAGCGAGTTTCGCCATCTCTTGCGAAATGTACTGCCATCGTACTGGAAGAAGCGCTCGGAAGACGAAGACAAGAAACGGGCAAAGAAGCGCTTGGCTGTATGCATTATGTCGCCAAAAGATCAGAATCCTCGCATCATGGAATGTTTCCGGAGGAACCTGGGAGAGCCCGACCGGATGATCTCCATGAAGAATTCGGTCTACGTGGAGGTATTCGGGGACACGGCCGGAGGACGTTTGCTGAGGCTCAACAACGTCGAGTGGAGACGTGCGGAGAAGCTGAGGATGCAGATGATCCGGGCCCGTACGAGCCTGGACTCAATAGTCCAATGTGTGAGCGTGCAATTGAAGCTTAATTCCAAAAACGAGGCTCACATTAAGGAAAGTCACGGCAATGGCAATCACGAGCGCCGCGACGATCGGAATCATCGCGCCATCCAAGAAGATTCAACCGTTGGCGGAGACCGAAGGGTCCGAGGATGGAAAGACGACCTCCGGCGGGGAGTACATGACTCGGGAAGATCATGAAGATGCACACTTCCTCGCGTTCGTGGCCCACAACACGAAAGCGTATGGTCATTACAAGGGGAAGTGGAGGAAAGCACTACCCCGTCAAGGAGGGGAGCCGCAGAGAATTGGAAATCCCCCGTTTAGCTTTGTCGAGTATCGGCGGGAACATGGTGGGTGCTGGGTCTGCTATGGGAAAGGGCGATCCCATAAGCACGACCATAAAACGTGCAAGGTGTACGAGGAGGACAAGCGGGCATACTCCCAAGCCCACCCCGAAAAACTCGCCAAGGAGAAGCGGATCGATGAATGGATAAAGAGACAAGCTGATCGAGGTCAACATGTGGGATCAAGCCAGACAGTCAGACACTGTAGTAAATCCTATGTGCAGACATTCCACCGGAATGGTGGTTCTCGTTATGTGCTTTGTCAGGACGTGTTTGCACGATACGATCGCACTCCAACAGGTCATGGCCATTTGAGAATTTTCTTTGCCTTGCTCGCGTCTTGTCGTCGCATGGTGGCGATCGGCGGATTCGGCAAATTGATGAGGTTGCCGAGTCCCTAAAGAAGGCCACGGAGGACTTGAAAAATTTGCAAGAACGAATAAGAAGTCAAGGCCCAGGTGATTCGCAGCATGATGGTGCTGCGGTAAACCGGACGTAGAGAAGCCCCCACGGGGATGGGACACCGGAGGTCTCTCCGCCAGAAATCAGCAAAATCGAAAGAAAGAAGGTACCCATGGTACCAAAGAGGGCTCCGAAAGAGCCAAGAAAGCTGTAGTTTTTCAAGTCCTAGCCCATGGAACACCCTTCCAAGGGAAGTACATATGGATTTGGGTCGCACACAAATAAATTACCGAGAGACCACGGAGAGCCCCGTGGATGGGCATGACCAACCCAAGATCTACACCATCCGGGATCATACGCTCGAAGTAGTGATGCATCCAAGCGTACTAGAGTTGCATGCCGTGTGAGTTGTCCATACTCCACATGGAGACGAACGGCAATTGCACTTGAAAGTGCGAGTATGGTGTGGAAAGAAAGCGGTGATTGCAGATGTATTGGTGGATACAGGTGCCCAAGTGAGCTTGGTTTGGAAGGGATTATTTTCCGAAGAATTTTTGAAGCCCAGCCGAAGCCCGGTGTGGTTGAAGGTCGCCAATTGCGAAATTATGGCTGGGGGTACCCATGAGACCACTATCGGCATGGAGTTCCGGGAACATGATTCCTTGAACCGACGTGATTTGTCGAAGCAGATCGTACTTTCCGGGAATTTTTATGCCGCGTATTTTTCTGATTGGGATGTTATTATGGGGTATGATTTTATGGTGAGCAACGCCACTGGAGCTCTACCTCACCGTGCAACGTTGGTTTGAGAGGACAAGGAGGGTCTTACTTGGCTATCCACGGACCATGCCCCAGGATTATCTCAGTGGACCGAAGATGAGGAGGAAAGAATCGTGCGGGCGGTCAAAACCGTGAGTACAAAATTCAATGGGGACCACGGAGGTCATCTCATGGAATATGGCATGGCGCCGCCAGTGTACAATCGCATGGTGAAACAACGTGGAGGCAAAAAACCCGAGACGGACGTGTTTGCTTCCCGGGATGCCCCGCAGCTAAGGAAGTGTACGAGGCATTGGCACAAGGGGGACTCTGCGTGGTCAAAGCATTGGGGATTGAAGCAGTGTGGGCCCATTCATTGGCATGGTGTTCAAGAAGACACCAGACGTACGGTGAACAAGATTATTGCGGATAGAGCAATGGGTATCCTTGTCCTGACTGGCATAGGATCCAGCCCATGTCCGTTGGAGGATCCCAAACCAACTTTAGACTCCATCACCCTCAAGGAGATGCAATTTGGACCCAAGGAGCAGTTGTTCATCGACGCCAAGGGTATACCAATGCCCGCCCCGGGACAAGCATGGAGTACCAAGGCTTTCTTGGTTGATGGTTCACAATGCCAACCCACTGGTGATGAAGCGTTTATCAGGAGGGTAGAGGCCGTACCGATGAGGGTCATGTTTGACAAAAGGAGTGCCCCTACGGAGGGTGTTGACGTACTCTCTCACTCGGAGATCAACCGGGTTGTCGCCTACATGCGGATGGGTATGCATGACCGAGTGGCTGCTCGAAAGGAGCGAGCGCAGGCCAAATCACCCCATTGGTGGGACTGACGCGTTCCTGTGGGGGGCCGGCCACGGGACGCTGCGGTGGACACACGCAGGTGAGCAGGCAGGCAAAGCACTACGCTCACAGGGGCATCAATGCGCTCATGTCATGTGACAAAGCGTTTCAGAATCCTTGCCACTCTACAAAGAGGGAACAAAAGTATGTACAACAACACATCAGGATATGTACACATGGGGTTAAGACTGGACTGGGGTAAGGGCATCACAGGACAATAGACACTCAGTCCTAACTCGTATCCCATTCCCAGGTCCGACCCTCCCAGTGGCTGGTGGGGGCGGGGGCTCAGACACAACCCATGCCCTGCTCAGTCCGGACCCTGAAACCCTGCCAATAGGGGCGGTGTTCCGCCCAGCCACAGGCGAGTTCCTCGGAACCGAGGTGCTCCGAGGGAACCAGATAGTGGCTCCCCATGCTCCTCCAACGACAGGTCCGAACTCCCCTCTGAGCCAGAGATATGGCCCCGCCATTATCCCTCAGGAGTTGGTAGCTGAAAATGGGCTGTTTCAGCCCAAACTGATATTAGCTCCAAAATCTCCAAAATTGACCCCTCGTCCGGACCCGCCAGAGGTAGGGACGAGGCAACTGACCCTATGCGCTTCGCATACGAACTCCCTGGAGCCCTCACCCAACCTGGTTCCCTCTGAGGTACCGGCATCTAGGCACCACGGGTTCGTCACGTGGGGTCATGATTGCCAAAATGGCAAAATCGGCCGTCTCGTGCGACCGTCCAGGGTAGGAAATCTTGGCGATATTGACGCGCCAAGCCTTGATTCACAACCCTTGATATCCCCTTTGGTCCCATGCCCTGGGTTATCACTTGCTGTCACGCCGGCCGCTTACTGTTCACCGAGGGGATGACCACACGGACGGGGCAGAAAGCAACATGCGGTGCAAAGGTGGGGATCGTGGATCGCACCAAAAGTTGAATAACTCCAGATGAGCCAGATGAGCAAATACGAAACTCAAGGGCGTTCAACCCTTGGTCATATGCTACAATATGCGCACTCTCTTTCTTGGCTAGATTCCGTGCCCCATGCAGATATGGTAATTCCAATATGGCATACAATGGCAAAAACAGCGACATTTGGCCAAAACGGCCCGCACTCATGATTCCATATCTCCATGGCCACGGCGAGGATCCTTTCAATCAAAGATGCGATGGACACATGGGACCTAGGTCCCAATTTATGCCACTTGCCATCCCTCATGGTTGCCTCTAGCTTTTTTTCCCATTGGAAGGAAAGTGACACACGTATGGGGCAGAATGGCAACATACCCCAAATTGGGTGACTCACAACTCTCCCATCAAGAGGAGAGGCCACATGGGGAAACACCCAATTCGATGTGGGCTTATGTGCCCTCTCCGAATTGCCCTTACCCTTGGTCAAGTGGCGCACGCAACCTCGGGGGTGAGACAAGGGGGAGAAGGAGTTTGTGGCCATTTTGGGCAAAACGGCCAAAATTCACCCAAAAGCGGTCCCTCCAAACATCGTATCTCCGTATCGCAAGAGAAAGGAGCCTCGGGCTTTTGCATGGATGTAAACCGAAGCTTTGCTTCCCTTTTGCAACAAGGGTTGAGGTTCAAAGCACAATGAAAGCATTTTTAACACCTCAATCCTTGAAGCACACTATTTATGGGAAAAAGTGCATATATCGGCGATATTGGCATGAACATATCCTTGGGACCTTGAGGAGCAAAAATATGAGTAAACACTTTTGGAGTAGGCCCATAGTAGGTGCTTTCAAATATGTACCCTATGGTTAGATTGTCTCCGCCCACTCGTGTCATTAGTGCTTGCATATGAGCGCGTGTGCAAAGAGGCAATGTGGCACGCGTGCTCACAAGGCGAAATTATATAAAATAGAAGACATGGTTGTAAAAATCAACCAAGCCATCCACGATGTCATTCGGGTCTCTACGTTACATATTGCCTTGGTTCGAGGCTCAACTCCCCATAGGCTTCGAGTACGAGCCTCGGGTATTTGGCCATTTTGGCCTAATTTTCGACCAAAACTTGCCCTCTTTTGAAAATAGAGTTTTGGTACGCATTAAATTGCGTGGAGCCATCGTTGAGTTGGCTCGTAAAACGAAACTGGCCTCGGGCTTATGGTCTTGTGAGCATTGTGTTCGGTCAGTAACGTTCATGCTCTCAAGGCCACAAAGTTAGCGTTTGCGCACGCAAACGACTTGGGTTTGCGAGACCCATGGGCTGCCTAAAAAACCGCCATTGCCCGCTTCCCAAAGCAAGATGATATGCCCGCGTGAAAGGGGCTTGGATGAAAGACATAGGGGGGAGACGTAGGGTTCCGTGCGAACTCTTGGTCCTTGAGAAGCATGAGTTCGCACGATCGACGGAAAGCCTTGCGCGCTGATTTTCTCGAAAACGCAACGGCAAAAAATTCTGGTGAACACACCAGATGAAAGTACATTAAATACCCTCTAGATTCCGCCCTTAAGTTCTCTTAGAACCTCAAAGGTACTCGAGAAAAGTCCAGAACAAAATTCGCCACGGAGAAGGGACGGGGGCGCGCGAACAGGCGACATCAGGCGGCGATTTCACGACAATTAGAAATTGCGGTAGAAATTGGGTATTTCACCAACTTCCGACTGAAAATCGCCTAAGACAATAAAATTACGGTAATTCTACATCGATTTATTGGTTAGGAATCAGATTCCAGATTTCACGGGTTAGAGAACAGGGATAGCCGGTGTCAACGGCTTCCGCACGGGTGTGACGGCCCGCAGGCCTCTGGGCCATGGGCCATAACGGGTGTGACGGCTCACAGGCCTCCGGGCCATGGGCCATAGGTTCTGGGTACCGCTTCACCCCCCTCCTTAGAGCAAACCCTGGGGGGGAGCTCGATAACACTCAAGCATGGCAGCTGGTACCGAGGACCATCCCCTGAAGGGGGGGGCTGTCACATCCTCACTTCAGGCCGGTCTGCGGGTTAGGTTGCCCATCGCGATCCCACGGTAAAACAGGTATGATGCTGTAATTGTTAGTAACTGCAAGTATAGTATCAAGTATCAAGTCCCGGGTCCTGGTGGCGATTGTTCGGCATCCAAAGGACCCGTTAACCCATACCAGGCGCACCGGGTGCCGGCTGCTACGGTCACCACCACAGTAGCAGTGGCATACACGGCCAACATAGGCGACACACGACGACCGAGGTGGTCCCACAGGTCGAGAGCGACCACAAAGATCCATCAGGCCACCCCAAGCTTCCCAAGGCCCGCCGACTGGGGAGAGTCCCCACGGGTCCTTCCTCGGGCGCACCATGTCCATATCCATACGACGCGAGTCCAGAGTGTCACAGCCGAACGAGCTCCTCGTTAAGGGATCGGGCATCAAGGCCGTCTTTTCCCTCGCCCTATTCCCACGAAGGCCATACATGAGGGAGTCCTCATGCAGTGTGGGCGGAGGCGTCGACTCCTCAATCCACCAGTTTCCCAGGCAGACTGACCGAGGTCAGGAGCACCGGAGGCCGCCATCCGACTGCAAGTGCGTCTGCGAGTCGGTAGGCTCACACTGCGACTGACAGTGGCGGACCGCTGGGAGTGTAGTCAGGCAACTGGGCTTCCCGCCTGGCGCCATCAGGATCTCCACATCACAGCGAATAGGGCAACACGGTATCACGGGCACTCAAACAGATGAATATGTACTGAGGTAGTGGTCCAGGGTGGACCATATGTAAGAACATGTAAACGGCGACTCAGGGCGCCTTCGTAGTCGATTCGCATCCCATCGGAGGGTAAAACAGTCCATACTGTGGTGATGGGCTGACATACAAATGCACATATCCTGGGGGGGCAGAAAAGCAAAACAAGCGGGGTAAAGAGGCGTGTAAACACACTCCGAACAGAGCGCCAAACCACGCCCCGGTTAGGATAAGGCAAATGCAGGAGGGTGGACAGGAGAATGCCTGAGTTCAGGCCATGTATAGTCTCGAGACACACGTCGACTGGTCTGGATCCCGCAAATGCCATGGGACCAGACGACACACCAAAAATCGCAATGCCGTTGACAGCGGCATCCGTTGCGCAACGTTGTATGGGCTTCAAGGCCCCAAGAGCTCAGAAATATGAAGGTCAGTCACCCTACCTGGTTTCCCAAGGATTCAGCAGGGGGGGGAGTGACGAATAGAAGAAGAGAGGGGCCATCCTCCTCTGGATACAGCAGGGGGGGGTATATGGCCACTCTGATGGCAGGTCACCGAAAGATGGAAGAGAGCAAGCAAGTAAGGGACGATCCGTCGGCCTCACAAGCGCTCAAATGCATCAGGGGAGAGCTCAGGGCGCTGATCAGGCACCCCTGGCTGCAATCGCCCGGGTGAGTGCTGCCAAGTCCGAAACATGGATCTTGGTCTTGTGCTTGCGGATGTACTCCATGAAGGAAGTATTGACCCGCGGCACGAACGAGGAGACGGGTTCCCAGGTATCGTGGGACGGCCCATAGCCTCGCCAACGAACCTTGAACTCCAGACCTCTGGGTGCCGAGGCCTTCGGACGCTGAGCCAGGATCTTCTCGACAGTATAGTCGTCCTGCTCAGCATAGTCATCATTCAAATCAGCCTCATGTGCGGCATAGCTCAGGGACACATGTTGGCCACGGAGGTCGGGTTCCCGCACACGGAGCTGACTCTCGTGGCGCTCCCGGAACTGTCCGTGACCCACCTTGATGCGGTAGGTGTCCTCACCAATCCTGCGGACAACCTCGCCGGGTGTGAACCAGGTTTTGGTGCGGTGGGTGCCCATAGGGCGGGGTCTGATCACCCACACCGGGTCTCCCACCCTGAACTTCTGCGCTGTCGAGCTCGGGGCGGACTTCTGACGCTCAGCGTGCTCCTTCTCGAGCTGCTGGCGGATGTCCCGCGCCGTTTGCTCTTGCCGCGCGAAGAATTCCTTGGCATCCATAGCCCTGCCATCACCAGACAAGGGAAGTCCCCTACCCAGGGGGTCCCTGCCGAACAGAATCTGGTGAGGGACAAACCGCCCGGAGTGGGGGTGTCATGATGGGCCTTCAGAGCAGGCCACATCTCCTCAAACCAGTTCCGACGTGGATTGGTGATGTGGATCTTGCGCAGCTTCTCGAACAGCTGCCGTCCAGCCACGTCAGCACGGCCGTCCGACCGGCTGAGATAGGCGACGCTCTTGGCGTGACGTATTCCCATGAGGGAACACATAGCCTTGAACCAGCCACCAGTAAACTGGGGCCCTCGGTCACTGCAAATGGTGCGGGGGATGTCAAAGACGGTCAGCCAATGACGAATCATCATGACTGCAACTTCCTTGGCAAGCAACCCCTTTTTGCGTGCCCGAACGGCTACAACGTAGCCGCTGTGGCGGTCCACACAGAGAACCACACAGTCAAAGGTCTCCTTGCCAATGTGCACTTCGGGCATGGAGAAGACGTCCATGGCCACGCTCTCCATGGGCTGGTCAGGAACCGGGGTCCATTGGGCTTCCCCCTTGACGTTCCGGTTATCGGGATTGCAGGCCTGGCAGACCGAACAACCCTTCCTGACCTTCTTGATGGCGGTGTAGAGAACGATATGGTCGATCTCGAACCGGCGCTGCATGTCAAGGGCTTGCTTCTTGACCCCTGCGTGCAGCATGTGGTGGTGCCAAGCTTCACAAAGCTCGAGCACCCGGGACTCCGGTACTAGCAGCTTACCATTCCGGTAGAGCTTGCCATCTTCCTCGGTCAGCCCCTTGGGCCACTTCTGCTCGTCGTCATGGTCGGTCACAGCCCTATACTCGGCCGTAAAGGCCTCAGACTTGGCGTAATCGTCGGTCCAGTCGTCCTGGAGGCAAGACTCCGGGAAGAGGTGCTTGTCGGACTCAGCTCCCTCAGGGGCGAGTACACTGACCGCTCTGCTCACCCTCGACGCGAGGGGGGCTTCCGCAGCCATGACGACGAAGCATTTTACACCCTACTCCTCCATCAGGCGCTCCATCTCGATGATCCTCTTGGCTTCAGCGGTCTCAGCCTCATCGCCATGGGCAGAGATGTCCGTCATGCCACGGTGTTATCCTTTCCAGGAATATACACAACCGTGAGGTCGAACTTGGCCAAGGTCTCATGCCATCTTGCCCGTCAGGAGGCGGGACCTGAGGGGGTGTCCACGTGCTCCTTGTGCCACAACTGCAGACTCTGATGGTCGGTGCAGACGGTGACGGGATGGAGGGCTATGTACCCAGCCCATTTCCTGAGAGCCATGACGATGGCATACGCCTCCTTTTCTCGGGTCGTCCATGTCCGTCTCTGGCCTTCCGCCAGGACCCGGCTCCAGAAGGTCACGGGCACGTGCCTCCCGTCGTCAAGCACTTGCTCCAACACAGCGCCAATGGCGTAGTCAGAAGCGTGGGTGCGCAGGACGAACCCTCGGTCGGGATCCACGAGTTGCAGACCCACTGCGGATAGCAGCGCCTGCTTCATCCCCTCAAAGGCACGGTCGGACTCTTCATTCCAGACCAGAGCCTTCTTGGACCCCTTCTTGGTCTCCTCTCGGTTGCCCTTGAGCATGGTCGTCATGGAGGCTGCATACTCGGCATACATCTTGATATACCCCGAGTAGTAATTGCAGAACCCCAGATACGCCCGTAGCTCAGAGACCGTCTTGGGCTTTTCCCAGTGCTCAATTGCAGCCACCTTGCCAGGTATGGGCTTTCGCAGCCCGTTCCCGACTACGTGGCCAGCGAAGACCACCTCGCTTACCGCAATGGTGGCCTTGTCACTGCTGCCCGTGAGTTTGTGCCGAACCAGGAGGTCCAGCACTCGAGTGACGTCCCTCTCATGTGCCTCCAGGAGCTCCTCGTAGCTCATACTGGGGTCCCCGGACGCGATGATCACATCGTCCACGAAGGGGTCCGCACAGTCACGCACCGGCTCAAGCAGGTTCTCCAGCATGCGCTGAAAAGCCGCATTGCCGTTGGTAACGCCCATAGGCATCCCCTTCCACTGGAGAGGTCCAAGTGGGGTGCTCATAGCTGTGCAGGCACGGGACTCCTAGGCGAGAGGCATCTGATGATAACCATGTTTCAGGTCAATCACCGTGAAGATCCTCCGCCGGTGTTGTTTTTGCAGCATGTCCTCAATTAGGGGCAGCGTATAGCTGTCGTGCTGCGTTTGGGCGTTCAGGCCGCGGTAGTCGACCACGAGCCGCCACTCACCGGCAACCTTCTTGGGGACGACGAAGCAGGGAGAGGCCCACTCGGAGTGGCACGGCTCAAGCCAGCCTCTCTGGATGAAGTCACGGAGGATCTTCTCCATGGCCTTCTTCCTCTCGCCCCTCAGGGCAAGCTCCCGGTGCCGGTACACACGGGGGTCCTGCTTCAGTCGTATCTTGGCCTCGCCATACGGTCCACGCACCGGTGGGGGAAACACAGGCTTACCGCTGAAGAAGGTATCACCATACTTCTGCTTCAGCCTGGCCCTCAATGCCTGAATCTTGGGGCAATCATCGGACTCCGCCTTGGCTTTTCCGGGCACCTGGACCACGGAGCTTACTTGAGGGGTAGCTACTCCGCTCGCTTTCGGCTCAGGTGGTCTTCCCAGGTGGCCCAAAGGGCCATCCCTGGTCTTGCCTCGGAACAGATCGCCGTAGGTGGGTGGGTTACCGCCAGGCGGCTCGTCCTGGCTGGACATGTAATCCAGCACCTTCTGAACGAAGGTATTCCCTTCATAGGAACCGGAGACGATTGAGTCCACTTCCCACCAGGCTTTGTCCTGGCCTTTGCCCTCACGCTGGTTTCCCCAGTCATGAAAGGGCTGATCCATATACCCCTGAACCAGATCCCACTCCTCTTCAGTGAGGGGGTCTTCCGATTCCGATTCTTCGATGTCAACAGGGGGAACCGCAAAGCATTGCCGCCATGGCTCCGCTATGATGCGGTTGACACACACGAAGTCCGTGGCGTCGGCCTGATCAAGGCCCCCATCCACATAGTGGAATTCTGTTGACCATCTCTGGGGTGGCATGGGCTGTCCCTTAGCGTCCTGATAGAGACTCTCTCCAGCCGGTAGGACGACCTTGTTCAAGGTCATGTTGGCCAATGAGGCAACCCAATGTCGGGTACTTTCCTCCTCGGTGCATCCCATAGGAACAACCAGCACTGCCTTGGAGCGGTCCTTGCGAATCTTCGCTATCGCTCTTGGAATGTCCTAACGGGGGCAATGGATCCACAGCAATCCCTGATGCGCACCCCAGTGCTTCTTCCACACGGAATCTCGGGCACTCCAGTACTTCTCACAAACCCGAAGATGGGCGGAGGTTCCTGAAGAGAACGCATCCAGGGCCAGACCCGACGCTCCCAAGTCTGCGACAACTCGGCTCGCCACTTCCGGCATTACGCCGTACTCCTGGTTTGCAGGACCAGTTGGCTCAGTGTCCAGCGCGGCCGCTTCGAGCTGATTGCGTTCGGGGTGGATCCATTGGCATTCCACATGGTGCTCAGGTGACGAAAGCCACGAGATTTGGTCGTCCTGGTACAGGGTCATGGAGGCCTGGGCCGGGAGGACGCCGGAGTCCGTGTCCATCGGGAAGTCGTACCCGACGATCATGTCCCAGTCCATCTCGGCCTCGTAGAAGCGACCGTGCAGGAGGATTTCCTTGCCGAGGTCTGGGCGGCTCAGCTCACGATGGTTCACGAACTGCAGCCCAATGGCCGCTTCCTTCTTGCCTCCCACCATGTACTGGCCGTTCCCCACCTTCAGCCTGACAGGTTTCAGACTGTCGGTCAGACACTCTGGTGGAAGTAGGCCAGCCTTGACCAAGCTGACTTGAGCTCCCGTGTCAACCAACACGTCGAAAACCGTTTCCACTTCCCCGCATAAGGCACGGACCTTAAGATGCAACTGCCGCTCGCGACCGACACGGCGCACGGCGTGCAAACTCAGGATCTTTGGCCGTTCCAGAAGCTCAACAAGCGACTGGTGCAGGTCGTCAACAATGGGCTCAGGCTGCCCATCTGCAGCATCCAGCTGCGGTCCGGGGGATCCTCCGATACTCTCCGATAGATCTTGTAGTACATCAAACACATTCTTGGTCGCGAAGGACGGACGGGTGCAAGGGTTCGTGCCTTCACTTGCCCTCACCCCGCCTCCGCGACTGGGTGCCGGACCGGGCCTTCCGCCCGCGGCAGTCCCCTTGTGCTTATCGACTCCCGACTGGGATGGTTCGGCGCTTCCCACGTCACCATACTGCGACCGCCCTAGCTGGGGCCCTTGGCTGCAGGGGCTCCGCTAGGGGGCGTCGGTTGTGGAAGTAGGGGTGTTCCCCTTCGCATCAACCTCGTTGACGCCCTTCTTCCTCCTCTCGCTACGAGTAGGCTTCTTGTCCTTGTCCTTGTTCTGGTCGTTCTGGTTGTTCTCCTTGTTCTTGTTGTCCGACCTGGGGACCCAGTTCCTCTTGATCTCCTGGATCTCCTTGGCCAACTCGGTCCCCTGCGACACCAGCTTGGAGAGCTCATCCTTGTCCACCTCCACTTTGGCCTCACGGATACCCGCAGGTGCACGCTTCTTCGACCCGTGCGCCTTCTTGTAGGCCTCCGTGTCGGCCTGGTGGATGGGGCATGTTCGGTGGTCATGGTTGAAGCCTTTCTTCCTCCCATAACACACGAAACAGCCCTGAGGGTGAGCTCGTATGAACTTTCCAAAGGTCAGCGGAGAGTCGCCAATGCGGCGAGGGTCCCTCTTCTCCTGCTTCCTCCAACCCTGCTGCAGGGGCTTCAAGTTTCCCGGTTTGCTCCCCGCGCTCAGGTTTTTGGCCACGAAGGCACACACGGCCACTTCGGCAGGCTCATCGTCGTCGTCATCGTCGACGAGAGTCTCATCGCCACCGGCTCCCGCTGGGTCCATGGCAGCTTCCCCGCCAGGTCCCTCGCCAACGTAGTTGACGTCGCGGTCGCCGGGCCTCAACCCGCGGGTGTGGTGGAGGTTTCGGTACTCCTTGAGTACTTCCTCGCCAACCCACTCCAGGATCTCGTCGCCGCTCATCCGCGCCGAGATGGCTTGCAGACGGATGGTCCAGTCGCTCAACTCACACTCGTCAAGGCGCCACATCGCGGTCTTCTCGCGATCGCCCGAGACGGTGATGAGGAGAGCGTTCCGCAGGGAGTGCCGTTTGACATCCCGGGCCACGTTCTTCCTCGTCCAAGCCACCACGTTCGTATGATATCCTTTGGGGAGCATCATCTTGACCGTGTGGTTGGACTTAGCGCTCTTGGATTCCTCCTTGGTGACCCTCTTGATCCATGCTTCCGGCAGCACGGAGAGCAGGCGAGCCTGCTCGTCACCCTCGTTCCAATCCTCCACATTGCGGCGGAAGAGGGTGTATTTCCCTCGGAAGTCACGCCAGTCCCGTAGGCGGATCTCCCGTCCATCATGCTCAAGCTTGATGGACTTCCACCGCTTGGCAGCCACCTGCGGAGCGTCCACCCGCTCCTGCTCTTTGAGCCACTTCTTGGCTTCCTTGAGGGTCTTGATTTTCCCCTCCTTGGTCGCCACGAATTATAGCTCTCCGAGCACTTCCGGCAGGCGGTACCTGAACCGTCTGAAGACATACTTCTCCGCATCAGCGGGATGCAAGTCCTCAGTAACGGTTACCCCCCAATCGTCCAGCTTCTCCAAGGAGCGGTCGAGGTTGAGGGGGTTGCCGTCGTACATGGGGGGCTTGATGTCCTTGAAGTCTTCCCACACGGCGGCATCCGCGGCCTTAGAGACCATGAACGCCGGCCGCGAGGTCGACCGAGGTTCCCATCGGCCTCTCCCACGGACTCCCACGGCCGCCACGTCCATCTCCTGCATGGAATCCCTGTGGGTACGCCGCGGTTCCTCCATGTACGCTGAACCCAGATGTTCACGCCGTACTCCTTCCATGTATGCCTCCTCATCACGGCGCCGGCAGCTGCGTTCAGCGGCCTCCCGTCGTACACCACGCGGCGGGCTGACGTCGAACTCCTGCAGGTCCAGGTCCAGGTCCTCACCTTCGCCGACATCCCACTCCACGTCTCCTCTGGGGACCTCATCCCTGAGTCCACCATAACGTCCACCAGCTATTGGGATTGGCCCCAGGGCTGGTGCGGGGCGCCCGGGGTGTACCGGTGTCCGCGGTAGAGCACGGCGGATGCGGTGCTCCGCGCTGAGCCACTCATCACGCCAATCCTCACTGCCACTGCCGGGCGGCACGTGCTTGTTGCGGCGGCCTGCGCTGTGGTGAGAGGGGGCGGTGAGAGAGGGGGCACTGGCGCTGGGGCGACTCCTGGGGGCTCCGCCGGGGGCGTGGGGTCTGACTGGACCTGGTCCGGGTCCCCAGGCCGTCGTCCGACGAGCCAGACTCCAGGGGCGGGTGGTTGCTGCCGACGCTCCCACGGGCTTCCAGCACGTCCAGCCTCTGCTGCAGGCCGCTGATGACCGTGTTCAGCTGCCTGGTCTCGGCCCTGGCGATGTCCAGCTCTCTCTGCGCGCGCGCGGCGACCTCGGGAATGCGAGTCATCTCGCCCTCCCCCGTGTCTACCTCGCGCTCGAGGAACTGGACCCTCCTGCGGAGGTAGAGAATCCACCGCCAGGTGGTATTTGGGTCGCCATTCCCTGGTGGGTCGTCGGGGTCCCCAGGGGGTCCTCCAGGAGGGCCTCTGCCCGGTCCGCCCGGTCCAGGGGGTCCTCCCCCGCCCGGTGGTCCGCCTACAGGGGGTCCACTTGGTGGGCGTCCTCCAGGTCGTCCTGATGGTCCTCTGCCAGGGGGTCCCGGTGGGCCTCCGCCGGGTCACCTCGGTGGGTCCGAGGATGGGCGCTTCTTCGTGATGCCGAAGTCCATGTCGTCATCCTCGTCCATGTCGCCCCACCTCGGCGTCTCGGTCCCGGAAGACTCCGAGCTCCGGTAGGGAGGAGGGAGATCCTCATCCTCACCTTCCGGCTCCATGGGGACGTCTCCGCCTCCTCCGCCCGTCCAAGCCATGACTTGGCGATGTCGGCGGCCTCGTTCATCCCCTGTCGCTGGACCGTCGCTGGCGGTGAAGAAGGGGTCACCGTCGTGGGGGTGTCCGCCCGCTGGCCTCCGTGGCCTCTCGGGGGTATTCCCCTTACCCTTCCTCCGTCGGTGGGCGGTGGGGCCACTGCTCCCACTGCTGCCCGTGTCGGCCTCGTCCAGCGTCATCTTGGAGGAGGCGTCCCCTTCGAAAAGCTTTCGAAGGGTCTCCACTCGTGATCCTCCCGGGGGAGTCTCGCGGCGGAGTTTGGCCTCTGCCTCCTCCATTGCGGCGGCGGTGGCCGCGGCAGCTCGCCTTTCGGCCTCCTCCCGGGCCCGAGCCGCCTCGGCTTCCCGGGTCTGCTGCAGCCGCGCCTTCTCCGCTTCCAACGCCGCCAGCTCCGCCTCCGTCTCGGCCCTGTCCTCAGCGACCTTCCGTCGCGCGGCCTCGATGGCGTCCTTCTTGGCGGCATCTGCCTGGGCCTTAGCCGTCGCTTCGGCGTGGGCCCTTTCCTCCGCCTCCTTCCTTGCCCTCTCTTGGGCAAGCGCCTCTTCCAGCGCCCTCACCTCGGCCTCTTTGCAGGCAATGGCCTTCTGCGTCAGGCGGGCTTCCTCGTTGGCTGCCGCCAACTCACCGTTGACCTGGGCAGTCGCTGCCCCATGGGCGGCTACGGCGGTGAGTCCGGCCGCAATGGCCGCCACGGTCTGGGCGTGGATGGCCATGCCATGCGCCCACTCCACAGCCTCGTCCTGGGCGATGCCGACGGCGCCCTCCACGGCAGCGCTGTGCTGCCTGGCCCGTTGCCGGGCAACCCGAAGGTTGCAGGGCACCCCACAGGCGCGCTCACGGGCGCGCGCCACGTCCCTGTCGGGAGCGACGCTGCTGCTGGAGCTGGCCTGGTCGGCCGGCATCCTCCCGCGGTGGGCCGACTCCACGTCGCTGCTGGGGCCTGCTGGGGCCTGCTGGGGCCTCAGGAGCAGCGGACGGGACTTGGCCTTGGTCTGCTTGGCGACTTGGATGAAGTCGCCGAGGGTGGCATGGCCGGGGTGATGACCATCATTGGCCCGTTGGGGACTGGGGGCTGGGGTTCCGCCCTTGGCGCCTTGGGCGGCTTCGGCGGCCAGGGACTCCTGGTACTCCCGCCACTTCCGGTCCCGCTTCCTGTCCCCGGCGCACCGCTTCTCCCTCCCCGGAGACGCGCTGCTGCTGCCCTGCAGCCTGCGCTCGCTCCCCGGCTCCGGGAAGGGAGACATTGATCGTGGCGCCCGACGGGTACGCGTTGGAGTCCTCGTCCTCCTCAATCCCGTCGGGGCACAGCCCTTCGCCGGGCCTGTCCGGCCGGGTCCAGGTCCTCCAGCGCCTCTGCTGGAAGCGGAAGGCGAACCCTTCCGCCCGCAGCCAGTCCTCCACGGCCTGCAGGCGGTCGGGGGCCATGTCCGTGCGGAGCTCGAAGCTCCGGGGCATGCCGCCTTCGCACTTGGGGTGGCTGTGGCGGTAGTGCTGGTCCCAAACCAACCCACGCAGTAGGTGCGCTGCATGGGGGTGGGGCCGCGGCCACGTCTTACCCGCTTCTTGCCAGTTTACCATGGCAGCGGGGGCGTAGTTGGTCTTGAGGTCCTTGGTGTGCACTCGTTCTACTCAACGAACTGGTGGTGGTTGTTGAGGCGGGTGCTGCAGCACTGGGCTGGAAGTGCGGCTGGTGCTGGTCAGCCGGTGGTTGTGCAGGTGGTTGACGCGGCCTTGCTGGTCGGCCGATGGGACTCATTGATGCAGGAGTCCTGGTCAGTCCACTTCCTTCACGGTCGCGGCGCAGTCAGGGCGATGCTCTGGACAGCGCTGCTGGCTCCGTGAGGAACTCGGCGCTGTCGCTGGGTGGCGCTGCGAGCCGCTGCGCTGCGCTGCGAGCCGCTGCGCTGCGCTGCGAGCTGCGAGCTGCGCCGCGCTGCTCGGGGTTGGTGGCCCCGAGTGACACGCGAAGGCTGGGTAACCCCGCGGCGGTGAAACGCTTTTGACGCGTTCCCGTGGGGGGCCGGCCACGAGACGCTGCGGTGGACACGCGCAAGTGAGCAGGCAGGCAAAGCACTACGCTCACAGGGGCATCAATGCGCTCATGTCATGTGACAAAGCGTTTCAGAATCCTTGCCACTCTACAAAGAGGGAACAAAAGTATGTACAACAACACATCAGGATATGTACACATGGGGTTAAGACTGGACTGGGGTAAGGGCATCACAGGACAATAGACACTCAGTCCTAACTCGTATCCCATTCCCAGGTCCGACCCTCTCAGTGGCTGGTGGGGGCGGGGGCTCAAACACAACCCATGCCCTGCTCAGTCCGGACCCTGAAACCCTGCCAATAGGGGGGGTGTCCCACCCAGTCACAGGCGAGTTCCTGGTAACCAAGGGACTCCAAGGCCAACCGGTGGTGGCTCCCAATGCTCCCCTAACGACAGGTCCAAAATCCCCCCTGAGCGAGAGATATGGCCCCGCCATTATCCCTCAGGAGTTGGTAGCTGAAAATGGGCTGTTTGAGCCCAAACTGATATTAGCTCGGAAATCTCGGAAATTGTCCCCTCGTCCGGACCTGCCAGAGGTAGGGACGAGGCAACTGACCCTATGCGCTTCGCATACAAACTCTCTGGAGCCCTCACCCAACCTGGCTCCCTCTGAGGTACCGGCATCAGGGCACCACGGGTTCGTCACGTGGGGTCATGATTGCCAAAATGGCAAAATCGGCCGTCTCGGGCGACCGTCCAGGGTAGGAAATCTTGGCGATATTGACGCGCCAAGCTTTGATTCACAACCCTTGATATCCCCTTTGGTCCCATGCCCTGGGTTATCGCTTGCTGTCACGCCGGCCGCTTACTGTTCACCGAGGGGATGACCACACGGACGGGGCAGAAAGCAACATGCGGTGCAAAGGTGGGGATCGTGGATCGCACGAAAAGTTGAATAACTCCGGATGAGCCTTGGTCATATGCTACAATATGCGCACTCTCTTTCTTGGCTAGATCTCGTGCCCCATGGAGATATGGTAATTCCAATATGGCATACAATGGCAAAAACAGCGAAATTTGGCCAAAACGGCCCGCACTCATGATTCCATATCTCCATGGCCACGGCGAGGATCCTTTGAACCAAAGATGCGATGAACACATTCGACCTAGTTTCCAATCTATGCCACTTGCCATCCCTCATGGTCGCCTCTAGCTATCTTTCCCATTGGAGGGAAAGTGACACACGTATGGGGCAGAATGGCAACATACCCCAAATTGGGTGACTCACAACTCTCCCATCAAGAGGAGAGGCCACATGGGGAAACACCCCATTCAATGTGGGCTTATGTGCCCTCTCCGAATTGCCCTTACCCTTGGTCAAGTGGCGCACGCAACCTCGGGGGTGAAATCAGGGGGAGAAGGAGTTTGTGGCCATTTTGGGCAAAACGGCCAAAATTCACCCAAAAGCGGTCCCTCCAAACATCGTATCTCCGTATCGCAAGAGAAAGGAGCCTCGGGCTTTTGCATGGATGTAAACCGAAGCTTTGCCTCCCTTTTGCAACAAGGGTTGAGGTTCAAAGCACAATGAAAGCATTTTTAACACCCCAATCCTTGAAGCACACTATTTATGGGAAAAAGTGCATATATCGGCGATATTGGCATGAACATATCCTTGGGACCTTGAGGAGCAAAAATATGAGTAAACACTTTTGGAGTAGGCCCATAGTAGGTGCTTTCAAATATGCACCCTATGGTTAGATTGTCTCCGCCCACTCGTGTCATTAGTGCTTGCATATGAGCGCGTGTGCAAAGAGGCAATGTGGCACGCGTGCTCACAAGGTGAAATTATATAAAATGGAAGACAAGGTTGTAAAAATCAACCAAGCCATCCACGATGTTCTTCGTGGTCTCTACTTCACATATTGCCTTGGTTTGAGGCTCAACTCCCCATAGGCTCCGAGTACGAGCCTCGGGGGTTTGGCCATTTTGGCCTAATTTTCGACCAAAACTTGCCCTCTTTTGAAAATACAGTTTTGGTACGCATTGAATTGCGTGGAGCCATCGTTGAGTTGGCTCGTAAAACGAAACTGGCCTCGGGCTTTTGGTCTTGTGAGCATTGTGTTCGGTCAGTAACGTTCATGCTTCCAAAGCCACAAAGTTAGCGTTTGCGCACGCAAACGACTTGGGTTTGCGAGACCCATGGGCTGCCTAAAACACCGCCATTGCCCGCTTCCCTAAGCAAGATGATATGCCCGCGTGAAAGGGGCATGGATGAAAGACATAGGGGGGAGACGTAGGGTTCCGTGCGAACTCTTGGTCCTTGAGAAGAATGAGTTCGCACGATCGACGGAAAGCCTTGCGCGCTGATTTTCTCGAAAACGCAACGGCGGAAAATTCTGGTGAACACACCAGATGAAAGTACATTGGATACCCTCTAGATTCCACCCTTAAGTTCTCTTAGAACCTCAAAGGTACTCGAGGAAAATTCCAGAACAAAACTCGCCACGGAAAAGCGACGAGGGCGCGCGAACAGGCGACATCAGGCGGCGATTTCACGACAATTAGAAATCGCGGTAGAAACCGGGTATTTCACCGATTTCCGACTGAAAATCGCCTAAGACAATAAAATTACGGTAATTCTACATCGATTTATTGGTTAGAAATCGGATTCCAGATTTCACGGGTTAGAGAACAGGGATAGCCGGTGTCAACGGCTTCCGCACGGGTGTGACGGCTCGCAGGCATCTGGGCCATGGGCCATAACGGGTGTGACGGCTCACAGGCCTCCGGGCCATGGGCCATAGGTTCTGGGTACCGCTTCAGGACGACCGGGAGTTGGTGACCGTGAAGTTCGAGAAGGATGAGTCCGTGGCAAGAGTTATGCACCATTTGGCCGACCATTACAATGGTCCCATAGGGTCGGACCCTCCGACATGGGGTTTTTCAAGAGTGGGTGACAATTGTGACAAATTCCAGCCCGTGGCCCAATGTTTTCGAAGATCATCGGTGGGAACGGCCGCCCACGTCGATGAACAGGGCATATCGGACGGGGAGATGTCGGACGTGGATCTACAAGAGGCATACACCGCCGTGAAGTTGGTAGTTTCAATACTCTGGCAAGCGGCTGAAGAAGCCAAGGAGAACCCAAAGGTAGCCGAGCTCAAGGATAGACTTTTTGAAGCCTATCCGCGGCTATTTAGTGGAGTTGCCAACAAGAATCCTCCGGATCGCGGGAAATATGGTATGGCCAAGATCAAGCTGAAACCAAACCCGAAAATTTATCGTCACCGGGAATATCAACTCCAAGGGGAACGAGCGGAAGCGATGAAGAAGATCTTGATAGAATTTATTGAGCGTGGTTGGACTGAACCCTCTGATAGTGAGTGGGCAAACCCGGCCTTCATCTTTCCAAAAAAGAGAAGGTGAATGGATATTGGTTGTCGATTACAGGGGATTGAACGACCAAACCGAGCATGACTCGTACTCGTTACCGGTGATTGACTCCATCCTACAAAAGCAGCAGAAAAAACGCATCTTCACGGTATTGGACCTGAAGCACGGGTACACCAAATGCCGCTGCATGAGGACTCCAGGCCATGCACAGCGATGTGCACTCCGTTGGGGTCCATGCAATGGAGGGTGGTTCTCATGGGAGCGGAGAATGGGAATGCTGCCTTTCAACGCATGATGGAGGATGTTCTACAACCCGTTCGAGATTGTGCCGACCCGTTTGTTGATGACATCATTATTGGGTCGGGCACCCAGGACATGACGGACGACGAGCTCATCGAGGCGCATGAGAAGGACTTGCGCCGAGTATTGGGGGTCTTGGACAAGCACAGCATGGTGTGCAAGCCCACAAAGGCCTCACTCTTTGTGAGAGAAGAGGAGTTCGCTGGACATGTGGTTGGGCACGGGCAACGCCGACCCGTGCCCGGGAAATTGGCAGCACTACGCCACTGGGAAAAACCCCAAACCATAAGTGAACTCCGGTCCTTCATGGGATTTTGCAATTATTATTCGGGATATGTACGAATGTATGCGCATCTCTCGGGGCCTCTCCACAAGATGCTACAGGTGGGCAAGTTCGATGGTCGCAAGCGAAGCAAGAAAAAATTGGCATGGGGAACGGAAGCCGAAGAAGCGTTTGACAAGTTGAAGGAACGACTATTGGGTCAATTGGGTCTTTTCTTGGTGGACCTGGACAAGGGACTTGTGCTGCGCACAGATGCCTCGGACTATCCCGTGGGGACGGTCCTCGAGCAAGTCCGGTGCGATGGAACGCATGTCCCGGTGGCCTTTTGGCGTCGAGTCCTGGTGGAAGGCCAACGTTGGACGTGGACCGCGAGGGAGAAGGAGACTTATGCCATTGTGTGCGCGCTCCGAAAAAGGTCGGGCGACATGGGACTTCAACCCGTGGTGGTATGTACCGATCATCAATCACTTCAGAGTTGGCACAAGGAGCATGTGCATACTCCCTCGGCTCCAGCGGCAAGGGGAGCGTGATGATACGAGACGTTTGCGAAGTTTGACTTGAGCGTCGTCTATGTCCCCGGGAAGGACAACACTGTAGCTGATTGCTTTAGTCGTTCGGCCTATCCCGCGGGCAAGGCCTGGATGGACATATCTAGCCATGGAGACGCCGAGGAAACCGAGGAGGCCAAACGCATAATTGAGCTCGAGATGGCCGTGGAAGAGGGCGACACCACGTGCTTTGTGGTCATGGATCCAAGGCGGAGTTGAGTCAATGACAGCATGCGGTAATTCGAGTTCTGATGGACGAGACTTTGGAGGAATGTCTCAGGGAGCCCATTGACTACGTGGAGTCGGTACTCATGGAGGATCGGTCGGAGGACTACGCCGCCTCAGAGTATTGGAACAAGTATTGGAACGCCGTGAGTGCCCCCTCGGACGATGAGTGGCCCGAAGGCCTGACGGAGGATGGGGACAAGCTAGTCCTCAACTACAACCTATTGGTGCCGGATAACCGGGTCGAGGCGCTCATTGACCATTGGCACAATGCCCAACCTATGCATCCGGGGGGCGACAAGATGCAACGAGATCTCGAATGGAGGTTTGAGTTCCCTCCGGGATACTACGCAATCTTAAATCGTTACTGCAACGATTGTGCCGTGTGTAGGGCCACAAAAAGCCCGAACCACTCCACTGCGGGAAACCGGTTCAAACGGCTATCCCCGAGGCACCGATGCGCCCCATTGCCATGGACGTGTTTGGCATGCCCGAGGTCACGGTTGAGGGGGGAAAATATGATTGTATTATTTCCGCCGTGGACCGACATAGCGGGTATATCTTGGCGGTTCCGGGTAAGAAGTCCAAGAAAAACGACAAAAAAGACAAGCATGGAGTGGGTGTCCAAGCCAAGACCGTGGCACAAGCCATGATTCGGCATTGGCTGACCATCTTCGACATCCCCGCTGTCATATGCAGCGACCGGGGGAGTCAATTTGTGGGCTCCTGGTTCAAGAGCATGTGCAAGTACATGGGTATTTGACATTCCAAGACCGTGGCGTATCATAGCCGGTCAAACGGCCGCGAGGAGGTTGCCAGGAGGAAAATGTTCAAGAAGTTCCGCCAATTACTCATCGAGGAGCCGGGGAGGAACTGGTTTCACTCTCTTTGGAGGGTTTTACAAGCCTTCCATGACTTACCGGGGCCTACGGGATTGTCTCCGCACCGCATTTTATTCCTACGGGATCGAGTGTCTCGAACTCTCCCGTGGATGAACCATGGCAAGGTTGCTCGGGATGCGGACGCCATGATGAGTGAAGCGGATGCCACAGCCGCCAAGGTGTGCAAGTCCTTGCATGATGAGCATGAGGAAAGGGCCAGGTACTTCAAGGAAGGCAAGATCCACAAGTACTCCCTCAAGGACCCCGTTTTGGTGGAGCGCCATCACAAGGACATGCTAACCCGCCATCGCCAACAATCGTGGTACACATATGATTTTACGATGTCACCAGATCCCAAAATTCAGTTGCCAGACTACCGCTGAAACCGCCGTGGTCGCGATTTCCCCGCCGCCGCAAGCATCTTTGGCTCATTTTGCGAGATTTGTGCCAATTCTGTGCGCAGTTAAGCAGATTTAAAAAGCGCAATCTGCCAATCGCAATCATATCCTGCTCCTGTGATCAAATGACGGTCATCCCATCAACCTTTAGGGAGATATTTCCAAAATACCGCCTTTTCGTGCCTTTTTTGGCACTTTTTCACGAAGAAAGTGGCATAAGTGGATTTCAGGGAGGTCTCGTGAGATTTCAAATGAGTCAAGGTTCTCATCAAGGTTAGTTTGGCCTTAGCAAACCACAATATTTGACCCTAAATGGTGGTGCATCAAGATAATTGAGTGGCGGGTGCCAAATTTGCCCCAAAACAGAGCAGGAAAACACAATTTACAGCATCCGTATGTACCAAAATTTGCCGTTTTTCATGAAAAATCCCCCAAAAAATGACCATTTTCCGGTCAAAAATTGAGTTCTTTTGGCCTCAGACAAGCAGTTGAAGCCCCCTCTCTCCATTTGGAGGGTGCTGGATACGAAAGAGCAGTTTGTAGAGGCATATATATCACGAAAACACAATTTACAGCATGCGTATGCACCAAAATTTGCCATTTTTCATGAAAAAACGGCCGAAAATGGTTGTTTTTTGGCCAAAAATTGAGTTTTTTTAGCTTCAGATAAGCAGTTGAAGACCCCCTCCCCCTATTTTGAGGGTGCTGAATGCTAACAAGGAGATTGTAGGGGCACACAGATCACAAAAATGCAATTTACAGCATGCGTATGCACCAATTTTGCCATTTTTCATGGAAAAAAACGGCAAAAAATGGCCGCTTTTTGGTGAAAAATTGTGTTTTTTGGCCTCAGCCAAGCAGTTGAAGACCTCTCCACCCCTATTTTGAGGATGCTGGATGCAAAAAAGCATGTTGTATGGGGACACAGATCGCCCAAACACAATTTACAGCATGCTAACTACTTGAATGGGTGTTTTTTTTTATGTTGCAGGTTTTGGGATTTTTGGACGTCATAAAATCCTATGTGATATTCCAGGGGTCATTGTGCGCAAAATCGGGCAAGACATGTATGCCGTCCAGGTGGGAGACAACAAAATCCTGGATCGGGACCATACACAACTCCGACCACAGGCGCCGGATCCGAGCGGGCGTGCGGTGAAGTTTGAGTTCACAGCAAGAGACTTGGAATCCGACGATGACGGTGAGGAGGATGATTACACTGCGGGGCGAATCCTAACGGACAAGCCGGGCCCCTGCCACGCCGGGGAGGAGGGTATACAAGGTTCGTTGGAAAGGATGTGCCGCTTCTCGAGACTCGTGGGAGCCTCAGAGCAGTGTTGTGCTGAGATATACCACGGTGTGGGTGGACTATCTCAAGAAAAAGGGGATTAGTCTAGATGTCAAGGATGTCTTGGTGCATTTGATCATGCACAAGCGCGATTGAGTGACTCTCAGTTCGCCCTTGACACAATTGTTTGTTTTTGTTTAATTTGCCGCAGGGATGCACATACCATGGCTCAATACCTCCGAAGTACCCCCCATCCCAATTCTCTTGACATGAGACGGGCATATGGAACCAAGATCATTCTTGGATTGTGTTCATATTTTTTTGTGTGCACAATCGTTTGCCGCTTGCTCAGGAGATTCCTACGGATCAGGAATTGTCAAGACCCACTCATGTGCGCTATTTGATTTGGTGGAGCCTTTGGTAAGTGCATTGGCGGGAGAGATACCCCCGCTATATGGGATCGTTTGTGGATTTCTGGGTTGAAATTCCAGGCTCTACGGGGAATATGAAGTTGATATTTATATGTTTTGATCTCCTCACCCACTTTGCTTTGTTGCTTCGTTTTCGCAATTTTTCCAGCGATTGCACCTATTTGGAGGTTGCTGGACGCAATGGGGACCACTGGTCGTGCTAAATCCCTCCCCAACTACTATTTCTTTTTTTAGCACACCTCGTTCTATTTTTAGAACACTTGTGCTATTTCTAGTAGTAAATTTTCCATTTTGAGAACTCCACCATACCGGCCTTGTTTCGCATTTCGTCTGAATCCGCGTCGTTCGAATAGCTGTCGCCGTCGCATTGGTGTGGTCCAATTCCCGCAGGGTCCCTCAGTTTGGAGATCTCAATTTTTCGGCTGCGCTATTTTTAGTAACAAATGTTACTATTTCTAGTAGAAAATTGTTTTCTTATTTCTCCGCATTTTGGGCACCTTGGGACCATCCGACCGGATCCACAACCATTTTTTCGCGAGCGGAGCGCGATGGCAACGTCCGTTTGAGCTCATCTTGCACGTGGAGTCCGATGACTCCGGAAATTGTTCAAAAAAATTTCGGAAAATGTTTTTTAGAAAGAAATAAAAAAATAAATTTTTTTTCCCCTGCATTGTTTGTGTCTACACTTGTCATGATGCATGATGACCCCCCCCCAAATGCCAATGTCTCCCGGAGGGGGTCTTTTACTCGCATGTCTCCTGGTGAGCGTGCGGGTCATACGAGGGGTTCATGCTGTGCATGTCAAGCTTCATATATCTCTTTCTGGTCTTTTTATGTAGACCAGTCGACGACGTTGCTCTTGTCTATCCTTGATCCGCCGAGCCTATGCTTTTAGGTTTAGTGGTGACAGGAGAGAAGGAGTTCTGTTGAGTTCTTTCATTCCTCCCCCCTATCACTTGGGTGGATGGCCACGGTGTATGTGGTACCCTCCCACAATGCGGGGAGCGCCAAGGGATCCTCCCGTCCTTTTTTTGTCTTTCCGAGCAGGTGACAATGCTCTGGGAAGGGGGGTGAAGCCGGTTCGGATCCCAATTGACTGCAGTGTTCCATTTTTGAGCGATTTCCGCGACTTCAGCAATTTCGCATATAATTTCAGGAGAATTCAGAAAGTATGTTATATATAAACCACAGGATGGAGGATTTAACATTTCTTGTTCGGACCAGGCCTGCTGTGTGTGCCCGCGCCCTTCTCGTGTTCCTGTTGGCGTGCGCGTGCTCTGTGTTCCTCAATGCGGGCCGATCGTCTGAAAATTCTTCCCAAAGTGTGCTAATATTGTTAGTTCTATCCTGTTACGGAAACAGAAGGGAATCGAAAGCTAGGGCGACTCCAGTGCAAGATAGAAGGCCTGGAGTTGCGATCTAGCTAAACCCTGGTGTGGTGCCTCCGAGCACACCGGCTGTCGCCCTTGGGTGCATCACTGCACTTGAGAGGAGAATAGTACACGTTAATGTGCGCATCTGCTTCGGCAGTGCCACGCCTGCGTGTATGGGGGATCACGAGTCGCTGGAAGCTGGAGGAGTCCTAGTGGTTGTGAAGTGCAAGTGGATGTGGCTGAGGTAGGCGCACAGGAAGGGAAGAAAGTAGGTTGGTCATTGCTCCGCAAGGCAAAGCAATTCCTCACTCTTTGACTTTCATTTGTTTGCTTTGCATGTGTCATGACAAATTGATCCCCCATGGAATCAAAGAGGGTCAACCCTTGGTGATTGTGTTGTTGAACATGTGGTGTGCACGTGCAATGGGTCAACATGCCAAAGGTGGAGAAATGCACTAATGCCCTGGTTGTTAGCCCCTCATTTGCTGTCTTACTCCGGTTACCGTCGGTGAATTCATGTCATTGGTCAATCACGGTTGGTGATCCACTATCCCTCCTTTTTTCGACATGAAGTATGTCCTGGCATGAGGATAGCTCATTTGATTTGGTAATTTGGTGTAGGGATAATCCTCAATCTATGTCGGTGATTCTCACTTCAAGTGCAGGCATGCCTTCATGGGTCATGGCTAGGCAAAAGTCTCTCTCCATATGCATGCACCCATGTGTCATGGCTAGGCTATGCGCTCAGGATTGGGTTTTGGTGAGGTCAGGTTCTCCCTCTTGGGCCATGGACTGGTTAGGTTATTTCTCTTCGGCCATGGATTGGTTAGGTTATATCTCTTCGGCCATGGATTGGTTAGGCTTTCTCTCCAGGGCATGGATGGGTGAGGGTATCTCTCTCAGGGAATGGACTGGGGCGGGATCATCTCTAACAAGGCCTGGATTGGGGCGGGACCATCTCTCTTTGAGGCAGGACTATCTCTCCTTGGTATAGAACAATCTCACCATGTGTCAGATGTGCTCTCATTGGACCCGGGATATCTCTCCATGTGCACTCTCTCTGCGGGCCGGGTCTAGGTCTCTTCATGTGACCCGGGACATCTTCCTACCCAAGTACTCCTTCCCAATGTCTCTCCAAGTAGCATGCATTGAATTGGTTCGGTGTCACACGAACATGCAATTAGGCAATTTTGGTGCCAGACGTCCATGTGTGGATGGCTTCTAGTGCACATGACCGTTGTGGTTGCCTATGCCATCGGGTCCCAGGCAATTAGGCACCAAGTGGTGGGACTGAGTGGCGTGTTTCAGCATGTGAGGGCATGAGATGTATGTCGTGTGTTCGCTTTACATTTTGTTCGTGCCTCTGGTTCGCGATACTCTAACCGCAGGAGCCAAGCAATGGGTGTGCAGCAGTAACTAAACAGGTGAGGTTTGGTCGGCTGGCCCTTCTTGATGTCTTGTTCGCGAACAGCAAGTAAACCCGCCAAGTCTATTCACTTGCTGGCCATTGTGTATGTAATTGCTGAGTGATAGGCACCCGGCGTCC
Organism: Eutreptiella sp. 'Long Island Sound 2002'; assembly: GCA_964036045.1. Lineage (NCBI taxonomy): Eukaryota > Euglenozoa > Euglenophyceae > Eutreptiales > Eutreptiaceae > Eutreptiella > Eutreptiella sp. 'Long Island Sound 2002'. The sequence goes on from OZ038379.1 coordinate 58,653,266, forward strand.
GGTGTAAAGTACCGAGGCATTGCCAGCATGATGACATATGGAATGTGTCACACATGCCAAGTGTCAGGTATTGCCATGAGGTCACTGTCCCGACTCATATTTGGTGATCCTCATTGCAAGCTCTTTACTTGTGATCATTGGTGATTCATGAGTGGGGACAAGTCATGTATGTGGCCATGCCGTACTTTGTGTTCTTGGAGGCCATGGTGTCATGCTTGATCCACGGTGGGACATTCTTCATATTTGGAGCTCATGTTTCTCAATTGCAGTTTTTGCTGTCTGGTAGGCAAGGGTGAGGAGGGGCCATGTGGGCCACGCTTATCTTGAATCCGATGATGCCATTGTGTCGTGTATCATTTCTTTGTGTTCCGCCATGTGCCATATGGACCTCATTGATGTCATTTTGTCGCGCATGACCTCAATGTCATTTTACTCAATTCGGGGAATCGAGGTTGTTAGCATGGCGTCATATGTCCGTAGTTCGAATGTGCATGTTGTATAAAATTGATTCTTGGAGTAGGGATGCAACATCATCATCGATAACCGCATACTCTATTCCAGGGCTTCACTTATACTTCTGTTTCTTCTTCTCCCCTTGCCCGACATTGTCTCATTTGTTCCCCTCTCCATGATCATGTCCATGTATTGATGAGCTTACACTCCATTTAATTTGGTGATCGGTTTTTTGGATTCACTGGTCAAGCTCATTCAAATTCATTGATCAAGTGTTCGGATCTTATTGCAAGGGATGCCAACGGGTGTACCTACGGGATTTGTTTGGATTCTGTGGTCAGGGGTTACCAAGGGTACTTGCAGGAATTTTGGATTTTGGGTTTCGTAAGGCATGTAATCATTGGTTAGGTCAAGGACGATCCGAGTCACGGGGAAGAGGGTGGAGAAATCGGGTATAGGCGGTAGAGGTCGCACTATGGCAGGGGCTGGTCCTACAGACCTTCTCCTCAGCGCGCCTGCTAACAGGGCGCGGTTTTCCAACCGGGATTCCGGCCAAGCCGCATCGCACCACCCCATTCCCAAAGCCCCGGAGCACACCGCCAGCAACACTCTCCCCAACGCCCAGCGCCACCGACATACCGCAGCACCCCGGCCCTGAACCAACACTGCCTGACGCACACTACACAGAGACCGCTGCCCGCACAAATCCGCGCGGCACAGGGGCCCCTGCTGGCGCAGGGCGAGGGAGCGCGGCACCATCAGCAGCATCAACACGCCCCCGCCACCACCGTCCACTGCCCCCCTGTGCCCCATTACCACAGTGACCCCCACCAGCTCCATCACCAAAAAGCCCCGGCACAGCACGAAGACACAGGCCACCCACCCCACGCGGCGCACTGGACCCGCGCCACACCACCGCATGTACCACCGACAAACCTACTACTACCACCTGCCCTTGCCTCCATTCCCACCAATGTGATGGTGCCACACACAACTCGCACACCTTCACCACTACCACCACACGGTCCAGCACCACCTGCCGCCCCAACTGCACGGGCCCACGACATTTGGGCCGCCATGCGCCCCCATAGACCCAGGGGGGGCTGTGCATCCGCACTGACAACACCAAGGCCAGCACGGAGTACTCCACCAGCACGTACGGCCCCCTCAACTGCAGCCCCTGCCTCCGAGCAGCGCCATCCAACGGCCGCCCACTGCTGACGAGTCGCAGTCCCCCCTAGAATCCCAGGCAACAACCTCCAACCTCTACACCAAGCCCTGCCGGAGCCCACCTGATCCGCCAGACGCACACACACACCATCCACAAGGCCTGGCGCGACACCCAGACGCCCAAGCTGCACAACACGCACCCCCAGCCCCCCCCTGCAGTGCCACCCCTACACGCCCCCCCAGCCTCCCCCCCAGGTCTGGAGCACCTACTCACTATGCGGAGGCACCCACCAACCCCGACCGCCCCCGCACCCCGCCGATGCGCAGGTCTGCGAACCCCCCCTCCTAAGGCCACCAAGGGAAACCCCATCACCAGACCCCGCACACAGCAGCGATGAACACCCCCCCCCCTGGCCCACACCACCGCCCTCCGGACACGGCGCACCACCAGCCGCCGCATCGGCGGAACCATTCGCCCTCCACAACCCCCAAGCGGCACGGCAGCACCTCTGGGGTCTCGGAAACCAGGACTTGCTACGCCTCCGCAGCTCCGGCACCACCCAGCCTATCCGGGCGGCGATTCTCGTCCAGGGAGCAACCCTGGGGGAAGGTGTCCGAGTCTTCCTCTGCGACGCCTTCCTCCACGTCGCCCGACACAAGCGCCCCCCGCTAGCCAGCTCCGCCGGCGAACGGCCGCTCCCCCCCGGGGACCTTGTCGGACACCCCCAGCCGGAGCGGGTGACCTCCACGGGCCGCAGCCGCTACCGCGAGCCCGACAAGGCCCATCCCCCAACCAGCACCACCCCAACCGACACCATGGCGTGGGAAAGGAGGACGCGGATCGACCGTGTGGCCTCCCTGAGCATCCCCGATATCCCCGCCCCGGACAACTGGAACACTCTGATGATCACAAACACCAATACACCAAATCATGCTGACATTGGACAAACCCTGTGAGTACAGAACACAATACTATACAACAATTGCACACTCAAATACAATATGAATCTTGCGATGAACTTATCTCGAATTTATAAATAATTGCAAATCCTACAAGCGCAATGCATCTGTGACTATCTGCGCTTACCTGTGCCTGTGACCTCCTGCACCCGCCTCATAGGCCATCTGAGGCCGGAAAAATGGACCCCGAGGCACAGGCCATGGCATCTAATGTACATCAGGGGGTTCCCCTGGACCATTCTCAGGCGGCTCAAGTTGCAGGGTAAAAATCCGCCCAAAAGTGCCTGTCAGCACCACCCGGCACAAATAGGTGTTTTTGGGGGGCCCGAAATCAAAGAGACACAAAATCAAGCCAAAGATTGAATACTTGGACCGTTTTGAGCTGTTTTTAAGGGAACCAACTGCACCAGGAAACAATTCATCTCCCTAAAAATGCACTGCCTTTCCCAGAAAACCATGACTTTTTCCTTCTTCTACCACTTATGCTTTCATATGAAAATACCCATTAGCTCTCAATTCTTTCCAAAACCAGTTTCTGAAATGCATGTTGCACGGAGCACCACAAGAAGCATTTTTTCACACCCTTCTTTGCGTGAGGCCTCGCGCAAACATCAGCAGAACACCGCAATAAAATGTATCAAAGGGAAAATGTGCCGCGCAAAGTGACAGCAAAGGGGTCGTCGAGGAAGAATGACTAGCGCGACCCCTGGCGCATAATATATGAGAACAAATGAAGAAATTACCTTTTCTTCCGAGCAGCTTGCATCTTAGATCCCATAGATTTAACAACGGACGTCTTACCCTTTGGCGGTGGCTCTGCGGTCTCGCCTCTTGGTGCGGAGTGACGAGCTGGCTGCTTGAATGGAAGTCTGGCCCAGCTCTCCTCGGATCCTGGTCTCGCTGCCTCTCTGTCACCGTGTCCAGAACTTCCTACATGTTGTCAACAACAGTTTGGGATCTGCAGATAAGTGTATCAGCACGCGCCATTTCTTTATACAGCCAAGTCAAGCACATCGTCTCGGGAGCAAGATGTTCAAATATGTCGGCGTTGATGACAATCAGGTTCTTGTCGATCTCGAAGAACCGCTGCGGGGGTTTGTTCACCAGAGCTGCAATTGGGGTGGCCTTAACTGTGAGAATTTGACTTTCCAGCATTGGATCCTGCTGTTCCACTGTCTTGAAGTCACCAGTACCGCCAGCAGCTGCGGGGACCACACGGCTCTTGGCAGTGTCTGCGCCCAGGAGTCTTTGGACATTTGGGATTTGCGGGCTAACAGGTTTGCCTTTCTCTGCCACCTGCCACAGTGGTGCGCGCAACATGGACTTCCACACCGGCCATGGACCGCGACTTTTGCCCTCAGGTTCCCGCCAATGGCCCCATGTACCAAGGGTCACCTTCAGGGCTTGCTTTCCAAGTGCTACAAACTCTTTGCTGCTGCGCATGTCCTTCGCTACAAAACAGAAAAGGAGAAGCTGTCGCGCGGCCGTGTAGAAACACAACCCAGGCCTTGTCGATAATACACACCTTTCTCAGGTCGAACGTACTGGCCGTTGTGTGGGTGGTCCACGTGCATGGAGGCCCACTGTTCGATGATGATGGTGTCAATCGATTTCTGCAACGACTGGAGGGTTCTCTTTTCTTCCTGCATCTGGGCTGCGACTTTCTTGTAGAACTCCGGCAAGATGATACCCTCCAGTTTCTTTAGTGCGTTCTTCGAGACTCTTTCCCGTTTATCATGCAACTTTGGCAAACCTTTCACAGCATACGGACCAGCGTAAGAGGCAGACCTCATGAAATCTCTCCACCATTTATACTTTTTGTGCTGAGAATCACCAGGTCATGCGCCAAGCCTCGCGCAACGGGCAGAGTCCAAACGACGTTAAACGAATATACAAATTGACCCGGCTGCTTCAGTTCAGCGGTTGGAATAAGGGCACTTATCTGCACAGCATCCACAATGGCATCTTGAGATTGTTATATGTGTCAGGTATGTTCCGCCGCCGCTGATCTTCAACACAAAGAAGGAGGGTCCCTGCCGCTTCATACAGTGGTATCAGCTCAACGTCTTGTGCGCTTCCTTGGGCTTGTCCCGCCAGTTTTTCACGAAAAGCCCACGGTGTATCCGGCCTCAGAATATCGGCCGTGCATGTAGTATGCCACTTCTGCAAATCCAGACATGCTGTCGGTCGCTTGTTCCGAAACTTCAGAACTGCTTCAACGCTCTGGTGTCCATATACACACCAATAATCGCCATCTGTGAATGGACGAGAGGTCCATGCGCGAGGGCACGCGCAACGAGAACGACAAACTGTTGATTGGAAACATACTGTTGTCTTCGCAGAGGGCACGACGTGTATGGGGCATGTTGTTGGTGCTGCTCCGAGTGACTAAATATGCTTTTGCAGTAACTTTGGATCTTTTGATCTGATCTGTCCTTTTGTCTTCTCCTGGTTTATCCTCACCTTGCTCAGCTCAATTTCCACTTGCTTCCCATCTGGCTGCAGGTAGTCCTCGATGTCTGTACCCATTGTCAGGCCAGGATCTCGTGTTTCCTTCTTATTGCGCCCCTTCTTCGGCGTTCCAGTCTCCCATTCCGATTCTTCAGGGTCATAGTCGGAATCCACCAGTTCCTCACCTGTTATTTGGGCCGGGCTCGCCATTCTGGGATAAGAAGAAGGCCTGTTTTGCAAGAAAGGAAGCATTAAAAAAAGGTTCAAACGGTAGAGAAGAATCAATGTATGACGCGATTTTAGCGAAAACGTGTACGGTACTCCTCAGAATGCGAAACTGAGAGGTACCGCAACTGTTTTTTACTAACACCCTTGCGCGAGGCCTCGCGCAAGAGAGGGGGTGTAAAAACCTGTTGTTTCACGCTGTTTGCGCGAGGCCTCACGCGTTACTGCATGGTCTCCAATCTCCTCCATACGTTCCGGATCGTGTCATCTTCTCTCTGCCCCTCCAACACAGTGCGTTCCGGAATCAGCTCCGACAATTTTCTCTTAAAACCAGCCTCAAGCGGCCCCTGCTGAGTCAGCACTAACAACACGGACACAAGGACTTGTTTGTAATGGTTAGATCCCTTTGGAATTAGAAGAGATGGTGGAAAATCGGGCCAATGAGCCTGGATTGCACTAGTAGGCTCAGGGCAGCACTTAACCCAGGGCATGTACAGACGCTCTGCATTCAAGTAAGCACTTAGCCGCTGACACATGGAGTTGACAAAGGAATTGAGGATTTTGCACACACTAACCCTGTGGCCTTCTTTTGGGATAGAGATTGAATGTTACAGATCGTCAACATCGTCAATGGTTACTGCACTCCTGTTTTGCCCTTATTTCGTTACAATGCTGGAGAGCAGACTTTCAGAAAACTCCTCAGCAAAGGATTGTCCAGGCATAACTGCATGCCATGCAGTGTGGCAGAAGAAGGCAGTTGCAACGGTGCGCTCGTACTTCAAAAGTGTGCCACCCATGTTCAAACGGTCCAAAACACATATGACGATCTGCAGTCCCTCAGAAGCAAAGACACCCGTGTTAGTGCTCTCCCCGGCCCAATTGCACTGCCTCACAAGGTGGCGTAGGTACAGTAACATAGGACAGTATTGTGTTAACAGAACCTGCATGGCTTTACAGACAGCGTACTGAAGACAAGTTCGGCGATTCGCCGGACGCGCCAGCCCCAGGGAGTGACATTTCCTGTTGAGGCGCTGTATGTGGGGTCCCATACCCAACAGCAGTGCACCTACGGTTATCTCCATCGTGATCAGCTTGGGAAAACAGGGGACAGTCTCACCGCTGTGCACCAGACCTTCACGAAAAAAGGTCACAATTGGCCAAAATGAGCAAAATGTTTGTGTAAGGCAAAATTTCTACGCGTGCCAGAAGCCGTATAATATAGGCTCGGACCGCAAAAACAGCTGGACATTCCAGCCTGTTATTTTTTCACCATACATCATCTTACAAAGGCGGCAATGGATGTTCTCGTCACATAAAACAGGCACAACGGGTCGAGTCTGTTGGGCCAAGTCCCTAGTGAACTGCAGTAGGTTAAGAAGCGATACGTTGCAGCTTACCTTTTCTTTGCTTAGGCAAAGGGGCCGCCAATGCGGTCTCTTGGGAGGCACTGGGCGAATAATGTCAAGCGGTGCCCTGATGCTTCGTACAACAGGCCGCTTGCTTGCAAATCCCAGATCACGCAGGATACGTGCAAATGTTCCCTCACTGTTCCCCAACATGCGAGCAACAATAGGAACTCGCCGTTCCAGCTCTTCCAGGCTAGGATGCCCATGCCAGTAGCGTGGTGCATCCCGTAGGAGCAAGACAGCCAACGCTGTTGCGTTAAGGCTCTTGTCGTTCTTGTCAGGGTTTGTGATGAATTGTTTGTTGTACCAGTTGTTTATCCATGAAACAACCCACTGCTGGTGTATTTTGTTCCATGTAGTCTGTAACCTGACTGCGGCCCTTTACTTCACTGAAGGTGCGCTGTATCGCGCTGGACCGGACCTTGCTAAAATGCGCCGCTGCACCCTACTCCCTTCTATCGCAACAACTGACTTTGGTTTTCCCTGGTACGGAACTGCGCGCTGGCGCATCAATAAATAAAGGCGCCAGGCCTCGACTATCAAAACAGCAACCCATCTCTTGCCCTCTGCCGCGATTGCCTTTTCAACGCTGCAACCCGTCCTTTCATTTTTGCGCAGACGCAGAAAAAACACAAACAGCAATCGCGCGCCCTCGTTGCATGCTTTAGTCCTTCCCGAAATTCTTCTGCCGTGTGATACGGCGGTTCCTCTGAGCAGACATCGCAAAATACTCCAGATGCCGCTGCCAATGTTTTCTCGAGGTCCGACACTTTGCGCAGGGGCATTGTTACTGTGAAGAAAAATGCGCAAAGGTATCTTCCTAAACATCGCTGTCCCAAAAGGTTTCTTGCCTGAAACATCAACCTGTCAAACCAATTATTCAATGATTCGCTGGTCGCGTGCACCATTTTCGGTTTACTGTAACTGTCTGCTGGTCCGACATTTAACTGGTTAATCCCAACTGCGGTACCCAGTTGCGGCGCGCTACCATCGCTGTTTGGTAGTGAAGTCAGCGGTGACCACAGTATGAAAACTAGAGATGCTGGCGGGACCTGTATGTGCTCCTATGCAGCAGCGCCACATCAAAGGGAATGTACATGCTGTGTAGTTGGTGGATCTGTCCATCTTCTGTTTCTAGGCGCGTTCATGACCTCCACTGCGCGAGGCGTGCGCAATCATCACCAGAAATTTAATGTTTCTCATGCGCCATTCCATGCGCGAGGCCTCGCGCATGAAACTACAGTTTGTTCCAGAATATTTGTACATTTAAAGTTTTCTGTTGTTTTTGACCCTGCAACTTGAGCCGCCTAAGCCATTCCATCAAGACCATGGCCCAACTACTTTTTGTTTTGGTTTACCTGCAATCTGAGTGGGGTACTACCACCCAGGAAAACAAATGGGCTCATTCAAACTATAGTACATTGGCAGGTTCAGAGCATGACTCCACGGTGTTCTCTAGTGTCTTTGCGTGCACTAAGGGGTGTGGTGGCCCCGGATGTGGGGAAAACAAGACTACAAACTGCTTGAGGCTCCTGGGGAAGCCACTAGAGTGTAATATATAATCAAAACCCTGAAAAAGTGTTTATCCTTTTGATGCTCAAAACCTTGCCTTCAAATTTCGAAAAGACTACAGTGTTCTCCAATGTTTGTTTGCCTGCTTGGGTTTGAAACTTCCTGCTGTTTGGCATCCGAAAATTTTGAAACATCAAAAACAGCAGGCATCCATACACACACAGCGCATCCAAAACAATAAAACTTCACTGTGTAGGTTCCCAAACAAGTCCAGGTATTGAAGAAGCAGCACCAAACGAGTGGCACCGCAGCCAAATCAAACTAAAGTACACGGTAAAGCAATATATATAGGCTCCGAGTGGCAGACCCACATGGCTGAGCAGAGCCAACAAAAGGGCAGAGACAACAAACTGATAGTGCAGAGGCCTCAGGCCCATCACTCACCATGCGGTAAGATTTGCAGCAGAAAAGGGAGATAATGACAAAACAAAACAAGGGTGCGACTGCTGGTACCACCAACAAAGCACCAGTATACCGAACTGAGGCCTGCAGCACCTCAGGACTTGACTCTTTCTTTACATTCACGATCAAATCATTTGAATTCTGACATACAGAGAGGCAGTAGCACCTGAGCGTTGATCGACACACTGTTCAGACATCTCAGGACTTGACGACCACCAGCACTGTGCTCTTTCTTTCGACGGCGCGCTCCTTTGCATTCGTCCTACTGTCTCGGCGCCATGCTGCTTGGACCATTCTTTGGCTGCGCACTTGTCCTACTGCCTCACAATTTCACGGCGACTTCAAGCAGTTCTCTCGTAACTCAGTATCACATTCTCCAGAACTTTCTTCGGCGCATTTAACGAACTTGTCAACCAAGACCTCTGTCCACACCGCCAGGTCAGACTCCGGCGCGCTCAGGAGCTTTTAAGGAAGGGAAATGGGCACCACCTTTGCTTGCACGCGCTGCCTTGCTTCTTGCTGAGCTCTTGATAATGTCTGCCGTCCGCTGGCGGCTTCTGCGCGCCTGTCCAACTCGTCAGAGTGTACGAAACCCACAACACAACGTATTTTTGCTGTGTTCTCGGCAGCAGAGAGAGCTCGTATCACCTGTACAGTAGAAGGATCAGGTACATAGTCAAGACTGCTCTCAGTTACAGTGTAATTGTCATACTCTGAGTCAACTTTGCACACTGCAGCCTTCAGCTCGTGCAACCTTCTCTCATCTCTTGACTCATGACGCTCAACAAAATCACCTGCCAGTTCTCTATTACTCCTGACACCAGCCACGGTATAAAACGCGAGCGGCCCAGCCGTAGATGGAAACGAAACCTCAGTTGTCGCTCCGTAAACTTCCTCACGTTGGCGCAATTGACTCTCCACGCACTCTTGCCATACTCTCGATCGGTCAATCTGCTCAGTTTGAAACGCAACACGATCATTGAAAGACACTCTGCCAAACCTTTGAAGTCGCACTGAAGAATCAACAAGCGTCGCCAATCGCTCTGGCAGCATTTTTACATTGAACAGACCTCAATCAGCGTACACACAAACCCATAGGACAGAACTTCAACGAGACGATGCTACCATGGAACACTATGATGAGAACTAACACGAATACACCGAATCATAGTGACATTTGACGAAACCCTGTGAGTACAAAACACAATACTATACAACAATTGCACACCTAAATACAATATGAATCTTGCGAGAAACTTATCTCAAATTTACAAATAATCGCAAATCCTACAAGCGCAATGCATCTGCGACTATCTGCGCTTACCTGTGCCTCTGACCTCCTGCAACAACCACCAGCCCGCCCCCTCCAGGTACATGACCCTCATGTACAACAAACACTACACCCTCTCCAACACCCACTACCACGCACGGACCGACACCTGGTTGGTCCACGGCACCCGCTCCCTCCTCCCCACCGACTACATCCCCCAACCCCCCTGCACAGCCCCGGCCCCGACAGGTACATCCGGGAGGACGAGCCTGACCACCACCACATCTGGGGCACGTGGGGGCAAAAGTCCGTGGAGACGCTGCTCTCCATCCACAGCGCCAACCAGGGCCTTGGCAGGGCGATGTACTGCCTTGCTAATGAAGCGGTACCCAGAACCTATGGCCCATGGCCCGGAGGCCTGTGAGCCGTCACACCCGTGCGGAAGCCGTTGACACCGGCTGTCAGCCGGATATCCCTGTTCTCTAATCCGCGAAATCTGGAATCCGATTTCTAACGATTAAATCGATGTAGAATTACCATAATTTTATTGTCTGGTCGACTTTCGGGCAGAAATCGGTGAAATACCCGATTTCTACCGCGATTTCTAATTGTCGTGAAATCGCCGCCTGTGGTCGCCTGCTCGCGCGCCTTCGTCGCTTCTCCGTGGCGAGTTTTGTGATGGATTTTTCTCGAGTACCTTTGAGGTTCCAAAGGAATTCAAGTGCTGGATGTGGAGGGTTTTTCTTGTACTTTTTTCTCGTGTGCTCACCAGAATTTCTGGCTGTTGCGTCTGAGGGAAAATCAGCGCGCAAACTTTTCCGTCAATTGCTCGAACTCATGGTTCTCAAGGACCATGAATTCGGACGGAACCCTACATTCTGCCCCTATGCCTTTCATCCACGCCCCTTTCACATGGGCATATCACTTTGAATAGGGAAGAGGGCAATAGGGACGTTTTAGGCAGCCTATGGGTTTCGCAAACCCAACTTGTTTGCGTGCGCAAACGCTAACTTTGTGGCCTTGTGAGCATGAACGTCAATAACCGAACACAATGCTCACAAGACCAAAAGCCTCAGGCCATTCCTGATTTTTGAGCCAACTCAACGATGGCTCCACGCAATTCAATGCGTACCGAAACCCTATTTTCGAAAAAGGGCAATTTTTGGTCGAAAGTTAGGCCAAAATGGCCAATCCCCTGAGGCTCTTACTCAGAGCCTAGGGGGAGTTGAGCCTTGAATCAAGACAATATGTAAATTAGAGACCACGAAGGACATTGTGGTTGGCTTGGTTGATTTTTCCAACCTTGTCTTATATTCCATATAATGTCCCCTTGTGAGCACGCGTGTCATACTGCCTCTTTGCACACGTGCTCATCTGCAAGCACTAATGACATGAGTGGGCGGAGACCATCTAACCATAGTGGGCATATTTCAAGGGCAACTACTATGGGCCTACTCCGAAAATGTTTACTCATATTTTTGTTCCTCAATGACCCAAAGATATTTACATGCTAATATTGCCGATATGTGCACTTTTTCCCATAAATAGTGTGCATCAAGGATTGAGGTGTTAAAAATGTTTCCATTATGCTTTGAACCTCAACCCTTGTTGCAAAAGGGAAGCAAAGCTTCGGTCTGCATCCATGCAAAAGCCCGAGGCTCCTTTCTCTTGTGATACGGAGATACAATGTTTCGAGTGACCACTTTTGGCTGAGTTTTGGCCGTTTGGCCCAGAACGGCCACAAACCCCTTCTCCCCCTGACTTCACCCCCGAGGTTGCGTGCGCCACTTGACCAAGGGTAAGGGCGATTCGGAGAGGGCATACAAACCCACATCGAATGGGGTGTTTCCCCATGTGGCCTCTCCTCTTGAAGGGAGAATTGTGGGTCACCCAATTTGGGGTATGTTGCCATTCTGCCCCATATGTGTGTCGTTTTCCCTCCAAGGGGAAAAATAGCTAGAGGCGACCACGAGGATTGGCAAGTGGCATATATTGGGACCTAAGTCCCATGTGTCTCTAGCATCTTTGGTGGGAAGGATCCTCACCGTGGCCATGGAGATATGCAATCATGCGTGCGGGCCATTTTGGCCAAATTTCCCTGTTTTTGCCATTGTATGCCATATTGGAACTACCGTATCTCCATGGGGCACGAAATCCAGCCAAGAAGGAAAGAAGAAAATTGTAGCATATGACCGAGGGTTGAACACCATTGAGTTTCGTATTTGATCCTCCGGCTCATCCGGAGTTATTCAACTTTTGGTGCGATCCATGATCTCCCCTGTCGCACCGCATGCTGCTTTCTGCCGCATCCGCGTGTTCATCCCCTCGATGAACAGCAAGCAGCCAGTGTGACAGCAATCCATAACCGTGGGCATGGGACCAGAGGGGATATCAAGGGTCGTGAATCAAGGCTTGGCGCGTCAATATCGCCAAGGTTCCCTACCCTGGACTGTCGACCGAGACAGCCAAATTTGCCATTTTGGCATTTGTGGACTCAATCTGAATCATCACCACGCCGAGGGCCATGGAGATCCTTGAGAGCCAAGTGCATGTCAGTCTTTGTTCGACTCCCAGTAGATCGCATATGGAATGGCGAATCCGATCTCCAAGCCAGCGTGGAGATAGACCCTTGGGGATACCCCTGATTTTAGCTCATTTTGGGCAGCCAAAATGACCCCCTTTTGGGACACCAATTTCAGCCCCCCGTGTGGTCCATTGGCGGCCGCATATCTCTTCGCCCATGGGGAATCCCGACCTAATTTCAAGTCGTGCACTCATATAAAGGCTTCAGGTCCTGCCTCCTATCCTCTGCGGTATCATCCTTGCCCTGGTCCGGCGAGCCTCCCCTGGGAATGATTCCAGTTTTGGTGATTTTGACATCATGACCCCACTTGGCGAACCCACAGTGCCCTGATGTCGGAACCTCAGAGGGAGCCAGGTGGAGTGAGGGCTCTATGAGGTTTGTACTTGGAGGGCATAGGGTCAGTTGTCTCGTCCCTACCTCTGGCTGGTCCGGACGAGGGGTCAATTTTGGAGTTTTTCAAGCTAATGTCAGTTTAGGCTGAAACAGCCCATTCCCAGTTACCAACTCCTAGGGGATAATGGCAGGGCCCTTCCTCTGGCGAAAAGAGGAGTTCGGACCTGCCATCAATGGAGCATGAGGGATCAACGTCGATTGGCCTTGGAGTGCCTTGGTTCTCAGGAACTCGCCTGTGGTTGGGCGGGACACCCTCCCCTGTCGGCAGGGTTTCAGGGTCCGGACTGAGCAGGGCATGGGTTGTGTTTGAGCCCCCGCCCTTGCCAGCCACTGGGGGGGTCCGACCTGGGATTGGGATATGAGTTGGGACTAAGTGTCTTTTGTCCTGTGATGCCCTTACCCCAGTCCAGTCTTAACCCCAGGTGTACATATCCTGATGTGTTGCGGTACACACTTTTGTTTCCTTGTTTCAGAGTGGCAAGGATCCTGAAACGCTTTGTCACATCACACGAGCATGAGGATGCCCCTGTGAGCGCAGTGCTTTGCCTGCCTGCTTGCTTGTGTGTGTCTGCCGCAGCGTTCCGTGGCCAGGCCCCCCACGGGAACGCGTCAAAAGCGTTTCACCGTAGCGGGGTTACCCATCCCTCGCGTGCCACTCGGGGCCACCTGAACCCCGAGCACCACGGGCTTCGCAGCGCCGCCCGGAGCATCGCCCCGAGCGTCAGCAACAGCGCTGAGTCCGTAAAGGAGGTGTAGCGACCGGAACTCCGACGTCAGCGAGTTCCTTCGGCCAACCGGTACCGGCCGCACTCCCAGCTGCATTACCCACCTCCACAACCTCCATCGAGTGTCCGGGTCCCAGCCCTGTAGACAGAGTGGACCACAACAACCGCTTCAACAGCCACCCCCAGGACTAGTCCATCGAGAGGAGCGAGCGCCCATGGTGAACTGGCAGGAGGCGGGCAAGACGTGGCTGCAGCCCCCCCCCCCATGCTGTGTACCTGCTGCCTGGGTTTGTCTGGGGTCAGCACTACCGCCACAGCAACACCCAGTGCAAAGGCGGCATGCCCGGGAGCTTCTAGCTCCGCGAGGATATGGGCGCCGACCGCCTGCAGGCAGTGGAAGACTGGCTGCGGGTAGAAGGATACGCCTACCGCTTCCGCCAGAAGCGCTGGAGGGTCTGGACCCGCCCAGACAGGCCCGGCAAAGGGCTGCGCCCCGACGGGATTGATGAGGACGAGAACCCTAACGAGTACCCGTCGGGCGCTACCATCATTGTGTCTATATGGGACATGATCGAAAAGAACTTCCGAGAACCGGGGGACGAGCGTACGCTGCAGGGCAGCAACAGCAGCGCGTTCCCTTGGAAGGAGAAGCGATCCGCCGGGGACAAGAAGCGGGACAAGAAATGGCGGGAGTACCAGGAATCCCTGGCCGCTGAAGTCGCCCAAGCCGCGGAGAACAAGACCAAGGGCGGAACCCCAGCCCCCAGCCCCCAACGGGCCGGGGGCGGTCATCACCCCGGCCAGACCAGACTTGGTGACTTCCTTGAAGTCGGCAAGAAGGCCAAGGCCAAGCCCCGTCAGCTGCACCTGAGGAAGTCAGGCCCCAGCAGCGACGTGGAGTCGGCCCACCGTGGGAGGATGCCGGCTGATCAGGCCAGCTCCAGCAGCAGCGTCGCTCCCGACCGAAGGGACGTCGCCCGCGCCTGCGAGCGCGCCTGTGGGATGCCCCGCAACCTTCGGGTTGCCCGGCAACGGGCCACGCAGCAGAACGCTGCCGTGGAGGGCGCCGTCGGCATTGCCCAGGAGGAAGCTGCAGAGTGGGGCAGAGGCATGGCCTTCCATGCCTCGACCGTGGCCACCATTGCGGCCGGACTCACGGCTGCAGCCGCACAGGAGGCAGCGACTGCCCGGGTCAGGAGTGAGGTGGCGGCAGCCACCCAGGAAGCCCACCTGGCCCAGGAGGCCATTGCTCGTAAGGAGGCCGAGGTGAAAGCCTTGGAAGAGGCGCTTGCCCAAGTGAGGGCAAGGAAGGAGGCGGAGGAAGGGGCCCACGCCGAAGCAACGGCAAAGGCCCAAGCGGACGCTGCCAGGAGGGACGCCATCGAGTCCGCGCGTTGGAAGGTCGCGGAGGAGGGGGCCAAGACAGAGGCGGAGCTGGCAGCGTTAGAAGCAGAGAAGGCTCGGCTGCAGCGGGCTCGGGAAGCCGAGGCTGCCCGTGCCTGAGAAGAGGCCGCGGCCGCCGCAATGGGAGAGGCGGAGGCCAAGCTTCAGCGCGAGACACCCCCAGGAGGATCCAGAGTGGAGACCCTTTGAAAGGTCTTCGAAGGAGACGCCTCCTCCAAGATGTAGCTGGACCTGGAGGAGGTCGACACCGGCAGCAGTGGGGACAGTGCCCCCACTACCCACCGGCGAAGGAAGGGTAGGTGGAAGACTCCCGAGAGGGCACGGAGGCCAGCGGGCGGACATCTTCATGACTCCGACCCCTTCTTCACCGCCAGCGACGGGGACGGAGGAGACCGCCGACATCGCCGAGGAATGGCTGGAGGAGGAGGCGGAGATGTCCCCATGGAGCCGGAAGGTTAGGGTGAGGATCACCGTCCTCCCTACCGGAGCTCAGAGTCCACCGCGTGCGAGACCGAGACGGCCAGGTGGGTTGACATGAACGAGGATGATGACATGGACTTCTGCTACACGGATAAGCCCCCATCCTCGGACCCACCGAGGGGACCCGGCGGAGACCCGCCGGGACCCCCTGGCGGAGGCCCGTCAGGAGTCCCTGGAGGACGTCCACCAGATGGACCCCCCGGAGGCGGACCCTCTGGCGGGGGAGGACCCCCCGCACCGGGTGGGCCGAGCGGAGGCGCTACTGGAGGACCCCCTGGAGACCCTGACGGCCCAGCAGAGGATGGTGACCCGGAGGCCACTTGGCGGTGGATCGTCCACCTCCGCAGGTGGGTCCAGGCCCTCGAGCGCGAGGTGGACACGGGCAAGAGCGAGATGATCCGCATGACCAGGGTCGCCGTGGGCGCACAGAAGGAGCTGGACATCGCCAGGACAGAGATGGTCAAGATTCGCAAGGTCGCCACCGCCGTGAAGCAGGTTTGGACCCGTGTGGCCATCTTGGGGTCACTCGGGGTGTGTATCTTTGTGCCAGCAAGCCGCCAGTGGCTGATATCATACTCTCCCATCCACCAGAACCTAACCTGATGTGATAGTGTGATAGGCTTGGCCATTTCAGCTATGAGCGGCCATATTCAATAACGAGGCGCCGCCGGCTGAGATTTATATATCAGAATATCAGGAATCAACAGGGTTTTTCTATCATAATGTTCCTGTAATTTTTCAGACTTCCGTTCTGATTGTCAATGGGTCGGCGACTGTCAGTTGGCTCGCGATTTTGCGGTAACCGATTGGTTAACTGTTATTTGCAGATATTTTGGCGGAAACCCCGATGAAGGGTCAGATTTCATCAGTAAAGGGTTCGTTGCTTCCGCATTTTTCTTGTTATACACTCGCAAACCTAATCTGATTTTTACAGACTTTCAGAATCGGATTTTCGACCTCGAGATCGCCGCACTTGATATGATGAATCTCGAGTGGTCCTACATTTTTCCCCGATCACGAATCAACCTTCATTTTGTTGTCTCCTTCATTTTTCTCGGAGATATAGGCGAAACAAAATGGATTCGTGAGGCCACTTTGAAGAATCATATCTCCGGCACATACCGAGGAATATCAATTTTGAGCACTAGGTTGCACCTGCCGTGGTCTCAACTTAGTTTGAGAAACGTCAAACGTCTTTCATGTGTATACATGCCCGGTGTAGCAGGGGGAAATCGTCGGTAGAGTAGAAAGTGTTTTATAACTCTTGGACCATGCAACCGAATATTTTAATGCGACTTTCGAGTGTACCGCATGAGTGTTGGTGTTGCATAGAATTTTTCATTGGGTTCCTACGCATTTTCAACGTGAAGTCATGTCCATGGAGGGGCATGGCATATCATGGTGGGAGCCACTTTATGAGGGTATGTGTTATATGCATGGTATGTGCTTCAGTATGCTCACGCCCATGTTATATATCTCTGTTTGTAGGAAGATATATGGAGTCATACGTGGCAAGGGCTTCGCCCATGTACAAATGATGAGCTCCATAGTGCTAGACTAAGTCTACCGCACATCTAGTGCACGTGGGAGGGCTTACAGAGCGACCCACAAGCGCCACTACAAATTTTACCATTTTCATGGTGCGTGTTGGGAGGAGGTTCGAAGGTGATCTATGCGTCCATGTGGGGATCCAAGTGGGGAGATTGTTTGCAAATGGTACCAAGCAATTGTGCTTTGAAACATATGTTGATACCATGGGTGAGCGAAGTTATATACTATTGTAATTATCTTGAATTTGGCATTATTTGCATGGTTTTGACCTCATTTTATGCTCATTTTTGTATTTTATGTGCTCAACTGGTTGGCTAACAGTAAAGTGCCTAGAGATCTGTGAACTATGGTATGTTGCTTAAATGTTGGCATATACTTCGGTGTTGCACCTCACCATATGCCGGATCACGTGGTCACTTTGGCGTGGCACACGAGGCCTCACAACATTAAGTCTCAAATTAATGGGTTGACTTGTGAAGCATTTCATGTACATAACTGGAGGTGTTTTGGAGCCAATGATGGAATCTTCTTAGGCATAGACATTTGGTCTATAACACCCTTGTATACTACTCTCCGGTTTGACACATGCATGGAGCATTTGAATATTTGCCGTATGCATTTTTAGTATACAATTGATTTTTGGGCATAATGGTATGATTTGCCTGATTTTGCCATGTTGTGAGGTCATCTTCATGGGGCACCTCTCCAAGCCCAATCGATTCCAAGTCCAACCAAGGTTATGTCAGGGTAGGGCATGGTCCTGAGTGCAACTCTAGGCCATGACATGCCACCTCCCCTATTGGGCTAGGATTGGAAGGCTTGGGAGGGAACGCATTTTTGGGGTTTATGTAGTGACTTTTGACACATGGCATTTAGCCATCTTATTTGACTGGGTTCAGGGCATCATGTTGGCGAGTCAAGGGAAGGTCTTGAGTCCAGGGAATGAGGGGTCTATGGCTGTGATTGTGTACATTTCCATCGCTCCCCAACTTTGCTGTATTTGTGTTCATATGCCAATTTCAGGGCTTCCTTATTGGTGCAATTCCTTGTACATGCCCACCGCCCGTGTCTCCGTGTGCACCGCGAGACGACCGGCGTGTTGAAAGGAGTGTTGACTGTCAACGGGGGACCTCAAGCACCCTTGGAAGCCCTCAGTGTGGATTGATTGGATTTGGATTGTACTTGGGAGTTGGTTGTTGCAAGGGCTTTGTGTGAAGGAGCCTATTTTTCTATTTTGTGTGGGAAATTGTGCAGGATAGGGCAAGATCATGCAGAACCTGGTGAGAAGCAAGACCATAGGGGTGACGGGAAATGGTGGAAGGGGTACAGCAGGGGCCGGTCCTGGTAGGGACCTTCTTTCTGGTAGCAGAGGAGTACCTGCCCCCTACCGCCGCACCGGGGACTTGGGCCCTCATGAGCCCTGCCCAAGGACGCCCCGGGTGCAGATGGTGGAGTCCGTCGAGTCGACGCCGGACTGGGAAGCCCGAGAAGAGCAAAGATGCTCAGAACGGAGAACCCTTACAGGACATGGGCCGGACATGGAGGACCTGGCCTCCATGTGTGAAAGGCAATGTCGCAAGGCTTGCAATCTCCGCTCCGCTGCGGAGGAGTTGGAGGAGACTGGCAGCAACGGCAGGGCCCGGCGTTACCGGAAGCGCGGGTCCCCAAAACCCGCGGCGGAAGCCAGGGCGATGGAGACGGATCCCAGCCCGGTCAGGCTGTGGTCAGCTGCAGATTCCGAGGAGCACTCCGAGGGCTATCGGACAGCTTACCGTTCGGAATCGGAAGAGATGGCCAGACCGCCCACAAGGGCGAACACGGCCCCCGATCCCAGCCTGGAGCATGACGCCGAGGCGTTGGAGAGGCCTGCCAGAGCCAGAACGGCGCCTGTGGCCTGGCACACGGAGCCAACGCGGGATAGCATGGGCGACACACCCATGGCGGAGGAGTCCGAGGCGCCGGGAACCGTGGGATGCGCCGGATCAGGTGGAAAGCACGTTGAGTGCCACTGCGAGCATGTATCCTTCCTCATTGACAAGTACCCAAAGATGGGGATGGACGCCATCGTGCAGCACCTCGACCGCCTGGACAACGCGAAGGACGGCCTAGAGGAGGACGTCGCGGGGATCCTGGATGACCAGTCGGCAGCGGAGAGAGACATGGCAGAGCTGCGAGCGGAGCAGGACCGGTACCGGGAGAAGCTGGAGATGGGCCTGCAGAAGCAGCAGCGAGTGGTGGACAGCCTCCTCCACCTGGTGGAGGACATGTCGGGACGCCTGAAAAGGCTAGAGGAGTTACAACCCCTCGCCTCGGGTCCGGCGCTCCCGGCAAAGCCGGCAGCTGCAGAGCTGGTGGAGCGGGTTAAGACCCTCAGGAGCGCCATGGAGAAACCCATGGGCGGCCCTGCAGAGGCACAATACGCGCCTCCGCGTATTGACCCGGGCGCGCTGCTGTTTTTTCCCATGCTCAGCGAATCCATAAGGCTCGGGGAACACACGGCACCGGCTGGGTCCATGCGGGACTGGCACGCAGCCACGGACCCGAGAAGCCTGACGGTACAGATGTCCCATGCCGCCCAGGATCCACCGACCACTACGACTGCTCATGCAGTTTATGCGGAAGAGGAGATCCAGAGCCAGACCATGCAGGGGTGAACCATGGGAAGCGCCGACGGACATGGTCGAGGCCATCCAGGCGGAAACCTGTGGGTGAAGGACCCCACTACGGGAATATGGACAGCCGGTGGAGCAAGTCCTTTCCGCATTTCAAACCCCATGGGTTCAGGCCCAACTGGACCGAACTCCATGGAGGAGAGGGATGTACGGGGAGTGTACTGACACCCCCCGGCCACAGGTGGTATCCGTCTCGGTGGAGTGGTGGCTGCGGACGTCAGAGACGCCATCAGGATTAGCGACCTCAGGGGAATCAAAATCCCCTATTAGGATGGCAACCCCTCCAACCTGGATGACTTCATCCTGGATTGGGAGGACTTCGCCGAGGAGGTTGTCGGCGAGATGAAGGGAGCGCCAAGGGATAAGTGGGTATGTAGGACATTCCCACACAGGCTGGTGCAGGACCTGAAGGAGGAGCTCAGGGATCAGATCCGCGAGAGAGTGACCCAGACGGAGCAGGCCTGCCTCGAGTGGCTGGAGGACGAGGAGCGAGTGGACGCCCCAAACCAGAAGTTGGAGGATTTGTGGTCCTTTCCGCTGCCGCTGGAGCGCGGGGAACTGAGGGTCCGAGAATGCAATCGGTACATCCGCAAGTACCGAACAAGCCTCAAGCCCGTGGAGGACTGGAATGAGGCCAGCGAGATCCGACACCTGCTGAAGGAGGTCCTCCTCGGGCACTGGAAGAGAAGAGTGGAGGATGAGGAGAAGAAGAGAGCCAGGAAGCGCGTGGCCGTACGGATCATGGCATCCGAGGACACCCACGCCGGAACAATGGAGTTCTTCCGGCGAAACCTCGGTGAGCCCAGCCGAATGTACGGGTTGAAGAACGCCGTCTACGTAGAGGTATTCGGCGACACCATGGGCAAAAGCTGATGCGCCTCAACAACGTGGAGTGGAGGCGCCGAGAGCCACTGAGGATGGAGGTCATCTTTGCCTGCATGAGCCTGGATGAGATCGTGAAGTACATCACGGTGGAGCTGAAGCTCAACGCCAAGAACGAGGCCCACGTGCAGGATCGACAAGGCCAAGGACATCGAGGTCATCGAGAAGATCGCCACCAGCGAGAGGTCAAGGGGGACACGGTCGGCACCGCGGAGGAAGGGAGTGGAAGCGGCCAAGATCTCTGGACCGCGACCGCCCAGGAGGATCATGAGGAAGCCGCCTTCTTCGCGTTCGTAGCGCACAACATGAAGGAGAATGGGCAGGACAGGTCCAGGTGGAACCGCCTGGACCCCAGGACCAAGAACTGCAGAGAACCGCGGAGGATCGGGAACCCGCCGCTCTCGTTCCGCGAGTACAGATCACAGCACACCGGTTGCTGGGTCTGCTACGGCAAAGGGAACAACCATGCACATGACCACCGGCATTGCAAGGTATATGAGGAAGACAGGAAGGCCTACTTCGCCGCCCATCCCGACAAGAAGCCCAAGGAGCAACGAAATGCCGATTGGAAGGCAAAGGGCGGAGACGGTGAAAAAGGCCAAGGGAAAGGCGGAGGAAAAGGCTTTGGTGGAGGACCTGGCCCAGACCGACGCGTGAGATCGATCGAGGAGGGTGCTGAGGACATGTTGGGGACGTTGGAGGAACTCAGAGCCCAGCAACGTGGTGGACAAAGTGTGAGCAGATTGCAGCAGGAGAGAGCTGCGGCAGGCCATGTCTAGAGGAGCCCGCACGGGAGTGGGACCTCGGAGGTCTCTCCTCTGAAAATCAGTGGAATCTCAGAGAAAGCAAAGGCACAGCGGGTGCCGAAGAAGGCTCCAGAGGAGCCAAAACCACTGAGTTTTGCCACCCCGGACCCCTGGCGCGCCCTGCCAAGGGTGGTCTATGTGGGCAAGGGACGTGGCAAGAAAGAAGGAGCGATCACGGAGAGCCCCGTGGACGGGCAGGACCAGCCCAAGATCTACACCATCCGTGAGCATACCCTCGAAGTCCTGATCCACCCGGATGTGCTAGAGTTGCATGCCGTGAGAGTCGTCCATACACCGCATGGTGACGAGCGGCAGTTGCACTTGAAGGTGCGTGTACGGTGCGGACAAGAGGAGTTGGTGGTGGATGTTTTGGTGGATACGGGTGCCCAGGTGAGCCTGGTCCGGAGAGGGTTGTTCAAGGAGTAATCCCTGCAGCCCAGCCGGAGACCCGTACGCCTGAAGGTGGCCAATGGAGAGATTTTGGGTGGTGGCACCCATGAGGCCACTATCAGTATGGAATTCTGGGAGCATGAGCGCTTGAACCGCCCTGATTTGGCGAAGAGAAGCACTCTATCCGGGAACTTCTATGTGGCCGACATTACTGATTGGGATATGATCATGGGGTATGACTTCATGGTGGGAAACGTCATTGGAGCCCTTCTCCATCGTGCAACGCTGGTCCGGGAGGATGATGAATGCCTTACATGGCTGTCCACGGACTATGCATGCGGATCATCCGAATGGAATGCTGAGGAAGAGGATCGGATAGTCCAAGCGGTGCGAGCAGTTGGCGCCAAGTCCAGAGGAGACCGCGGAGTTCTGCTCACAGAGTATGGTATGGCGCCGCAGGTGTATGCCAGGATGATCCAGACGCTGGGAGCCGAAGCGCCCAACACGGACGTCTTCGCTTCCCCGGATGCCCCACTTTTGCGGAAGTGTAGGAGGCATTGGCAT
This sequence comes from Eutreptiella sp. 'Long Island Sound 2002', assembly GCA_964036045.1. Classification (NCBI taxonomy): domain Eukaryota; phylum Euglenozoa; class Euglenophyceae; order Eutreptiales; family Eutreptiaceae; genus Eutreptiella; species Eutreptiella sp. 'Long Island Sound 2002'. The sequence goes on from OZ038379.1 coordinate 58,675,626, forward strand.
CGAGGAGACTCAGCCTGGCCCAGGCATTGGGGTTTGAAGGAGTGGGGGCCCATGTATTGGCATGGCTCTCTGGAAAATACCAGACGTACGGTGGAGAAGATCGTCGCGGATAGGGCGAAGGGGATCCTGGTCATAACCGGCATAGGCTCCACCCCATGTCCGCTGGAGGGTCTCAAGTCGACGCTGGATTCCCATGTTTGAGCCGATGGAGGGGACGGATCAGCCAATTGATGGCATTGACTTCCTGTCCCACGCCGAGATCGACCACGTCGTCAACTACATGCGGATGGGGATGCACGACCGTGTGGCAGCCAAGAAGAGGCGGGCCATGGTCACATCCCCGCATTGGTGGGATGACAAGATGTTGGTCACCGGCAAGTACGAGAAGGATGAGTTCGTGGCGAGGGTCATGGATCACATCGCGGACCAATATGATGGTCCAGTTGGGTCGGACCCGCCGACATAGGATTTTCCAAGAAGAGGGGCTGGTAGCGACAAGAACCAGGCCGATGCCCCAAATTTCCGAAGACTATCGGTGGGAAGAGCTCCCCACGACGATGAAGACGGCATATTGGACGAGGAGAAGTCGGACTCGGACCCAGAAGAGGCCTATACCGCAGTGCGGTCGGTTGTATCGATACCGAAGCAAGCAGCTGAAGAGGCCCAGGAGAACCCGAAGGTCGCCGAGCTGAAGGAGAGGCTGATAAATGCCTATCCGCGGCTATTCAGTGGCGTCGCCAACAAGAACCCTCCACATCGCGGGAGGTTTGGCACAGCGAGGATCAAGGTGAAGCCGAACCCCAAGATCTATCGTCATTGGGAGTACCAACTTCAGGGCGATCGGGCCGTGGCCATGAAGAAGTTGTTGGCCGAGTTTATTGAGCGGGGCTCGATCGAACCCTCTGACAGTGAGTGGGCCAGCCCAGCCTTTATCGTGCCCAAGAAGGAGAAGGGCGAGTGGAGGTTGGTGGTTGATTACAGAGGGTTGAACGAGCAAACCGAGCACGAGTCGTACTCGCTTCCTCTGATCGACACCATCCTCCAGAAACAACAAAAAAAGCGGATCTTTACCCGAAACACGGCTATCACCAGATGCCGCTACACCCGGACTCCAGGCCCTGCACAGCGATGTCGACGCCGCTGGGGCCCATTCAGTGGAAAGTGGTGCCTATGGGCGCCAAGAATGGCAACGTCGCTTTCCAGCGCATGATGGAGGACCTACTCGGTCCAGTCCAGGATTGTGCTGATGCCTTTGTGGATGATATCATCATCGTCTCCGGCGCGGAGGACATGACTGAGGACGAGCTCATCGCAGCGCATGAGAAGGATCTGCGTCGAGTGCTCAGCGAGCTGGACAAGCACAACATGGTGTGCAAGCCCAGCAAAGCCTCGCTCTTCGTGAAGGAAGTGGAGTTCGCAGGTCACGTGGTCGGTCACGGGCAACGCCGTCCCATGCCTGGGAAGCTGGCGTCCCTGCACCACTGGGAGAAGCCCCAGACCATCAGCGAACTCCAGTCCTTCATGGGGTTCTGCAATTACTATTTGGGCTATGTCCGGATGTATGCAGAACTGTTCGGGCCACTGCACAATATGCTGCAGGTGGGCAAGTTCGATGGCCGGAAGGGGAGCAAGAAGAAGCTCACCTGGACCCCTGAGGCCGAAGATGCGTTCAGCCGCCTGAAGGAACGACTCCTGGGGCAGCTGGGGCTATTCCTGGTCGACCTGGACAAGGAATTCGTGCTACCGACGGACGCCTCGGACTATGCCGTAGGGGCAGTCCTCAAGCAGGTCCGGGACGACGGGTCGCACGTACCCGTGGCGTTTTGGAGCCGGATCCTGGCCGAGGGCCAACGTCGAACCTGGACCGCGAGGGAGAAGGAGACGCACGCCATTGTTTGTGCGCTCAGGAAGTGGTCTGGCCACATCGGATTGCAACCGGTGGTGGTGTGTACGGACAATCAGTCCTTACAGAGCTGGCACAAGGAGCACGTCGACACCCCCTCGGGACCGGCGGCAAGGAGGGCCCGGTGGCAAAAGACGTTCGGCAAGTTCGACCCCAGCGTCGTTTATGTCCCGGGGAAGGACAACACTGTGGCAGATTGCCTCAGTCGATGGGCCTACCCCACGGGCAAGGCGTGGATGAACATATCCAGCCATGGAGACGCCGAGGAGACTGGGGAGGCCAAACGCATCATCGAGATGGAGAAGGCCATGGAGCAAGAGGGGGTCAAGTGCTTTGTGGTGATGGCAAACCGTACGGACCTGGCCAAGTTCCGGGGCGCCCGAGTCCAAGCTATTCGTGAGGAAACCCTCGAGCAATGGATGATGGCCCCCGTAGAGCTAGTCAGGTCGGTGCTTACAGAGGACTGGTCGGATGACTATGCGGCATCCGAGCACCGGAGCAGGTACTGGAATGCCGTGAGCGCCCCGTCGGACGACGAATGGCCTGAGGGCTTGACCGAGGATGGGGATAAATTATTCCTCAAGGACAAGCTATTGGTCCCTGAGAACCGAATGGAGGAGCTCATTGACCACTGGCATAACGCCCAGCTCATGCATCCTGGTCGGGACAAGATGCAGCAGGACCTGGAGTGGCGCTTCAAGTTCCCACCGGGGTACTACACCATCCTGGACAAGTACTGCAGCGACTGCGCCGTGTGTCGGGCCACGAAGAGCCCCAACCACTCCACGGCTGGCAACCCGCTGTATACGGCTATACCGAAGGCCCCTATGCGGTCCGTGGCCATGAATGTATTCGCCATGCCTGAGGTCACCATGGAAGGAGAGACCTACGACTGTGTCATCCTGGCGGTGGATAGGCATAGCGGGTATATCGTGGCGGTCCCTGGCAAGAAGTCCAAGAAGAAGGACAAGAAGGACAAGCATGGAGTAGGTCTGCAGGCCAAGACCGTCGCTAATGCCATGATCAGGCATTGGCTGACGATTTTTCATGTCCCAGCTGTCATCTGCAGCGATCGGGGCAGTCAATTCGTGGGGACATGGTTCAAGACCATGTGCAAGCACATGGGGACTCGGCACGCCAAGACCGTGGCGTACCACAGCCGGTCGAATGGCGGGGCTGAGGTGGCCGGGCGGCAGATGTTCGAAAAGTTCCGCCAGCTGCACATTGACGAGCCGTGCCGGAATTGGTATAATTCGCTGTGGAGAGTACTCCAGGCGTACCACGACCTTCCGGGGCCCACTGGACTGTCGCCCCATCGTATCCTGTTCCCACGGGATCGAGTGTCACGCACTCTCCCGTGGTTGAACCACGGCAAAGTGGCCTGGGATGCGAACGCTATGATGGCTGAGGCGGACGACACGGCGGCCAAGCTGTGCAAAGCACTTCAGGACGAGCATGAGAAGAGGGCGAAGTACTTCAAGCAGGGAAAAGTCCAGAAATATGCTCTCCAATACACGGTATGGGTGAAGCGGCACCACAAGGATGTCCTGTCCAGGCATCGGCAGGCGTCTTGGTATGTGCCGGGGATAATCGTGTGGAAGGTCGGGCAGGATGTGTATGCGGTTCGTGTGGGCAATAACAAGATCCTGGACCGCGACCATACCCAGCTTCGTCCCCGAGCACCAGACCCCAGCGGACGTCCCGTCACCTTCGAGTTCACAGCCGGAGATCTGGACTCGGATGACGAGGGTGAGGACGACGACTTCACCGCCGAGAGGATCCTGACGGACAAGCCGGACCCGGGGACGCCTGGGGGGAGGCTATACAAGGTCCATGGGAAGGGATATGCTGCGTCCAGGGATTCGTGGCAGCCTCCGAGCAGTTTTGTGCCGAGGTATACCACGTCTGAATGGAGTATCTCAGGAAGAAGAACATATCCTTGGATGTCAAGGACGTGTTGGTCCATCTGGTGGCTGCTGTAGCACCGTAATGGATCCCCCTTGGCATTTTTGTTTGTTCTTGTGCTTGGGAGACGAGTGAGGGCGTTCATCCGGGGATTTTTCGGCCTTGATTGGCCATATACCCCCTTCACTTGATCTCCACATATATGTTTCATTGTGGTATATTTTTTTAGGTCGACCGACGACCTTTTTCTATCTTTGATCCCCTTGGTCCATGTTGTAGATCAAGAGGACACCGGATATGGTGTAGGGCCCCGATTATGAGTGTCCTCACCCCTCCCTTGCGGCATGGGGGACGCCTAAGACGCGTGTGGGGCCTCCATGTGTCCTCGGGACATGGGGGGGGGGGGTTGGAGCCCATCGGAATCCCCCCGCCCTCTCTTCACTGACTTCCGAGCGGATACAACGCTCTGAGAAGGGGGGTGAAGCCAGTTCGGACCCCCGTGGCCATCTTGGGGTCACCTGGGGTGTGTATCTATGTGCCAGCAAGCCCCCATGGGCGGATATCATACTCTCCCATCCACCGGACCTAACCTGATGTGATAGTGTGAGAGGCTTGGCCATTTCAGCTATGAGCGGCCATATTGAATACCGAGGCGCCGCCGGCTGAGATTTATATATCAGAATTTCAGGAATCAACAGGGTTTTTCTATCATAATGTTCCCGTAATTTTTCAGCTCTCCGCTCTGATTGTCAATATTGGCGACTGTCAGTTGGCTCGCGATTTTGCCGTAACCGATTGGTATTGATATTTTGGCGGAAACCCCGATGAAGGGTCCGATTTCATCAGTAAAGGGTTCGTTGCTTCCGCAACTTTCATGTTATACACTCGCAAAATTAATCCGTTTTTAACAGACTTTCAGAATCAGATTTTGGACTTCGAGATCGCCGCACTTGATATGATGAATCTCGAGTGGTCCTACATCTTTCCCCGATCACGAATCAACCTTCAAATTTGTTGTCTCCTTCATTTTTCTTGGAGATATAGGCGAAACAAAATGGATTCGTGAGGCCACTTTGAAGAATCGTATCTCCAGCTCATTGCGAGGAATATCAGTTTTGAGCACTAGGTTGCACTCGCCTGGGTCTCAACTTAGTTTGAGAAACGTCAAAAGCCTTTGATGTGTCTACATGCCCGGTGTAGCAAGGGATAATGGTCAAGAGGGTAGAAAGTGTTTTATAACTCTTCGACCATGCAACCGAATATTTACTGCATGAGTGTTGGTGTTGCATAGAAACTTTCTTTGGGTTCCTACGCATTTTTAACGTGAAGTTATGTCCATGGAGGGGCATGGCATATCATGGGGGGGGGCACTTTATGAGGGTATGTGTTATATGCATGGTATGTGCTTCGCTATGCTCACGCCCATGTTATATATCTCCGTTTGTAGGAAGATATATGGAGTCATACGTTGCAAGAGCTTTGCCCATGTCCCAATGGTGAGCTCCATAGCGCTAGACTAAGTCTACCGCACATATAGTGCATGTGGGAGGGCTTACAGAGCGACCCACAAGCGCCACTATCAATTTTCCCATTTTCATGGTGCCTGTTCCGAGGAGGTTCGAATGTGTCCCTCTGCTTCCATGTGGGGATCCAAGAGGGGGGATTGTTTGCAAATAGTCCCAAGCAATTGTGTTTTGAATCGTATGTTGATACCATGGGTGAGCGAAGTTATATACTATTGTAATTATCTTGAATTAGGCATTATTTGCATGGTTTTGACCTCATTTTTTGCTCATTTCTGTATTTTATGTGGTCAACTGGTCGGCTAACAGTAAAGTGCCTAGAGATCTGTGAACTATGGTATGTTGCTTATTTCTTGGCATATACTTCGGTGTTGCACCTCAGCATATGCCGGATCACGTGGTCACTTTGGCGTGGCACACGGGGCCTCACAAAATTAGGTCTCAAATTCATGAGTTGCTTTGTGAAGCATGTCATGTACATAACCGGAGGTGTTTCGGAGCCAATGATGGAATTTTCTTGGGCATGGACATCTGGTCTAGATCACCCTTGTATACTACTCCCCGGTTTCACACATGCATTGAGCATTTGAATATTTGCCGTATGCATTTTTGAGTATATAATTGATTTTTGGGCATAATGGTATGATTTGCCTGATGTTGCCATGTTGTGAGGTCATCTTCATGGGGCACCCCTCCAAGCCCAATCGACTCCAAGTCCAACCAAGTGTATGTCAGGGTAGGGCATGGTCCTGAGTGCAACTCTAGGCCATGACATGGCACCTCCCTAATGGGGCTAGGACTTAGAGGCTTGGGAAGGAACTCATTTTTGGGGTTTATGTAGTGACTTTTGACACATGGCATTTAGCCATCTTATTTGACTGGGTTCAGGGCATCATGTTGGCCAATCAAGGGAAGGTCCTGAGTCCAGGGAATGAGGGGTCAATGGCTGTGATTGTCTACCTTTCCATCGCTCCCCAACGTTGCTTTTTTTGTGTTCATATGCCAATTTCAGGGCTTCCTTATTGGTGCAAGTCTTTGTACCTGCCCACCGCCCGTGTCTCTGTGTGCACCGCGAGACGACCGGCGTGTTGAAAGGGGTGTTGAGTGTGAACGCCGGACCTCAAGCACCCTGGGAAGCCCTCAGTGTGGATTGATTGGATTTGGATTGTACTTGGGAGTTGGTTGTTGCAAGGGTTTTGTGTGAAGGAGCCTATGTTTCTATTTTTTGTGGGAAATTGTGCAGGATAGGGCAAGATCATGCAGAACCTTGAGGAGTTCGGCATTACCCCGCCGCGTGGTGTACGACGGGAGGCCGCTGAACGCGGCTGTCGGCGCCGTGATGAGGAGGTGTACATGGAGGGGGTACTGCGTGAACATCTAGCTTCGGCGTACAATGAGGAACCGCGGCGTAGCCACATGGATACCGCGGAGGAGATGGAAGTGGCAGCCGTGGGAGTCCGTGGGGGATGCCGATGGGAACCTTGGTCGACCTCGCGGCCGGCGTTCATGGTCTCTAAGGCCGCAGATGCCGCCGTGTGGGAAGACCTGAAGGACATCAAGCCCCCCACGTACGACGGCAACCCCCTCAACCTTGACTGCTTCTTGAGGAAGCTGGACAATTGGGGGATGACCGTCACTGAAGACATGGATCCTGCAGAGGCGGAGAAATATGTCTTCAAACAGTTCAGGTACCGCCTGCCGGATGTGCTCCAAGAGCTATACTTCGTGGCGACCAAGGAGGGGAAAATCAAGACCCTCAAGGAAGCCAAGAAGTGGCTCAACGAGCAGGAGCGGGTGGCTGCTCCGCAGGTGGCTGCCAAGCGGTGGAAGGCCATCAAGCTTCAGCATGATGGTCGGGAGATCCGCCTACGAGATTGGCGGGACTTCCGGGGGCAATACACCCTCTTCGGCCGGAACGTAGAGGACTGGAATGAGGGTGACGAGCAGGACCGCCTGCTCTCCATGCTGCCGGAAGCATGGATCAAAAGAGTCACCAAGGAGGAAGCCAAGAGAGCCGAGTCCAACCACACGGTCAAGATGATGCTCCCCAAGGAGTATCATACCAACGTGGAGGCTTGGACAAGGAAGAACGTGACCCGGGATGTCAAACGGCACTCCCTGCGGAACGCCCTTCTCATCACCGTCACGGGCGATCGCGAGAAGACCGCGATGTGGGGCCCTGATGAGTGTGACGTGGGCGGCCAGACCATCAGTCTGCAGGCCAACCCAGCGCGGATGAGTTGCGACGAGGTCCTGGAGTGGGTTAGAGAGGCAGTACTCAAGGAGTACCGGAACCTCCACCACATCAGCGGGTTGAGGCCCGGCGACCGTGATGTCAACTACGTTGGCGAGGGGTATCGCGGGGGAGGTACCATGTACCCAGCGGGAGCCGATGGCGATGAGGCCCTCGACGACGATGACGACGACGATCAGCCCGCCAAAACAGCCTTTGTGCCTTCGTGGCCAACAACTTGAATGTGGGGAGCAACCGGGGAAGCTGGAAGCCCCTGCAGAAGGGTTGGAAGGAGAAGGAGAAGAAGAAGCTGCGCCGCATAGGCGACCCTCCGCTGTCCTTTGGGGAGTTCATACGAGCTCACGGTCAGGGCTGTTTCGTGTGTTATGGGAGGAACAAAGGGATCAACCATGACCACTGGACATGGCCCATCTACAAGGCCAACACAGAGGCCTACAAAAAGGTGCACGGGTCGAAGAAGCGTGCACCCGCGGGCATCCGGGAGACCAAGGTGTTGGTCACCAAGGAGGAGCTCTCCAAGCTGATGTTGGTAGGGACCGAGTTGGCCAAGGAGATCCAGGAGATCAAGAGATCCTGGGTCCCCAAGTCGGACGACAAGAACAAGGACAAGGACAAGAAGGGTAAGAAAGGGGGAAAGAAGAAGAGTGTCAACGAGGTTGATGCGGAGGAGAGTACCCCTGCTACCACAAGCGGAGCCCCTGCAGCCAGGGGCCCCAGCTAGGGCGGTTGCAGGATGGTGTCGCGGGAAGCGCCACACCATCCCATTCGGGGGACAATGAGCACAAAGATATTGCCGCGGGCGGAAGGCCCGGTCTGGCACCCACGATGAAAGACAGTCGCAGTGGTAGGGTGGGGGCAAGTGAAGGCACAAACCCCTGCACCCGTGCATCCTTCGCGACCAAGAACGTATTTGATGTGCTTCATGATCTTTCCGAGAGTGCCGGAGGATCACCCGGACCGCAGCTGGATGCTGCAGATGGGCAGCCTGGGCCCATTGTCCAGGACCTGCACCAGTCGCTTATTGAACTTCTGGAACGGCCGGAGATCCTGAGCTTGCAAGCCGTGCGCCGTGCTGGGCGTGAGCGGCAGTTGCACCTTAAGGTCGGTGCTCTATGCAGGGAAGTGGAAAAGGTCTTCGATGTGTTGGTCGACACGAGAGCTCAGGTCAGCTTGGTCAGGGCTGGCCTACTTACGCCAGAGTGCTTGACAGACAGCCGGAAGCCTGTCAGGCTGAAGGTGGCGAGCGGCCAGTACATGGTGGGAGGCACGAGGGAAGAGGCCATTGGGCTGCAGTTCGTGAACCATCGTGAGCTGAGCTGCCCGACCTCGGCAAGGAAATAATCCTGCAAGGTCGCTTCTACGAGGCCCAAATGGACTGGGACATGATCGTTGGGTACGACGTCATGATGTAGACGGACTCCGGCATTCTCCCGGCTCAGGCCTCCATGACCCTGTACCAGGACGACCAGCTCTCGTGGCTCTCGTCAACTGAGCACCATGTGGAATGCCAATGGATCCACCTGGAACACAATTCGCTCAAAGTAGCCGCGCTAGGGACTGAGCCAGCTGGGCCAGCAAACCAGGAGTACGGCGTAATGCCGGAAGTGGCGAGCCGGGTGGTTGCGGACCTGGGAGCTTCGGATCTGGCCCTTGATGCGTTCTACTCAGGGACCTCCGCCCATCTTCGGGTTTGTGAGAAGTACTAGAGCGCCCAGGACTCCGCGTGGGAGAATCACTGGGGTCCGCATCAGGGTTTGATGTGGATCCATTGCCCCTGATGGGACATTCCAAGGGCGGTAGCGAAGATTCGCAAGGACCGCTCCAAGGCAGTGCTGGTTGTTCCTATGGGATGCACCGAGGAGGAAAGCACCCGAGATTGGGTGGTCTCACTGACCAACATGACCTTAAACAAGGTCCTCCTACCGGCTGGAGAGAGTGTCTATCAGGACGCTAAGGGACAGCCCATGCCACCCCAGAGATGGCCAACAGAATTCCACTATGTGGATGGGGGCCTCGAGCAGGCCGACACCACGGACTTTGTGTGTGTCAACCGCATCATAGCGGAGCCTTGGGGGCAATGCTTTGCGGTTTCCCCTGTTGACATCAGAGAATCGGAGGACCTCCTCAACGAAGAGGAGTTGGACCTGGTTCAGGGGTATATGGATCAGCCCTTTCACGACTGGGGAAGCCAGCGTCAGGGCAAGGGCCAGGACAAAGCCTGCTGGGAAGTGGACTCGATCGTTTCTGGTTCCTATGATGGGGATACCTTCGTAAGGAGGGTGCTGGACCACATGTCCGGGCAGGACGAGCCAATTGGCGGCGACCCACCCACCTACGGCGACCTGTTTCGAGGCAAGACAAGAGATTGCTCTTTGGGCCACCTGGAAAGATCACCTGACCGATATTGTGGAGGTACCCCGCAAGTAAGGTCAGTGGTTCAGGTGCCCGCAAAGGCCAAGGCGGAGTCAGATGAGTGCCCCAAGATCCAGGCATTGAGGGCCAGGCTGAAGCAGAAGTATGGGGATACCTTCCTCAGCGGAAAGCCTGTATTCCCCCCACCGGTGTGTGAACCGTATGGTGAGGCCGAGATACGACTGAAGCCGGACCTCCGCGTGTACCGACACCAGGAGTTAGCCCTGAGCGGCGAGAGGAAGAAGGCCATGGAGAAGATCCTCCCTGAATTCATCGAGAGAGGCTGGCTTGAGCCCCGCCACTCCGAATGGGCCTCCCCGTGCTTCGTCGTCCCCAAGAAGGTGGCCGGAGAGTGGCGGCTCGTGGTCGACTACCGCGGCCTAAACGCCCAAACGCAGCATGACAGCTATACGCTGACCCTCATTGAGGACATGCTGCAAAAGCAACACCGGCGTAGGATCTTCACGGTGATTGACCTGAAACATGGTTATCATCAGATGCCTCTCGCCGAGGAGTCCCGTGCCTGCACAGCAATGAGCACCCCACTTGGGCCCCTCCAGTGGAAGGTGATGCCCATGGGCGTCACCAACGGCAGTGCGGCTTATCAGCGGATGCTGGAGAACCTGCTCGACCCGGTGCGTGACTGTGCGGACGCCTTTGTGGACGACGTGATCATCGCGTCCGGGGACCCCAGTATGAGCTTTGAGGAGCTCCTGGAGGCACATGAGAGGGACGTCACCAGAAAGCTGGACCTCCTGGTTCGGCACAAACTCACGGGCAGCAGTGACAAGGCCACCATTGCGGTAAGCGAGGTGGTCTTCGCTGGCCACGTAGTTGGGAACGGGCAGCGGAAGCCCCTACCTGGCAGGGTGGCTGCGATTGAGCACTGGGAGACGCCCAAGACGGTCTCTGAGCTACGGGCGTACTTGGGGTTCTGCAACTAATACTCGGGGTATATCAAGATGTATGCCGAGTATGCAGCCCCCATGACAACCATGCTGAAGAGCAACCGAGAGGAGACCAAGAAAGGGTCCAAGAAGGCTCTGTTCTGGAATGAAGAGTCCGACCGTGCCTTTGAGGGGATGAGGCAGGCGCTGAGCCAGGGGACATGGGACCACCAACCCCACCACCACGCCCCCGTCCCTCCCAACCCCTACCCCCTAATGCACCCATACTACAGCGACCCCCACCCGCTACATCCCCACCACGCCCCAGCACAACCAGGCCCCACGAACCACCCACCCCACATGGCACACATCACCGCACCACACCATCACGTATTTCACCACCACCAGCCCCTACCACCACACCCACCAACGCCGGGGTACCACACACAACCAGCACACCCTCAACACCACCACCACGCGGTCCAGCACCACCCGCCGCCCTCACTACACGGGCCCACGACACACGAGCCACGGTACATCCCCATGGACCCGCGGGGAGCCGCGCACGCACACCAGCAAGACCAGGGCCTAGTAGGAGCGCCCCACAACCAACAGCAGCCCCCCCACCCACACCCAATACCAGCGAGCACCAACCACCAGCAGCCACCCATTACATACGGACCACAGCCCCACCCGGACGCCCATGCGGCTGCCTCCCACCAGCACCCCGGCACCACAACCAGTCAAGAACCGCAAGGACCGCACGGCGCACACACGCAACACCCACACGACCCACAGGGACGCCCAGACCCCGGGCCAGCACAACACCCACCCCTGCCCCCCCCACCACCAACAGTGCCCCCCCCACACCACCTCCCCACGCCCCCCCCCGAGACCAGGCCACGGATGCATGACGCGGCAGCCAGCACCAGTCAATTGACGTCGATGCCCCCGCCGACACACGCCACCGCGAATCCCCCCTCCCACGACCGCCACAAGAGACCCCATCACCGGACCCCACACGCGACGACGACGACCACCCCCCCCAAGCCACACCACCCCCCCCATCACACCCTGCACCACCAGGCCCTGCAGGACACCCCGACCACCCCCTGGGCAGGATTCCCCGTCCCCCCAGGGCGGTGTGCCCGAATCTACGTCCCCACAGGCCCAGCAGGACACTCCTACCACCCCCTGGGCAGGACTCCCCGTCCCCCCAGGCCGGTGGGCCCGGTTGTCCATCCCCGCAGGCCCTGCCGGAAACTCCGACCACCCCCTGGGCGGGACTCCCCATCCCGCCAGTCCGGTGTGCCTGGTTCTACGCCCCCACAGGCCCTGCAGGACGCTCCGACCACCCCTTGGGCAGGAATCCGCATCCCCCCAGGCCGGTGGGCCCGGTTGTCCATCCCCGCAGGCCCTGCAGGGCGCTCCGACCACCCCCTGGGCTGGACTCCCCATCCCCCAGGCCGGTGTGCCCGGTTCTACGTCCCCACAGGCCCTGCAGGACGCTCCGACCACCCCCTGGGCAGGACTCCTCGTCCCCCCGGGGCGGTGTGCCCGAATCTACCTCCCCACAGGCCCAGCAGGACACTCCGAACAACCCCTGGGCAGGACTCCCCATTCCCCCAGGCCGGTGTGCCCGAATCTACCTCCCAACAGGCCCTGCAGGAAACTCAGACCACCCCCTGGGCGGGACTCCCCATCCCCCCAGGCCGGTGTGCCTGGTTCTACGTCCCCACAGGCCCTGCAGGACGCTCCGACCACCCCCTGGGCAGAACTCCCCGTCCCCCCAGGCCGGTGTGCCTGGTTCTACGTCCCCACAGGCCCTGCAGGACACTCCGACCACCCCCTGGGCGGGACTCCCCGCCCCCCCGGGGCGACGTGCCCGAATCTACCTCCCCACGGGCCCAGCAGGACACTCCGACAAACCCCTGGGCAGGACTCCCCATTCCCCCAGGCCGGTGTGCCCGAATCTACCTCCCCACAGGCCCTGCAGGAAACTCAGACCACCCCCTGGGCGGGACTCCCCATCCCCCCAGGACGGTGTGCCTGGTTCTACGTCCCGACAGGCCCTGCAGGACGCTCTGACCACCCCCTGGGCAGAACTGCCCGTCGCCCCAGGCCGGTGTGCCCGGTTCTACGTCCCCACAGGCCCTGCAGGACGCTCCGACCACCCCCTGGGCAGGACTCCCCCCCCCCCCGGGGCGGTGTGCCCGAATCTACCTCCCCACAGGCCCAGCAGGACACTCCGACCAACCCCTGGACAGGACTCCCCATCCCCCCAGGCCGTTCTGCCCGAATCTACCTCCCCACAGGCCCTGCAGGACACTCTGACCACCCCCTGGGCAGGACTCCCCATCCCCCCAGGCTGGTGGGCCCGGTTGTCAATCCCCGCAGTCCCTGCCGGAAACTCCGATCACCCCCTGGGCGGGACTCCCCATCCCCCCAGGCCGGTGTGCCTGGTTCTACGTCACCACAGGCCCTGCAGGACGCTCCGACCACCCCCTGGGCAGAACTCCCCGTCCCCCCAGGCCGGTGTGCCCGAATCTACCTCCCCACAGGCCCAGCGATGCACTCCGACCACCCCCTGGGGCAGGACTCCCCGTCCCCCCAGGCTGGTGTGCCCGAATCTACATCCCCACAGGCGCTGCAGGACGCTCCGACCAACCCCTGGGCAGGGCTCCCCGTCCCCCAGGCTGGTGTCCCCGGTTCTTCATCCCCACAGGCCCTGCAGGACACTCCGACCACTGACCGTTGCCCACTGCCCCCAGGCAGTGGGGCAGTCTATTGCAGGCGTTCTACTGCCCACTGCCCCCAGGCAGTGAGGCAGTGCATCGCAGGAGTTGCACTGCCCGCTCCTCCGAGGCAGTGAGGCGGTGTATTGCGGGAGTTCCACTGCCCACTGCCCCCAGTCAGTGAGGCAGAGCATTGCAGGAGTTCCACTGTCCACTTCCCCCAGGCAGTGGGACAGAGCATTGCAGGAGTTCCACTGCCCACTGCCCCCAGGGCAGGGAGGCAGTGAATTGCAGGAGTTGCACTGCCTGCTGCCCGAGGGCATTGACGCAGTGCATTGCAGGAGTTGCACTGCCCACTGCCCCCAGGCAGTGAGGCAGTGCATTGCATGAGTTGCACTGTCCACTTACCCCAGGCAGTGGGGCAGAACATTGCAGGAGTTCCACTGCCCACTGCCCCCAGGCAGTGAGGCAGTGCCCTGCAGGAGTTGCACTGCCTGCTGCCCGAGGGCAGTGAGGCAGTGCATTGCAGGAGTTGCACTGCCCACTGCCCCCAGCCAGTGAGGCAGTGCATTGCAGGAGCTGCACTGCCCACTGCGCCCAGGCAGTGCGGCAGTGGATTGCAGGAGGGGCACTGCCCACTGCCCCCAGGGCAGTCAGGCAGTGCATTGCAGGAGCTGCACTGCCCGATGCCCCCAGGGAAGTAAGGCAGTGGATTGCAGGAGTGGCACTGCCCACTGCCCCCAGGGCAGTCAGGCAGTGCATTGCAGGAGTTGCACTGCCCACTGCTCCCAGGCGGTGAGGCAGTGCATTGCAGGGATTCAACTGCCCACTGCCCCCAGGCAGTGAGGCGGTGCATTGCAGGTGTTGCACTGCCTGCTGCCCCCAGGCAGCGGGGCAGTGCACTGCAGGAGTTGCACTGCCTGGTGCCCGAGGGCAGTGAGGTAGTGCATTGCAGAAGTTGCAATGCCCGCTGCCCCCAGGCAGTGCGGCAGTGTATGGCAGGAGTTGCGCTGCCCACTGCACCCAGGCAGTGGGGCAGAGCATTGCAGGAGTTCCACTGCCCAATGCCCCGGGGCAGTGAGATGGGGCATTGCAGGAGTTGCGCTGCCCCCTGCCCCCAGGCACTGGGGCAGAGCATTGCAGGAATTCCACTGCCCACTGCCCCCAGGTAGTGAGGCAGTGCATTGCAGGAGTTGCACTGCCTACTGCCCGAGGGCAGTGAGGCAGTGCATTGCAGGAGTTGGCTACTCATTTGTCCCCCCAGTGCCCTTCCGCGACCAGTGCCAGCTCTCCCCGACGGCGCTGAGTGACTGGTTGCAGGACCGGGCCTCCATACGGGCGCAAGCCATCTACGAGGCCCGCTGGGGGGTAAACTTCATGCCAAGGGGGGGCCTCCCCCTGGACCGGTTCGACCACGACCAGCAGCGCCACATCACGGCGCATCGCATGGACTACGTCCCGACCATGGCCGTCCTAGCCCACCGTTCCTCCCAACGGGGCACGGTGCTGGATACAACGTGCCTCCTGTGCGGGACACAGCCCGAGACAGCGCCCCACCTGTGGGCCTGCTAGGCTCAATCGCATGTGTGGGGGCCAGCCCGCCGGCGCCTCGCAGCGTGGCCCGACGAGAAGGTGGGGCCACGGGCGGCCCCGGTGCGTCGCCAGCTGTGGGAACCGACTGTGCTTGAGCAGTGGGCGGCAGCCCTGCCGACCCCCTCCATGCAGCTGGCCCACCTGGAGTGTACAGGGCCCCACTCGCTGGGCACGGAGTTCCTCCGCAACGTCGTGGTGGAGTCCATACGGATCTGGTACGCCCACGCCAAGGGGCGTGCCACACTGCTGAAGGCCCGCCTGGGCCCGGGCAGCACGATGGCGTGGGCGTTGCAGGAGCTACGCCTGCACCAGCAAGCAGAAAGGGAAGGGGTGCAGCGAGAGCTCCTGGAATAAGCGCGGTCACCAGAGGCGAACTCACCAGGTCTCCCCGACTCCCCCTCCCCCTGCCGAGGCCTACACACTTACGCACGGCGCGCGCACAACACACACAGCCCAGCCCGTTTACCTTTACCCGTGGGTAGACATCCCGGCCTTTTGCCTTTTGGTAACAGCGCATTCGGCACACCCCGCACCACCAGCTGCCGCACCGGCCGAACCCTACGCCCTACACAACCCCGCAGCGGTACAGCAGCACCTCCGGGGACTCGGGCACAAGGACGTGCTGTGCCTCCGCACCTCCGGCACCACCCAGCGCATCTGGGCAACAACCCTGGTCCAGGCAGCCACCCTCGGGGAAGGCGTCCCGGACTTCCTCTTCGACGCCTTCCTCCACGTCGCCCGACACGACCGCCCCCCACGCGCCACCCCAGACGGCGAGAGCCCGCCCCCCACGGGGAGCCAGATCTGGGTGCCCCCCATCGACTGGGGGCGACACCTGGTCGGACACCCCGTGCCGGAGCGGGACAGCACCCAGGGCCGCACCCGCTACCGCGAGCCCAGCATGGCCCACCTCCCACCCAGCGCCACCCCCAACAACACCAAAGAGTGGGAGCGGGAAACATGGGTAGCCCGGATGGCTTCCCTGAGCAAGTTCCAGCACCACGTCCCGGGGGACATCCCCACCCCCAACGACCGGCAGCCAACCCCCTCCGGGTACATGACTCTCATGTATAATCTGCACTATACCCTCTCCACCACCCACTACCACGCCCCAACTGACCACTGGGTGGTACACGGCACCGATCCCCTCCTCCCCGCCGACTACGCCCCCCCCCCACACAACCCAGGCCTCGACACGTACGCCATGGGGGACGACCAGGACGACCCCCACATCGGGGACACGTGGGAACGCAAATCCCTGGACACGCTGCTCTCCATCCGCAGCGGCAGCCAGGGCATTGGTAGGGCGATGTATTGCCTCGCCAAGTTGACCCAACGGACCTGGGGGATCCCCACGGACCGGTGGGTGTGGGTAGTCACGCTGCGCCCCCAGCAGAGGGAAGCCCCCCACGCCCCACCACCCTACAGCTCTGCCCATACATGGTGGCAGCCCGCCTCATGGCGCTGCTGTGGCCGGGCCCAGACACCCCCACCCAAAACTACCCCCACCTCACAGAGGAGGACATACCGGGCATCCAGCGATGCTTCTTCAGCACCCTCGATCACCTCCAGCAATCACACCCGCACGTCCTGGAGCAGATAAGGCCACCCCCCGGGTAACCCACTGGCCCGCGCAGCCGAGACAATGCCGCCACACCAGCACCAGCACGCACGGGTCACCAGGGAAAACGCGCGCACACGCCCGGTGCCCGAGCCCGCACCCTCGTTCTCGCTACTTGCAGGACCCAGCATCCTACACCCGCCCCTGAAGCCCAGGGCCCTCCGCTGTCTCCCACAGCCCTCTCCCCGTCCTCCGACTCCACAACCTCCACCACCACGACCACCTCATCCACCACCACCACCACGTCCTCATCCAGCACTCCACCCCCCAGGCCGCGGGGGACACCTCCCAAACGGGCCCCCAAACCCGCCCCCACCGCGAGCAACCCCGCCGCCGCCAAGGCCCACGCCCTGACGAGGCCCACACCCGCGACCGAGCCGAAACCCAAGCGCGTGACGACCGCAACCCGCAGCCAAGCCCAAACCCAAGTCCAAACCCGGCGCCACGACGGCAGCGGGAGCCCGACCCCCCGGGGACATCCTCCATGACATTCGGCCCCAGCCGTCCCAGGCCCGGAGGCAGCAGCGCCCAGCACGGCGCCCGCCCACCGTTACCGACGCCGCAGCCACCACCTTCATAGCGGAGCGCGCCGCGGCCAAAGCACGACGCACCTCGTCCCGCCACCTCTCAAAGCCCGCACCCCAGGCCCACAGACCGCCTCCAACCAGGCCAGAACGACGCCAGGGTCCGCCAGCAGCGTCCCAGCCCCCCTACCAACCCTCGATGACAGCCCACATACAGCGCATGCCCCGCTACCGCCGCCGCCGGGAGTCCCCGCCCAACCCCGAGGCGGAGACTGTGCGCGCACACCCGCGGGTCCACATCCGCTCGCGCCCCCACTCCCCGCGCACCCCCACGGTACAGGACTACGAGGAATCCCCCGGGCCCGCCACCGCCACCGGTCCCCACGACCCCGTCACACCCACCCACGCCCACTCCTCCGCCCAAGACCGCGGCGACGCCCAGGGACAGTGGTGGCAGCGCTGGACGAATACGCAGCTCTGGGAGCTGCAAAAGTGGGCCCGGGGAGAGCCCTCCTTCGAGGGCCTGGTCCACCGGCCCTGCTAGGGGTTGGTGGAGAACTGCCGCCTCCGGCCGGCGGGGGGGTGGATGCCGCAGGCCGCATGGGAAGCCATGCTGGTCGATGCGCTCCATCCCCTGGGGGTCCACCCCCGCAACCTCTCCGCGCCCCAGGACCACCCGTATGTCCTCAGGCGCCTGCGGGAGACCCTCCAGGAGACACAGCGAGACGGCATCCGCCTGTGGGACATCACCCAAAGCCCAGCCCCGCACACACACATGCCCTCACCACCCCACAAGCGTTGGCGCACCGACACCGGCGGCATCCACAGCACCCCAGGAGCCCTGCGCACCACACAACACGACGCGCCTGACCCCCCAGCCAGCGGCACCGCCACCTAACCCTGTTCCCCAGCAAACCAGCACCACGGGGCGCGGCGCCAGGCCCCGCCCAGAAGTCACCAAACAAACCGGACACCAAAGGACGCCAACGCACACGACAACGGGCACCACTACGCCCAAAGGCACCGAACCCAGGCCCGCTACTGTCGCAACCGCCTAACCGAGCCAAAACCGAAACACAAATCAAGCCCGAGCCACACCCCGAAACCGCTAACCCTTGACTGCCAACCAGGCCCGCCGAGGGAACAACGTAACCACAGCCCACACCCACAGCCCACACAGCCGCCTAACCAGCCAGCTCCAGAAGCAAAGAGACACCTAACCAAACCCACCCTGGCCCATGCCCGTGTACATCAGGACGTGCGAGCCGCACCCCTGGGGCGCGACCGCCACCACAGCACCGACGACACACGCCAGAGGACACAACGCTATTGCACCGCCGCACCAGCTGCCCGTGCCTGTGCCTGCAGTGTACGTGCGCCCCTGTTTTTCTTTTTTTTCCATCAAAAAAAACCGAAAATTAGGGGGGGAGGAAGAGGGACACAACCACCAATGGCACACGCGCACCGCACACAGCGCGCACACCGGTGAACGGGCGCCACGAGGGCCAGGACACCGCACACGCACCGAGGGCAACAAGGGGACGAGACACCACGGCCTGGCACACCGGTGAACAAAAGCCAAGAGGCCTGGGACAACGCGCACGCAAAGCAACACACCGAGCGAGCGCACCGGTGAACAGGAGCCAAGTGGCCCAGGATACTGCACACACAACACAACACACCGAGCGGGCGCACCGGTGAGCGGGGGCCAAGGGGCCCAGGACGCCACACATGCAACACAACACACCGAGCGGACACACCGGTAAACCGGAGCCAAGTGGCCCAGGACACCGCAGACACAACACAACAAACCGCGCGGGCACACCGGTGAACAGGATCCAAGTGGCCCAGGACACCGCACACGTAACACAACACACCGAGCGGGCACACCGGCGAACAGGAGCCAAGCGGCCCAGGACACCGCACACGCAAAGCAACACACCGAGCGGGCGCACCGGTGAACAAGAGCCAAGTGGCCCGGGACACGGCACACGCAACACGACACACCCAGCGGGCGCACCAGTAAACGGGAAACAAGTGGCCCAGGACACCGCACACGCAACACAACACACCGAGCGAGCATACCGGTGAACAGGAGCCAAGTGGCCAGGGACATCGCAGACGCAACACCGCAAACCGCGCGGGCACACCGGTGGACAGGAGCCAAGCGGCCCAGGACACTGCACACACGTAGGCTGGCCGAGGGACAGGAAAGAACCAACACCCCATGGGTCGGACGCACTGGGGCGGCCCAGCCGACCCACCGAGCCAGTGGCAGGAGCGGTACTCCAAGGCCACTGCTCCGAGCCCGGCCAGGCTGCATCGGGGACCATGGCAAACGTCACCCGGAGCCATGGAAGCAACCGGTGACAAGCGAGCTGGTACACAATCCAGGAGGGGGTCGCCTGCCAAGCAGAGTGGCCCCGCAACTCAAGCCACAAGGGTGAGGCGGTCGTACTGTAGACTAGCGGGAGCAATACCCCTTGTGGTGAGAGATACTCCACACGGCTGGGCAGCCCCGGGAGCTGCCGCCCAAAGGACGGGGCATGTGGCACTACCCATGGACACATGTGGGGACACCGTCCGACCCGGGACACATGGACCGGGTGGCCGCGACAATGCCTTCCCAAGCACATGCGGGAGCGGCTCAAGAGGCACCTGACATAGGGCAGTGAGAGGGACAGGACGTCCCCTTGGTAAGACCTTCTTGCTGCAATGTCAAAGGAGGCATCCCGAGCTCCCAAAGATACCTACCTACCTACCTGAAGCAGGCGCTGCTATCCGCAGTGGGTCTGCACCTGGTGGATCCTGACCGAGGGTTCGTCTTGCGCACCGACGCTTCCGACTACGCCGTTGGCGCTGTGTTGGAACAAGTGCTTGACGATGGGAGGCACGTGCCAGTGGCCTTCTGAAGCCGAGTCCTGGCGGAAGGCCAGAGACGGACGTGGACGCCCCGAGAAAAGGAGGCGTATGCCATCGTCATGGCTCTCAGGAAATGGGCAGGGTACATAGCCCTCCATCCCGTCACCGTCTGCACCGCCCATCAGAGTCTGCAGTCGTGGCACAAAGAGCACGTGGACACCCCCTCCGGTCACGCCTCCCGACGGGCAAGATGGCATGAGACCTTGGCCAGGTTCGACCTCACGGTTGTGTATGTTCCTGGCAAGGACAACACCATGGCGGACTGTCTCAGTAGGTGGGCCTATCCCGCCAGCAGGGGCATGACGGATGTCTCTGCCCATGACGATGAGGCTGGGACCGCTGAGGCCAAGAGGATCATAGAAATGGGGCGCCTGATGGAGGAGGAGGGTGTTAAATGCTTTGTCGTCATGGCTGCAGATGCCCCCCTTGGAGTGAGGATGGGCAGAGCGGTCAGGGTACTCACCCCTGAAAGAGCCGAGTCCGACAAGCACCTCTTCCCTGAATCGTGCCTCCAGGACGACCGGACGGACGACTACGGATAAGTCTGAGGCCTTTGAGGCCGAGTAGGGGGCTGTGACCGACCCTGATGACGGGCAGAATTGGCCAAAGGGGCTGACTGAGGAGGATAGCAAGCTCTACCGGAACGGTAAGCTGCTGGTCCCAGAGTCCGAGTGCTCGAGCTATGTGAGGCTTGGCACCAAAACATGATGCACCCAGGGGTCAGGAATCAAGCCCTGGACATGCAGTGCCGGTTCGAAATCAACCAGATCAGTCTCTACAATGCTATCAAGAAGGTCAGAAAGGGTTGCTCGGTCTGTCAGGCCTGCAATCCTGACAACCAGAACGTCAAAGGGGAAGCCCAATGGACTCCGGTGCCTGACTAGCCCATGGAGAGCGTGGCCATGGACGTCTTCTCCATGCCTGAAGTTCAGATAGGCAAGAAGACCTTTGACTGTGTGGTCCTTTGTGTGGACCACCACAGCGGCTACATAGTAGCTGTTCCGGCACGCAAAAGGGGGGTTGCTTGCCAAGGAAGTGGCAGTCATGACGATTAGTCATTGGCTGACCGTCTTTGACATCCCCGGCACCATTTGCAGTGACCTAGGGCCCCAGTTTACTGGTGGCTGGTTCAAGGCCATGTCTTCCCTCATGGGAATACGTCATGCCAAGAGCGACGCCTATCTCAGCCGGTCCAACGGCCGGGCTGAAGGGGCTGGAAGGCAGCTGTTCGAGAAGCTACGCAAAATTCACATCACAAATCCACGTCGGAACTGGTTTAAGGAGATGTGACCCGCTCTGAAGGCCCATCATGACACAACCAGTCCGGTTGGTTTGTCCCCTCACCAGATTTTGTTCGGCAAGGACCCCCTGGGTCGGGGACTTCTGTTGTCTGGTGATGGTATGGCCATGGACGCCAAGGAATTCTTCGAGCGTCAAGAGGCAACGGCGCGGGACATCCGCCAGCAGCTCGAGAAGGAGCATGCCGAGCGTCAGAAGTCCGCCCTGAGCTCGACAGCGCAAAAGTTCAGGGTGGGAGACCCGGTGTGGGTGATCAGACCCCGCCCTATGGGCACCCACCGCACCAAAACCTGGTTCACACCCGGAGAGGCGGTCCGCAGAATTGGTGAGGACACCTACCGCATCAAGGTGGGTCACGGACAGTTCCGGGAGCGCCAGGAGAGTCAGCTCCGTGTGCGGGAACCCGACCTTCGTGGCCAACATGTGTCCCTGGACTATGCCGCACATGAGGCTGATTTGGACGCTGACTGTGCCAAGCAAGACGACTATACCGTCGAGAAGATCCTGGCCCAGCGTCCGAACGCCTCGGCACCCGGAGGCCTGGAGTTCAAGGTTCGTTGGCTAGGCTTTGGGCCGTCCCATGACACCTGGGAATACGTCTCCTCGTTGGTGCCGCGGACTAACACCCCCTTCATGGACTACATCCGCCAGCACAAGGCCAAGCTCCATGTTACGGACTTGGCAGCACTCACTCGGGCAATTGAAGCCAGAGGCGCCTGATCACCGCCCTGGGCTCTCCCCTGTGAGCATCGCTGGGCTTTCCAGTGTAATTTCGACGTCCACACTCCATGACATTGCAGAGCATATCAATGTTCATGGAGCTGGAGTGTGCGCACGCCGGATGGTCAGTTCAGGCTTGGATGCTTTCGGCAAACATTGTCCGTAAGCATTTTCCTGCTGACATTTCCCCAGCGTGCTTGGGCGGCCGCACAGCCCAGTGTGCATAGCCCCCCCCTTCATTATTCCAGCTTGAGGCGTTAGGGCCCATACGACGTTGCGCAACGGATGCGACTGTCATCGGCATTGCAATCTTTGGGTGTGTGGTCTGGTCCCATGGCACTTGCGGGACCCAGACCAGTCTATGTGTGTCTGCAAACTATATATGGCCTGAACTCAGGCGTCTTTCTGTCCACCCCCCTGCATATTCCTTATCCTGACCGGGGCGTGGTTTGGCGCTCTATCCAGAGTGTCTTTACATGCCCATTTACCTGTTTCTTGCTCACTCTTCCGCCCCCCAGGATATGTGCATCTGTATGTTAAGTGTTGTCAGCCCATCATCGAGGTACAGACTGTTTTCCCCCCTGACGGGACACGAATCGGAATACGCAGGCGCCCTGAGTCGCGTGTACATGTACATACATAAGGTCCAGTCTGGACCAGTACCTAAGTATAGATTGTCATCTCTGAGTGCCAGTGATACCGTGTGCCCTCGTGGCTGTGATATGCTGAGATCCTGAGGGCGCCAGGCGGGAAGCCGAGTTGCCTGACTACACTCCCAGCGGTCCGCCTCTGTCAGTCTGAGTGTGAGCCTATCGACTCGCAGCCGCACTTGCAGTCGGGTGGCGACCTCCGGTGTCCTGACCTCGGTCAGTCTGCCTGGGAAACTGGTGGTTTGGGGAGTCGACGCCACCGCCCAAACTGCATGGGGACTCCGCCATGCATAGCCTTCGTGGTAATGGGGCGAGGGAAAAGACGGCTCTGATGCCCGATCCCTTATGGAGGAGCTCGTTCGGCTTTACCAGTCTGGATTCCCGTCGTAGATATGGACATGGTGCGCCCAAGGAAGTACCTGTGGGGACTCTCCCCCAGCTTGCGGCCTTGGGAAGCCTCGGGTACCCTGATGGATCTCTGTGGTCTTTTTCCACCTGTGGGACCACCTCGGTCGTCGTGTGGCGCCCTTGTTGGCCGTGTATGCCACTGCCACTGTGGTAGTGATCGTCGCAGCCGGCACCCGGTGCGCCTGGTATGGGGTAACGGGTCCTTCGGATGCCGAACAATCGCCGCCACGACCCGGGACTTGATACTTGATACTATACATGCACTACAAGCGTTACAGTGCCATACATGCCTAACCGTGAGTGGCAATGGGCAACCTTACCCACAGCCAGCCTGGAGAGTGAGGTGTGACACCCCCTCCCCCTTCAGAGGATGGTCCTGGGTACCCGCTGCCGTGCTTGGGTGTTATGGAGCCCCCCCCCAGGGTTTGCTCTAAGGAGGGGGGTGAAGCAGTACCCAGAACCTATGGCCCATGGCCCGGAGGCCTGTGAGCCGTCACACCCGTGCGAAGGCCGTTGACACCGGCTGTCAGCGGGATATCCCTGTTCTCTAATCCGCAAAATCTGGAATCCGAATTCTAAGCATTAACTTAGCCCACGCAAACTGCACCCCCTTTTGGAAGAGGGGGACCTAAAAATGACCACCCGAAAAACTACTTTTTTTGGACATTTGCAGCACAGATGACCCAGATACCACCGAGGAAATACAGTTTTACCCAATTTGCTGCTTTTCTCCACTTTTTGTTTATCGAAATAAACTATTCTTATGTCTGATTTGAAGGGCGTGTTTTACCAATCTTGTCGTTTTTGTATTTGAAAACCCAACTGGTGCGTGCCTGTTCGGGAGCTCATTTTAAAAAATGACATTCTGCGGGTCTCCAGTTGCACCTATGTTTGTCCTGCGAAATAAATTGCTTTTTTATGTCCCTGAGTGCGCGAGGCCTCGCGCACTCAAGGTCATGGAAAAAAATGTGTACAGAAGGCAACAGAAAAAGCACAGGAAGTGCACCAGATACGAACACTGAAATAAAAGCTTGGCAAAAATGTACCAGCCCTTAAGGGCATATAATTGCATTCGCGTCGAAGGCGAGTGCGCGAGGCCTCGCGCACACATGACTGCAAAAAGAGGCAAAACACTTGGGTTAATGGTGACTTATTTCTTCTTCGGTCCAGCAAACTTAGCCAACCTGGAACCCAGGCTTCTTGCCACCGCACTTGTCCAACTTGGAGAGGCAACAGAACCACGAGACGGCTGGGCACCAGAACAGGAGGGCGGATTGAACTCTGCACTAGCGGTGGCAGCAGTCTTCGCTTTCTTCTTCGGCTGTTCCTTGCCAGATTCGGGGCTTGCATCGAAGTGAGCGGCGGGTGCCTGCTTGCGCTTCTGCTGGATCTCCAGTACTTGCTCCATGTCCTCTTCTTTCTTCCGCCTCGTCGGCATCGTCGTCGTCTGATTCTGCGGGCTTGTCCGATTCCTTCTCTTTTTCTTTCGCCTGCTTCTTGCCACTCGAGGGGGTTTTCTTTCCGGCTGCAGTACCCTGAGTTGGTACAAGTTTGGCAGTCTTCGTCACCTTGGCTTGCATTGGCAAGGTAGGTGCAGGCACAACAGGCTCAGTGTCATCAGCGGAGGCCTCAGTCACGACATCTTCCGGACGGCCTCTGCAGCATGCATCTGCTGGTGTGCTTCGTGCCCTCGGTTGCGGTCCAAAACCCACAGTGGAATGCCACGCTGCAGCCACTCTCCTTGAGTATCCCAAGTTGCAGTTGTTGCTCCTGAAACGGTACCCAGAACCTCTGGCCCATGGCCCGGATGCCTGTGAGCCGTCACACCTGTGCGGAAGCTGTTGACACCGGCTGTCAGCGGGATATCCCTGTTCTCTAACCCGCGAAATCTGGAATCCGATTTCTAACCATTAAGTCGATGGGGAATTACCATAATTCTACTGTCTTGGCCGATTTGCAGTTAGAAATCGGTGAAATACCCGATTTCTACCGCGATTTCTATTTGTCCTGAAATCGCCGCCGGACGTCGCCTGTTCCGTGCACCGCATTAGATAATTCTGTAGAACGATCTTTCTTGAATTTAAGACTGAAACAGTCTTCGAGTGATCCGCAATTTTTTCCTTGATAGAACGCATCGTGTCCCAGATTTTTCCCAGAAAATCTGGGCAGCCGAAGGCGCTTTGAACCCCCAAGTGGAATAACAAGGGCTACGAGCGTTCAAGCGCCCAAGGACGAATTAACGTGCCTCATAGGCACTGTGTATGAGGGTTTGCCCCCGATAGTCATAGGATGACGCCAAAGGATCCCAACTCCATAAGCCCAAAGGGTTATTTATTTTGAGTGCTCTCCAAGAAGTGCGCTTTTTTACGTACTTGGCGTCCAAGTACGTGTAGAAGTATGTTGAGTTGGCATTTGCCCCACCCATGCTTGCCTCTACATCCGGGGCATATCACTTGTCTTCCCCGGATATTACATATATGATCTCCATATATATATTGGCATTATATATTGCGTGCATGCTAAAATTCGGCTTTCCGAAAGGAGGTCGATTTTCGACCAAAGCACTTGCATGCGCGTTAAGGGACCAATGTTACTCTAGAATATAGGCATACTTTGATTCTAGGCCACTTGGTTGGGTGTAGAAGGCGAGGGTAGGGTTGTATGCCATATTTGGTATCATATCACGTGCCCATTTGGCGGGTGCACCATTCTAAGACTAACCAGCCAATGGACCCCATATCACACGAGGCCCTTCATTGTACTCCCAACCAGCACTCGCAAGCCTAACCTTCGTGAAGGGACATTGTCAAAGGAGGCATCCCGAGCTCCCGAGGATACCTACCTACCTACCTCTTGAAGGGACGCTTGTGGAGCGCTCCCGAAGCGATGCGTTGCGAGCAAGGTGTGTTTTTTGCAATATTCCATTTTTGCATGTGCCCACTTGGGAGGCAGCGCGCGTGACCCTCCAAAGCGCCCCAAGTGGAGCACATATCTGGAATCGGAGGGCATTCGTGTCGAGTGATTGTGTTTGGAAGGATTGGTTGATTACTCAATCCAAGCCGAAGATATTATAATATATTTGTGGGGTTTTCAAGGCACTATTGCATGTTTTTTCGCCAACTTTGCTGTTTTTTGCCCGTCATGATGTCAAGTGGCGACCGTGTTTCTCAACGTTGCGCCCAATTGACATCATGACCCAAGTATGTTTTGAGGGTACATACTTCGGTGCCCAACATATCTGAAACCCGGTGAACAACTCCCCTTGGGCTTGGCATACCGTGGCCGCCATGTTAGCAATTTGGGACTATCCCAAATCATGGGCTCACTTGGCGACCCTGCCATTCCCAAAACCGGAGGGGTTTGGGCGACGCCCAAAAGATACGTTGGACGCATATAACTTGATACCAATCCTATGGCACACTCCGGTCCAAGTCAGGCATGTGCCTCATTTGCCCCAACCATGAGTGTGTGCATTTTCGGCCATTTTGAGCACCTCTCCACATTTTCTGCCCGCCGTGCACCATGTTCAGCCCCCTCGTGCACGCCGGACGCATGGACCAATGGACCATATATGACATGGGTGATATGGATATTGGTCCCCATGGTTCGCACACCACATGGGCGAAGCGAAGCAACCTTCGTCAGGGTGCTAGCCCAAAGTGAGTGTGGACAATTTTGCCACTTTGGCAGTTATGGACCCAATTGAGATTGTCACCACGCCGAGTTGCATGAAGACTTTCAAGAGCCAAGGGCATGGGAGTCTCAGTTCGACCCCGCTGTGGATCGCATATGGTATGGCGGATCAGATCTCCAAGCCGGCGTGGAGATATACTATGGGGAACACCTTCAATTTTGGCTCATTTTGTGCAGCCAAAATGACCCCCCTTTGGGACCCCAATGTAACCCCCCCGTGTGGTCAATTGGCGGCCCCATATCCCTCTGCCCACAAGGAGCCCAGACCCAATTTCAAGTTGTGCACTCAGATATAGGTCCTAGGTCCTGCCTCCTATCCTGTGGGCCATTGGCCTTGCCCTGGCCGGGCGAGCCAGGCGTCGGATTGACGCAGATTTTGGTGATTTTGGCATCATGACCCCACTTGATGAACCCGTGGTGCCCTGATGCCAGAACTGCAGAGGGAACCAGGTTGGGTGAGGGCTCCAGTGAGTTTGTACTCGAAGAGCAGGGGGTCAGTTCCCTGGTCCCTACCTCTGGCGGGTCCAGACGAGGGGTCAATTATGGAGATTTTTGAGCTAATATCAGTTTGGGCTGAAACAGTCCATTTTCAGCTACCAACTCCTAGGGGATAATGGCGGGGCCTAATCTCTGGCTCAGAGTAGAGTTGAGACCTGCCGTTAAGGGAGCATGAGGTTGGCCTTGGAGTTCCTTGGTTCCCAGGAACTCGCCTGTTGCTGGGCGGGACACCTCCCCTATTGGCAGGTTTCAGGGTGCGGACTGAGCAGGGCATGGGTTGTGTTTGAGCCCCCGCCCCGACCAGCCACTGAGGGGGTCGGACCTGGGATGGGGATATGAGTTGGGACTGAGTGTCTATTGTCTTGTGATGCCCTTACCTCAGTCCAGTCTTAACCCCATGTCTACATATCCTGATGTGTTGTTGTACATACTTTTGTTCCCTTGTTTCAGGGTGGCAGGGATCCTGAAACGCTTTGTCACATGACACGAGCGTGATGACGCCCCTGTGAGCCAAGTGCTTTGCCTGCCTGCTTGCCTGTGCGTGTCCACCACAGAGTCCCGTGGCCAGGCCCCCCACGGGAACGCGTCAAAAGCGTTTCACCGCCGCGGGGTTACCCATCCCTCGGGTGCCACTCGGGGCCACCAACCCCGAGCCCCACGGGCTTCGCAGCGCCGCCCAGCAACAGCGCTGAGTCCGTGAAGGAGTAGCTGCGACCGGAACTCCGACATCAACGAGTTCCTTCAGCAGAACAGCAAGGCTGCACTCCCAGCTACAGCAACTGCCTCAACAACCACCCCCAAGACCAGTCCATCGAGGGGAACAATGGTTAACTGGCAGGAGGCGGGCAAGACGTGGCCGCGGCCCCACCCCCATGCGGTGTGCCTACAGCGTGGGTTGGTGTGGGACCAGCACTACCGCCACAGCCACCCCCAGTGCGAAGGCGGCATGCCCGGGAGCTTCGAGCTCCGCGAGAACATGGGCCCCGACCACCTGCAGTCAGTGGAAGACTGGCTGCGGGTGGAAGGATATGCCTTCCGCTTCCGCCAGAAGCACTGCAGGCTCTGGACCCGCCCAGACAGGCCTGGCGAAGGGCTGTGCCTCGACAGGATCGAGGAGGACGAGAAGCCCAACCAGTACCTGTCGGGCGCCACGATCAACGTCTCCATGTGGGACATGATCGAAAGGAAGTTTCGGAGCCGGGGACCGAGCGCACGCTGCAGGCCAGCAGCAGCAGCAGCAGCAGCGCGTCTCCTGGTAAGGAGAAGCGGTCCGCCGGGGACAGGAGGCGGGACAGGAAGTGGCGGGAGTACCAGGAGTCCCTGGCCGCCGAAGCCGCCCAAGGCGCCAAGGGCGGAACCCCAGCCCGCAGCCCCCAACGGGCCAGTGGCGGTCACCACCCCGGCCACACCACCCTTGGCGACTTCCTCCAAGTCGCAAAGCAGGCCAAGGCCAAGCCCCGTCAGCTGCACCTGAGGAAGTCAGGCCCCAGCAGCGACGTGGAGTCGGCCCACCGCGGGAGGATGCCGGCCGACTAGGCCAGCTCCAGCAGCAGCGTCGCTCCCGACCAAAGAGACGTGGCGCGCGCTTGCAAGCGCGCCTGTGGGGTGCCCTGCAACCTTCGGCTTGCCCGGCAACGGGCCACGCAGCAGAATGCTGCCGTGGAGGGCGCTGTCGGCATCGCCCATGAGGAGGCCACCGATTGGGGCAGACGCATGGCCTTCCACGCCCCGACCGTCGCGGCCATCGCGACCGGTGTCACGGGTGCAGCCGCCCATGAGGCAGTGACTGCCCAGGTCAAGGGTGAGGTGGCGGCAGCCGCCGAGGAAGCCCGCCTGACGCAGGAGGCCATTGCCTGCAAGGAGGCCGAGGTGAAGGCGCTGGAAGAGGCGCTTGCCCAAGAGAGGGCAAAGAAGGAGGCGGAGGAAAGGGCCCACGCAGAAGCAACGGCCAAGGCCCAGGCGGACGGCGCCAGGAAGGAAGCCATCGAGGCCGCCCGACGGAAGGTCGCTGAGGAGAGGGCCAGGACGGAGGCGGAGCTGGCGGCGTTGGAAGCGGAGAAGGCTCGGCTGCAGCAGACTGGGGAAGCCGAGGCTGCTCCTGCCCGGGAGGAGGCCGAATGGCGAGCTGCTGCCGCCACGGCCGCCGCAATAAAGATGGCGGAGGCCAAGGTCCAGCGCGAAACTCCCCTGGGAGGATCCCGAGTGGAGACCCTTCGAAAGCTCTTCGAAGGGGACGCCTCCTCCAAGATGACGCTGGATCCGGAGGAGGTCGACACGGGCAGCAGTGGGAGCAGTGGCCCCACTGTCTACCGACGGAGGAAGGGTAAGGGGAAGACCCCCGGGAGGTCAAGGAGGCCAGCGGGCGGACACCCCCACGACTCTGACCCCTTCTTCACCGCCAGCGACGGGGATGAACGAGGCCGCCGACATCGCCGAGGAGTGGCTGGCGGAGGAGGCGGAGACGTCCCCATGGAGCCGGAGGATGAGAGTGAGGATCTCCCTCCTCCCTACCGGAGCTCGGAGTCTTCCGCGTGCGGGACCAAGACGCCCAGGTGGGGCGACATGGACGAGGATGACGACATGGACTTCGACTCCACAAAGAAGCCCCCATCCTCGGACCCACCGAGGCGAACCGGCGGAGGCCCACCGGGACCCCCTGGCGGAGGACCATCAGGACCCCCTACAGGACGCCCACCAGGTGGACCCCCTGGAGGCGGACCTCGATGTGTTTTGACAATAGCTAAACCAAGTAAAATCAATCCTTGCCACGTTTTCAAAAGACACTTCCCAATTGGCAGTCCTCAATGTAACACGGCAGCTGTACTCGGTCACAATAACCTTGAGTGAATCCCAAATCCGGACGCGTTTCACTGTAAACCCCGGCAGAGGCCCTCATGGAGGACCCCCTGGGGACCCCGACGACCCACCAGGGAACGGTGACCCGGATGCCACCTGGCGGTGGATTGTCCACCTCCGCAGGAGGGTCCAGTCTCTCGAGCGCGAGGTAGACACCGGCAAGGGCGAGATGATCCGCATCGCCAGGGTCGCCGCGGGCGCACAGAAGGAGCTCTGCACCCCGGCGGAGGCCCTCCTGGAGGACCCCCTGGGGACCCCGACAACCCACCAGGGAACGGTGACCCGGATGCCACCTGGCGGTGGATTGTCCACCTCCGCAGGAGGGTTCAGTCCCTCGAGCGCGAGGTAGACACGGGCAAGGGCGAGATGATCCGCATCGCCAGGGTCGCCGCGGGCGCACAGAAGGAGCTGGACATCGCCAAGACTGAGATGGTGAAGATCACCAAGGGTGCCACTGCCGCGCAGAAGGAGCTGGACATCGCCAGGGGCGAGACCAGGTTGCTGAACAAGGTCATCAACGGCCTGCAGCAGCAGTTGGACGCGCTGGAAGGCCGTGGGAGCGTTGGCAGCGACCACCCACCCCTGGAGTCTGGCTCGTAGGACGACGGCAGGGGACCTGGACCAGGTCCAGGCAGACCCCACGCCCCCGGCGGAGCGCCCAGGAGTCGCCCCAGCACCAGTGCCCCCTCTCTCAGCGCCCCCTCCCACCATAGCGCGGGCCGCCGCAACGAGCGCGCACCGCCCGGCAGTGGCAGTGAGGAGTGGCGTGATGAGTGGCTCAGGGCGGAGCACCACAACCGACGTGCTCCACCGCGTACACCGATACGCCCCTGACGCCCCACACCAGCCCCGGAGCTAACACCCAATGGCTGGCGGGGGTGATGGTGGACTCAGGGATGAGGTCCCCGGAGGAGACGTGGAGTCGGATCTCAACAGAGGCGAGGAAGACCTGGAGGAGTTCGGCATTTCCCCGCCGCGTGGTGTACGACGGGAGGCCGCTGAACGCAGCTGCCGGCGCCGTGATGAGGAGGCATACATGGAAGGAGTACGGCGTGAACATCTAGGTTCAGCGTACATGGAAGAACCACGGCGTAGCCACACGAATACCGTGGAGGAGATGGAAGTGGCGGCCGTGGGAGTCCGTGGGGGACGCCAATGGGAACCTCGGTCGACTTCGCGGCCGGCGTTCATGGTCTCTAAGGCCGCGGACGCCGCCGTGTGGGAAGACCTGAAGGACATCAAGCCCCCCATGTACGATGGCAACCCCCTCAACCTCGACCGCTTTTCGGAGAAGCTGGACAATTGGGGGTTGACCGTCACTGAAGACATGGATCCTGCAGATGCGGAGAGATATGTCTTCAAACGGTTCAGGTACTGCCTGCCGGAAGTGCTCCAGGAGCTATACTTCATGGCCACCAAGGAGGGGAAGATCAAGACCCTCAAGGAAGCCAAAACGTGGCTCAACGAGCAGGAGCGGGTGGACACTCCGCAGGTGGCTGCCAAGCGGTTAAAGTCCATCAATGTACAGCATGATGGTCGGGAGATCCGCCTACGGGATTGGCGGGACTTCCGGGGGCAATACACCCTCTTCTGCCGCAACGTGGAAGACTGGAACGAAGGTGACGAGCAGGCCCGCCTGCTCTCCATGCTGCCGGAAGCATGGATCAAGAGAGTCACCAAGGAGGAAGCCAATAGGGCCAAGTCCAACCACACGGTCAAGATGATGCTCCCCAAAGAGTATCATACGAACGTAGTGGCTTGGACAAGGAAGAACGTGGCCCGGGATGTCAAACAGCACTCCTTGCGGAACGCCCTCCGCATCACCGTCACGGGCGATCGCGAGAAGACCGCGATGTGGCGCCTTGATGAGTGTGACGTGAGCAGCCGGACCATCCGTCTGCAAGCCATCTCGGCGCGGAGGAGCTGCGACGAGATCCTTGAGTGGGTTGGAGAGGAGGTACTCAAGGAGTACCGGAACCTCCACCACAACCGCGGGTTGAGGCCGGGCGACCGTGACGTCAACTACGTTGGCGAGGGGCCTGGCGGGGAAGCTGCCATGGACCCAGCGGGAGCCGATGGCGATGTGGCTCTCGACGACAATGACGACGACGATGAGCCCGCTGAGATGGCCGTTTGTGCCTTTGTGGCCAACAACCTGAACGCGGGGAGCAACCGGGGAAGCTAGAAGCCCCTGCAGCAGAGTTGGAAGAAGAAGGCGAAGAAGGACCCCCGCCGCATTGGCAACCCTCCGCTGTACTTTGGAGAGTTCATACGAGCTCACCCTCAGGGCTGTTTCGTGTGTTATGGGAGGAAGCATGGCTTCGACCATGTGAACAGCGAGGCGAAATGTTTTTCGCGAGGTCGCGCGATCGCAGCAGAAGCAAATGAAAAACCAAGAAAAAGACGCACAACCAGAGAAAATGAAGCGCAAAATCATTTCTTCCGACCTCAGAAACCCCCACAAAAATTTTGCGCCGCTGTTTGGCGAGGTCGCAAAATTTAGGACACACACAGAAAGAAGAGAACAACAGAGTGGCGACAGCGTCGAAGTTGAGCGTTGCATGCCCCCAAAAACCTAGCAAAGTGCGTGTCCTAGGCGCTAGGGACTTGTGCGCGCCCCAACAACAAAGAAGATGAATGGAACACCGCGAACACCACGAACAAGCGAGCTGCGACGACGAAGAAAATGTACATTGCGTGGTCCAAACCACCTAGCAACGTGCGTGCCATAGGAGCTAGGCGGCTTGTGCACGTCAAAAAAAAAAAAAGAGAAGGAAATACAACAAAAGGAGAAACACCAAACGACAAACAAAGAAAACACGACCACGGACCACGGAAAAATATTGGTATGACAACCAAGTATGTTACGGCCCCATACATCCTACATATCATATCCACTGCTGGACATGCGTAGACGAGAAAACCAAGTATGTTGCGAAGGAGGGCGCCCAAGGGACAACACCGCACGCAAAAAAGAACGACGAACCACCACGCACGTCAAAGGGCATGCCCACAAACACAAACCACAACCATATATCCCCCATATTCCTCCATAGGCTCCGACCACCGCGAGATACACGGCTAAAAAAAAAAAAGCGCAAAAGGTATGGGGCGGCCACGGACAATGGGGAAACAATGAAAAGGCGAACAAGTATGTTAAAAAAACGAATGAGGGCGCCAAGGGAGCACACCGCGCACGCATACCCAAACATACGCAAGGCCGCAAAGTGAAAGAAAACGGAGACAAGGTCAAAGAGAAGCATGGTATGAAACCCCACCCCCACCCCACCCACACAACGTGCACGCGCTCTCGCTATAGGCGATGCCCACGAACCACGGGGAAACAATGGTATGGCCAGCAAGTATGTTAAGAATGCGAAGGAGGGCGCCAAAAGGACGGACCACGCACACACGCACACACATAAACAAAATCGCAAGGTGCAAGAAGACGGAGTCAAGAGCAAGGAGAAACATGGTATGAACCCCCACCCCGCCCTGCCTGCAAACACGCACACGCTCTCACTATAGGGGATGGCCACGTACCACGGGGAAACAATGGTATGGCGAACAAGTATGTTAAGAATGCGAGGGAAGGCGCCAAAGGGACGGACCGCACACGAAAACACAAACATACACAAGGCCGCAAGAAGCAAGAGGACGGAGACAAGACAAAGGAGAAACATGGTATGAAACCCCACTCCCGCCCCACCCACAAACAAGCACACACTTTCTCTAAAGGGGACGACAACATCAAGCTGCACAAGGTATGACAAGTCTGTTACGAAAAAAAATAAACCACAAAGGCGCCTTCCACGCCCTTCCCATAGGGGAAACGCAAGGCAAAGAGGTGTGTTATCGAAGACGCTACAGAAAGAGAAAAAAAAGGAGGAGACACAAGGCACAACACGCAAAAACAACCAACCCACCCCGAAAAAAGACCTGCACACGCTCCTTCTCTACAGGGGAAGAAAACACGGTGGGACAAAAAGAGAGGTACGTACTACGCATCACGCATGCCACGCATTTCTGCTACGCGTCTACAGGACCTCTTCTTCTGCTTTTTCAACCATGCTGACGACCGACGACGAGAACCAACCAGGGTATGACACACCCCACCAACCACACACCGCAAGCACACACACACACACACACGGCAGCCACACCGCGCACGACCCCCCCCCACGCCACCCACACCAACACGAAGGGCCACACAGCGCACGCACACACACCAAGACCAAAGAGAAGGGCACCCAGGGCCCCCAGCACCACAACCAGTGGACCCCAGCCAGGAGTCGCGGGGAACCACGCCCACAGCCAACGACCAGGAGAGGCAAGGGGCGGGGACACCAAACTGCAGACCACCGGCACACCACACACACGCAACCACACACACCAGCACACGCGGAAGACACACCCAACGCACCACCACACCACACCACCAACAACGCAGACACCACAAACACGCGACACACAACACAGCACGGCCACCGTGCACACCCACACACACCACAAACACACACAACAAAGGACACCCCCACCCGCGAAACAAACCACCACAACCGGCGGGCCCCAGCCAGGAGTGGCAAGGAGCCGCACACCACCACCGGCAGCGAAAACCAGCCAGGAGTGGCGGGGAGTAGCACACAGGAACCTCCGCCAGGAGTGGCGAGGGACCAACCACACCACACACCAGCCACAACCCCACCAACACACCACCGCCGCACACCACACACCACACACCACACACCACACACCACACACCACTGCCTCCAGCAGACCCCAGCCAGGAGTGGCAGGGAACCGCACACCACCACCGGCAGCGAAACCCAGCCAGGAGTGGCGGGGAGTAGCACCCAGGAACGTCCGCCAAGAGTGGCGAGGGACCAACCACACCACACACCAGCCACAACCCAAGCACACACCACCGCCGCCAGCAGACCCCAGCCAGGAGTGGCGGGGAACCGCGCCCGGGACCCTCCGCCAGGAGTGGCGAGGAACGCCCACCACACCCGGCAGCGAATCCCAGCCAGGAGTGGCGGGGAGTAGCACACAGGAACCTCCGCCAGGAATGGCGAGGGACCAACCACACCACACACCAGCCACAACCCCACCAACACACCGCCGCCGCACACGACACACCACACACCACACACCACACACCACACACCACCGCCGCCAGCAGACCCCAGCCAGGAGTGGCGGGGAGCGGCACACCACCACCGGCAGCGAAACCCAGCCAGGAGTGGCGGGGAGTAGCACACAGGAACCTCCGCCAGGAGTGGCGAGGGACCAACCACACCACACACCAGCCACAATCCCACCACACACCACCGCCGCCAGCGGACCCCAGCCAGGAATGGCGGGGAACCGCGCCCGGGGCCCTCAGCCAGGAGTGGCGAGGATCGCCCACAACCATAGGCAGCGAAACTCAGCCAGGAGTGGCGGGGAGTAGCACACAGGAACCTCCGCCAGGAGTGGCAAGAGACCAACCAGACCACACACCAGCCACAACCCCACCAACACACCACCGCCGCACACCACACACCACACACCACAGACCACACACCACACACCACCGCCGACAGCGAAACCCAGCCAGTAGTGGCGGGGAACCGCGCCTGGGACCCTCCGCCAGGAGTGGCGAGGACCGCCCACCACCACCAGCAGCGTGACCCAGCCAGGAGTGGCGGGGAGTAGCACACAAGAACCTCCGCCAGGATTGGCGAGGGACCAACCACACCACACATCAGCCACAACCCCACCAACAGACCAGCGCCGTAGACCACAGACCACACACCACACACCACAAACCTCACACCACCGCCGCCAGCGGACCCCAGCCAGGAGTGGCGGGGAACCGCACCCGGGACCCTCAGCCAGGAGTGGCGAGGAGTGCCCACCACCGCCGACAGCGAAGCCCAGCCAGGAGTGGCGGGGAACCGCACCTGGGACCCTCAGCCAGGAGTGGCGAGGGACGCCCAGGCCCAACGGCAGCGAAACCCAGCCAGGAGTGGCGGGGAGTAGCACACAGGAGCCTCCGCCAGGAGTGGCGAGAGACCAACGACATCACACACCAGCCACAACCCCACCAACTCACCACCGCCGCACACCACACACCACTAACCACACACCACACACCACACACCACCGCCGCCAGCGGACCCGTGCCAACGAGGGACCAGCCACGGCACACACCGACCACACCCACAACCACACCAGCAGCAAGCCCCAGCCGGCCCCAACCACACACCCACACACACACACACACACACCAACACGCACGGAAGGCACACCCACACCCACGCCGCCACGAACGCACGACACACACACCAACACAGACACCACGCGCGCACGCACCGCGCCGCGAACACAGACACCGACAGCGAACCACATCCAGGGGAGGTGGGGACACGCAAGCAAGCAACACGTCCGGGAACAGCGAAAAACGCCCCCCACCACCACCACCCCACCCGGGAGAGACGGGAAACCCACCAACGCTAACCACACAGCGAAATGAGGGGCAGGACAAAAAGGGCCCACGGGAGACGCAGGCGAGGGACCCAACCTCAGGGGTTTGGGGGCCCCCCCGCTGACCGTATCGGCCCCACCTGAGCACACGCAATAAGGTGGGATACGCCCGGGACCGTTGGTCAGCGGCCCGCGGTGGCACCAGCCTGGGGGGGTGACCAATGGGCCTGACCAAGAGCCCTCCCCACGGCACGTACTGTGGTTCGGGCCCAGGGAGGGGCTGCGGGTAGGGCACACTGTCCATCGGGGCAGGCAAGAGACAAGCCTATCCCGCAAGGACTCCCCTGCGACACACAGTGTACCCGACCCCGGTGTGGGTAACGGCTGGAGTACCTGGCTACGGAGCAGGTCCATTTGTACCGAGCGGGTACAAATGGACGGCCCGTACAACAGAGTTACACCCTGACGGGGAGTGCAAGCATCGGCCCCCCCAAGGGGAAACACCAGGGGAAGGGACCCGAGCCGACGACAAGGACCCCCCCCCACCCACCACAGCTGGGAAGGCCCGGGCACGGCACGGGGGGAACACCGCCCGAAGCGACGCGGAAAAGGGACAGAGGGAGGAGGGCACGCAAAGGGGGCGGCGGGGGGACACACCACCAACAGACCCCAGCCAGGGGGGGCGGAGAACCACACAGCCGGGACGGGAGAGAGGCCACGGCACAGAGCCCCCACACCCACACAGAGCCGCCAAACCAAGCGAAGAAAGGCGAGGACAGGCACCACCAACGCACCCCACACACACCCGCGCATGCACACAACACACACAACCACAACCGCGGCCGACAAGAGCCCCACAAACGCACACCACACACCAAAGCGCAAGCACTGCCCGCACCACAAACGCAACACACGCAAACGCAAAGAACAAGAACCCAGCAACTGGGGAGCTGCAGGGCCGCCAGAAACACCGCTAGGACACAAAGGCGGACCCAGCAAGCCCAAGTGGGAAGCGGCCACACCCAGCAACACCCAACCGACCACGCCCAACCCCAGGACCAGGCACTACGACACCCACACCAGCACCGCCACCAACACCCCAACCAGACGCAACAACACCGTCACCAGCGGAAACAGCCGGAACCAACAGAGACACTGTCGGCAACACACGCGACCCCAGCACCCAGCACAACACCTAGGACACCCTCACCAACAACAAACCAACACATAAAGCCAGCCGACACTGACCAACGACCGCACACGGCTGGTCCGTTCCCCCACCGACCCGCACCCAGAACCACCGCCAGCAGCATCCACACCATCGGAAACACCAACACCACCAACAATCAAGCCAGCACAACACCCTCACCAACACCATCACCGCCGGCACCATCGCCTACGAAACCTACGCACACCAACACCGGTTCCAGCAGCTACATCACCCGAGCCAACAGCATCAAACACACCATCGCCGGCATCACCCCACCATCAGCGTCGCCACCGGCAACCTCCGCCACCGGAGGGAACCAAAGCCACAACAGCCGGTGAGCCAACAAACGACCAAGCCCCGGCCAGGGGAGGCGAGGGTACACGCCCGGAACCATCAACAACAACACCCTCGTCACCAAAGCAACCACAGAGCGCCATCCACCACGCAGTCACCAGCGGCACCCACACCACAGGCGCCACCAACACCACCCTCACCCACGACACCAGCCGGGGCATCGCCTGCACCACCTACACCAACAGCATCACCAGCAGCCCACACGACCTACTGCACACCCTCCCAGACAGAGCCACAGAAACCAGCCACCGCCCACCCCCGCACACAGGCCACTGACCACCCACACACAGACCCACACCAACCACCAGCTGCATCAGCAACATCAGAGACGTCGTAAACCATAGCAACACCCGCAACGACCTCACCACCAACATCACCGACACCGCCACCGACAGTGCGACCTCAGCAACAACAACCCAGGGCGTCAACGGCAGCCGCCACAGCGAAACCACCCGGTACAACACCATCGACATCAACGACACCAAGGGGGCCAAGACGCGGGCCAACGACGCCCATGGAAACCTCCGCCAGGAGTGGCGAGGTCCCACCCCCATCGTCAGAACACCACCATCCACCAGGGCATCACCTACAGCGCCCTCGCCTTCGACATCACCCACAGCTCCGCCGGCAGCGCCCTCGCCAACACCGTCACCAGCACCGCCGACAGCGGCAACACAGCGCCACCGCCAACCACCCACAGCACCAACCTCCCCAACACCGGAAACAACCAGCACCACCCCACCAGGACCACAAACCGACCAACAACCAGCCACGAGTGGCACGCCCGGAACCGCCGACCACCCAAACACAGGCCGCGCCAAGCACCAACACCAACAACACCCACGCCAACAGACCACCACGAGACACGCCAACCACCAAGTATCACCTATGGCACCCTCACCATCGGCAACACCAACGCCGCAAACACCCACGGCACTATCCACACCACCACCAACCCCACCAACGACGGGCCAAGGTGCCGTCACCTACAACACCCCTACCACCACCACCACGACCCCGGCACGAAGTAACACCTAGGGCACCCCCACCATCGGCGTCACCAAGGACCCCAGCACGGCTGGCGAACGTACGCCACCGAGCCCTCAACCAGGGGTGGCGAGCGCCCACACCAAGCAACACCCAACCATTTACGCCCAAACCCAGGACCAGGAACTGCGACACCGACACCTGCACCGCCACCAACACCCAAACCGAACGCCACAACACCCTCACCAGCGGAAACACCCGGAACCAACGGAGACGCCGTCAGCAACACCAGCAATCCCGGCACCGAGCACGACGCCTGAGACACCCTCGCCAACAGAGAACCAACACAAGAAACCACCCAACGACCATGTTACACCCAAAGCGTTGCAACCGCGCCACCCACCGACCAAGAACCAAGAACCACCACCAGCAGCATCCACACCAACGGAAACGCCAACACCACAAACAAACAAGCCAACACAACACCCTCGCCATCACCATCACCGGCGGCACCGCCGTCCTCACCATCGCCTACGATACCTACACACCGACTAACACCGGATACAACGCCTAGATCACCCAAGCCAACAGCATCAAACACACCATCGCCGGCATCACCCCACCATTAGTGTCGCCACCGGCAACGTCTGCCACCAGAGGAAACCAAAGCCACCACAGACGGTGAACCAGCAAACCACCAACCCCCGGCCAGAGGAGGTGAGGACACACGCCCAGAACCATCACCCTCGCCATCAGTGTCCACGACATCAGAAGCACCAACACCACCGGCGACGACGACAGCGACAACAGCTGACCAACCAACTAACCACCATCAACCATAGCCCAGCACCAACCTCATCTACGCTAACGCCCATACCACCCTCGCCAACAACACCGCCAGCGGCACAAACATCCACTCCGGCACCCACACCACCCTCACCACCAACATCACCACCACCCCCCAAGGGTCAGGGCTCGCGGGGAACGGCACGGCAGAGCGAGCACGCGACCACCCGCACGCGTTGCCCACCCTATCGTACACCACTCCACAACACGCCCCCCCGCTTCCCCCGACAGGACGTGCGCTGCAGCCCACTGCTGGGACGACGACTAGGACGTCCTGCCGGCCATCCGACACCTGCTGGCAGCCACGGCCCCGCGCCCACAAGCCCACCAGCAACCCACGGAACCGCAGGAGCCCGACCACCCCATGCCACCACGCTCCATATCCCCCGCGTCCACCGCAGACCAGAACGCAGAACACCAGCAAGAGGAGCCCCACCCCGACCGCGCTGCCACGCCCCCACCGCCCCTCTCCCCCAAAGGACATCTACGCCACACTGGCAAGCACCCTAGCCCCCATGGACGCCGAGCAGTACTACCAGTCAATCCAACGAGACCTCCCTGAGGACGACGCGACCCTCCAGGGGTGGAAGCAGGAGAAAAGGAACGACACCGAGTGGGGCACAGAGGAGGACCTTCTCTGGGAAGACACCTGGAAAGGCACCACGGACGCCCTCCTGGAAGCAGCAGCCGAAACCTACTCCCGCCCGCCCGGGGACACTAGACACGGCCTCCACGCCCTCCTAGCGTTCCACAGCTGGAAACACCGCCACACCATCACCCTCCACCCCCTCAACCACAATCCACACCGATGGACACCTGAAGACGACGCCACCGCCGCCATCACCGTACAGCAAAGCCCCGAGAACCCGGAAGAATACCACATCACCTGGAACGATCCGGCACCCCACCCCCCCGCCTCCTCCACCCTCCCAGATGTCTTCGCCAAGATCAGCGCAGAACTCCAGGAGGCGAAAGCCCCACAACAACTGGACGAAGAGATGCCCCAGGCACCATCACCACCAACCAGACAAGACAAACCCCGCACGGAGCCCCTCACCCACCCCATCACTACAATGGAGCTCCCCCCACAACACCGCACCACCCCGGACCGAAAAGGGTTTCGAGACCTGTCACGGGAATGGGCGGTCCACAACGGCACACTCCGATGGGACGAAATCACACCGGGGCTCCAGGACATCCGCCTCCACTCAATCACCGAGCCCACCACCACCTGGGCACTACCAACGGGCCGCCACCACGTCCTCCTCACCGTCCAAGGGGATGCCACGGAGGGAGACCCCGTAACAGCAGCCCCCGCCCACGCCATCCACATACCCCCGCAAGCATCGTCGGCACCTATGACGGTACATCCAGGCCCCACCCCATGGCAAGCCGTCGTCATCACCTACCCCGCCCTCAAACGACCACACACACACCTGGCAGGGACGGTTCGGAGGACATCTGGGGGGACCTCTCCAAGAACACCTAGGGCTCACGCGCACCCATCACACCCTACACCCGATACAAGGAGTAGGCCAAGCACCACACGGCATACACACCCCGGGAGTATGGGCGTACACCACCCCCCTAAACCCACAAGCAGCAGAGGACATCAAGACCGCCCTATCAATCCAGCAAGCCGAGATCCAAACCCCGCACCACAACACCTAACGAGGCTACACCATTTCGTGGGCATACCAAGACCACGACACCCTCACCCCGCAACCAGGGCCCCCCCCTCTAGACACCAACACAACCGCCCTCCTCCAAGCCGCAGCAGCGGCAGCCACACAGGTAGGGGCCCCGGAAACCTCGGGCCCACAATACCTGGTCGAAACCAAAGTGGCGCCCCACGCGAAGGCCCAAGACAAGCCCCCAACACTGAAGCCGCTCCACCCCCCACTCAAGCTAGACCCGACAGAACACACCCCCCAGGACGAATGGGCGACCCACTACATCATCCCCCACACAACCACCCGCAAGAAGGACGCCGCCAAGATCACCGTCACCCGCCACCTCCCCCACACCACACAGGTGTATGAGCTGACGGCCCTCAACGTCCTCGTCAACCGTCGCCGACACGGCGAGCGATACAACATACAGGCGGAAGGGGCCGCCGCGACCACCCTGTACACATGGGCAACACGGGG
Source organism: Eutreptiella sp. 'Long Island Sound 2002' (assembly GCA_964036045.1). Lineage (NCBI taxonomy): Eukaryota > Euglenozoa > Euglenophyceae > Eutreptiales > Eutreptiaceae > Eutreptiella > Eutreptiella sp. 'Long Island Sound 2002'. Next base: position 58,718,044 of record OZ038379.1, read on the forward strand.
GGACCTCCCACACCCCACCCTCCAGCACGCCCTCTCCTGGCCCACCCCCTTCCACACAGCAGACCGCCCCAACAAGAAGCCCAAACACACAGGTATGTACACCCCCGCCCAAGAGGCCCAGCACCGACACGATGCGAGGCACAAGTCCCGCACCCTCCACGACGACCACACCATCCCCCGCATCAGCGGCCCCCCCGCCAGAGTTTCAGATGCCACCCACGACTGCACGATCACAGGCATCACCACGGACTGCCTGAACCCAGCGGCGTCGCAGGCAGACGCCGTGTGGATCAGCGAAGGGCGCTCCCACACACGGGCGGTGGCGCGCCTCCACAACATCGGACCCAACAAACTCCAGCGCGCCGTTGGACCCTTTGCCGTACATGTCACCCCGTACGGCATCGACCACCCCCGGTGTGAGCACCATGACCCGCCCTGCTCCACCCCATGCAACTCGCCCCTGCGCAAACCGCTGCCGGCCCCCACCATCAGGGGCAACATGTACCTGGGCACCGTACCGGGAGACCCGGGCATATACATCCTGCCCAACAGGTCCAGGGAACACGCCATCCCCCTCCACGGTGTAGAGTCCCTCGCCCTGGGACCGCCCCCAAAAACACCAACACCAAAACGGACGCAGGCGCCAGACGGGGGGAAAAAAGGCCCACCAACGCGCCCTAGCCCACATCACCGTCCACCCCGCAGCCCACCTACCAAAGGACTTCGGCACGGAGCGCCACATCGTCCTGGAGGGGCAAGCCCACCACATCATCACCGCTGCCCTGTACATCCTCGCCGCCCACGAACGCCACTGGGACCCCACAACCATCCCAGCGATGCCCCCACCACCGCAAGGCCCCAAAGATCCCGTCACCCCCTTCCACATTGATCAACTCGTAAGCCGCAGGGCCACCCCGCACCTCCACCCCTCAAGGATAGAACTAGCCATCGCATCGTGGGACACCCTGGACACGCCCCCCCAACAACCCGCCATCCACATCTTCAAAGCGGACGCCCAATGGTGAATCCTCCGCTGGGCACACGGAGTCCTCATGGCGGCCCAGGCCTATACCCCGGAAATAGACCCGGAAGACCCCCCACGGAGCCGGCAGCAACTCCTCCAGGTCACCACCCCCACAGGCCGCGAAGGCGCCCCCTGGGAAGCCCTCCACACAGCACTCTACTGGGCTCAAGGCTCCCCCAACGGCCCAGACACACCGGAACCCACGGAGGCCTGGGTCATGCAGGCCAAGGCCATGAGGAACTACCACCTTCACGACCCATTCGACGACAGCCCGGCCGCACTGCCATGGTCATCAGATCCCCCGGAGACCGTGCGCAAGCTCGCCGACATCATGCGGAGCCACGCGAAAGCGAAAATGCAAACACCGGCGGAACCCCCACTGAGGGATCCGGGCCAGCAAGCAACGCACCCCTTCTTCAAACCCCACGCCCCCCCAGCCCCGCTACCTCCAGTCCCGCCCAAGCGAGCGAGACGACAAAGGGGCGCCCCCGCCCCCAACCAAACCGGAAAAGCAGCGACCTCCCGACCACCCGCATCCCACCCGACCCAATCGGCGAACCCAGACCAAGCATCCTCGTCATCCTCCCTCCAACCACTACCACCGCCCCACCCGGACCAGGCATCCTCGTTATCCTCCCTCCCAACACTACAACCGCCCCACCCGGACCAGGGATCCTCATCATCCTCCCTCCCACCACCAGCACCGCCCCCGCCCAAGGCGTACCCAGGATTCGAAAAGGGCGCGAAGGTCCAGCAGCCCTTCCGCAACGACCACACAGGCGACTGGATCTGGTGTGAAGGCACGATCCAGTACCGCCTCAAGGAACCGGGGGACAACGGGGGGCCACAGATCTGGGTGATCTGGCACCGCCAAAAGGAGCTAGACCAAGGCAGCAGCGCCCCGGACAAGCCAGAAGGCTACACCCTGGAGCTCACCAGCGCCCACCCCATCCGACTCCAGACCAAGCATCCTCGTCATCCTCCCTCCAACCACTACCACCGCCCCACCCGGACCAGGCATCCTCGTTATCCTCCCTCCCAACACTACGACCGCCCCACCCGGACCAGGGATCCTCATCATCCTCCCTCCCACCACCAGCACCGCCCCCGCCCAAGGCGTACCCAGGATTCGAAAAGGGCGGGAAGGTCCAGCAGCCCTTCCGCAACGACCACACAGGCGACTGGATCTGGTGTGAAGGCACGATCCAGTACCGCCTCAAGGAACCGGGGGACAACGGGGGGCCACAGATCTGGGTGATCTGGCACCGCCAAAAGGAGCTAGACCAAGGCAGCAGCGCCCCGGACAAGCCAGAAGGCTACACCCTGGAGCTCACCAGCGCCCACCCCATCCGACTCCGCACCAAAGAGAACAAGGCCCACAGAGGCACCAAATACACTGGAGAGCCCCCCCCGGAGGGGAGCGAAGGCCTCCCCCCGCCGCGCCTACCCAAGCGCCCACAGACCGGCAAAAAGTCCCGAGCCCCAGTCCCCCTCCCTGACGGGGCAAGGGCCGAGGGCACAAACCTCCAGAGCCCCAGCCCGCCCCCACTGAGGCCACCGTCAACCTCCTCGACCTCAACCACCCAGCCGTCACATACTCCAAGGATGCCGGAACCGCCCTCCGGGAGCTCCCGATGGCACAGGGGCCGGGTTGGGTTCCCCACCTCCTCACCTTCCAGGAACAAGGCCTACAACGCGACGACCCCCCAGAAACCACCCCCATATATACCCCGGACCAGATGGCGTACAAATGCTACTGGCACAAGGGGACCCCCCTATACGCCCAAACCGGCATCCACGTCCACCTCGTCCACCACCTCAGCGTCCCAGGGGGGCTAGGTGTCTATGAGGTTGTCGGGGACGCATGGCAACTCAACGTCATCAACACCCACCTCCCCTTTGGCGAAGCCACGGAACCCTTCCTCCAAGCCCTGGCCGAGGCATACCGCCAGATGGCCATGCTCGCCCCCACAGTCATCATGGGCGACATGAACGCCGCCCCCACCCCGGCGGACCGAGGGGGACAGGCCACACCCCAGGACCAAGCAGTCCGCGACACCATCGAAATGCTTGGGCTCGTGGACCTGACGGCCAAAATCGAAGGCCAACCATCCCACTTCCCCGAACAGACAGATGCCGCCCCATCTCGCATCGACGTATGCTATGGCGACCCCACCACCATCATCCGGACAGAGGCCCGATATGGACCCCTCCGCTGGGATCCACAGGCCATAGCCCCCTGCACATCCGCCTCACCATCCCCAATCTTCCCCCCAGCCCCCGAGAGGATGCGGACCAAGGCCTACCACCCCCCCTGAAGATGCCCCCACTGCATGACAAGCATGCCTGGTCCCAATATCACAGGGCCATAGACCGCGCCCGGCGCATCCAACCAGACCCCACCGACCTACTCACGGCCATGCGCACGGCCGCCGTTGCCTGCGGCTTCCAGCAACACCCCCACACAGACGCCGACCAACCACCCACGGCCCTAGGGGACATGCTCCATGACCTCTGGCATGCGAAGCAACAACTGGCGACCCTTCTTCACACCGACACCCCCCAAACCCGCCGCCAGATACACCGCTTCAGGACACAGATAGGCCACATCAGGGCAGACCTGCAGCGGTGGCACATCCACAGGCAACAGCGCATCGCCCAGGAACAGGAACGGTATGCGCAACATGAACTCCCCTACAAGGCCATCCGCCACCTCAACGACGCCATGACCGACACCGGCCACCGCACCATCACCATGGTCCGGCAGGAGGACGGCTCCCTCACCAACGAAACAGCCACAGTGCTCCAAGCCACCCAAGACAGCTTCTTCCGGCAACACACCCCCACCCAAGACACACTGGACCCAGACACCCAGGCCAAAATCGACCGCCTCCCTCGGGTCTTCAACCACGCCCAGAGGAGGCAACTGGAAAAACGCCCCTTCACCATCCACAAAGCCCGGAAGGCCATCCACAGTCTCCGGCAACACAAAACCCCAGGCTACGACGGGCTCCTTGCGGAGGTATACTACCACCTCCCCGCCCACCACCTCCGCATCCTCGTCCACCGCCTCCGGGACATCGTCACGGGGCAGACCCCCCTGCCACCAGACTGGGCAAACGTTGCCCGCCCCCTCTACAAAAAAGGGGACTGGGCAAACCCGGACAACTGGCGCCCCATAGTCTGTGCGGTCACCGAGGTCAAAATGGTGTGGACCATCCTCCTACGCCGCATCCGCCCCCACCTGGACCCCCACATACCAGCAAGCCTCTGGGGGGCCATCCCAGGCCGGTCCCCACACGAGGCCATCTTCCTCCAGGACACCATCGCAGACATGGACCCGGTGGACCTCATCATCGCCTGCCTCGACATCAAAGGAGCCTTCCGGAACACCCCCTGGCTCCTTCTAGAAGCGGTGTGGAAACGCCTAGGCCTCCGCTTCTACAACTTCGCCTCCGGCTACATCCGCACCCGCAAATACACGGTCCGCACTGGAGCAGGCCTCACCCCCTTCCTGGAGCCAGGCAGCGGGGTCCCCCAAGGGGGAGCAGAGGGCCCCCTCCTGTACCTTCTAGTGACGCTCCCCCTGGCCCTTGCAATCGAGCAGGATTACCCGGCCTACGCACCCTACCCCCTCCTCTCCCCCCTGGTGGGCTTCACGGACGACACCAACCTCACGGTCGCGCACACCCCACACGAACCCCATGCCCCGGACCCCGGGCCAACGGTCACCCAACAGGCCAATGACTTACTGGACGTGACCATCTCCTACCTCTCCCACAACAACCTCATCGTCCAGGCCACAAAGTCAGTGGCCATGATCAAGGGGTCTGCCACAACCCCCACCCTAGGGCCACAAGGGCCCCCCATGCAAGTCGTGACAACCACCACCCACCTGGGGGTAATCCAGGCCGCCAACCCTGAGGACGCCACCCCCCCCCCCCCAAGTTGCAATCACACCTCGCCCATCTGCCCAGATATGCGTCCCCGTCCACCAAGGTCCTCTCCTCGTCCCACCAGAGCCTTGCGTACTACCTCACCGGGGTCTTGAACGCCTCCATAGGCTTCCAAGCACTCCACCTGACACACCCCACCACCGCCCTCAAGCCGGCCACACGCGCCGTGACCAAGGCATGGGCAGCACACGGGGGCTGGCCCACCTCCATACCCACGCGCGCCATCCGAGCGGCATGGCCCCACTATGGGGACGCCATAGGCGACGAGGTGAAAGCAGCCTACACCAGACACACCGCCCTCCTCCTTCACCGCATGACCCACAACCACTCACCGGAGGTCTGCGAGGTCACAGCAATTCGCCTCAAAGCCGCACAACGGGCCCGCAACACATGCCCGCGCTGGGTACTCCACCAGACGGGCATGCCCACCAACACGAACACGCGCCTGTGGAACCACCTGCAGCTTCTCCTCCCATCCCCACACCACGCCATACTCACCAACCACACGTGCCCAGAGGAAGGGCCTCTAGCGGTCCTCTGCGGGGACCTCCACCATCACCCCAAGGGCACCATCCGCACCATAGACCTTGTCGGGGCCTCCATCACCGTAGTATACGCCACCGTTCCCCAAATGCGGGTCCTGCACCACAGCGGGGCACACCACACCCCCTTTCTACAGCTTCCCAAGTGGCCTCAATACCGCCTCTTCCACCAGTACCTCACGCAGACGGCACAAGCAGCGGGACACACTCTGCCGGGAAGCAAAGACATGCACACAGCCTACCGTGAATTCACAAAGCAACACCCCCGACCCATCCCAGCGACAACGCCCTACGCACCCACCGGCTCGAAAGACGAACCCGTCCCCCCAGTGACGTGCCCAGTCCCACCACTAACCCTACTACTGGCCCCGAATGAAGCCAAATCCACGCAGACCACAGTCATCCACCACGGGGCAAAATGGCGCATACCGAGACAACACATGACCGCCCGAGACCTACCACGGGTCCCCCATGACTCCCAGAGCATGCCACGCACATGTTGGGCCTGTGACCCTGAGGCACCAACAGCACCATGGCCCGTACTACACCTCATAGCACGCCCCCACACCGACCCCACAACCCACCTACCACCACAGGCCTACGCATGGGTAGCCCCATGGTTCCACCGCACCAACACTAACCCCACGGTAGCATGGACCCCCGACTACGCGCCGAAATGCCTCTTCACCACTACACCCACATGGCCCCGCCCCGACCCGGCAGAGGTCGCCATCCGTTACAGCATGTACGAGCCAGGCAGAACGGGCAAGCACGAGCACCCCTACTATCCGCTCCACCACTCCTGCCACACACCGGAGAAACGAACACAAACCCTCACATGCACGACCTAAACCCAGACACAGCCTACATCCTCCACTACATCTACTCCTACCTCACACAAGGACAGCCGGAGCAGGGACTCATAGCCCTGTCCCCCCAAGCGAAACACATCATCTCCAAAGGAATAGGGGTGTACGCCACCCCCATCCTGCAGCCCACAACCCCAGTAGCCCACCTCGCCACAGGCCTCGCCATATACGCCTACCTGCCCATGAACCCATGCCGCCTCCCACAACCATCACCGGCGGACCGTCTCTTCTTCACCGACGCGTCAGGCGAATCCGCCCTCACGCCCATCACCGGGGGGGCCACCCTGCAGCTAACCCACACCGGAAGACACTACCACATGGACCACCACACAGGCCACACCACTTATGGGGCCTCCTCCCACGGGGAGCTAGGGGCCATGGCTGACGCCATCACCGGGATCGCGGCCCAACTACCCACCCACTCCCCTCACATCGTCCGGGGCTGATTCGTGGTAGACGCCACTGTCGACACACACCTGCTCCTCCGCATAGCAAGGCAACCACTTCACAAAGCCACCGCGACGAGCCTTGGCACCCAGGCACTGCTGCTTTGGAAAGCCCTTCGCAGCCTTCCCCCCTACGTCCAACTCCACATCGTGAAACAAGAGTCCCACAGACACGAATACGGAAATGGTAAGGTCGACAACCAGGCAGTACACCAGCGCACAACGCACCTACTAGGCCTCCAGATCCCTGACCTCGGCCGCAACCACACACACCTCCAACACATACCCCCCGTACCCAAGCCCCATCAGACCCGAGACTGGGTACCAGAGGACGCCCCCTATTCCTCCCAAGACAGAGCATACCACTACCCCAACCCCATCCAACATCTCGCCCGCGTGCTCGGCGACGCAGACAGCCGGGAGCACATCCAGGAGCTCCAGGACAGACTGCAAATCCCCCTCTACCACTCAGCGCTGCGCCCAGCAAACGTCCCAGCCCACCTCCAAAAACGACGCATCCAGCTCCTCAGGGAGCAACTACCATTCCTCACCAGGGTCGCCAGATGGCTCGCCTGCAAACACATCCACGTCCCGGAAGAACACACCCGTTGCTCGTGCGACCAGACCACCCCAGAGGACTGGGAACACTTCAAGAAATGCCCCTTCCATACAGGCAGGGACACGCTAATGGGCTGGTCCCCGGCGGAAACCCTACCACAACACGAAGGATGGCCAACCCACAGCCACGCACACCAGGCCACTGAACACCTCTTCCGGGATCCCCTGGTCAACGAAGCCACCATGGGAGGGGCGGTGACACAGGCCCTGCATCGACACCTCACCAAACACACGGAAAGCCCCATGGAGGCAGCAGCACACCTCGAGCTAAAGGCACCCCGCAGAGCAGCGGCCCAAATGGTACACCGCAAGCAACTCCTGTTAACACACGCGGAGCAACTCACCGACACCACCGCCAGGGAACACATGCAGCGTCTCATCCATTACCATGCCGTGCATGACCCAGACATCCACTAACCCACTCCGTGCCCCGCATGCGCCCCCCATCTCGATCCGCAGGCCTCCAAGACACCACCACAGCGCCCCGAGGCCCATCCCTCACCAAAGAAGCCACCCGGCACCGCCCAGCCCGGCTGAGCCCAACCAGGGCCAACCATACGGCGACGTAAACGCGCAAGACCCCGGCAGCCCATCCAGCCCACCCCCCCCGGACCCGGGGCATCCCCCCCTCACACCGGCCACCATCCGCGACCCCGACCTCCTCCGAGCAACCCTCCAAGACAGGGCCCCGACCACCCCCCTGGGCTGGTACCGCCTACAAGACGACTGGACCAAGCTCAACGTCAAAGCCCTCCGGGACCTGACCACCCCAGGCAGCGGCCTCGACGAGACCATCGTAGACCTCGTACTCTGGCGAGCCCGCAAACACACCCAGGGCCAGCACGTCTGGATCCCCCCCATCGAGTGGGGCCAGGCCCTGACGCACGACACCGGCATCAACGTCACGCGTCAAGGGACCGTACGCCTACAACGGGCCCCAGCGGAGACGGACCACCCAGCGGACCCGAACCGCCCGGAGCAGTGGGAACAGGCCACCGCACCAACCCGCGACACCGCCCTCCGCGCCGCCGGCCTCCGCACCCCAGACGATGACCTCCCCCCCCCACCTACAGACAGTGACCAACCCCCGCCGGAGGTCTGGGTTACAGTCCTCGAGCGTGGGCATTACTACGTGATAGCCGCTACGGCTACGTCCCCCGGCCCGCAATGGCTCATCAAAGGAACAGACACCATGTTCGCCCCGGGGACCGCCCCACCAGGGGCAATAGGGGACCCCACCACCCAGCACAGGGTCCTCAGGGGCGTCCTCCAGCCAGGGGACAAGCCCCCAGCACAAATCACCTCAGGGAAGGCAGGCTACCACCTGGGATTAGCCATGCTCTGCCTGACCCACTGGATCCAGCGCCGCTGGCCACCCACGGGGACCGTGCCCTGGGTTTGGGCCATCCCCACCGCCCACACACAAGTCGAGGCGGGCCCGGACACACGACCAAACCCCTTCCCCAGACCGCAGCAATCCCTCAACTGAGGGTACCACGCCATCCACAGGGTCCTCAACCGCGCGGGTCTTAGCCCAAAGGTAGCATACCCCCTTCCCACCACTGACCAAGAGGTCCACCAGATAGGCAAGCTCGTCTGCCAAATCCTTGCCGCGGCAGCAGAAGACGGCAAGCTTCTCCTCCAAACTGCCCGGCCTACAACTGGCCACGCAAGCGCGCCGCGGCGAGCGGACACATACACCGACACAAAACACCCCACCGCACAATCCCCGCCCATGCCGCCCCCCTCTCGCTGCTCACCCGGAGACCGGCACACGCCCACCATCGCGGGCACCCCCGGGCCCCGCGACACAGGCCTCCCCCACCCGCCCGAACACCAGCACACGCCCGCCACACATCCAGCCGCCGGACACCCCTCACCACCCCCCACACTCGACAACCCACACACACCCACCGAGAGGCGCCCTGCGCCCCGCGGCACGCCCACCCAACCCAGTGGCCCGCCCACGCCCCCCGCACACACCCCAGAAGACCCAGGCCCACCCCCCCCGGCCCCTGAATGCAGCCCACGCGAACTGTTCCCCCCCGCGGACGCCGACCCACACAACCTTGCACATTGCAGGACCCGGGCCTAGCCAAGCTCAGAAGGAGAAGGCCACAGCCCCGCGCCTCCCTCCCCCGCCGCTGCCGACCAGATCGGCCCGCCAGGCCGCCAGGTCACGACCGGGCCCCCCAAAGCCCGCCCCCAACCTACAGCCCGAGGACATGCCCTCCATCCTCCCCGCCGTGGCCGCAGCAGAAGCCGCCGCCCGCAAGCCCGCCCGCATCACAGCCCAACCCGCGTCCACCACCTCCTCCTCATCCCCAGCCTCGTCCACCTCCTCCACCTCATCCTCCGACACCCCCCTCCCCGCCGCCCTCATCCTCAAGGCAGCGGCAAAAACCAAGGCCGTGGCCGCACGGACCGACCCCCCGACCCCCACACAGGCGACTCGGGCACCCCGGCAACACACCGGGAAGACCCCCGACCCGACATCGGCGCCCTCACACCTCCGGACAGAGGTCCTTCTCAACCTGGAACCGGACCCCAACCCAAAACCCGACCCCAAACCCAAGCCGGCGCCCACGGGAGCACACACAACACCACAAACGCAACGACACAAACCCAACCGACACCACCCCGACCAGGACCCTCACCCAAGCCAGGACCCCCCACCCACCACAACCCACGCCCCCCTCCCACCGGCACCCACCACCACCACAGAGGCGGCCACCCAACACCACCCCATCCAAGCCCTCGTCCGCATCCCCGTCACCAAGCGCCCCGTCATCCATCCCCCGCAAACCACCACCACCGCCGGCCAAAGCAACGAATGGACGTGGGACCCCTCGACCACCGTCACCGTCAAACCCGGCCCCCAACCCGCCCCCCCTGCCCACCACATAGTGCAGCCCCAGGGACTGCCCACGATGCCAGACCCCCCACCCCCACAAGGGGGACCAGAAAACCCACAAGGGGTCCATGGGCCATACCCGCAACACCGACCCCACCACTACCCACACCACCACCACCAGCGGCCCCACCACCACCACCACCAACGCCACCCCCACTACTACCACTGCCCACCGCCCTACCCCACCGGGCCACAACCCCCTGTGCACGAACAGCACCAGCGAATGGGATGGCAGCCACTGAGCGCTCCATCCGCATACCCCACCTACCGCCAGGGGCCACCCCCCCCGTACGAGCCACCCCCCCCGTACCAGGAACCGTATCCGTATCCCCCCGGCCACCACGTCCACGCCGAAGGGGCCCCCCGGGCCGAACCCCGCCAAGGACAGTCACTCGACCCATACCACCAGCCGCTGCTGCCACCACACCCCTACCTGGCGGATCCATGGACGACGGGGGACCTCCCCCCCGCCCCCAGTACCAGGCGGCGCCAGGCGAAGCCCCCCTGAGGCCCGCCGACGCCTCCTGACTGGTCCGACTCGAGCGATGAGGCCCGGTCCCGCAAACGGCAGCGCTCCCGCTCCCCCCCCGCACGGCACACTCGCCCACGGCGCCCACACTCCCCACACCGCCAACACGCCTCAACCACCCACCCGCGCCGCTCCCGCTGCCCCAGGTGCCACCACGACGCCCCAAGACCCCGCCCCCGCCGCTCCCGCTCGCCTGGGCACCACCACGAGCGCAACCGCCGCTCCATGTCCACCTCCCCCTCCCCCCTCCGGCCATACAAGACCCCCAGCCCCAGCCCCCGACGCCTCCAGGCACGCCACCGCCGCCCCACATCCACCCCCCCCCCACCACAGGCCCCGCCGGGCTCCCCGGTCCCCCCGCCGCCCATACCCATACACCACCCCCAGCCCCCGCCACCACCACTCCAGCTCCCCCGGACGCCACCGAGCGCGCCACCGCCGCCCCATGTCCACCTCCCCCTCCCGTTCCCCCCTCCGCCCGTACCCGTCCTCCACCCCGAGCCCCCGCCACCACCGCTCCCGCTCCCCCAGGCACCGCCACCCCCGCCACCACCGCAGGTCCACGTCCTCCCCCCGCCGCTCCAGGACCCCGGGCACGGACCCCTCCCCCCCCCAGGCCCCCGCCCACCTCGCCTGTTGGTCTGCCCCCGCTTTGCAGGAGCTCCGCCGCTGGGTGAAGTGGGCCGGGGGAGCGGGAAGGCACGATGGGGTGCACATGGTGCATACCTTCGAGGAGGTGCGCACTTGCACCCCCACCAACCCCAACGAGGCCGCCCCGGAGGCCAGCATGCCACAAGCGTTATGGGAGGCCCTCCTCCGCGATGCGGTCCAGGGCCTCCGCCCCCCCTACACCCCCCAAGCCCTCCGTCAGTGGCTCCAGGCCACCCACCCCCGGGCCTGGGCCGTCGGCGCCCCCTCCCCACCCAGCCCCTCCCCACCACCACACCACGAAGGGGGAGGACAAGGGCAAGGGAAGGGCGGGGGACACCAAGGGGCACTCAGGCAAGAGGGCACGGAGGGGCCCCAAGTGAGGGCAGGCACTCACAGGGACAGGACGCCGGAAGAGACACCACATGGGGGCAGGAAACCACCCAAAAACCAGGAAGGGGCGGGAGCGGGGACCAAGGCACGCAGGAACAGGGCACCACGGCAAATGCCACGACCCACACCCAGGAAGGGCATACCACGACGGGGGGACCAGCACCACCCCACCCCCACCGAACGCCCCACGACTCCCGGGGGCGCACCCCCCAGCACACAGCGCCAGAGCAAGCATCGGACGCCGTACAGATCACACCAGCGCACACCCACCAGCCACCGGAAACCACACGGGGAATGGAGGGCACACCTACACGGGGAGAACGGACCCACAGAGGAAGCCGCAGGGAAAGCCGCCGCACGGCGCACCACCACGCCCTCACTGCCCAGCAACGACCCCGGCTGCCACAAGGGCCACCTCACAGGCACCGGAAGGGGACGAAGGCACGGCCACAGCGACCAGGACTGGGGACCGAAACCCCGAGAGGACACGGGACCAATGCACAGGCCCCCAGGGAGGGCAACCCAACGGACCGTCACGCGGTCGACCTACCCGACCCACCAGCCCGAGCGGCACGCCAAAGCCCCCACAGCACGGACCCAGCGAGACACCCACACCTAACCGCACCCCCCAGCCACCAGCAAGCCGCACCCCAGCCCGCACTCCGCACCACGACACGGGCCACTGACCCACCGCGGCACAACGCGAGACCACGGCACACCGCACCACAGCGCTCCACGGTGCAACGCGCCACAGCACGAGGCGACGCGACGCGGCACAGAGCGGCACAACACGACACAACTGATCCTAACCTGAAGGACTAACCGAAGCAAGCCACCGCACACCCTGGAAGGCGCCGCACCAGCACACCACACACCAGCACCGCAGGCCACACATGGGGCCACAGCCCGCCTGGCAACAACGGTGGCGGACCACCCAGAAGTTTAAAACCGGCACCGCAGAGGGGAATAGACACGACCGACCCCAGCCCCCTAACCCAGAGCCACAAGCAGCCGCCTGGCGCAGCCGCCCAGCCGGCAGAGCCAAAACCTAACCCGGCAAGAAGGGGCGCCGAGCCCACCGTGTACATAGCCCACCCAACCCATGGGGCCGGAAAACGGCCAAACACAACGCAACTGACAACAGCAGCCCGGAAGACAACACTGAATGCGGGCCAGTGCGTGCGCCAGCCGAGGGAAGGCAGAGGGAGGAACAGGCAGCCCCCCGCCCCCCAAAAAAAACAGAGGGGGGAGGGGGGGGGCGCGAAAACAGCCCACAGCCACCAAACCGCCCGCCGACACCACCAGAGGCGGCCAAACCCCCCCCCAGAAGGCACCGAAGACAGGACCCCCAAAGAGGCACAGGGGGACCACCCAGCCAAAACCAGCAACACCAAGCCAGGAACAGCGGCCCACTGGGAAAAGGGACATCAAAACAAGCAGACACACACCACGAAAAAAAAAAAGAGTCAGCAGCCCAGCCCGAGAGAAAGGGGATGCGGGGACAGGGACCACAAGGCCCGGGACAGGGATAACCAAAAAAAAAAAGCGCAAAAACCACAACCCGACAACGCAGCCAAGAAGGGCTGGGCACAGCCGAGACCCGGGCCCAGCACACACGCCCACACCGCACGCCAGGACCGGAAACCGCGGGGGGCAAGCGGGGCGCCCACGCAACCACACACGTCCCATAAGCAGGCTGAAACGGAACCCCAACCACGAACACCACAAACAGCCAACACTAGAGGGACAACACCACAAATCGTGCCCAAACACACCCACCCAAGACCCCAGCCAGGACTGGCGGGGTTAACAAAACCCACACCCAACCGCAGACCGGACCCAAACACAAACGCCGCACAACAGTAGAAAAACCCAGTGCCCGCAACCCGGGCACTGAGGCAGCCCGTGCCATGCAGGGGACCCGGCCAAACGAGATCCGGAGACCGGGGGTAAGGCTGCATCCTAAGGCCTGCGCTGCTTTGGGACTCGAGGCGGAGCGTGCGACACCCAAGCGCCTCAGAACATTAGTACCAAGAACATGCATGCATGCCTTGGGAACGGGATACGCCAGGAAGTCCGGTGAACCCCTACGATTCCGCTCAAAGGAGGGGACGTGTGCAAGCGGGGGGGCACACCCTCCCGGCGAGACAAGCACGTCACGCTGGCGGCGATCAGCCCTCCCGGTGTTGCCCGGGGCCGCTTTGTTGGGGGCCAACAGTCAGGTCTAGCGGAATGTAAGCCGCCTCCCCTCTTCACGCGCGGAGCCTCTTCCTCTTCGTCACAGGGGCGACGCCAGGGGGAACCATGGGGCGCCTCTCAACCACCGAGTGCACCTACCCTACCCTTCAACCATGACCACCGGACATGCCCCATCCACCAGGCCGACATGGAGGCCTACAAGAAGGCGCACGGGTCGAAGAAGCATGCACCCGCGGGTATCCGGGAGGCCAAAGTGGAGGTGGACAAGGACGAGCTCTCCAAGCTGATATTGGTGGGGACCGAGTTGGCCAAGGAGATCCAGGAGATCAAGAGGAACTGGGTCCCCAGGTCGTACGACAAGAACAAGGAGAACGACAAGGACAAGGACAAGAAGGGTAGGAAAAGGGGAAAGAAGAAGGGTGTCAACGAGGTTGATGGGGAGGAGAGTACCCCTACTACCACAACTGACGCCCCTTAGCGGAGCCTCTGCAGCCAAGGGCCCCAGCTAGGGCGGTCGCAGGATGGTGTCGTGGGAAGCGCCACACCATCCCAGTCGGGAGACGATAAGCACAAAGTGATTGCCGAATGCTGGATGCTGCAGATGGGCAGCCTGAGCCCATTGTCCAAAACCTGCACCAGTCGCTTGTTGAGCTTCTGGAACGGCCGGAGATCCTGAGCTTGCAAGCCGTGCGCCGAGTGGGGCGTGAGCGGCAGTTGCACCTTAAGGTCTGTGCCTTATGCGGGGAAGTGGAGAAGGTCTTCGACGTGTTGGTCGACACGGGAGCTCAGGTCAGCTTGGTCAAGGCTGGCCTACTTCCGCCAGAGTGCTTGACCGACAGTCCGAAGCCTGTCAGGCTGAAGGTGGCGAACGGCCAGTACATGGTGGGAGGCACGAAGGAAGCGGCCATTGGGCTGCAGTTCGTGAACCACCGTGAGCTGAGCCGCCCGGACCTCGGCAAGGAAGTCCTCCTGCAAGGTCGCTTCTACGAGGCCGAGATGGACTTGGACATGATCGTTGGGTACGATTTTATGATGGAGACAGACTCTGGCGTTCTCCCGGCCCAGGCCTCCATGACCCTGTACCAGGATGACCAGGTCTCGTGGCTTTCGTCACCTGAGCACCATGTGGAGTGCCAATGGATCCACCCGGAACGCAATCAGCTCGAAGTAGCCGCGCAGGGCACTGAGCCAACTGGGCCAGCAAACCAGGAGTATGGCGTAATACCAGAAGTGGCGAGCAGAGTGGTCGCGGACTTGGGAGCTTCGGATCTGGCCCTGGATGCGTTCTCATCAGGAGCCTCTGCCCATCCTCGGGTTTGTGAGAAGTACTGGAGTGCCCAGGACTACGCGTGGAAGAAGCACTGGGGTCCGCATCAGGGTTTGATGTGGATCCATTGCCCCCGATGGGACATTCCAAGGGCGGTAGCGAAGATTCGCAAGGACCGCTCCAAGGCAGTGCTGGTTGTTCCTATGGGATGCATCGAGGAGGAAAGCACCCGAGATCGGGTGGTCTCATTGACCAACATGACCTTAAACAAGGTCGTCCTACCGGCTGGAGAGAGTGTCTATCAGGACGCTAAGGGACAGCCCATGCCACCCCAGAGATGGCCAACAGAATTCCACTATGTGGATGGGGGCCTTGAACAGGCCGACACCACGGACTTCGTGTGTGTCAACGGCATCATAGCGGAGCCCTGGCAGCAATGCCTTGCGGTTTATCTTGTTGACATCGGAGAATTGAAGGACCCCCCCACTGAAGAGGAGTTGGATCTGGTTCAGGGGTATATGGATTAGCCCTTTCATGACTGGGCAAGCCAGCGTGAGGGCAAGGGCCAGGACAAAGCCTGGTGGGAAGTGGACTCGATCGTCTCTGGTCCCTATGATGGGGATACCTTCCTAAGGAGGGTGCTGGACCACATGTCCAGACAGGACGAGCCAATTGGCGGAAACCCACCCACCTTTGGTGACTTGATCCGAGGCAAGACCAGAGATGGCCCTTGGGGCCACCTGGGAAGACCAGCTGAGCCAAAACCGAGTGGGGTCGCTACCCCTCAAGTATGCTCAGTGGTCAAGGTGCCCGGAAAAGCCAAGGCGGAGTCCGATGATTGCCCCAAGATCCAGGCATTGAGGGCCAGGCTGGAGCAGAAGTATGGTGAGACCTTTTTCAGCGGAAAACCTGTGTTTCCCAAACCGGTGCGTGGACCGTATGGCGAGGCCAAGATACGACTGAAGCAGGACCCCCGTGTGTATCGACACCGGGAGTTCGCCCTTAGGGGCAAGAGGAAGGAGGCCATGGAGAAGATCCTCCGTGATTTCATCGAGAGAGGCTGGCTTGAGCCGTGCCAACTCGAGTGGGCCTCTCCGTGCTTCGTCGTCCCCAAGAAGGTGGCCGGTGAGTGGCGGCTCGTGGTCGACTACCGCGGCCTAAGCACCCAAACATAGCATGACGGCTATACGCTGCCCCTCATTGAGGACATGCTGCAAAAACAACACCGGCGGAGGATCTTCACGGTGATTGACCTGAAACATGGTTATCATCAGATGCCTCTCGCCGAGGAGTCCCGTGCCTGCACAGCCATGAGCACCCCACTTGGACCTCTCCAGTGGAAGGTGATGCCCATGGGCGTTACCAACCGCAATGCAGCTTTTCAGCGGATGCTGGAGAACCTGCTTGAGCCGGTGCGTGACTGTGCGGACCCCTTCGTGGACGACGTGATCATCGCGTCCGGGGACCCCAGTATGAGTTATGAAGAGCTCCTGGAGGCACATGAGAGTGACGTCACTCGAGTGCTGGACCTTCTGGTTCGGCACAAACTCACGGGCAGCAGTGACAAGGCCACCATTGCGGAAAGCTAGGTGGTCTTATCCGGCCACGTGGTTGGGAACGGGCAGCGGAAGCCCATACCTGGCAAAGTGGCTGCAATCGAGCACTGGGAGAAGCCCAAAACGGTCTCTGAGCTGCGTGCGTACTTGGGGTTCTGCAATTACTACTCGGGGTATATCAAGATGTATGCCGAGTATGCAGCCCCCATGACAACCATGCTCAAGGGCAACCGAGAGGAGACCAAGAAGGGGTCCAAGAAGGCTCTGGTCTGGAATGATGAGTCCGACTGTGCCTTTGAGGGGATGAAGCAGGCGCTGCTATCCGCAGTGGGTCTGCACCTCGTGGATCCTGACTGAGGGTTCGTCCTGCGCACCGACGCTTCCGACTACGCCGTTGGCGCTGTGTTGGAACAAGTGCTTGACTATGGGAGGCACGTGCCAGTGGCCTTCTGGAGCCGAGTCCTGGCAGAAGGCCAGAGACGGACGTGGACGCCCCGAGAAAAAGAGGGGTATGCCATCGTCATGGCTCTCAGGAAATGGGCTGGGTACATAGCCCTCCATCCCGTCACCGTCTGCACCGACCATCAGAGTCTGCAGTCGTGGCACAAGGAGCACGTGGACACCCCCTCTGGTCCCGCCTCCCGACGGGCAAGATGGCATGAGACCTTGGCCAAGTTCGACCTCACGGTTGTGTATGTTCCTGGCAAGGACAACACCGTGGCGGACTGTCTCAGTAGGTGGGCCTATCCCGCCAGCAAGGGCATGACAGACGTGTCTGCCCATGGCGATGAGGCTGAGACTGCTGAGGCCGAGAGGATCATTGAAATGGAGCGCCTGATGGAGGAGGAGGGTGTTAAATGCTTCGTCGTCATGTCTGCGGATGCCCCCCTCGGAACGAGGATGGGCAGAGCGGTCAGAGTACTCGCCCCTGATGGAGCTGAGTCCGACAAGCACCTCTTCCCTGAATCTTGCCTCCAGGACGACTGGACCGACGACTACGCCAAGTCTGAGGCCTTTCAGACCGAATATAGGGCTGTGACCGAACCTGATGACGGGCAGAAGTGGCCAAAGAGGCTGACTGAGGAAGATGGCAAGCTCTACCGGAATGGTAAGCTGCTGGTTCCAGCGTCCCGAGTGCTCGAGCTATGTGAGGCTTGGCACCACCACATGATGCACCCAGGGGTCAAGAAACAAGCCCTGGACATGCAGCGCCGGTTTGAGATCGACCAGATTGGTCTCTACACCGTCATCAAGAAGGTCAGGAAGGGTTGCTCGGTCTGTCCGGCCTGCAATCCCGATAACCAGAACGTCAAGGGGGAAGCCCAATGGGCTCCGGTGCCTGACCAGCCCATGGAGAGCGTGGCCATGGACGTCTTCTCCATGCCTGAAGTTCACATAGGCAAGGAGACCTTTGACTGTGTGGTCCTTTGTGTGGACTGCCACAGCAGCTACGTAGTAGCCGTTCCGGCATGCAAAAAGGGGTTGCTTGCCAAGGAATTCGCAGTCATGATGATTTGTCATTTGCTGACCGTCTTTGACATCCCCCGCACCATTTGCAGTGACCGAGGGCCCCAGTTTACTGGTGGCTGGTTCGAGGCTATGTGTTTCCTCATGGGAATACGTCATGCCAAGAGCGTCGCCTATCTCAGCCGGTCTAACGGCCGGGCTGAAGTGGCTGGACGGCAGCTGTTCGAGAAGCTGCGCAAGATTCACATCACCAATCCACGTCGCAACTGGTTTGAGGAGATGTGGCCCGCTCTGAAGGCCCATCATGACACCCCCACTCCGGGTGGTTTGTCCCCTCACCAGATTCTGTTCGGCAGGGACCCCCTTGGTCGGGGACTTCCCTTGTCTGGTGATGGCATGGCCATGGACGCCAAGGAATTCTTTGCGCGGCAGGAGGCAACAGCGCGGGACATCCGCCACCAGCTCGAGAAGGAGCATGCTGAGCGTGAGAAGTCCGCCCCGAGCTCGACAGCGCAGAAGTTCAGGGTGGGAGACCCGGTGTGGGTGATCAGACCCCGCCCTATGGGCACCCACCGCACCAAAACCTGGTTCACACCCGGAGAGGTGGTGCGCAGGATTGGTGAGGACACCTACCGCATCAAGGTTGGTCAGAGACAGTTCCTGGAGCGCCACGACAGTCAACTCCGTGTGCGGGAACCCGACCTCCGTGGCCAGCATGTGTCCCTGGACTATGCCGCACATGAGGCTGATTTGGACGACGAGTATGCTGAGCAGGACGACTATACTGTCGAGAAGATCCTGGCCCAGCGTCAGAACGCCTCGGCACCCGGAGGCCTGGAAGTCAAGGTTCGTTGGCGAGGCTATGGGCCGTCCCACGACACCTGGGACCCCGTCTCCTCGTTCGTGCCGCGGATTAACACCCCCTTCATGGACTACATCTGCAAGCACAGGACCAAGATCCATGTCTCGGACTTGGCAGCACTCACCCGGGCGATTGCAGCCAGGGGCGCCTGATCACCGCCCTGAGCCCTCCCCTGATGCAGTTTGAGCGCTTGATAGGTCGACAGATCGTCCCTCACTTGCTTGCTCTCTTCCATCTTCCGGTGACCTGCCATCAGAGTGGCCATATACCCCCCCCTGCTGAGTCCAGAGGAGGATGGCCCGTCTCTTCCACTTCTTTTCGTCACTCCCCACCTGCTGAATCCTTGCGAAACCAGGCAGGGCGACTGACCTTGACATTTTCTGACCTCTTAGGGCCTTGCAGCCCGTTCGACGTTGCGCAACGGATGCCGCTGTCATTGGCATTGCGATTTTTGGGTTTGTGGTCTGGTCCCATGGCACTTGCGGGATCCAGACCAGTCTACGTGTGTCTGCAGACTATATATGGCCTGAACTCAGGCGTTTTCCTGTCCAACCCTCTGCATATGACTTATCCTAACCGGGGCGTGGTTTGGCGCTCTGTCCTGAGTGTGTTTACACGCCTATTTACCCCGTTTATTGCTTACTTTTCCGCCCGCCAGGATATGTGCATCTGTATGTTGCGTATTATCAGCCCATCAGCGCCTATGGACTGTTCCCCCCCCCCCCCCCGAGGGGATGCGAATCGGAATACGCAGGCGCCTTGAGGCGCCGTGTACATGCTCTTACATAAGGTCCAGCCTGGACCAGTACCTAAGTACAGATTCTTCTGTTTGAGTGCCCGTGATACCGTGTGCCCTAGTGGCTGTGATGTGCTGAGATCTTGATGGCGCCAGGCGGGAAGCCCATTTGCCTGACTACACTCCCAGCAATCCGCCACTGTCAGTCCCAGTGTGAGCCTACCGACTCGCAGACGCACTTGCAGTCGGGTGGCGACCTCCGGTGTCCTGACCTCGGTCAGTCTGCCTTGGAAACTGGTGGTTTGAGGAGTCGACGCCTCCGCCCAGACTGCATGGGGACTCCCCCATGCATGGCCTTCGTGGTAATGGGGCGAGGGAAAAGACTGCCTTGATGCCCGATCCCTTATGGAGGAGCTCGTTCGACTTTACCACTCTGGACTCGCGTCGTGGATTTGGACATGGTGCGCCCAAGGAAGTACCTGTGGGGACTTTCCCCCAGCCTGCAGCCTTGGGAAGCCTGGGGTAGCCTGATGGATCTTTGTGGTCGCTTTCGACCTGTGGGACCACCTCGGTCGTCGTGTGACGCCTATGTTGGCCGTATATGCCACTGCCAGTGTGGTGGTGACCGTCGCAGCCGGCACCCGGTGCGCCTGGTATGGGTTAACGGGTCCTTTGGATGCCGACCAATTGCCGCCAGGACCCGGGACTCGATACCTGATACTATGCTTGCAGTTACTAACAACTACAGCATCATACCTGTTTTACCATGAGTTGTAATGGGCAGCCTAACCTGCAAATCCGCCTGAAGTGAGGATGTGACACCCCCCCCCCTTCAGGGGATGGTCCTGGGTACCCGCTGCCATGCTTGGGTGTTATCGAGCGCCCCCCAGGGTTTGCTCTAAGGAGGAGGGTGAAGCGGTACCCAGAACCTATGGCCCATGGCCCGGATGCCTGTGAGCCGTCACACCCGTGCGGAAGCCGTTGACACCGGCTGTCAGCGGGATATCCCTGTTCTCTAACCCGCGAAATCTGGAATCCGATTTCTAACCATTAAGTTGATGGGGAATTACCATAATTCTACTGTCTTGGTCGATTTGCAGCTAGAAATCGGTGAAATACCCGATTTCTACCGCGATTTCTATTTGTCGTGAAATCGCCGCCGGACGTTGCCTGTTCCGTGCAACGCATTAGATAATTCTGTAGAACGATCCTTCTTGAAGTTAAGACTGAAACAGTCTTCGAGTGATCCGCAATTTTTTCCTTGATAGAACGCATCGCGTCCCAGATTTTCCCCAGAAAATCTGGGCAGCCGAAGGCGCTTTGAACCCTTAAGTGGAATAACAAGGGCTACGAGCGTTCAAGCGCCCAAGGACGAATTAAGGTGCCTCATAGGCACTGTGTATGAGGTTTTGCCCCCCAAAGTCATAGGTTGAGGCCAAAGGATCCCAACTCCATAAGCCCAAAGGGTTATTTATTTTGAGTGCTCTCCAAGAAGTGCGCTTTTTCACGTACCTGGCGTCCAAGTATGTGTAGAAGTATGTTGAGTTGGCATTTGCCCCACCCATGCTTGCCTCTACATCCGGGGCATATCACTTGTCTTCCCCAGATAGTACATATATGATCTCCATATATATATTGGCAATATATTTTGCGTGCATGCTAAAATTCGGCTTTCCGAAAGGAGGTCGATTTTCGACCAAAGCACTTGCATGCGCGTAAAGGGACCAAATCTACTCTAGAATATAGGCATACTTTGATTCTAGGCCACTAGGTTGGGTGTCGAAGGCGAGGGTAGGGTTGTATGCCATATTTGGTATCATATCACGTGCCCATTTGGCGGGTGCACCATTCCAAGACTAACCCGCCAATGGACCCCATATCGCACGAGGCCCTTCATTGTACTCCCAACCAACACTCGCAAGCCTAACCTCCGTGAAGGGACGCTTGTGGAGCGCTCCCGAAGCGATGCGATGCGAGCAAGGTGTGTTTTTTGCAATATTTCATTTTTTGCATGTGCCCACTTGGGAGGCAGCGCGCGCGACCTTCCAAAGCGCCAGAAGGTGCGCAAGATTCACATCACCAATCCACGTCGGAACTGGTTTGAGGAGATGTGGCCCGCTCTGAAGGCCCATCATGACACCCCCACTCCGGGTGGTTTGTCCCCTCACCAGATTCTGTTCGGCAGGGAGCCCCTTGGTCGGGGACTTCCCTTGTCTGGTGATGGCATGGCCATGGACGCCAAGGAATTCTTTGCGCGGCAGGAGGCAACGGCGCAGGACATCCGCCACCAGCTCGAGAAGGAGCATGCTGAGCGTGAGAAGTCCGCCCCGAGCTGGACAGCGCAGAAGTTCAGGGTGGGAGACCCGGTGTGGGTGATCAGACCCCGCTATATGGGCACCCACCGCACCAAAACCTGGTTCACACCCGGAGAGGCGGTGCGCAGGATTGGTGAGGACACCTACCGCATCAAGGTTGGTCACGGACAGTTCCGGGAGCGCCACGAGAGTCAACTCCGTGTCCGGGAACCCGACCTCCGTGGCCAGCATGTGTCCCTGGACTATGCCGCACATGAGGCTGATTTCAACGACGAGTATGCTGAGCAGGACGACTATACTGTCGAGAAGATCCTGGCCCAGCGTCCGAACGCCTAGGCACCCGGAGCCCTGGAGTTCAAGGTTCGTTGGCGAGGCTATGGGCCGTCCCACGACACCTGGGAACCCGTCTCCTCGTTCGTGCCGCGGATTAACACCCCCTTCATGGACTACATCTGCAAGCACAAGACCAAGATCCATGTCTCGGACTTGGCAGCACTCACCCGGGCGATTGCAGCCAGGGGCGCCCGATCACCGCCCTGAGCTACCCCCTGATGCAGTTTGAGCGCTTGATAGGTCGACAGATCGTCCCTCACTTGCTTGCTCTCTTCCATCTTCCGGTGACCTGCCATCAGAGTGGCCATATACCCGCCCCTGCTGAGTCCAGAGGAGGATGGCCCCTCTCTTCCACTTCTTTTCGTCACTCCCCACCTGCTGAATCCTTGCGAAACCAGGCAGGGCGACTGACCTTCACATTTTCTGACCTCTTAGGGCCTTGAAGCCCGTTCGACGTTGCGCAACGGATGCCGCTGTCATTGGCATTGCGATTTTCGGGTTTGTGGTCTGGTCCCATGGCACTTGCGGGATCCAGACCAGTCTACGTGTGTCTGCAGACTATATATGGCCTGAACTCAGGCGTTTTCCCGTCCACCCTTCTGCATATGACTTATCCTAACCGGGGCGTGGTTTGGCGCTCTGTCCTGAGTGTGTTTACACGCCTATTTACCCCATTTATTGCTTACTTTTCCGCCCGCCAGGATATGTGCATCTGTATGTTGCGTATTATCAGCCCATCAGCGCCTATGGACTGTTCCCTCCCCCCCCCCCGAGGGGATGCGAATCGGAATACGCAGGCGCCTTGAGGCGCCGTGTACATGCTCTTACATAAGGTCCAGCCTGGACCAGTACCTAAGTACAGATTCTTCTGTTTGAGTGCCCGTGATACCGTGTGCCCTAGTGGCTGTGATGTGCTGAGATCTTGATGGCGCCAGGCGGGAAGCCCATTTGCCTGACTACACTCCCAGCAATCCGCCACTGTCAGTCCGAGTGTGAGCCTACCGACTCGCAGACGCACTTGCAGTCGGGTGGCGACCTCCGGTGTCCTGACCTCGGTCAGTCTGCGTGGGAAACTGGTGGTTTGAGGAGTCGACGCCTCCGCCCAGACTGCATGGAAACTCCCCCATGCATGGCCTCCGTGGTATTGGGGCGAGGGAAAAGACTGCCTTGATGCCTGATCCCTTATGGAGGAGCTCGTTCGACTTTACCACTCTGGACTCGCGTCGTGGATGTGGACATGGTGCGCCCAAGGAAGGACCCGTCGGGACTCTCCCCCAGACTGCGGCATTGGGAAGCCTGGGGTAGCCTGACGGATCTTTGTGGTCGCTTTCGACCTGTCGGACCACCTCGGTCGTCGTGTGACGCCTATGTTGACCGTGTATGCCACTGCCAGTGTGGTGGTGACCGTCGCAGCCGGCACCCGGTGCGCCTGGTATGGGTGAACGGGTCCTTTGGATGCCGACCAATTGCCGCCAGGACCCGGGACTGGATACCTGATACTATACTTGCAGTTACTAACAACTACAGCATCATACCTGTTTTACCATGAGCTGTAATGGGCAGCCTAACCTGCAAATCCGCCTGAAGTGAGGATGTGACACCCCCCCCCCTTCAGGGGATGGTCCTGGGTACCCGCTGCCATGCTTGGGTGTTATCGAGCCCCCCCCAAGGTTTGCTCTAAGGAGGGGGGTGAAGCGGTACCCAGAACCTATGGCCCATGGCCCGGATGCCTGTGAGCCGTCACACACGTGCGGAAGCCGTTGACACCAGCTGTCAGCGGGATATCCCTGTTCTCTAACCCGCGAAATCTGGAATCCGATTTCTAACCATTAAGTCGATGGGGAATTACCATAATTCTACTGTCTTGGTCGATTTGCAGCTAGAAATCGGTGAAATACCCGATTTCTACCGCGATTTCTATTTGTCGTGAAATCGCCGCCGGACGTCGCCTGTTCCGTGCAACGCATTGGATAATTCTGTAGAACGATCTTTCTTGAAGTTAAGACTGAAACAGTCTTCGAGTGATCCGCAATTTTTTCCTTGATAGAACGCATCGCGTCCCAGATTTTTCCCAGAAAATCTGGGCAGCCGAAGGCGCTTTGAACCCTTAAGTGGAATAACAGGGGCTACGAGCGTTCAAGCGCCCAAGGACGAATTAAGGTGCCTCATAGGCACTGTGTATGAGGTTTTGCCCCCCATAGACATAGGTTCAGGCCAAAGGATCCCAACTCCATAAGCCCAAAGGGTTATTTATTTTGAGTGCTCTCCAAGAAGTGCGCTTTTTCACGTACCTGGCGTCCAAGTACGTGTAGAAATATGTTGAGTTGGCATTTGCCCCACCCATGCTTGCCTCTACATCCGGGGCATATCACTTGTCTTCCCCAGATAGTACATATATGATCTCCATATATATATTGGCAATATATTTTGCGTGCATGCTAAAATTCGGCTTTCCGAAAGGAGGTCGATTTTCGACCAAAGCACTTGCATGCGCGTTAAGGGACCAAAGTTACTCTAGAATATAGGCATACTTTGATTCTAGGCCACTAGGTTGGGTGTAGAAGGCGAGGGTAGGGTTGTATGCCATATTTGGTATCATATCACGTGCCAATTTGGCGGGTGCACCATTCCAAGACTAACCGGCCAATGGACCCCATATCGCACGAGGCCCTTCATTGTACTCCCAACCAACACTCGCAAGCCTAACCTCCATGAAGGGACGCTTGTGGAGCGCTCCCGAAGCGATGCGATGCGAGCAAGGTGTGTTTTTTGCAATATTCTATTTTTGCATGTGCCGACTTGGGAGGCAGCGCACGCGACCCTCCAAAGCGCCCCAAGTGGAGCACATATGTGGGATCTGAGGTCATTGGTGTTGAGTCATTGTGTTTAGAAGGATGGGTCGATTACTCAATCCAAGCCGAAGATATTATGATATATTTGTGGAGTGTTCAAGGCACTTTTGCGTGTTTTTTCGCCAACTTTGCTGTTTTTTGCCCGTCATGATGTCAACTGGCGACCGTGTATCTCAACGTTGCGCCCATTGACATCATGACCCAAGTATGTTATGTGGGTACATACTTCGGTGCCCAACATATCTTGAACCCGGCGAACAACTCCCCTTGAGCTTGGCATACCGTGGCCGCCATGTTGGTGATTTGGGACTCTCCCAAATCATGGGCTCACTTGGCGACCCTGCCATTCCCAAAACTGGAGGGGTCTGGGCGACGCCCAAAAGATATGTTGGACGCATATGACTTGATACCAATCCTATGGCACACTCCGGTCCAAGTCGGGCATGTGCCTCATTTGCCCCAACCATGAGTGTGCGCATTTTCGGCCATTTTGAGCAATTTTCCACATTTTCTGCCCGCCCTGCACCATGTTCAGCCCCCTCGTGCACGCCAGACGCATGGACCAATGGACCATATATGACATGGGTGATATGTATATCGGTCTCCATGGTTCGCACACCACATGGGCGAAGCGAAGCAACCTTCGTCAGGGTGCTAGCTCAAAGTGAGTGTGGAGAATTTTGCCACTTTGGCAGTTATGGACCCAATTGGGATTGTCACCACGCCGAGTTGCATGAAGATCTTTGAGAGCCAAGTTTATGGGAGTCTCTGTTGGACTCCTGGTGGATCTCATATGGAATGGCAAATCCGATCTGCAAGCCAGCGTGGAGATATACTATCAGGAACACCTTCGATTTTGGCTCATTTTGAGCAGCCAAAATGACCCCCTTTTGGGACCCCAATTTCACCCCCCCGTGTTGTCCATTGGCGGCCCCATATCTCTATGCCCACAAGGAGCCCGGACCTAATTTCAAGTTGTGCACTCAGATATAGGTCCTAGGTCCTGGCTCCCATCCTGGCCGGGCAAGCCACGCGTGGGAATGACGCCAATTTTGGTGATTCTGGCATCATGACCCCACTTGATGAACCCGTGGTGCCCTGATGCCGGAACCAGAGAGGGAACCAGGGGGGGACAGGGCTCCAGGGAGTTCGTACTCGAGGGGCATAGGGTCGGTTGCCTCGTCCCTACCTCTGGCGGGTCCGGACGAGGGGTCAATTTCGTAGATTTTTGAGCTAATATCAGTTTGGGCTGAAACAGCCCAGTTTCAGCTACCAACTCCTAGGTGATGGTGGCGGGGCCTTCTTCCTGGCTCAGAGTGGAGTTGGGACCTGCCGTTAAGGAAGCATAGGAAGCAGCTGTGGGTCTGCCTTGGGGACCCTTGGTTCCCAGGGACTCGCTTCTGGCTGGGCGAGACATCTCCCCTATTGGCAGTGTTTCAGGGTCCGGACTGAGCAGGGCATGGGTTGAGTTTGAGCCCCCGCCCCTACCAGCCACTAGGAGGGTCGGACCTGGGATTTGGATATGAGTTCGGACTGAGTGTCTATTGTCCTGTGATGCTCTTACCCCAGTCTGGTCTCAACCCCATGTGTACGTATCCTGATGTGTTGCTGTACATACTTTTGTTCCCTTGTTTCAGAGTGGCAAGGATCCTGAAACGCTTTGTCACGTGACACGAGCGTGATGACGCCCCTATGAGCGCAGTGCTTCGCCTACATGCTTGCCTGTGCGTGTCCACCGCAGCGTCTCGTGGCCAGGCCCCCCACGGGAACGCGTCACTCCCTGCTCCGTCTGATCATCCTCCAACATGTACCGCATGATGATTGCATGCTACACAGCACCTTCAACGGCATTCGCAAGGTCTTTTTGCTTGATCGTTGACACAGCCAGAAACGCCACCTTAGTACGGAGGTCGGACATCGCAATCTTTGCGGCCATGGCAGGCGTGTTGTCCACAACAACCACTGCATCGGAATACCCAATGCCCAAAGGATATTTGTCCAGGTACCACAGCACGTGAATCAGAGGCATGAAAACACCAAGGTTCTTGTTGTGCATCTCTTCGAAATATCGAGCGGAATATGACACATAGTTCGGGAACTGTAAATGTGATGTATAAAGACGAATAACTGAGGCATCAGTGCGCGAGGCCTCGCGCACACAACAGCATCGTAACAAGGGAAAGAAGCAGATATACCTGCTTATCCCAGCAACTCGTTGTTCCGATCCACATACAGTGCTCATCGAACTGATACGTACTGCTGGTCACGGGACCCGATAACCAAGAGTATACCGGCAACCGAACATGGTAGAATGGCACTGTGGTTGGATCTTTCTCCTTCTCCATACGCCGGAGCCTCTGTATGTTGCGGCCAATACGCTGCACAACATCAGTCTCGCCATAGAAAATGACGTCCTTCCCCAGCATCATCACATCGAACAGCCACTTCGGATCAAATTCTGCATTTTCATATTCAACGAGAAGGTCAGCGTTGATGACCCACAACGGGTACTGCAGATCCCAGAAACGGGCTGGCGGTGTATCTTCAATATCCTCAATATGGCAGGCCGTCACAGAGAATTTGCTCCCTTGCTCGTCCTGCTTGGAAACATTGATCACATTGCCAGTACTCAGCTGTGTCTGTGACAGTGCCGATGACGGTACCTCAGTCTTCCTTTGCAGTTGTTTCTGCACGGCCAGCGTCTGTGGTAATGGAGGTGCGCCCTTGTCCCAAATCTGCCACAGAGGTGCATTGGTCAGCGTATTCCATTTTGGCCACGGCGACCTATACTTCGTACTTGTTGCGTCCGGCCAGTAACCCCAATTTCCCAGGCCAATCTTCAGTTGCATCGTGCCCAGTGCTGCAACTTCTGCTCGGATCTTCGCATCGGCAGCTGTACAGATGCGAAAGCGGTGGTTGAGTGCGCGAGCCCCCGCGCACTGAAGCCGCGACACTGACGCATACCTGCGGTCTGGTTGACATACTGCTTATTGTCCGGATGGTCAAGATGGAACATAACCCATTGTGCCGTAATATGCGCGTCAATGTAGTTCTTGGTGGTGCGTAAGGTCGAGTCCTTCAGGTTCATGTGCGCACAGACGTTCTGCAATAAGCTCGGTAGATGCAGCCCCACCAGCTTCTTGAAGGCATTTCTTGTAACTTTTTCTTTCCTGCTCTTAGTCTCGAGGTTCTTCATGCCAGTAACCGCCTCACGACCGCAGAAATACGCCAGGGAGAAGATGTCCCTCCAGTTTCTGAATGTCGATTTCTGCGAGGGAAAACAGTGTCATGGAGTGCGCGAGGCCTCGCGCACTGTAACCGTGCAATACACGAATACATACTGTGTGTCCTGCTTCCTCCACAGTCTCGGGTGCAAGAAACGCAGAGTTGACGGCAGCCTGGACAACAGCAATCTTGAACCGCTCGAAATGCCGTGGCTTCTTTTTCCGCTTCTGGTCCTCAATGTACAACAATATGCTGTCCAGCGCCTCGGACAGCGGAATCCACGTCACAGACTGGCTGCCAGCTTGTTGCGATCCTGCAAATTGGCCCGGATCCTCCAAGGTGTTTCATATTTCA
Organism: Eutreptiella sp. 'Long Island Sound 2002'; assembly: GCA_964036045.1. Lineage (NCBI taxonomy): Eukaryota > Euglenozoa > Euglenophyceae > Eutreptiales > Eutreptiaceae > Eutreptiella > Eutreptiella sp. 'Long Island Sound 2002'. The sequence continues at coordinate 58,747,149 of OZ038379.1, forward strand.
GAATGTCAACGTAGCAAAGCTCCTGCCAGTCCTCCAATTCTTTGCCTTCTGAGAGACGCAGTTCCTGAATCTTTCTGCATGTTTCTGAGCCATGTTGACCATTCAGAACGTAAAGTGAGCCATCTGCAAAGAAAAATCATGTACCGAAGCAAAGAGAAGAAACGTCGTCGATGGAACGCGAAGCGAGTCATACCACTATCCTCCCACGCTGTTACGCGCAACGGTCCAGCTGGTGGCAGTGCTTGGTATCCCGCCATCCTCCTAGCAACGTGGTCATAGTTGATGGATCGGATCTGTCTTGTCAATTCCCAAATCAGCAATCTTTACCTTCACGGCTTTATCATTCCCCTGCCGCAGCCACTGTTGCACGTCGACTGTGAGCTTCATCTCCGGTATTAGCTTCTTCTCACCCTTCTTTGTTCGTCCTCTCTTCGGCGTGTCCCCTTGGCCGGTCCTTGGTGACGACTCCATGGCCTCCGTGTCTGGTGCTGGACGTTCTGGCGACCCTGGTTCACTCATGATGCCAAGACATACCTAAAAAGGACAATGGCATGACATGAAACACGGTCATTTGAACTGTGAAATCAGTCGAAACGGGATTTTGCAGGTCTCTTTCGCAAATCTGTTCCACAACCGTCTTTGTGGTGACTAATTCCACGGGACTTAGCGAACTACTCAGTGCGCGAGGCCTCGCGCACTCACATCGCATTACATACCTGTTTTTCGTAACGTTTAGTGTGCGAGGCCTCGCGCACTGCGGGCGTCAGTTACCACAACCGTTGCCGCACGTTGCGTGTTGCTGCTTCCTGTCTGTCGGCATCCATGTCTGTTCTCCGCCCGACAACAGCATCCAGTTTCCGTTTTATTTGGTTGGTGGGACTTTTTTTCTGGTCGATGAGGACATCTAGTACGCTGTGACCGGGTAGCCGGTAGTGGTCGTAACCAAGGGGTTGTGTAGGTGAGGGCAGAAATCTCGGTAACCTCGGCGGCCACGAAGTTGCAACGATGCTGACTATGTCCGACTCCCATTCCACATAGGCCATGCAAGAGCGCTCTGTCGCCAAACATCTTGTCAGTCGTTGTCGCATCCTGTGTACCAGGTTCTTGGGAACATTTTGTACCTCCACGTGTTTGCCACCAGGACCAACCTTTAGTAACAAGTAATGGTTTTACACCTCCTCAACAGTAACAGAACCCCTGTTTCTCGCCTTGTCCCGCACTAACTTGCTCAGCATCCCTTCTTCAAACTCCCCTGAGTGTGCCTGACCAGGCAGGTCCTGGTGCCACTTGCTGTTGTACAACAATGTGCACATGATGGTGCGTTCGTACTTCAGTACGGTGTCACACGGTCCTCGACGCAGCCTCCTCAAAAGACACAAACTCAACTGCAACACCTCCTGAGCTCGTGACCCTGTACCGTTGTTTTCCCCTGACCAGTTACATTCCCGTACCACGTGGCCCAAGGCCAGTGCAGCAATAGTTTTTTCCATAACTATCAGTTTGGGGTATGATAGTATGGTGGAACCAGGTCGTAGCAGACCTCTCCGTAGGTAGGTTAGAATAGGCCAGAAAACCCTGAAGAGTTTCAGTAACAACGAACTTGTAGGCATGCCAGACACCGTAAACTACAAGCACGTAACGCAGGTACGCACGCATGTTCCATCGTTGGTTCTTGGCACCGTACAACAACTTTAGTATCCTGTAGTGTATGTTTTCGTCAACCAACAGTGGTAGAACTCTGTTTGTCTGTTGTGCTGTGTCCTATGCAAAGTGTGACAAGTTTAACAGACCAACGCTACCAGTTACCTTTTCTTTTGACAGGGCAAACGGGCGCCACACCGGTGCCTGCACAGTCCTTGCATCCCTCCTCACATCCAACGGTGCTCTCACGTTTCCGGTGTCTGGTACACACCCATCTGCATAACCCATGTCGCGCAAAGTCTGGGGGATTCTCCTTTCACGCTGTTGCAGAGCCCTTGCGACTGTCGTTATCCGTGCTGCCAGGTCCTCAATGGCTGGATGTCCTGCCCAATACGTGGGCCTCTGTTTCAGTTGAAGTACTGCCATTGCAGTACAGTTTTGCGACCTGTCACTTTCGTCTGGGTGTGTCGTGTATTGTGCCCGGTACCAGTTGTCTATGCACAGCACGCAACACGACGAAAGCACCAGTGACCACGTTGCTTTAAGTGCTGCTGCTGTCTGTTTCTCTTTCTCCCTGTTCTGTTTCCCGGTTGTTTCCTGTTTGGTACTGCCCGTTGACACATCAAAAGGTACGGGTTCCAGCCCTCCTGTCGCAAAATGCGCACCCAGCGCTTGTCCTCCTGCCTCCTAGGTGCTGGTAAACTGTGGCGCGTTCTTTTGTTGAACCTGAGTCGCTGTGCAAATGTTAACACCAGTTGCGCCGCCAGGTCGTTTCTTTGAGTCCTTTCCACAGGTCGTCTGCTGTTTGGTATGCTTGTTCTGCCGCGCATGCCTGTCGTAGTGCTGCTGCTCCTTTGCTGACTTCTGCCATCATTCCATGCGTTACGGATTTTCTGGCTCGAAGTGGCATTTTGCGTCTTTCTCTGTGGAATTAGATTTGCGCACATATTTTGGTTATCGTTTCGCACAGCGATCTTTAACAAAAGTCTGTTTGAAAACATCTGGCCTTTTCCTGTCGTCATTTGTGGTGCGCGTGCTGCCGCCGCAAATTGTATTTGGTGTCTGCGTGCGCTCCGTTCCAAGTAACCAAAAACCGTTTTCGCAACCACAATTTCCTATTCTGTTTCCCTCTTTGAACCCAGTTGGAAAGAGAAAACAATATCTATCGGGCAGCGAAGGCTACGGCCGCTATTAGAACCGGACACATCTGCCATTGAGTGGCTGTTGGAAAAAAGCAAATCATTCCTCTGATCCTCTGAAGATGTATAATCGACTGTCACAGGTGGTAGCCGTGAAAAGGGAAGTAAATACCGGCGTGCCTGACCTGACATGCCTGCTTTTTCATTTTCTTCCGTCGTTTAAGTGCGCGAGGCCTCGCGCACTGATTGTTTCCTTGGGACAATGTTCTATACCTCGTTATATCCGACCAACTTGGTGTCTACACACACATACACCGGAAAAATCAAATGTGTTTGTCTGGTTGGTACCTGCGATTGTACGCGTTGTTTACATCGTGCAAATTCAATACATAACGTGACCTGAGTGGCTGACGCCTCGCGCACTCTGGATGCCTAAAGTTTCATTTTATTTTCACTTTACGGTACATGTGTTTCCCCTAACATGGGAAGTCCGACAGTCATACACTTCCAATGCTCCTTGGGCAACACTATCCTACTTCTAATACCATGTGGGAGCTGCGCAGTTCCGCAAACGCCAGTCCTTACGGGTTTTTAGGTTTCGTGATAAACTCAACTTTGAAAATCTTGAACTTTGAATCTCAGAACGGTAGAGAAATGTAAAAAACGTCACATTGAGGAACACAGAGTTGTGTAACACTTAGAAAGCAATTTATTTCACTACGTCTAAAATCATGTTCATCAAACATCCAAAAAAATAGTTTTTTTGCCCTGTTGCGAACCGGTCCTTTTCTGCGCGTTCCGCACGCAAAACAGGGTGCAGTTTGCGTGGGCTAAGATGAAATCGATGTAGAATTGGCATAATTCTATTGTCTTGGTCGATTTCCGGTCAGAAATCGGTGAAATGCCCGATTTCTACCGCAATTTCTAACTGTCGTGAAATTGCCGCCTGTTGTCGCCTGCTCGCGCGCCTTCGTCGCTTCTCCGTGGTGAGTTTTGTGATTAATTTTTCTCGACTACCTTTGAGGTTCTGAAGGAACTCAAGGGCTGGATCTAAAAGTTTCTCCTTGTACTTTCATCTGGTGTGTTCACCAGAATTTATCGCCGTTGCGTGTGAGAGAAAATCAGCAAGCAAGCTTTTCCGTCAATCGCTCGAACTCATGGTTCTCAAGGACCATGAGTTCGGACGGAACCCTACATTCCCCCCCTATGCCTTTCATCCGTGCCCCTTCCACATGGGCATATCACTTTGAATAGGGAAGAGGGCAATGGGGATGTTTCGGGCAGCCTATGGATTTCGCAAACCCAAGTCGTTTGCGTGTGCAAACGCTAACGTTGTGGCCTTGTGAGCATGAACGTTAATAACTCACAAGACCAGAAGCCCTATGCCATTTTTGATTTTCGAGCCAACCCAACAATGGCTCCACGCAATTGAATGCGTACCAAAACTCTATTTTCGAGAGAGGGCAAGTTTTGGTCGAAAATTAGGCCAAAATGGCCACTCCCCCGAGGCTCGTACTTGAAGCTTATGGGGAGTTGAGCCTTAAACTAAAGCAATATGTAAAGTAGAGACCCCGAAGGACATCGTGGATGGCTTGGTTGATTTTTACAACCTTGTCTTCTATTTCATATAATGTCGCCTTGTGAGCACGCGTGCCATACGGCCTCTTTGCACACGCGCTCATATGCAAGCACTATTGACATGAGTGGGCGGAGACGATCTAACCATAGTGGGCATATTTCAAGGGCACCTACTATACGCCTACTCCAAAAATGTTTCCTCATACTTTTGTTCCTCAATGACCCAAAGATATGTACATGCCAATATCGCCGATATGTGCACTTTTCCCCATAAATAGTGTGCATCAAGGATTGAGGTGTTAAAAATGTTTCCATTATGCTTTGAACCTCAACTCTTGTTGCAAAAGGGAGGCAACGCTTCGGTTTGCATCCATGCAAAAGCCCGAAGCTTCTTTGTCTTGTGATACCGAGATACGATTTTTTGAGTGACCACTTTTGGGTGAGTTTTGGCCGTTTTGCCCAGAACGGCCACAAACCCCTTCTTCCCCTGATTTCACCCCCGAGGTTGCGTGCGCCACTTGACCAACAGTGGGGCGATTCGGAGAGGGCATACAAACCCGCATCGAATGGGGTGTTTCCCCATGCGGCCTCTCCTCTTGAAGGGAGAATTGTGAGTCACCCAATTTGGGGTATGTTGCCATTCTGCCCCATATGTGAGTCGTTTTCCCTCCAAGAAGAAAATAGCTGGAGGCAACCATGAGGGTGCCAAGTGGCATATATTGGGACCTAAGTCCCTTGTATCTATAGCATCTTTGGTGGGAAGGATCCTCACCGTGGTCATGGAGATATGGAATCATGAGTGCGGGCCACTTTTGCCAAATTTCCCTGTTTTTGCCATTGTATGCCATATTGGAACTACCGTATCTCCATGGGGCACGGAATTGAGCCAGGAAGAAAAGGCGAATATTGTAGCATATGACCAAGGGTTGAACACCATTGAGGTTTGTATTTGCTCCTCCGGCTCATCCGGAGTTATTCAACTTTTGGTGCGATCCATGATCTCCCCGGTTGCACCGCATGCTGCTTTCTGCCTCATCTGCGTGTTCATCCCCTCGATGAACAGCAAGCAGCCAGTGTTAAAGCAAGCCATAACCCAGGGCATGGGACCAGAGGAAATATCAAGATTTGTGAATCAAGGCTTGGCGCGTCAATATCGCCAAGGTTTCCTACCCTGGACGGTCGACCGAAACGGCCGATTTTGCCATTTTGGCATTTGTGGACTCAGTCTGAATCATCACCACGCCGAGGGCCATGGAGATCCTTGAGAGCCAAGTACATGTGAGTCTCTGTCAGACTCCCAGTGAATCGTATATGGAATGGTGGATCCGATCTCCAAGCCAGCGTGGAGAGAGACCCTTCGGGATACCGCCAATTTTGGCTCATTTTGGGCAGCCAAAATGACCCCCTTTTTGGACCCCAATTTCCCCCCCCCCCGTGTGGTCAATTGGCGGCCCCATTCCTCTATGCCCATGAGAAGTCCGGACCCAGTTTCAAGTGGTGCACTCAGATGAAGGTCTTAGGTCCTGCTTCCCATCCTCCGGACCATTGGCCTTACCCTGGCTGGGCGAGCTACTCGTAGAGATGACTCCAACTTCGGTAATTTTGACATCATGACCCCACTTGGCGAACCCGTGGTGCGCTGATGCGGAAACCTCAGAGGGAACCACGTTCAGTGAGGGCTCCAGAGGGTTGGTACGTGAAGGGCATAGGGTAAGTGTCCTCGTTCCTACCTCTGGCTGGTCTGGAGGAGGGGTCTGTTCAGGAGTTTTTCAAGCTAGTGTCAGTTTGGGCTGAAACAGCCCATTCTCAGTTACCAACTCCTAGGGGATACTGGCAGGCCCTAATCTTTGGCTCAAAGGTGAGTTGGGACCTGCCATCAAAGGAGCATGAGGGGCCACTGTTGGTTGGCCTTGGAGTCACTTGGATTCCAGGAACTCGCCTGTCGCTGGGCGGTACACCCTCCCCTATTGGCAGCGTTTCAGGGTCCGGACTGAGCAGGGCATGGGTTGTGTTTGAGCCCCCGCCCCCACCAGCCACTGAGGGGGTCGGACCTGGGATTGGGATATGAGTTGGGACTGAGTGTCTATTGTCCTGTGATGCGCTTACCCCAGTCAAGTCTTAAACCCAGGTGTACATATCCTGTTGTGTTGCTGTACATACTTTTTTTCCCTTGTTTCGGAGTGGCAAGGATCCTGAAACGCTTTGTCACATGACACGAGCATGAGAATGCCCCTGTGAGCGCAGTGCTTTGCCTGCCTGCTTGCTTGTGCGTGTCCGCCGCAGCATCCGGTGGCCAGGCCCCCCACGGGAACACATCACTCAATGGACCAAACGGTCCTGGCAGATCCCCCTCCAGCGGTGGTCATGGAAAGTCACCCTCCGTCCCCAGAGGTGGCAGGCCCCCCTGAACCGCACGGGACCCACCGCCCTGCGCCCCATTACCATGCAGCTCTGTCCGTTTATGGCGGCGACCCGCCTCATGACCCTGCTGATGCCAGGCTCGGAAGCCCCCACCAGACACAACCTCCAGCTCACAGAGGAGCACATGCCCTGCATCCCGGGGTGCTTCTTCTGACCCCTGCACTACCTCGAACAGTCAGACCCACACATCCTGGAGGTAACGTGGACCCACCCCGGATAGCTCACCAACCCGCGCATCCAAGACAACTCCAGGACACCACCAGGCACATCACATGACACAAACCTTGGCACCGGCACCTGCATGCGCAGAAAGACCCAGAGAAAAAGCACGCACATGCCGGATGCCCGAACCCGCACCCTCACCCTCCTTGCCCACAGGACCAAGCAACCAGCAGCTGCCCCTGCCGCCCGGGACCCCTTGCCGTCCCCCACAACCGTCTCCTACGCCTCTGACTCCATGACCACCACCACCACAACCACCTCATCCACCTCCACCACCACACCGTCAGCCGGCACACCACCCGCCAAACCGCAGGCAACGCGATCCACGCAAGCCCCGAAACCCGTCCCCGCCGCCGGCGCCCCTGCCACTGCCAAGGCCCCCGCAGCCCCAAAACCCGCAACCGGCATAACAGGGAAGCAGCGAACCCCAGCGAAGCCCGCACCCACAGCCCACCCGAAACCCGGACCCGCCAACTCGCCGCCCAGCCACCAGCCAAGCACACCGCCAAGCAGCACCCCCGACCCGCCGCCACACCGACGCCGCATCCCGCTGCCGAATTCAAGCCGAAGCCCAAGCCAAGCGCCAAGCCAGCCGCGCAAACGCTGCCGCCCGCGGACGTCCTCCACGACCTCCAGCCCCTGCCTCCAAAGGCCCGGCAGCAGCAGCGCCCAGCACGGCGCCTGCCCGCAATCACCCACGCGGCCGCCACCACTTTCATGGCGGAACACGCCACGGCCGAAGCACGACGCACCGCATCCCAACACCACCAAAAAGCCCCACCCCGGGCCCATAGGCCATCCCCCCCGACCGGGCTGGAACAACGCCAGAGGCAACCAGCAGCAGCCCCACCCCCCTACCAGCATCCAGTGTCTGCCAACGTCCAGGGGATGCCCCGTTACCGCTGCCACCATGGACCCCAGCCCACACAGGCATCCTTATTCGTGAAGGAGGTCGAGTGTGTGGGACACGTGGTCGGTCATGGGCAACGCAGCCCGATGCCAATCAAGTTGGCTGCCTTCAGCCATTGGGATCCACCTGCATCCATCAGCGAGTTGCGCTCGTTCATGGGATTCTGCAATTATTATTTGGGTTACGTACCAATGAATACCGATCTTTCAGGACCATTGCACAAGATGCTGCAGGTTGAAAGATTTGATCGGAGCAAGGAGCACAAAAAAAAGCTGGCTTGGACAATGGAGGCGGAAGAAACATTCAAAACGCCCAAGAAAAATGTTCCTGGGAAATCCGGACAAAGGTATTGTGCTGCGCACCGATGCATCGGATTCTGCCATGGGAGCACTCCTGGAGCAGGTCTGAGAGGATGGTTCCAATGTCCCAGTGGCGTTTTTGTGTAGAGATTTGGCCCAGGGGTAACGCCGCACTTGGACTGCAAGGGAAAAGGAGACGTATGCCATAATCCGCGCTTTACGCGGGTGGTCCAGGCATATTGGTTTGCAACCCATTGTCCCATGCACCGACCGTCAAGGACTGCAGAGTTTGCACAAGGAGCACGTCGACACACCCGCGGGCTGGGCACCCCGTATGCTCCATTACCGCCGCCACCATGGACCCCAGCCCAACCCCGAGGCACTGTCCATATCCACCCACCTATCATTTTAGCAGCTGTTTTTTTCCCAAAATTCAAAATCATGCATTTTCAGAACCGCGATGTCAAATTGTACACAGTAGTGCTGTTTCTTTTGTGTTTGTAACAAAACTTATGCTGTCGCTAGAGATGGAGCCGCAGATAAACTGTCAACAACTGCCGCATACGCGAGTTTCAGATTCCCGACCGCTGTGCGCAAAGGAAAATCGCAAAAAAGTCCACCTTTTCGCACAGTTGGAAGCAAAGTAAAGGCAGGATCGAGTTCCCGAGATCAATACCTTGCTACTGACCTAAAATGATTCAGACATTGGCCAGCACAGATTTTGAGAAATTCACACTTTTCTGAGCAAGAACCACTTTGTCTCATGGTCCACGTGTCCGCGTACGCCCACGCCCCGCCCACTCCCCGCGCACCCCCACAGCGCAGGACTACAAGGACTCCCCAAGACCCACCGCCGCTGCCAGTCGCCATGACTCCACCACACGCACCCACGCCCACGCCCAGGCCCACACCCAAGGGCAGTGACCCGCCAAAGGGCCCCGGTGGCTGTGGGAGCTGCAAAAGTCGGCCCGGGTGGAGACCACCCTCGAGGGCCTGGTCCGCCGGCCGTAAGGGAAACAACGGAGGGCTGTGGACTGCAGCCGGCCGGGGGACGGATGCTGCAGGACGCATCGGACGCCATGCTCGCCAATGCGCTCCATCTCCAGGGAGTCCACCCTCGCGGGCTCCCCGCACCCCAGGACCACCCGTATGTCCTCAGGCGCCTGCAAGAGACCCTCCAGGTGACCGGGAGCAGAAGAAGGCGCCTGTGGGACATCACCACCAGACCATCTCCAGCCACGGACACCCCTTACCCACCCCGCAAGCGCCGACGCACAGATGCCGCCAGCACCGACACCACCCCAACCCGCAGCACCCCAGGGACCCCGGGCGCCGCACAGCATGACGCGCCCCCGTGCCCCGGACGGCGGCACCCCCGCCTAACCCCAAGGGGGGGTTACTTTGTGGACCACGCCTGGGCCACATGCCGACAACACTCGCTGCCACCACAGGCTGCTCCACCCAGCAGCGCGGCCACAAGGCACCGCGAGCGGGCACGGCCCGCAACCGCGCTGACCAAGCCTCACGGCGCGCGAGGAACCCGACCGGCCAGCGACAGCGCCCCTCCCGCCGGCCGAACCGCTCGAGACCCGATCCGGCCCGAGGACCGCACCCAGAATTGCCCCCCGCAGTGACCCACTCACTACCCACTGCTCCGCCAGACACTGCCAGCGAGCAACACGCCAGACCCTGCCGAGAAGAGGCCGTGCGAACCCGATGCCGCTGGGGACGCACACACACGCTGCCGCGCCCGATAGCACCAAACCCATGCCCGCAGCTGTTGAATCAGACAAACCCGCCAAAACCCCCACTCGACAATTAACCACGACAGGAGCCGACGAACACGGACCACGCCCCACAACCCCTAACTCTCCGAGCCTGACCCCGCCGAGTGCGGCAGAAAAGTAGCCAAAGCCCGCGCCCACAGCCATCACATCTGCCTTACCTGCCAGCACCACCTGACGGGCGGGTCACGCTCACTAGCCCCACCCGAAGCGTAAACAAGACGCAAAGAGACACGCAGCTAAACCAACCATAACCCGCAGCCGTGTGCATCATTACACACAAGCGGCACACCTGGGGCGCGACTGCCGCGAAGACCCCAGGAACACACACCAGGACAAGGAACACAGCACTGCTGCAACGCTATTCCAACTGCCCATGCCTGTGCCTGTGGCGTTGGCGCGCCCCTTTCCCGCTTTTTCAAAAAAAAACAAAAAAAACAAAAAGCAAAAAAAAAAAAGAAAGCATTAAGCAGGAAAGAAGAAGAAACAAAAAGGAGGGGGGGCAGACCCCAACGTGGTCACCATCATCACGCGCGTGCCGCACACAGATTGCATACCGGTGAACAGACGCCAAGTGGCCAAGTACACCGCACACAGAACTAAAGAAGGTCCCTACCAGGACCGGCCCCCGCTGTGCCCCTTCCGCCTGTTACCCCTGCTGACTTGCTCCTGATCAACGATTGCATTTATCAAAATCCAGGGTTCCAAATCCAAAAATATAGAAAATACTATCCTCCTTCAACCCTGAACAGCAACGAGATCCCACAAATACAGCAATAACCCAATCCACACTGCGGGCTTCCGTTCAGCACACCGGTCGTCTCACGGTGGCTCGCATGTAAAAGAATTGCACCAAGGAAGAAAGCCCTGAAATTGGCATATGAACACAAATAAAGCAAAGTTGGGGAAGGATGGAAACATACACATACTCAGCCATAGACCCCTCATTCCCTGGACTCAAGACCTTCCCCTGACTCGCCAACATGATGCCCTGAACCCAGTCAAATGGGATGGCTAAATGCCATGTGTCAAAAGTCACTGCACAAACCCCAAAACTGTGTTCACTCTCAAGCCTCTCAATCCTAGCCCAAAGAGGGAGATGGCGTGTCATGGCTTAGAGTGGCACTCGAGACCATGCCCTACCCTGACCTAACCTTGGTTGGACTTGGAGTCGAATGGGCTTGGAGGACTGCCCCATGAAAATGACCTCACAACATGGCAAAATCAGGCAAATCACACCATTATGCCCAAAAGTCAATTATATACTCAAAAATGCATACGGCAAATATCCAAATGCTCCATGCATGTGTCAAACCGGGAAGTAGTATACAATGTTGATATAGACCAAAGGTTAATGCGCAAGAATACCCCATCATTGCCTCCGAAACCCCTCCGGTTCTGTACATGACATGCTTCACAAGTCAACTCATGAATTTGAGACCTAATTTGCTAAGGCCTCGTGTGCCAAGCCAAAGTGACCACCTGATCCGGCATATGGTGAGGTGTAACACAGAAGCATATGCTAACATCTAAGCAACACATCATAGCTCACGAATCTCTGGGCACTTATACTGTTAGCCGACCAGTTGACCACATAAAACACAAAAATGAGCTTAAAATGAGGTCAAAAACATGAAAATATGTCCAAATACAAAGTTGTCATGATAGTATATATCTATGCTCACCCATGATATCCGCGCATGGTTCAATATACAAATGATTGGAACCATTTGCGAACAATTCCCCCACTTGGATCTCCAATCAGGCGCATGGAGATACCTTCGCCACTCATATCCACATGCCCCATGAAAATGGGAGTGCACTCATGGATCTCTTTGCCAAACATACCATGAGCAATACATACGCGGTAGACTTAGTCTAGCGCGTTGAATCCCACAATTGGGACATGGGCAAGGCCCTTGTCACGTGTGGTTCCCCATCTCTTCGGCCAGACGAAGATATATAACATGGGCGTGAGCATATCAAGACATAAACCATGCATATAACACATACCCTCAAAAGTGGCTCCCACCATGATATGCCATGCCCCTCCATGGACATAACTTCACGTTAAAAATACGTAGGAACCCAAAGAAAAGTTGCTATGCGACCCCAACACTCATGCGGTACACACGAAATTCGCAATAAAATAATCGAGTGCACGGTCCAAGAGTTATATATCACTTTCTACCCTCTTGACCATTATCCTCTGCTTTACCTGGCATGTGTACACACCAAAGGCGTCCGATGCTTTTCAAATTAGGATGAGACCAAGGCAGTTCTAACCCAATTCTCGAAATTGTTATACCTCGCCGTGAGCCGGAGATATGACCTTTCAAAGTGGTCTCACGAATCACTTTTGTTTCGACTATATCTCCAAGACAAATGAAGGGCATAACAAAGGGAAGGCTGATTCGTGATCGGGGAAAAATGTCGGACCACTCGAGATTCGTCATATCAAGTGCGGCGATGTCGAAGTCGAAAATCCGATTCTGAAAGTCTGAAAAAATCGGATTAATTTTGCGAGTGTATAATATGAGAATTGCGGAAGCAACGAACCCTTTACTGATGAAATCTGACCCTTCATCGGGGTTTCCGCCAAAATATCTGTAAATAACAGTTAACCATTCGGTTACCGCAAAATCGCGAGCCAACTGACAGTCGCCGATACATTGACATACAGAAGGCTGAAAAATTACGGAAACATTATGATAAAAAAACCCTGTTGATTCCTGATATTCCGATATATAAATCTCCGCTGGCGGTGCCTCGGTACTGAATATAGCCGCTCATGGCCGGAATGGCCAAACCTATCACACTATCACATCACGTTAGGTCAGGTGGATGAGAGAGTATGATATCAGCCAAAAGCGGCTTGCCGGCACATAGATACACACCCCAAGTGACCCAAAGATGGCCACGGGGGTCCGAACCGGCTTCACCCCCCTTCTCAGAGCGTTGTTACCGCTCGGAAGTCATTGAAGAGAGGACGGGAGGACACCAATGGGCTCCAACCCCCCCCCCCCATGTCCCAAGGACACATGGAGGCCCCACACACGTCGTAGGCGTCCCCCACGCCCAAAGGGAGGGGTGAGGACACTGATAATCGGTGCCCTACGCCATATCCGGTCTCCTCTTGATCTACAACATGGACCAAGGGGATCAAAGATAGAAAAACGTCGTCCGTTGACCCAAATAAGTATACCACAATGAAATATATATGTGGAGATCGAGTGAAGGGGGGATATGGCCAATCAAGGCCCAAAAAACCCCAGATGAACGCCCTCACCCATCTCCTAAGCACAAAAAAAAACAAAAACGCCAAGGGGTATCCATTACGGTGCTACGACAGCCACTGAATGGACCAACACGCCCTTGACATCCAAAGAAATGTTCTTTTTCTTCAGGTAGTCCATCCAGCCCTTGGTGTACCTCGGCACAAAGCTGCTCGGAGGCTCCCACGAATCCCTGGATGCGGCGAATCACTTCCAACCGACTTTATAAAGCCTCCCCCCAGGCGTCCCCGGGTCCGGCTTGTCCGCCAGGATCTTCTCGACGGTGAAGTCGTCGTCCTCACGCTCGTCGTCCGAGTCCACATTGCCAGCCGTGAACTCGAAGGTGACGGGACGTCCGCTGGCGTCTGGTGCTCGGGGACGAAGCTGGGTATGGTCGCGGTCCAGGATCTTGTTATCCCCCACACGAACCGCATACAAGTCCTGCCCGACCTTCCGCACGATTACCCCCGGCACATACCAAGATGCCTGCCGATGCCTGGACAGGACATCCTTGTGGTGATGCTCCACCCACACGGTGTCTTGGAGAGCATACTTCTGGACTTTTTCCTGCTTGAAGTACCTGGCCCTCTTGTCATGCTCGTCCTGAAGTGCCTTGCACACCTTGGCCGCCGTGTCGTCCGCCTCAGCCATCATAGCGTTCGCATCCCGGGCCACTTTGCCATGGTTCAACCACGGGAGAGTGCGTGACACTCGATCCCGTAGGAACAAGATGCGATGGGGCGACAGTCCAGTGGGTCCCGGCAGGTCGTGATACGCTTGGAGTACTCTCCACAGCGAACTATACCAATTCCGGCCCGGTTCGTCGATGTGCAGCTGGCGGAACTTTTCGAACATTTGCCGCCCAGCCACCTCAGCCCGGCCATTCGACCGGCTGTGGTACGCCACCGTCTTGGCGTGCCGAATCCCCATGTGCTTCCACATCGTTTTGAACCACGTCCCCACGAATTGACTGCCCAGATCGCTGCAGATGACAGCTGGGACATCAAAGATTGTCAGCCAATGCCGGATCATGGCATTAGCGACGGTCTTGGCCTGCAGCCCCACTCCATGCTTGTCCTTCTTGTCCTTCTTCTTGGACTTCTTGCCCGGGACTGCCACGATATACCCGCTCTGCCTGTCCACCGCTAGGATGACACAATCATATGTCTCTCCTTCCACGGTGACATCCGGCATGGCGAACACATCCATGGCCACGGACCGCATAGGGGCCTCCGGTATAGCCGTATACAACGGGTTGCCCGCTGTGGAGTGGTTGGGGCTCTTCGTGGCCAGACACACGGCACAGTCGCTGCAGTACCTATCCAGGATGGCGTAGTACCGCAGAGGGAACTTGAAACGCCACTCGAGGTCATGCTGCATCTTGTCTCGGCCAGGGTGCATGAGCTGAGCGTTGTGCCAATGGTCAATGAGCTCCTCCACTCGGTTCTCGGGCACCAGCAGCTTGTCCTTGAGGAACAACTTGTCCCCATCCTCGGTCAAGCCCTCGGGCCATTCGTCGTCCGACGGGGCGCTCACGGCATTCCAGTACTTGCTCCAGTGCTCGGATGCTGCATAGTCATCCGACCAGTCCTCTGTGAGCACCGACCTGACTAGCTCTACAGGGGCCACCATCCATTGCTCGAGGGTTTCCTCTCGAATAGCTTGAACGCAGGCACCCTGGAACTTTGGCCAGGTCCGTACGGTTTGCCATGACCACAAAGCACTTGACCCCCTCTTGCTCCATGGCCTTCTCCATCTCGATGATGCGCTTGGCCTCCTCGGTCTCCTCGGCGTCTCCATGGCTGGATATGTCTATCCAAGCCTTGCCCGCGGGGTAGGCCCACCGACTGAGGCAATCTGCCACAGTGTTGTCCTTCCCCGGGACGTATACAACGCTGAGGTCGAACTTGGCGAACGTCTCATGCCATCGGGCCCTCCTTGCCGCCGGTCCCGAGGGGGTGTCGACGTGCTCCCTGTGCCAGCTCTGCAAGGACTGATGGTCCGTACATACCACCACCAGTTGCAATCCGATGTGGCCAGACCACTTCCTGAGCGCACAGACAATGGCGTACGTCTCCTTCTCCCTCGCGGTCCAGGTTCGACGTTGGCCCTCGGCCAGGATCCTGCTCCAGAACGCCACGGGTACGTGCGACCCGTCATCCCGGACCTGCTCGAGGACTGCACCTACAGCATATTCGAGTCGTCCGTCCGTAGCACAAATCCCTTGTCCGGGTCCATAAGGAAAAGCCCCAGCTGCCCCAGGAGTTGCTCCTTCAGGCGGCTGAACGCATCTTCGGCCTCGGGGGTCCAGGCAAGCTTCTTCTTGCTCCCCTTCCGGCCATTGAACTTCCCCACCTGCAGCATCTTGGGCAGCGCCCCCGAGAGTTCTGCATACATCCGGACATAGCCCGAATAGTAATTGCAGAACCCCATGAAGGACCAGAGTTCGCTGATGGTCTGGGGCTTCTCCCAGTGGTGCAGGGACGCCAGCTTCCCAGGCATGGGACGGCGTTGCCCGTGACCAACCACGTGACCAGCGAACTCCACTTCCTTCACAAAGAGTGAGGCTTTGGTGGGCTTGCACACCATGTTGTGCTTGTCCAACTCGCTGGGCACTCGGCGCAGATCCTTCTCATGCGCTTCGATGAGCTCGTCCTCAGTCATGTCTTCCGTGCCGGATCCATTGATGATGTCATCCACAAAAGGGTTGGCACAGTCCCGGACAGGACCGAGTAGGTCCTCCATCATACGCTGGAAAGCGGCGTTGCCATTCTTGGCGCCCATAGGCACCACTTTCCACTGCATGGGCCCCAGCGGCGTCGACATGGCTGTGCAGGGCCTGGAGTCCGGGTGTAGCGGCATCTGGTGATAGCCGTGTTTCAGGTCTAACACCGTGAAAATCCGCTTTTTCTTTTTTTTTTGGAGGATGGAGTCGATCAGGGGAAGCGAGTACAAGTTGTGCTCGGTCTGCTCGTTCAAACCTCTGTAATCCACCACGAACCTCCACTCACCCTTCTCCTTCTTGGGCACGATGAAGGCTGGGCTGGCCCACTCACCGTCGGAGGGTTTGATCCATCCCCGCTCAATGAACTCGGCCAACAGCTTCTTCATGGCCTCGGCCCGATCGCCCTGAAGTTGGTACTCCCGATGACGATAGATCTTCGGGTTCGGCTTCAGCTTGATCTTCGCTGTACCAAGTCTCCCACGATCTGGAAGGTTTATGTTGGCGACGCCACTGAATAGCCGAGGATAGGCATTGATCAGCCTCTCCTTCAGCTCGGCGACCTTCGGGTTCTCCTGGGCCTCTTCAGCTGCTTGCTTCGGTATAGATACAACCAACGCACTGCGGTATAGGCCTCTTCTGGGTCTGATTGCGACTTCTCCTCGTCGGATATGCCGTCTTCATCATCGTGGGGAGCTCTTTCCACCGATAATCTTCGGAAATTTTCGGCATCGGGCTGGTGACTGTCGCTATCGGCACCCATTCTTGGAAAATCCCATGTCGGTGGGTCCGACCCAACCGGACCATCGTATTAGTCCGCGGTGTGATCCATGACCCTCGCCACGAACTCGTCCTTCTCGTACTTGCCGGTGACCAACATCTTGTCATCCCATCAATGCGGAGATGTGACCAAGGCCCGCCTCTTCTTGGCTGCTACACGGTCGTGCATCCCCATCCGCATGTAGTTGACGACGTCGTCGATCTCGGCGTGGGACAGGACGTCAATGCCATCAATAGGCTGATCCGTCCCCTCCTTGGGCTCAAACATGACCTTCATGGGCACCGCCTCCACCCTACAGATGAATGCTCCATCACCCATGGGCTGGGCCTGCGCCCCATCCACCAGGAAAGCCTTGGTACCCCACGCTTGACCCGGGGAGGGCATTGATACACCCTTGGCGTCGACGAACCACTCCTTCTCTGGCCTGAATGACATCTCGTTCAGGGTGATGGAGTCCAGCGTCTACTTGAGACCCTCGAGCGGACATGGGGTGGATCCTATGCCGGTTATGATCAGGATCCCCTTCGCCCTATCCGCGATGATCTTCTCCTCCGTACGTCTGGTATTGTCCAGGGAGCCATGCCAATACATGGGTCCCCACTCCTTCAAACCCCAATGCCGGTGCCAAGCTGAGTCTCCTCAATGCCAGTGCCACCTACACTTCCTCAGAAGTGGGGCATCCCGGGAAGCAAAGACGTCCGTCTCGGGCGCTTCGGCTCCCAGCGTCTGGATCATCCTGGCATACACCTGCGGCGCCATTCCATACTCCGTGAGCTGAACTCCACGGTCTCCTCTGGACTTGGCACCCACAGCTCCGATCCTCTTCCTCAGCATTCCATTGGGATGATCCGCATGCATAGTCCGTGGACAGCCATGTGAGGCATTCATCATCCTCCCGGACCAGCGTTGCACGATGGGGAAGGGCTCCAATGGCGTTTGCCACCATGAAGTCATACCCCATGATCATATCCCAATCTGTAATGTCGGCCACATAGAAGTTCCCCGATAGAGTGCTTCTCTCCGCCAGATCAGGGCGGTTCAAGCGCTCATGTTCCCAGAGCTCCATACTGATAGTGGCCTCATGGGTGCCACCACCCATGATCTCTCCATTGGCCACCTTCAGGCGGACCGGTCTCCGGCTGGGCTGCAGGGATTCCTCCTTGAAAAACCCTCTCCGGACCAGGCTCACCTGGGCACCCGTATCCACCAGAACATCAACCACCAACTCCTCTTGTGCGCACCGTACACGCACCTTCAAGTGCAACTGCCGCTCGTCACCATGCGGTGTATGGACGACTCTCACGGCATGCAACTCTAGCACGTCCAGGTGCATCAGGACTTCGAGGATATGGTCACAGATGGTGTAGATCTTGGGCTGCTCCTGCCCGTCCACAGGGCTCTCCGTGGTCGCTCCTTCCTTCTTGCCACGTCCCTTGCCCACATAAACCTCCCTTGGCAGGGCGCTCCAGGGGTTGGGAGTGGCAAAACTCAGTGGTTTTGGCTCTTCTGGCGCCTCCTTCGGCACCCGATGTGCCTTCGCCATCTCTGGAATTCCACTGATTGTCGGAGGAGAGACCTCCGAGGTCCCACTCCCGTAGGGGCTCCTCTAGACTTGACTTCCCGCAGCCCCTTCCGGCTGCGATTCGCCAGGACTTTGTCCACCACGTTGCTGGGCTTTGAGTTCCTCCAACGTCCTCAACATGTCCTCAGCAACCTCCTCGATCGACCTCACTCGTCGGTATTGGCCAGGTCCACCACCATAGCCTCTTCCTCCGCCTTTCCCTTGGCCTTTGCCTTGGCCTTTTCCCCCGTCTCCGCCCTTTGCCTTCCAATCGGCAATCCGCTGCTCCTTGGGCTTCTTCTTGGGGTGGGCGGCGAAGTAGGCCCTCTTGTCCGCCTCATACTCCTTGCACTGACGGTGGTCGTGTGCATGGTTGTTTCCCTTGCCATAACAGACCAAGCACCCGTCGTGCTGAGACCTGTACTCCCGGAACCAGAGCGGTGGGTTCCCGATCCTCCTTTGCTCATTGCCCTTCTCGGGTCCCGTTTGGCTCCATCTGGACCGATCCTGCCCATGGTCCCTCGCGTTGTGCGCCACAAACGCGGAGAAATGGGCCTCCTCTTGATCCTCCCGGGACCAGGTCCAGTGGTCTTGGCCACTTCCACTACCATTCTCCGCGGAGTTGGCCGTGTCCTCCTGGATCTCTCGATGATGGCAGTCTTCTCAGTGGCCTCGTTGTCAATGACCATGTCGATCCTGCACGTGGGCCTCGTTCTTCGCATTGAGCTTCAACTCCACCGTGATGTAATTCACGATCTCGTTCAGGCTCATGCGGGCGAATATGACCTGCATCCTCAGCGGCTCCCCGCGCCTCCACTCCACGTTGTTGAGGCGCAGCAATCTTTGCCCCATGGTGTCTCCAAATACCTCCACGTACACGGCGTTCTTCAGTCCCAACATCCGGTTGGGCTCGCCCAGGTTTCTCCTGAAGAACTCCATGATACCCGCATGGGTATCCTCCGCCGCCATGATCCTCACCGCCACCTGCTTCTTGGCTCACTTCTTCTCCTCGTCCTCCACTCGCCTCTTCCAGTGGCCGGGGAGGACGTCCTTCAGCAGGTGGCGGATCTCGCTGGACTCGTTCCAGTCCTCCACCAGCTTGAGGCTCCGTCGGTACTTCCGCAGATACCGGTTCCACTCCCTGACCCGAAACTCACCTCGGTCCAGCTGCAGCGGGATGGACCACAAGTCCTCCAGCTTCTGGTTCGGAGCGTCCACCCGCTCCTCATCCTCCAACCACTGGAGGCAGGCCTGCTCCGTATAGATCAATCCTTCCCGGATCTGATCCCGCAGCTCCTCCTTCAGGTCCTGCGCCAGCCGGTGTGGGAATGTCCGACATACCCACTTGTCCCGCAGCGCTCCCCGCATCTCGCCGACGACCTCCTCGGCGAAGTCCTCCCAATCCAGGATGAAGTTGTCCAGGTTGGAGGGGTTGCCATCATAGTAGGGGATTTTGATTCCCCTGAGGTCGTCAATCCTGATGGCGTCTCCGACGTCCCCAGCCACCACTCCACGGAGACGGATACCACCTGTGGCCGGGGGGTGCGAGTACACTCCTCGTACATCCCTCTCCTCCATGAAATGCGGTCCAGTTGGGCCTGAACCCATGGGGTTTGGAATGCGGGAAGGACTTGCTCCATCGGCTGTCCATATCGCGGTATTGGGGTCCTTGGCCAACAGGTTTCCGCCTGGGTGGCCTCGACCATGTCCGTCGGCGCTTCCCATAGTTCGTCTCTGCATGGTCTGGCTCTGGATCTCCTCTTCCGCATAAACTGCATGGGCAGTCGTAGTGATCGGTAGATCCTGGGCGGCATGGGACATCTGTACCGTCAGGCTCCTCGGGTCCGTGGTTACGTGCCCTTCCCGCATCGACCCAGCCGGTGCCGTGTGTTCCCCAAGCATTGTCGATTCGCTGAACATGGGAACAAACGGTAGCGCACCCGGGTCAACACGCGGAGGCGCGTAGGGTGCCTCTGCAGGACCGCCCATGGGTTTATCCATGGCGATCCGGAGGGTCTTAACCCGCTCCACCAGGTCTGCCGCTGCCGGCTTTGCCGGGAGCTCAGGACCCGAGACGAGGGGCTGTAGCTCCTCTAGCCTTTTCAGGCGTCCCGACATGTCCTCCACCAGGTGGAGAAGGCTGTCCACCACTCGCTGCTGCTTCTCCAGGGCCAGCTCCAGATTCTGCCGGTACCGTTCCTGTTCCGCTCGCAGCTCCGTCATGTCTCTCTCCGCGGCCGACTGGTCATCCAGGATCCCGGCGACGTCCTCCTCTAGGCCGTCCTTCGCGTTGTCCAGGCTGTCGAGGCGATGCACGATGGCGTCCATCCCCATCTTTGGGTACTTGCCCATGAGGAAGGACACGTGCTCGCGGTGGCACTCAGCGTGCTTTCCACCTGATCCAGCGCATCCCGCGGTTCCCGGCGCCTCAGACTCATCGCCCATGGGCATATCGCCTACGGCGTCCATCTCTGGTCCCGTGTGCCGGGGCACAGGTGCCGTCCTGGCCCTGGCTGGCCTCTCCAAGCCCTCGGCGTCATGCTTCAGGGCGGGCTCGGGGGCCGTATGCACCGTGGCGGTCGGCGCGGACATCTCCTCCGCCTCCGAGGGGAAGCAAGTCCGATAGCCATCGGAGTGCCCCTCGGATTCCCACAGCCTGACCGGGCTGGGGTCCGTATCCATAGCCCCAGCGTCCCCTGCCGCGGGCTTGGGTGACCCGCGCTTCCGGTAGCGCCAGGCCCGTCCCCCACTGCTGCCTGAATGGCAGGCCTCCTCAGAGTCCTCCGCCGCGGAGCGGAGGTTGCATGCCTTTCGGCAGCGACGCTCACACATGGAGACCAGGTCCTCCATGTCAAGTCCTCCTCTTTCCGAACGTCCTACTTCTCTTTGGGTTTCAACTTCCGGCGTGGTCTCCACTGAGTCCACAATACACACCCGGGGCGTACTTGGGCAGGGCTCACAGGGGCCCAAGTCCCCGGGTCGGCGGTAGGTAGGGGCAGCAGGTACGCCTCTGCTACCATAAAGAAGGTCCCTACCAGGACCGGCCCCCGCTGTGCCCCTTCCGCCTGTTACCCCTGCTGACTTGCTCCTGATCAACGATTGCATTTATCAAAATCCAGGGTTCCAAATGCAAAAATATAGAAATAACTATCCTCCTTCAACCCTGAACAGCAACCAGATCCCACAAATACAGCAATAACCCAATCAGCACACCGGTCGTCTCACGGTGGCGGGCATGTACAAGAATTGCACCAAGGAAGAAAGCCCTGAAATTGGCATATGAACACAAATAAAGCAAAGTTGGGGAAGGATGGAAACATACACATACTCAGCCATAGACCCCTCATTCCCTGGACTCAAGACCTTCCCTTGACTCGCCAACATGATGCCCTGAACCCAGTCAAATAGGATGGCTAAATGCCATGTGTCAAAAGTCACTACACAAACCAAAAAACTGTGTTCACTCACAAGCCTCTAAATCCTAGCCCAAAGGGGGAGATGGCGTGTCACGGCTTAGAGTGGCACTCAGGACCAAGTCCTACCCTGACATAACCTTGGTTGGACTTGGAGTCAAATGGGCTTGGAGAGCTGCCCCATGAAGATGACCTCACAACATGGCAAAATCAGGCAAATCACACCATTATGCCCAACAGTCAATTATATACTCAAAAATGCATACGGCAAATATCCAAATGCTCCATGCATGTGTCAAACCGGAAAGTAGTATACAAGGGTGACATACACCAGAGGTCCATGCCCAAGATCCCATCATTGCCTCGGAAACCCCTCCGGTTATGTACATGACATGCTTCACAAGTCAACTCATGAATTTGAGACCTAATTTTGTGAGGCCTCGTGTGCCAAGCCAAAGTGGCCACGTGATCCGGCATATGGTGAGGTGCAACACCGAAGCATATGCCAACGTATAAGCAACATACCATATTTCACTAATCTCTAGGCACTTCACTGTTAGCCGACCAGTTGAGCACATAGAACACAAAACTGAGCTTAAAATGAGGTCAAAAACATGATAATTTGTCCAAATACAAAGTTGTCATGATAGTATATCTCTATGCTCACCCATGATATCCGCGCATGGTTCAATATACAAATGATTGGAACCATTTGCGAACAATTCTCCTACTTGTATCTCCAATCAGGCTCATGGAGATACCTTCGCCACTCATATCTACATGCCCCATGAAAATGGGAGTGCACTCATGGATCTCTTTGCCAAACATACCATGAGCAATACATACGCGGTAGACTTAGTCTAGCGCTTTGAATCCCACAATTGGGACATGGGCAAAGCCCTTGTCACGTGTGGTTCCCCATCTCTTCGGCCACAGGAAGATATATAACATGGGCGTGAGCATATCAAGACATAGACCATGCATATAACACATACCCTCAAAAGTGGCTCCCATCATGATATGCCATGCCTCTCCATGGACATAACCTCACGTTAAAAATACGTAGGAACCCAAGAAGAGTTTCTATGCAACCCCAACACTCATGCAGTACACTCGAAATTCGCAATAAAATAATCGAGTGCACGGTCCAAGAGTTATGTATCACTTTCTACCCTCTTGACCATTATCCCCCGCTATACCTGGCATGTGTACACATCAAAGGCGTTTGATGCTCCTCAAATTAAGTTGAGACCAAGGCATTTCTAACCCAATTCTCGAAATTGTTATACCTCGCCGTGAGCTGGAGATTTGACCTTCCAAAGTGGTCTCACGAATCACTTTTGTTTCGACTATATCTCCCAGACAAATGAAGGGCATAACAAAAGGAAGGCTTATTCGTGATCGGGGAAAAATGTCAGACCACTCGAGATTCGTCATATCAAGTGCGGCGATGTCGAAGTCGAAAATCCGATTCTGAAAGTCTGAAAAAATCAGATTAATTTTGCGAGTGTATAATATGAAAATTGCGGAAGCAACGAACCCTTTACTGATGAAATCTGACCCTTCATCGGGGTTTCCGCCAAAATATCTGTAAATAACAGTTAAGCATTCGGTTACCGCAAAATCGCGAGCCAACTGACAGTCGCCGATACATTGACATACAGAAGGCTGAAAAATTACGGAAACATTATGATAAAAAAACCCCGTTGATTCCTGATATTCCGATATATAAATCTCCGCTGGCGGTGCCTCGCTATTGAATATGGCCGCTCATGGCCGGAATGGCCAAACCTATCACACTATCACATCAGGTTAGGTCAGGTGGATGGGAGAGTATGATATCAGCCAAAAGCGGCTTGCCGGCACATAGATACACACCCCAAGTGACCCAATGATGGCCACGGGGGTCCGGACCGGCTTCAGAACACACAGGATGCGCGCACCGGTGAACAAGCGCTAAGAGGACCCGGAGACCAGACTCGCATACACACCTAGTGAGACAGGGCGCAACAAACCACACCCCAAGGGTCAGACGCACTGGGGAGACCCAGCCAACCCGCCGGGCCAGTAGCAGGAGCGGTACTCCAAGGCCACTGGTCCCAGCCCGGCCGGGCTGCATCAGGGACCATTGCAAACGTCACCCGTAGGCATGGCAACAACCGGTGACAGGCGAGCCGGCATACAGCCCAGGGGCAGGTCGCCTGCCAAGCAGCGGGGCCCCGCAACTCGAGGCACAGGGGTGAGGCAATGGGCACATAGACTCGCGGGAGCAATACCCCCTGTGGTGAGAGATGCTCCACACGGCTGGGCAGCCCCCCAGAGCTGCCGCCCGCAGGAGGGGGGATTGTACCCTACCCACGGGCATGTTTGGGGATACCCTCCCTACCGGGACACCTGGACCAGGTGGCCGCGAGACTGCTTTTCCAAGCATCTGCAAGAGCAGCTTAAGAGGCACCTGACCTGGGGCAGTGGGAGGTCCCCTTGATGAGTCCTTCTGCCTGCATTGTCAAAGGAGGCATCCGGGGCTCCCGAAGATACCTACCTACCTACCTCTCATGCCTCTTGGTGGGAGTGCGGGTCATGCAAGGGGTTACTGCTGTGCATGCCGAGCATCATATACCTGATTATGCTCTTTTATGTAAACTAGTGGACGACATTGCTTTTTGTCTATCTTTGATCCGCTTATCCTATGCCTTTAGGTTTAGTGGTGACTGGAGGGTCCTCATTCTTTTGAGTTCCTATCCTGCCTCCCCTCGATTACCTGGGCGGGTGGCCACGGTGTAAGTGGTACCCTCCGACAATGAGGGGGGTGCTAGGAGAACAACCGGGATCCTACTGTCCTGTTTCTGTCTTTCCGAACAGGTGACAATGCTCCTGGAACATGGCCGAAGCCGGTTTGGATCCCGTTTGGCTGCACTCTGTCCTACAGTTCTGCGATTTCAGCAATTTCGCATGTAATTCCAGGAGAATTACGGAATTGTACTGCTTATGATCACCATGATGGAGGATTTGACATTTGTCCTTCGGACCAGGCGTGCTGTGTGTGCAAGCGCCTTCTCGTGTTCGTGCTGGCGTGCACGTGCTCTGTGTTCTTCAATGCCGGTCAATCGTCTGAAAATTCTTCCCAACGAGTGCTAATGGTGTTAGTTCTATTCCGTTGCTTAAATGGATGCGAATCGGAAGCTAGGGCAACCCAAGTGGATGATAGGAAGCCCGGAATGGAGATCTGGCTAGACCTTGGTGTGGTGCCTCCGCCCACACCAACAGGCCCCGTAAAACGGGATTGGTACATGTTAATGGGCGCATTTGCTTCGGCTTTTACACGCCTACGTGTATGGGGGATCGCGAGTCCCCTGAAGGTGGAGGAGCCCTGGTGGGAGCAGAGTCGAAGTGGAGGTGGCTAAGGTAGGCGCACCGGGCGGGAAGAAAGTACCTCGTCCGTTTCTCCGCAAGGCATAGCAAGTCGTTATTCTTTCGCATATTCTTTGTTTGCTTTGCATATGTGCCGTGACAACTGGATCTTCGATGGAATCAAGGAGGGTCAATCTTTAGGGATTGCGTGTGTTGAGCATGTTGTGTGCACATGGAATGGGTGAGCATGCTAAAGGTGGAGCCATCTTACTTCGTTGACCTTCAGTGAATTCATATCATTGGTCAAACATGGTTGGTGATCCACTATCCTTCACATGTTAGGAGGCAGGGCATGAGGTCGCTTCATTTGGCAATGGGACACGGGGGTAAGGTTGTGGACTCTCACTCCAAGTGCATGAACCCCTTCATGGATCATCGCTAGGCGAAACCCTCCCTCGATGTGCATGAAAGGTCCCCTTGGTCATGGTTAGGCGAAACTACCTCTCCATATGTGTGCCCCCGGGATTCGGTTTTGGTGAGGTTATCTCTCTTTGGCCATGGATTGGTTAGGTTCTCTCTCTTGGGCCGAGGATTGGTTATGTTTCCTCTCCGATTTCAGTTGGGGCGGGACCACTCCTCTCAAGGCCCGGATTGGGGCGAGACCATCTCTCTTCGACACAGGACTATGTGTCTTTCGAATGGGACAATATCACCATGGTTATGCTCGAATTTGAACACGGGATGTCCTCATTTGTGCACTCGCTCTACGGGCCGGGTCTGGGTCTCTACATGTGACCCCGGGCATCTTCTTACGCAATCAGAAAGTTAAAACAGGCTTGCACTGTTGATGCTTTGATGATATTGTTTTGTTTGTGCCTCTGCTTGCTCCTGCTGCTTCTTGATGTAGCTCAGGTTTTTCACATACCAATGCTTTGAAATAGTAAACCAAAGCTCCCAAGTACCCACAGTGCAAGAGAGGGAAATTCAGGATCAAATCCATAACATGAAGGGCTGCAGTCAAAAGGGAAAGGATGGGCAATCTATCTACATCAAGGAACTCACAATAACTACAGATTTGGGAAAAGATAGTTACAAAATATCCTACAATCATGGGAGAACTGCCCACATGGGCGCTCCCTCTTTTATAGTGCCATCTGGAGATGTGCACTCTTTGTTCTCGGTCCCATAGATGCTGAGGTGGCATGGCTTGTGGCCTGAGGTCACTGCCATGTCACATCGGATCTTCCTACTTAGGTAGGCTGACTGGGAATTGAACCCAGGACCTCTCAAAAAGAGGTGCTCGGGCCTCCTACGGTGCAGACCACTAGGATAGCTACGCATTCATGAGAAAATATAGCAAAATGTATAGGCTCGTGATCCATGTCAGCGCCTCGGTCAGTCCAGAAAATAGTGCTTATGTCCAATCAGTTGGGGGGTCAGGAACCACACAACATCAAAAGTTCAGTGCTTGGCTGTATGGGTCGAAATGCTTTGTCACCCCCTTTTTTTTGGATAGGCCAATACTAACGTAAAAATGTAGTATGCCTCTAGACATCTCTAAGACAGCTAAAGCTTACCTTTTGGCATGGAAATACACTTTTTTGTACTCTCTTCGTTGTGCTTTTGTGGCGACCACTGTCACATTTTAAGAAAAAAGAGAATTTTTCTTGACCTCCCCATGGTTTCAGCATCTTTTTAAAATTACCTTAAACTTCCCTAGCACTGTACAGAGGGTGCTACACCAGGGCAGTCTCCAGTGTTGCCCTTGTTGTAACAGACTCCTAGAGTGCCCACTGCGCTCAGAGGCGTCGCTGGGGCGGCTTTGGCTTAGAATGGGCATGCAAAGTCATCTCATCATGCATCCCTCCCTGCAATCTGCAAAACGCAAAACCCAACGCAGTATACGGTCAGGTCACGCAGTCTGAGTGTCTGTGGTATTTGCAGGCTGTACCTGTCCTGTGTTTGTGGCGAAGGAGTCGTGTTAAAATTGTTTGCCCCTTAGTGGGGTCTTGGGATTCTGGACAGTGGTCCTTGAGGCAGTGGTTCGACCAGAATGCGGCCTACTTCGCTGTTGTCACTCAGGGATATCTGAAAAGAAAAGATGCAAGGGATAAGGGCGTTATCTATGCGCAACGACCAAAGATACACCTAAATCGGTCAAATGACGGCCGAGAAATCTTTCTGAGGGTACACACCTGACGAGATTCTCCATGTCCATTAAATGCACATTTTTAAGCATTTGTATTTCATCACGGGAATTTTGAATCCTTGGATTCTTACGCAGAGAAGAGCGGCGCGCAGAGGGGCCGAGCCCAAACACACACACCCACACCGTACAACCCAGCCAGGAGTGGCGGGGTACAAGCGGAGCTCCCACACCAGCACACACAAACCCCAAACACCCCAGCCAGGAGTGGCGGGGCGCAGCCGAAACCCGAGCCCAAGCACACACACCCACGCTGCACACCCCAGCCAGGAGTGGCGGGGTACAAGGGGAGCACGCACACCAACTTTCACACCCCAACACCCCAGCCAGGAGTGGCGGGACGCAGTGTAACGGCAGCAGTGACAGCACTCAAGTTATACATCAATGAGATCAGAATGTCTCAGATGTACATTAGTGCAGTAAACTTTCCGCTTGTCTACATGTTTTCCGTTCGTCGCGAGATGTCGCCTGTGAGCGCGCGTCGAGTCGCATTTGTCTTTGGTGATTTCCCAATCGGATTTTTTGAAATACTTTTGAATGATTTCACGTTGAGTCATTATGTGCAATGGATGCACAATGAGATTCTATGTCTGCTCCATTTTTGTAGACCGGGTTTTCTTACTATTCATATTCCACCATGGAGTTCAATGGGCTCACAAGTGCTTCGCATATGTCACTCCCAGAGGCTGAATATGGGTCTGAAGAGGGTCAGTTGGGTTCGGAGATATCAGGGGCAGTGTCGGGCGTTACGACCCCTGGGGCATCAAGGCTACAGGCTTCGCAATTACAAGAAAGATCCGCCACTATGCAGCGGTTACATGGTAGCAGAGGAAATCATGACTCTGCTTCTGGAATCTCGAGGACACCCTGAGATCATCGGACTTTAGCGGGGCTATCACTCGTCCTGGGTCACTTCGTGTTCCCCCTGTAGGTTACATTCGTGGCTTCTCCCCAGCAGACCGAGGATCAACCTTCAGAATGTCCTTACTGTGGCCATAGACATTGGCCTGGAGTTCATACTTGTGCTGATTGTTGTATGAACGCCCCACCTAACCTGAAACCCGGTCGAGAATCTCCCTCCTCAAGTGAATCTGGTTCCAGCTCTCACGCTCTACCTGATCTTGAAGACAGCAGCAGCGAAGGAGAGCCGTCCAATACTAGAATTAGTGGGATTTCTCGTGAATATTGGGAATACCACTTCCACGAAATCTGGAATCAGGAGTTCTTGCACTGCCAAAATTGGCTACTGGCGGAGGCAGGCTATCGAGGCCGTCTGAGGGACTGGTTCAGGGCGTCGTGCCAGTTCATCAGGGACAGTGGCCGCCTGCGATTCGACGCCACTTTGCAGGAACAAGAGGATTGGGAGGAGCTGATGGACCAGTTTGACCACCAGGCTGCCGTGATGGTTCAAATGGCCATCATTGCAGAGGAGAGACGCCAGAATGTGCATCCGCACGCTGGTCAGTCGGGCGCCTGGGGTCCGAACGACGAAGAGGTCGACGAAATGAGGTGTGATTCGACACATTCTCACCTCTCCAGGGAGCAATTGTGCAAGCTTCCCAACTCCAACTCCAGTGTTGATACTTGGGTTGATGAGGTAAGAAGCAAAGGAAAAGGTACTCAATGCCCGTCCTGTGGTGAGTGTGCCAAGGACTGCTCCTGTCGACGCCAGATTTTGTCGCTGGAAGACAGGGTGAAGGAGCTGAAGAAGGCTGCCAAGGAGAAAAAGTGGGATGACGACAGCAAGTGGAAGGAGATGGAGCAGAAGCTCCAAAAATTGACCAATCTGGTACAAAATCTGAGCACTACTGGGCTCACTGGACCAGCGCCTACAATGGCAAGTCACCCAGCACCTACCTCCTCTGCTGCACCTGCATCCACGCCTTACAGCGTTCCACATTCTCCAGCACCTCCAGCTTTTACTGGACCACTCCCAGCTTTTACTGGAAATTCTGGTATTCCCCCTACTGGAATTACAAGTCCTATTGGCTTCAATCTGGGTACCGAAGGAGGAGAATCTTCGTCAGAGAGGTCTATACTGTCTGTTGGTACCATTGGTGATATTGATGGAGAAGCAAGGACCACCGTGAAGGAGAGATCAATAGCCTTGAAGGAGAAAGGCAAGGAAAAAAAGGAAAATGAAGCCAAAACAAAAAAAAACAGAAGAAATTGAGGGAGATGAGGTATCATCAAGCACAACCAACGCCGTTTGTACAGCCTACTGTGGATCAGGCCTTGCTGGCGGCCGCAACTGCTCAAGCACAGGCAATGGGAGGCGCCGCTGTCAACCCAGTTTTTGTCAATCCTGTTGGCACATCCACAGGTTTCAACCTGAACCACCTGCTCCAGCCTTTGCACATGAAGCTTAGAGGTTCAGTGATGAAGCAGCCCAAAATCTCAGGACACCCAAACTACTGGGCGTCCTTCGAAAGACGATTCATGGTTTCGGTGTAGACGGAGAAACTGGACAAGGAAATCTGGATTCTCGGGTTGATGGACTGTTTGACTGGCAAACTCAGGGAAAGTACATATAATCTTTATGTGGAAAGACAGAATCGAGGAGATCCCATGACTTATGAAGAGCTGTGGCGAAGTCTCAAAAAGAAAGGCTCTCGACTCCCTGAGGATCATTACAGGAATCGTCTTGAGAACTTCAGGGCGATCAAGAAATTGTTTCTGCAAGAGATCCAAATAGCAAGGCAGGATTGGGAGTTTTTGGTGCAGGAGGCGGAGAACTCGGGAGAAGGCTCTTCTGAAGGCGAGATGAAGAAGATTCTCCTGAGCAAGCTCACGCCAGAGACCAAGCAGAAGATCAGGGACTCCCAGGCGCACCAAAAAGTCCTGGGCAACTGGGTTGAAGTCCGAGGATTGCCGGAGACTATGGGAAAAATGGCAGTTCGTGAGTTGCTACACTCTATCAGTGCTACGGAATTGAAAGACATCACCATTCGTGAGGGCAGATGGAGAGTTGGTTTCCATGATTCTGAACAGTCGGAGCTTTTCTGTAGCATGGTGGATGGAAAAGTGAAGTATAAGGGGACAGTTTTGAAGGTGCGGCCGTCGATCTTCTCGTATGGAGTCGAGCAGATCTGGGACCAACTTGAAAAGTATGCAAACTTAGAACGCCAGAAGTCACAGGATGCACAAGGCTTCGGAGGCAAGGTCAGTGCCGTTGGTGAGAGGAGATGCTCTGTGTGCATTGCCCTTGGAGAGGAAGATCGAGCGGCGACTCCCACGACCGCAGATCACAGTTGGACGCCCTCAGATATCAATACAATTCCGTCCAAAATGGATGGAAAGGGAAATTCTCCCAAAAATCCCCAGCAGGATGGAGCACGAGATGCTGCCCAGCATGGAAGGGGAAAGGGTAAAGGGCAGTTCAAAGGAAAGAACAGGGATTGGACACCAAATAATTACTCGCAGCAAGGCGGAGATCCAAGCGGCTCAAGATGGACCAATGCTGGTGGAGAATCTGGTGGAAAATCTGGCGAAAAGAGTGGAAAGGGACAAGGAAAGTCCGGGAATCAAGAGGATTCCAAGGTTAATGGCAACCCCCTGTATACAGGGATGCCAGCAAAGAAGACCTTCGGCAACAACAGGGATACTGGAGGTCGAGGCAAGGGCAGATCCAATGAATCCAACCCCGATTCCAACACCTCCAACAACAAAGGCCAAGGAGGTAAGAAAACACTGGTGGTGGAAAGTCATTTGGTGGTCATGGACGTGGAAAAAGAGTCAATGCCGTTGAAGCAGGAGAAAAATGGGTTGACGAAGGACAAGTACAGGACGTGCAGCCGACCGTCGAAGAAGAATGGCAATGGGGAAGCCAACTTGACCCAAATCCCAACATTGGTGTTGAGGGGCAGGAACCAAAGCCCATCAGGGTAGTTGGGGCGGTGGATGGACGCTGCTGGGATCGGCTGGCGCGTTCCTCCGGCCTCCTCTACCCTGCCTGGGTCCTCAGCGCTGTCTGGCGGGGCAAGCAGCACCAGTTTGTCTGCTGGATCCAGGTCAGGACGACAAATGGTAAGGTTAAACTTGCCAAATGTCTGATTGACAATGGTTCAGAGGTCAATCTGGTGAGGAGAAGCTTTCTGCAGGAGGACATGGCGAAGATTTCCTCGACACCTGTCCAGCTGGAGGGAATGAGCGGACATCACCTTGAAGGTTGCGACAGAGAGGCAGAGTTGGCGGTCAGATTGGTGAAACAATCTGTCTGGAGCGCCGAGAAGACAGTGACGGAGGAGTGGTTTTCTGGAAAATTCTATGAAGCCACCATAAAGTATGATTTATTCTTGGGTCAACCATGGCTTCACGCTCACCGTGTGTCGCCCATGGGACACAGGACATGCTTCCTCCAGGATCCGTCGACCAGCGACCCGTCCGACTTGTATTATCTGCACCCATACACCAAGAGTATACACCAATTCAAGGAGCAAAATAAGCTGCAAATTCAGCGAGATGGGCAGGAATGGAATCAAGAAGATTTCGACGAAGGAAAGGTGGAATCATTGAACTGCAAGAAGTGGAAGTCAGTTTGCTATCGTGTAGTCGACAAATGGCGGGACATTCTGGTGGATTACTTCGAAAAGAACCACAATTTTCGTCCGCAAGTTAATGCCTTTGCAAACAACAGAAATAAAAGATTTTCAAAGTTCTACGACGATGCCTGGAGTGAGGACTGGTCGGAACCTATGTGGATCAATCTGCCCTTCGACGTTTTTCCTCGTGTGGTGCAGAAGCTGAAGCAATCCGGCGCAAAGGCGATTTGAATTGTCCCGAACTGGCCAAACCAATCTTGGTTCAAGGACATTATGGACATTTCAATCGACATTGTCGAGCTACCTCACAAGGGAGTGAAGCTGTATTGCGAAGACATCGGCAAGCCTTTGCCAAAGCGTTCGTGGAGCACGTTGGGGTGCTTAGTTGACGGGAATCTGGGAGATTATTGGCGAGATGACAGTGAAATGGGAACAGAAGTGGTCATTTCAAATTCCTCAGGAATCGACGAAATTGAGGTGGATCGAGACGGTCCAGAGCGCAATCCCGACAAATCGTCGCGGAAGGAGGGAAGGACAATCGGCGTCCCTCAAGAGAATGCCTCCATTGATTCCAATTCGTCCCCATCAGACAAGAATGAAGCCAAAAATGTCAAGATTTCAAGCAAGAATGACGACAAATTTCCAAGATTTTGACCTGAATTGACAGGAATGCAGCTGAATTCATCTGACCATCCCTTCAAGACATTTCTGGACCCCGTTAGTTGGTGGGATCCCACAGAGGAGCGAGCTCAGGTGAGCTTCATCCGCCAACAATGCGACGAAGAAGTTTGGAATGAAGTGGCCAAGGATATGAGACCACGACCAACAATTCGCAAATTGGTGGACATAATGTCGGTGATTAAACGTGGGAATCAGGTCGACGGAGACAAGATATCTGCAAGAAGGGACGCAGTGTTTGAAGATTATAAACATGACGTGCTGAGTGGGAAGCTGTGGAAAAAACCCCCAATTCGATGTGAAAATGGGGAGGCCATAGTTGAGATAATCCAAGGCTCAAAGGTGCACAAACAACGTCCATTCTACCTTCACGGCACCAAAGCAGATGCCCTGCGAAAGATTATTGAGCGCAATCTCTATGAGTTCGGTTGGTTGGAGGGCTGCATGAGGTCTGAGTGGTGTTCAGCACCATTTACTTTGCCAAAACCCCCACCTGCTGACCAATCCAGGATAGATGCTTGGCGTCTAGTGGTGGATTATAGAGCTCTGAATGCCGCCACGGTACCTGACGCGCATCCCCTTCCTTTAATCGAGAAGGAGATCGCCGCGAGAGCCAAAGGTAAGCTCTTTACTGTGTTGGATTTGCGCCATGGCTTTCCCCAAATGCCACTTCGAAAGGAGGATAGGCATTTGACGGCAATGTGCACGCCCTGTGGCACTGTCCAATGGACTGTACTGCCGATGGGTCTGAAGAATGCGCCGCCGATGTTCCAGAAGATGATGGAGACTTTTTTTTTTCAGAAGCACAAGTCTCTGGATTTACAAGAATTCTGCAGCATCTACATTGACGACCTTCTGATTGCCACGCCGTTGGGAAAAAACGTTGATGAGTGCCTGAAGTTGCACGAAGAACAAGTCCGCAAAGTTCTCGAAGTCCTTCGACAGGAGAAGCTCGTGTGTGGACCCAAAAAGGGCAAAATGTGCCTCCAGAGCGTGGAATCTTGTGGCTCTGTCTTGGAAGATGGGACAAGAAGACCGGCCCCAGGCAAAATGGCTGCCCTGCAGCTATGGGAAAGGCCTAAAACCATCACGCAGCTTCGTGCCTTTTTAGGCTTCTGCAATTCTTACCACGAGTTCCTTCCCCTCTACGCCAAGTTCTCTGGTCCATTGACAGAGTTACTGAAGGTTGGCAAAATAGAAGGAAAGAAGGGATCTCAAGTCAAGCTCAAGTGGACGCCAGAATGTGAAGAGGCCTTTACTGGTCTCAAGGAAGCACTGGCAAATAAGGTTACATTAAAGACTCCGTGGTTGGATGGAAGACCTTTTTATATTCGTACAGACGCCAGTTGTTACGCCATTGGTGCTACGATCGAACAAGTCGATGACGAAGGTCACCACCATCCTCTGGCTTTCTGGTCTCGTAAGGTTACAACAAGACAGCGAAATTCGAGTCCAAGGGAACAAGAAGCCTACGCAATCCTTTGTGCCTTACGGCGTTATTAAGGTTGGAACTTGGGCCATCGCGTTGAGGTACTGACTGACCACAAGTCACTGGAGAGCTGGAGGACAGAACATGTGGATACCCCTGGTGGACCAGCTGGGAGGAGAGGCCGTTGGCATGAAACTCTCAGCAGATTTGACCTCCAGGGGACTTACATTCCAGGGCGCTACAATACAGTGGCCTCAGAGGCTTACTCTGAAGTGAGTTTTCATGGGACAGCGACGGATAAAGCAGAAGTGATCGAGTTTGATAAGGAGGAACAAGCACTGATCAAGAAACATTGTCTTCAATGTTCGATTAAGAATCGGATGAAGGATGAATTGGTCAGATGCAAGGAGATTACCAAGGCAGATCAGACTGAAAGGGTTAACTCTGACTCTGAGTCTTCGCTGCCACTCCTCAAGTTGTTTCCAGTGACAAGATCCAAGGCAAAATCCACGCTCCCTCCAAAACAAAAGGACAAGGAAACTTCCTTCCTCTATGTTGATTGGACGAAGATGTATAAGGAGGACAGGTTCTTTGGGTCTGTATACCACAAGTTGAAA
Organism: Eutreptiella sp. 'Long Island Sound 2002'; assembly: GCA_964036045.1. NCBI lineage: Eukaryota > Euglenozoa > Euglenophyceae > Eutreptiales > Eutreptiaceae > Eutreptiella > Eutreptiella sp. 'Long Island Sound 2002'. The sequence goes on from OZ038379.1 coordinate 58,781,717, forward strand.
GGGGACAAGCCTTACGACTCTGAAGAGACGTCTGATTTCAAGATCCAAGGCGACAAGTTATTTTTGCAAGGACGGATTTGTGTTCCTGATTGTCTAATTGACCAATATGTCAAACATTGGCATCGGAATGAGACATCCCACGGACACTCCCGTGTACTGGAGCATGAGCTAGGACACAGAGTGTACACACGGGACCTCAAGGGTGCCTGTGAGCGAGTTGCCAAAGGATGCAAGCAATGTCAGACGAACATCCCCAAGAATCAAAAGGCAGAAGGATTTTTCAAGGAACTGCCAATTCCTGAGAGGTTGTTTGACAACGTGACGGCGGATGTATTTGAGTTGCGACCAATCCAAGAGGAATATCTCTACACGAGGAAGCCAATTGATGGGGTTTTGTTAATCCAAGACCGCCACAGTGGCTACATCCAGGTCCTCTCTTGCAACACGGAGCATCTCACCTCTGAAATGGTTGCCAAGTGGACTGCAGGTCAGTGGATGAGTAACTGGGATGTTCCCAGTGAAATTCTGACGGACAGTGGGAAGGAGTTCATTGGGACCTGGTGGAAGAGCATGTGTGCTCTATTGGGAGTTCATCATCTTCGTGCCCGAGTCTACGATCATCGAGCCCTCCCTGCTGAATGCGCTGGAAGAATTCCTATCAATTATTCTGAGAAAATTCCTGGCGACTGAAAAAGACTACAATTGGTTGGAGACAATTTACTGTGTCTTGAGGAGATACCATCGGACCAAGAACTACACTGGATTAAGTCCGACTGAGCTTGTTTTTGGTCGTGAGAAGATGGGTCCAGGACCAGTGATGTATCATCCAAGGCAGTGCTACGACGCCTCACAATGGATTGAGAGGATCAAGGATTTAGAGTCCAAGTGGATCCAAGCCAAAGTGGAGAGTCAAGCAGATTCGTTGAAATTAGAAAATCAGTCGAGAACACAAGGAAAGCCCTTCGAGAAAAGCCAGCAAGTTTGGCTTCGTAAGTCAGACGAGACCCTGAAGGACGACAACAAATTGTTACCTTTGTGGGAAGGACGATTCCACGTCAGTGGTCAACTAAGTGAGACTACATTCAACCTTGAGGTTGAACCGGGCAGACATCAAGAAGTACATCGGGACCGTTTGCAGGCCGAAGTACCCTGCCCCAAAGGAAAGTTCAAGCCTCTCTATTGGACTTCGAAGTACCTGAGCGACAGGAAGATGGTCACCAGCAGTTTCGAGTTGGAGAAGATCCTTGATTACAAGAAAAATGCTCGAAACAAGTGGTACTTTCTGTGCAGATGGAAAGGATTCGGTCCAGAAGAAGACAAATGGGAGCCAGCTTCAAGTTTTATCCATGGGTATACGGACACCTTCATCACGTTACTGAAGAAGCACCCTGAGATTGACCGTGAGCTCTCGCTGATCAATAATTGTGTCACCAAGGAATACTTACACGCAGCAGAAGAAGCTCCAATCGTGGCAGAATCCATTCGAGACAAGATCTGATCAGAATTGAAATCGCCGAAACTTTCGAAAAGGTTTACGGTCTACATATACCCTTGGCATTGAGACGAAACAGTCCTGGCACATCGTCTATGTGGTTCGATGAACAGATGATGGGACATTCTGGGATCATCCTGGTCATCATGTCCCTCATTCTCATCATGGTCATCATGTGAATCATGTGCTTCATTGTAGATGATTCCCATCGGAAGCTCCAAAAGGCCTTTATCCTCAACCACGACGACACTCTCGTGTTTTGCTGTCAACTGTGCCCCTCTACTCGCCTTCGGAAGGACTCGTTCGAGTTCGTGCTCATTTCAGAGATTCTGGCACATGACTAAGTCTGATGCAGTTCATGTCTTTGACGGATCTGCTTGGAATGTTATTTCAATCAGCTCTTACATTGGGACTGTTGGTTTGTTTTCCAATCGACCGCTGTCAAAGGGCTTATTAGGACCAAGTGAGGACGATAGTGTTCTCATCTGTGTCGACTCGCTGCTCATCTGTGGATTGTGTTGGAATCCCCCTCAGAATCAGCTCAAATTTGGCAAATTCCTGGTACTAAGCATTGGATGCTTATACATTCTGGGACTATAATGAGTCAATTACCCCTTCTGGCTCATACTGGGTTAAACATGAAGCCCTGGAGACAATACTGACAGTGTGGTGATCACTCACTGGGCGTTCTTGGCTATCATTACTTACATGATTGAATTTCCATCATGGTGATCATCATCATCATGAGGATTTGACCTGGATCGGCTATGAATGAGAACTGGACTACAGTTCAGCACAAAACACAGTATCTATCGACAATGAATTGGACCTATATTGGCTTGCTGTAGACTTCGCTGTCTTCAATCTGTGCGCGATTCACTGATTTTGGTCCCAATTCAGTCACATTTTGTACCATAATCTGGCATCGGGTCTCATGACTGCAAATGACACCGACCAGTTTCACATATATTGGACTCCATGAAGGGATACCCTATTTTTTATACACTCGACGACATGGCGACACTCGTTTTCTGTTTTCTGGCAGTGGGATGTCCGATCCTGATTTCATCATGGATCATGGATCTTGATCATGCATGTACATTCTTCACTCAGACTTCCAATTTTTGATTTTTGGAGCTTGAACAAAGCTGTTTCTCTGTGCCCTAAGGTACCTATGCGTTTCATTCAAGTCGACGGCCATCGCGAAACACAGATCTCAGCACAATTTTGCTCAATTCAGCTCAATTTGTTGCATTTTGTCACAGATTAGTCGGTTTTTGGTCACTTTTGCCGTTTCTTTCACTTCACTTGACCCAGCCTGACATACTGGCGTATGTTTTCAGAGGGGGAGTGTAACGGCAGCAGTGACAGCACTGAATTTATACATCAATGGGATCAGAATTTCAATGATTCTCAGATGTACATTAGTGCAGTAAATTTTCCGCTTGTTTACATGTTTTCCGTTCGCCGCCAGATGTTGCCTGTGAGCGCGCGTCGAGTTGCATTTGTCTTTCGTGATTTCCCAATCGGATTTATTTAAATTTTTTCGAATGATTGCACGTTGAGTCATTATGTGCGATGGATGCACAATGAGATTCTATGTCTGCTCGATTTTTGTAGACCAGGTTTTCTGACTATTCATATTCCACCATGGATTTCAATGGGCTTACAAGTGCTTCGCATATGTCGCTCCCAGAGGCTGAATATGGGTCTCAAGAGGGTCCGTTGGGTTTGGAGATATCAGGGGCAGTGTTGGGCGTTACAACCCCTGGGGTATCAAGGCTACAGGCTTCGCAATTACAAGAACGATCAGCCACTATGCAGCGGTTACACGCAGCCGAAACCCGAGCTCAAACACACACACCCAAACCGCACACCCCAGCCAGGAGTGGCGGGGTACAAGGGAAGCGCACAGACCAACACACACCAACCCCAACACCCAAGCCAGAAGTGGCTGGGCGCAGCCGAAGGCCGAGCCAAAGCACATACACCCACGCCGCACACCCCAGCCAGGAGTGGCGGAGTACAAGGGGAGCACGCACACAAACACGCACACCCCAACACCCCAGCCAGGAGTGGCGGGGCGGAGCCGAAACCCGAGCCAAAACACACACACCCACACCGCACACCCAAGCCAGGAGTGGCGGGGTACAAGCGGAGCGCGCACACCAGCACACACACACCCCAACACCCCAGCCAGGAGTGGCGGGGCGCAACCGAAACCCGAGCCCAAGCACACACACCCACGCCGCACACCCCAGCCAGGAGTGGTGGGGTACAGGGGGAGCACGCACACAAACACGCACACCCCAACACCCCAGCAAGCAGTGGCGGGGCAGAACCGAAGCCCGAGCCCAAACACCCACACCCACACCGCACACCCCAGCCAGGAGTGGCGGGGTGCAAGGGGAGCACACACACCAGCACACACACACCCCAGCACCCCAGTCAGGAGTGGCGGTGCGCAGCTGAAACCCGAGCCCAGACACACACACCCACGCCGCACACCCCAGCCGAGAGTGGCGGGGCGCAGCCGAAACCCGAGGCCAAACACCAACACCCACACTGCACAGCCCAGCCAGGAGGGGCAGGGTACAAGCGGAGCGCGCACACGAGCACACACACACCCCAACACCCCAGCCAGGAGTGGCGGGGCGGAGCGGAAACCCGAACCCAAACAAACACACCTACGCCACACACCCCAGCCAGGAGTGGCGGGGTACAAGCGGAACACAAACACGCACACCCCAACAACCGAGCCAGGAGTGGTGGGCCACAGCCAAACCCCCAGCCCAAACACACACACCCACACCGCACAGCCCAGCCAGGAGAGGCGGGGTACAAGAGGAGCACGCACACCAGCACACACACCCCACCACCCAAGCCAGTAGTGGCGGGGTGCAGCCGAAACCCGAGCCCAAACAAACACACCCACGCCGCACACCCCAGCCAGGAGTGGCGGGGTGCAAGCGGTGCGCGCACACAAGAACACACAAACCCCGACACCCGAGCCAGGAGTGGCGGGGCGCAGCCGAAACCCGAGCCCAAGCACACACACCCACGCCGCACACCCCAGCCAGGAGTGGCGGGGTACAAGCGGAACAGGCCCAAAGCAGACACACACCCCAACATCCCAGCCAGGAGTGGCAGGGCGCAGCCGAAACCCAAACCCAACCACTACCCAGACCGAAACGCAAGCGCCACGCAACAGTAGAAAACCCAGTGTCCATAGCCCGGGCACCGAGGCAGCCCGTGCCATGCAGGTGACCCGGCGTAACGAGATCCAGGGCCCAGGGGTAGGGCTGCATCCTAAGGCCTGCCCTGGTTTGGGACTCGAGGCGGAGCGTGCGACACCCAAGCACCTCGGAACCCCAGTACCAAGAACATGCATGCATGCCTTGGGAGCGGGATAAGCCAGGAAGTCCGGTGAACCCCTAGGGTTCCGCCCAAAGGAGGAGACGTGCGCAAGCACGGGGGCACACCCTCCCGGCATGACAAGCAGTCACGCTGGCGGCGATCAGCCCTCCTGGTGTTGCCCGGGGCCGCTTTGTTGGGGGCCAGCAGTCAGGTCCACATATGATTTTACGATGTCGCCAGATCCCCAAACTCAGTTGCCGCACTATCGCAGAAACCGCCGCAGTCGCGTTCTTCGCGCGGCCGCAATCATTTTTCGGTGATTTTGCGAGATTTGTGCCAATTCTGTGCGCAGGTAAGCCGATTTAAGAAGCGCAATCCGCCAATCGCAATCATATCTTGCTCCTGTAATCAAGGTAGGTAGGTAGGTATCTTCGGGAGCTCGGGATGCCTCCCTTGACATTGCAGGAAGAAGGTCTTACCAGGGGGACGTCCTGTCCCTCCCACTGCCCTATGTCAGGTGCCTCTTGAGCCGCTCCCGCATGTGCTTGGGAAGGCATTGTCGCGGCCACCCGGTCCATGTGTCCCAGGTGGGAGGGTGTCCCCACATGTGTCCATGGGTAGGGCAACATGCCCCCTCCTTTGGGCGGCAGCTCTGGGGGGCTACCCAGCCGTGTGGAGTATCTCTCACCACAAGGGGTATTGCTCCCGCTTGTCTACGGTACGACCGCCTCACTCTTGTGGCTTGAGTTGCGGGGCCACTCTGCTTGGCAGGTGACCCCCTTCTGGCCTGTGTACCGGCTCGCCTGTCACCGGTTGCTTCCATGGCTCCGGGTGACGTTTGCCATGGTCCCCGATGCAGCCTGGCCGGGCTCGGACCAGTGGCCTTGGAGTACCGCTCCTGCCACCCGCCCGGTGGGTCGGCTGGGTCGCCGCAGTGCGTCCGACCGATGGGGTATTGGTTCGTTCCTGTCCCCCGGCCGCCCTACGTGTGTGCAGTGTCCTGGGCCGCTGGGCTCCTGTTCACCGGTGTGCCCGCGCGGTTTGCTGTGGTGCGTCTGCGGTTTCCTGGGCCAGCTGACTCCTGTTCACCGGTGTGCTCGCTCGGTGTGTTGTGTTGCATGTGCGGTGTCCTGGGCCTCTGGGCTCCTGTTCACCGGTGTGAGTGCTGTTTGCGGTGCGTGTGTGCCATGGATGGTTGTGTCCCTCTTCCTCCCCCCCTAATTTTCGTTTTTTTCTCCTTGTTTTTTTTTTTACTTGTTTTTTTTTTTTTTGGGAAAAAAAACAAAAAGAAAAAACAAAAAAGAGAAAAACAGGGGCGCGCGTACACTGCAGGCACAGGCACGGGCAGCTGGTGCGGCGGTGCAATAGCCTTTTGTCCTCTGGCGTGTGTCGTCGGTGCTGTGGCGGCGGTCGCGCCCCAGGGATGCGGCTCGCGCGTCCTGATGTACACGGGCTTGGGTCAGGGCGGGTTTGGTGAGCCGGCCGCAATCATTTTTGGGTGATTTTGCGAGATTTGTGCCAATTCTGTGCGCAGGTAAGCCCATTTAAGAAGCGCAATCCACCAATCGCAATCATATCTTGCTCCTGTAATCAAATGACGGTCATCTCATCAATCCATAGGGAGATATTTTTAAAATGCCGCCTTTTTTGGCCTTTTTTGGCACTTTTTCACAAAGAAAGTCGCATAAGTGGATTTTGGGGAGGTCTCGTGAGATTTCAAATTGGTCAAGCTTCTCCCTAAGGTTAGTTTGGCCTTAGCAAACCACCATATGTGACCCTAAATGTTGGTGCATCAAGATAAATAAGTGGCGGGTGCCAAAAGTGCCCCAAAACAGCCATATTTGCCCAATTTCACTTGTAATTGTTGCATAAGTAGATTGCCATTTTTCATGAAAAAAACGGCCAAAAATGGGCGTTTTTTGGTCAAAAATTGAGTTTCTTTGCTTCAGACGAGTAGTTGAAGACCCCCCGCCCCTATTTCGGGGGTGCTGGATGAGAAAGAACAGGTTAAAGAGGCACAGAGATCACGAAAAATCCATTTACAGCATCCGTATGAACCAAAATTTGCCATTTTTCATGAAAAGTTGGCAGAGAAATGGCCCTTTTTGGTCAAAAATTGATTTCTTTTGGCTTCAGTCAAGCAGTTGAAGGACCCCTCCCCCTATTTTGAGCGTGCTGGATGCGAACAAGCAGGTTTTAGGGGCACACAGATCAGAAAAACACAGTTTACGGCATGCGTATGCACCAAATTGTGCCATTTTTCAAGAAAAAATGGCCAAAAATTGCCGTTTGTTAGTCAAAAATAAATTTTCTTTGCCTTAGACAAGCAGTTGACGCCCCCCCCCCCCTATTTTGAGGGTGCTGGATGCGAAAAAGCATGTTGTATGGACACACGGATCGCCCAAACACAATTGATAGCATGCTAACTACTTAAAAGGGATTTTTTTTTCATGCTGCAGGTTTTGGGATTTTTGGACGTCATAAAATCCTATGTGCTAGCAGGATGTAAGCCGCCTCCCCTCTTCAAGCGTGGAGTCTCTTCCTGTTTGTCACAGCGGCAACGCCAGCGGGAATCATTGGGCGCCTCCCCACGACGGAGTGCACCCACCTACCTACCTGCCTGGGAATTGAACCCAGGACCTGTCAAAAAGAGGTGCCCCAGCCCCCTAGGGTGCACACCACTCGATAGCTAAGCATTCATGAGAAAATATAGAAAAATGTATGGGCTCTGGATCAATGTCAGCGCCTCGGTCAGTCCAGGAAATAGTGTTCATGTCCGATCAATTGGGGGGTCAGGAACCACACAACATCCAAAGTTCAGTGCTTGGCTTTATGGGTCAAAATGCTTTGTCACCCCCTTTTTTTGATAGGCAAATACTAAAATAAAAATGTAGTATGCCTCTAGACATCTCTAACACAGCTAAAGCTTATCTTTTGGCATGGAAATACACTTTTTTGTACTCCCCCCTTGTGCTTTGGTGGCGACCACTGTCGCATGTTAAGAAGAAAAGGGAATTTGTCTTGACCTCCCCATGGTTTCAGCATCTTTTCAAAATTACCTTAAACTTCCCTAACACTGTAAAGAGGGTGCTACACCAGGGCAGTCGCCAGTCTTGCCCTTGTTGTAACAGACTCCTAGAGTGCCCACTGCGCTCGGAGGCGTCGCTGGGGCGGCTGTGGCTTGGTAGGGGGTTAGAATGGGCATGCAAAGTCATGTTATCATGCATCCCCCACTCCGATTGGCAAAACGCAAAGCCCAACGCAGGATACGGTCAGGTCACGCACTCTGAGTGTCTGTGGTATTTGCAGGCTGTACCTGTCCTGTGTTTGTGGCGGGGGGGTGGCGTTAAAATTGTTTGCCCCTTGGTGGGGTCTTGAGATTCTGGACAGTGGTCCTTGAGGCATTGGTTCTGCCAGAAGGCGGCCTACTTTTCTGTGGTCACTCAGGGATATCTGAAAAGAAGAGATGCAAGGGATGAGGGCCTTATCTATGCGCAACGACCGAAGATACACCTAAATCGGTCAAATGACGGCCGAGAAATGTTTCTGAGGGTACACACCTGACGAGATTCTCCATGTCCATTAAATGCACATTTTTACGCATTTGTATTTCATCACAGGAATCTTAAATCCTTGGAATCGTACGCAGAGAAAAGCGGCGCGCAGGGGCCTGTCTTAATTCACGGCCGGAAAAGCCAAAGAAAATAAGATTATAACAGTATGTCACGTAGTATTCAAGAAATGACAAAACACACATTAGATAAAAAACGTAAAGATTCCACCCATGGTTATAGATTAATTCAAGAAGAAAGAATTGGGAAATTCAATCAGAGTTCAAAGAAAAATGTATAAACATACAGGTTGTTATTCCTTCGCATGCAGCATACACATTGCTTGTCTCGTGTTACCGTTGACGAGTCGTGTAGCAGCACAAACGTAGAGTAGAGGATTGATTAGCAGATTGCATGATGATTAGAGGTGAGAATAGGGCAAAACTGATGGCCTTCGGCCAGGGAGTGGTTGTCACGGGGGGCTACCGGTCCTCTCCTGCGATGCAATGCGAGGCAACAGTGACTTCTGCTCTTACAGCACAACCTCTCCTCTTGTTGCACTGATTGGAACATACATATGAGCGCATATTCGTTGCTTCGCTTGTGTTTCGTTTTAACCACCCATCTCTCTGCAGCGGTAGGTAAGGTGGATAGGCCCAGGAGGGGCCGCCCCCTGGTTGAGTCAGTGACTGTAACCAACACTGGGTATGATTTGATTGTGATGGAGTGGTTAAAAATAGGTGGCTGCCGAACTCGTGCATACTCGTGCATGCATATGACGCATCAAAGGGTAGACCACGCGAAGTGCGCTTGGTGTGACCCTTGTTTAGGTTACCCAGGGGCTCCGCCCTACGTTCTTTCAGAGAAGGAGTGGAGTTTCTTAAGCTTGCTTGATTGATAGGGCTGCTTTCAGACAGCATATTACTTTCCTGTCAGAGACCCGTATAATACGGCGAGGCAGGTTAGGTTCCTCAGCTGAAAGCGGTCCTGCATTTGCCTCTGTTGTGAAGTGGGCCAGGTCAGGGTGATGGGTTCACCAGCAATTTTCTTCTGCCCAGCTATATCGGGCGCTGATCACGAAACAACATTCCCTTTCTGCCTACGTCAGGCTCTGTATGGCGTCAAGAAGACATACTCACACGCTGTACACGCAAAGAGAGCACTCCTTCCCTCCAAGCCCTAGCAAGCAAACGTGTTGTGACGTCCCCGTTAGGCGACAGCAGCTTAGTGGCGCCGTGTTCTCTTGCGTTCTAACAGGAGGAGCACTAGGGCCCGTGAACTCTCCATGTACAACACAAAGTAGCGTGTGAGTGTAGGAGTGGTAGGCCTGGGTGAGGGCTAGAGCACAGTCGTGTTCGCTCACCCTTCGAAGGCTGGTGCCACGGTAGTGAGTGTAGGACCTGTAGTAAGTGTATCACTGTCCCGCTTGCTTCCTAAAATTTTATCAGGGTTTTTGTTGGGCAGTGGCAGTGGTAGCGTATGTTTTGGCCGTCTAGCAAACATGCGTTTTCGTGCCTCGTAGCTTTTGGCCACCCCTCCCCTGTAGTACGCAGGTAGGTAGGCAAAACCAATACCTCGGCGTTAGCGCTGGGTATTTCCCCAAGGATGTTTGGTGCCAGCACAGAAATCGGGCACCTAGGGGAGGAGTAAAGAAGGTCCCTACCAGGACCGGCCCCTGCTGTGCCCCTTCCGCCTGTAACCCCTGCTGACTTGCTCCTGATCAGCGATTGCATTCCTCAAAATCCAGGGTCCAAAATCTAACAAAATAGAAAATAAAATCCTCCTTCAACCCTGAACAGCAACCAGATCCCACAAATACAGCAATAACCCAATCCACTATCCAATCCACACTGCGGGCTTCCGTTCAGCACACCGGTCGTCCCACGGTGGCGGGCATGTACAAGAATTGCACCAAAGAGGAAAGCCCTGAAATTGGCATATGAACACAAACAAAGCAAAGTTGGGGAAAGATCGAAACGTACACAATCACAGCCATAGACCCCTCATTCCCTGGACTCAAGACCTTCCCCTGACTCACCCACATGATGCCCTGAACCCAGTCAAATAAGATGGCTAAATGCCATGTGTCAAAAGTCACTACACAAACCCCAAAAATGTGTTCCCTCGCAAGCCTCCAAATCCTAGCCCAATAGGGGAGGTGGCGTGTCATGGCTTAGAGTGGCACTCAGGACCATGCCCTACCCTGACATAACCTTGGTTGAGCTTGGGGTCGATTGGGCTTGAAGAAATGCCCCATGAAGATGACCTCACAACATGGCAAAATCAGGCAAATCACACCATAGTGCCCAAAATTCAATTATATACTCATAAATGCATACGGCAAATATTCAAATGCTCCAAGCATGTGTCAAACCGGATAGTAAAACACAAGGGTGATATAGACCAAAAATCCATGCCCAAGAAGGCCCCATCATTGGCCCCGAAACCCCTCGGGTTTTGTACATGACATGCTTCACAAGTCAGCTCATGAGTTTGACACCTAATTTTGTGAGGCCTCGTGTGCCAAGCCAAAGTGACCACGTGATCCGGCATATGGTGAGGTACAACATCGAAGTATTTGCCAACATATAAGCAACATACCATAGTCCACAGATCTCTGGGCACTTTACTGTTAGCCGACCAGTTGAGCACATAAAACACAAAAATGAGCATAAAATGAGGTCAAAAATATGCAAATAATGCCAAATTCAAGATAATTACAATAGTATATAACTTCGCTCACCCATGGTATCAACATATGATTCAAAACACAATTGCTTTGGACCATTTGCAAACAATCCCCCCACTTGGATCCCCACATGGACGCATGGGGACACCTTCGAACTTCCTCCCAACACGGACCACGAAAATGGGAAAATTGATATTGGCGCTTGTGGGTCGCTCTGTAATCCCTCCCACATGCACTACATGAACGGTAGACTTAGTCTAACGCTATGGAGTGCACCATTGGGACATGGGGGAAGCCCTTGCCACGTATGACTCCGCATATCTTCCTACAAACGGAGATATATAACGTGGGCGTGAGCATATCGAAGCACATACCATGCATATAACACATACCCTCAAAACTTGGCTCCCACCATGGTATGCCATGCCCCTCCATGGACATAACTTCACGTTACAAATACGTAGGAACCCAAAGAAAGTTTCTATGCAACACCAACACTCATGCAGTACACTCGAAAGTCGCAATAAAATATTCAGTTGCATGGCCCAAGAGTTATATATCACTTTCTACCCTACTGACCATTATCCCTTGCTATACCGGGCATGTGTACACACCAAAAGCGATTGATGCTTTCCAAATTAAGTTGGGACCAAGGCTGTACAAACCCAATTCTCACAATTGATATTCCCCACCGTGAGCCGGAGATATGATTCTTCAAAGTGGCCTCAGGGAATCACTTTTGTTTCGACTATATCTCCAAGCAAAATGGAGGACACAACAAAAGGAAGGGTGATTCGTGATCGGGGAAAAATGTCTGACCACTCGAGATTCATCATATCAAGTGCGGCGATGTCGAAGTCGAAAATCCGATTCTGAAAGTCTGAAAAAATCGGATTAATTTTGCGAGTGTATAATATGAAAATTGCGGAAGCAACGAACCCTCTACTGATGAAATCTGACCCTTCATCGAGGTTTCCGCCAAAATATCTGTAAATAACAGTTAACGAATCGGTTACCGCAAAATCGCGAGCCAACTGACAGTCGCCGATGCATTGACAATCAGAACGGAAGGCTGAAAAATCACAGAAACTTTATGATAAAAAAACCCTGTTGATTCCTGATAATCTGATATATAAATCTCAGCTGGCGGCGCCTCGGTACTGAATATGGCCGCTCATAGCCGGAAGAACCAAACCAATCACACTATCACATCGGGTTAGATCAGGTGGAAGGGAGAGTATGATATCAGCCAATGGCGGTCTGCCGGCACATAGATACACACCCCAAGTGACCCAAAGATGCGCACGGGGGTCCGGACCGGCTTCACCCCCCTTCTCAGAGCGTTGTTACAACTCGGAAGTCATTGAAGAGAGGACGGGAGGACCCCAATGGGCTCCAAACCCTCCCAAGGACACATGGAGGCCCCACACACGTCGTAGACGTCCCCCACGCCCCAAGGGAGGGGTGAGGACACTGATAATCGGTGCCCTACGCCCTATCCGGTCTCCTCTTGATCTACAACATGGACCAAGGGGATCAAAGATAGAGAAACGTCGTCGGTCGACCTGAATAAGTATACCACAATGAAATATATATGTGGAGATGGAGTGAAGGGGGTAGATGGCCAATCAAGGCCCAAAGAACCCCAGATGAACGCCCTCACCCGTCTCCCAAGCACAAAAACAAACAAAAATGCCAAGGGGGATCCATTATGGTGCTACAGCAGCCACCAAATGGACCAACACGTCCTTGACATTCAAAGAAATATTATTTTTCTTCAGATAGTCCATCCAGACCGTGGTGTACCTCGGCACAAAACTGCTCGGAGGCTCCCACGAATCCCTGGATGCGGCGAATCACTTCCAACCGACTTTATAAAGCCTCCCCCCAGGCGTCCCCGGGTCCGGCTTGTCCGCCAGGATTCTCTCGGCGGTGAAGTCGTCGTCCTCACCCTCGTCGTCCGAGTCCACATCGCCGGCTGTAAACTCGAATGTGACGGGACGTTCGCTGGGGTCTGGTGCTCGGGGACGAAGCTGGGTGTGGTCGCGGTCCAGGATCTTGTTATCCCCCACACGAACCGCATACACATCCTGTCCGACCTTCCGCACGATTACCCCCGGCACATACCAAGACGCCTTCTGATGCCTGGACAGGTAGGTAGGTATCTTCGGGAGCTCGGGATGCCTCCCTTGACAATGCAGGAAGAAGGTCTTACCAAGGGGACGTCCTGTCCCTCCCACTGCCCTATGTCAGGTGCCTCTTGAGACTGATGCCCGGACAGGACATCCTTGTGGTGCCGCTCCACCGATACGGTGTCCTGGAGAGCATACTTCTGGACCTTTCCCTGCTTGAAGTACTTGGCCCTCTTGTCATGCTCGTCCTGAAGTGCTTTGCACACCTTGGCCGCCGTGTCGTCCGCCTCAGCAATCCTAGCATTCGCATCCCGGGCCACTTTGCCATGGTTCAACCACGGGAGAGTGCGTGACACTCGATCCCGCAGGAACAGGATACTGTGGGGCGACAGTCCATTGGGTCCCGGAAGGTCATGGTACGCCTGGAGTACTCTCCACAGCGAATTGTACCAATTCCGGCCCGGTTCGTCGATGTGCAGCTGGCGGAACGTTTCGAACATCTGCCGCCCGGCCACCTCAGCCCGGCCATTCAATCGGCTGTGGTACGCCACAGTCTTGGTGCGCCGAATGCCTATGTGCTTGCACAGCGTCTTGAACCACGTCCCCACAAATTGACTGCCCCGATTGCTGCAGATGACAGCTGGGACATCAAAAATCGTCAGCCAATGCCTGATCATGGCATTACGGACGGTCTTGGCCTGCAGCCCCACTCCATGCTTGTCCTTCTTGTCCTTCCTCTTGGACTTCTTGCCCGGGACCGCCACGATATACCCGCTGTGCCTATCCACCGCCAGGATGACACAGTCATAGGTCTCTCATTCCACGGTGACCTCCGGCGTGGCAAATACATCCATGGCCACGGACCGCATAGGGGCTTCCGGTATAGCCGTATACACCGGGTTGCCAGCTGTGGAGTGGTTGGGGCTCTTCGTGGTCAGACACACGGCGCAGTCGCTGCAGTACTTGTCCAGAAGGGCGTAGTACCCCGGTATGAACTTGAAGCGCCACTCCAGGTCCTGCTGCATCTTGTCCTGACCAGGATGCATGAGCTGGGCGTTATGCCAGTGGTCAATGAGCTCCTCCATTCTGTTCTCAGGGACCAATAGCTTGTCCTTGAGGAACAGTTTGTCACCATCCTCGGTCAAGCCCTCAGGCCATTCGTCGTCCGACGGGGCGCTCACCGCATTCCAGTACTTGCTCCAGTGATCGGATGCCGCAAAGTCACCCGACCAGTCTTCTGTGAGCACCGACCTGACCAGCTCTACAGGGGCCACCATCCACCGCTCGAGGGTTTCGTCTCGAATACCTTGGACTCGGGCGCCCCGGAACTTGGCCAGGTCCGTACGGTCTGCCATCACCACAAAGCACTTGACCCCCTCTTGCTCCATGGCCTTCTCCATCTCGATGATGCGCTTGGCCTCCTCGTTCTCCTCAGCGTCTCCATGGCTGGATATGTCCATCCATGCCTTGTCCGCGGGGTAGGCCCATCGACTGAGGCAATCTGCCACAGTGTTGTCCTTCCCCGGGACATACACGACGCTGAGATCAAACTTGGCGAACGTCTCATGCCATCGGGCCCTCCTTGCCGCCGGTCCCGAGGGGGTGTCAACGTGCTCCTTGTGCCAGCTCTGCAGGGACTGATGGTCTGTACAAACCACCACCGGTTGCAATCCGATGTGGCTAGACCACTTCCTGAGCGCACAAACAAGGGCGTACGTCTCCTTCTCCCTCGCGGTCCAGGTCCAGCGTTGGCCCTTGGCCAGGATCCGGCTCCAAAACGCTATGGGTACGTGTGACCCGTCGTCCCGGATCTGCTCGAGGACTGCACCTACAGCATTCTCCGAGGCGTCCGTTCGTAGCATGAATCCCTTGTCCGGGTCAGCCAGGAACAGCCCCAACTGCCCCAGGAGTCGCTCCCTCAGGCGGCTGAACGCATCTTCGGCCTCAGGGGTCCAGGCAAGCTTCTTCTTGCTCCCCTTCTGGCCATCGAACTTCCCCACCTGCAGCATTATGTGCAGCGGCCCCGAGAAATCTGCATACATCCGGACATAGCCCGAATAGTAATTGCAGAACCCCATGAAAGACCGGAGTTCGCTGATGGTCTGGGGCTTCTCCCAGTGATGCAGGGACGCCAGCTTCCCAGGCATGGGACGGCGTTGCCCGTGACCAACCACGTGACCCGCGAACTCCACTTCCTTCACGAAGAGTGAGGCTTTGGTGGGCTTGCACACCATGTTGTGCTTGTCCAACTCGCTGAGCACTCGGCGCAGATCCTTCTCATGCTCTTCGATGAGCTCGTCCTCAGTCATGTGTTCCGTGCCAGATCCGATGATGATGTCATCCACAAAGGGGTCGGCACAGTCCCGAACAGGACCGAGTAGGTCCTCCATAATGCGCTGGAAAGCGGCGTTGCCATTTTTGGCGCCCATAGGCACCACTTTCCACTGCATGGGCCCCAGCGGCGTCGACATCGCTGTGCAGGGCCTGGAGTCCGGGTGTAGCGGCATCTGGTGATAGCCGTGTTTCAGATCTAACACCGTGGAGATCCGCTTTTTCTGTTGCTTTTGGAGGATGGTGTCGATCAGCGGAAGCGAGTACGAGTCGTGCTCGGTTTGCTCGTTCAAACCCCTGTAATCCACCACTAACCTCCACTCGCCCTTCTCCTTCTTGGGCACGATGAAGGCTGGGCTGGCCCACTCACCGTCGGAGGGTTCGATCCATCCTTGCTCAATGAACTCGGCCAACAACTTCTTCATGGCCTTGGCCCGATCGCCCTGAAGTTGGTACTCCCGATGACGATAGATCTTGGGTCTCGGCTTCAGCTTGATCCTCGCTGCGCCAAACCTCCCACGATCTGGAGGGTTCTTGTTGGCGACGCCACTGAATAGCCGTGGATAGGCATTGATCAGCCTCTCTTTCAGCTGAACGACCTTCGGGTTCTCTTGGGCCTCTTCAGCCGCTTGCTTCGGTATCGATACAACCGACCGCACTGCGGTATATGCCTCTTCCGGGTCTGAGTCCGACTTCTCCTCGTCCGATATGCCGGCTTCATCGTCCTGGTTCTTGTTGCTACCGGCCCCTCTTCTTGGAAAGTCCCACGTCGGCGGGTCGGACCCAACCGGACCATCATATTGGTCCGCGATGTGATCCATGACCCTCGCCACGAACTCATCCTTCTCCTACTTGCCGGTGACCAACATCTTGTCATCCCACCAATGCGGGAATGTGACCATGGCCCGCCTCTTCTTGGCTGCAACACGGTCGTGCATCCCCATCCGCATGTAGTTGACGAGTTTGTCGATCTCGGCGTGGGACAATACGTCAATGCCATCAACTGGCTGATCTGTCCCCTCCTCGGGCCCGAACATGACCCGCATGAGCACCAGCTCAACCCTACGGATGAATGCTTCATCACCAGTGGGCTGGGCTTGCGCCCCATCCACCAGGAAAACCTTGGTACCCCACGCTTGACCCGGGGAGGGCATTGATACACCCTTGGCGTCGATGAACCACTCCTCCTCTGGCACGAATGACATCTCAATCAGGGTGATGGAGTCCAGCGTCGACTTGAGACCGTCCAGCGGAGATGGGGTGGATCCTAAGCCGGTTATGACCAGGATCCCCTTCGCCCTATCCGCGACGATCTTCTCCACCGTACGTCTGGTATTGTCCAGGGAGCCATGCCAATGCATGGGCCCCCACTCCTTCAAACCCCAATGCCGGTGCCAGGCTGAATCTCCTCGATGACAATGCCTCCTACACTTCAGCAAGAGTGGGGCATCCGGGGAAGCGAAGACGTCCGTCTCAGGCGCTTCGGCTCCCAGCGTCTGGATCATCCTGGCATACACCTGCGGCGCCGGTCCATACTCCGTGAGCTGAACTCCACGGTCTCCTCTGGACTCGGCACCCACAGCTTGCACCGCTTGGACGATCCGATCCTCTTCCTCAGCATTCCATTGGGATGATCCGCATGCATAGTCCGTGGACAGCCATGTGAGGCATTCATCATCCTCCCGGACCAGCGTTGCACGATGGGGAAGGGCTCCAATGGCGTTGGCCACCATGAAGTCATACCCCATGATCATATCCCAATCAGTAATGTCGGCCACATAGAAGTTCCCGGATAGAGTGCTTCTCTTCGTCAAATCAGGGGGGTTCAAGCGCTCATGCTCCCAGAATTCCATACTGATAGTGGCCTCATGGGTGCCACCAGCCATAATCTCTCCGTTGGGGACCTTCAGGCGGACCGGTCTCCGGCTGGGCTGCAGGAGTTCCTCGTTGAACAACCCTCTCCGGACCAGGGTCACCTGGGCACCCGTATCCACCAACACATCCACCACCTTCTTCTTTCAAGTGCAACTGCCGCTCGTCACCATGAGGCGTATGGACGACTCTCACGGCATGCAACTCTAGCACGTCCGGGTGCATCAGGACTTCAACGGTATGGTCACGGATGGTGTAGATCTTGGGCTGGTCCTGCGCATCCACGGGGCTCTCCGTGGTCGCTCCTTCCTTCTTGCCATGTCCCGTACCCACATGTACTTCCCTTGGCAGGGCGCTCCAGGGCTTGGGAGTGGAAAAACTCAGTGGTTTTGGCTCTTCCGGAGCCTTCTTCGGCACCCGATGTGCCTCGGATTCCTCAGGAATTCCACTGATTTTCGGAGGAGAGACCTCCGAGGTCCCACTCTTTTGGGGGATCCTCTAGACTGGACTTCCCGCAGCCCCTCTCCGGCTGCGATCCGCCAGGACTTTGTCCACCACGTTGCTGAGCTTTGAGTTCCTCCAACGTCCTCAACATGTCCTCAGCAACCTCCTCGATCGACCTCACTCGTCGGTCTCTGCAAGGTCCACCACCATAGCCTCTTCCTCCGCCTTTCCCTTTGCTTTTGCCTTGGCCTTTTCCCCCATCTCCGCCCTTCGCCTTCCAATCGGCAATCCGCTGCTCCTTGGGCTTCTTCTCGGGGTGGGCGGTGAAGTAGGTCTTCTTGTCCGCCTCATACACCTTGCACTGACCGTGGTCGTGTGCATGGTTGTTTCCCTTGCCATAACAGACCCAGCACCCGTCGTGCTGAGACCTGTACTCCCGGAACGAGAGCGGTGGGTTCCCGATCCTCCTTGGCTCTTTGCCCTTCTTGGGTCCCACCCGGCTCCATCTGGACCAATCCTGCCCATGGTCCCTCACGTTGTGCGCCACAAACGCGAAGAAGTGGGCCTCCTCATGATCCTCCCAGGACCCGGTCCAGTGGTCTTGGCCACTTCCACTACCATCTTCCGCAGAGTTGGCCGTGTCCTCCTGGATCTCCCGATGATGGCGGTCGTCTCGGTGGCCTCGTTGTCCATGGCATTGTCGATCCTGCACGTGGGCCTCGTTCTTGGCGTTGAGCTTCAGCTCCACCGTGATGTACTTCACGATCTCGTCCAGGTTCATGCGGGCGAAGATGACCTGCATCCTCAGCGGCTCCCCGCGCCTCCACTCCATGTTGTTGAGGCGCATCAGCCTTTGCCCCATGGTGTCGCCAAATTCCTCCACGTACACGGCGTTCTTCAGTCCCAACATCCGGTTGGGCTCGCCCAGGTTCCTCCTGAAGAACTCCATGATACCCGCATGGGTATCCTGTGCCGCCATGAACCTCACCGCCACGCGCTTCTTCGCTCTCTTCTTTTCCTCGTCCTCCACTCTCCTCTTCCAGTGGCCGGGGAGGACGTCCTTCAGCAGGTGGCGGATCTCGCTGGCCTCATTCCAGTCCTCCACCAGCTTGAGGGTTCTTCGGTACTTTCGGATGTACCGATTCCATTCCCGGACCCTCAGCTCTCCGCGCTCCAGCGGCAGCGGAATGGACCACAAATCCTCCAACTTCTGGTTCGGGGCGTCCACTCGCTCCTCGTCCTCCAGCCACTGGAGGCAGGCCTGCTCTGTCTGGATCGCTCCCTCGCGGATCTGATCCCTGAGCTCCTCCTTCAGGTCCTGCGCCAGCCTGTGT
Source organism: Eutreptiella sp. 'Long Island Sound 2002' (assembly GCA_964036045.1). Classification (NCBI taxonomy): domain Eukaryota; phylum Euglenozoa; class Euglenophyceae; order Eutreptiales; family Eutreptiaceae; genus Eutreptiella; species Eutreptiella sp. 'Long Island Sound 2002'. Next base: position 58,800,919 of record OZ038379.1, read on the forward strand.
GGGAATGTCCGGTATACCCACTTGTCCCTTGGCGCTCCTCTCATCTCGCCGACAACCTCCTCGGCGAAGTCCTCTGAATCCTGGATGAAGTCGTCCGGGTTGGAGAGGTTGCCATCGTAATAGGGGATTTCGATTCCCCTGAGGTCGTCAATCCTGATGGCGTCTCCGACGTCCGCAGCCACTAAGCCACCGAGACGGATACCACCTGTGGCCTGGGGTGTGAGTACACTCCCCGTACATCCCTCTCCTCCATGGAGTGCGGTCGAGTTGGGCCTGAACCCATGGGATTTGGAATGCGGGAAGGACTTGCTCCACCGGCTGTCCATATCCCCGAATGGGGGTCCCTCACCCACAGGTTTCCGCCTGGGTGGCCTCGACCATGTCCGTCGGCGCTTCCCATGGTTCGTCCCTGCATGGTCTGGCTCTGGATCTCCTCTTCCGCATAAACTGCATGGGCAGTCGTAGTGGTCCGTAGATCCTGGGCGGCGTGGGACATCTGTACCGTCAGGCTCCTCGGGTCGGTGGTTACGTGCCCTTCCTGCATGGACCCAGCCGGTGCCGTGTGTTCCCCGAGCATTGTGGATTCGCTGAACATCGGAACAAATGGCAGCCCACCCGGGTCAACACGCGGAGGCGCGTAAGGTGCCTCTGCAGGGCCGCCCATGGGTTTATCCATGGCGCTCTGGAGGGTCTTAACCCGCTCCACCAGCTCTGCCGCTGCTGGCTTTGCCGGGAGCTCCGGACCAGAGGTGAGGGGCTGTCGCTCCTCTAGCCTTTTCAGGCGTTCCGACATGTCCTCCACTAGGTGGAGGAGGCTGTCCACCACTCGCTGCTGCTTCTGCAGGGCCAACTCCAGATTCTCCCGGTACTGGTCCTGTTCCGCTCGCAGCTCCGCCATGTCTCTCTGCGGCCAACTGGTCATCCAGGATCCGGGCGACGTCCTCCTCTAGGCCATCCTTCGCGTTGTCCAGGCGGTCGAGGCGATGCACGATGTCGTCCATCCCCGTCGTTGGGTACTTGCCCATGAGGAGGGACACGTGCTCGCAGTGGCATTCAGCGTTCTTTCCACCTGATCTCGCGCATCCCGCGGTTCCTGGCGCCTCGGACTCCTCCGCCATGGGTGTGTCGCCCATGCTATCCCGCGTTGGCTCCGTGTGCCGGGCCACAGGCGCCTTTCTGGCTCTGGCGGGCCGCTCCAACGCCTCGGCGTCATGCTCCAGGCTGGGTTCTGGGGCCGTGTTCGCCTTTGTGGGCAGTCTGGCCGTCTCCTCCAACTCCGAAGGTTGCTCATAAGCTGTCCTATAGCCCTCGGAGTGCCCCTTGGAGTCCCACAGCCTGACCGGGCTGGGGTCCGTATCCATAGCCCCGGCGTCCCCTGCCGCAGGCTTGGGTGACCCGCACTTCCAGTAGCGCCGGGCCCGTCCTCTGTTGCTGCCTGAATGGCAGGTCTCCTCAGAGTTCTCCGCGGCGGAGCGGAGGTTGCATGCCTTTCGGCAGCGACGCTCACACATGGAGACTAGGTCCTCCATGTCGAGTCCTCCTCTTCCCGAACGTCGCACTTCTCTCCGGGCTTCAACTTCCGGAGTTCGCCATGCTCCTGAGCGTCTCGGCTCTTCTCTGGCTCCAATCTCCGGCGTGGTCTCCACCGAGTCCACAATACGCACCCCGGGCGTACTTTGGCAGGGCTCATAGGGGCCCAAGTCCCCGGGTCAGCGGTAGGTAGGGGCAGCAGGTACGCCTCTGCTACCATAAAGAAGGTCCCTACCAGGACCGGCCCCTGCTGTGCCCCTTCCGCCTGTAACCCCTGCTGACTTGCTCCTGATCAGCGATTGCATTCCTCAAAATCCAGGGTCCCAAATCCAAAAATATAGAAAATAAAATCCTCCTTCAACCCTGAACAGCAACCAGATCCCATAAATACAGCAATAACCCAATCCACAATCCAATCCACACTGCGGGCTTCCGTTCAGCACACCGGTCGTCCCACGGTGGCGGGCATGTACAAGAATTGCACCAAAGAGGAAAGCCCTGAAATTGGCATATGAACACAAACAAAGCAAAGTTGGGGAAAGATGGAAACGTACACAATCACAGCCATAGACCCCTCATTCTCTGGACTCAAGACCTTCCCTTGACTCATCCACATGATGCCCTGAACCCAGTCAAATAAGATTGCTAAATGCCATGTGTCAAATGTCACTACACAAACCCCAAAAATGTGTTCCCTCGCAATCCTCCAAATCTTAGCCCAATAGGGGAGGTGGCGTGTCATGGCCTAGAGTGGCACTCAGGACCATGTCCTACCCTGACATAACCTTGGTTGGGCTTGGAGTCGATTGGGCTTGGAGAACTGCCCCATGAAGAGAACCTCACAACATGGCAAAATTAGGCAAATCACACCATAGTGCCCAAAATTCAATTATATACTCAAAAATGCATACGGCAAATATTCAAATGCTCGAAGCATTTGTCAAACCGGATAGTAAAACACAAGGGTGATATAGACCAAAGGTCCATGCCCAAGATTTTCCCATCATTGGCTTCGAAACCCCTCCGGTTATGTACATGACATGCTTCATAAGGCAGCTCATGAATTTGAGACCTAATTTTGTTAGGCCTCGTGTGCCGAGCCAAAGTGACCACGTGATCCGGCATATGGTGAGGTAGAACACCGAAGCATATGCCAACATATAAGCAACATACCATAGTTCACAGACCTCTAGGCACTTTACTGTTAGCCGACCAGCTGAGCACATAAAACACAAAAATGAGCATAAAATGAGGTCAAAAATATGCAAATAATGCCAAATTCAAGATATTTACAATAGTATATAAGTTGGCTCACCCATGGTATCAACATATGATTCAAAGCACAATTGGTTGGGACCATTTGCAAACAGTCCCCCCACTTGGATCCCCACATGGACGCATGGGGACACCTTGGAACCTCCTCCCAACACGCACCACGAAAATGGGAAAATTGATATTGGCGCTTGTGGGTCGCTCCGTAAACCCTCCCACATGCACTATATGAACGGTAGACTTAGTCTAGCGCTATGGAGTTCACCATTGAGACATGAACGAAGCTCTTGCCACGTATGACTCCATATATCTTCCTACAAACGGAGATATATTACATGGGCGTGAGCATATCGAAGCACATACCATGCATATAACACATACCCTCAAATAGTGGCTCCCACGATGGTATGCCATGCCCCTCCATGGTCATAAGTTCACGTTAAAAATACGTAGGAACCCAAGAAAAGTTTCTATGCAACACCAACCCTCATGCGATACACTGGAAAGTCGCAATAAAATATTCAGTTGCATGGCCCAAGAGTTATATATCACTTTCTACTCTCTTGACAATTCTCCCTTGCTATACCGGGCATGTGTACACACCAAATGGTTCTGAAATTAAGTTGAGACCAAGGCAGTTCGAACCCAACTCTCACAATTGATATTCCCCACTGTGAGCCGGAGATATGATTCTTCAAAGTGGCCTCACGAATCACTTTTGTTTCGACTATATCTGCAAGCAAAATGAAGGACACAACAAAAAGAAAGGGTGATTCGTGATCGGGATAAAATGTGTGACCACTCGAGATTCATCATATCAAGTGCGGCGATGTCGAAGTCGAAAATCCGATTCCGAAATTCTGAAAAAATTGGATTAATTTTGCGAGTGTATAATATGAAAATTGCGTAAGCAACGAACCCTTTACTGATGAAATCTGACCCTTCAGCGGGGTTTCCGCAAAAATATCTGTGAATAACAGTTAACCAATCGGTTACCGCAAAATTGCGAGCCAACTGACAGTCGCCGATGCATTGACAATTAGAACAGAAGGCTGAAAAATCACGGAAACTTTATGATAAAAAAACCCTGTTGATTCCTGATATTCTGATATATAAATCTCGGCTGGCGGCGCCTCGATACTGAATATGGCCGCTCATTGCCGGAATGGCCAAACCTATCACACCATCTTATCGGGTTACATCAGGTGGATGGCAGAGTATGATATCAGCCAATAGCGGCTTGCCGGCACATAGATACACACCCCAAGTGACCGGAAGATGGCCACGGGGGTCCGAACCGGCTTCAGGAGAGACCTGGGGCGTACCCCATGGCACCGTGTAAAGACATCCGATGGGTTTAGCAACGGTGCAGACTTGGGTATAATTAGGACACCATTTCTGCATCTTGCTCATAGGTCCTCAGGCCGAGCACACTTATACAAACATAGGCAGGTATTGGAAGGGTTCAGTCCCTAGGCTTCTTCTGCGAGGCAAGCGTTTCAGTCAGCCTCACCAACTCTCGTCGGTTGTTCTGGGACAAGTAGTCTACCAGAACAGAATTCAGGCGTCCCTCACGACGCACGAAGGCAGAAAAGGGCTCCCAGGTAGCCTCCTCAACTCCAAACCCTTCCCACATTGTCAGGAAACACCACCCTTGGCGGTAGCGGTGTCGGACAACGACTTCAACAGGTAGAAGCTTTCCTGGGCCATTTCCTCGGCATTCATGTCAGGGAGTTCTCCTTCCACTTCCGTAGAGCGATCCACTCGACGTTCAGCTCCCATTCTTCCCCGCAGAGGTCCACTGGGTCGTAGTAGCGCTTCAGCTATTGAGCGGCGCACACAAGGGTCCCCCCTAGTCGGGGAGAACACCGAACAGTAATGCGGTGACTATCCACAGACAGGATCTTGTAGGGCCCAAAGTAGGGGTCATCGCTGGCGCAGTGGTAGAGCGTGGCCAGGCGGGTAGCCGGCTGTGGTGCACCAGCACCCAGTCCCCGTCTAGAGTAGGAATCCCCAAGATAGGGAGCGTGTAGGACCCACGCCAGGCGTCCGAAGAGCAGCTCTGGGGAAAGTAGCCAGTAGCCCAACTCTCCTCGGAGTTCAACATCAGGGATTTCACGGGGAGTAGTAGGTACATGAATCCGTCGCTCACATAAGGGGTTGCTCGTATGAGTATAGGGAATCTCTGTTGACACCTGGACATTCAGTGACCTCAGGAGTCTCTTGTACCAGCCAGTGTCAGAGCGTACTCGAAAGTGCTTGTCTGAGTCAATTTCTTCGGGTGCCCCATAGACACAGAACTATCTTCATGGTCTCCTCACCGGTGATGTGCTTAGTGCATGGGACCACTCTGGCAAACCTGGTCAATCCACAGGCTACCAGTGGGGCGAAGTCATAGCTGCCGAACTTAGGCATCTCCCTGTAGTCCACATAGACACACTGCTCCCACACTGCTCGCACAGTGTCGGATAGGAAGGGTCGAATAGAGACCTCTATCCCTGATATCCCCTGGTTTGCAGGACCGACACGTGCACTTGTCCCTAATGGGCTCGAGGGCTTTCCACAGCTGGTCGTAACTCCACGTGGTGTGGAACCACTTCTTGGACAGCTTCAAGGTACAGTCAGCCGCAACATGACCACTGGACTCATGGGTCCACTTGAGGAGTGCCGGGATACGGTCGCTAGGCACGACTATTCGGTCCAAATGCCGGAGGTAGGTCTTGTCCCGCTTCCATTGCTCCTGGTTGACCGGGGCGGGTTCCAGACGCTTCTCCACGGGTTTGTAGATGTCCCCAAACTCCTTCAGGTACTGGACTTGTTGGAGTCCATGTAGAGGTCTAATTATGGTCATGTCAAGGTCCAGGGGACGTCCATACTGCTGACTGCCTCCGTGGCTAGCTATTCAGACCTGGCACCAATCATGTCTCAAAGTTGTTGCGACTGATGTAGTCCGCACACTCGTTCTTGACCCCCGGATTTGATGTACTGAGAGCCATAGCTGGCTCAGGTAGGTCCACCAGCGTCTGACCTTAACCTCCTCAGGTGGGGGCCCCTTTTGGAAGATACGGACCGGTTTTTGGTCACATAGCCGAACCACAAGGTTGCTCCCCTGAAGTCGGGCCTCAGAGGATATAACCAGCATACCCGCGAGCAGTTCTTGCTCATAGGTTCGAGTAGTTACCCCTGGCCCGGTTCCCCTTCTTTTCCAATGGCCTAGGGGAACCAGTACCCATTTGTCGTCAGGGTAGCTTTGTTTGAGAGTACCGTCTCCGTTCAGTCCATCAGTCCCCCATTGAGAAATGGGCCAGCCGAACACCTCCATCTCTAGTGCTTGGCACTGAAACAACGTTCGACCCCCGCCCACATTGCTGGCATCAGTCACCAGGAAATTTTCTCAATGTGCCCTAGGCACCCCCAAGCACTTACCGTTATCCACTTTGTCCTTGAGCTCGTGTAACGCTTGTTGCTCTTGAGGGCCCCAGCGCCAGGTAGTACTCTCCTTCATGAGGTCTTTCAAGATGGCACTGGTGTAGGTGAAATTGTTGATGCTGCGGCGGTAGAAATTGCAAGCTCCAATAAGGCTGCGTACATCATGGAGTCCTTTCTTGGGGTCTTCATGTTGTATCCTAGCATCCATCAGGGGTTTCGCCTTAGAGGCCAAAGGGGTCCACCACCCATAGCCAATGTCAAACTCCAGGTACTGCATAGTGTCCTGCATGAACTCACACTTCTCCAGCTTGAGTCTGGTGTGGTTCTCCTGGCACACCGCAAAGAACTCATGCAAGAGGATCGGGTGGTCCTCCTGAGTATTCTTTCCCAGGCATACATCCTCGGTGTGTGCTTCCATCTGGGCACCTCAGGATATGAGTTCTTGCACCACAGGTCTCCGACGTAGGATGGACAGGATCTTCTTCATCACCTCTTGAAAAAGAGCGGGTGTGTTGGCCAAGCCAAAGGTCATGACCTTCCACTTGAAACCCTCCCCTGAGGGGTGATGAATGCTAGGAGCTCCTGTGCATTTGGCGTCAGGTCCACTTGCCAGAAACCACTCCGCTTGCCCATCTGCGTCTTGTAGCGGCAGGAGGCTATCTTCTCTAGGGTTGACTCCATGTTAGGAATAGACCCCGAGTGGTTCAGCGTTTTCTTGGTCAGCTCCTCATAGTCCACCACCAGCCGTTTGGCCGTAGACCCAGGTTTAGGCACCAGAAAACATGGGCTGCAGTGTTGGGGATAGTCCCCATCCACATTCTTAGGCGGCTCAAGTTGCAGGGTCAAAATCTGCCCAAAAGTGCCTGTGTGCGGCACCAGGAAAAAAACGTTGTTTGGGGGACCTGAAAACAGAGAAACAGAAAATCAACCAAAAAATCAATTAATTGGACCATTTAGATTTATTTTCAAGAAAACCGACTGGCCCAGAGAATAATTTATCTCCCTATAAATGCAGAGCTTATTTTCGAAAACCACAACTTTTTTTTTGTTGTACCACTTATGCTTTCGTATGAAAATACCCATTAGCTTGCAATTCTTTCCAAAACCAATATTTCAAATCCAAGTTCCACGCAGCACCATGAGGAGCATTTTTAGCACCCTCCTTTGCGCGAGGCCTCGTGCAAACATTAACACAACACTGCAACAAAATGCACACAGGGAAAGATGTGCCGCATAAAGTGACAGCAACAAGGTCGTCGATGAGGAATGCATAGCGCGAGCCCTCGCGCATAATATATCAGAACAAGCGAAGAAATTACTTTTTCTTCGGAACAGTTTGCATCTTAGCACCCATAGACTTAGCAACGGACGTCTTACCCTTTGGCGGTGGCTTTGCGGGCTGGTCCCTTGGTTGGGACTGACAAGCTGGCTGCTTGAATCGGGCTCTGGCCCCGGTTTCCTCGGACCTCGGTTTGGCTGCCGCTTTCTTCGCTGCCTTGCCTTGGGAGACCTGCGGTTTCTCCTCCTGTTCTTCTTCGCTCTCCTCCTCCTCATCCCCATCGCTCTCGTCGGTATCTTCACCGGTACACGATTTTGCTGCCTGAGGCTTGGAAGCAGTCTTCTTCTTCTTGGGGGCAGGTTCCTCAGCAGTTGACTTCCGCTTTGCTGCAGGGGCCTGTGCTTCTGCAGCTTGACCATTCTGAACAATCCCTTCCTTTTTCAGCTCGCACGCCTCAGAACCCAAATTCTTATCCCGAACCCAAAGGGGAATACCACGGTTTGACCAGTTGGCCTGCTGGTCCCAAAAACCAGACTCGTCCAGCTTTGACCCCTGTGTCAAGACGTGGTTCAGCTGATTCTGCACTCTGTTGACCCAATCAGAGAGACTGTTGGTGGAGACACCAAGAAGGTACATGCGAAAAGCCGGCTCGATGGCAGCAATGTTGCACACCAGGTCTGGCTGATGATCAATGAACGCAAAAGAGGGCTTGAAGCACTTAGTCTCCTTCAGGTGATGGTGGTGAGTGTCAAAACACCACATAACATGCGTTATCGGCAGGGGGCCGCCAAATTCAGTGTCAACCATCTTCTGTATTTGAGTACGTCCAAACATAAGATAATTTGGAATCTGCAAAGAGGGAGAAGTTATTGCGCGAGGCCTCACGCAATAAGAGGGGGTGTTGACGAAATTATCTTAGGCGGCTCAAGTTGCATGGTCAAAATGTGCCCAAAACTGCCTCTCCGCGGCACTCCGAAAAAATAGTTCTTTCGGAGACCCAAAAACAAAAGAACCGAAAATCCAGCAAAAAGCAATGAACTGGTTGATTTTTATTTATTTTCAAGAAAACCGACTGCCCAGGAAAATAATTTATCTCCCTAAAAATGCCTACTTTTTTCGGAGAACCACGACTTTTTATCTCCTCTACCACTTATGCTTTCCTATGAAAATACCCATGAGCTTTCAATCTTTTCGAAAACCAATTTTCGAAGACCATGTTGAGCACAGCACCACAAGAAGCATTTTTTGGAACCCTGTCTTTGCACTAAACCACGCGCACACACCAGCACAACAGCGCAATAACATGCAGCACAGAGAAAAATGTGCCGCACAAGGTGACAGCAAAGAGGTCGTCACAGAGGAAGGCATAGCGCAAGCCCTCACGCATAATATATCAGAACAAACGAAGAATTTACTTTTTCTTCGGAACAACTTGCATCTTAGAACCCATAGCCTTAGCAACGGAAGTCTTACCCTTTGGCTGTTGCCTTGCGAACTGGTTCCATTGGTTGGGACTGACGACCTGGCTGCTTGAATGGAGCCCTGGCCCCGGTTTCCTCGGGCCTCTGGTTCGCTGCCGCTTCCTTCGCTGCCTTGCCTTGGGAGACCTGCGGTTCCTCCTCCCCTTCTTCCTCGCTCTCCTCCTCCTCATCTCCATCGCTCTCGTCGGATTCTTCACCAGTAACCGATTTCGCAGCCTGAGGCTTGGAAGCAGTCCTCTACTCCTTCTCCGGGGCTGGTTCTCCACCAGTAGACTTCCTCTTGGCAGGAGCCTCTGCTTCTGCAGCTTGACCCTTCTGAACAGTCTCTTCCCCCTTCAGCGACAACGCCTCAGAATCCAACTTCTCATCGCAAACCCAAAGGGGAATACCATTTGCCCAGTTGGCCTGCTGCTCCCAATCACCAGACTGTTTCAGTTTCGACCCTTGTGTCAAGACGTGGTTCAACTGAGTCTGCACTCGGTTGACCCAATCGGAGACTGTCGGTGGAGACACAAAGAAGGTACATGCGAGAATCCCGCTGGTCAGCATTCCGGTTTGGTAAAGTGAACTCACATGCCCATACCATCATCGTGTGGACCTCACCACGTTTGGTCCCATGGCCAAGGCAAACCATCAGGCAATGACCGTCTTTGCATCTTAGTGCCAGAGAGCTGGCCGTGAGGTTGGAGGATGTCTAGGTATCAGTTCCACTGTGCATATTCCACATTGCACTGCGGGATGCTCCGGGGCTCTAGACTCCACGAGCAGATTTTTCCTTCACTGTTGATGGACGCAATCTTGCACACCAGGTCTGGCTGATGATCAATGAACAGAAACGATGGCTTGAAGCTCTTATGAATCTTCAGGTAATGGAGGTGAGTGTCCAAAAACCACATGATCGTCGTTATCGGAAGGGGACCGCCAAATTCAGTGTCATCCATCTCCTCTACTTGAGTTGGTCCAAACGTCAGGGAGTTCCGAATCTGCAAGGAGGGAGAAGTTTTTGCGCGAGGCCTCGCGCAAAGAGAGGACGGAAAGACAAAATTATACCTTTTTCGTCCAGCTATCTGGTGACAAAATCAGGAACCAGCAAACATCGAACAATGTAGGATCCCCTGCTGGCTTCCGTTTGACTGGCCAACTGAAGATGGGAACACGCAACCACCTGGGATTTAATGAGGTCCAATTATCCCAGAACTGGTTGAACCGCGGGATGAACTACAATTTGACTTTCAATGTTTCACAAGGTGTGCTTCAACGTGCGTTTCAACTGTTTCTTACCGTTTGATTGCTTGCTGAGACCATTTGGTGGCCAGTAGGGATGGGAGATGATAAGGATTGCTTTCAAGAGACAGAATGGTTCCTTCATGTGCTCCAAATACCCAGTAAATCCGAAATGGTAGTTCAAATTTGTAAACAGCGTAACCGCCAGTAACTTCGCGATCGCGATCTTCACGCTGCCTGCAGAAGATTAAAAAGCAATATGCCCATTTTGCGATGTATTGGCTGAGCCATGCGCGGCGCGTTGAAATCATCGTTGAGACGCCTCTCTGTTTCCGTTTCCAGCACGTCGTACATGTTGTCAACAAAAGTTTGAGATCCACAAGTAATCGTATCGGCACGGGCCATCTCTTCATACAGCCAGGCTGGGCACATCATCACAGGAGCAAGGTGTTCAAATATGTCTCCGTTCATGACAATCAGGTTCTTGTCAATCTCCATGAACCGCTTCGGGGGATCGTGGGCCTGAGCTGCAATCCGGGTCGCCTTAATTGTGATAGTTTGAGTTGCCAGTAATGGATCCTGCTGCTCCACTGTCTTGAGGTCACCAGTAACACAAGCAGGTTGGGGGACCACACGGCTCTTGGTAGCCTCTTGACCCGGGAGTTTTTGGACGTTGACGATTTTCAGGGAGGCGGGTTTGCCTTTCTCTGCCACCTGCCACAGTAGTGCGCGAATCATGGATTTCCATGCCGGCCATGGACCGCAACTTTTGCCTTCAGGTTCACGCCAAAAGCCCCATGTACCAAGAGTCACCTTCGAGGCAGGCCTTCCAAGTGCAGCAACCTCTTTGCAGGTGCGCATGTCCTTGGCTAAAGAACCGAAATGGAGAAGGTGCAGCACACCAATGCAGAAACGGAACCCACGTCTCGTCGATGGTACACACCTTTCTCAGGTCGAGCGTACTGGCCGTTGTGCGGGTGGTCCAGATGCATTGAGACCCACTGTTCAAGGATGATGTTGTCGAACGAATTCTGCAAGGATTTGAGAGTTGTTTTTTCTTCCTGCATCTCTTCTGCCACTTTCTTGTAGAACTCTGGCAGGAGGATCCCGTCCAGTCTCTTCAGCGCGTTCTTCGTGACTTTCTCCCCTTTTTCGTGGAACTTCTGCAGATCCTTCACAGCTTCTGGACCAGCATAGTAGGCAAACGTCATGAAATCTTTCCACACGGTTATGCGCGAGGCCTCGCGCAACGAACAGCATCGAAACAATGTTTAATGAACATACGAATTGACCAGGCTGCTTCAGTTCAGCGGTTGGAACCAGGGCACTCATCTGCACAGCATCCACAATGGCGATGTTGAGATTGCTGTACGCGTCAGGTAGGCCTCGCCGCCGCTGATCTTCAACACATCGACTGAGGTTATCTGCTGCCTCATACAGTGGTATTGCCTCAACGTCTTGTGCGCTTCCCCGTGCTTGTCCCGCCAGCTTTGCACGGAAGGCCCACGGTGTCTCAGGCTTCAGAATATCGGCAATGCATGTAGTATGCCACTGCTGCAGATCCAGACACGCTGTGTGCCGCTTCTCCCGAATCTTTGCAATCGCTTCCACGCTGTGCTGTCCAGATACACACCAATAATCGCCATCTGCAAATATGAGACACTTTCATGCGCGAGGGCTCGCGCAACGAGAGGAGCGAATAGTCCGTTGGTAACATACGATTATCTTCGCAGAGATTGACGTGTAATTAGCCTGTTGGCGGTGCTGCTTCTAGTGACTCAATATGCTTCTGCAGTAACTTCGTATCTTTCCGTCTGATCTGTCCCTTTGTCTTCTCCTGGTCGAATCTCACGTTATCCAGCTCAACCTCCACCTGCCTCCCATCCGGCCTCAGGTGGTCCTCGATGTCAGTACCCACTGTCAGGCCAGGATCTGGTGTTTCCTTCTTCTTCCGCCCCCTCTTTGGTGTTCCAGCCTCGGATCCCGAGGTCCCAGGGTCATAGTCGATATCTCCCCGTTCCCCGGCTGTTTTCTTGGCGGGGCTTGCCATTCTGCGATAAGAAGAAAGCCTGTTTTTCAGGAAACGAAACATTAAAAAGGGTTAAAATCGTCGACAATAATGCATCTGTGACGCGTTTTTAGCGAAAAAGGGTGCGGTATGGTACAGAATGCAAAACTGGAGGGCCACACAACTGTTTTTGACTAACAACCTTGCGCGAGGCCTCGCCCAAGAGAGGAGGTGTAATAACCTGTTGTTTCATGCTGTTGGCGCGAGGCCTCGCGCATCACTGCATGCTCTCCAATCTTCTTCGAACATTTCGCATCGTGTCAGCCTCTCTCTGCTCCCCAAACACACTGCGTTGGGGGATCAGCTCGGACAATTTTTGCTTAAAATAAGCCTTAAGCGGCCCCTGCTGCGTCAGCAGCAACAACACAGACACAAGGACTTGTTTGTAGTGGTTAGAACCCTTTGGAATTAGAAGGGATGGTGGAAAGTTAGGTACACCCCTGCGCGGCCAATGTGCCTGGATTGTACAAGTAGGCTCCGCGCACCACCTAACCCAAGGCACGTACACACGCTCTGCATTCAAGTAAGCGGTTAACCGCTGACGCACGGAATTGACAAAGGAATTGGGGTTTTTGCAGACGTTCACCCTGTGACCTTCTTTCCGGATAGTGATGAGATGGTACAGATCGTCAACATCTTCAATGGTGCCTGCACCTCTGTTTTGGCCTTTCGTTGTCCCAAGGCTGGAGAGCAGACTTTCACAAAACTCCTCAGCAAAAGCCTGTCCAGGCATGGCTGAGTGCCATGCAGTGTGGCACAATAACGCAGTTGCGAGAGTGCGTTCGTACTTTAAAAGTGTGTCCCCCATGTTGAAACGATCTGAAAGACACATAACGATCTGCAATCCCTCGGAAGCAAAAACAACCGTGTTGGCTGTCTCCCCAGCTCAAGTGCATTGCCTAACGAGGTGTCCTAGGTATAGTAGCATAGGACAGTATTGTGTGAACAGAACCGGCATGGCCTTACACACAGCGTACCAGAGGCGACTTCGCCGATTTGCTGGACGTGCCAGCCCAATGGAATGACGTTTTCTGTTAAGGCGCCGTATGGGGGGGCCTATACTTAACAGCAGTGCACCAATACTTATCTCCATTGTGATTAGCTTGCGAACACAGGGGACTGTGTCACCGCTGCGCAGCAGACCTTTACGGAAAGAAGTCACAATCGGCCAAAATCTGCAATGGTCATCTGCAATGCTGTTGTCTGTTCCTGCGTGTGTGTGTGTGTGTGGGTTTGTGCCTGGGGTGCAGGTATAGGGAAATGTGTGTGGGTGTGGGGACTTCGGTACATGCATAGGTGGTGTTGGTGTGGCTCTTCTGCCAGTGTCCTGCAAAAATGGTACGAATTTTGTACGAAGTTCGTACGAAATTCGTGCGAAATTCGTACCAAATTCGTCCCCAAAGTGCCTCACAGATAGGTACTGTGAATGTGGTTGTTACGAATTTCGTACGAAGTTCGTACAAATTTCGTACAAATTTCGCAGGAAGTTGAAACAATTTGCATGAATTTGTGTCATTTTTGTGTTCGTGTGGGTATGAGCGAAATGTTTGTCTAAGGCAAAAATTGGACGCGTGCCGGAAACCATATAATATAGGGTGTGAACGCAAGAAGAGCCGGACATTACAACCTGTTGTTTTTTCACAATACATCATCTTACAAATGCGGTAAGGAATGTTCTCATCACATAAAACAGGGACAACTGGTCGAGTGTGCTGCGCCAAGTCCCTAGTGAATTGCAGTAGGTTAGGAAGCGATACGTTGCCGCTTACCTTTTCTTTGCTTAGACAAAGGGGTCGGCAATGTGGTCTCTTGGCAGGCAGAGGGCGAATAATGTCAAGCGGTGCCCTGATGTTTCGCACAACAGGCCGCGTGCTTGCAAATCCTAGATCGCGCAGGATACGTGCAAATGTTCACTCAGGTTTCCCAGCATGCGCGCAACAACAGGAACACGCCTTTCAAGCTCTTCCAGGCTAAGATGACCGTGCTAGTAGCGCGGTGCATCCCGCAGTAGCAAAACAGCCAACGCTGTTGCGTAAACGCTTTTGTCGTTCTTGTCAGGGTTTGTGCTAAACTGTTTGTTGCACCAGTTGTCCATCCCTAACACAACCTAATGCTGGTGTATTTTGTTCCATGTAGTCTGTAGCCTGACTGCGGCCTTTTCCTTCACTGAAGGTGCGCTATATCGCGCCAGACCTGACCTTGCTAAATTGCGACGCTGCGCCCTACTTCCCTCTATCGCAACAACTGATTTTGATTTTTCCTAGTATGGAACTGCGCGCCGGCGCATCAGCAAATAGAGGCGCCAGGCCTCCTCTATCAAAACACCAACCCATCTCTTGCTCCCGGCCGCAATCGCATTTTCAACGCTGCAACGCGTCCGTTCATTTTTGCGCAGACGCAGAAAAAACACGAACAACAATTGCGCGCCCTCGTCCCCCTGTTTCAGCCCTCCCCACAGTTCCTCTCCTGTGTGATACGGCGGTTCCTCTGAGCAGACATCGCGGAAACCTCCGGATGCTGCAGCCATTGTCTTCTCAAGGTCCACCTCTTTTCGCAGGGGCATTGTTGCTGTAAAAAATAATTGCGTAACTGTATCTGCGTAAAAATCGCTGTTTGAAAAACTCTCTTGCTTTGGAACATCAACGTGTCACACAGTTTTCGCGCGACCAATTATTCAATGATTCGCTTGTCGCATGCACCATTCTCGATTTACTGTAACTGTCTGGTCGTCCCACATTGGACCAGTTAATCCTAATTGCGGTACCCAGTTGCGGCGCGCTACCATCGCTGTTGGGCGGTGAAGCCAGCGGTGACCACAGTATGAAAACTGGAGATGCCAGCGGGACCTGTATGGGCGCCTGTGCAGCAGCGCCGCATCAAGGGAATACACATGCTGTGTATTTGGTGGAACTGTTCAATTTCTGGTTTCTATGAGCGCTTATGACATCCATTGCGCGAGGCCTCGCGCAATGATCACCAAAAATCTAATGTTTCTCATGCACCGTTCCATGCGCGAGGCCTCGCGCTTGAAACTACACTTTGGTTTGGAACATTTATACTTTTGAAGTTTCTTGGGTACACCCCTTTGTAATTTTTCCGGTGAATAGATCCATCTCCATCACGAGGTCCTGATAATGGTACTAAGTTACGTGTATAAATACAACAGGGTTCTTTTTTTTGACACCCTGCCTAATGCGTTGCGCTGTAGTACATTAATCTGACACAGATGAACGCCTTTGCGCAAGGCCTCGCGCAAAGAATGGTCACAAAACAATAAATTTCCCTGTCTCGCCCATGGGACATGTCATTCTTATCAAAAAGTTCATTTCGCCATACTGGTTCGCGACAATCCAGAAATATCCATAAAACCACTTGTATTTGCTGCCTTTGGAAACCTGTCATTTTCCTACATTTTAAGTCGTTTTTGACCATGCATCCTGGGCCGCCTAAGATTATATCTTCCTCGTCCATCTATCCGGTGACGAAATCAGCATCCAGGTAACGTCGAACAATGTAGGATCCCCTGCTGCCTTTGGTTTGGTTGGCCAACTGAAGAAGGGAATACGGAACATGTTACCAATGCGCACCGCATTGAAATCATTGTTGAGACGCCTCTCTGTCTCCGTGTCCAGAATGTCGTACATGATGTCAACGACAGTTTGGGAACCGCAGATAAGTGTTTCAGCACGCGCCATTTCTTCATACAGCCAGTCTGGGCACATCGTCCCAGCATCAAGATGTTCAAATATGTCGCCGTTGATGACAATCAGGTTCTTGTCAATCTCCATGAACCGCTTCGCGGGGTCGTTCACCAAAGCTGCAATTCGGGTCGCCTTAATCTTGATAGTTTGACTTGCCAGCAATGGATCCTGCTGTTCCACTGTCTTGAAGTCACCAGTAACACCAACAGCTGCGAGGACCACACGGCTGTTGGTAATCTCTGTACCTAGGAGTCTTTGGACATTGAGAATTTTCATGGGAACGGGTTTGCCTTTCTCTGCCATCTGCAACAGTGGTGCGCGCAACACGGATTTCCACGCTGGCCATGGACCGCTACTTTTGCCATCCGGTTCCCACCATAAGCCCCATGTGCCAAGAGTCACCTTCAGGGCAGGCCTTTGGAGTGCAGCAACCTCTTTGCGGGTGCGCATGTCCTTGCCTACAGAACAAAAAAGGAGAGGGTGGCGCGCATTCGTGTAGAAACAGAAATTAGGCCTTATGGACGACCCACACCTTTCTCAGTTCCGACGTACTGGCTGTTCCCCGGGTGGTCCAGATGCATTGAGACCCACTGTTCAAGGATGATGTTCTCGAACGATTTCTGCAACGACTTGAGGGTTGTTGTTTCTTCCTGCATCTCGGCTGCCACCTTCTTGTAGAACTCCGGCAAGATGATACCCTCCAGTTCCTATAATGCGTTCTTCCAGACGTTCTCCCCTTTGTAACCGAATTTTTGCAGACCTTTCACAGCATCCAGACCAGCATAGTAGGCAAACGTCATGTAATCTTTCCACAATTTGTACGTTTTGTCCTCAAAATGACAAGGTGATGCGCGAGACCTCGCGCAACGAGGAGCGTAGAAACAACGTGAAGCAAACATACGAATTGACCCGGCTGCTTCAGTTAAGCGGTTGGAACAAGGGCACTCATCTGCACAGCATCCACAATGGCGATGTTGAGATTGTTGTACGTGTCAGGTAGGTTATGCCGCCGCTGATCTTCAACACATCGAATGAGGTTATCTGCCGCCTCATACAGTGGTACTGGCTCAACGCCTCGTGCGCTTCTCTGTGCTTGTCCCGCCAGTTTTGCACGGAAGGCCCACGGTGTATCAGGCTTCAAAATATCAGCCCTGCATGTAGTATGCCACTTCTGCAAATCCAGACACGCTGTCCGTCGCTTCTCCCGAATCTTCGCAACCGCTTCAACGCTGTGGTGTCCAGATACACACCAATAATCGCCATCTGCGAATAGAAGACAGCTGCATGTGCGAGGGCTCGCGCAACGAGAAGAACGAACAGTCGGTTGGTAACATACTGTTGTCTTTCGAGAGAACGACGTGTATGGGGCCTGTTGGTGGTGCTGCTTCAAGTGACACAATACGCTTTTGCAGTCTGATCAGATCCGTCCTTTTGTCTTCTCCTGGTCGATTCTAACGTTGTCTCGCTCAACCTTCACCTGCTTCTCATCTGGCTGCAGGTTGTCCTCGAGTTCTGTACCCATTGTCAGGCCAGGATCTGGTGTTTCCTTCTTTTTCTGCCCCTTCTTTGGCGTTCGAGCCTCCGATTTCGATTCTTCTGGGTCATAGTCGATATCCCCCACTTCCTCAACTGTCTTCTTTCCGCGGGGCTTGCCATTCTGCGATACGAAGAAAGCCTGTTTCCCAAGAAGCGAAGTATTAGAAAAGGTTGAAATTGTCGAGAATATTCAATGTATGACGTGCTTTTAGCGAAAAAGGGTACGGTATGGTTCAGAATGCAAAACTGAGAGGTCCCGCAGCTGTTGTTTACTAACAATCTTGCGCAAGGCCCCCAAGAGAGGGGGTGTAAAAACCTGTTGTTTCACGCTGTTTGCGCAAGGCCTCGCGCATCACTGCATGGTTTCCAATCTTCTTCGAACGTTCCGGATCGTGTCAGCCCCTCTCTGCTCCTCCAACAGCCAGCTTTGGGGGATCAGCTCAGACAATGTTCTCTTAAAACCAGCCTTAAGCGGCCCCTGCTGCGTCAGCACTAACAACACAGACACAAGGACTTGTTTGTAATGGTTAGAGCCCTCTGCAATTAGAAGAGACGCTGGAAAGCTGGGTACACCCCTGCGTGGCCAATGTGCCTGGATTGCACAAGTAGGCTCCGTGCGCCACCTAACCCAAGGCACGGACACACGCTCTGTGTTCGAGTAAGCGGTTAACCGCTGACGCACGGAATTGACAAAGGAATAGGGGATTTTGCAGACGTTCACCCTGTGACCCTCTTTCCGGATAGTGATTAGATGGTACAGATCGTCAACATCTTCAATGGTTACTGCACCTCTGCTTTGCCCATTCTTTGTCACAAGGCTGGAGAGCAGACTTTCACAAAACTCTTCAACAAAAGCCTGTCCAGGCATGGCTGAGTGCCATGCTGTGTGGCACAATAAGGCAGTTGCAACAGTGGGTTCCTAATTTAAAAGTGTGCTCCCCATGTTCAAACGGTCCAAAAGACACATAACGATCTGCACCCCCTCGGAAGCAAAAACACCCGTGTTAGCGGTCTCACCGGACCAATTGCACTGCCTTACGAGGTGTCCTAGGTATAGTAAGGTAGGACAGTATTGTGTTAACAGAACCTGCATGGCTTTACACACAGCGTATCGAAGACGACTTTGCCAATTCGCTGGACGTGCCATCCCAAGGAAGTGACATTTCCTGTTAAGGCGCCGTATGTGGGGGCCCATACCCAACAGCAGGGCACCAACAGTTATCTTCATTGTGATCAGCTTGGGAAAACAGGGGACAGTGTGACCGCTGCGCAACAAACCTTTACGAAAAAAAGTCACAATCGGACAAAATGAGCGAAATGTTTGTGCAATGCAAAATTTGTACGCGTGCCAAAAACCATATACTATAGAGTGTGACCGCAAAAATAGTCGGACATCCCAACCCGTTGTTTTTTCACCATACATCATCTTACAAATGCGGTAACGGATGTTCTCATCACAGAAAAAAGGCAGAACTCGTCGAGTGTGCTGCGCCAAGTCCCTAGTGAATTGCAGTAGGTTAAGAAGCGATACGTTGCCGCTTACCATTTCTTTGCTTAGACAGAGGGGCTGCCAATGCGGTCTCTGGGCAGGCACTGGGCGAATAATGTCAAGCGGTGCCCTAATGTTTCGCACAACAGGCCGCGTGCTTGCAAATCCCAAATCACGCAGGATACGTGCAAACCTTCCCTCAGTGTTCCCCAGCATGCGTGCAACAACAGTAACACGCCGTTCAAGGTCTTCCAGGCTAGGATGACCATGCCGGTAGCGTGGTGTATCCCGCAGTGGCAAAACAGCCGACGCTGTTGCGTAAAGGTTCTTGTCGTTTCTATCAGGGTTTGTGGTAAATTGTTAGTTGTACCAGTTGTCCATGCACAACACAACCCACTGCTGGTGTATTTTGATTTATGTAGTCTGTAACCTGACTGCGGCCCTTTCCTTCACTGAAGGTGCGCTACATCGCGCCAGACCTGACCTTGCTAAAATGCGACGCTGCGCCCTACTTCCTCTATTGCAATAACAGACTTTGGTTTCCCTGGTAGGGGACTGCGCGATGGCGCATCAGTACAAAAAGGCGCCAGGCCTACTCTATTAAAACAGCGACCCATCTCTTACCGTCTGCTGCGATTGCCTTTTCAACGCTGCAACGCGTCCGTTCCTTTTTACGCAAACGCAGAAAAAACACAAACAACAATCACGCGCCCTCGTCTCCCTGTTTTAGCCCTTCCCGCAATTCCTCTGCCGTGTGGTACGGCGATTCCTCTGAGCAGACATCCCGGAATACTCAAGTTGCTGCGGCAACCGTCTTCTCAAAGTCCGACTCTTTTCGCAGGGGCAGTGTTACTGTGGAAAATAGTTGCGTAACTGTATCTTCCTAAAAAACGCTGTTCGAAAAACTTTCTCGCTTTGAAACATCAATCTGTCACACACTTTTCGCGCCACAGAATGTTCAATGAATGGCTTGTGGCATGCAGCATTTTTGGTTTACTGTAACTGTCTCGTGGTCCCACATTTGACTAGTTATTCTTGATTGCGGTACCCAGTTGCGGCGCGCTACCATCGCTGTTGGGCAGTGAAGTCAGCGGTGACCACAGTATGAAAACTAGAGATGCCGGCGGGACCTGTATGCGCGCCCATGCAGCAGCGCCGCATCAAAGGGAGTATACATGCTGTGTAGTTGGTTGATCTGTCCAATTTCGTTTCCTTTGAGCGCTTATGACATCCATTGCGCGAGGCCTCACGCAAACATCACCAAAAATTTAATGTTTGTCGTGCACCATTCCATGCGCGAGGCCTCGCGCTTGAAACCACAGTTTGTTCCGGAACATTTATACATTCCAAGATTCTTGGCTGTAGCGATATCATGATTCAATTATTAATAGATCCATTTCTATCACTCCATCCTGATAATGTTACAAAGTTACGTGTATAAATACGTTAAGTTTCTCTTTTTCGAGAACCTGCCTCATGCGTTGTGCTGTAGTACATTAATCCGACACAAATGAACGCCTCTGCGTGAGGCCTCGCGCAAAGAATGGACACAAAACAATACGTTTCCCTATATCACCCATGGGACATGTCGTTCCTACAAAAATATGTATTTCACTGTACTGGTTCGCCACGGTCCAGAAATATCCATCAAAATAGTTATTATTAGATGCTTTTTGAAACCTGTAATTTTCCTACCTTTTCTGTTGTCTTTGAACCTGCAACTTGAGCCCGCTAAGACATTACCGCAGAGCCAGTTCAAAGGCTTTTGTTAGATGTATGCAACATACACCTACACAATGACATGCCTGCTTCGTGGCTGGAGGTCAACATCCTTGTGCTGTACAAAAAGGGGCCCACACACGACCCCGTCAACTATCGACCGATGGCCCTGCTCAATACTCTATATAAGATGGTTGCCACTCATGCTGCACCGCAATTCTACGAATTCTCCTCTTTCCATGGGCCCATTCACAAGAAACAATACGGTTCGCTTGCCCAAACGTCCGTGCTCGGATCACATTTTTCAGATTCTGGCAAGATACCAAAACTGCTCCGCATGGTACAGCCTTTACATAGACTTCAAGAAAACTTTTAACACCGTGCCCCACGAAATTCTCTTCCGCACTCTGGATCCCCCCGTGACTACCCCGCAGTCCACGGACACACTGGTGCATCTAACCTGCAAACCAGAGGTGTCCGGCAGGGCAGCCCAACGTCTCCTATCTTGTTCGTTCTGTATGTTAATGTCCTACTTTTCGCTATCCCGCACCATCTCAAAAAAGGGGGGTAGGTAGGTCATGTCGGGACTGAGGTTGCCCCGCAAGGGGGTCTTACCTTGGGGCTTTGGCTCACCCACCCACGGCCCTCGTTTATGTGCCCCACAAAGCGGCTCCCCCATGTGGGAGAAGGGCTCGGTTGCCGCGAGCAGTACCCTCCATTGGGTCCTGCCCGGAGAGGTAACCTCATGTTCGACCGAGGTCTCACATCCCTCTCCTTTGAGCGGATGATACCTGGGGGTGGGTCCCATTGCATCTCCTCATCAACCTCCGGATTCTGAGGCCCAGGGGCCAGGGGCGAGGCCAGAGGCCTTGTTCTGCAAGCACCCCGGCCTGGGTTGGCTTTCAGTAGGCGTGAGGCGACTTGGAGAAGCACCTGCTACGGGACTCGCATGCCGTGACACGTACTCACGCCTCCTGACTCGGTCGAGCTTGCGCTCTCCCGGGGGGCCGGGGTTTCGTAGTAGGTTGTTGTCGTCGGTTGGTCGGTTGTATAATGGTAGAGGTGTGGTGTGTTGTTGTGTTCTTGGGTGTGGTCGTTAGCGGGCGTGGCGCACCATGGTGTTGCCAGTCCTGAGGACGCTGTTTCCGTTTCCACCCTTGCATGTCAGGCCGGTTGGGCATTGGCCGGTTGGCGTGTGGTCTGTTTGCGGTCAGGCCGTTGGTTCTTTAGCAGTGTGGTCGGTGCCTGGCGGTGCCAGCCGCCGTATGGTCGGCTTGTTTGCCGTTGGGCCTGTCATACGGCTGCAGGCGCCGGCGCAGTCGTTTTGGTGGGTCGTGGTGCCGGTAGTTAGGTTGTGTGTGGCTCGTGAGCGGTCGGGTTGCTGTAGCAGTGTGGTTGGCGGATGGTTATGTGGTAGTCGCCCGGCGTTCGGCGTGCTTGTTGATTGGCCTGCCACGTCGCAGCTGGTGGTTACCGATGCAGCCGCGTCGGCTGGTCCCGGGTGTGGTGGTGGCTTTTCTGTCGCACGCAGCTGTCCGTGTAGGTAACCAGGATGCCGCTTGCTGCATCGGCCCCGCCAAGGAAGTACCGATTAGCCTGCCCTTGCCCTCATGCCCTCTCCGCATGCACAACTCCATATCTCGGTGCACATGACTTCTGCTGGCATTGTGGGTCCCTTGTCCTCACGTGTTTGCAGCGTATGTACAACACCGTTGGTGGCAACGCCCCCCCGGTCAGTGTCTCCTTTGCTCCCTATCGGAGACCCGGGGCACCTGGCGTGTGCGGTGTTGTGTGTCACTCGGCGTGTTCCTCCCGTCCTCCGGAGTCCCGGGTTTGTTGCTCCAGCGCGTCGCTTAGTGCCCCCCTGGTGTCCGTGTGAGTGTGCCGTGCACTTCTGGCTGGGACGTGTCGGCTTCTTCGGGCCTTAGGGCTTTAGGTTACGTTTGGCCGGTATTGTTCTTGTCTGCGGCCCTCTGGGGCCTGCGGCCCCCATACCCCTGGCCTACCTGGTTGTCTTTACTCTGTCCCAGTGCATAATGTTCCTGAAGGTTACCTGTGCGGAAGGCCGTCCGATGTAGCTTTCTGTCGCGTCGCCGGCGGGGCCGGTGGGTATATGGGTGTGTGGTTCGTCGGGTTCCCGGGATCCCCTTTCTGGGCGCTGTATCCGCCCCCCCCCGGACAAGAGGTGGCCTAGTGGCCGGGCTGCGGGGGTGTGCACGCCTTGAGGCGCAATGCGCTGGTCCGTCGGGGCGTTGTTCCGGGTGTGCTCCCGCGATGGGCCCCGTTTTCCGGCGCCTGGGAACATTTCAGTGTGGTGGGCTGCGCCTTGCTGTGGCGCTAACATTCGGGCCTTGCAATGGAGATGCCCCACGCAAAGGTCACGGTGATGGAAAATGCGCCGTTGCATGTGGATCTCCCCCCGTTTCTTGGCCATGGTGCGGCAGATTGGCGGGTCCGGGGTGCACGGTGTGGCGTGTGCAGTCCCGCAGGGCAATCTTGGTGCTCCCGGGCTGCAGGTTGTCCGATCAGCGTACTTGTCGGGTGCGCTGGATGCATCGTGGGCCCCCTCAGGATCCCTCGGTATACATCCTGCATGTTTGGCCATAACTGGCATCTCACGGGTACGCACCATAGCTGAACATCTGAGGCTCTCGCGCGTAGTGGGTGGGGTTGTGTTGAAGTGGTCTTAATGGTGCCCCACTTGTGTTCTATTCCGGTGGGTGGTCGGGGTGGTGGTCATATCTGTCGGTCCCCGCGATCGTGTTGTGGCTCCTGGAGTATGGCAGCGGGCTCGGTGATCCGCATCTCCTCGGGGGTCTGGGCCATGGTCTGTTGCCTGTCAGGGCATCCTGAAAGTCAAGGCGTCGGGGTTACCCGGATGTCTGGTAATGGCAGTGCGGAAGTCGGCGAAGATGTCGATCACGAGGGCTGTATTTGCTGCTCGTGTTTCCTCCTCCGTGTGGATGACGTATGACACCTGTCCCGCCGCCAATGCCCGGATCTGGTGGATCGCCAAGATGGGGCACAAGTTCTCCCTGGCGGGCCACCCGGCTGTCCGTTCGTGGGGTTGGATGGCTTCCGTCTGTTGCCGGCCATCCAGGTGGAACCTCAATGTCGCTGACCAATCCCTGGTATGCGGCCACCTGCGTTGGGCCCCATCGCCACAGGCAATAGAGGGCGTGTCCCGGGTGCCATGTGCCGGCCGAGCCAGATACGATGGCTGTTGGGGGGTCTGGGGGCTGGCCGAGGAGTAGGGGAGTGGGGCCATCCGGCAGGTCCACGCCCCTGGGGAGCATGGGGTCAACAGCCTCCAAGTCCAGGTGGTTTTCGAGTTGTCGTGGCGTGATCCTCACCTGCTAGTAGTGGCCGCTTTCGAGAACCACCATGGCGACGGAGCTGGGGGTGTCTCGCGGCGGAGGCTCCGTGTGTGCCCCGGTTCCACCGTTTGCGGGTAGCGCAGCATCATCGTCCCGACCTTTTGCCCCCTCTCCCTGGCCGTCCTGCTTTCCCAGTACGCCCGGCCCTCGTACGGTGGGATGTTGAGGACCTTGGCGCTCAGTTGCGGCGCGGCTCGCACCTGGCCTCCAAGGTTGGGTGCAGGTCGGGGCTCGATCGGCAGGGCGACGAGCGTGTGCGCCCACGCGAGGTGCGGGACCCATATCCGCCCCCGGTCCGGCTGGCGGTAGTTGAACGAGCAGATCCACACATCGATGAAGTCGTCCGGGGTACATTGTCCTAGGGTGCGGAGCGCCCGGAACTGCCCCACACAGATGGTGGTAGCCCCAATGTGGAACAAGGCCAGCCGCGAAGGGCCGGTCGCCGTGGACGCCCGGGAAAGGCATTCGAAGGGCGTCTTCCAAGTTTGATGAGGGCGTTGTGTGGTAGAGGTCCTATGCCCTCCGCAGTTCCTCCGGGTCGAGGTGCTCCCCCACGTGTGGCGGTCTGGGAATTTCCGGGTCATGATTTCTCTGTCAGGGGCCGCAAGGGTGCCGGGCCAGGGATTGTCCCCTGACGCGTCGTCGTCAGGCTCTGTGTGCATGTTTTCCGCTCTGGGCCTGGGCCGTGAGGGCGCCAGGCTGGGGCGCGCGGCAGGGGGCGCGGTCGTTCAGGACGTCGCCGAGTCCTGGCTTTCCGTCATTGCAGCACCGGTGGTGGACGTGGTGTTGCTAGGGTCACTGTGAGGGTGCAACTCGCATTCTGCGGATTGTGCCTGCACCGTAGCCCGGGTGGGATGTGCGGCGCGCACAGCGTCGGGTTCGCCGGGCGGGACCTGAACCGCCATTGTCGGTGGTGTTGTAGCCACGTTAATTTCTGTGGCCCCTGCCTCGTAGCGCTGGGTCCCTCTTGCCGCGTACGCTGGTGTGTGTGGTGGCGCGTGTGGGCATTCCGGGGGGCGTTGCGGGGCTGCGATGGGGTTGCTGTTACGCGGGGAGTGCACCGAGGGCGCTGATATCAGTGTCCCAGTGTGAGGGGCCACGGCGATCCACGCCCCCCCGATGGAGCAACCGGACAACACTCTCCTCCGACACCGCAGCCGCCGCAGGGGTCCAGGAGGTTGGCGGGCGCCAAACACCAGAGCCGCAGGCCGCCCTCAGCAGCGCGACCGGTGACCTTTCATGCTGACGACGACAACAGCCCAGACGAGCCAGGCGGGAGACACCGCCAGCAAATGTCACCCGTGGCGGAACCCCAAACCGACCGCACACCAATCCCCATCATACTTTCACCCATCAAACGGGGACGCTTGGCAGCACTCCACGCACACACCGGTACGGCAGGACCGACTGTGTCCGGCTCTTCCACCGCTTCCTCCCACGCGAGGACGAACGACACCACACCAGAGCCACATGAACCATCGGCGGCTGCCGGGGGTGGACTAACAGCGGGAGTCGGCTCTGTTGTGGAGCGCATGGGGGTGCCACTCTGGGGGTTCTTCCGTGTGTGCTCTGCCAGTGGCTGGTGCGTGCTACCTGTCGGAGGCCCCTGGGCCGTCGGGGACCGTTGGCGCTGGTGCCCCGTGCCTCTGTCTGGGGTGGGTGGCCCCCAGGGAAGTGGGGTCCGGATCGTCCAGATGATTTGTTGGATCGGGGCCTCTGGGATACGGAGGGCCGCTCTGTGGTGCCACCAGCAATGCAATCGGTTTAAGTCGTCTGGGGTATAGGCCCCCATGTGTGCCATGAGGCAGGTTGCCACATACCGCCACTGGTTGGGCTGTTCCATGGTTGGGGGGCGGCAAGTGTCGCCCCTCACGGTGGTTGAATTTGACGTCCGCCATGGTGCGGGTGCCGTTCCTGATGTGGTGTACAGCCATGAGGACCCACCGGGTCCGGAACTGGATAGTGAGCTGCTCCACGTCGGAGGTCCGGGGGATCGACAGTCCAGGCTCTCCTGTCTGCAAGGTTGCGCAACTCGTGGGGGCACCCACTCCACCGGCCCACTGACGGTGCTAGCAGCTGCTGGTGTTTGGACCCCATGGGTCAGTGCGTCCTGTGCGTGCCGGCATTGACTGGTCACCTCCACTGACGGTCCTCCTGCATGACCGCCCCCCGCGGTGGTTGCGTGGGTGGCTGCCACTGATCCCAAGGGAGCATACTGGCGGCGAAGATGCGCCTGGTGGGACGTGGAGGCAGGATTCCGCGCAGGGCTATTGGGCTCCCTGTTTTGCACTGTGTGCTGCAGCGCGGATGTCGGTGCCGGCCCCGTGGTGGGGGCCCCGCCCCGGCGTGTTGCCATGGAGGCGGCAAAGGACTCATCGTCGTGGGGGTGCTCGTTCGTTTGCAGTCCCTGGTCTGCCGTTGGTGCGACTTCGTGGAAGGTTGACGCCAGGATGCCCCCATTCTCGGGGGCGTCGGGCGGTGGACGGTCGTGTGTTCCCACTCGCGCCAGGCTCGTGGCCGCACCAGGATCTACACTTTCTTCCAAGGCCGCGGGTTGCCGTTGGTGGGCGTCGCCAGCGGCTCATTCTGCCCGTTCCTCGTGCAGTACAGGCGAGGGACCCTTGGTTGTGCATGTCCTCCCTTGTCCCCCAGCATCTGTGCGCCCGGTGCCCCCTGTTGCCTGGACGGCGCATGCCTCCGCACCCGGCTGGGGGGTGGCCTGTGGGCAGGGTGCCTCCTCCGCGTCGGACGCCCTTCCTGAGGGGGCCGCGGGCGGTGTTTGGGCGTCGGGGCCTGGGTCTGCTGCTGCGCTGCTCTGGGTGTCTTCATCCATGGCTGTGGATGGTGGTGGATTGGCGTTGCCAGCGGGTTCCACTGCGTGCGCCCCCGAGGTAGGCTGCTGAGGGTCCCCGGGTCTGCCTACACCCGTGTCTTGCCGGCCAATACAGACCCCAGTTGTCCCCGGTGGTCCCATCCCGAGTCTTCTCGAGTTCAGCTCCTCTTCAGTGTCATAGTGTATTGGATCCCCGTCACACTTATCCATTTCTGCCACGAACATGGCGGCCAGTAGCTCGGCGCGCCTCACTTCGGGTCCTCTGCGGCCGCCGCCTTCTGCCGTCTCATGGGGTCCGGCCCCATTGTCCTCCGTGGGGTCACCCCGTTGTGAGCTGGTTGGTGGCGTGGGCAGCGCACCTGCGCCGCCCGGGGCCTGTGCCTCTGGGTGGGTCTCTGGGTCACGTGGTCCCGGTGGCGTGCAGCCTGCGTTGCTGGTGACTGCCTGCGTCTTATCTGCAGTCGCCCGTCAGTCGTTTTGGCTGTGGTCGCCTGGCAGTGTGCCCCTCCCAGAGTTTGAGCCAGTGGTGGTCCTTGCGACTGTGGTCCTGCGCGTCGGGGCCTGTGGCGCTGCGTCTCGTTGGTGCATCGGCGTGCGGGGCATGCGCCTCTGCCGGAGTCGAGGCTGGGCCCGTGGCTGGGTGGTTGATTGGCGTTAGAGGTGCCGCCGGCTGTGCCGGGGAGTCACGGGGCCAGTCCGCGTTCGGGTGAGGGGGTGATGCCGACCGCGGGTCGGTCTGGGTTGCCTGGGGTTTGTAGTCTCGTGGGGCTTGCGGCGGCTGCTGGTTACGGGTTTGTGGTGCTTGGGGGTTTTTCAGGCCGAGCTTTGGCAGCGGGTCATATTGCCGCCGTCGTGCGCTGAGTGCTGTCCCCGTTGGTGGGACGCGCGGAATTGCTCCGGGTCCCGGTGGTTGCGCCCAGTGGTGGTGCGCCTGCGGAGTCCGGGCGATGTTGTGGCGTTGGCAGGTTGCGCCGTGCCGCTCGTTTAGCCGCACGCTCTTGCTGGGCGCTCGGTGGGTTGGGCTGCGATGGTTCCAGAGCCCCGGTGACCCCGGCTGTGCACCGCGGCCTCTGCTGGGTCCGGATAGACGTACTGGACGAGCTCGGGTATCGGGGGTGCTGGTCTTGCCAAGGGACTGTGCTGGGGGAGGACTCACCCGGTCGGCCTGGGGGTGCTGGAGCTGGACCAGTATTGTGCTGGGGCCTGGACGCTTTGGGCTGCCGGGGCCACGGCCGCATTTCCATAGGTGCCCGCTTGTTGTGGGGGGACGGATGGCTGATGGGCCCGTTGGACTGCAGGTCGTAACCACTCAGGGATAGTGATTTGTCTCCACCTCAACCATGCCGCCATGACCCTGTAGATGGTGTCGCCGGGGCGTAGGCCTCCACTGCGAAAGAAGAGTTCTCGCCACTCATGGCCGTGCGCGTTTCAGGCGAGCCCCATGGCCCATTCCCCATCCCCCACCAGCCACCTGAAGGCGAATGGGAGGCAGATGGATAGGGCGATGGTGACGGCCCTGTAGCTCTCGACTTTCATGGTGTTCAGGTCCTAGATGCTCGGCAGCTCGCAGGGGAGGGGTAGGCTGCCCCGCGGCACCGTTTCGTAGGGCTCGTGGTTCCGGGCATAGTTTCTGTGGTTTTCAACAGCCGCTACCTGCCAGCGCGCTGGTCGGAAGGGGGGGCAGGCTGGTGGTGGCGTCAGGACCTCCAGCGTCTCCAGTCACCGTCGCCAGGTGTTGTTTTGGGGGGCCCAGATGTTCTGGGTGGCCAGCATCCTGATCGTGGCCAGAGTGAGGTCTTCGTCTTGGGTTTCCCTCGGGGGCGGTCTGGTGCACAGGGGTTGCCGTTGCCTGCAGATGGGACACTGGTGCAGCTGGACCACGCATTGGCTGCTAAACCAGTGCCGCCCCTCGGTGCCGCCACAGCCAAGGTCCTGGCCAGGGCGCCCCGGTTCGAGGCACACGATGCACGGTTCCCCCGGTCCACCTGGATGGGGGGCCTTGCCCGTGGGCATCCTCAGGAAAGTGTAAACAGTGAGCAGGGGTCATCGGGTCCAGGGGGGCACGTGCTATTGGCTCGTGTATCGCAGTGCGTGATGTGGTGTAATGTGTGCCTGCGGTCAGGGCTCCACAGGGTGCTCAGATGGCGCGCCAATCTGTTGGCTGAACCCATTGGTAGTGTATGATCAGGTTGTAGTACGTTCGTTGGTCGTCCGGGGGGTGCTGCCCTTCCTGTGTGTATAGTTGGGTACGGTGTTGCAGCTGTGCGTCCGCACGCTTGATGGCTGCGAGTTGCATGTTGCTCACTGTGGCCTTTGTATCGGGTGCATTGTCAGCGAGGACTCCGTAGAGCTCCAGTGACACCGCCCCCCGTAATACCGCTTCCTTGATCTCTGGTTTCTGCATCAGGCGTCGTACCTCGTTGGCCGATGGGGTCGCCGGGCCCCATCCGGCGTGTTGCGTGATTGTGTCCTCTGGTTTCCATGTCCTGGGCAAGTGGGTATTTCGAGAAGTGGTCCCATGTCTCCGGTGTGTGCATGTCGCACGGGCATATAATTTATTAGGGTGGTATATCAACATCCTTCCTGCAGTACCAGCTTGCGGCTCTGTTGAGTAGGGGTAGCGGCTGGAGCAGGGGCGGAGCCTGCCGTTTTTGTAGGTGTACGGGATGCAGAGTTGGATCTAGGGCCAATTAGTACAGCGTCAATTGCAACTCCTGTTGGAGGCGGATCATGAGTGTGTTGTCGGCGTGGCTGCTGGGGATGTGGGCCATAGTTGTGAGAGGCTGTGGGTAGTGGTACGACCGCCCCATGTCATCGTAGATCACATCGTTGGGCACCCGGGGAGGCGGCTCCCCGGGGTACGGGATTTGGGGTAGGTCTTGGAGGTGGGTGTGCATGTGGTCGTGTAGTGGGGGCTCGTTCGGGGTTGGTACGTGCTCCGCGAGTTGGTTGTGTGCATGTAGGTGGATGTGTCCGTTGCCTAAGTTGTAGCGATGGGATTCTTGCTTTATTAAGTGTAAGATAACGTGCCCTGGCAGGCTCCGCAATGCCACCCACAGGTGTAGTGCCTGCGTTCCCAGGCTGGAGTCCTTCGCCATGTGTAGTGGCTGTCTGGCGAGGCGCCGTACGATCTGGAAGTCCACTGCTGCGTCAATTACGACCCATACGTGGTGTGGTTGATCCCGTGGTGTCTTGGAGATGACGGTAACGATGTCCACAATGAATGCTAGTGTCTCCAGCTCACCGTGCCAGGAGGCTCCAAAATGATCGTCTCCGTCAGGTCGTGTTGCCGCAGTTGGCCCATTTTGTCTGGCCCTAGTGCCAGAGCCGCCCCACCGGTCGCTGGTCTGTGGCCAGTCGTGCCAGAGGCCTCGGCAAATATGACGGTGTTCTGGTTGTCTTGCCCGGGCATTCGGCAGGGAGACGTTGGTTGATATGCGTGGACACGCGCCCCCCCCGCCGTGGTGGCCCAGAGTGTGTTGAAGGCTAGCCTGATCCGGCAGACGGCGTACACTCCGATCCCTTGGTGGATAATCTCTGTGGCCGCCGCATTCATCTGTACAGAACCGCGGTTCCTTTCGTGCGCTTGTATGAGGTATTTGTGTATGTATTGGAGTAGATACGCCTGTTTTGGGTTGTACGTAGTCCATTCATGCTTTTGTGTCTCTGGGACTTCGCGTGAGCAACGATGTTTTGTGGGGTACACAGGCGCTTCCGGCGTCGTGCTGCGGTCCTTTCGCGAGTAACGGGTACGTGAGGGCGGGGCGTCTGGTGCGGAACGCCCCTCGGCAGATAGGCCGTTCTGCCAGGGTATTGGGCTGCCATGTCACCGTGGCTAGCATACCCGCTGGGGCCGGCTCAAAGTGCGTGTGTAGTCACCGGTGCTGTTCCGGAGTTGCGTGGGCCGTCGGTGTGTGGAGGTGGCGCGCCAACAGTTGGAGAATGGGCCATGGTGTGGCCAGTGCATGGGCTCCGCATCCACAGCAAGTGTTGGGTATGCCTGTCAGCGGGTCCTGCGGTAATGGCTCTGGGCGCAACGTGCGTGCTGTGGACGGGAGTAGCATCCATAAATTGCCCTGTGCTTTGCCGGGACGCAGGGTGACTTTGAGGCTGTTGGGTGCCAATAGGAGGACCGCCGGTACTGTGTTCTCCACAACGTACGCCACCTGTTCTGGTCGCCGGTGGTGGGCCTGGTTTCTTGTCTGGGGTCTCTGGGGTAGGGGCTGTTTGTGAGTGCCCCAGAACAGACTGTATGCGTGACAGATTTTGCCATCGGCGGATTGTGGGCGACCAGCCGTGACGGCCGCCTGTCACAGGTGGTTTTCCAAGACTGATTTGTTGGGCCATTCGGGGTGTTCCAGGAAGGGGACTGATGGGTGCCGGCCCGCTGGAGGGCCCGCATTTGGTTGGGCGTCACTCTCACCAGGTGTAGTGTCGTGCCCACTTGGTCGACAGTGGTGGTGTCCCATGTTGGTCCCCCGCCCATATCAGTGTGCAGGACGGCTATGGGGCCTGCATCCTTGCACCTGTGGCTCGTTTGCATGACATGCCTGTGGTGCGGCAGGCGGAGTTGTACGTGGTTCCATATACGTGTTCCCACTTTGGTGGTGAGGCCCCGTTTGTGGAGGATGTATTGGGGACATGTGTTGCGGTGGTGCTTCGCTTGTCGTAGTGTTAGTGGAAAGACTTTTCGTACTTACATTTCCTGGTTGTGCATGAGGCGATGTAGGTCGGTTGCGGTGTGCGCGGTGTATGCGCTTTGGACCAAGTGGTCGGTGCCGTCCCCATAGTAAGGTGCGGATGCTGTCCGGACCTCTGCGGGGAGGGATGTGGGCCGGTGGCCCTGGACAGCCCACACACGTCGTACTGTGGTGACGGCCCTTTGCAGCATCTGTTAGGGGTGTGTCGGGTGCAGCGCCTTGAACCCGATGGTTGCACTGAGCACGGCTTTGTAGGAAGTACGCCAGGGCCTGGGTGGACAGCGCGGCTATGCGCGCGATGACGAGGGTTCCGGTGTGGCCCCCTGCTGAATCACCAAGTAGGTGGCATTATCCGCAGTGCTCATGGGTGTGTCACCAGGGCAAAGGGGTGGGGGTGGCCCATTGTGTACCATGGTGGCTGACTAGACGTTGTGTACCACGAGCGGGTTGTTTTTCAGGTAGCTGGTAACATCAGGAGTACCTTGTTGGTCCCGATGTTGTCTGGGGCGTTCGGGAGGGGTTGCCGGGCGGTGGCAGTAACTACGGGCTTGTCATTCATTGACGCCAGTAGTGTGCTTTGTAGGGGGTACTGTGCCACATCATGGTAGGTGCGTTGTATGTAGAAGCCCAGTGGGAGGGTGACGAGCAGGAACAGGAATGGGCCCTGCGCGCCCCCCTGTGGGACTCCACTGGTGGGATGGGTGCATGGGGTTGTGCCTACATAGGTTTGCACCGCGTACAGGCGGGTGGCGAGGTACACCTGTAGAAATCCTTGAAAAGGAAGTCCCATGTGCTCCTTGATGGCTTGTAGAAGGCGTGCTGGGTGTTGTGAAGCCGGTTCGGACCCCCGTGGCCATCTTGGGGTCACTTGGGGTGTGTATCTTTGTGCCGGCATGCCGCCATTGGCTGATATCATACTCTCTTGTCCACCTGAACTAACCCGATGTGATAGTGTGATAGGTTTGGCCATTCCGGCTACGAGCGGCCATATTCCGTACCGAGGCGCCGCCAGCGGAGATTTATATATCAGAATATCAGGAATCAACAGGGTTTTCTTATCATACTGTTTCCGTAATTTTTCAGCCTTTCGTTCTGATGGTCAATGTATCGGCAACTGTCAGTTGGCTCGCGATTTTGCGTTAACCGATTGGTTAACTGTTTTTTCCAGATATTTTGGCGGAAACCCCGATGAAGGGTCAGATTCCATCAGTAAAGGGTTTGTTGCTTCCGCAGTTTTCTAAATATGCACTCGAAATTTTATTCTGAATTTTTCGCGATGTCGAAATCTGATTTTTGACTTCGACATTGCCGCACTTGATTTGGTCTTCTTCGAGTGGTCATACTCTTTTCCCTATGCCCGAATCAGGTTTCCCTTATACTTGCCACCATTTTGACTTGGAGATAAAAGGGAAACAAAAGCGGATCGTGGGACCACTTTGAAGGACCATATCTAGCGCGAGTGTGAGGAAAGAGAATAGGAAAGGTTGCGTTGCAAGCGCCTTGGTCTCAACTTAATTGAGGAAGCATCAAACGCTTTTGGTGTGTACACATGTCCGGTGTAGCAAGGGATAAGGGTCAAGAGGGTATAAAGTGATATATAACTCTTGGACGGTGCAACCGAATATTTTAATGCGACTTTCGAGTGTACCGCATGAGTGTTGGGGTTGCATAGATACTTTTCTTGGGTTTCTATGCATTTTTAACGTGACGTTATGTCAATGGAGGGACATGGCATATCATGGTGGGAGCCACATTTTGAGGGTATGTGTTATATGCATGGTATATGTTTGATATGCTCACGCCCATGTTATATATCTTCGTGTGGCCGAAGAGATGGGGAGCCATACGTGACAAGGGCCTTGCCCATGTCCCAATTGTGGAATTCAAAGCGTTAGACTAAGTCAACCGCATATGTATTGCTCATGGTATGCTTGGCAAAGAGAACCATGAGTGCACTCCCATTTTCATAAGGCATGTAGATATGAGTGGCGAAGGTATCTCCATGCGCCCGATTGGGGATCCAAGTGGGGGAATTGTTCGCAACTGGTTCCAATCATTTGTGTATTGAATCATGAGCGGATATCATGGGTGAGCAAAGAGATATACTATCATGACAACTTTGTATTTGGTCATATTTTCATGTTTTTGACCTCAATTTCTGCTCATTTTTGCGTTTTGTGTACTTACCTGGTCGGCAAACAGCAAGAAGCCCATGGGGAATTGAACCATGGTATGTTGTTCAGATGTTGGCATATGCTTTGGGGTTGAACACCACCATATGCCGGATCAGGTACTCCATTTGGCTTGGCGCACGAAGGATCAGAAAGAATTGGTCTCAAGATCATGGGCTGACTCGGGCAGTGCGTGGCGCCCATATATGAAGGTGTTTCGAGGGTAACGTGGGGATGTACATGGGCATTGGTATTTGGTCTCTATCATCCATGAATACTAGACTTCGATTCCATGTATGCTCTGAGCCTTCGAATAAGTGGTAACTTCGATTTTGAGCATATATTTGATATATGGCCAATATGGTGTGAACTGGCAGTTTTTTGGCATGTTATGAGTTCAAACTCATGGGGCATATCTCCAAGCCCATTCAACCCCCAGTCCAACCAAGGTTATGTCAGGGTAGGGCATGGTCCTGAGCGCCACCCTAGGCCATGACACGCCACCCCCCGCATTGGGCTAGGAGATATAGGCTTGGGAGTGAACACATTTTTGGGGTTTATGTAGTGACTTGTGAAACATGGCATTTAGCCATCTTATTTGATTGGGTTCAGGGCATCATGTTGGTGAGTCAAGGGAAGGTCTTGAGTCCAGGGATCGAGGGGTCTATGGCTTTGAATGTGTACGTTTCCATCTCTCCCCAACTTTGCTTTATTTGTGTTCATATGACAATCTCGGGGCTTTCCTCTTTGGTGCAATTCTTGTACATGCCCGCCACCGTGGGACGACCGGTGTGCTGAACGAAAGCCGCAGCCTGATTTGGATTGTGAATTGGGTTGTACTTGTGGGATCTGGTTGCTATTCAGGGTTGAAGGAGGATTTTATTTTCTATATTTTTGGATTTTGGACCCTGGACTTTGAGAAATGCAAGCATTGATCCGGAGCAAATCAGCAGGGTTTACAGGCGGAAGGGGTACAGCGGGGACCGGTCCTGGTAGGGACCTTCCTTATGGTAGCAGAGGCTTACCTGCTGCCCCTACCAACCGCCGACCCGGGGACTTGGGCCCTTATGAGCCCTGCCCAAGAACGCCCCGGGTGCGTATTGTGGACTCGGTTGAGACCACACCGGAGATTGGAGCCATAGAAGAACCGAGACGTTCAAGAGCATGGCGAACTCCGGAAGTTGAAGCCCGAAGAGAAGTACGACATTCGGGAAGAGGAGGACGTGACATGGAGGACCTGGTCTCCATGTGTGAGCGTCGCTGCCGAAAGGCATGCAAACTCCGCTCCGCAGCGGAGGACTTTGATGAGGCCTGCCATTCAGACAGCAGTGGAGGACGGGCCCGGCGCTACCGGAAGCGCGGGTCACCCAAGTCCGCGGCAAGGGACGCCGGGGCTATGGACACGGACCCCAGCCCGGTCAGGCTGTGGGAATCCGAGGGGCACTCCGAGGGCTATCGGGCAGCCTACGAGCCACCTTCGGAGTCGGAGATGTCCGCGCCGATCGCCAGGGCGCATACTGCCCCCGAGCCCGCCCTGCAGCACGACGCCGAGGGCTTGGAGAGGCCAGCCAGGGCCCGGACGGCACCTGTGCCCTGGCACACGGGACCAGAGACGGACGCCATAGGCGATACGCCCATGGGCGATGAGTCTGAGGCGCCGGGAACCGCGGGATGCGCTGAATCCGGCGGAGGGCACGCTGCGTGCCACTGTGAGCACGTGTCCAGCTTCATGGGTAAGTACCCGAAGATGGGGATTGACGCCATCGTGCACCCCCTTGACCGCCTGGACAACGCCAAGGACGGTCTAGAGGAGGACGTCGCGGGGATCCTGGACGACCAGTCGGCCGCGGAGAAAGACATGGAGGAGCTGCGAGCGGATCTGGAGCTGGCCCTGGAGAAGCAGCAGCGTGTGGTGGACAGCCTCCTCCACCTGGTGGAGGACATGCCGGGACGCCTGAAAAGGCTGGAGGAGCTACGGCCCCTCGCCTCGGGTCCGGAGCTCCCGGCAAAGCCGGCCGCGGTAGAGCTGGTGGAGCGGGTTAAGAATCTCAGGAGCGCCATAAAGAAACCCATGGGCGGCCCTGCAGAGGCACCATAGGCGCCTCCGCGTGTTGACCCGGGTGCGCTGCCGTTTGTTCCCATGTTCAGCAAATCCACAATGCTCGGGGAACACACGGCACCGGCTGGGTCCATGCGGGAAGGGCACGTAACCACGGACACGAGTAGCCTGACGGTACAGATGTCCCATGCCGCCCAGGATGTACCGATCACGACGAATATGGTGGTTTATGCGGAAGAGAAGATCGAGAACCAGACCATGCAGGGGCGAACCATGGGAAGCGCCGACGGACATGGTCGAGGCCATCCAAGCTGAAACCTGTGGGCGACGGACCCCAATACGGGGATATCGACGGCCGATGGAGCAAATCCTTCCCGCATTCCAAACCCCATGGGTTCAGGCCCAACTGGACCGCACTCCATGGAGGAGAGGGATGTACGGGGAGTGTACTCGCACCCCCCGGCCACAGGTGGATTCCGTCTCGGTGGAGTGGTGGCTGGAGACGTCGGAGACGCCATCAGGATTGACGACCTCAGGGGAATCAAAATCCCCTACTACGATGGCAACCCCTCCAACCTGGATGACTTCATCCTGGACTGGGAGGACTTCGCCGAGGAGGTCGTCGGCGAGATGCGGGGAGCGCCGCGGGACAAGTGGGTATGCCGGACATTCCCACACCGGCTGGCGCAGGACCTGAAGGAGGAGCTGCGGGATCAGATCCGGGAAGGACTGATCCGTACGGAGCAGGCCTGCCTCCAGTGGTTGGAGGATGAGGAGCGGGTGGACGCTCCAAACCAGAAGCTGGAGGACTTATGGTCCATTCCGCTGCTGCCAGACCGCGGTGAGTTGCGGGTCCGGGAGTGGAACCGGTATCTGCGGAAGTACCGCAGATGCCTCAAGCTGGTGGAGGACTGGAACAAGGCCAGCGAGATCCGCCACCTCCTGAAGGACGTCCTCCCCGGCCAGTGGAAGAGGCGAGTGGAGGACGAGGAGAAGAAGCGCGCCAAGAAGCGGGTGGCGGTGAGGATTATGGCGGCGGAGGATACCCATGCGGGTATCATGGAGTTCTTTAGGAGGAACCTGGGCGAGCCCAACCGGATGTTGGGACTGAAGAACGCCGTGTATGTGGAGGTGTTTGGAGACTCCATGGGGCAAAGGTTGCTGCGCCTCAACAACGTGGAGTAGAGGCGCGGGGGGGCGCTGAGGATGCAGGTCATCTTCGCCCGCATGAGACTGGACGAGATCGTGAAGTACATCCTGGTGGAGTTGAAGCTCAATGCGAAGAACGAGGCCCAGGTGCAGGATCGACATGGTCATGGACAACGAGGCCACCGAGAAGACCGACATCATCGGGAGATCCAGGAGGACACGGCCAACTCCGCGGAGGATGGTGGTGGAAGTGGCCAAGACCACTGGACCGGGTCCCGGGAGGATCACGAGGAGGCCCATTTCTTCGCGTTTGTGGCGCACAACGTGAAGAATCATGGGCAGGATCGGTCCAGATGGAGCCAGGTGGGACCCAATAAGAGCAGAGCGCCAAGGAGGATCGGGAACCCACCGCTCTCGTTCCGGGAGCACAGGTCTCAGCACGACGGGTGCTGGGTCTGTTATGGCAAGGGAAACAACCATGCACACGACCACCGTCAGTGCAAGGTGTATGAGGCGGACAAGAAGGCCTACTTCGCCGCCCACCCCGAGAAGAAGCCCAAGGAGCAGCGGATTTCTGATTGGAAGGCGAAAGGCGGAGACGGGGGAAAAGGCCAGGGCAAGGGCCAAGGAAAAGGCGGAGGAAGAGGCTATGATGGTGGACCTGGCCAAGACCGACGAGTGAGGTCGATCGAGGAGGTTGCTGAGGACATGTTGAGGACGCTGGAGGAACTCGAAGCCCAGCAATGTCGTGGACAAAGTCCTGGCGGATCACAGCCGGAAGGGGCTGCGGGAAGCCAAGTCTAGAGGAGCCCCCACGGGAGTGGGACCTCGGAGGTCTCTCCTCCGAAAATCAGTGGAATCCCAGAGAAGGCGAAGGCACATCGGGTGCCAAAGAAGGCTCCAGAAGAGCGGAAACCACTGAGCTTCGCCACTCCCAACCCCTGGAGCGCCCTACCAAGGGAAGTACATGTGGGTACGGGACATGGCAAGAAGGAAGGAGCGACCACGGAGAGCCCCATGGACGGGCAGGACCAACCCAAGATCCACACCATCCGTGACCATACCCTTGAAGTCCTGATGCACCCGGACGTGCTAGAGTTGCATGCCGTGAGAGTCGTCCATACACCTCATGGCGACGAGCGGCAGTTGCACTTGAAAGTGCGAGTACAGTGCGGACGAGAGGTGAAGGTGGTGGATGTGTTGGTGGATACGGGTGCCCAGGTGAGCCTGGTCCGGAGAGGGTTGTTCAAGGAGGAATTCCTGCAGCCCAGCCGGAGACCGGTCCGCCTGAAGGTCGCCAATGGAGAGATTATGGGTGGTGGCACCCATGAGGCCACTATTAGTATGGAATTTTGGGAGCATGAGCGCTTGAACCGCCCTGATCAGGCGAAGAGAAGCACTCTATCCGGGAACTTATACGTGGCCGACATTACAGATTGGGATATGATCATGGGGTATGACTTCATGATGGCAAACGCCATTGAAGCCCTTCCCCATCGTGCAACGCAGGTCCAGGAGGATGACGAATGCCTCACATGGCTGTCCACGGATTATGCGTGCGGGTCATCCCAATGGAATGCTGAGGAAGAGGATCGGATTGTCCGAGCGGTGCAAGCTGTGGGTGCCAAGTCCAGAGGAGACCGTGGAGTTCAGCTCACGGAGTATGGAATGGCGCCGCAAGTGTACGCGAGGATGATTCAGACGCTGGGAGCCGAAGCGCCCGAGACGGACGTCTTCGCTTCCCGGGATGCCCCACTTTTGCGGAAGTGTAGGAGGCATTGGCATCGAGGAGACTCAGCCTGGCATAGGCATTGGGGCTTGAAGGAGTGGGGACCCATGTACTGGCATGGCTCCCTGGACAATACCAGACGTACGGTGGAGAAGATCATCGCGGATAGGGCGAAGGGGATCCTGGTCATAACCGGCATAGGATCCACCCCATGTCCGCTGGAGGGTCCCAAGTCGACGCTGGACTCCATCACCCTGAACGAGATGTCATTCGGGCCAGAGGAGGAGCTGTTCATCGACGCCAAGGGTGTATCAATGCCCTCCCCGGGTCAAGCGTGGGCTACCAAGGCTTTCCTGGTGGATGGGGCGCAAGCCCAGCCCACGGGTGATGAAACATTCATCTGTAGGGTGGAGGCGGTGCCCATGAAGGTCATGTCTGAGCCCAAGGAGGGGACGGATCAGCCTATTGATGGCATTGACGTCCTGTCCCACGCCGAGATCGACGACGTCGACAACTACATGCGAATGAGGATGCACGACCGTGTGGCAGCCAAGAAGAGGCGGGCCATGGTCACATCTCCGCATTGGTGGGATGACAAGATGTTGGTCACCGGCAAGTACGAGAAGGATGAGTTCCTGGCGAGGGTCAAGGATCACATCGCGGACCAATACGATGGTCCGGTTGGGTCGGACCCACCAACGTGGGATTTTCCAAGAATGGGTGTCGATAGCGACAGTCACCAGCCCGAGGCCGCAAATTTTAGAAGATTATCGGTGGGAAGTGCACCCCACGACGATGAAGACGGCATATCGGACGAGGAGAAGTCGGATTCGGACCCAGAAAAGGCCTATACCGCAGTGCGTTCGGTTGTATCGATACCGAAGCAAGCGGCTGAAGAGGCCCAGGAGAACACGAAGGTCGCCGAGCTGAAGGAGAGGCTGATCAAAGCCTATCCGCGGCTATTCAGTGGCGTCGCCAACAAGAACCCTCCAGATCGTTGCAGGTTTGGCACAGCGAGGATCAAGCTGAAGCCGAACCCCAAGATCTATCGTCATCGGGAGTACCAACTTCAGGGCGATCGGGCCGAGGCCATGAAGAAGCTGTTGGCCGAGTTCATTGAGCGGGGATGGATCGAACCCTCCGACAGTGAGTGGGCCAGCCCAGCCTTCATCGTGCCCAAGAAGGAGAAGGGCGAGTGGAGGTTAGTGGTTGATTTCAGAGGTTTGAACGAGCAGACCGAGCACGACTCGTACTCGCTTCCGCTGATCGACACCATCCTCCAAAAACAACAGAAAAAGCGGATCTTCACGGTGGTGAACCTGAAACACGGTTATCACCAGATGCCGCTACACCCGGACTCCAGGCCCTGCACAGCGATGTCGACGCCGCTGGGGCCCATGCAGTGGAAAGTGGTGCCTATGGGCGCCAAGAATGGCAACGCCGCTTTCCAGCGCATGATGGAGGACCTACTCGGCCCTGTCCGGGACTGTGCCGATCCCTTCGTGGATGACATCATCATCGGGTCCGGCACAGAGAACATGACTGAGGACGAGCTCATCGACGCGCATGAGAAGGATCTGTGCCGAGTGCTCAGCGAGTTGGACAAGCACAACATGGTGTGCAAGCCCACCAAAGCCTCACTCTCTGTGAAGGAAGTGGAGTTCGCGGGTCACGTGGTTGGTCACGGGCAACGCCGTCCCATGCCTGGGAAGCTGGCGTCCCTGCACCACTGGGAGAAGCCCCAGACCATCAGCGAACTCCGGTCCTTCATGGGGTTCTGCAATTACTATTCGGGCTATGTCCGGATGTATGCAGAACTCTCAGGGCCGCTGCACAAGATGCTGCAAGTGGGCAAGTTCGATGGCCGGAAGGGGAGCAAGCAGAAGCTTGCCTGGACCCCTGAGGCTGAGGATGCGTTCAACCGCCTGAAGGAGCGACTCCTGGGGCAGTTGGGGCTGTTCCTGGTTGTCCCAGACAAGGGATTCGTGCTACGGACGGACGCCTCGGACTATGCTGTAGGGGCAGTCCTCGAGCAGATCCGGGACGACTGGTCACACGTACCCGTGGCGTTTTGGAGTCGGATCCTGGCCGAGGGCCAACGCCGCACCTGGACCGCGAGGGAGAAGGAGACGTACGCCATTGTTTGTGCGCTCAGGAGGTGGTCTGGCCACATCGGATTGCAACCGGTAGTGGTATGTACGGACCATCAGTCCTTGCAGAGCTGGCACAAGGAGCACGTCGACACCCCCTCGGGACCGGCGGCAAGGAGGGCCCGATGGCATGAGACGTTCGCCAAGTTCGACGTCAGTGTCGTGTACGTCCCGGGGAAGGACAACACTGTAGCAGATTGCCTCAGTCGATGGGCCTACCTCGCGGGCAAGGCTTGGATGGACATATCCAGCCATGGGGACGCCGAGGAAACCGAGGAGGCCAAGCGCATCATCGAGATGGAGAAGGCCATGGAGCAAGAGGGGGTCAAGTGCTTTGTGGTGATGGCAAACCGTACGGACCTGGCCAAGTTCCGGGGTGCCCGCGTCCAAGCTATTCGAGAGGAAACCCTCGAGCAATGGATGGTGGCCCCTGTAGAGCTAGTCAGGTCGGTGCTCACAGAGGACTGGTCGGATGACTACGCGGCATCCGAGCACTGGAGCAAGTACTGGAATGCCGTGAGCGCCCCGTCGAACGACGAATGGCCTGAGGGCTTGACCGAGGATGGGGACAAGTTGTTCCTCAAGGACAAGCTGCTGGTGCCCGAGAACCGAGTGGAGGAGCTCATTGACCACTGGCACAATGCCCAGGTCATGCACCCTGGCCAAGACAAGATGCAGCAGGACCTGGAGTGGCGTTTCAAGCTCCCTCCGGGGTACTACGCCATCCTGGATAGGTACTGCAGCGACTGTGCCGTGTGTCGGGCCACGAAGAGCCCCAACCACTCCACAGCGGGCAACCCGGTGTATACGGCTATACCGGAGGCCCCTATGCGGTCCGTGGCCATGGATGTATTCGCCATGCCTGAGGTCACCGTGGAAGGGGAGACCTACGACTGTGTCATCCTGGCGGTGGATAGGCACAGTGGGTATATCGTGTCGGTCCCTGGCAAGAAGTCCAAGAAGAAGGACAAAAAGGACAAGCATGGAGTGGGGCTGCAGGCCAAGACCGTCGCTAATGCCATGATCAGGCATTGGCTGACGATGTTCGATCTCCCAGCTGTCATCTGCAGCGATCGGGGCAGTCAATTCGTGGGGACGTGGTTCAAGACGATGTGCAAGCACATGGGGATTCGGCACGCCAAGACCGTGGCATACCACAGCCGGTCGAATGGCCGGGCTGAGGTGGCCGGGCGGCAGATGTTCGAGAAGTTCCGCCAGCTGCACATCGACGAACCGGGCCGGAATTGGTATAATTCGCTGTGGAGAGTACTCCAAGCGTACCAAGACCTTCCGGGGCTCACTGGACTGTCGCCCCATCGCATCCTGTTCCTACGGGATCGAGTGTCACGCACTCTCCCGTGGTTGAACGATGGCAAAGTGGCCCGGGATGCGAACG
Source organism: Eutreptiella sp. 'Long Island Sound 2002' (assembly GCA_964036045.1). Classification (NCBI taxonomy): domain Eukaryota; phylum Euglenozoa; class Euglenophyceae; order Eutreptiales; family Eutreptiaceae; genus Eutreptiella; species Eutreptiella sp. 'Long Island Sound 2002'. Next base: position 58,843,211 of record OZ038379.1, read on the forward strand.
CCATGATGGCTGAGGCGGACGACACGGCAGCCAAGGTGTGCAAGGCACTACAGGAAGAGCATGACAAGAGGGCCAAGTACTTCAAGCAGGGAAAAGTACAGAAGTATGCTCTCCAAGACACCGTGTGGGTGGAGCGGCACCACAAGGATGTCCTGTCCAGGCATCGGCAGGCATCTTGGTATGTGCGTGGGTAATCGTGCGGAAGGTCGGGCAGGATGTGTATGCGGTTCGTGTGGGGGATAACAAGATCCTGGACCGCGACCATACCCAGCTTCGTCCCCGAGCACCGGACCCCAGCGGACGTCCCGTCACCTTCGAGTTCACGGCCGGCGATGTGGACTCGGACGACGAGGGTGAGGACGACGACTTCACCGCTGAGAAGATTCTGGCGGACAAGCAGGACCCGGGGACGCCTGGGGGGAGGCTTTATAAAGTCCGTTGGAAGGGATTCGCCGCATCCAGGGATTCGTGGGAACCTCCGAGCAGTTTCGTTCCGAGGTATACCACGGTCTGGATGGACTACCTGAAGAAAAAGATTATTTCTTTGGATGTCAAGGACGTGTTGGTCCATTTGGTTGCTGCTGTAGCACCGTAATCGATCGCCCCTTGGCATTTTGTTTGTTTCTGTGATTGAGCAGACGGGTGAGGGCGTTCATCCGGGGTTTTTTCGGCCTTGATTGGCCATATACCACCTTCACTCGATCTCCACATATATATTTCATTGTGGTATACTTTTTTAGGTCGACCGACGACGTTTCTCTATCTTTTATCCCCTTGGTCCATGTTGTAGATCAAGAGGAGACCGGATATGGTGTCGGGCACAGATTTTCAGTGTCCTCACCCCTCCCTTGGGGCATGGGGGACGCCTACGACGTGTGTCGGGCCTCCATGTGTCCCTGGGACATGGAGGGGGGGGTTGGAGCCCATTGGGGTCCTCCCGTCCTGTCTTCAATGACTTCCGAGCGGTAACAACGCTCTGAGAAGGGGGGTGAAGCCGGTTCGGACCCCTGTGGCCATCTTGGGGTCACTTGGGGTGTGTATCTATGTGCCGGCAAGCCGCCATTGGCTGATATCATACTCTCCCGTCCACCTGAACTAACCTGATGTGATAGTGTGATAGGTTTGGCCATTCCGGCTAAGAGTGGCCATATTCAGTACCGAGGCGCCGCCAGCGGAGATTTATATATCAGAATATCAGGAACCAACAGGGTTTTATTATCATGATGTTTCCGTAATTTTTCAGCCTTTCGTTCTGATGGTCAATGTATCGGCAACTGTCAGTTGGCTCGCGATTTTGCGTTAACCGATTGGTTAAGTGTTCTTTCCAGATATTTTGGCGGAAACCCCGATGAAGGGTCAGATTTCATCAGTAAAGGGTTCGTTGCTTCCGCAATTTTCCAAATATGCACTCGAAATTTTATTCTGAATTTTTCGCGATGTCGAAATTGACATCGCCGCACTTGATTTGGTCTTCTTCGAGTGGTCATACTCTTTTTCCTATGCCCGAATCAGGCTTCCCTTATACTTGCCACCCATTTGACTTGGAGATATAAGGGAAACGAAAGCGAATCGTGGGAGCACTTTGAAGGACCATATCTACGCGCGAGTGTGAGGAAAGAGAATAAAGAAGGTTGGGTTGCAAGCGCCTCAGTGTCAACCTAATTGGGGGAGCATCAAACGCCTTTGGTGTGTACACATGCCCGGTGTAGCAAGGAATAATGGTCAAGAGGGTATAAAGTGATATATAACTCTTGGACCGTGCAACCGAATATTTTAATGCGACTTTCGAGTGTACCGCATGAGTGTTGGGGTTGCATAGATACTTTCCTTGGGTTCCTATGCATTTTTAACGTGAAGTTATGTCCATGGAGGGACATGGCATATCATGGTGGGAGCCACATTTTGAGGGTATGTGTTATATGCATGGTATATGTTTGATATGCTCACGCCCATGTTATATATCTTCGTGTGGCCGGAGAGATGGGGAGCCACACGTGACAAGGGCGTTGCCCATGTCCCAATTGTGGAATTCAAAGCGCTAGACTAAGTCTACCGCATATGTTTTGCTCATGGTATGCTTGGCAAAGAGATCTATGAGTGCACTCCCATTTTCATGGGGCATGTAGGTATGAGTGGCGAAGGTATCTCCATGCGCCCGATTGGGGATCCAAGTGGGGGAATTGTTGGCAAATGCTTCCAATCATTTGTGTATTGAATCATGAGCGGATATCATGGGTGAGCATAGAGATATACTATCATGACAACTTTGTATTTGGTCATATTTTCATGTTTTTGACCTCAATTTCTGCTCATTTTTGCGTTTTGTGTACTTACCTGGTCGGCGAACAGCAAGAAGCCTATGAAGAGTTGAACCATGGTATGTTGTTCATCTGTTGGCATATGCTTTGGAGTTGAACACGACCATATGCCGGATCGCGTACTCTATTTGGCTTGGCGCACGAAGGATCACAAGAATTGGTCTCAAGATCATGGGCTGACTTGGGCAGTGCGTGGCGCCCATATCCGAAGGGGTTTCGAGGGTAAGGTGGGGATGTACATGGGCATATTCCTTTGGTCTCGATCATCCATGAATACTAGACTTCGATTCCATGTATGCTTTGAGCCCTCGGATAAGTGGTACCTTCAATTTTGACCATATATTTGATATATGGCCAATATGGTGTGAACTGGCAGTTTTTTGGCATGTTATGAGTTCAAACTCATGAGGCATATCTCCAAGCCCATTCGACCCCAAGTCCAACCAAGGTTATGTCAGGGTAGGGCATGGTCCTGAGTGCCACTCTGGGCCATGACATGCCACCTCCCCCTTTTGGGCTAGGATATATAGGCTTGGGGGTGAACACATTTTTGGGGTTTATGTAGTGACTTGTGAAACATGGCATTTAGCCATCTTATTTGATTGGGTTCAGGGCATCATGTTGGTGAGTCAAGGGAAGGTCTTGAGTCCAGGGAATGAGGCGTCTATGGCTTTGAATGTGTACGTTTCCATCTTTCCCCGACTTTGCTTTATTTGTGTTCATATGACAATCTCAGGGCTTTCCTCTTTGGTGCAATTCTTGTACATGCCTGCCACCGTGGGACGACCGGTGTGCTGAACGAAAGCCCGCAACCTGATTTGGATTGTGAATTGGGTTATTGCTGTACTTGTGGGATCTGGTTGCTATTCAGGGTTGAGGAAGGATTTTATTTTCTATATTTTTGGAATTTGGACCCTGGACTTTGAGAAATGCAAGCATTGATCCGGAGCTAATCAGCAGGGATTACAGGCGGAAGGGGTACAGCGGGGACCGGTCCTGGTAGGGACCTTCTTTAGTTGAGAAAAGCCTCCCTGACGTCCAGGGACGTGATGATGAGGCTGATGGGGTCCATATCCACCACTGCGTCCTGCATAAAGATGGCCCCCAGTGGTGGGCGCCCAAGTATTCCTCCCCACAATCCAGGTGGGATGGCCTGGTACACCACTGGGGCTACCTGTTTCAGGATGAGTATCCAGATGAGCTTCGCATCTGTGGTGACGCAGACGATGGGCCTCCAGTTGTCCGGGTTCGCCCAGTTGCCTTTCTTGTACAATGGGTGTACTAGGATTGCCCAGTCCGGTGGTGTTTCCAACCTCTCTATGGCTATGTCCCGGAGGCGCGCCGCAAGGTGCCTTTTGAAGTGAAGTGAGAGTCTGCGGTAGAGCTCGGCAGCTAGGCCATCCACTCCTGGTGTTTTCCCCGGTTTCAGTTTGTACAACACCTAATCCAGCTCCAGGATGGGGAACGGGGTGCGGTGCACGTCGCGTCGTTGTGTCCGGTTGTATAGTTGTGGTAGGTGTAATATCAGGTGTTTGGTATAGTCGTATAGCTCTCCGTCCTCTGCATTGTGTTGGCGTTTCAAGCTGTTTAATACCTCCTCGATTACCACCTTGGGGTTGTTGGTCACTGTGCTGTCCTGTAGGCGCACCGCCCTGATGCCTCGGTGCCCCGTTTCTCCCAAGATTTTGTCCACGCGCTCCAGTGACTTGTATGGTCTCGGGATTCGGAGGTACTGTTGTTATTCCTGTGCCAGGTTTTATGCTCGACGTTCGTGCCACTCCCTTAGATGCCGCCGTGTGGTTTCCGTCGCGCTGCAATGCGGTGGGTGTGTTGTTTGGTGTGTGTGTCGTGGGAGTGGAGGTCTCGCTTATCACACCATATGGGGGTGACCATGGAGCCTAGTTTCCGGTGAGGGGTTGTAGTCTCCTGTTCGTGCTTACTCCCCCCGTGGAGGCCACACGCCGCTGCCGCTTGTCTCATGGCGAGGTTCAGGTCCGGGCCGCTCTGATGGCCAAGTATGCGGTCCACTGTGCGGTAGTACACAATCCACTTGGGTGTGTCGTGTTCCTCCGGGGGGCGGATGGTGGGTTGTGCGTCCTGGTCCATACTGTCCGAGGGGGCCGGGGGGACCTGCAGCACCTTAAGCTGTACCTCTAGTGGCCGGTGTCCGGTGGCCTTGGATGGCAGGTCCTGGTACTTTGTCTGCGTTACCTCCACGTGAGTTGGATCCGCATAGCATAGGTCGATGCCTGATTCTGTCGAGCCTGGCTGTGGAGGCCGGTGAGAGGCCTGGCTCCATAGGGAGCTCACGAGGTCTTGCAGGTGCAGGTGCTGCACGGCCATCTATATGGCCGTGTCCTCCAGTGTAGGTGGCCCCCGCGGTTGTCGATTGTGGGGGCGGCATTGAAGTCTCCTATGATGACGGTGGGCCCTATCATGGCCATCTGTCGGTAGGCCTCCATGAGGTGCTCGAGGAACGCGTCCGTGGCGTCACCTAACGGGACATGCACGTTGATGACGTTGAGTTGCCAGGTTGATTCCACGAGTTCATATGCCGCCAGGCGGCCTTCGACGCCTAGGTGTCGGTGGAGGTGGTCGTGAATCTCGCGCTTGTGGGATATAGGTACGCCTGTTACCCAAGTGGTCTGGTATTGATACCCCGCTCTGGTCAGAATGGGGGTGAGGTTTGGGGTGTCGGTGCGGGTGTTGAGCGCCTGCTCCTGCCATAGCATGGCGTCAGGGTCACATCCTGCAATGATGGGGATGGCCTGAAGGTCCGATGCCCTGGCCGGGTCGTACACGACTCCTGGTTCTTTCAGCGACATCAGGGTGTCAAGTGCCGCGGTGACCTTGCCGGTGGGTGGTTTGGCGGTGGTGGTTTCCCGGTGCCGGATTGGGCTGAGATTCATTGTCCCAGGCGCAGCTTGTGGGCGAGGGCCGTCGCCCCTCGTTGTTCCTCAGGGATGTCAGGTTCCTCCAGCCAGGTCTCCGGTATGTCCCCGGTCCAGACTGTCCCTGGTGCCAACTGGTTCTCTGGTGTGCGGAGCTGCAGTGGGCATTCCGGGAATGGTCTGTCGCCCTACAGCTCAATGTTGGATGTGGTCGCTTTCTTGCCCCATTCTGCAAAAGGTCGCCCCTCGATTTTCATTTGTAGGTCGCCGTGTTTCCCCAGCGTGGCCATTCTGTGCTTCACTGAGCCTATGAACCAAACACATTATTTAGGATGTCCCTTCAGCAAACAGACATAGACCCCTGGCACTTCCGCTCCATCAGGGTACTCGGGTCGCATGGCCTTGCGCTCGTCAGGTGTGAAGTATGGGCAGACCTGGGGCTTAGGTTTGGGCTTGGGCGGGGGCGGCGCTGCTTTTGGCACCGGCTTAGGTCGTTTGGCTCGCCGGGCCGGTGCCCCCTCCCCCTCCGGTCGGGGGAGTGGCCTCCGCCGCACTGATTCCGGCGCTTGCTGGGGGGCCGGCTTTGGGGCGTTGCTACCTGGAAAGATGATGTATGCCGGTCGGTGCCCTTCCCTGGGCCGGTGCATGCCCCGCATCTTGTTGGCGATGGTTTGCAGGTTGTCAGTGCGGCTCTTGATGATATGTTCCCCGTCTGCGTCATCCGATGCCTGCGCATGTAAGCCGCTACGTTGCGGGCCAGGGGAAGCCACGTGGTGGGGAGTGTGGTGTTGGTGGCCGGGGCATCGAATGTCCAGAGCATAGCCGTCTTGAGTGCCAGCCAGTGTGCCAGGGGGTGGTCCGTGTGGTGGGTTGAGTGTCTGAAACGGTTCCCTAGCGTCAGTGGGCTGGTCGTCCATGTCTCTGGTGTGTGCAACAGTACCCTGGCCGCAGTGCCCTTCCCATCCCTATGGGCAACGCACCAGGTGCGCTGGTGGCTCATCAGGGTAACCGTAGGGGTGTCCGGGGTGTGGTCAAGGCCTGTCCAGTCCGTGACCTCTAGCCCAATTCGTCGTATACGTTGCTCTCGTGGGCCGGTGAGTGACCTGAGTTGTAGCAGTTGGTCCATATACTCCGGCCTCAGGGTGTCCACCTTCTTCTGAATCCTGTCTCTGCGTGCCGTGGGGTGTCCCACAGCGTCGTTGGTTGCCAGGCCGATGATGTAGTCTGTGAGGCCCTCCACAATAAAGTGTGTTTCCCCTTCCAGGGCCGTCAGGAGCTGGGCTGTGGGTTTCATGGTGAGGTGTAGCAGCGCCCTGTCGGGGCCCGGCGCGCTGGGGTCTGTGGGCCGGGGTTCTCCCGCTCTGCGTCCTGCCACTGGGTGTCGTGGCTTGTTGGTGTCAGTTGGTCGCGGCCCCATCGCCATGTTGTGGACCTGGTGCAGGGGTATGGCTTGGCCGAGGGTGTTCCCTGCTGTCAGGTGTACTCCTCTGGCTCCCGGGATCGTGTTGAGGTAGATCCCCGGGAGCGGTGCGGGCTGCGCGGCTAGCGGCCGGAACAAAGCGGGGGGGGCATGGTAGTCCACATCTGGGGTCCGAGTCCCGAGTCTTGGGCACGGACCATCCATGCTGTGCGGTACGGGGTACAGGATGTAGGGTCCCGCTACCCTGCAGAGCTTCTTAGGGTTCAGGCTGTTTAGCCACCCTCCCGCTCGGATGGTAACAGAGCCCTGATTGAGCCAGAGGGCTTGATTGTGGTCGATGTGGTGGTGCAGGGCCCTTTTGATGGTGCCCCATGTTCTGCGGTGCGTGGTGTTGTCATGAGCTGGGTGTCCTGTGTCGATGAGTTGCATCCTTGCATTCGCGAGGCCCGAGCCCACGATGTTGGCGGGCGTAGATCCTTCACCCTGAGTGGGGCTTCCCCTGTTTTTGATCCCTCCTTGTCTGGGTACGTGTTTCCCGTGAAGGGGTTGGTACTAGATGGGGTGTGGATGCCACGTGGGGCCGGGCAGGTCATTGTACTGCGCAAAGGTATATACTGTGTAGGCTGTGCCCTCGGTGTCCGGGTGTAATGCGTACAAGGATACCTGAGTTGTGCCGTAGGTGACGAGGGAATTTGAGGTGGGGACAGTGTACTGGAGGTGCGTGTGCGCCAGATTGTGGGTGAGCTGTACCTCCGTGCCTTTTTCGTTTGCGCTTCGGTCCTCAAGGACGCAGTGCACCATCCACGGGCTGTGTTGTTGGAGTTTCCCGTCTTTTCCCACAGCGCTGAGTGTCTTTGGCGCCCCGTTTGCTGCGCCTTGTTGGCGTTGCGGGGGACCCAGGTCTCCACTAGGATGTTGGGCGTCAACTCCAGTGGGGCCCCTTCCCTGCGTGCCATGGCTGGGACCGCTTTGGTGAGTGCTGTGACGGAGGGCAGCAAGGCGGGCTCGGCCACCTGGGCCACCTTGGCTGCGGTCGTCCGGAAGCTCCAGTACGCGGTGAAGCCCCCCGGTTTGTGGGCTTTGTTGGTGTCCAGGAGGTCTACGGAGAGCGCCTCGTTGATTTGGGACACCACTTCCGGGTGTATGGTGGTCGGGTAGTGCCAGACGGTATGCTTGGTGGTGCTGAGGCACGGTTTGGTGGCTCTTTTTGCGGGTTTCATCCTTTGTGGGGTGAGTGTGTCGTTGAGGGCGGGGTGGCTTCAGTGTTTCACCTCTGCTGTCCATCTCTGTTGCAAGTTGCTCGTCTTTGGGTCGCCCGCTGTATTTTTCACGGTATAGTGGATAGCTGACAATTCCGAGTCTGGGTGGATGGCAATGTCGGCGTCCGTGGTTGTTGTCACCCAGATGGCCTGTGTGGGTCTTGCTTGGGGTATTTGGTCATCGGCCCCGAGGGTGGCGCCTTCGATGGTGGCCGTGCCCTGTATGGTGATGAAGCCGTGCTCAGCTGGTGACAGTTTGATCTTTTTCGTTGTGATGAGGTGGATGGCTTCTATTGTGACCACCCCAGGTAGGATCTCTTTCCAGTTTATAGTGCCTGTCGGTAACCTCCACGTAGGTGTTATGCTGCGGGTGTGGCTTCCTTCACGTGGCATTTGGTAGTTGTCTGGGACGTGGTGGGTGGTGAGAAGCTTCAGCATGTGTTGGACCGTGGTGGTAGGGCTGGCGTTTCGTTGGGCTAGCAAGTCCATGGTATGGGATTAAAAACTGTTGCTGGTTGTTTTTTTTGAAAAATTAACGAACAAACGAACGAACGGGCAAACCATGAAAATCAACGAACATTGGTAATTTTCTTTCTCGTGAATGTCGTTCCAGTTTGCTTCTAATGGTTCACTTGTTTTTATTGTGCCCCATTAGTCCTTTTCAAAAAAAATTTCCAAAAGTTTTTTTTTAATTTTTTACATAAAATATCCATGCATCCATCCATCACTGATGATGTCTCTGATGATGTCAGGGCTCATGATGTCATCAGGTGACATGTGCCCTTTATATGCAACGAGAACAAACCAGATAACATCCCTTGAAATGGCATTCCTGCTTGAGTGCTTCTCTGATCTTCCGGACCAGGCCATCCAGATCTCGACTGCTGTCCACAGTCGGTAGCTTATCAAACTCACCTGTCGGTAGCAGGCCACCAGGGGATGTCCAGTCGGATTTTCTAGACACCCATCAGATTTGAGTCGTTTAATTTATTTTGATTCCTCCCTTTGCTGTGCTGCGGACGCCATCATGAAAGATCAAACAAAAGAAAAATATTTACACTGTCGCAACGCTGTCAATCACCCCACTGATTAAACGTGCAACTACTGCGACAGAACAGTGACATGGCTGATTGCCCCTGGTCGGGCACGGGACCATTTATCCAGTGGCAGCAAGAATGTGGCTGCCTGCAAATCCTTCCCTGAGGCGGTTTTCAACGAGATGGTGTTGCGGAGAAAAGAAAAAGATGACTAACAGAAGGCACTGGACAGGACCAAGGCTGCGGCAACGCGCCGGTCACTTCTCAGGTCAAACTTGATCTTCATAATCAGTCATCGGCTAATTCTTGTTCTCACGTCAGCGGTCAAGTCAACACGTTCCGCCACAACAGTGACAGGCAGTAGGGCATATGACTTCAGGTATGCCTGGGGCGACATGCCAGTCACTTCTCAAGTCGAACCTCATCTTCATGATCTGTCATTGGAGAAAGTTAAAACAGGCTTTCACTGTTGATTCCTTTGATGATATTGCTTTTGTTTGTGCCTCTGCCTGATCCTGCTGCTTCTTGGTGTACCTCAGGTTTTCCAAATGGACATTTTTGATGAAATCAACCAGAAATCCAAGTATCTGCAATGCAAGCAAAGGACCACAGGATGAAATCCACAACATGAAGGGCTGCAGTCAAGGGAGATCGTGTAACAATAAAGGAACTCACACTAACTAGAGATTTATGAAAAAATAGTTGGAAAATATCCTACAATCATGTGAGAACTACCCACATGGGCTCTCTGTCTTTTATAGTGCCATCCAGAGATGTCCACTCTTTGTTTTGGGTCCCATAGGTGCTGAGTTGGCATTGCTTGTGGCGCTGAGCTCACTGCCATGTCACATGGTATCTTCCTACTTAGCTAGGCTGACTGGAAATTGAACCCAGGACCTCTCAAAACGAGGTGCCCCAGCCCCCTAGGGCCCAGACCAGTAGGATAGCTAAGCATTCATGGTCAAATATAGGAAAGTGTATAGGCTCTGGATCAATTTCAGCGCCTCAGTCAGTCCAAGAAATGGTGTTTATGTCCAATCAGTTGGGGAGTCAGGGGTCCACACAACATCCAAGGTTCAATGCCTGGTTTTATAGGACAAAATGTTCTGTCACCCCTTTTTGGGTAGGCCAATACTAAGATAAAAATGTAGTATGCCTTTAGGCATCTCTAAAACAACTAAAGCGTACCTTTTGGCAGGGAAAAAAACCTTTTCTTACTCCCCTCTCTTGCTGTGGTGGCCACCACTGTTGCATTCTAAAGGAAAAAGGGTATTTGTGTTTGCCTCCCCATGGTTTCAACATCGTTTTAAAATGACCTATAACATCCCTAACATTGGATAGAGGGCGCTGCGTCAGGGCAGTCGCCAGTTTTTACTTTGTCGTAACAGACACCTACAGCACCTACTGCGCTCATGGGCGTCACTGAGGCAGCTGTGGCTTGGTGAGGGGTTCAAATTGACATGCCAATCCATGTGTGCATGCACCTCCCCCTCAAAATACCAAAACGCAGTGCAATACGCAAAACCGAACCCAGGATACGGTCTGGCCACGCTGTCTTGGTCTCGTGGAACCTGCTGGCTGACCTGACCTGTCCTTAGGCCGGGGAGGTGGCGCTGAAATTTTTTTTGCCCCTTAATGGGGTCTTGGGATTCTGGACAGTGGTCCAGGAGTCAGCGTCTTGGCCAGAACGGGGCCTACTCCACTGTTTTGGTTCCAGCATGTCTGCAGAGAAAAGATGCAGGGGTTGAGGGCCTGATATACGCGCAATGATCCACGAAACACCAAAATCCGTCAAATGACGGCCTAGAATTTTTCTGAGGGTACACAGATGTCCAGAATTTCCATGTGCATTGAATGCACAATTTTACGCATTTAGATTTCATCACAGGAATTTTGAAACCCCTGGATTCACACGCAGAAGAAAGCGGCGCCCTGGAGCGCATCCTAATTGGGCGCCGGAAAACACGGAGAAAATAAGTATGCCACGTAATAATAAAGAAATGACGAACACACAATAAATAATAAAAATAGAGGTTCCACATATGTTTATAGAAAAAGTCAGGAAGAAACGACTCCAGAATTCGAAAGAAACCTCCTTGAACAAGGTACAAACATACAGGTTCTTGTTACTTCGTATGCAGCATGCACATTGCTTGTCTCGTGTTACCGAGGATTAGCCGTTTTGCAGCGCAAACATAGAGTAGAGGGACAGAGTAGAATATTGCACGATGATTAGACGTGGGATTGACCGATTAGCACATACACACGCGGGCATAAACGCTTGCTTTGCTTGTGTTTCGTTCTCTTCCTCACCTGCTTCGTTCTCCAGCGGTAGGTAAGGTGAGTAAGCCCAGGGAGGGCCACCCCCTGGTTGAGTTGGTGATTGTGCTGAGTATGGATTGATAGGAAAGAGATCAAAAATAGCTTATCGCCAAACTCGTGCATACCCGTGCATGCATATGACGCATTAAAGGGTAGGCCACGCGAGGTGCGCACGATATAACACTTGTTTCGGTTACCCAGGGGCTCCACCCCACGTTCTATAAGAGAACGGGTGGAGTTCCTTAAGCTTGCTTGCTTGATAGGGCGGCTTTGAGACAGCGTATTTTTTTCAGCCCGGGATCCGTATCATACAGGGTGGCTGGTTGGGTTCCTTAGCTAAAAGTCGTCCTGCATTTGCCTCTGTTCTCAGGTTGGAAAGGGCAGGTTGATTGGTGCAGTTGGTTGCCCAGCTAAACAGGGCGCTGATCCCACATTCAACAAACTGTACCTCAGCCAGAAGTGGCGGGGAGAGTCCGACTTCATCAACATTTACGCTTTGCACGCAAACAGAGCACTGCTTCCCTCAGAACCCTGACAGGGAAAATTGTAGTGACGTTCCTGTTAGGCCACAGTTGCTTAGTAGCGTTCTGTTCTCTTGTACTGTCACAGGTGGGCCACTAGGGCCTGGGACCTCTTCCTCAACAACTCCAAGTAGCGTGTGCGTGTAGGACTGGTAAGCCTGGGTGAGGGCTTGAGCACAGCGCTCACTCACCCTTCGCAGGCTGGTGCCACTGTAGTGAGTATAGGACCTGTAGTGAGTCTGTCACTGTCCCGCCTGTTTCCCGAAATTTTATCAGGGTTTTAGTGGGCAGTGGCAGTGGTAATCTAGGCTTTGGCCGTGTAGCAAAAAGGCGTTTTCATGCCTCGTAGCTCTTGGCCACCCCTCCCCTGTAGTAGGCAGGTAGGTAGGCAAAACAATACCTTGGCGTTAGCGCTGGGTAATCCCCCAAGGAAGTCTGGTGCCAGCACAGAAATTGGGCACCTAGGGGCGGAGAGACCCGGGGCGTACCCCGTCGAACCATGTAAAGACATCCGCCGGGTTTAGCTAGGGTGCAGACTTGGGTATAATTAGAACTCCATTTCTGCAGCTTGCTCATAGGTCCTCAGGATCAGCGCACTCACACAAACATAGGCAGGTATAGGAAGCATTCAGTCCCTAGGCTTCTTCTGAGAGGCAAGTGTTTCAGCGAGCCTCAGCAACTCTCCTAGGTTGTTCTGGGACAAGTAGTCTACCAGAACAGAATTCAGGCGTCTCTCAGGAAGCACAAAGGCAGAAAAGGGTTCCCAGGTAGCTCCCTCGACTCCAAACCCTTCCCAGAGGGTGATGAAAAGGCCACCCTTCGCAATAGCGGTGTCAGATAACCGATTCACCAGGTAGAAGCCTTCCTTGGCCATCTCCTTGGCATTCATGTCGGGGAGTTCTCCTTCAACTTCCATTGGGCTGGCAGCGCCCTGTAGGTCCAGAGCGGCGATCTCCTCGACGATTAGTTCCCATTCTTCCCCACAGAGGTCCTCTAGGTCATAGGAGCGCTTCAGCTGCTGAGCAGCGCACACCAGGGTCCCCAGTAATTGGGGAGAACACCGCACTGTGATGCGCTGACCAATCACAGACAGGATCTTATAGGGCCCCAAATAGGGGTCATCGCTGGTGGAGCGAGGCCAGGCGGCTAGCCGGCTGTGGTACACCAGCACCTGGTCTCCCTCTTGATAGAAGGCAGGCATCTTTGCTTGTTCTTCTTGGTCCACTGACACTCCCCCACTCTCTGGAGCATTGCCTTGGCCTTTTCCACCTTGTCTCGCTGCTCATTCACCCACTTACCCACAGTGGAGTAGGAATCCTCAGGATAGGCAGCGTGTAGGAACCACGCCCGGCGTCCCATGAACAGCTCATGGGGCAAATAGCCAGTTGTCGAGCTCTCTTGGGAGTTCATCATCAAGGATATGATGGGGAGTAGTCTCACCCAGTCTTTGATGCGCTCAGTCTTGCACCATATCCTCACGTTCTCTTTGAGAACACGAATCTGTCGCTCACATAGGGGGTTACTCGTATGAGTGTAGGGGATTCCCCGTTGACACCTGGACATTCAGGGACCTTAGGACTCTCTTGTACTAGCCAGTGTTGGAGCGTACTCCGACGTCCTCGTCTGAGTTAATCTCTTTGGGTGACCCATAGACACAGAACCAGCCTTCCAGAAGTATCTTGATGGTCTCCTCGCCGGTGATGTGTTTAGTGCATGGGAAAACCCTGATAAACCTGGTCAGCCAACAGGTTACCACTAGGGCGAAATCATAGCGTCCAAACTTGGGCATCTCCATGTAGTCCACGTAGAGAACACTGTTGGCACAGTGGGGGATAGGAGGGGTCGAATAGAGAACTCGATCCCTGATATCCCCAGGTATGCAGGACCGACACGGGCACTTGTCCACGATGGGCTGGAGGGTTTTCCGCAGCTAATTCTCACTCCACGTAGAGTGGACCCACTGCTTGAACAGCCTCAGGGTACGATTTGCTCCTACATGACCACTAGACTCATTGCTCCACTTGAGGAATGCCGGGATACGGTCACTAGGCACAACCATCCGGTCCTCATACCAGAGGTAGGTCTTGTCCCTCTTCCATTGTTTCTGGTTGACCAGGCCGGGTTCCAGACGCTTCTCGCGGCGTTTGTAGATGTCCCCAAACTCCTCCAGGTACTCGACTTGTTTGAGTCCATCCAGGGGTCGGATCAAGGTCATGTTGAGGTCGAGGTGTACATCCATACAGCTGCACGCCTCCGTGGCTAGCTCCTCAGACCTGGCACCAATCATGTCGTCAAAGGTGTTGCGGCTAATGTAGTCCGCACACTCGTTCCAGACGCCCTCGATATGATGTACTGAGAGCCGTAGCTTGCCCGGGTGGGTCCACCAGCGTCTGAGCTTAGCCTTCTCAGGTGGGGATCCCTTTCGGTAGGTATGGACCAGTTCTTGGTCACACAGCCAAACCACTGGGTTGGTCCCCAACAATCGGGACTGAGAGGATAGCATAGGCATAACCGCGAGCAGTTCTTGCTCATAGGTAGAGTAGTTTACCCGGACCTGGTTCCATTTCCAGTTCGGATTACCCAGGGGAACCAGGACCCTTTTGTACTCAGGGTGGCTGTGCTTGAGGGTACCGTCTCCGTTCAGTCCTTCAGTCGCCCATTCGAAATGGCCGAGTCGAACTCCTCCTTCTCTAGTGCTTGCCACTGGAACAGCGTTCCACCTCCGGCAACATTGCTAGCGTCAGTCACCAGTATAGTTACTACCTGTGCCCTAAGAAGGCCGAAGTACTTAGCGTTAGCACCTCTGTCCTTGAGCTCTTCAAATGCTTTTTGTTTGTGAGGGCCCCAGCGCCAGGTAGTACTATTCTTGATGACGTCCGTCAGGATGGCGCTGGTGTAGGTGAAACGTTTGATTTGGCGGCGGTAGAAGTTGCAGGCCCCAATAAAACTACGTACATCATGGACTCCTTTCTCGGGATCTTTATGTCGTACCCTAGCATCCATCAGGGGTTCGGCCTTAGAAGCCGCACGGGTCCACCACCCATAGCCAATGTCGAACCCCAGGTACTGCATAGTCTTCTGCATGAACTCACACTTCTCCAGCTTGAGTCTCTTGGTTCCTCTGGCAGACTGCAAAGAACTCACCCAAGAGGATTAGGTGGTCCTCCTGAGTATTCGTTCCCAGACATACATCGTCAATGTGTGCTTCCATCTGGGCGCCTCGGGATATGAGTTCTTGCACCACAGGTCTCCGACGTAGGATGGACAGGATCTTGATCATCAGCTCTTGGAACAGAGCAGGTGCGTTGGCCACGCCAAAGGGCATGACCTTCCAGTTGAACACCCTCCCCTGAGGGGTGATGAAGCCTAGGAGCTCCTGTGCATTGGGCGTCAGGTCCACTCGCCAGAATCCACTCCGCTTGCCCATCTTCATCTTGTAGCGGCAGGAGGATATCTTCTCGAGGGTTGACTCCATGTTAGGAATGGACCCTGAGTGGTTCGACGTCGTCTTGTTCAGCTCTCCATAGTCCAATACTAGTGGTTTGGCTGTAGACCCAGGCTTAGCCACCAAGAAACAGGGTCTGCAATGTTGGGGGTAGTCCCCATCCTTGTACTGCAGGGCCAGGCCAGCGTCCATACATTCTTTTATCTGTCGCTCAATCTCATCGGCCTGCTCTTTATAAGCCGGGTATGGTCTCCTACGTATCTTGTGACCAACGAACTCGGGCTTCAGCTCGAGGTCCATCTGTACTAGCTTGTCACAGGAAGCTGGAGGGGGTAGTTCTCCGAATACCTCGAGGTAGGTCCTGATCAGCTTCTGTACTCTAGGTTCCAAGAAATTGATCTTGTCCTCCATGTCCTCGTCGGAGTGTAGATTGCTTGCCCCTTTGTGTATATAAGCGGGGAGGTGGCCCTCAACCGGCTCAGCACCCTTGGTAGTATCCTTCAGCCCTTGGTGAGCGTATAGAAGGTCACGTTCCACAGTCTCAAATGGTCGGTGACAACATAGGCACACTCCAGGGGGTTCGCATACGCATTCCTCTGTGAGTTTATCCTCCTCTGGGGTCGTCACACGGGCATCCCACACGCTCTTCATGAGTTTCAGTCCCACCTCTCGTTGCCAGGTGGTAATCTTTTGTTCAACGTCGTCCTTCAGTTGGGAGATATCTCCCATAGACCCTTGCTTCAACGGCCTTGAGCGGCCGGTAGGCCTAGCGTAGCATAGCTTTTTTGCCACCAATCTCCTCTTGGAGTCCACGTACTTTCTCAAGCGGGGTCAGGGGTCCAGCTCCTCGTCCCAGGGCTCCTCTCCCCTCATGGAGAGTAGGGGCTTCTGTGGGGTAGTGTACTCGGCGTTCTCCACTTCCTCCACGCACGTCTGCACGAAGAGGGCGTCATGCTCGGTTGCGTCTTCAGAGTGTATTGACCTGGGTAGATACATGGCAGGGGGAGTTGGGGGCCACAGTCTCAGACACGACGTACTTGTCTCCCCCAGGAGTAGTTTCTACTGCGTCTCGAGGTCGTAGTTCATTTCTCAGGACATTCAGGGTGTAGCCGCTGCTCTCACGTTGAATTTCCTGGACCATAGCAGGGTCCAGATCTTCCCAGGGCACTGGGGCTAGGCCCCCGTCCACCATGCTTAGCATGCTGCCCCGTTCTCGTGTCCTGGTGAACGTCTTGCGAACCAGACTCACATAGATGGCGTCATCCGGCAGCTTGATGGACGTGAGCGTCAGCTTATCCAATAGAGTAAGCCAGAACTCGTTTCCCCCATGGGCTGCCAAATCTGGGGGACACAGAACCATACGGGAACGTTCCAGGGCCACCTTGGTCAGGACCTTCCCCAGTTCACTGAACGTGGGGCTCCCGTAGGCCATCCTGAAAGCGGGCTAGCAAAATTTATACCAGCAGTTTTTCTCCTTGCTGCAGTAGAGGTCTGGGACATGTTGCTTGTCACTGGCAAATAGCTCCACGTTCAGGTCTTCCTGGGAGTATCCCAGCTCCTTCAGACCTTGGTCTCAGACATCTCCAAGGAGCTGATAGTCCTCAGTTTTGGAGGCAACCATCATGGTTGAGGGCTCCTTCTTGCATACCCTCAGGTAGCTAGACGAGTGTTCAGTCTGCTCCAGTGGTACAGATTCCCTTCTGTCACAATCGTCCACTTGGAGGACGTAGGGTGCTTGCAGAGTGAGGGATAGAATCTGGGAGTGCTCGAGGAAGAAGTCGGTCCCCAGTACAAAGTCGAAGGGTTCGGTGTCTATCACGTAAAACCGATGGGCAATGCTCCTGATCCCATAGGCACATGGACCTCACAGCCCCCACAACTGTGCACCACATGCCCATCTCCCATGCGGATGGCTGCGGTAGGTATGACTTTCTTCAGGTCCCCACGAGGTAACATTTTCTTGGCCACAATAGATACAGTGGCCCCAGTATCCAGTATCCCCAGGTATTCTCGTATCCCAAGACGGATACGTACCCAGAACACCAGATCAGTAGGTCCCCCGGAGCGTCTTTGTCAGAGCTCCACGGGGCAGGTCACTTCAAACCCCTTCTTCTGCAGTTTTCGTGCCATGCGCATGAAACAGGAACGTTTGCGGGCGTTAGACTGATCCCCATAATTGTTGGTACGCTTAGTCCCTTGTTCTTGTTTGGCTTGCTTCTGGGTACGGGTCGTAGGTCCTGTGTTTGGTTGCCCACCAGAGGGCTCAGAGTTCCCCCCTGGTGTAGGATTGGGGTCCCCTTCAGACTGGTCCGCGTTCTTGTCCTTGTCCGGCTTGCGGTCAGAGCCTCCTCGTCCACCTTTGCCCTTGCCACCTTGACCTTTGCCATGGCTTTTGGACTTGCCTTGCCACTATCCTGGTCGGCGCTGCCCTTACCACTGCCCTTGCCACTGCCGTTCTCGCTCTTGAGTTTCGCCGAAAGGCGTTGCTTATAGTAGCACTCGTCCTCGTAGTGCTTTCTTTTACCCCAGAACGCACAGGTGATTGTGCACCTGTAGTGGTCCAGCATCGTGGCTTTGGGGCCGGTGTTGGTCACCTACTTCTTCCCCTGAACCAACAAACAATTCCGCTGGTCACAGTCAGGGGCATGAGGCAGGCAACCCTGCTCATCTCTGGCATCACACCAGAACAGCCCCTGGACATTGCTTTTGAAGCGAGTTTTTTTGGGGGTAGTCCCCTGTCCAGATCGGGGTTCTTGGTACCCCCGGCCATGGCTCCCAGAGCCGCCTCCTCCACGATGGTAGGCGTTCAGGTGATGGTCACTTTCTTTCTCCAGCGCCAGCTCCAAAAGTAGCACGGACAGGTCCTCGTAGGTGAGGGCTCTTGCCTTGCGCTCTCCCGTTGCCCGGCATTCATCCAACACTTCTCGTGAGAGCTTGGCCACCAACCAGAATAGCAGCTCATCGCTGCCATAGGAACCGGGCGTCATTCGCCCTACCCAATGGTCCAAGTCGGATAGCAGTTTAGAAGTCCTGGCCGGCTTGGGGTCGTTGGGCAACGCACCCTTGATCTCGGCCCAGATGGAGAGGTCGGTCTCGTAGAAAGGGTACTGCCTCTCTAAGGCAACCAGCACGTTGGCGAAGGTAGCGGACTTTGTCAAGATCTGCTTGACCTACTTCTCCAGGTACTTGGTCTTGCAGCACTGCAGGAGCAGATCGCACTTCACTCGCCCACTACCACGGGTTCGGCCGGTCATCCTCAAGAACCGGCCGAAGTTCTCCAGGAAATCGCTGAGGTCCTTCACAGTGAACTCCTGCAAGTTCACCATAATCCCCGTGTTGGCAATAGCCTTAGCCTCCTGAGACCTGCGTCTCTCGTGGCGCTTCGTATTCCTCTTTTTCTTCTTCTTCTTGCCGCTCGGCTTTTCAGGGTCCTCCGGGTCATCATCCTCAGAGGGTGAAGCAGACGTCTTAGATGGCGGCTCATCATCAGAGGGATCACCGCCCAGGTCACTAGAGCTGTAGGGCTCCACATCCACCATAGCCCGTAAGGCTGTGAACCCCAACTGGTCCAGTGAAGCCGGTTCGGACCCCTGTGGCCATCTTGGGGTCACTTGGGGTGTGTATCTATGTGCCGGCAAGCCGCCATTGGCTGATATCATACTCTCCCATCCACCTGAACTAATCCGATGTGATAGTGTGATAGATTTGGCCATTCCAGCTACGAGCGGCCATATTCAGTACCGAGGCGCCGCCAGCTGAGATTTATATATCAGAATATCAGGAATCAACAGGTTTTTATTATCATGATGTTTCCGTAATTTTTCAGCCTTTCGGTCTGATGGTCAATGTATCGGCGACCGTCAGTTGGCTCGCGATTTTGCGTCAACCGATTGGTTAACTGTTATTTCCAGATATTTTGGCGGATACTCCGTTGAAGGGTCAGATTTCATCAGCAAAGGGTTCGTTGCTTCCGCTATTTTCTAAATACGCACTCGAAATTTTAATCAGAATTTTTCGCGATGTCGAAATCGGATTTTCGACTTCGACATCGCCGCACTTGATTTGGACTTCTTCGAGTGGTCATACTCTTTTCCCTATGCCCGAATCAGGTTTCCCTTATGCTTGCCACCCATTTGACTTGGAGATATAAGGGAAACAAAAGTGAATCGTGGGACCACTTTGAAGGGCCATATCTACGAGCGAGTGTGAGGAAAGAGAATAAGAAAGGTTGCGTTGCAAGCGCATTGGTCTCAGCTTAATTAAAGAAGCATCAAACGCATTTGGTGCGTACACATGCCTGCTGTTGCAAGGGATAATGGTCAAGAGGGTATAAAGTGATGTATAACTCTTGGACCGTGCAACCGAATATTTTAATGCGACTTTCGAGTGTACTGCATGAGTGTTGGGGTTGCATAGCAAATTTTCTTTGGGTTCCTACGCATTTTTAACGTGAAGTTATGTCCATGGAGGGACATGGCATATCATGGTGGGAGCCACTTTTGAGGGTATGTTTTATATGCATGGTATATGTCTTGATATGCTCACGCCCATGTTATATATCTTCGTGTGGCCGGAGAGATGGGGAGCCATACGTGACAAGGGTTTTGCCCATGTCCCAATTGTGGAATTCAAAGCGCTAGACTAAGTCTACCGCGTATGTATTGCTCATGGTATGTTTGGCAAAGAGATCCATGAATGCACTCCCATTTTCATGGGGCATGTAGATATGAGTAACGAAGGTATCTCCATGCGCCCGATTGGGGATCCAAGTGGGGGAATTGTTGGCAAATGCTTCCAATCATTTGTGTATTGAACCATGAGCGGATATCATGGGTGAGCAGAGAGATATACTATCATGACAACTTTGTATTTGGTCATATTTTCATGTTTTTGACCTCAATTTTTGTTCATTTTTGCGTTTTGTGTACTTACCTGATCGGCAAACAGCAAGAAGCCTATGGGGAGTCGAACCATGGTATGTTGTTTTTAAGTTGGCATATGCTTTGGAGTTGAACACGACCATATGCCTGATCGCGTACTCCATTTGGCTTGGCGCACGAAGGATTACAAGAATTGGTCTCAAGATCATGGGCTGACCTGGGCAGTGCGTGGCGCCCATATCCGAAGGGGTTTCGAGGGTAGAATGGTGATGTACATGGGCATTGGCCTTTTGTCTCCATCCTCCATGAATACTAGACTTCGATTCCATGTATGCTTTGAGCCTTCGGATAAGTGGTAACTTCAAATTTGAGCATATATTTGATATATGGCCAATATGGTGTGAATTGGCAGTTTTTTGGCATGTTATGAGTTCAAACTCATGGGGCATATCTCCAAGCCCATTCGACCCCAAGTCCAACTAAGGTTATGTCAGGGTAGGGCTTGGTCCTGAGTGCCACCCTAGGCCATGACACGCCACCTCCCCTGTTGGGCTAGGATATATAGGCTTGGGGGTGAACACATTTTTGGGGTTTATGTAGTGACTTGTGAAACATGGCATTTAGCCATCTTATTTGATTGGGTTCAGGGCATCATGTTGGTGAGTCAAGGGAAGGTCTTGAGTCCAGGGAATGAGGGGTTTATGGCTGTGAATGTGTAGGTTAACCTCTCTCCCCAACTTTGCTTTATTTGTGTTCATATGCCAATTTCAGGGCTTTCCTCTTTGGTGCAATTCTTGTACATGCCCGCCACCGTGGGACGACCGGTGTGCTGAACGGAAGCCCGCAGCCTGATTTTGGATTGTGAATTGGGTTATTGCTGTATTTGTGGGATCTGGTTGCCATTCAGGGTTGAAGGAGGATTGTATTTTCTATATGTTTGGATTTGGAACCTTGGATTTTGAGCAATGCAAACGTTGATCAGGAGCAAATCGGCAGGGATTACAGGCGGAAGGGGCACAGCGGGGGCCGGTCCTGGTAGGGACCTTCTTTATGGTAGCAGAGGCTTACCTGCTGCCCCTACCAACCGCCGACCCGGGGACTTGGGCCCTTATGAGCCCTGCCCAAGTACGCCCCGGGTGCGTATTGTGGACTCGGTGGAGACCACACCGGAGATTGGAGCCATAGAAGAACCGAGACGTTCAAGAGCATGGTGAACTCCGGAAGTTGAAGCCCGAAGAGAAGTACGACATTCGGGAAGAGGAGGACGTGACATGGAGGACCTGGTCTCCATGTGTGAGCGTCGCTGCTGAAAGGCATGCAACCTCCGCTCTGCCGCGGAGGACTCTGATGAGGCTTGCCATTCAGGCAGCAGTGGAGGACGGGCCCGGCGCTACCGGAAGCGCGGGTCACCCAAGTCCGCGGCAAGGGACGCCGGGGCTATGGACACGGACCCCCGCCCGGTCAGGCTGTGGGAATCCGAGGGGCACTCCGAGGGCTATCAGACAGCCTACGAGCCACCTTCGGAGTCGGAGATGTCCGCGCCGATCGCCAGGGCGCATACGGCCCCCGAGCCCGCCCTGAAGCACGACGCCGAGGGCTTGGAGAGGCCAGCCAGGGCCCGGACGGCACCTTTGCCCCGGCACACGGGACCAGAGACGGACGCCATAGGCGATACGCCCATGGGCGATGAGTCTGAGGTGCCGCGAACCGCGGGATGCGCTGAATCTGGCGGAAAGCACGCTGCTTCCCACTGCGAGCACGTGTCCTTCCTCATGGGCAAGTACCCGAAGATGGGGATGGACGCCATCGTGCATCGCCTTGACCGCCTGGACAACGCCAAGGACGGTCTAGAGGAGGACGTTGCGGGGATCCTGGACGACCAGTCGCCCGCGGAGAAAGACATGGAGGAGCTGCGAGCGGAACGGGACCGGTACCGGGAGAATCTGGAGCTGGCCCTGGAGAAGCAGCAGCGAGTGGTGGACAGCCTCCTCCACCTGTTGGAGGACATGTTGGGACGCCTGAAAAGGCTGGAGGAGCTACAGCCCCTCGCCTCGGGTCTGGAGCTCCCGGCAAAGCCGGCCGCGGTAGAGCTGGAGGAGCGGGTTAAGACCTTCAGGAGCGCCATGGAGAAACCGATGGGCGGCCCTGCAGAGGCACCATACGCGCCTCCGCGTGTTGACCCGGGTGCGCTGCCGTTTGTTCCCATGTTCAGCGAATCCACAATGCTCGGGGAACACACGGCACCGGCTGGGTCCATGCGGGAAGGGCACGTAACCACGGACCCGAGGAGCCTGACGGTACAGATGTCCCATGCCGCCCAGGATGTACCGATCACCACGAAAATGGTAGTTTATGCGGAAGAGAAGATCGAGAACCAGACCATGCAGGGGCGAACCATGGGAAGCGCCGACGGACATGGTCGAGGTCATCCAGGCGGAAACCTGTGGGCGAAGGACCCCAATACGGGGATATGGACGGCCGATGGAGCAAATCCTTCACGCATTCCAAACCCCATGGGTTCAGGCCCAACTGGACCGCACTCCATGGAGGAGAGGGATGTACGGGGAGTGTACTCACACCCCCCGGCCACAGGTGGTATCCGTCTCGGTGGAGTGGTGGCTGGAGACGTCGGAGACGCCATCAGGATTGACGACCTCAGGGGAATCAAAATCCCCTACTACGATGGCAACCCCTCCAACCTGGATGACTTCATCCTGGATTGGGAGGACTTCGCCGAGGAGGTCGTCGGCGAGATGCGGGGAGCGCCGCGGGACAAGTGGGTTTGTCGGACATTCCCACACCGGCTGGCGCAGGACCTGAAGGAGGAGCTGCGGGATCAGATCCGGGAAGGATTGATCCGTACGGAGCAGGCCTGCCTCCAGTGGTTGGAGGATGAGGAGCGGCTGGACGCTTCGAATCAGAAGCTGGAGGACCTGTGGTCCATCCCGCTGCCGCTGGACCGCGGTGAGTTGCGGGTCCGGGAGTGGAACCGGTATCTGCGGAAGTACCGCAGATGCCTCAAGCTGGTGGAGGACTGGAACGAGGCCAGCGAGATCCGCCACCTCCTGAAGGACGTCCTCCCCGGCAAAAGGAAGAGGAGAGTGGAGGACGAGGAGAAGAAGCGCGCCAAGAAGCGTGTGGCGGTGAGGATTATGGCGGCGGAGGATACCCATGCGGGTATCATGGAGTTCTTCAGGAGGAACCTTGGCGAACCCAACCGGATGTTGGGACTGAAGAACGCCGTGTACGTGGAGGTGTTTGGAGACTCCATGGGGCAAAGGTTGCTGCGCCTCAACAACGTGGAGTGGAGGCGCGGGGAGCCGCTGAGGATGCAAGTCATCTTCGCCCGCATGAGCCTTGACGAGATCGTGAAGTACATCACGGTGGAGTTGAAGCTCAATGCGAAGAACGAGGCCCACGTGCAGGATCGACATGGTCATGGACAGTGAGGCCACCGAGATTACCGCCATCATCGGGAGATCCAGGAGGACACGGCCAACTCCGCGGAGGATGGTAGTGGAAGTGGCCAAGACCACTGGACCGGGTCCCGGGAGGATCATGAGGAGGCCCACTTCTTCGCGTTTGTGGCGCACAACGTGAGGAATCATGGGCAGGATCGGTCCAGATGGAGCCAGGTGGGACCCAATAAGAGCAGAGCGCCAAGGAGGATCGGGAACCCACCGCTCTCGTTCCGGGAGTACAGGTCTCAGCACGACGGGTGCTGGGTCTGTTATGGCAAGGGAAACAACCATGCACATGACCACCGTCAGTGCAAGGTGTATGAGGCGGACAAGAAGGCCTACTTCGCCGCCCACCCCGAGAAGAAGCCCAAGGAGCAGCGGATTTCCCGATTCGAAAGCGAAGGGCGGAGACGGGGGAAAAGGCCAAGGCAAAGGCCAAGGGAAAGGCGGAGGAGGAGGCTATGGTGGTGGACCGGGCCAAGACCGACGAGTGAGGTCGATCGAGGAGGTTGCTGAGGACATGTTGAGGACGTTGGAGGAACTCAAAGCCCAGCAACGTGGTGGACAAAGTCCTGGCGGATCGCAGCCGGAATGGGGCTGCGGGAAGCCAAGTCTAGAGGAGCCCCCACGGGATTGGGACCTCGGAGGTCTCTCCTCCGAAAATCAGTGGAATCCCTGAGAAAGCGAAGGCACATCGGGTGCCGAAGAAGGCTCCGGAAGAGCCAAAACCACTGAGTTTCGCCACTCCCAACCCCTGGAGCGCCCTGCCAAGGGAAGTACATGTGGGTACGGGACATGGCAAGAAGGAAGGAGCGACCACGGAGAGCCCCGTGGACAGGCAGGACCAACCCAAGATCTACACCATCCGTGACCATACCCTTGAAGTCCTGATGCACCCGGACGTGCTAGAGTTGCATGCCGTGAGAGTCGTCCATACACCTCATGGCGATGAGCGGCAGTTGCACTTGAAAGTGCGAGTACGGTGCGGACGAGAGGAGAAGGTGGTGGATGTGTTGGTGGATACGGGTGCCCAGGTGAGCCTGGTCCGGAGAGGGTTGTTCAAGGAGGAACTCCTGCAGCCCAGTCGTAGACCGGTACCCCTGAAGGTCGCCAACGGAGAGATCATGGGTGGGGGCACCCATGAGGCCACTATCAGTATGGAATTCTGGGAGCATGAGCGCTTGAACCGCCCTGATCAGGCGAAGAGAAGCACTCTATCCGGAAACATCTCTGTGGCCGACATTACCGATTGGGATATGATCATGGGGTATGAGTTCATGGTGGCAAATGCCATTGGAGCCCTTGCCCATCGTGCAACGCTGGTCCAGGAGGATGATGAATGCCTAACATGGCTGTCCACGGACTATGCATGCGGATCATCCCAATGGAATGCTGAGGAAGAGGATCGGATCCTCCAAGCGGTGCAAGCTGTGGGTGCCAAGTCCAGAGGAGACCGTGGAGTTCAGCTCACGGAATATGGAATGGCGCCGCAAGTGTATACCAGGATGATTCAGACGCTGGGAGCCGAAGCGCCCGAGACGGACGTCCTCGCGTCCCGGGATGCCCCACTTCTGCGGAAGTGTAGGAGGCATTGGCATCGAGGAGACTCAGCCTGGCACAGGCATTGGGGTTTGAAGGAGTGGGGACCCATGCATTGGCATGGCTCCCTGGATAACACCAGACGTACGGTGGAGAAGATCGTCGCGGATAGGGCGACGGGGATCCTGGTCATCACCGGCATAGGATCCACCCCATGTCCGCTGGAGGGTCTCAAGTCGACGCTGGACTCCATCACCCTGAACGAGATGTCTTTCGGGCCAGAGGAGGAGTTGTTCCCCGGGTCAAGCGTGGGGTACCAAGGCTTTCCTGGTTGATGGGGCGCAAGCCCAGCCCACTGGTGATGAAGCATTCATCCGTAGGGTGGAGGCGGTGCCCATTAAGGTCATGTTTGAGCCCAAGGAGAGGACGGATCAGCCAATTGATGGCATTGACGTCCTGTCCCACGCCAAGATCGACGACGTCGTCAACTACATGCGGATGGGGATGCACGACCGTGTGGCAGCCAAGAAGAGGCGGGCCATGGTCACATCTCCGCATTGGTGGGATGACAAGATGTTGGTCACCGGCAAGTACGAGAAGGATGAGTTCGTGGCGAGGGTCATGGATCACATTGCGGACCAATACGATGGTCCGGTTGGGTCGGACCCACCAACGTGGGGTTTTCCAAGAGTGGGAACTGGTACCGATGAACTCCAGCCCGAGGCCGCAAATTTTCGAAGATTATCGGTGGGAGTCGAGACCCACGACGATGAAGACGGCATATCGGACGAGGAGAAGTCGGACTCGGACCCAGAAGAGGCCTATACCGCAGTGCGGTCGGTAGTATCGATACCGAAGCAAGCGGCTGAAGAGGCCGAGGAGAACCCGAAGGTCGCCGAGCTGAAGGAGAGGCTGATCAAGGCCTATCCGCGGCTATTCAGTGGCGTCGCCAACAAGAACCCTCCAGATCGTGGGAGGTTCGGCACAGCGAAGATCAAGCTGAAGCCGAACCCCAAGATCTATCGTCATCGGGAGTACCAACTTCAGGGCGATCGGGCCGAGGCCATGAAGAAGCTGTTGGCCGAGTTCATTGAGCGGGGATGGATCGAACCCTCCGACAGTGAGTGGGCCAGCCCAGCCTTCATCGTGCCCAAGAAGGAGAAAGGCGAGTGGAGGTTGGTGGTTGATTACAGAGGTTTGAACGAGCAGACTGAGCACGACTCGTACTCGCTTCCCCTGATCGACTCCATCCTCCAAAAACAACAGAAAAAGCGGATTTTCACGGTGTTAGACCTGAAACACGGTTATCACCAGATGCCGCTACACCCGGACTCCAGGCCCTGCACAGCGATGTCGACGCCGCTGGGGCCCATGCAGTGGGAAGTGGTGCCTATGGGCGCCAAAAATGGCAACGCCGCTTTCCAGCGCATGATGGAGGACCTACTCGGTCCTGTCCGGGACTGTGCCGATTTCTTCGTGGATGACATCATCATCGGGTCCGGCACGGAGAACATGACTGAGGACGAGCTCATGGACGCGCATGAGAAGGATCTGCGCCGAGTGCTCAGCGAGTTGGACAAGCACAACATGGTGTGCAAGCCCACGGAAGCCTCACTCTTCGTGAAGGAAGTGGAGTTCGCGGGTCACGTGGTTGGTCACGGGCAACGCCGTCCCATGCCTGGGAGGCTGGCGTCCCTGCACCACTGGGAGAGGCCCCAGACCATCAGCGAACTCCGGTCCTTCATGGGGTTCTGCAACTACTATTCGGGCTATGTCCGGATGTATGCAGAACTATCGGGGCCGCTGCACAAGATGCTGCAAGTGGGCAAGTTCGATGGCCGGAAGGGAAGCAAGAAGAAGCTCGCTTGGACCCCTGAGGCCGAAGATGCGTTCAGCTGCCTGAAGGAGGGACTCCTGGGGCAACTGGGGCTATTCCTGGTGGACCCGGACAAGGGATTCGTGCTACGGACGGACGCCTCAGACTATGCTGTGGGGACAGTCCTCGAGCAGATCCGAGACGACGGGTCACATGTACCCGTGGCGTTTTGGAGTCGGATCCTGGCCGAGGACCAACGCCGCACCTGGACCGCGAGGGAGGAGGAGACGTACGCCATTGTTTGTGCGCTCAGGAAGTGGTCTGGCCACATCGGATTGCAACCGGTAGTGGTTTGCACGGACCATCAGTCCTTGCAGAGCTGGCACAAGGAGCACGTCGACACCCCCTCGGGACCGGCGGCAAGGAGGGCCCGGTGGCACGAGACGTTCGCCAAGTTCGACCTCAGCGTCGTATACGTCCCGGGGAAGGACAACACTGTGGCAAATTGCCTCAGTCGGTGGGCCTACCCCGCGGGCAAGGCTTGGATGGACATATCCAGCCATGGAGACGCCGAGGAGACCGAGGAGGCCAAGCGCATCATCGAGATGGAGAAGGCCATGGAGCAAGAGGGGGTCAAGTGCTTTGTGGTGATGGCAAACCGTACGGACCTGGCCAAGTTCCGGGGTGCCCGCGTCCAAGCTATTCGAGAGGAAACCCTCGAGCAATGGATGGTGGCCCCTGTAGAGCTAATCAGGTCGGTGCTCACAGAGGACTGGTCGGATGACTACACGGCATCCGAGCACTGGAGCAGGTACTGGAATGCCGTGAGCGCCCCGTCTGACGACGAATGGCCCGAGGGCTTGACCGAGGATGGGGACAAGTTGTTCCTCAAGGACAAGCTGCTGGTGCCCGAGAACCGAGTGGAGGAGCTCATTGACCATTGGCACAACGCCCAGCTCATGCATCCTGGCCGATATAAGATGCAGCAGGACCTGGAGTGGCGTTTCAAGTTCCCTCCGGGGTACTACGCCATCCTGGATAGGTACTGCAGCGACTGTGCCGTGTGTCGGGCCACGAAGAGCCCTAACCACTCCACAGCGGGCAACCCGGTGTATACGGCTATACCGGAGGCCCCTATGCGGTCCGTGGCCATGGATGTATTTGCCATGCCTGAGGTCACCGTGGAAGGAGAGACCTACGACTGTGTCATCTTGGCGGTGGATAGGCACAGCGGGTATATCGTGGCGGTCCCTGGCAAGAAGTCCAAGAAGAAGGACAAGACGGACAAGCATCGAGTGGGGTTGCAGGCCAAGACCGTCGCTAATGCCATGATCAGGCATTGGCTGACGATTTTCGATCTCCCAGCTGTCATCTGCAGCGATTGGGGCAGTCAGTTTGTGGGGACGTGGTTCAAGACGATGTGCAAGCACATGGGTATTTTGCGCGCCAAGACCGTGGCGTACCACAGCCGGTCGAATGGCCGAGCTGAGGTGGCCGGACGGCAGATGTTCGAGAAGTTCCGCCAGCTGCACATCGACGAACCGGGCCGGAATTGGTATAATTCGCTGTGGAGAGTACTCCAAGCGTATCACGACCTTCCGGGACCCACTGGACTGTCGCCCCATCGTATCCTGTTCCTACAGGATAGAGTGTCACGCACTCTCCCGTGGATGAACCATGGCAAAGTGGCCCGGGATGCGAACGCTATGATGGCTGAGGCGGACGACACGGCGGCCAAGGTGTGCAAGGCACTTCAGGACGAGCACGACAAGAGGGCCAAGTACTTCAAGCAGGGAAAGGTCCAGAAGTATGCTCTCCAAGACACCGTGTGGGTGGAGCGGCACCACAAGGATGTCTTGTCAAGACATAGGCAGGCATCTTGGTATGTGCCGGGGGTAATCGTGCGGAAGGTCGGGCAGGATGTGTATGCGGTTCGTGTGGGGGATAACAAGATCCTGGACCGCGACCATACCCAGCTTCGTCCCCGAGCACCAGACCCCAGCGGACGTCCCGTCACCTTCGAGTTCACGGCCGGCGATGTGGACTCGGACGACGAGGGTGAGGACGACGACTTCACCGCCGAGAAAGTCCTGGCGGACAAGCCGGACCCGGGGACGCCTGGGGGCGGGCTTTATAAAGTCCGTTGGAAGGGATTCGCCGCATCCAGGGATTCGTGAAAGCCTTTGAGCGGCTTTGTGCCGAGGTACACCACGGTCTGGATGGACTACCTGAAGAAAAAGAACATTTCTTTGGATGTCAAGGACGTGTTGGTCCATTTGGTGGCTGCTGTAGCACCGTAATGGATCCCCTTGGCATTTTGTTTGTTTCTGTGCTTGGGGAGACGGGTGAGGGCGTTCATCCGGGGATTTTTCGGCCTTGATTGGCCATCTACCCCCTTCACTCGATCTCCACATATATATTTCATTGTGGTATACTTATTTAGGTCGACCGACGACGTTTTTCTATCTTTGATCCCCTTGGTCCATGTTGTAGATCAAGAGGAGACCGGATATGGCGTAGGGCACCTATTATCAGTGTCCTCACCCCTTCCCTGGGGCATGGGGGACGCCTACGACGTGTGTGGGGCCTCCATGTGTCCTTGGGACATGGGGGGGGGTTGGAGCCCATTGGGGTCCTCCTGTGCTCTCTTCAATGACTTCGGAGCGGTAACAAAGCTCCGAGAAGGGGGGTGAAGCCGGTTCGGACCCCCGTGGCCATCTTGGGGTCACTTGGGGTGTGTATCTATGTGCCGGCGAGCCGCCATTGGCTGATATCATACTCTCCCGTCCACCTGAACTAATCCGATGTGATAGTGTGATAGATTTGGCCATTCCGGCTACGAGCGGCCATATTCAGTACCGAGGCGACGCCAGCTGAGATTTATATATCAGAATATCAGGAATCAACAGGGTTTTATTATCATGATGTTTCCGTAATTTTTCAGCCTTTCGGTCTGATGGTCAATGTATCGGCGACCGTCAGTTGGCTCGCCATTTTGCGTTAACCGATTGGTTAACTGTTATTTCCAGATATTTTGGCGGATACTCCGTTGAAGGGTCAGATTTCATCAGCAAAGGGTTCGTTGCTTCCGCGATTTTCTAAATAAGCACTCGAAATTTTAATCTGAATTTTTCGCGATGTCGAAATCGGATTTTCGACTTCGACATCGCCGCACTTGATTTGGACTTCTCCGAGTGGTCATACTCTTTTCCCTATGCCCGAATCAGGTTTCCCTTATGCTTGCCACCCATTTGACTTGGAGATATAAGGGAAACAAAAGTGAATCGTGGGACCACTTTGAAGGGCCATATCTACGAGCGAGTGTGAGGAAAGAGAATAAAGAAAGGTTGCGTTGCAAGCGCCTTGGTCTCAACTTAGTTTAGAAAACATCAAACGCCTTTGGTGCGTACACATGCCCGGTGTTGCAAGGGATAATGGTCAAGAGGGTATAAAGTGATGTATAACTCTTGGACCGTGCAACCGAATATTTTGATGCGACTTTCGAGTGTACCGCATGAGTGTTGGAGTTGCATAGATACTTTCATTGGGTTCCTACGCATTTTTAACGTGAAGTTATGTCCATGGAGGGACATGGCATATCATGGTGGGAGCCACTTTTGAGAGTATGTTTTATATGCATGGTATATGTCTTGATATGCTCACGCCCATGTTATATATCTTCGTGTGGCCGGAGAGATGGGGAGCCATACGTGACAAGGGTTTTGCCCATGTCCCAATTGTGGAATTCAAAGCGCTAGACTAAGTCTACCGCATATGTATTGCTCATGGTATGTTTGGGAAAGAGATACATGAGTGCACTCCCATTTTCATGGGGCATGTAGATATGAGTGGCGAAGGTATCTCCATGCGCCTCATTGGGGATCCAACCGGGGGAATTGTTCGCAAATGGTTCCAATCATTTGTGTATTGAACCATGAGCGGATATCATGGGGGAGCATAGAGATATACTATCATGACAACTTTGCATTTGGTCATATTTTCATGTTTTTGACCTCAATTTTTGCTCATTTTTGCGTTTTGTGTACCTACCTGGTCGGCAACCAGCAAGAAGCCTATGGGGAGTCGAACCATGGTGAGTTGTTTATATGTTGGCATATGCTTTGGAGTTGAACACGACCATATGCCTGATCGCGTACTCCATTTGGCTTGGCGCACGAAGGATTACAAGAACTTGTCTCAAGATCATGGGCTGACCTGGGCAGTGCGTGGCGCCCATATCCGAAGGGGTTTCGAGGGTACAATGGGGATGTACATGGGCATTTGCCTTTCGTCTCCATCCTCCATGAATACTAGACTTCGATTCCATGTATGCCTTGAGCCTTCGGATAAGTGGTAACTTCAATTTTGAGCATATATTTGATATATGGCCAATATGGTGTGAATTGGCAGTTTTTTGGCATGTTATGAGTTCAAACTCATGGGGCATATCTCCAAGCCCATTCGACCCCAAGTCCAACCAAGGTTATGTCAGGGTACGACTTGGTCCTGAGTGCCACTCTAGGCCATGACACGCCACCCCCCCCATTGGGCTAGGATATATAGGCTTGGGGGTGAACACATTTTTGGGGTGCATGTAGTGACTTGTGAAACATGGCATTTAGCCATCTTATTTGATTGGGTTCAGGGCATCATGTTGGTGAGTCAAGGGAAGGTCTTGAGTCCAAGGAATGAGGGGCTTATGGCTGTGAATGTGTAGGTTAACCTCTCTCCCCAACTTTGCTTTATTTGTGTTCATATGCCAATTTCAGGGCTTTCCTCTTTGGTGCAATTCTTGTACATGCCCGCCACCGTGGGACAACCGGTGTGCTGAACGGAAGGCCGCAGCCTGATTTGGATTGTGAATTGGGTTATTGCTGTATTTGTGGGATCTGGTTGCCATTCAGGGTTGAAGGAGGATTGTTTTTTCTATATTTTTGGATTTGGAACCTTGGATTTTGAGCAATGCAATCGTTGATCAGGAGCAAATCGGCAGGGGTTACAGGCGGAAGGGGCAAAGCGGGGGCCGGTCCTGGTAGGGACCTTCTTTACCAGCTCAGCTCGCCTGGAGCTCTCCACGTGGTTCTCGGTACGAAGGGTCTCCTTGGTATCACGGCAGGGGTCAGCATTGGTCGGCTCCTCAGGCCTCCCAGGGTGTTTGTCAGTCCTGCCACCAGATAATTGGCTTGTAGACGATGAAGTGAGACTCCCATGGTTGTAGGTGACGCTTGGGGAGGAATCCGGGGCTCGAACTTGGACTGAATTTCTTGAGTTAGATAGCTCACTAGGTCTGCAGTGGCACCTGGAAGTGCTTCTCGCATCTCCGACCGCGTCAGGGACTTGTTTGAAGATCTTCCTGATCCTCTACTCCACGTAGGCCAGTGAAAGAACGCCGCATAGCCAGGTATACCAGTCATGTATACAGCCGCCGCCGGTCTGTGATAGTCATCATCATGGCGGTGTGGTATAGACTCAGGAATACTGGTGTAGGTGGAGCTTGATGCCACTGGTTTGCTGACTGCAGTCGCCATAGGTGGTGCAGTCGCGGCTGGAGTCACACCACAGGTGGAGTAAGGAATACCAGTAAAGCCTAGACCCTCAGCCATAGGTGGAGTGGTTGTCGGTGAGGATGTCGCTGGATGTGTGGCTGGGAGTGTAGTGGTTGTTGGAGAGGGTACTGCAGGGTGATCAGAGGTGCTCGGCGCGCTCTCAATAGGTTTGTCCTCGAAGGGTACCTCAACGGATGGTTCGAGTCTCCAGGATCTACCTCTTCGACCCCCATGTCCACTGCTTCCTAGTCCTTCTCCTTCTCTTCGCCTGCAGGTCCTCCAACAGAGAGTCCACTGAAGGCAACTCCCAAGTCCTCCAGTGAATTGTCCCCAGGCCCACTTAAGGCCACTGACGGTACAGGCTCCTCAGGTTCAGGTTCAACAGCAGGTTTGGGCGCTGGCGCTGGCTTGGCTGGTGCCACTGAGGGCGCTGTCTTCTCTGCAGTGTCCTTGGTGTCCATGTTGTATTTCCTCCGCCCTTCAGAAGTGTACTCAGTCTCGATGTACTGGTTGTACTGCGTTGGGTTGCATGTACGCAAAGACTGAAAATCTCTGCTACCAGAAAGTTAAAACAGGCTTTCACTGTTGATTGCTTTGATGATATTGCTTTTGTTTGTGCCTCCGCTTGATCCTGCTGCTTCTCATTGTACTTCAGGGTTTCAGGATAGAAATGTTTTGATGAAATCAGCCAGAATTCCAAGTACCCACAATGCAAGCAAAGGACCACAGGATCAAATCCACAACATGAAGGGCTGCAGTCAAGGGAGATCGTGTAACAACAAAGGAACTCACAATAGCTACAGATTTATGAAACTACAGTTAGAAAATATCCTACAATCATGTGAAACCTGCCCACATGGGCACTCTCTCTGTTGTAGTGCCATCTAGAGATGTGCACTCTTTGTTTTGGGTCTCATAGGCACTGAGGTGGCATGGCTTGTGGCGCTGAGGTCACCGCCATGCCACATGGGATCTTCCTACTTAGCTAGGCTGTCTGGGAATTGAACCCGAAACCTCTCAAAACTAGGTGCCCGAGCCCCCTAGGGTGCAGACCAGTATGATAGGTAAGCATTCATGAAAAAATATAGAAAAATGTATAGGCTCTGGAATAGCTTCAGCGCCTCAGTCATTCCAGAAAATGGTGCATATGTCCAATCAGTTGGGGGGTCAGCGGTCCACACAACATCCAAGGTTCCATGCTTGGGTTTATAGGACAAAATGCTTTGTCACCCCTTTTTGGATAGGCCATTACTGAGATGAAAATGTAGTCTGCCTTTAGGCATCTCTAAGACAAATAAAGCTTACCTTTTGGGAGGGAAATACACTTTTTTTTACTATTGGTTGATTCTTGTTCTCACGCTGGCACTCAGCCCTTCATTCGGTGACCCTATCTCGCACGATGCGGTGTTCTGGCCATTGTGCGACCTACGGGTTTGCCTATCAGCGGCTTATGTTGCCTTCTCAGGTTTGCTTGCAGGCTCCTGCAGATACGGGTGTGAAAGAATGAAGATCATTCAAAACCAGTCTGTATGCATTTTCCTCTATGCACCCATTTTCTGTACCTGTGGTTTTTGAAATTGTGTGCTCTTTGAAGTCGTTCAGTTCGTAGGCCCTGACAACGCAAAACATCGGAGAAACCACGCAGGAAGTGCGCGCGTCGCGCCGCAGCTGGGGCCTGCGGGCCGTCGTTTGTTGAAACGTCGTTTGTTAATGAATTTCCCTAAGCGTAACAAAGAAACGACCGTTCACTAAACTAAACTAAACTAAAGTAGCTAAACGCTCGCTTATCCCAACCCTGGGCAGGTCGTGTTCCCTCAGCAGGGAGTCGTCTCCGGTTGGGGGTTGGGGTCGTGGTGGGCTGTGGGGCATGTACTGCTCAGGTATCGGTTGCGGTGTTGCCAGTTTGAGGTCGGTGATCGTATGTGCCCGCTAGGCTGCATCTTCGTGGAGGTACACCTCTAGTGCGGGGGCCCGAATGGGGTGCCACTCGCGTTGGTCGTCGGATGCTGAATGGAGGTGGAGATGTTGCTGAGTCGTCCAGCTGTGGTATGCCAGGATGGCATTAAAATTGGTGGGGTCGTAGCTGTCGTCGAAGGGGTGTCTTGGCGCCGTGTGCTGAATGGTCTTGGCCAGCGCCCGATGTCCCCGTCGGGCACGAGGTTGTCCCACATCGTGGGGGGTGTGGTCGCTGGTGGTCCTGCGTATCCTTCCAGTACCTCCGTCTCGTACTTCCGCCAGTCCTGCAACATCCGCTCAACGTATGTGACTTCTGTGTGCTGTGCTCCACTAGCGTGCGAGCATGGGCGAGGATTCTGTAGAGCGTCCATTGTTGGAATGTCGGTCTAGGGGGCTGGTTTTTGATTTGTTCTGGGTGTTCCGCCTTCGTTAGTACGTTTCCGTGGCGTACCGTGTGCACCACGGTGTATTTTTCGTCACCTCTTCCAGCTGTCCGTCCCAGTGGACCTCACCCGTGGATGCCTTGGTGGGTCTGCAGGTTGCAGTGCGTGCGTAGGGAAGGCGCGTTTTGTCGTTGAGGGTAATGGTGTGGCTCCATGTCCAGCTGTGTAGCGTCAGGATAAGGACGAGCGCTGCCTCTTCGCACTCCGTCGGCGGTGGCTCGTCCGACTCCTGGATGTGGTCCAAGGCCTCTTGGGGGTGCCCTGCTTCCGTGAGTTCGATGCAGCTCGCGGCCTTGAACAGTTGTTCTTGCGTTATCACACCTGTTGGCGCCCATTTGTGGGCCTCTTACATGCATTGCCGTAGTCGTTCGGCGTACGCCCGTGGGTCTGGGTCCTTGTCTGTCTTCCTCGTTATCTGCCTTTGCGTCGCATCGAGCGCTCCATACAGACTCGATGTGGTCTGTTGGGGAGCTGGGGCTTCCGTGACTAACCGCAGAACGCGTTGTATGCTGTCCCGCACCGGGTTGTTGTCCAACTGGATGGTGTCATCCTGGATGTCCAGGCCGCTGGGCAGTGTCAGTGGGGCCCTCTGTTGTCGGGTGGGTTGTAGGTGGCATCCACGTCCATGACAATGCTGCGGTTCGACGTCTGGGATGGTGCCATTTGTCTGTCAGATGGTGCGTCTTGGGTGTTGCATTATTCAGTTTGCTGTTGCTCGTCACGTGTGTGGTCGTCCCGTGATTGCACCGCCTCTATGATCAGCGCTGTCACTTGTTGCTGTTGTTGTTGTTTGTCGCTCGTCGTGTCGGGGCACCGTGCTGGTGGTAGCGGCTTGGTGCTGTAGATGTTGTTTTGGGTGCTGTACTCAGTACGGTCCCGGCTTGGTGTCTGCCTGCATGCTGAGATCGTGATGGCACTGTACTCAGTGGTCAACATAGTCCGTGTGTTGGGACGGGTTTTGGCTTCGCTCCAGTTCCCCCGTTGGCGATTGCGTTGTGGTTGTCCTTTGAACCTGTTCTTCACGGTTGCGGGCGGCGGTAGCAGGCCCGCTTGTGCTCGTGCTGCACTCCGCGTGCACGGGGTCCGTGATTAGTGGAACACTTAGCTGGTGCCGGCCATACCTTACGTTCACATCCACTTCCGGCATGCCTTGGTCTTCTGGACTTGATGGCCGGGGCGCAGTCTGTGTTGGCGTGCTCGGCTCTGGCAAAGCGGCCCTCCGTGGGCTGTGGCTGCTGTTGGCCTCATTTTGTTCCTTTGCAGCCTGTGTTTGTGTGGTGTGTTGCATGTGTGCGTGTGCCCCTGTGCCCTGCATGTCGTTCATTGTGTGCGCATGGTGTTCTGCGCTCTCTGACATGTGCTTGTGCCTGGCATGCATGGGTGGCATACCTGCGTGTCGCGGTGTTGCTCTGCACGTATACGCCGCTTAGGCGTTTGAGCTGGGCCTGGTTCCCTGCTCTGGTGCGCCAAGCTTAACGGCCGCTTCGCCGTACGGTGGCCGGCCTATGGTGCGGCGCCTGCTCGTGCCAGCGATGAGGTCATGTGGAACGGCTGTGATACATGGGGTATGTTGGTCTTCCTGCATGCATTGTGGCATTCGTGGCTGTAGTGTTGCGTCGTGATGCGTGTCGTCACGCTGTTGTGTGTCATGTTGTGTCATGTCGGTGTCCTGGCTGGCTGCGTTGTGCTGTGTGGTTTAATGCCATGGTGCGTCGTGTCCGCTCCTGTGGCAACACGCGGTGTGATGCTGTTTTGTGTTGCCTCGTTTCGTGTTTGGTGGGTGTTTTCGTTTGTCGTTTCGTGTTTGCTTCGTGTTGCGTTGTGCAGCGCCGTTGCACGTGGCCTGGTGTCTGGTTGCAACTTGGCGCGCCGCGCCAGGATGAGCCGTGTCGGGTGGTGTGGTGCTGTGGTGTTGGGCACTGTGGGGTTCGTGGCTTGTTACGCTGCGTCTTGTTGTGTCGCGTTCTGTTCTGTGGTGCCGTGTTGTGTTGTGTTCTGTCCTGGCGCGTTACGATGTGTTGCGTTGTGTTGTGTCGTGGTGCGTTACTTTGTGTTGCCTTGTATGGTGTGTTGGTTGTAAGGTGTTAACCTGTTATAGGATGCTGTGTCGCGACGTGTTGTGTCTGTCTTGCTGCGTTGCGTTGTGTTGTATTGTGTTGTGTTCCGTTGTGTTGTGTTGCATTGTGTCGTGGTGTGTCGTGTTGCGTTGTGTGGTGTTGCGTTGTGTTATGTTGTGTTGTGATGTGTCTTGTTGTGTCGTGTTGTATTGTGTAGTGGTTAGTTTCCTGGCGCTTCGTTTGGTCGGGCCGTTATGTGCTGTGGCGCAGCTTGGTGTGGTGTGGTGTAATTTGTCCTGCTGTGGTGTGGTGTGTTGCATCTTGTCGTGTCACATGTTGTCGTGTGGGGGTGTGTGACGTTGTGTTGCGCCATGCCGTGTTGCCTAGCGCCGCGTTGTGGCCTGTCACATTCGTGTTGCATTGTGCTGTAGTGTGTCATGGTGTGGTGTGTTGTGTTGTGTCCCGTTGTGTGGCGCCGGATTGCGTTGTGGGGAATTGTGTTGTGTCTCATCTCAGAAGGTTCAAACAGGCTTCCACAGTTGATTGCTTTGATGATATTGTTTTGTTTGTGCCTCTGCTTGCTCCTGCTGGTTCTTGTTGTAGCTCAGGTTTTCTAAATATAAATGTTTTGTTGAAATAAATCAAAACAGCAAGTACCCACAGTGATGCGTTGTGTTATGTTGTGTTGTGCTGAAGGCGTTGTTACCAAAAGGCAAAAGGCCGGGATGTCTACCCACGGGTAAAGGTAAACGGGCTGGGCTGTTTGTGTTGTGTGCGCGCTGTGCGTAAGTGTGTAGGCCTCGGCAGGGGGAGGGGGAGTCGGGGAGACCTGGTGACTTCACCTCTGGCGACCGCGCTTATCCCAGGAGCTCCCGCTGCACCCCTTCCCTTTCTGCTTGCTGGTGCAGGCGCAACTCCTGCAACGCTCACGCCATAGTGCTGCCCGGACCCAGGCGGGCCTTCAGCAGTGTAGCACGGGCCTTGGCGTGGGCGTACCAGATCCGTATGGACTCCTCCACGACGTGGCAGAGGAACTCCGTGCCCAGCGAGTGGGGCCCTGGTACACTCCAGGTGGGCTAGCTGCATGGAGGGAGTCCGCAGGGCTGCCGCCCACTGCTCCAGCACAGTCGGTGCCCACAGCTGGTGACGCACTCGGGCCGCCCGTGGCCCCACCTTCTGGTCGAGCCACGCTGCGAGGCGCCGGCGGGCTGGCCCCCACTCGTGCGATTGAGCCGAGCAGGCCCACAGGTGGGGCGCTGTCCCGGGCTGTGTCTCGGGCAGTTGACAGTGCAACTCCTGCAACGCACTGCCGCACTGCCTGGGAGCGGCGGGCAGTGCAACTCCAGCAATGCACTGCCTCACTGCCCAAGGGCAGTGGACAGTGCAACTCCTGCAATGCACCGCCTCACTGCCTCGGGGCAGTGGGCGGTGCAACTTCTACAATGCACGGCCTCACTGTCCTCGGGCAGTGGGCAGTGGAACTCCTGCAATCCCCTGCCTCATTGCCTGGGGGCGGTCGGCAGTGCAACTCCTGCAATCCACTGCCTCACTGCCCGGGGGCAGTGGGCAGTGCAACCCCTGCAATGCACTGCCTCACTGCCCGGGGGCAGTGGGCAGTGCAACTCCTGTAATGCACCGCCTCACAGCCCTGGGGCAGTGGACGGCGCAACTCCTGCAATGCACCGCCTCACTGCCTGGGAACAGTGGACGGCGCAACTCCTGCAATACACTGCCTCACTGCCCTGGGGGCAGTGGGCAGTGCACCACCTGCAATGCACTGTCTTACTACCCCGGGGCAGTGGGTAGTGCAACTCCTGCAATGCACTACCTCACTGCCTGGGCGCAGTGGGCAGTGGAACTCCTGCATTGCACTGCCCCACTGCCTGGGGGCAGTTGGCAGTGGAACCCCTGCAATGCACTGCCTCACCGCCTTGGGGGCAGTGGGCAGTGCAACTCCTGCAATCCACTGCCTCACTGCCTGAGGGCAGTGGGCAGTGCAACTCCTGCAATGCACTGCCTCACTGCCTGGGGGCAGTGGGCAGCGCAACTCCTGCAATGCACTGCCTCGCTCCCTGGGGGTAGTGGGCAGTGCAACTTCTGCAATACACTGCCTCACTGCCCTGGTAAGTTGGCACCGGAACTCCTGCAATGCACTGCCTCGCTGCCTGGGGGCAGTGGGCAGTGCAGCCTCTGCAATGCACTGCCTCACTGCCCTGGGGCAGTGGGCAGTGGACCTCCTGCAATGCACTGCCTCACTGCCTGGGGGCGGTGGGCAGTGCAACTCCTGCAATGCACTCCCTCGCTGCCTGGGGGCAGTGGGCAGTGCAACTCCTGCAATGCATTGCCTCACTGCCCTCGGGCAGTAGGCAGTGGAACTCCTGCAATGCACTGCCTCACTGCCTGGGGGCAGTGGGTAGTGCAACTCCTGCGATGCACTACCTCCCTGCCTTGGGGCAGTGGGCAGTGCAACTTCTACAATGCACAGCTTCACTGCCTGGGGGCAGTGGGCAGTGCAAATCCTGCAATACACTGCCGCACTGCCTGGGGGGCGGTGGGCAGTGCAACTCCTGCAATGCACTGCCTCGCTGCGTGGGGGCAGTGGGCAGTGCAACTCCTGCAATGCACTGCCTCGCTGCGTGGAGGAGGAGGAGGAGGAGGAGGAGGAGCGCCTGCCGCGGTCCCACGTACGGTGAGCCTTGGCGTCGTCCCTCCGGGGCCCCACGCAGGCTCTGCCGAGGGAGTCCTCCGTCTTACCTCCGCTAGAGCAAGACGAATCTCGTCGCACACCTGAGAACGCTCGTCCCAGCAGGCCGTCTGGGTCACAACGTCGGTGTACGACAACGCTACGGCTCGATCTGCTCTCCGGTCCTGGCCACCAACCGCTCTGAACTGTCCTGGATCCACCCGAGTAAGCGTTCCAAGATCAACGGGCACGGAAGATGTGGGTCTCCCGGGGCATGACCTCCGACTTGAAAACGTCGCCGGGCTAAAAAGAACGCTGCCCAGCACGACTATGCGCACTGCTGGCGGGCTGAGTACCGCCGGCGTCGCGAGTACGGTCACGCCACACGATCACGCGCACCGCCGGTGGCCTGGGTACCTCCAGGTTCTGTGAGTGCGGGACGTGCGTCACGGCCATAGCACCACGGTGGTGCACCGCCGTGGAGGTCACCGACGACGCCCGGCCGCAAAGGCCGAGCCTTAACGACGAGCCCTACGATACGTGCACCGAGACGGCACGTGACAGAGAAAGTGGCACCGCGATGGTGCCCAAGCGAGACGGCGACGTTCGCCGATGGCAAGTGAGGCAGTGAGTACCGCCGATGACTCGTCACCTCTGCACAGGGTGTCACGGAGGGTGGCAGAGCGCCAGGTGCAGACCCCGCCATGGTGCCTCGAGTATTGGCCTGGAGGACACACCATGGCTAGGCTGGCGCACGAAGACCGTTTGGGCAGCGCCACGGTGGCGCTCTGCCCTGAAGGTTGCGCCACGACGGCGCACGTGTACGCTGATTGCACCACGGTGGTGCCACGTCACTGAACTGGCGCCATGTCGGCGTAGGGCTGTCTGGGCAGCGCCGCGGTGGCGATCTGCCCTGAGGATTGCGTCACGGTGGCGCACGTGTACGTTGATGGCACCACGATGGCGCTCTGCCACTGAACTCCACGGGTCTGGGCGGTGCCACGGTGGCGCTCTGCCCTGAAGGTTGCGCCACGACGGCGCAAATGTACGCTGATTGCACCACGGTGGTGCCACGTCACCGAACTGGCGCCATATCGGCGTAGGGCTGTCTGGGCAGCGCCGCGGTGGCGATCTGCCCTGAGGATTGCGTCACGGTGGCGCACGTGTACGTTGACGGCACCACGATGGCGCTCTGCCACTGAACTCCACGGGTCTGGGCAGCGCCACGGTGGCGTTCTGCCCTGAAGGTTGCGCCACGACGGCGCACGTGTACGCTGATTGCACCACGGTGGTGCCACGTCACTGAACTGGCGCCATGTCGGCGTAGGGCTGTCTGGGCAGCGCCGCGGTGGCGATCTGCCCTGAGGATTGCGTCACGGTGCGCACGTGTACGTTGACGGCACCACGATGGCGCTCTGCCACTGAACTCCACGGGTCTGGGCGGCGCCACGGTGGCGCTCTGCACCCGAAACCGCGCCACGACGGGGCACGTGCGTGTTGGCGGCACAACGATTGTGCTCTGTCACTGAGCCGGCGCCACGACAACGCACGGGCGTTCAGTCGGCGCCGCGACGGCGCTCTGCCTCGGAGGTCGCGCCGCTACGGCGTACCCAGGCGTTGGAGGCACCGCGGTGGTGCCCTGCGACTGCGCTGGTGTCGCATGTCCCTAGAGGAGGCACAGCAATGGCATACCTGTGCGTCAGCTGCGCCACGATGGCGCACGTGCACGCTGGCGGCACCACGATGGCGCTTCGCCACTGGACTGGCGTCACGGCTGGGCAGTGCCACGATGGCGCGCTGCCCCGAAGATCGTGTCATGGCGGCGCACGCATTCGCCGACGGCACCACGGTGGCACCCTGCCAGGGAGCCGGCGCGTGAGGGGGGAGCGTGGGTGAGCCTGGGCGGCTGTGGGGCCCTCGGAGGGTGGCAGGGGTGGGCCCTGGGCTGACGCGGGCGAGTGAGCGAGTGAGTGAGTGAGTGAGTGAGTGAGTGAGTGAGTGAGTAAACATGTGGCCGTTGCCTGGCTGTGCTTGTGGGCAATCCGTACCACAGCTACCATCCTGGGGGTTTTTATCCTGGTGCCAGGCCACCAGATATCGAGCAGGTGCACTGTGTGTGGCAGTGGTGCATCGGCCCCTCACAGGCTGCACCTCTGGTCCAGGGAGGAGTCCTGGACGGGTGGCGGGCGGGGTGGGCCCGGCCTGACGAGGGGGCAGTGGGCAGTGCAACTCTTGCAATGCACTGCCTCACTGCCCTCGGGCAGCGGGCAGTGGACCTCCTGCAATGAACTGCCTGAATGCCTGGGGGCAGTGGGCGGTGAAACTCCT
This sequence comes from Eutreptiella sp. 'Long Island Sound 2002', assembly GCA_964036045.1. Lineage (NCBI taxonomy): Eukaryota > Euglenozoa > Euglenophyceae > Eutreptiales > Eutreptiaceae > Eutreptiella > Eutreptiella sp. 'Long Island Sound 2002'. The sequence goes on from OZ038379.1 coordinate 58,885,133, forward strand.
GCAATGCACTGCCCCACTGCCTGGGGGCAGTGGACAGTGCTACTCCTGCAATGCACTGCCTCAGTGTCCTAGAGCAGCGGGCAGTGGAACTCCTGCAATGCACTACCTCACTGCCCTGGGGCAGTGGGCAGTGAAACTCTTGCAATGCACTGCCTCACTGCCTGGGGGCAGCGGACAGTGCAACCTCTGCAATGCACTGCCTCACTGCCCTGGGTCAGTGGGCAGTGCAACTCCTGCAATACACTGCCGCACTGCCTGGGGGCGGTGGGCAGTGCAACTCCTGCAATGCACTGCCTCACTGCCTGGGGGCAGTGGGCAGTGCAACTTCTACAATGCACGGCCTCACTGCCTGAGGGCAGTGGGCAGTGCAACTCCTGCAATGCACTGCCTCACTGCCCTGGGGGCAGTGGGCAGTGGAACTGCTGCAATGCACTGCCTTACTGCCTGGGGGCAGTGGGCATGCCAACTCCTGCAATGCACTGCCTCACTGCCCTGGGGGCAGTGGGCAGTGGAACTCCTGCAATGCACCGCCTCACTGCCTGGGGGCAGTGGGCGGTGCAACTGCTGCAATGCACTGCCTCACTGCCCTGGGGGCAGTGAACAGTGCAACTCCTGCAATGCACTGCCTCGCTGCCTGGGGGCAGTGGGCAGTGGAACTCCTGCAATGCACTGCCCCACTGCCTGGGGGCAGTGGGCAGTGCAACTCCTGCAATGCACTGCCTCACTGCCCTGGGGCAGTGGGCACCGGAACTCCTTTTTTTTTTTTTTGAAACACAAGTCCATAGTCACTGCTGCAATGTCCTCAGGAGGCCAGCCCAATATACATTGTGGAACCCACATCCCCGAGGCTTTGGTTAGTGGGTTGTCCGGCCGGGGTCATTGGGGCTGTGGGGCAGTGCAAGGAAAGTAAGTTACACTACATAGCGGACATCACAGAAGTGGCCGCCCCATACTCCAGGCCCGGGGGCACTGGCAGGTCAACTGGGGGCTCTGTCTGGGCGGGTTGCTGTCCAAGAGATTGTACCCATCATGCAAAGACATACTGACAGGGTGTGAAGAGCGGGGGCAAAGGAAGAAGGCATTCCACTCACATGGTGTTGGCGTGGGGGTGTGTGGGCCATGGGAGGGCCAACCTGCCAGTGGTTGGTAAAAAAATAGCGATTGAGTGAAAAAAAAAAGGGGACAAGAAAATAACAGCAATTTTGCGGGGGAGAGAGTGGAACCTACTGGATCTGGGTACGTGGCCAGAGGCATCACACCAGCGGGGTGTTTCACTGAGGACAGGGGGGGGGGGGGGCGACAGGGGGTAATTGCAGGGACTGAGTCAACGCTGGGCGGAATACTGCAACGGCACCAAAAGGGAAACAACTGCAGTTTGTGTCGAAACAGTCGCTGTTGCAGTGGAAAAGCCTGAAAGTATGAACATCGCCCTGATGGCGCGCGCATCCTTTAGTTTAAGGTCGCAGTCCCACGACGGCGGTCGCTCACGTTGGGTCCCCAGACCTGTGAAGAGGTGGTGCAGCAGGGGGGGTCCTCGCCAGTCTTCTGGGCGGAAGGGGCAGGGTCAACGGGAGGGAGGAGGGATCGCAGTGCTCAGGGCTCAGTTAACGCTGTCCACGACCGTGTTCTGGAATTGACCGACGATTTTACAGGCTGTACTCAGACCACCGGAATGCTGGGCGAGGTAGCGGTACAGGGAACGGGGTACCGCGAGGCGGGGAACGATCCTCAGGTCCTGTCGCACTGCTGTGGACCGCCACGTGGCAACCAGGGCCGAAACAGACCATGCATTAAGCCAGGCAGAGACCAGCGGGTGGGTGGGGGAGCAGTGCGCCAGCACACCGCGCACACTGCGATTGTGGCGGGTGCCGCATGCAGTACATGGGGTTTTCTCACCCTCATCTCTCCAGAACGTAGCATAGTGACTGAACCCTGCCCTGGACTGGATTCCAAAGAGCGACTTGTGCCAGGCCAGGCGCCGGTGGCCCAGTGGGCGCCATGAGATCGGGTCGAAATGCTCATGCAGGTGCGAAGGGATAAGGTCATGGGGCCACACTTTGTGGTGGGGCAGGAGGTGTTCTCCTTGCCTGATGATATCCCAGGGGGAAGTGCGAAGCGCCCGGGGGGGGGGGGAGGATGGTGCCCAGTTTGGCAAAATGGTCGGCGGCCTCATTGAGTTGCTGGCCAGTGTGGCCCTCTACCCAGTCAAGATCCTGCTCCTTACTTCGCAGGGATGCTCTGACTAGTTGTACCCAGTGGGCTTGCCGGACAGGTCGTTTGTGCCCGCTGGACGACAGAATGGCCCCCTGACAGTCAAGCCGTAGGCGGTCCCCGTGGTCCCAAAAATGTGACCCCAAGAGGATGCCAACTAGTTCCGCCTTATATGAGTTGGGGGCCCCAGGGACCCTGCACACAGCCACGCTGCCATCGCGAAGGACAGCGGCCCCACCTGACGTGAGGGGGTCACCCAGTTTGCTGCCATCGGTATAGACTGGGGCAGTGGGCAGCGGAACTCCTGCAATGCACTGCCTCACTGCCTGGGGGCAGTGGACAGTGCAACTCCTGCAATGCACCGCCTCACTGCCCTGGGGCAGTGGGCAGTGAAACTCCGGCAATGCACTGCCGCACTGCCTTGGGGCAGTGGGCAGTGCAACTCCTGCAATGCACTGCCTCACTGCCTTGGGGCAGTGGGCAGTGCAACTCCAACTCCTGCAATGCACTGCCTCACTGCCTGGGGGCAGTGGGCAGTGGAACTCCTGCAATGCACTGCCCCACTGCCTGGGGGCAGTGGGCAGTGGAACTCCTGCGATGCACTGCCCCACTGCGTGGGGGCAGTGGACAGTGCAACTCCTGCAATGCACTGCCTCACTGTCCCAGAGCAGTGGGCAGTGGAACTCCTGCAATGCACTACCTCACTGCCCTGGGGCAGTGGGCAGTGGAACTCTTGCAATGCAATGCCTCACTGCCTGGGGGCAGCGGACAGTGCAACCTCTGCAATGCACTGCCCCACTGCCCTGGGTCAGTGGGCAGTGCAACTCCTGCAATACACCTCCGCACTGCTCGGGGGCAGTGGGCGGTGCAACTCCTGCAATGCACTGCCTCACTGCCTGGGGGCAGTGGGCAGTGCAACTCCAAATCCTGCAATACACTGCCTCACTGCCGGGGGGCAGTGGGCGTTGCAACTTCTACAATGCACGGCCTCAGTGCCTGGGGTCAGTCGGCAGTGCAACTCCTGCAATACACTGCCTCACTGCCCTGGGGGCAGTGGGCAGTGGAACTCCTGCAATGCACTGCCTTACTGCCCGGGGGCAGTGGGCAGTGCAACTCCTGCAATGCACTGCCTCACTGCCTCGGGGCAGTGGGCAGTACAACTCCTGCAATGCACCGCCTCACTGCCTGGGAACAGTGAGCGGTGCAACTCCTGCAATGCACTGCCTCACTGCCGTGGGGGCAGTGGACAGTGCAACTCCTGCAATGCTCTGCCTCGCTGCCTGGGGGCAGTGGGCTGCGGACCCCCTGCAATGCACTGCCCCACTGCCTGGGGGCAGTGGGCAGTGCAACTCCTGCAATACACTGATCACTGCCCTGGGGCAGTGGGCAGCAGAACTCCTGCAATGCACTGCCTCACTGCCTGGGGGCAGTGGGCAGTGCAACTCCTGCAATGCACTGCCTCACTGCCTGGGGGCAGTGGACAGTGCAACTCCTGCAATGCACCGCCTCACTGCCCTGGGGCAGTGGGCAGTGAAACTCCCGCAATGCACTGCCGCACTGCCCTGGGGGCAGTGGGCGGTGCAACTCCTGCAATGCAGTGCCTCACTGCCTGGGGGCAGTGGGCAGTGCAACTCCTGCAATGCACTGCCCCACTGCCCTGGGGGCAGCGGGCAGTGCAACTCTTGCGATGCACTGCCTCACTGCTCTGGGGCAGTGGGCAGTGGACCTCCTGCAATGCACTGCCTCGCTGCCTGGGGGCAGTGGGCAGTGCAACTCCTGCAATGCACTGCCTCACTGCCTGGGGGCAGTGGGCAGTGGAACTCCTGCAATGCACTGCCCCACTGCTTAGTGGCAGTGGGCAGTGCAACTCCTGCAATGCACTGCCTCACTGTCCCAGAGCAGTGGGCAGTGGAACTCCTGCAATGCACTACCTCAGTGCCCTGGGGCAGTGGGCAGCGGAACTCCTGCAATGCACTGCCTCACTGCCTTGGGGCAGTGGGCAGTGCAACTCCTGCAATGCACTGCCTCACTGCCTGGGGGCAGCGGACAGTGCAACCTCTGCAATGCACTGCCTCACTGCCTGGGGGCAGTGGGCAGTGCAACTCCTGCAATACACTGCCGCACTGCCCTGGGGGCAGTTGGCAGTGCAACTCCTGCAATGCACTGCCTCACTGCCTGGGGGCAGTGGGCAGTGCAACTCCAACTCCTGCAATGCACCGCCTCACTGCCTGGGGGCAGTGGGCGGTGCAACTTCTACAATGCACGGCCTCACTGCCTGGAGGCAGTGGGCAGTGCAACTCCTGCAATGCACTGCCTTACTGCCTGGGGGCAGTGGGCAGTGCAACTCCTGCAATGCACTGCCTCACTGCCTGGGAACAGTGGACAGTGCACCTCCTGCAATGCACCGCCTCACTGCCCTGGGGCAGTGCGCAGTGAAACTCCCGCAATGCACTGCCACACTGCCTGGGGGCAGTGGGCAGTGCAACTTCTGCAATGCACTGCCTCACTGCCTGGGGGCAGTGGCCAGTGGAACTCCTGCAATGCACTGCCCCACTGCCTGGGGACAGCGGGCAGTGCAACTCTTGCAATGCACTGCCTCACTGCCCTGGGGCAGTGGGCAGTGGACCTCCTGCAATGCACTGCCTCGCTGCCTGGGGGCAGTGGGCAGTGGAACTCCTGCAATACACTCCCGCACTGCCTGGGGGCAGTGGGCAGTGCAACTCCTGCAATGCACTGCCTCACTGCCCTGGGGGCAGTGGACAGTGCACCTCCTGCAATGCACTGCCTCACTGCCTGGGGGCAGTGGGCAGTGCAACTCCAACTCCCGCAATGCACTGCCTCACTGCCTGTGGGCAGTGGGCGGTGCACTTTCTACAATGCACGGCCTCACTGCCTGGGGGCAGTGGGCAGTGCAACTCCTGCAATGCACGGCCTCATTGCCTGGGGGCAGTGGGCAGTGCAACTCCTGCAATGCACTGCCTCACTGCCTGGGGGCAGTGGGCAGTGCAACTCCTGCAATGCACTCCCTCACTGCCTGGGGGCAGTGGGCGGTGCAACTCCTGCAATGCACTGCCTCACTGCCCTGGGGGCAGTGGACAGTGCACCTCCTGCAATGCACTGCCTCGCTGCCTGGGGGCAGTGGGCAGTGGAACTCCTGCAATGCAGTGCCCCACTGCCTGGGGGCAGTGGGCAGTGCAACTCCCGCAATGCACTGCCTCAGTGCCCTGGGGCAGTGGGCTGCGGAACTCCTGCAATGCACTGCCTCACTGCCCGGGGGCAGTGGACAGTGCAACTCCTGCAATGCACCGCCTCACTGCCCTGGGGCAGTGGGCAGTGAAACTCCCGCAATGCACTGCCGCACTGCCTGGGGGCAGTGGGCAGTGGAACTCCTGCAATGCACCGGTCCCTCCCCTGGGGGCAGTGGGCAGTGCAACTCCTGCAATGCACTGCCTCACTGCCTGGGGGCATTGGGCAGTGCAACTCCTGTAATACACTGCCGCACTGCCTGGGGGCAGTGGGCAGCGCAACTCCTGCAATGCACTGCCGCACTGGCTTGGGGGCAGTGGGCAGTCGACCTCCGGCAATACACTGCCGCACTGCCTGGGGGCAGTGAGCAGTGCAGCTCCTGCATCACTCTGCCCCACTGCCTGGGGGCACTGTACAGTGCAACTCCTGCAATGCACTGCCTCACTGCCTGGGGGCAGTGGGCAGCGGAACTCCTGCAATGCACTGCCGCACTGCCTGGGGGCAGTGGGCAGTGCAACTCCTGCAATGCACTGCCGCACTGGCTTGGGGGCAGTGGGCAGTCGACCTCCGGCAATACACTGCCGCACTGCCTGGGGGCAGTGAGCAGTGCTGCTCCTGCATCACTCTGCCCCACTGCCGGGGGGCACTGTACAGTGCAACTCCTGCAATGCACTGCCGCACTGCCTGCGGGCAGTGGGCAGTGCAACTCCTGCAATGCACTGCCTCACTACCTGGGGGCAGTGGGCAGTGCAACTCCTGCAATGCACTCCCTCACTGCCTGGGGGCAGTGGGCGGTGCAACTCCTGCAATGCACTGCCTCACTGCCCTGGGGGCAGTGGACAGTGCACCTCCTGCAATGCACTGCCTCACTGCCCTGGGGGCAGTGGGCAGTGGAACTCCTGCAATGCACTGCCCCACTGCCTGGGGGCAGTGGGCAGTGCAACTCCCGCAATGCACTGCCTCACTGCCCTGGGGCAGTGGGCAGCGGAACTCCTGCAATGCACTGCCTCACTGCCCGGGGGCAGTGGACAGTGCAACTCCTGCAATGCACCGCCTCACTGCCCTGGGGCAGTGGGCAGTGAAACTCCCGCAATGCACTGCCGCACTGCCTCGGGGCAGTGGGCAGTGGAACTCCTGCAATGCACCGGTCCCTCCCCTGGCAGCAGTGGGCAGTGCAACTCCTGCAATGCACTGCCTCACTGCCTGGGGGCAGTGGGCAGTGCAACTCCTGCAATACACTGCCGCACTGCCTGGGGGCAGTGGGCAGCGCAATTCCTGCAATGCACTGCCGCACTGGCTTGGGGGCAGTGGGCAGTCGACCTCCGGCAATACACTGCCGCACTGCCTGGGGGCAGTGAGCAGTGCAGCTCCTGCATCACTCTGCCCCACTGCCTGGGGGCACTGTACAGTGCAACTCCTGCAATGCACTGCCTCACTGCCTGGGGGCAGTGGGCAGCAGAAGTCCTGCAATGCACTGCCTCACTGCCTGGGGGCAGTGGACAGTGCAACTCCTGCAATGCACTGCCCCACTGCCTGGGGGCATTGGGCAGTGCAACTTCTGCAATACACTGCCGCACTGCCTGGGGGCAGTGGGCAGCGCAACTCCTGCAATGCACTGCCTCACTGCCCTGGGGCAGTGGTCAGCAAAAACTCCTGCAACGCACTGCCTTACCGCCTGGGAGCAGTGGGCAGTGCAACTCCTGCAATGCACTGCCTCACTGCCTGGGGGCAGTGGGCAGTGCAACTCCTGCAATGGGTGGTCGGAGTGTAGTGCCGGGCCTGTGGGGATGTACTACTGGGCGCACCGGCCTGGGGGGATTGGGAGTCCAACCCAGGGGGTGATCGGGGCATCCTTCAGGGCCTATGGGGGGCCATCATCTTCTGAGAACCAGGTACACCGGCTTGTGGGGGACGGGGAGTCCAGGCCAGGGGGTGTTCGGAGCCTCCTGCAGGGCCCATGGGGAGGCATCATCTGCTAATAACCGGGCGCACCGGCCTGGGGGGGACGGGGAGCCCAGCCCAGGGGGTGGTCGGAACCTCCTGCAAGGCCCATGGGGAGCCATCATCTTCCAGAAACCGGGCGCACCGGCCTGGTGGGGACGGGGAGTCCAGCCCAGGGGGTGGTCGGAGCCTCCTGCAAGGCCTATGGCGGGCCATTTCCTTCAGAGAACCGGGCGCACCGGCCTGGGGGGGACGAGGAGTCCAGCCCAGGGGGTGTTCAGAGCCCCCTGCAAGTCCAATGGGGGGCCAATATCTTCGGAGAACCGGGCGCACTGGCCTGGGGGGGACAGGGAGTCCAGCCCAAGGGGTGTACGGAGCCTCCTGCCAGGCCTACAGGGGGCCACCTTCTTCAGAGAACCGGGCGCACCGGCCTGGGGGGGACGGGGAGTCCAGCCCAGGGGGTGTTCGGAGCCTCCTGCCAGGCCAATTGGGGGCCAATATGTTCAGAGAACCGGGCGCACCGGCCTGGTGGGGACGGGGAGTCCAGGCCAGGGGGTGTTCGGAGCCTCCTGCCAGGCCAATTGGGGGCCAATATCTTCGGAGAACCGGGCGCACCGGCCCGGTGGGGGCGGGGAGTCCTACCCAGGGGGTGTTCGGAGCCTCCTGCCAGGCAAATGGGGGGCCATCTTCTTCAGAGAACCGGGCGCACCAGCCCGGCGAGGATGGGGGGTTCCGGCCACGGGGTGTTTGGAGTCTCCTGCCAGGCCAATGGGGCGCCATCTTCTTCAGAGAACCGGGCGCACCGGCCCGGGGGGGACGGGGAGTCCTACGCAGGGGGTGTTTGGAGCCTCCTGCCAGGCCAATGGGGGGCCATCTTCTTCAGAGAACCCGGCGCACCGGCCCGGGGGGGACGGGGAGTCCTGCCCAGGGGCTGTTGAGAGTCTCGTGCCAGGCCAATGGGGGCCATCTTCTTTAGAGAACCGGGTGCACCGGCCCGGGGGGGACGGGGATACCTGCCCAGGGGGTGTTCGGAGTCTCCTGCAAGGCCAGTGGGGGGCCATTTTCTTCGGAGAACCGGGCGCACCGGCCCGGGGGGGACGGGGGTTCCTGCCCAGTGGGTATTCGGAGCCTCCTGCCAGGGCAAATGGGGGGCCATCTTCTTCAGAGAACCGGGTGCACCGGCCCGGGGGGCACGGGGAGTCCTGCCCAGGGGGTGTTCGGAGTCTCCTGCGAGGCCAGTGGGGGGCCATCTTCTTCAGAGAACCGGGCGCACCGGCCCGGGGGGGACGGGGAGTCCTGCCCAGGGGCTGTTCGGAGTCTCCTGCCAGGCCAATGGGGGGCCATCTTCTTCAGAGAACCGGGCGCACCGGCCCAGGGGGGGACGGGGAGTCCTGCCCAGGGGGTGTTCGGAGTCTCCTGCCAGGCCAATGGGGGGCGGTCTTCTTCGGAGAACCGGGCGCACCGGCCCGGGGGTGACGGGGAGTCCTGCCCAGGGGGTATTTGGAGCCTCCTGCCAGGGCCAATGGGGTGCCATCTTCTTCAGAGAACCGGGTGCACCGGCCCGGGGGGGACGGGGAGTCCTGCCCAGGGGGCGTTCGGAGTCTCCTGCAAGGCCAGTGGGGGGCCATCTTCTTCAGAGAACCGGGCGCACCGGCCCGGGGGGGATGGGGACTCCTGCCCAGGGGGTGTTCGGAGTCTCCTGCCAGGCCAATGGGGGGCCATCTTCTTCAGAGAACCGGGCGCACCGGCCCAGGGGGGGACGGGGAGTCCTGCCCAGGGGGTGTTCGGAGTCTCCTGCCAGGCCAATGGGGGGCCATCTTCTTCAGAGAACCGGGCGCACCGGCCCAGGGGGGACGGGGAGTCCTGCCAAGGGGGTGTTCGGAGCCTCCTGCAAGGCCAGTGGGGGGCCAGTATCTTCGGAGAACCGGGCGCACCGGCCGGGGGGGGACGGGGAGCCCAGCCCAGGGGGTGTTTGGAACCTCTGGCAGGACCCGTGGGTACTCCCTCCTACCTCTTAGCAGCAGCAGGCAAGTGAGCAGGCAGTACCGGGGGTCATAACCCCGGGGTAACAGTATCTGGGACTCAACGTGAGTCCTCTTGACCAGGAACAACCCCAAAACACCGCCGGGGCTTAACTCCCGAACGTAACGGTGTTTGGGGCCCCCGTGTGCCTTATGAGCCCACGGAGTGTACTGAGGCGTGGCTACCAGCACTTAACGTCTGGCCTGCCATACCCATTTCTGGGCTCGCCTCAGTACGGCCGGTCGGGTCCGGCTCTGGGGGCTGCGCACTAAACCGGCACCAGGAGAGGGCCGATTTACCCGGTTAAGCATTACTTATGGCAGTAGGCACTATTTATTACATTAGGGTTTTACTCAGCGCATTTGTTTACCCCGCCTGGCATGCATGGGTGGCATACCTGCGTGTCGCGGTGTTGCTCTGCACGTATACGTCGCTTAGGCGTTTAGGCTGGGCCTGTTTCCCTGTTGTGGTGCGCCAAGCTTAACGGCCCCTTCGCCGTACGGTGGCCGGCCTACGGTGCGGCGCCTGCACGTGCCAGAGATGGCGTCATGTGGAACAGCTGTGATACATGGGGTATGTTGGTCTTCCTGCATGCATTGTGGCATTCGTGGCGGTAGCGTTGCGTCGTGATGCGTGTCGTCACGCTGTTGTGTGTCATGTTGTGTCATGTCGGTGTCCTGGCTGGCTGCGTTGTGCTGTGTGGTTTTATGCCATGGTGCGTCGTGTCCGGTCCTGTGGCAACACGCGGTGTGATGCTGTTTTGTGTTGCCTCGTTTCGTGTTTGGTGGGTGTTTTCGTTTGTCGTTTCGTGTTTGCTTCCTGTTGCGTTGTGCAGCGCCGTTGCGCGTGGCCTGGTGTCTGGTTGCAACTTGGCGCGCCCCGCCAGGATGCGCCGTGTCGGGTGGTGTCGTGCTGTGGTGTTGGGCCCTGTGGGGTTCGTGGCTTGTTACGCTGCGTCTTGTTGTGTCGCGTTCTGTTCTGTGGTGCCGTGTTGTGTTGTGGCGCGTTACGGTGTGTTGCGTTGTGTTGTGTCGTGGTGCGTTACTTTGTGTTGCCTTGTATCGTGTGTTGGTTGTAAGGTGTTGTGTTGTGTCCTGTTATAGGATGCTGTGTCGCGACGTGTTGTGTCTGTCTTGCTGCGTTGCGTTGTGTTGCATTGTGTTGTGTTCTGTTTTCGTTGTGTTGTATTGTGTCGTGGTGTGTCGTGGTGCGTTGTGTGGTGTTGCGTTGTGTTACGTTGTGTTGTGATGTGTCTTGTTGCGTCGTGTTGTATTGTGTAGTGGTTAGTTTTCTTGGCGCTTCGTTTGGTCGGGCCGTTATGTGCTGTGGCGCAGCTTGGTGTGGTGTGGTGTAATTTGTCCTGCTGTGGTGTGGTGTGTTGCATCTTGTCGTGTCACATGTTATCGTGTGGGGGTGTGTGACGTTGTGTTGCGCCATGCCGTGTTGCCTAGTGCCGCGTTGTGGCCTGTCACATTCGTGTTGCAGTGTGCTGTAGTGTGTCATGGTGTGGTGTGTTGTGTTGTGTCCCGTTGTGTGGCGCCGGATTGCGTTGTGGGGCATTGTGTTGTGTCTCATCTCAGAAGGTTCAAACAGGCTTCCACAGTTGATTGCTTTGATGATATTGTTTTGTTTGTGCCTCTGCTTGCTCCTGCTGGTTCTTGTTGTAGCTCAGGTTTTCTAAATATAAATTTTTTGTTGAAATAAATCAAAACAGCAAGTACCCACAGTGCAAGAGAGAAAACACAGGATCCAATTCATAACATGAAGGGCTGCAGTCAAAGAAGATAGTGTATCAACACAGGAACTCACAATAACAACAGATTTAGGAAAAGATAGTTGGAAAATATCCTACAATCATTGGAAAGCTGCCCACATGGCCACTCTCTCTTTTAGAGTGCCATCTATAGATGTGCACTCTTTGTTTTGGGTCCCATAGGCACTGCGGTGGCATGGTATGTGGCAATGACCTCACTGCAATGTCACATAAGATATTTCTACGTAGCTAGGGTGACTGCGAATGGAACCCAGGACCTCTCAAAAAGAGGTGCCGCAGACCCCTAGGGTGCAGACTAGTAGGATAGCTGAGCATTCATCAGAAAATATAGAAAACTGTATAGGCTCTGGATCTATGTCAGCGCCTCAGTCAGTCCAGGAAATGGTGCGTAAGTCCAATCAGTTGGGGGGTCTGGGGTCCCCACAACATCCAAAGTTCCATGCTTGGTTTTATAGGACAAAATGCTTTGTCACCCCTCTTTGGATAGGCCAATACTAGAAAAAAATGTAGTATGCCTTTAGGCATCTCTAAAACAACTAAAGCGTACCTTTTGGCATGGAGGTACACTTTTTCTTACCCTCCCCCTGTGCTGTGGTGGCCACCACTGTTGCATTTTAAAGGAAAAAGGGTATTTTTCTTGCCCTCCCCTTTGGTTCAGCATATTTTTGAAATTACCTTAAACTTCCCTAACACCTTAAAGAGGGCGCCGCGTCAGGGCAGTCGCCAGGTTTTTTCCTTGTCGTAACAGACACCTACAGCCCCCACTGCCCTCGGAGACGTGTGACTGGACAGAGATGAGCGTCAGCTTATCCAACAGAGTACGCCAGTACTCATTCCCCCCATGGGCGCCCCGATCGGGGGAACAAAGGACCATGCCAGAGCGTTCCAGGGCCACCTTGGTCAAGACCTTCCCCAGTTCACTGAACCTGGGGTTCCCGTAGGCCATCCCGAAAGAGGGCTAGCAAAATTTATAGCAGCAATTTTTCTCCTTGCTGCAGTTGAGGTCCAAAACATGTCGCTTGTCGCTGGCCAATAGCTCCACGTTCAGGTCTTCCCGGGAGTATCCCAACTCCTTCAGACTTTGGTGTAGGACATCATCAAGGATCTGATAGTCCTCAGTTTTGGAGGCGACCATAATGGCAGAGGGCTTCTTCTTGAATACCCTCAGGTAGCTGGTGTTTGTTCGGACCGCTCCAGTGGTACAGATTCCCCTTTGTCACCATGGGCCACTTGGAGGACGTAGGGTGCTCACAGCGTGACGGATAGAGTCTGGGAGTGCTCGTCGATGAAGTCCGTCCCCAGTACAAAGTCGAAGGGTTCGGCGTCCATCACGTAGAACCGATGGGCAATAGTCCTTGATCCCATAGGCACGTCGACCTCGCAGCCCCCACAACTGTGCACCACATGGCCATCCCCTATGCGGATGGCTGCGGTAGGCATGATGTTCTTCAGGTCCCCATGAGGTAACATTTTCTTGGCCACAATAGATATAGTAGCCCCAGTATCCAGTGCTCCCAGGTATTCACGTCCCCCAAACCGGATACGTACCCAGAACACCAGGTCTGTAGATCCCCTAGAGCGTCCCTATCAGAAATCCGCGGGGCAGGTGACTTCAAACCCCTTCTTCTGCAGTTTTTGCCCCATACGGATGAAGCGGGAACGTTTGCGGGCGTTAGACTGGTCCCCATCCCCGTTGGCACACTTAGTCCCTTGTTCTTGTTTGGCTTGCGTCACGGAACGAGTCGTAGGCCCCAGATTCGCTTGCCCACTAGAGGGCTCAGACTTCCCCCCTGGTGTAGGATTCAGGTTCCCTCCTGACTTGTCTGCGTTCTTGTCCTTGTCAGGCTTGCGGTCAGAGCCTCCTCGGCCACCTTTGCCCTTCTCTTGGCCTTTGCCATGGCCCTTGGACTTGCCCTTGCCACTGTCCTTGCCACTGCCGTTCCCGCTCTTGAGCTTCGCCGAAAGGCGTTGCTTGTGGTAGCACTCATCTTCGTAGTGCTTCCTCTTACCACAGAACGCACAGGTGATAGTGCACCTGTAGTGGTCCGGCAGCTTGGCCTTGCCGCCAGCGTTGCTCTCCTGCTTCTTTCCCTGGACCACGAAACAATTCTGCCGGTCGCAATGAGGGGCATGAAGCCCCTACCCTACTCATCCCTGGCATCACACCAGAAGAGCTCCTGGACATTGCTCATAATGCGTGCATTTTTTTGGGGTAGTCCCCTGTCCAGGTTGGGGTCCCTGGTACCCTCGGCCATGGCTCCCAGAGCCCACCCCTCCAGGGCGATAGGCATTCAGGTGCTGGTCGCTTTCTTTGTTCAACGCCAGCTCCAAAAGCGGCACAGACAAGTCCTCAACCCTCAGGTGAGGGCTCTTGCCTTGCGCTCCGCCGTTGCCCGACATTCATCCCACACGTCTCGTGGAATCTTGGCCAACAACCAGAATAGCAGTTCGTCGCTGCCATAAGAACCCGGCGTCAGTCGCCCTACCCAGTGGTCCAAGTCGGCCAGCAACTCAGAAGTCCGGGCCGCCTTGCAGTTGTTGGGCAACACAGCCAGGATCAGGATCTTGTTCCGGATTGAGAGGTCGGTCTTATAGGAAGGGTACTGCCTCTCTAAGGCAACCAACAACTCGGCGAAGGTAGCGGACTTCGTCAGGATCTGTTTGACCTGCTACTCCAGGTACTTGGTCTTGCATCACTGCAGGAACAGATCGCATTTCAGCCGACCACTAGCGTGCGTTTGGCCAGTCATCCTCAGGAACCGGCCAAAGGTCTCAGCGAACTCACTGAGGTCCTTCCCGGTCAACTCAGGCAAGCTCACCACAATCTCGGAGGTGGCGATGGCATTGGCCTCCTTGGACCTGCGTCTCTCGTGGCGCTTCGTCTTCCTCTTTCTCTTTTTCTTCTTGCCACTTGGGTTCTCTGGGTCCTCGGGGTCATCGTCCTCAGAGAGTGAAGCAGACGTCAGAGACGGCGGCTCATCATCTGAAGGATCACCGCCCAAGTCACTCGAGCCGTAGGTGTCAACATCAACCATAGCCCTTTGGGCTGTCAGTCCCAACTGGTCCAGCTCGCCTCTGGTGGAGTTCTCCACATGGCTGTAGGGCGGCTGGGCCGTTCTTGGTACAAAGGCACTTCTTGCTATTACAGCAGGGGTTGGCATAGGTTGACTCCTCGCGCCTCCGAGGGTATGAGTCAGTCCCACCACCAGATGGTTCGCTTGTAGCAGAGGTGGTGAAGCTCCCATGGTTGTAGGTGACCCTTGGTTAGGGATCAGGGGCTCCAATTTGGCCCTAACCTCTTCAGTTAGATCACCCAATACTTCTGCAATGGCTCCTTGAAGATGTTCTCGTATCTTTGACAGCGTCAGAGACTTGTTTGAGGATCTTCCTCATCCTCTGCTCCTTCCCCCACATGACTCAGGGCCCCGTAGGCCACTCAGAGAGGTGAAGCCAGGTGCTGGCATGGTATAGCCAGTCTCCGGCGCTGCAGGGCCAGGTATACCGTTCATGTACACACCCGTAGCGGGTCTGTGATAGTCATCAGCATAGCGACGCGGCATAAACTCACAGATACCGGTGTAGGTGGAGCTGGATGCCAGTGGTTCGCTGACTGCAGCTGCCATAGGTGGCGCTGCCGCAAATGTGTCCACACCATAGGTGGGGTAAGGCACACCAGTAAAGCCTAGACGCTCAACCATAGGTGGAGTGGTTGTGCGTGAGGATGTAGCTTGATGTGAGGCTGGGAGTGTAGTGGTAGCTGGAGAGGGTGCCTGAGAAACTGAACGAGAAGGGGAAATTTCTGGGTCCCATTTTGATGACACCCGTGAGTTCTGAGGACTTGTTTTTGATAATTAGGTAGCCGTAAGGGGCGGACATGGCACACCATTGGCCTGGTACATACTGTTTCAGTCCAGCCGCAACAGGTATCCTGAACGGTGGACAGGATGTAGCCACTGGCATCATCCACGCAGTCCAAAACATGCAGCACAGAATAGCGAGGGGATTCCAGGAAGTGCTGACCAAAACCCTCAGCTTGCAATTTCTTGCACATGCCGAAGGCACCTCCAGTGTTCTTATCTAATGGTCCCCAGCCAATCCATTCATGGCGTTTCCAGACAGATCTGATAGCGCTGGGGTCAAGGCGGGGGACGACATCAGCAAATGTAGCCTCATAGGTGGCATTCCCCTGGTCCCAAATCAGTCTGCGACCCCTGTGGCGGTGAGCAGAACTGAGTCCAGGCAAAGTATCATTGACAGTGCAAATTAGTTTGTTGAGCGGATCGTAAAAAGCATGCCGGCGTGGGAAAGTTATGTTACGCATACACTAGGACAAGATGCCCCGCTGCAAAACATCAGGGTACAGGGCAACAATTCGCGGGTCATGAGGGCAAATAGCGATGTGTTCAATGGGCGCTGGGCGCAAAATTTCAGGGAAAGAGGAACATGGGCAAACGGTATGTAGGCGGGTATACAGAGTGGAAGGGGTGAGGTCTGTTCCCAAGTCCGAGAGGAGCCGTGAGACGTATGGTGTCCGTGAAGCACAAGGGATGATTCGTGTTTTGTAGTACTGTTTCAGGGACTTCGGCATCGAGGCATTGGCAACAATGTGTGAAAAAAGGTCACTAATGGGCAGCAGGATATCCTTTGTTGGGACAGGGAGACAAATCATGATTGATCATTTCACATTCACTTTGCTCTGTGGTGTCTCACGTTCCAAACGAAGTCGTACCTTATCAAGAAGTCGGTTCCACAGTACCTTAGGGACTCTGTAAGTGGCATGTACCAGCAAACCATAGTAAACTCTTGGCCGGGAGGCAGGAGCGCTGACAGTCAATTTCCCTTTGGACTTGGCCGCCGACCTGTGGTTTCAATTCTCAGATGGAACCAGACGCACATATAGGAGCTCAGAAAAAGCAGGTGGCTCTTTATGCGGGTGAGGGGTGTTCAGTGGGACTGGGGTCCTACGAGTCCTGAACATTTCACATGGGTAGCATGCGTCAGGTGAGGTGCAGGTCCAGGGGATTAATACCCATCGCTCAATGCCAACGTGTGACATGAGGAAATACGTTCAGGCGGCCGACAATCCGGCGCCCCTGGGGAGACCCTCGACGCGGCGCACCCAGCGCATTTTTCCGATGTGTTCTTCAATCCGATGTAGAAGACATCGTCCCCCCCGTACACTCAGTTTTCTACCCCAACATCTGGTGTGATAGTGTGAGGCACCCCTGGATCCAACGTGGATGGCCTTCAATTCAGCACAAAAGGCAATGTACACACATGGTACTTCGTCCAGGATCCCATAGGGTATCTCCAATGGGCCACAGTAGTGGAGCAATGTCTGGATCCATTGAAGGGGACAAATCCCCAGTAGAGCGCCAACCCATTCGTTGGTCGCCACAACACGGTCCCAATCCGCGGTTTCGTTTGGTAAACTCAGCCCCACGTATCTCACAACCTCGTTCCGGTGTCGAGCACCAATCGCAGTGCAGCGCGCGCACATGTGTAGGGGTGATGTGTGCATTGAGTCCGTGTGTCATGCAACGTGTTTTAAGTTTGCGTCGCATGTTTCGGGACAAAAAAAGGTGTACGGTGGAAGCACAGACCCTGGAATGAGGGGCAGAATGAACGCGTTGAAGAATATAGACGCGCGCCGGTTGTCGTATGGTCCGTGCGTGCCGCGATTCACAGTGGGGACGGCATACAAAGGAGAAGGCCTCGAACCAAGCCATTTGTGTGCCCAGTCCTGTGTGACAAAGGTGTTGTGTCTGGGTCGAACAATCACGCACCAAAAAACACACGATGAGGATGACACGGGGGGGGGTGCTCAGGAAAGCAACATACTAGTGATAGCAGACATCCTGCCACGGGTGGCCCAGGAGTCCTGCACGCAGGCGAGGGAAGAGTGTGCAGGGAAACAGGTTGTAGCAAATGGGTCACCTGGAAGTCGAAAATGAAAATCGTAGGATGAGGATACAGCGCCAGGGGTACAGAATGCATGATTGGTGTTGTATGCACCATGGAGACTCCGGGCAAAGTCGTAAGGGATAGTGGAAAAAGACAAAGCTTCCGACAGAGGCAGTCGTTGGTGGAGCCATGACAATTGTTCATGAGCAAGAGCGAATTCGTGCGTCATGGGTGTGGTGATCCCATTCAAATCCAACATGTGCCGGGAGCGCAAAAAGAAACTCCAGAGTCTATTCAAGCTGGGTACGGGAGCGCCAACGGTTGCGAAGGTAGCAGCCGGGCAGCAAGGCGCCGGAAGTGCCAGCCAATGTGAGGTACCAGCGGAGTGGGACGGGGGTGAAGAAGACGGAGTCTGCGTCGGGGACCGGGACGGCGGAGGCCTACAGAGACGCAAGAGGGAGAAGCGGTGGGTACAGCGCCGGCGGGAGCAACAGGGGCCGCCGACACAGCTCGGGCTGAGACGCCCCCATGGAGGGCGGGCGCGCGCCGGGGGTCTGTCGACACACGGGAGGAGCAGCGGGAGAAGGGTGCAGCGTTACACAGGGATCCCACAGCGAGGTGTGGAGGCGCCACGACCGGCGTATGAGGGTCGGAGTCAGCGGTGTTACGACACGATGCCACCGGGATCCGGTCAGACTCTGCGGCGCACGGCAGTACGAGCCGGCGTGCACACGAGTGGGGTCAACCGACAGCAAAAGGGCGCCATAGCAGGGCAGACCTCCCTGGGAGGCGCCAAGCCCGCTGCACGCAGACCAAAGAGGTTGAGGCAAAGGTGCCATGGGGCGCAGGAGTGACCAGCGCTCCGAGGGCGCGGCCGGTACTGGCCAGGGGAGTGCCACACAGGAGGTTCTATGGGCCACGGTGTGCTGCACGAAGGTCACTCACCGTGGGGGGCCAAAGCGAGGGGCCTTACTTGATGCAGAGGCAGTTGGTACTGGTGGAGTATGGCGAGCGGTGATATGGAACCGGGCAGCATTGCCTGATGCGCTGGGCTGGCGGGGATACTCAGCGTGGTGTCGAGACGGTCGTGACAGCAGACAGCGGCCGGTGGAGTACATCCGGCTTTGACATGGAGCACGGATGCCCGCTCGAAGCGCTGGGCCTATGAGCATCGCTCTTTGGGTTTCGTGGGCCCCATGGGGGGTTCCATCTTGGCTGCAGCTTGAGGGATAGCTTGTTCCGTCCACCAGCTCTCGTCGTACCGGTTGTCGTCCTGTCATCCTACCCGTCCACATACATGACCACATTCAAGTCTGCATGTTACTGCTCTCCCTCGCCGTATACCTATGGCGTCCCGGTAGGGGTGAGAGTCGTGGATTGCGAAGGTAGCACAAAGCTTGGGGACGGTAACACTCCAGTGTAGACAGGGTGAGGGTACGACCCGACTCCAGGGGAAAGGGTAGGGACATCAGAGTAGGCATTAGTTAAAACCCACGAGTGGAAAACACGGGTGAATGAACAGCAAAGGCAATGACAGCGGACAGAAATATACAGACAGGAGGAGGCAAGTGACGCCCCTCTTAGTGCCAGAGGGTAGGTGGTGAGTAGGGGTAAGATCGCGAGGCAAGGGTTTCAGGTTACAGGTTTCAGGTCGACCCGCCCGAGGCACCAGCACAGCTGGAGGGGGACCCAGAAAACAAGGGGCTCCCAACCGCCATAGGGCGGCTTACTCGGTCCCCCCAAGTCGGGTCGTAGCGGGCAGCCCGTGGCAGCACCCCGGGCCACCAGGGGCTGACACGTGCCGGTTTCACGGGGGGGGGTGGTCCGTGTTTCGTGTGGGTGGGGCGGTGGGGGTGTACCTGCGCTGCAGCGGGTTTTTCCTGGGAGGGGGGGGGGGCAGCGTGGGGATGTGCATGGGCGCAGCAGGGCACCGCGCAGGGGTGCGGTGCGGGGCCGCTACACAGGGGTGTTGCTTGGGATTGTGCTGGGGTGCAACGGCTGCGCAGCGTCGCAGTGTGGGGCTTTTCTGGGGCGCAGCATGGGGCTTCGCCGGGGCCGCGTGACTGAGCAGGGGCGCAGCATGTGGAGCTGGGCTGGGGCGCATTGGCTGCACCCGGGGCGCTGCGTGTGGCTGCGCTGGAACGCGCTCGGTGACCGAGCAGGGGGGCTCCGTAGGAGTGCGCAGGGGCGCACTGTGGGGCCGAGCAGGGGTGCGGCATGCGGCTGCGTAGCCTGGAGCTGGGCTGGGGCGCAGCGGCTGCGCAAGAAGTGCAGCGTGGGGCTGCACTCAGGCGGAACGCGGGGCCGCTGATGGGGTGCCGCAAGGGGGCTGTGAGAGGGTGCGGCATGCGGCTGCACTAAGGCGCAGTCTGAAGCCGCGCAGGAGCGTTGCGTGGGGCTGCACAAGGCACAGCGGGGAACAGCGTACAGGGCTGCGCTAGTGGCGCAGCGTGCGGCCGCGGCTTGCGGCTGCGCAGGGTGTGCAGCTTGGAACTGTGCTGGGGAGCAGCATGCGGCTGCGCAAACGGCGCAGCATGCAGCTGTGCTAAGGCGCTACATGGGGCTGCGCTGTGCGCCGCGGGGAATTGCGCATGGGCGCAGCGTGGGGCTGTGCAAGGGGCGCGGTATGGGGCCGCGCAGGGGTGCCGCAGCTGCGGCGCTGGATCTCAGGATGCGGCTGCGCTGGGGCGCAACGCGGGACTGCGCGGCGTGGGGCCGCGCATGGGCGCTGCCTGGGGCTGCGGGGGGGCGCAGCAGCGTAGGTCTGCACGGGGGCACAGCAGTGCGGGGCTGCGCAGAGGCGCAGCAGCCTGGGGCTGCGCAGCGGCGCAGCAGAGTGGGGCTGCGCAGCCGCGCAGCAGAGTGGGGCTGCGCAGCGGTGCAGCAGAGTGGGGCTGCGCAGCGGCGCAGCAGAGTGGGGCTGCGCAGGGGCGCAGCAGAGTGGAGCTGCGCAGGGCGCAGCAGCGTGGGGCTGCGCAGGGGCGCAGCAGCGTGGAGCTGTGCAGGGGCGCAGCAGCATGGAGCTGCGCAGGGGCACAGCTGCGCGGGGCCGCGCAGGGGCGGAGCATGGGGCTGCGTAGGGGCGCAGCAGCGTGGGGCTGCGCAAAGGCGCAGCAGCACGGGCTGCGTAGGGGCGCAGCAGCGAGGGACTGCGCAAAGGTGCAGCAACACGGGGCTGCGCAGGGGCGCAGCAGCGTGAAGCTTCGGAGGGGCGCAGCAGCGTGGGGCTGCGCAGGGGCTCTGCATGGGGCTGCGCAGGGGCGCAGCAACACGGGGCTGCGCGGGGGGTGCGCAGGGGCACAGCAGCGTGGGGCTGCGCAGCGGCGCAGCAGAGTGGGGCTGCGCAGGGGCGTAGTAGCGTGGGGCTGAGCAGGGGCACAGCAGTGTGGGGCTGCTCAGGGGCGCAGCAGCGTGGGGCTGCGCAGGGGCGCAGCAGCGTGGGGCTGTTCTGGGGCGCGGCAGCATGCGGCTGCGCAGGGGCGCAGCAGCATGGGGCTGCGCAGGGGCGCAGCAGCGTGGGATTGCGCAAAGGTCAAGCAACACGGGGCTGCGCAGGGGCGCAGCAGCGCAAAGCTTCGGAGGGGCGCAGCAGCGTGGGGCTGCGTAGGGGCTCTGCATGGGGCTGCACAGGGGCGCAGCAGCATGGGGCTGCTTAGGGGCGCAGCAGCATGGGGCTGCGCAAAGGAGCAGCAGCACGGGGCTGCGTAGGGGCGCAGCAGCGAGGGACTGCGCAAACGTGCAGCAACACGGGGCCGCGCAGGGGCGCAGCAGCGTGAAGCTTCGGAGGGGCGCAGCAGCGTCGGGCTGCGCAGGGGGTCTGCATCGGGCTGCGCAGGGGCGCAGCAACACGGGGCTGCGCGGGGGGTGCACAGGGGCACAGCAGCGTGGGGCTGCGCAGGGGCGTAGCAGCGTGGGGCTGCGCGGGGGCGCAGCAGCGTGGGGCTGTTCAGGCGCGCAGCAGCATGGGGCTGCGCAGGGGCGCAGCAGCGTGGGGTTGCGCGGGGGCGCAGCAGTGTGGGGCTGCGCACGGGCACAGCAGCATGGGGCTACGCAGGGGCGCAGCAGCATGGGGCTGCGCAGGGGCGCAGCAGCGTGGGGCTGTTCAGGGGCGCAGCAGCATGCGGCCGCGCAGGGGCGCAGCAACATGGGGCTGCGCAGGGGCGCAGTGTGGGGCTATGCAGGGGCGCGGCGTGGGGCCGCGCAGAGAACGAGGCAGTGTGGGGCTGCGCAGGGGCGCAGCAGCGTGGGGCTGCGGGGGGGTGCAGCATGGGGCTGCGAATGGGGCTGCGCAGGGGTGCAGCAGCGTGGGGCTGCGCAGGGGCGCAGCAGCGTGGGGCTGCGCAGGGGCGCAGTAGCGTGGGGCTGTGCAGGGGCGTAGCAGCGTGGGGCTGCGTTGTGGCGCAGCAGCGTGGAGCTGCGCAGGGGCGCAGCAGCGTGGGGCTGCGCAGGGGCGCAGCAGCATGGGGTCGCGGGGGGGCGCAGCAGCGTGGGGCTGCGCACGGGCGCAGCGTGGGGCTGGCAGGAAAGCAGCATGGGGCGGCGCATGGGGCTGCAGCATGGGCGCAGCAGCATGGGGCTGCGCAGGGGCGCAGCAGCGTG
The DNA here is from genome assembly GCA_964036045.1 of Eutreptiella sp. 'Long Island Sound 2002'. NCBI lineage: Eukaryota > Euglenozoa > Euglenophyceae > Eutreptiales > Eutreptiaceae > Eutreptiella > Eutreptiella sp. 'Long Island Sound 2002'. The sequence goes on from OZ038379.1 coordinate 58,906,830, forward strand.
GGGCTGTTCAGGGGCGCTGCAGCACGCCGCCGCGCAGGGCCGCAGCAGCATGGGGCTGCGCAGGGGCGCAGCGTGGGGCTATGCAGGGGCGCAGCTTGGGGCCGCGCAAGGGGCGAAGCAGCGTGGGGCTGTGCAGGGGCGCAGCAGCGTGGGGCTGCGGGGGGTCCGGCATGGGGCTGTGCATGGGGCTGCGCAGAGGTGCAGCAGCGTGGGGCTGCGCAGGGGCGCAGTAGCGTGGGGCTGCGCAGGGGCGCAGCGGCATGGGGTCACGGGGGGGCGCAGCAGCGTGGGGCTGCGCACGGGCGCAGCGTGGGGCCGGCAGGAAAGCAGCATGGGGCCGCGCATGGGGCTGCAGCATGGGCGCAGCGTTGGGCTGCGCAGGGGCGCAGCAGCGTCGGGTGGCGCAGGGGCGCAGCAGCGTGGGGCTGCGCAGGGGCGCAGCTGCATGGGGCTGTGTGTTGGGGCGCAGCAGCCTGGAGCTGCGCAGGGGCGCAGCAGCATGCGACTGTGCATGGGGCGCAGCAGCGTGGGGCTGCGCAGGGGCGCAGCGTCACGGGGCTGCGCAGGGGCGCAGCAGCATGGGGCTGCGGGCGGGCGCAGCAGCGTGGGGCTGCGCAGGGGCCGAGCGTGGGGCTGCGCAGGGGCGCAGCAGTATGGGGCGGCGCAGGGGCGCGGCAGCATGGGGCTGCGGGCGGGCACATCAGCATTGGGCTGTGCAGGGGCGCAGCAGCATGGGGCTGCGCAGGGGCGCAGCGTGCGGCTGTGCAGGGGCGCGGCAGTATGGGGCTGCACAGGGGCGCAGCAGCATGGAGCTGCGCAGGGGCACAGCAGCGTGGGACGCAGCATGGTGCTGCGCATGGGGCTGCGCAGGGCCGCAGCGTGGGGCTGCGCAGGGGCGCAGCAGTATGAAGCGGCGCAGGGGCGCGGCAGCATTAGGCTGCGGGCGGGCACATCAGCATGGGGCTGTGCAGGGGCGCAGCAGCATGGGGCTGCGCAGGGGCGCAGCGTGCGGCTGTGCAGGGGCGCGGCAGTATGGGGCTGCACAGGGGCGCAGCAGCATGGAGCTGCGCAGGGGCACAGCAGCGTTGGACGCAGCATGGTGCTGCGCATGGGGCTGCGCAGGGCCGCAGCGTGGGGCTGCGCAGGGGCACAGCGTGGGCCTGCGCAGGGGCGCAGCATGGGGCCGCGCATGGGCGCGGCATGGGGCTGCGCATGGGGCTGTGCAGGGGCGCAGCGTGGGGCTGCGCTGGGGCACAGTGTGGGGCCGCGCTCGGGCGTAGCGTGTGACTATGCACGGCAAGGGGGGCAGAGTGGGAGGTGTCAGCAGGAGCGCAGGACGGGGCTGCATATGAGCGCTGCGTGGGGCTGCGCAGGGGCGCAGCATGGGGGTGCGCATGGGCGCAGCATGGGGGCGCAGGGGCGCACAATGGTGCTGTGCAGGAGCGCTGCGTGGGGCTGCACCTGCGGTGTGCCAAGGGGCGTGCAATGGGGAGGGGGGGGGGGCCTCACCACAGGCTTTTGGCGTCCCCCTCGCCGAGGCCCTCACCAGGAGGATATTGGTGCCTGGGCTCCAAGCGCGATGCGTGGCCTCAGCACAGGCTGTTGGCCTCGCGCTGTAAGGGGGGAGGGAGGCGGCTGGCATGGGGCTGCGCAGTGGCGCAGCACGGAACCCCGCTTGAGCACAGCATGGGGCTGTGCATGAGCGCTGCGTGGGACTGCGCATGAGCGCTGCTTGCGGCTGTGCAGGGGCGCAGCATGGGGACACGCAGGGGCGCAGCATGTGGCTGCGTGTGAGCGCTGCTTGGGGCTGCGCACGAGCGCTGCTTTGGGCTGCGCAGGGGCGCAGCATGGGGACACGCAGGGGCCCAGCATGGGGCTGCGCATGAGCACAGCTTGGGGCTGCGCACAGGCGCGCTGTGGTGCTGCGCAGAAGCGCTACGTGGGGCTGCGCCTGCGGTGTGCCAAGGGGCGTGCATGGGGGGGGCGCCTCACCACAGGCTTTTGGCGTCTCCCCCGCCGAGGCCCTCACCAGTAGAATATTGGTGTCTGGGCTGCAAGCGCGATGCGTGGCCTCACCACAGGCTGTTGGCCTCGCGCTGTAAGGGGGGAGGGGGGCGGCTGGCATGGGGCTTCGCCGTCGTGCAGAACGAGGCCCCGCTTGAGCGCAGCATGGGGCTGTGCATGAGCGCTGTGTGGGGCTGCGCATGAGCGCTGCCTTGGGCCGTGCAGGGGCACAGCATGGGGACACGCAGGGGCGCAGCATGTGGCTGCGTGTGAGCGCTGCTTGGGGCTGCGCACGAGCGCTGCTTGGGGCTGCGCAGGGGCGCAGCATGGGGACACGCAGGGGCGCAGCATGGGGCTGCGCATGAGCGCAGCTTGGGGCTGCACACAGGCGCGCTGTGGTGCTGCGCAGGAGCGCTGCTTGGGGCTGCGCATGGGGTGCACCAAGGGGCGTGCATGGGGGGGGGGGGGCGCCTCACCACAGGCTTTTGGCGTCTCTCCCGCCGAGGCCCTCACCAGGAGGATATTGGTGCCTGGGCTGCTAGCGCGATGCGTGGCCTCACCTCAAGCTGTTGCCCTCGCGCTGTAAGGGGGGAGGAGGGCGGCTGGCAACACCCTGAGCCACTCCCCATGGGGGCTGGCTCAGCTTTCTCTGACCACAGGTCAGGGGATGCTGTTTTAACTGGGGGCGCATGTTAATTCACGGCCCAAGGCGCATGGAGGAGGGTCCCAACTCTCGCCCCTGGAGGTTCTTGCTTGTTTTCTGGGGAGGGGGGGTTCGCGGATTTTCATTATTTAGGGAGGTGAGCTGTCTACCATTGCAAAACCAAGCGGCCTCCTCTCGCTGCGGAACCTCCGCCGTCGCGAGGCAAGAGGGGGGGGGCGCAGGGCGGCTATGCAGGGGTAGCGCAGAGGTGAGCAGGGGGCACATGCAGGGCGCGCGTGGGCAGCGACAAGCGCGACAGGAGGGGCAGGCGGCGGAAGAAGTAGGTGAACCCGAAGGGCAGGGCCGCGCTGGGAGGGGGGGACGCAGGGGGCGAACAACGGCACAAAGGTGCACTACAACTCGCGCAGAGGAACGCCATGCCAAAGACCCGCATTGAACCGTACCGGCCGCCCCGCCCGACCATCAGGGAACTGATGGAGGGGAGGGCGGCGGGGGCGGACGACGGGGAATACCCCCCGAAGGGGTACCTGGGGAGGCAGCCCAAGTCGACCTACAGGGCAGAGGACAGGGCGGAGGCCGAGAGGCGCGTGAGAGCGCGCAAGATACAGCCCTGGCGAGGGGAAGAGCAGCGGAGAGCACACAGAGCAGGAGAGCAGCAGTCAGAGGGCGGGCCAGAGACAGGTGACGGGGGGGGGGAGGGGAGAGAAGAGAGCGAAGAGAGGAGAGTGACGCGAGAGAGAGGGCGCCCACCTGCGTAGCCGGGAACCGCCAAGGGGCACACCCCAGGAGGGCGGGGAAACTGGAGACGAACACCGAAGGGAGCCGTGACCCGATGACCAGTGCAGTGCTGACGTGCGTGCATGCAGGGAGGAGGGTAAAAAAGAACCAAGAGAAACGCGGCAAGGGCAGGAGACCACAAGGCAGGACGCACGGCGGGAAGGGGAGGGGAACCGAACATGAAAGAAAAACCACGATCCACCACCACAGGGCGCAAGGCACTGAGCGAGCAGGCAGCGGGGGAACGGGTAGGAGCAAACAGTGCAGATGAGGGGCCGTGGGTAGCAGGCAAAGAACGAAAAGATGCAGGTGACCAGGTGGGTAATATGCACGGGTACCGGGAGAAGCGGGGGCGGGGTTCAGAAGGAAACAAACCACCCAAACAAAAGAGGGTGGCAAGGGAGCGACCCGTGCAAGGCGCAGGAAACGGTCCTCGGATGGCTGAGGGTTCAGTTGGCCCGCGCCACAGGGTTGCTGGCGGCCCGGTGGGGTAGTAACACGGGATGAGGGGTGGGAAAAGGGGACGGGACCAGGAAGACAGTGTGGCTAGGGCCGCACAACAGTCCAGGCAGAATGAGAAAGCGCGGGACGCGCGGAGTGCGCCGTGATGGGGACAATGTGTGGCAAAGGGGAATGGGACGTCGCCGGGTTGCGAACCAGGGGATGAGGGGTGGCAGAGAATACCGAGCAACGTCCCGGTGGGATTGAGAAACCAGTCGCCATGGAGTGGTGAACCATGGGCCAACCACGTGGAGCCTGAGCACAGGAGGTCGGGAAAATGCCCTGAACTCCGGGATGGCCTTCAGGTGTCCGCAGGGGTGAGGGTTGACTCTGAGGTCCCCGGGTCAATGGCCTGAGTACACCTGGGTTCACGCGTGAGCAGGACCTGGGAGAAGGTGGAAAGGGTCACCCCCTGGCCTGCAGCTGCCGATGAACGACACCCAAGTGCATCCAGGAGCCGGTACTCCGACCCGTGAGGGATGGGGAGTGGTGGAATGTGGTTAACAGCAATGCTGCGCTGTCGGCGGGCTATCCACAGGAAACCTGCCTGCGGGCACCTAAAAGGCTGTGCTATGGGGGGAAGGCCGGAGGATCCTTTGATGGGTGACCGGAAGGAGCTGAGACCGTGAGGGCAGCGACTGAAGGAAACCTACCGCCGGTCATGCTCGAAGGGAACCTGGTTGAAGTTCTCGGCCGTGATGTGCGACAGGGGTCGCCAGGGGAACTGATGGTGGAGACCTCTCATTCCGGCCAGAGGCGGCCACCATGTAGAACAAACAAGGAGATGACAGATGAGGGTGCGGACGCGGCCACCGTTACTTACTTACTCACTGTTCAAGCTGCCGCCGGATAACATTAGTTTACGGAAAGAATATAAATCATCAAAGCAGGGCCGGGTCGCAAGAAGTTTGGAGCCCGTAGAAGAAGAATGCCAGAAGCAGTACATGGGGCCCACCATCCAAAACCTCAGGTGGACCACATCATGACGAAGTGAATGTAGGTGGGCATGTAGTTCTTGGGTTATCTCAATCAAACATTGTTTGGCGGATTTAAGGCGAGTCACCAAATGTTTAACCAAAGACATGGATGACAATATTTCATCAGGTGAAACCAGCTTGTAAGGCAAACGCCTGTAGTCTGGGGCTATCTCAAACATCAATCCTGTCATAAGGCTTGGCGCTATTGCTACGGGTGCGTGGGGAACGCTCCGGGCCACGGTCTTGAGTTCTCCGGGATCGACGAGATTCTTCCCTCGTAGATACATCCAACGTGCCAGGGCGGCAACCTGAGGAACTGGGTGAAGGGGTGCCTTTGCCTTTGCCTTTGCCCGGGCTGTGTTCAGAACCTCCCCAGGCGCCAAGTGAACGAGCCACAACATCATCCTCCGATTGTTTGAATCTTTCTGGCAACTCTTGAGTATGTGTATCGAATCTCCTCCCGACTTCTTGAACTGTGCTCTTTTGGCTATCCATCTCCTTCCCCAAAGCCTCCAATTTTTCATCACGCGCGCAGAGCTTTAGATTTTGCGAGGCGGCGGATTGGTTTACCAATATTTGCGCCTATTCCAGGAAAGCGTCCGAAACATCATTGCCATCGTCATCGGAGTTCTCCACAACAATACTCGGTGTGCTATCATCCATGGCCATGTCATGGGAACCATCACGGGAATCAACAACTGAAGGCACGGAGTGCGCACGCTTCTTCCTCTCACCATCACGCTTGTTGGATTTTCGTTTTCCCTTACGGTTTTGAGTAGAGTCATCGGAGCTAGATGAATCTGATTCCGATAAGTCATCCGAAGCGTCCCTCTCCGATGATGAGGAAGAGGAAGAATCATCTTTCTTGCCGTGTTTTTTGCCCAATGAAATTTTTAGCCGCTCCGTAGCCACTTGGGGATTGACTTCACGAAGGATTCTTTTGATCGTGGACTTGCGCGCTCTTGTCACAACAAGGCGGTGAGGACCGATCTTGAATTTTCTACCGTTGCATACAAGGAAAGCATGTTTGTAAGTACTTTCAATCTTGAAGAAAGCCAATGCAGAGACAAACACAAAGGAAGAGCCATGAGCACAAAACGGGAAAACGGCAATGCAATTGTCCAATCTTTGTCTAATGTCCCGGAAGACATGTGGGCTTGTAGTAGCCGGGAGCCCCGCCAAGAGGATAGCATATTTGGAATGGGATGGCGCCGTAAGGTCAAACTTGTCCTTTAAGTGACCACGAAAACCAAAGGTAAAAGGTTGTGTTCACGTTCACGCTCAAGCAATCGCCGTTATTCAAAATAAATGTCCTTGATAACATGGTCTTTGTGGTGCTCCAAATCACGTTTGCAAGAGTCGGCGTTATGGCATGGATTGCCGCAATGGAAGCGAAGAGTGTAATCAACGCGCCTCGAATCCTTGTGTGAGTTCTTCTTGAAAGAATTGTTCCATTCATTGGCGTTCCAACGATCTTGAGAATAGCCACGTCCATAGCCTTTGCCGTAACCACGGTTGTCAAAATAGCTTTTGCATGTGCCTTTGCCGCATCCAAACATGATGGATCAACGCAAAAAGAATGTAATGGCCTGCACGAGCTTGTAAGCCGTAAATTGAGTCAAAAGCAATGAAATATCGCAAAGTTTCGTAAAGGGTGATGAGGGTGATGAGAGTGTATCTGGCCGTCACGAATTCGAGCACTGAGGCGTTGTAGCGGCTGGATAGTAGACAGTGACGAGGCACTAATAAGTGTGAAAAATCATCAGAAAACCATGGCATTGAGGCTGCAGAGTGAAAGACCCGCCCGCCACAAGCACCCACGACACCCCAAGTCCCACCTCTCACCCACAAGACCACCCCGCGCAGCCCGGCCCAGCCAAGGCCGCCCAGGACGACCCATACATCGACGTTGACGAGCAAGACCTCGACAGCCCACCCCGTCAACCTCCCCCAGACCCGAAGCAACCCCCCCTCACACAGAACACCATCCGCGACCCCGACCTCCTCCGAGCGGCCCTCCAAGGCAGGGCCGTAAACACTCCCCTGGGCTGGTACTGCCTACAAGAGAGCTGGACCCGGCTCACCGTCACAGCCCTCCAGGACCTAGCCACCCCAGGCAAAGGCCTCCACGAGGCCTTCGTAGACCTCGTCCTCTGGCGAACCCGCCAACACGCCCAGAGCCAGCACGTCTGGATCCCCGCCATTGAGTGCGGCCAGGCCCTGACACACGACACCGACACCAACGTCACACGTCGAGGGACCACACGCTTAGGCGGCTCAAGGTGCATGGTATAAAATGACAGAAGGTGCCCGAAATACAGGGCCTCAAAATACATCAAAAGAACCATTCTTTGGCTTGCAAAAAATCAAGCCGTTTTTGAAACACCAAAATAACTGTTATGTAATGATTTTTGGCCTTTTCTTGGTCCTGATGGGTCCAAAAAATGCTGTTTTTGGGGCAATGGACTGTTCCTTGCGCATAGGCCTCGCGCAGGGAGCAGTCCATTGCCCCTTCAAAGCCAGGTAATGATGGTAGAATTGAGGAATCAAGCAGGCGCCTACACTGGAGTCACATTACAGGCACCCTTGACTTGATCACATTGTAAAATATGTTTAGGCGGGCAAACATTCAGCGCTCTAAACAAGCCTTGCAAATCTCATTGATGACTCAAAATTTCACTTCGATTATTGTTGCATTCCTAAAAAAAGGAGCACATACGTTGGAGGTGTTGCACGGGGTCCATCCTTCAGCATTGCTCATGATGCACACCTGCCACAAGTTATGGGGGATGTCAAGCAAAAAAAAGAGTATAACTGGTAAAACATGAGGCATTTCCACTCGACAGATGACGCTGAGCTGGACAGGGACCCCCCTTGTAGCTGTGGCTGAGGAAAAATTAATCATTCCGTGGTTGACTATAGATCAAAGTAAAATGTGCAAAGAAAATACAACTTTGCCATGCGTGGCACTTTTTTGAGCGTTTGTTTGGGCCAAATAAACTGATTTTTTGGAGAGTAAAATGCAATGTAGTGCAAACGACACCAATTCTCAAGATGATGTTCGATACCTGGAGAAAGAAGGTGCCCTCTGGGAAGCAGTCTGCCAAGCGCAGGGGCTGACCAAGCCCAAAAACAGTTTTTCCGCCTCCGGGGGGGGCAAGCTTCTGGTAAATTTCAATGACTCAACAACAATTTAGGTACTCGTTGCTTCAGTGAAGGTTGTGCACGAGCGCTACAAGATGAGAACCCCTCACAATGGTACAAAGAATATATTTTCTGGGCCTTTTTTTGCGCGAGGCCTCGCGCAATGAGGAATGCAATGTAGTCCCAGAACTTGAAAGTCACAACCTATACCTTTTTTTTCAGGCAGTGCAAATCGAAAATCAAACCGTGGGGTGGGTAGTAAGACCACTCGACCCTGAAGCTGTCTCTCCAAAGGAAAATGAATCGGCTGAGGTTTTTGGTCTAGTAAGTTATGCGCGAGGCCTCGCGCATGGGGCAGCCCTTGAACCATTGATGTTTAATCCGCCATGCTTCTGTTTTAATGATTCTTGGTCTTGATCGCCCGAGGCCTCGCGCATTGAATGATATCATTAAATCATTTTTCCAGGTATGCAATGAACATGCAGAATAGAAAATGATGTTGCTCTCTTTTTTTCTGCGGACCATGTTCATCCAAAAACAAGGGGAACGCAAAGTGTATTTATTGGCCAATTTTCGCTAAAACCACATCATTTTCGACTGAAATCATAAGATTTATTTATTTTTTTATAGTTTTCTTTTGTTTCTGGCTCTCCGAAAAAAGGCAGAAAATGGCACAAATGGTAAGAAACATACTTTCCTTGGACTAATATTCTGTTTTCAAAAAACTGAGCCTATGAAAAACGATTTTTTTGCATGGTCGGAATTGGATGCATTTGGTGTGATTTTGACCATGCAACTTGAGCCGCCTGAGACACGCCTACGACAAGCCCCAGCGGAGACGGACCACCCAGCAGAGCCGAACCACGCGGAAAAGTGGAAACACGCCACCGCGTCAACAGGCGACACCGCCCTCCGCGCTGCCGGTGTCCGCAGCCCCGACGACGACCCCCCCCCCCCACCCACAGACGGCGACCACCCCCCGCCGGAGGTCTGGTGTACGGTCCTCGAGCGCAGGTACTACTACGTAGTAGTCGCCACAGCAACAACCCCCGGCCCAGAATGGCTCGTCAAAGGGACCGACACCATGCTCGCCCCAGAGGCGGCCCTACCAGGGGCAGTAGGGGACCCAACCACCCCACACAAAGACCTCAGGAGCGTCCTCCAGCCTGGGGAAAAAGCCCCAGCCCGAGCCCTGGCCCAAATCACCACGGGGCGGGCGGGCTACCACCTTGGACTGGCCATGCTCTGCCTGACGCAGTGGATCAAGCGCCGCTGGCCGTCCACCGGCACCCTGCCCTGGATCTGGGTAATCCCCACCGCCCACACACAAAAGTCGAGGCAGGCCCAGACACGCCGACAGACCCCCCCCCAGGCCGCAACACCCCCTCACGTGCGGATACCACGCCATCTACAGGGTCCTCCGCCGCATTAACCCTCGCCTAGCACTAAAATACCCTCTACCCACCACTGACCAAGAGGTGCACCAAATACGCACACTCATCTGGGAAATCCTTGCCGCGGCCGCAGAAGACATCCCGGCCTATTAGAGACCACACAGGCGCGCCACTGCAAGCGGACACATACCCCGACAGAACACACGGGACCCCTGCCCCTCCCTCCCAACACCCCACCTGGTGGCCCACACACGCCCACTATCGCGTGCAGACCTGGGCCCCGCGACACAGACCTCCCCCACCCGCCCAAACAACCACACACGCCCGCCACAGACCCTCACGCCGAACACCCCTCAGCGCCCTCCACACCTGGCAACCCACACACACCCGCTGCGGGGAGCGCCACGCCCCACGGCACACCCACCCCGCCCAGTGACCCGCACACACATCCCGCACACACACCCGAAACCCCAGGCCCAACCCCCCTGACCCCGAATGCAGCCCACGCAAACTGTTTCCCTGCGCGGACACCAACGCGCACGCCCTGAGGCATTGCAGGAGCCCAACCCAGCAAAACCCAGAAGGCGGAGACCGCAGCCCAGCGCCTCCCTTGCCCACCGCTGCCGACCAAATCGGCCCGCCGGGCCGCCATGTCGCGGCCGGGCCTCCCCAGCCACCGGCCCCCAACCCGCGGCCCGAGGACATGCCCTCCATGCTCCCCGCCATGGCCGCAGCAGAGGCCGCCGCGGCCCGCAAAGCCGCAATCACCCGGATGGCAGCGCAACCCACATCCCCCAAAACCACCACTTCCTCCTCGTCATCATCCTCATCGACGTCCTCCACCTCCTCCTCTGACCCCCCCCTCCCCACCGACCTCATCCACAAAGCCACAGCAGAAGACAAAGCTGCAGCCGCACGCCAAGCTGCCGGGGGCCCCCCGACCCCCACACAGGCAACCCAGACACCCTGGCAGCAGGTCGCAAAACCCCTCCACCCTGCACCGGTGCCCTGGCACCTCCAGGACGAGGTCCTGCTCGACCTCGAACCGGATTCCAGCCCAAAACCCGACCCCAAACCAAAACCAGAACCCAAACAACAACACCGCCCGCAGCAGCAGCACCACCACCGCCACGAACAACAACATCACCAACACCACCCCACACAGCCCCAAAAACCACAAAAGGTACGACAGCAGCAGAAGGGACCCCGCCCTGACCCAAACCCTAACCCAAACCAAAGCCAGGACCCCCCACCAACCACATCCCGAGCCCCCCTCACCCCAGCAAGAGCCGCCACCACAGAGGCGGCCACCCAACACGAACCCGCCCAAACCCTCGTCAACATCCCCATCACCAAGCGCCCCGTCATCCACCCCCCACAAACCACCATTGCCGCCGGCCAGACCGACCCGGGGACATGGGGCCGCTCGACCCCGGTCACCGTTAAGCCCGGCCGCCAACCCGCCCCCACTACCCACCAAGCCGTACGGCCCAGGGGCTGCAAACGATGCCCGATCTGCAAGCCCCACCGGAATGCCAAGGGATCATTGGGGCATACCCGCAGCACCATCACCACCACTACCAGTGCCACCCCCACCAACGCCCACATCACCACCACCAAAACCACCACCAACACCACTACCACTCCCCACCACCCTACCCCACCGGGCCGCAACCCCACCGGGCGCTCCGCTCACTAGCCCGCCTACCACCAGGTGCCGCCCCCTCCATACCAAGAACCGTATCTGTCCGGCCACCACATCCACGACGAAGGGGCCCTCCAGGCCCACCCCCAACCGGGACAGCCACTCGACCTGTACGGCCAGCCGCCACGGCCACCGCACCCCTACGCGGCAGATCCACAAAGGGTGGGGGACTTCCCCACCCCCCCAGGTACCAGGCAGCACCACGCCCCCCCCCCCAGGATCCGCCGACACCTCCTGACTGGCCGGACTCGCCCCGTGACGAGGCCCGGTCCCGCAAACGGCGGCGCTCCTGCTCTCCCCCCACCCGGCGCACCCGCCCCTGGCTCTCACGGTCCCCACGGCGCCCCCGCGCCTCAACCGCTCACCCGCGCCGCTCCAGCTCCCTGAGGCGCCACCACGACCCCCCAGGGCTCCGCTCCCGCCGCTGCCGCTCCCCCGGGCGCCACCACGCATGCCACCGCCGTCCCATGTCCCCCCCCCCCGGCGAACAGGACCGCGCTTCGCGTTCCCCACGCCACCCATACACATTCTCCACCCCCATTCCCGCCACCGCCGCTCCCGCTCCCCCGGGCGCCGCCACGCCCGCCACCGCTGTCCCATGTCCACGTCTCCCTCACCCCACGAACAGCACTGAGCTTTCCGTTCTCCGCGCCGCCCGTACACATCCTCCACCCCTAACCCCCGCCATCGCCGCTGCCGCTCCCCCAGGCGCCACCACGCATGCCACCGCCGTCCCATGTCCAGCACCCCCCCCACCGAACAGGACCGCGCTTCGCGTTCCCCACGCCACCCATACACATTCTCCATCCCCATTCCCGCCACCACCGCTCCCGCTCCTCCGGGCGCCGCCACGCCCGCCACCGCTGTCCCATGTCCACGTCCCCCTCACCCCATGAACAGCACTAAGCTTTCCGTTCTCCGCGCCGCCCGTACACATCCTCCACCCCTAACCCCCGCCATCGCCGCTCCCGCTCCCCTGGGCGCCGCCACGCCCGCCACCGCCGTCCCATGTCCTTGGTTAGTGCCCTAATAGTTTTGATATAATCCTGCAGGTTTTGATGTTGCAAAACCAAACCAAAGCAGCAAGTAGAGCAAGAACAGGAAGTGGATGGAATCAATGAATAGTTTTGAAATCCAGTGTATCACAGAAGGGCTGCAAATAGACAAAGCAGGCTTAAGTACAAAGATTCAATCACAAATGGATAAAACAAATGATTTTTATATGAAAATTGGCATGACTCCTGCCTCCCAAGTATCCCCAGGCACTTCATGTGCACCCTTCTGGATGTAATGGAGTTGGTTAGGAAAGTGGTGCAAAGGAGTTAGGCCAGACACAGAATATGACCTGGTCAAGCAACTGAATTCGAAAACAGTTAAAACGTAGAGCCACAATAACTTGTAGAAACAGTTGAGTATAGGGGTCTTGGGGTGGGGGACGAATAGGCTTAACCTCCAAGGCCTTAGACATGAAATGCCTACTTTATTTCGGTATAACCTCCATCAAGGAAGATACCTCCGCTCAGTTGAGTGGTAGGGGTGAACCTCATGGGGGGCCTAGGGATATAACCCTAGTTACTTTGAGAAAGTGTACTTTAGCTCTAAAAGAGAAAGGAAAATGCTTAAGTAAGTCTAAGCATCAACAAAAGGGTTTTAAGGGGGGCTTGGTCTGGATCAAGCCGTCCAAGAAAGACATGGCAGTTACGTTTTCTTACTCCCCCCTGGAATACTAGTTGATCAAGCTAGGAGGACCAAGGAAAGAAAAAGGCTCAAATGTCCCCAGAATTACCTCAGAAATTGCATTAAACCAATCAAAAACATTCCCATCAGTTCAAAAAACCCTCCCACACTGTAGGTACACTCCAGAAACAGTGTAATGTACCGTGAATGATGTCCATTCGATGGGACATTCCTTGAAGGTCGCCAGCCTGCGGCGAAAACCTTTGGCCAAAATTTGGGGGTAGTTGGGTTTGAACCTAGGACTCCCTCCCTGGAGCACACATGCTTGCCCACTAGGGTACAGTCGAACGCTCTATTGCGGACAGCTATCGCTGTATAAAGAGCGTTTTAGTAAACGTCCTGACCAAGGGCCAGGGCGGAGCAATACTCCCAATGGAGGACATAAATATCAAGGAGCTGAGAAAAATAGAACATGGAACCAACAGGGAGCGAATCCTGTGGTTTAGCGAAAGGGGTAGCATTTTAAGAAGTCAAATCGCTAAAAATTGACGAAATGACGTTAGAAATCATCATTTTTGTACTAAAACCTAAAGTCGCAGATAAGCGCAACAGAAGCGGACTCCAGAAAAAGAGTTGCGCAAGCGTAAATGACTCTAGAAAAAAAAGGTATGAGCCGTAGCTTTTAAAGTTTTCAAAGAATTTTTTGCGCAGTTGCATCAAAACGTTTATTAACTTTAGGTAAAAGGATTCTACAGAACCTCACACCAAAGAGCAGGTGGACAGCCCACCTCTCAGGTATGTCAGTGTCATGTCACACGCATGCATCACGTTTGTGTTGGTTGTTTTGTTAAAGGGCTAGGGTTGTCACCGCTGTGTTCGTTGGGGCTTCGGGTGCTCACCTCCCTTGCTCTGCACAGGTCAAAACTGAGATGAGAGGTATGCGAAGCGAATGGAGCACGCAGCGCGGACGTAAGTTTAGTGTATGCGCTGTGCTCACTATGCATGTGCCTAATTCAGGCATTCACACGCTGTGTTGCTTTCCCTGTGCCACAATCCACCCTTCTCTTCTCTTCACAGGTCAGAAAAGAAAGTGCTTGCTCATGTCTGTGTTGCCGCAGCGATAAAATGAGGTTGCTTAAAACGCTTAGGCTTGTTTTGCGCTGTGCAGTGCACCATTCCATCTCCTTTTTCTGCAGGAAACCAGATAAGAAAAGCATGCATGACACACATTGCATTAATCGATTGGGGTTGTTTATAATTCGCTATAGGGTTGTTCAAACGCTTAGGGTTGTTTCGCGTTCGTGTTACCTTCGACATTCACTTGATGCGTGGTGAGTAAGGTAGGTAAGCCCAGGAGGAGCTCACCTCCTGGTTGAGTCACGCGCTGACTGGTTGGTATGGGTTACATTAGGTAACACAGTGGAAGATTGGGAAACTCGTGCATACCTGTGCCTGCATATTGCGCACTAAAGTATAGGCCACGCGTGTTGCGCACGGTACAACTTTTGTTTAGGGTCTTTAAGAGAACGGGTTGAGTTCCTTAAGTTTGCTTGCTTGTAACAGGGTAGAGGACAGCGTATTATAGGGCAGCCTAAGAAGCGTATAATACGTGGAGGCTGTCCTGGTTCCTCAGCCACTTACCCTGTTCATTGGCCTTTGCTTTACAGTTGGGCAGGTAATAGTGATTGCTGCAGTTCTTTGCCACGCTAAAATATGCGGCGCTGATCACAATAAAAAAAACTGTGCCTCAGCCTGGAGTGGCGAGGGCACTCCGAATTGTTCAACATACACGCTGTGCACGCAAAAGAGCACTCCTTCCCTCCAAGCCATGACAGGGAAACGCGTAGTGGCGTCCCTGTTAGGCCACAGTCGCTTAGTAGCGCTGTGTTCTCTTATTATTTCACAGGAGGGTCAAAAGGGCCCGAGACCTCGTTGTCATGAACACCAAGTACCCTGCGTAGGTGTCAGGGTCAGCAAGCCTGACAGGTGTTGAACGCAAGTGCTGAGTGGTCACCCTGCCTTCGAAGGCTGGTGCTGGCGTTAGTGAGTGTAGCGTAGTGGTGTCTCCTGTCCCGCGTGCTTTTCCACGTGGGCAGGTGAGTGCGTTAGCTTTTGGCCTTTAGAAAAATGGGAGTTTTGTATGCCCTTAGCACACTTGGCCACCCCTCCCCTCTAGTAGGTAGGGCTTTTGCCGTCTTCCCCCAAGGATAGGCGCCAGCACAGAAACTGGGCGCCATAGGCGTGGTAATAGTACCTGATTAAGACCTTCTGTCCGACATCAGCGAAGCTCGGTTTCCGGGAGCCATGCCGGGAAGAGAAGTGAGACACATACAGACATACGTAGCACACTTAGGGGTATGGAAAATAATGTAAGGAAGGTTAGAACCCCATGGGTCTCAACCAGTCAGGGGTCCTAACTGTGGGCACGCTTGTCCCCAAGGAGGGTGGACACACTTTGCTTGATAACACCTTGCTTGTCATTCCCCACTGGAGTAGAAAGCACCGCTCTTTGTTCGCTCCCCAAGGTCATTACATCAGGGCAGTTCCCATGCAACACATAGTCAAGAAGGCACACACTCGCTGGCTGGCTGCAAACCTCCTAAGCGGCCATCTGGCTCCGGCTGGTAACCATAGGCATGGGACTGCAGGGCACAGCCAGGGCAGGAGCAGTACTCCGCAAGCAGCGGATGTGTAGGTGTTTGGAGTGCCGAACCCGACTGAGGGTGGGAGTTAGTACATTCACCGTACCTGGAGCTCCACAGGAGTGCTGAACCTGTCCTGGCACACACTGAGTGGGCCTAGCTATTCCGCACAAAAGTGCTCACCGCGCCTGGGAGGTTAAAAAACGTTCAATAGATAGGCACAAGGAGATTAGTTTTTCTTCTTCCGCTGGGACAGAGTGTCAGCACGGGTTCATAGCTGTCCCTTGTTGTTCTCAACGAGGTGGGAGTGAAAGATGGGGTTAATACTCCCATATGGCCGTATGAAGGCGGACATGGGTTCCCAGGTCGCCGCAGATAGCCCATAGCCATCCCACAGGGTTAGGAATTTCCAGCCCTGTTTCTATTCGTGGCGGGTAATACCTGCAACCACGTAGTAGTCATTGACTGCCATCTCATCGGCAGTCATCTCTTCGATTTTGTCCGCCTCCTCTGTGCTGGCAGCGTTCTCTAGGTCGATACGCTCGACCTCACTGTTGCTGAGGCGTTACTCGTCCCAGGACAAATCGTGAGGGGACTGATAGTGCCTCAACTGCTTAGGCGCAGTTCACCTCCTAGATGTGGACTGCACCTGGCATGGATCCTAGATCCATCCATCCTGATGATACGATAGGGCCCAAAATAAGGGTCCTATAGGCAGTCACGGGGCCAGGAGGGTAGGCGCGAATGGTGGACCAAAACAAGGTCACCAACCTTGAAGCCAGCAGGTCGCCAGAGGCGATTTTGTCGGCTCAGTTCAAGGTCACGGATATGTCTCAGGTTAGTCCCAGCCTGGTTAGCCATAGACTGCTTGTGTTCCGGCCAATCCCCAACACGGGCTCTTGAAGTCCTCAGGAGAGGGGGTTTTGAAGAGCCAAGCAGGTCGACCTCGATGGAACAGCTGGTGAGGCGTGAATCCCCTGGAAGAGCTCCTCTGAGAGTTCATGGTCAGCACTGCCCAGGACACTAGGCGTACCCAATCTTTGGTACGTTCCTGTTTCATCAGAAATCTCAGGTTCTGTTCCACCACACGGTTTTGTCTCTCACAAAGAGGATTAGACGTGTGGGTATAGGGCACACCTGTGGTTACCTCAACGTTGAGGGCATTCAGTACTTGTTTGTACCATCCAGTGTCACTGCGGATGTGTACATCCTCATCAGAGTGCACCTGCTTAGGTGCTTCATAGGGTTCGAGCCATTGTTCGACCAACATTTTCACAGTCTGCTCACGTGTGATTTTCTTATTGCAAGGGAACACACGGGTGAAGCGGGACAGGCCACAGGTGACCACTAGGCAACTATCATAGCCGCTGAAGCAAGGTAGGCCGTGGATGAAATCCACGTAGAGAAGAGAGTTAGTACAATAGGCTATGGGTAAGCTAGAAATCAGTCCCCTATCCCTACTGTCGCTCTGCTTGCTGGCATCACAGGCACAAGCATCTACAATGGTCTGCATACGGGACCTCAGTTCAGTCAAGGTTAGACCAGAGTAGAAGCACTCACGGAAGAAGTCCACTGAGCGATTAGCGCCAGTGTGACCTGAACTGAGAACGGACCACTGTACGCACCCATCAAGTCGTGCCGGACTATACAGTCCTCGTAGAAGAGGTACTGGTTATTTCTATACCACTGGTACCCGTCAATGACACGGGGTTCGAGACCAGTGCTGAGGGTCTGAAGAATTTCTTTATATTCTGACTGATAGTCAGTTAGGCTCCATCCCTCGAGGATTCCAGCAGTCCGCATAGACAGGTCAAGCTGGACATCCATATGCTGGAGAGCCTATTTGGCGAGTGCCTCAGAGCTCTCAGCATTAAGCGCATTGAAGTTGTTGCGCGATATATAGTCAGACACTTCATATCTTATACCAGGGATATGATGGACTGTCAGCCTGAACTGGCTCAGGTAAGTCCACCACCGTTTTAGTATGGCTTTCTCCGGTGCTGGGCCCTTCTGTAAGGTTTTCAGCGGTTCCTGGTTACAGAGCCAGACAATACGATTAGATCCCAATAGTCGGGACTGTGATGAGAGCACCAACATACCGGCCAGGAGTTCCTAGTCATAGGTGCTGTAATTGGAACGCGCTTGGTTCCATTTCCAGTTCCAGTGTGTCAGTGGCACAAATCGCCACTCACTGGAAGGATAGTCGTGCTTCAAGGAGCCATCACGGTTCAGTCCGCTGGTACGAGAATGGCAGTGGGTGGGTTCAGCTGGGTTAAGCTCCTGACGGTGGTATATCATTCGACCCCCCTCTACATCACTGGCATCAGTGATCAGGACTATCTCGCCCTTAGGGCGAGGTACGCCCAGGCAGTTGGAGGAGGCGACTTTCTTCTTCAACTCCTGGAAACACTCCTCCTCTCTGGCGGTCCACCTCCAGGGAGTAGTTTTCTTGATTAGGTCAGTGAGAGGGGCAGAAGAGTAGGTAAAATTGTGGATGTGTCGCCTATATAGAAGTTACAGGCGCCCACAAAACTCCTCACGTCGTGTAGACCCTTTTTAGGGTCAATGGGAATCTGCATGTCCTGTAGGGGCTGCATCCTAGACGCGGCTGGTTTCCACCGGCCATACCCCACGTCGAAACCCAAAAGCTCCATCTCCTCTTTCATGAACTCACATTTTTCGAGTTTGATTGGGAGATGGTTTTCCTGACAAACAATGAAAGATTCACGGAGGAGAAGGACATGGTCCTATTGGGTATTGGTACCAAAACTCACGTCATCGATGTCGGCCTCCATTTCTGCCCCTCGGGAAATCAACTCCTGTACTAGGGGCCTGCCCCTCAGTATGTATAAAATTTTGTTCATTAGTTCTTGGAAGAGTGCTCGGGCATTAGCCACCCCAAAAGGCATGACCTTCCACTTAAACACACGACTGTTAGGGGTTATAAAAGCCAGCAGTTCCTGAGCTGCGGCTGTTAGGTCCACCTGCCAGATATCACTGCGTTTGTCTATTTTGGTCTCGTACCGGCATTTGGCAATACGCTCCAGGGTGTTTTCCATTTTGGGAATACTCCCTGAGTGGTCTTGGGCTTTCTTGTTGACCTCACCATAGTCAACAACCAATCGCAGGGCAGTTGATCCTGGTTTAGCAACCAGGAAGCAGGGACTGCAGTGGTGGGGGTAGTCCCCCTTGTTATATTCCTCCACGAGGCCAGCATCAATACATTCCTGGATCTGGCGCTCAATTTCTTCAACCTGTTCCTGAAGAGCGGGGTAGGGACGACGTCTCACTCGTGTCTTCTCAAATTCAGGTTTCAGTTTCAGGTCCATCTGGACCAGTTTTTTACAGGACAGGGGAGGCGGCAGGGCGCCGAACACCTCCTCATAGGTTAGGAGCAGTTTCTTCAGTCTGGGGTCAAGCTTCAGATCCTCGATTTTCTACAGGAAATCCTCCTCAGCATGGAGGTTGCTCTTACCATGCTCTTTCTTTTTCTCCCGATCAGCAGTTTCGGCAGGTACTGAACCATCATCCCACTCCGGGGGGCATTGTTGCCCATAGTGGAGAGAATACACTAGGGGTATCTCAGGGTCAGGCAGCGTGTAGGAATCATTGTCCTCCTCAGACCAGATGGAGGATTTCCACGTCTGTCTGAGGTATTGTAGCCGTTCTTGGCGCTCAATACCTTTGGCCTTCAGGTACAACAGCCGTCAGGGTTCCTGAGTGTCACGCTCAGACAGTGGCATGTTATTGGAAGCAGGCCGCGCTAGAGCATCAGGACTCTGCGCCACGGGTTCACCTGAGTGCGTATACTGCATGTGCAGCACCGGTTTCCCAACAGGGGAAGTTGGTTCTGAGGTTGACTCTAGGTCTACCTCCTCCAGCAACAGCTGTCCCGAGGGCACTGTGTTTGAGTTCAAAATAGCTGGGATCAACAGGAGGTATAGTGCTAGCAATCTCAGACAGTTGGTCGTCAGCATCCTCCTTTACAGCAGCCTGTTCCAAATAGCCATCGGGGGATTCGCACCCTGTAAGTATGGCAGATAGGTGCTCAGGAGATCGTTATTTGAGATCAGAAAGGGTCAAGCCACAATTTTCGGCCATGACCTCTTTCAGTAGCACATATTCCTGATCACACAGGGGTAAGCGGTTGAGGGATCCATCAACAATGGATAAGAAACTGGCCCACTCAGGGGCCTGCATAGCTGTGTCTGATTCCTCAGGCACGTAACTGGGACCGTCGGGGAGTTGCACTCTTCCCACAGTCATTTGGTCTAGCATACGGCGCCAATAAGGTGACCATGACAACCCTTCCTCCCTCATAAGCGATTTTGGTGAGAACCTTCGCGAGCAGGGAGAGGGTGGGGTTAGCATACGCCAGGCCCATTGCTTTCCAGAAGAAATGGAAAGCGTTGTTGAAATTTCTCGAGCAATACAACTGCATGATGTGCTGTTGTTGGCCCGCGAACAGTTCCACCTGGATCTCATCCAGGGTTACCTGAAGGGCCGCCAGTCCATTTTCAAGAAAAACTGACGGGACAATTGGTAGTTTTCAGTACGATAGTTAGTCTTGGCTGCGTAGCGCAGCCCACACTCTTCTTGCCCTGACAGCTCCAAAGGTACGGAGAAGAGCCCACTGCCAAAGTCGCAGTGCAGAGAATAGGGGCACTTGAGGGACAACATTTTTTCCTGGGGATTTCTTCGTAGGAAGTCCGTGCCAATGGCGATGTCAAAGGCGTTGGTGTCCAACACTCTGCAGTGTTGGGTCACAGGTTCTTCGCCAAAACAAATGGTCACATCGACACCCCCCAAGGAATGAATGGTACGCCCATCCACTCCTCTTATGGCCATCGTCTCATTTTTCTTGAAAGTCTTTAGCAGGCGCCGGGCCACTATAGAGAGTGTTGCACCGGTGTCAAGCACTGCCCGAAAAACTTGATCCCCGATTTTTACAAGGATCCAAAAAACCAGGTCCTCCTCTTCAGAGCCGCCCCCCTACTCCTCAGCAGGGAACTTGACATCCACCCCTGCAGCCATGAGCAACTTGGCCATCCAGGCCAGTCGCCTCTTCTTGGAGTTAGTCCCCTCAGGGGAGGCGTTATCCCCCTGTGGGTGCTTCTTGGGGTCAAGCTCGGCAGGAGAGGGAGAAGTAGTGGGCGCTGATGACCGCCTCTGGGGGTTTGGGGTTCCACCCTTACCACTCCCCTTGCCTCCTCCTTTACCACCCTTATCCCCATTCTGGGTAGTTCTCTAGGGTGTATGCGTCTTCTGGCGTTCAGCCTCCTGCCGTTTGTGTTTGTCACTCTCAGGTTTTTTTTATGTGACATTCGTCCTCGTAGTGACGACGTTTGCCACAATAACCACAGGTGATGGTACACCTGAAATTGTCCTGATGGGTCACTGTTTTCCCATCTTTAGTGTGCTGCTGTCGTTTCAGTTGCAGCATACAACCGCTGCGGTGGTCGCAGTCAGGGGCATGACAAGGTCCTCCCTTGTCCTTGACAGGCTTACAGTAGAAGAAAGGGGGTGTACCTGTTTCAGGTTTAACCGCATTCATGGCACGCAGGTTACTCCTTCCTTTACCACCACCCTGGTTCGCGTTAGTGGGATTTTTAGGCCTTTTCTCTTCCCACGTTCGGGGGTAGGGGTACCAGCTCGACCCAGGTTTTTCCTGAGGAATTTCTCCGTGTGGGAGTCATTCTCCCTCTCAAGGACCAGCTCGATCAGCAGGTCCACAAGGTCGTCGTACGTTTGGGTCCGACTCTTCCTCTCTGAGGTAGTGCGGCAATTGTCCCACGTACGTGTAGGGATCTTACTCATGAGCCACAGGTGGGGCTCCGTGGCTCTATAGGAACCCACGTTCATTCGTCAAAACAGATACTCCAGGTCGCAAACATATTCGGAGACTCGCGCAGCGGAAGGAAATTCAGGGAGCATAGGAAGCTCCTCAATCTGTGTGCATCACTAAGGTCTGTCTCATAGACCGGAAAGGGTTTCTTCAATCTTTGGAGAACCTCAGCCCGAGTAGAACAGGTTTGTTTTATCTGCTTAACCTTTTTTTGGAAAAATTTCTTTTTGCATGAGCGTTTCAAAAGAGAACATTTAGTGGCCACATCCACATGAGATTGGCCAGTCAGCAAAAGAAACTCAGCAAATTCCTCTGCCCATTCGGGCAGATTTTTCGGGTCGAACTCCGGCAATTCCAGCAGGATATTCGCCTGGGCAATTGGTTTGCAATCCTTCCCGGCCCCTGGGGTTAGGCCTGAAGGGGGGAGAGGTACACCGGCGAGGGGTGCCAGGGCTGTTAGCCCCCTTTTCTCAGTCTCTGTAACAGGCACCGCCTGTAGTTCAGCGATGGGTACGGTCCTGGCATGAGGATGAAAAGGGCTGGGGCAGTGACCTTGGGTAGCAACCTTGACACCCTTGACCGTTTGAGATCCTCATCAAGCGTGCTCAATCCGGGAGAGGGTGAGGCCAGCGCTGGCTTGGGTAAGGGTTCAGTGATACCCAATTTAGCCTTGACTGCCTGAGACAGGGCTGTCACATCTAGGTCTTCGGACCCAGACAGTAATTTGGCAGTAAGAAAGAGTCACTGCCATGTCTTTCTTGGAGGGCTTGATCCAGGCCAAGCCCCCCTTAAAACCCTTTTGTTGATGCTAAGACTAACTTAAGTATTTTTATCACTCTTTTGAAGCTTTTAGTACACTTGCTCAAAGTAACTAGGGTTATAACCCTAGCCCCCCATGGAGCTCACCCCTACCACTCAACTGAGCGGAGGTATCTTCCTTCATGGAGGATATACCGAAATAAATTAGGCATTTCATGCTTTAGGCCTTGGAGGTTAAGCCTAGTGGTCTCCCACCCGAAGACCCCTATACACAATTGTCTCTACGACTTATTGTGGTTCTACATTTTAACTGTTTCTGAATTCAGTTGCTTCGCCAAGTCATAATCTGTGTCTGGCCTAACTCCTTTGCCCCACATTCCTAACCAGCTCCATTTCATCCAAAAGAGTGCACATGAAGTGCTTGATGCTAACTTGGAGGCTAGAGTCAGGCCAGTTTTCACATCAAATCTTTTGTACTATCCATTTGTGATTGAATCTTTGTATTTAAACCTGCTTTGTCTATCTGCAGCCCTTCTGTGTTACACTGGACTTCAAACTATTCATTGATTCGATCCACATCCTGTTCTTGCGCTACTTGCTCCTTTGGTTTTGGAATTTCACCATCAAACACCTGCAGGATTGCATCACAATTTATAGGGCACTAATCAAGGACATCTTTCCGGTAGCAGAGGCAACCTCTGAGAACCTTTCGAACCAACTCTGAGCAGAAGCACAGAAAAAGCACACTGAAAAGCACATTGAACATGTCCACTCAACTGTCCTCCCGAACCTGGCCGATCAGAAGTGTACAAGTACAACTTGGCAGTGTAGCCCACCCAAAGAGTGAACCGCCACTCAGAGCAGCATCTGGGTCTCAGGAAGATCCAGAGCACGGAAGGGCGAAACTAAATCCGCCCAGAACAATCCCATTAACCATGGAACCTTTAGCGGCCCATGGTGAAGAGAGCCTGCAAAGGTTACGCAAGCGTTTCGAAGCCTCCATCGCCCAGTCGGCCTGTCCAGCCTCGTCTTCTACTGTTCTTGGAGGTGGTCCTGAAGAACAAGAGGACCTACGAAGGAGGACGGACGAGTTCATGCTCCACGAAGAGTACCACAAGTCCACCGTAGAAGAAGATGGAGAAATACCTCTTGATGCCCTCGGGTCGCCGTCCCAAACTGAGATGGGCTCCTCCCCTTATTCTGGGCCATCTACAGACATGGCGGACACAGTATCACTACCAAAACGACCAAGAGTACACAAGCACCTCGTGGCCCAGAACCCGCCCATGGGGCTCTTGATCGTACGGCCGACCCTTTGGCGAAACTTCTATCCGGATCGGAAGACCTGGATGTGACAGCTCTGTCAGAGGCTGTCAAGGCTAAATTGGGTATCACTGAACCCTTACCCAAGCCAGCGCTACTCTCACCTTCACCCGCATTGAGCACGTTGGCTGATGATCTCAAAAGATCAAGGGTGTCCAGGTTGCTACCCAAGGTCACTTGCCCCAGCCCTTTTCATCCTCGCGCCAGGACAGTCCCAATTGCTGAACTACAGGACGTGCCAGTGACGGAGACTGAGAAAAGAGGGCTGTCAGCCCTGGCACCTCTTGCCGGCGTATCTCCTTCTCCTTCTGGCCTCGCCCCGGGGGGTGGGAAGATTGGCAGACCTATTGCCCAGGCGAAAATCCAGCTAGAACTGTCGGTGTTCGACCCTAAAAATCTGGCCGAACGGGCATAAGAATTTGCTGAGTTTCTTTTGCTCACTGGCCAATCCCATGTGGATGCGGCCACCAAATGCTCCCTGCTGAAACGCTCCTGCAAAAAGAAAGTTTTGCAAAAACAGGTGAAACACATTGTTAAAACCTGTTCAACCTGGGTAGAGGTACTCCAAAGACTGGGGAAAACGTTCCCGGTCTATGAGACTGACCTCAGTGTGCGTACACAGATAGAGGAACTACCTATGCTCCCTGAGTTTCCATCCGCTGCGCGAGTCTCTGAATACGTGTGCGACTTAGAGTATCTGTTTTCACGGATGAACGTGGGCTCCTATGGAGCCACGGAGCCCCACCTGTGGCTCATGAGTAAGATTCCCCAACGTACGTGGGATGTATGCCGCGCTACCTCTGAGAGGAAGAGCCGGACCCACTCGTACGATGAACTGGTGGACCTGCTGATTGGGATAGCTCTTGAGAGGGAGAATGCCTCCCACAAGGAGAAATTCTTCAAGAAGCACTTGGGCCGAGGTGGTACCCCTACCCCCCAACGTGGTGAAGGGAAAGGCCCTAAAGATCCCACTAACGCCAACCAGGGAGGTAGGTAGGTAGGTAGGTATCTTTGGGAGCTCGGGATGCCTCCTTTGACATTGCAGGAGGAAGGTCTTACCAAGCAGACGTCCTGTCCCTCCCACTGCCCTATGTCAGGTGCCTCGTGAGCCGCTCCCGCATGTGCTTGGGAAGGCATTGTCGCGGCCACCCGGTCCATGTGTCCCAGGTGGGAGGGTGTCCCCACATGTGTCCATGGGTAGGGCCACATGACCCCTCCTTTGGGAGGCAGCTCTGGGGGCTGCCCAGCAGTGTGGAGTATCTCTCAGCACAAGGGGTATTGCTCCCGCTAGTCTACGGTACGGCCGCCTGACCCTTGTGGCTTGAGTTGCGGGGCCACTCTGCTTGGCAGGTGACCCCCTCCTGGACTGTGTACCGGCTCGCCTGTCACCCGTTGCTTCCATGGCTCCGGGTGACGTTTGCAATGGTCCCCGATGCAGCCTGGTCGGGCTTGGACCAGTGGCCTTGCAGTACCGCTCCTGCCACTGCCCCGGTGGGTCGGCTGGGTCGCCCCTGTGCGTCCGACCCATGGGGTGTTGGTTCTTTCCTGTCCCTCGGCCGCCCTACGTGTGTGCAGTGTCCTGGGCCGCTTGGCTCCTGTTCACCGGTGTGCCCGCGCGGTTTGCTGTGTTGCGTCTGCGGTGTCCTGATCCACTTGGCTCCTGTTCACCGGTGTGCTCGCTCGGTGTGTTGTGTTGCGTGTGCGGTGTCCTGGGCCACTTGGCTCCCGTTCACCGGTGTGCGCGCTGTGTGCGGTGCGCGTGTGCCATGGGTGGTTGTGTCCCTCTTCCTCCCCCGCTAATGTTTTTTTTTTGATCGAAAAAAAAAGAAAAACAGGGGCGCGCGTACACTGCAGGCACAGGCACGGGCAGCTGGTGCGGCGGTGCAATAGTGCTGTGTCCTCTGGCGTGTGTCGTCAGTGCTGTGGCGGCGGTCGCGCCCCAGGGGTGCGGCTCGCGCGTCCTGATGTACACGGGCTTGGGCCAGGGTGGGTTTGGTTAGGTGTCTCTTTGCTTCTGGAGCTGGCTGGTTAGGCGGCTGTGTGGGCTGTGGGTGTGGGCTGTGGTTACGTTGTTCCCTCGGCGGGCCTCGTTAGGAGTCAAGGGTTAGCGGTTTCAGGGTGTGGCTCGGGTTTGATTTGTGTTTTGGTTTTGGCTCCGTTGGGCGGTTGTGACGGTAGCGGGCCTGGGTTCGGTGCCTTTGGGCGTAGTGGTGCCCGTTGTCGTGTGCGTTCGCGTCCTTCGGCGTCCGGTTCGTTTGGTGACTTCTGGGCGGGGCCTGGTGTGGCGCCCCGTGGTTGTGGTTTGCTGGGTAACGCGGTTAGGTGGCGGCTCCGCTGGCTGGGGGGTCAGGCGCGTCGTGTTGTGTGGTGCGCAGAGCTCCTGGGGTGCTTTGGGTGCCGCCGGTGTCGGTGCGCCGACGCTTCTGGGGTGGTGAGGGGGTGTGTGTGTGCGGGGCAGGGCTTTCAGTGATGTCCCACAGGTGGATGCCGTCTCGCTGTGTCTCCTGGAGGGTCTCCCGCAGGCGCCTGAGGACATACGGGTGGTCCTGGGGTGCGGGGAGGTTGCGGGGGTGGACTCCCAGGGGGTGGAGCGCATCGGCCAGCATGGCTTCCCATGCAGCCTGCGGCATCGACCCCCCCGCCGGCCGGAGGAGGCAGTTCTCCACCGACCCCTTGCGGGGCCATTAGACCAGGCCCTCGAGGGAGGGCTCTCCCCGGGCCCACTTTCGCAGCTCCCAGAGCTCCGTGTGGGTCCAGCGCTGCCACCACTGTCCCTAGGCGGGCCTGCGGTCTTGGGCGGAGTGGGCGTGGGTGGGTGTGACGGGGTCGTGGGGACTGGTGGCGGTGGCGGGCCTGGGGGATTCCTCGTAGTCCTGTTTCGTGGGGGTGCACGGGGAGTGGGGGCGCACGCGGATGTGGACCCGCGGGTGTGCGCGCACAGTCTCCGCCTCAGGGTTGGGCGGGGACTCCCGGCAGCGGCGGTAGCGGGGCATGCGCTGTATGTGGGCTGTCATCGAGGGTTGGTAGGGGGGGAGGGGACGCTGCTGGCGGACCCTGGCGTCGTTCTGGCCTGGTCGGGGGCGGTCACCGGGCCTGGGGTGCGGGCTTTGACAGGTGGCGGGACGAGGTGCGTCGTGATTCGGCCGCGGCGCGCTCCGCTATCAAGGTGGTGGTGACGGCGTCGGTGACGGTGGGGGGGCGCCGTGCTGGGCGCTGCTGCCTCCGTGCCTGGGACGGCTGGGGCCGAACGTCATCGAGGACTTCGCCGGGGGGCCCGGCTCGCGCTGCCGTCGTGGCGCCGGGTTTGGACTTGGGTTTGGGCTTGGCTGCGGGTTGCGGTCGTGGCGCGCTGACGGGTTTGGGTGGCTGTTTGGCGGCGGTCTTGGGTTTCGGCTGGGTCGCGGGTGTGGGCCTTGTCGGGGCGTGGGCCTTGGCGGCGGCGGGGTTGCTCGCGGTGGGGGCGGGTTTGGGGGCCCGTTTGGGAGGTGTCCCCCGCGGCCTGGGTGGTGGTGGTGGATGAGGTGGTCGTGGTGGTGGAGGTTGTGGAGTCGGAGGCGGAGGAGAGGCCTGCCGGAGACGGCGGAGGGTCCTGGGCTTCAAGGGCGGGCGTAGGATGCTAGGTCCTGCAAGTAGCGCGAACGAGGGTGCGGATTCGGGCACCGGGCGTGTGCACGCGTTTTCTCTGGTGATCCGTGCGTGCTGGTGCTGGTGTGGCGGCGTTGTCTCGGCTGCGCGGGCACGTGGGTTACCCGGGGGGTGGCCATATCTGCTCCAGGACGTGCGGGTGTGTTTGCTGGAGGTAGTCGAGGGTGCGGAAGAAGCATCGCTGGATGCCAGGCATGTGGGTGAGGTGAGGGTAGTTTTGGATGGGGGTGTCTGGGCCCGGCCACAGCAGCACCATGAGGCGGGCTGCCACCATGTATGGGCAGAGTTGTAGGGTGGTGGGGCGTCGGGGGGTGGGTCCCCTGCGGTTTGGGGGGGCTTCCCTCTGCTGGGGGCGCAGCGTGACCAACCACACCCACCGGTCCGTGGGGATCCCCCAGGTCCGTTGGGTCCACTTGGCGAGGCAATACATCGCCCTACCAAGGCCCTGGCTGCCGCTGCGGATGAAGAGCAGCGTGTCCAGGGATTTGCGGTCCCACGTGCCCCCGAACCGACTCTGAGCAGAAGCACAAGAAAAGCACACTGAAAAGCACATTGAACATGTCCACTCAACTGTCCTCCCGAACCTGGCCGATCAGAAGTGTACAACTACAACTTGACAGTGTAGCCCACCCAAAGAGTGAACCGCCACTCAGAGCAGCATCTCGGTCTCAGGAAGATCAAGAGCACAGAAGGGCGGAACTAAATCTGCCCAGAACAATCCCATTAACCATGGAAACTTTAGCGGCCCATGGTGAAGACAGCCTGCAAAGGCTCCGCAGGCGTTTCGAAGCCTCCATCGCCCAGTCGGCCTGTCCAGCCTCGTCTTCTACTATTCTTGGAGGTGGTCCTGAAGAACAAGAGGACCTACGAAGGAGGCTGGACGAGTTCATGCTCCACAAGAGTACCACAAGTCCACCGTAGGAGAAGATGGAGAAATACCTCTTGATGCCCTCGGGTCGCCGTCCCAAACTGAGATGGGCTCCTTCCTTTATTCTGGGCCATCTACAGACATGGCGGACACAGTATCACTACTAAAACGACCAAGAGTACACAAGCACCCGAGAGCATGGCATCCAGACCTGCCGATAATGGATCCTCGTGGCCCAGAACCCGCCCATGGGGCTCTGGATGGTACGGCCAAACTTTTGACAAAACTTCTATCTGGATCGGAAGACCTGGATGTGACAGCTCTGTCAGAGGCTGTCAAGGCTAAATTGGGTATCACTGAACCCTTACCCAAGCCAGCGCTACTCTCACCTTCACCCGCATTGAGCACGTTGGCTGATGATCTTAAAAGATCAAGGGTGTTCAGGTTGCTACCCAAGGTCACTTGCCCCAGCCCTTTTCATCCTCGCGCCAGGACAGTCCCAATTGCTGAACTACAGGACGTGCCGGTGACGGAGACTGAGAAAAGAGGGCTGTCAGCCCTGGCACCTCTTGCCGGCGTATCTCCTTCTCCTTCTGGCCTAGCCCCGGGGGGTGGGAAGATTGGCAGACCTATTGCCCAGGCGAAAATCCACCTAGAACTGCCGGTGTTCGACCCTAAGATCCTGCCCGAACGGGCAGAAGAATTTGCTGAGTTTCTTTTGCTCACTGGCCAATCCCATGTGGATGTGGCCACCAAATGCTCTCTGCTGAAACGCTCCTGCAAAAAGAAATTTTTGCAAAAACAGGTGAAACAGATTGTGAAAACCTGTTCAACCTGGGTAGAGGTACTCCAAAGACTGGAGAAAACGTTCCCGGTCTATGAGACTGACCTCAGTGTGCATACACAGATAGAGGAACTACCTATGCTCCCTGAGGTTCCATCCGCTGCGTGAGTCTCTGAATACGTGTGCGACTTAGAGTATCTGTTTTCACGGATGAACGTGGGCTCCTATGGAGCCACGGAGCCCAACCTGTGGCTCATGAGTGAGATTCCCCAACGTACGTGGGATGATTGCCGCGCTACCTCTGAGAGGAAGAGCCGGACCCACTCGTACGATGAACTGGTGAACCTGCTGATTGAGCTAGCTCTTGAGAGAGAGAATGCCTCCCACATGGAGAAATTCCTCAAGAAGCACTTGGGCCGAGGTGGTACCCCTACCCCCGAACGTGGCGAAGGGAAAAGCCCTAAAAATCCCACTAACGCCAACCATCGAGGTGGTAAGGGGAAGGGTAACCTACGTGCCATGAATGAGGTTAAACCTACAGGTACACCCCCTCTGTTCCACTGCAAGCCTGTCAATGACAAGGGGGGACCTTGCCATGCCCCTGACTGCAATCACCGCAGTAGCTGTATACTGCAGATGAAACGACAGCAGCATTCGAAGGATGGGAAAACTGTGACCCATCAGGATCATTTCAGGTGTACCATCACCTGTGGCTATTGTGGCAAACGTCGTCACTACGAAGATGAATGTCACATAAAGAAACGTGAGAGTGACAAACTCAAGCGGCAGGAGGCTGAACGCCAGAAGACGCAAACACCCATCAGAAACCCCCAGAATGGGGATAAAGGTGGTAAAGGAGGTGGTAAAGGGGGTGGCAAAGGTGGACCCCCTAACCCCGAGAGGCGCTCATCAGCGCCCGCTGCTACTCCTCCTCCTGCCGCAGGTGACCCCAAGAAGCGCCCACAGGGGGATAACGCTTCCCCTGAGAGGAATAACTCCAAGAAGAGGCGACTGGCCTGGATGGCCAAGTCCCTCATGGCTGCAGGGGTGGATGTCAGGTTCCCTGATAAGGAGTAGGGGGGCAGCTCCGAAGAGGAGGACTTGGTTTTCTGGATCCTAGTGAAAATCAGGGATCAAGTTTTTTGAGCGGTGCTTGACACTGGTGCAACACTTTCCATAGTGGCCCGGCGCCTGCTAAAAACATTCAAGAAAACTAAGACCGTGGCCATAAAAGTAGGGGATGGGCGTACCATCCATTCCTTGGGGGGCGTTGATGTGACTATATGCCTGGGCGACGAAACTGTGACCCAACACTGCACAGTGCTGGACACCGACGCCTTTGACATCGTCATTGGTAACGACTTCCTACGAAGAAACCACCAGGTAAAAATGCTGTCTCTCCAGTGCCCCTATTCTTTGCACTGCGACTTTGGCAGTGGGCTCTTCCCCGTACCTTTGGAGCTGTCAGGGCAAGAAGAGTCTGGGCTGCGCTACGCATCAAAGACTAACTATCGTACTGAAAACTACCAACTGGCCCGTCACGTTCTTGAAAACGGACTGGCGGCCCTTCAGGTAAACCTGGATGAGATCCAGGTGGAATCGTTTGCGAGCCAACAACAGCATACCATGCAGTTGTACTGCTTGAAACAATTAAACAACGCTTTCCGTTTCTTCTGGAAAGCAATGGGCCTAGCGTATGCTAACCCCCCCTTCTCCCTGCTCGCGAAGGTTCTAACCAAAATCGCTTATGAGGGAGGAAGGGTTGTCATGTGCACCCCTGACTGGGGCTGCTCTGGTGAACACGCTTACTGGACCCGTATGCTAGATCCAATGACCTTGGGAAGAGTGCAACTCCCCGGCGGTTCCATCTATGTGCCTGAGGACTCAGACACAGCTATGCAGGCCCCTGAGTGGGCCGGTTTCTCATCCATCGTTGATGGATCTCTCAATCCTGTACCCCTGTGTGCCCTAGACCAGGTGCTACTGAAAGAGGTCCTGGCCGAAAATTGTGGCCTGACCCTTTGTGATCTCAAAAATCGATCTCCTGGGCACCTATCTGCCACACTTACAGGGTGTGAATCTCCGGATGGCTATCTAGAACCTGCAGCTGTTAAGGAGGATGCTGACGACCAACTGTCTGAGATTGCCAGCACTATCCCTCCTGTTGGTCCCAGCTGGGTCGACTTAAAACAT
Organism: Eutreptiella sp. 'Long Island Sound 2002'; assembly: GCA_964036045.1. NCBI lineage: Eukaryota > Euglenozoa > Euglenophyceae > Eutreptiales > Eutreptiaceae > Eutreptiella > Eutreptiella sp. 'Long Island Sound 2002'. Next base: position 58,937,732 of record OZ038379.1, read on the forward strand.
AGTGCCTTCCTAGCCCAGCTGTTGCTGGAGGAGGTCGATCTAGAGTCAACCTCAGAACCTGCTTCCCCTGATGGGAAGCCAGTGCTACACATACAGCCTATGCACACAGGTGACCCCGTGGCCCGGAGTCCTGATGCTCTAGCGCGGCCTGCTTCTAATAACATGCCACTGTCCGAGCATGACACTCAGGAACTCCAACGGCTGTTGTACCTGAAGGCCAAAGGTATTGAGCGCCAAGTGCGGCTGCAATACCTCAGACAGACCTGGAAATCCTCTATCTGGTCTGAGGAGGACGATGATTCCTATACGCTGCCTGATCCTGAGATACCGCTAGTGTATTCTTTGCACTATGGGCAGCAATCTTCCCCTGAGTCGGACGATGGTTCTGTGCCTACGGGAACTGCTGATTGGCAGAAGAAGAAAGAACATGGAAAGAGCAACCTTTATGCTGAGGAGGATTTCCTGCAGAAGCTCGAGAGTCTTAACCTTGACTCCCGACTGAAGAAACTGCTGATAACCTATGAGGAGGTATTCGGCGCCTTGCCGCCCCCCCTCTCTTGTAAAAAATTGGTCCAGATGGACCTGAAACTGAAACCTGAATTTGAAGAGACGCGAGTGAGGCGTCATCCCTATCCCGCTCCACAGGAACAGTTTGAAGAAATCGAGCGCCAGATCCAGGAATGTATTGATGCTGGCCTCGTTGAAGAATATAAGAAGGGGAACTACCCCCATCACTGCAGTCCCTGTTTCCTGGTTGCTAAACCAGGGTCCACTGCCCTACGACTGGTTGTTGACTATGTTGAGGTCAACAAGAAAGCCTGGAACCACTCAGGGAGTATTCCTAACATGGGAAATACCCTCGAGCGTATTGCCAAATGCAGGTACAATACCAGGATGGACACACGCTCTTGTTTCTGGCACGTTGACCTAACCGCCGCAGCTCAGGAGCTGCTGGCTTTTATAACCCCTAAGGGTCGTGTCTTTAAGTGGAAGGTCATCCCTTTCGGGGTGGCTAATGCCCCAGCGCTCTTCCAGGAGCTAATGAACGAAATCCTGTACACACTGAGGCGCAGGCCTCTAGTACAGGAGTTGATCTTTCGGGGTGCAGAAATGGAGGCCCACATCGACGACGTGAGTTTGGGTACTAATACCCAAGAGGACCATGTCCCTCTCCTCCGTGAATTTTTCATTGTTTGTCAAGAAAACTATCCCCGAATCAAACTCCCAAAATGTGAGTTTCTGAAAGAGGAGATGGAATATTTGGGTTTCGACGTGGGGTATGACTGGTGGAAACCAGCCGCGTCTAAGATGCAGCCCCTACAGGACATGCAGATTCGCGATGACCCTAAGAGAGGTCTACACGACGTGAGGAGTTTTGTGGCGCCCGTAATTTCTATCGGCGTCACATCCACAATTTTACCTATTCCTCTGCCCCCGACACTGACCTAATGAAGAAAACTACTCCCTGGACGTGGACCGCCAGAGAGGAGGAATGTTTCCAGGGGTTGAAGAAGAAATTTGCCTCCTCCAACTGCCTCGGAGTGCCCCGGCCTAAGGGCGAGATAGTCCTGATCACTGATGCCAGTGATGTAGGGGGGGGTGGAACGATCTACCACTGGCAGAAGCTTGACCCAGCTGAACTATCCCACTGCCATTATCGTACTAGTGGACTGAACCGTGATGGCTCGTTGAAACATGACTATCCTACCAGTGAGTGGTGGCTGGTGCCGCCCGGACACTGGAATTGGAAATGGAACCAAGCGCATTCCAATTACAGCACCTATGACCAGGAACTCCTGGCCGGTAGGTTTTGACCTTTCGTCACAATGCCGACTCCTGGGATCTAACCCTGTTGTCTGGCTATGTGAACAGGAACCTGTGAAGTCTTTTCAGAAGGGCCCACCACCAGAGAAAGCAAACCTAAAGCGGTGGTGGACCTACCTGAGCCAGTTCAAGCTGTCAGTTCATCATATCCCCAGTATAAAAAATGAACTGTCTGACTATTTTTATAATTATAGTCAGACAGTATACTGTCTGACTATATATCGCAATAACTTCGATGCGTTTATAGGTGAGAGCTCTGAGGCGCTCACGAAAGAGGCTTTCCAGCGTATGGATGTCCAACTTGACCTGTCGAGGCGCACTGCTGGAATCCTGGAGCGTTGGAATCTAACCGACTACCAGTCAGAGTATAAAGAAATTCTCCAAACCCTCAGCCCTGGTCTCGAACCCCGTGTCATTGACGGGCACCAGTGGTATAAAAACAATCAGTACCTCTTCTAAGAGGACGGAATTGTTGTGCCTGAGGCACGGCTGGAAGGGTGCCTACAGTGGTCCCGTCTCAGTTCAGGTCACACTGCGCTAATCACTCAGTGGACTTCTTCCGTGAGTATTTCTACTCTAGCCTAACCCTGACTGAGCTGAGGTCTCGTATGCAGACCATTGTGTATTCTGGTGGCTGTCATGCCAGCAAGCAGATGGACAGTAGGGATAGGGGCCTGATTTCCAGCTTACCCATACCCTATTCTGCTAACTCCCTTCTCTATGTTGATTTCATCCACGGCCTACCATGCTTCGGCGGCTATGATAGTTGCCTAGTGGTCACCTGTGGCCTATCTCGCTTCACCCGTGTGTTCCCTTGCAATAAGAAAATCACAGGTGAGCAGACTGTGAAAATGTTGGTCGAACAATGGTTCGAACCTTATGGAGCACCCAAGCAGGTGCACTCTGATGAAGATGTACGCATCCGCAGTGACACTGGGTGGTACAAACGAGTGCTAAATGCCCTCAACGTGGAGGTAACCATAGGTGTGCCCTCTACCCACACGTCTAACCCTCTGTGTGAGAGACAGAACCGTGTGGTGGAGCAAAACCTAAGAATCCTGATAAAACAGGAGCGTACCAAGGACTTGGTATGCCTAGTGCCCTGGGCAGTGCTGACCATGAACTCACAGCGGAGCTCTTCTACGGGTTTCACCCCCCACGAACTGTTCCATGGAGGACGACCTGCTTGGTTCTTCAAAGCCCCTTTTCCAGAGGACTTCAAGAGCCCTGTAGGAGATTGGCTGGAACAAAAGCAGTCTCTGGCTAACCAGGCTGGGAGTAACCTGAGACACATTTGTGACCGTGAGCTGAGCCGACAGAACCGCCTACGGCGAACTGCCAGCTTCAAGGTTGGTGGCCTTGTTTTGGTTCACCATTCACGCCTACCCTCCTGGCCATGTAACTGCCGACAGCACCCTTACTTTGGACCCTATCGTATTATCAGGATAGATGGATCCAGGATCCATGTCAGGTGCAGTCGACGTCTAGGTGGTGACCTGCTATGTGCACCTAAACAGTTGAGGCACTATCACTCCCCTGACGATTTGTCCTGGGATGAGTGGCGCCTCAGCGACAGTGAGGTCGAGCGTATAGACCTAGAGAACGCTGCCAGTGCAGAGGAGGCAGACGAACTCGGAGAGATGACTGCTGATGAGATGGCAGTCGATGGTTACTACGTGGTTGCAGGTATTGCTTGCCACGAGTATAAACAGGGCTGGAAATTCCTAACCCTGTGGGATGGCTATGGGTTATCTGAGGCGACCTGAGGACCTATGTCAGCCTTCATACAATGAGATGGGAGTATCAACCCCATCTTCCGCTCCTACCTCGTTGAGAACAACGAGGGGCAGCTACTAACCCGTGCTGAGACTCTGTCCCAGCGTAAAAAGAAAAACTAATTTCCCTGTGTCAGTCTACTGACGGTGTTCTAACCTCACCGGTGCAGTGAGCACTCTTGGGCAGACCTGCCTGTGTATGGGTGTAAGAGCAGTTGTCAGAGTTGCCCCGCATTGCATCGCAGGACAGGACTGTTAGCCCCCCGTGACAACCACTCCCTGGCCGAAGGCCATTGGTTTTTCACAGTCCAGTGCTTACTGAGCACTGCACTGACCCTGTCTGTGCCCTGCAGTCCCATGCCTATGGTTTCCAGCGTGGACCAGGTGGCCGCTTATCAGGTTTGCAGCCACCCAGCGAGTGTATGCCTTGTTGAACATGTGTTGCATGGAGACTGCCCTGATGTAATCACCTTGGGGAGCCAACGAAGAACGGTGGCTTACTACACCAGGGGGGAATGACAAGCAAGGTGTTATGAGGCAAGGTGTGCCTTCCCCCCTTAGGGACAAGCGAGCCCACAGTTAGGACCTCTGACTGGTCCACACCCATGGGGTTCTACCCTTCCTTACAGGGTTTACCTTACCTCTAAGTGGGCTACGTATGTCTGTGTGTGTCTCACTGCACTACCGGGCGTGGCTCCCGAATCAACGGGCTTCGCTGATGCCGGACCGAAGTTCCTAGTCAGTTACTAATACCACTCCTATGGCGCCCAATATCTGTGCTGGCGCCTATCCTTGGGGGAGGACGGCAAAAGCCCTACCTGCTAGAGGGGACGGGTGGCCAAGTGTGCTAAGGGCATACAAAAAGCCCATTTTTGCTAAAGGCCAAAAGCTAACGCACTCCCTGCCCACGTGGAAAAGCACGCGGGACAGGAGACACCGCTACAGGACACTCACTAACGCCAGCACCGGCCTTTGAAGGCAGGATGAGGACTCATCACCTGCACTCCACTGCTACACACGCTACTTGGTGTTGCTGTTGAAGGAGGCACAGGTCCTATTGACCCTCCTGTAAGAAAGCAAGAGAACACAGCGCCACTAAGCGGTTGTGGCCTAATATGGATGGCACTACGTGTTTCCCTGTCAGGGCTTGGAGGGAGGGAGAGCAGAGCGTGCGTGCACAGCGTGGATGGCGATGAAGTCGGACTGCACTCACCACTCCTGGTTGAGTTGCATTTGTTTGTTTTGTGATCCGCGGAGCATATTTTAGCGGTGCTAAAGTGGGACTGCACCAATCACCCTTACCTTCCCACCTGAAGAACAAAGGCGGATGCAGGAGCGTTTGCAGCAGAGGAACCAAGACAGACTCCACGTTTTATACGCTTCTCAGTCTGCCTTATAATACGCTGTCCACAAACGCCCCTATCAAGCAAGCAAGCTTAAGAAGCTCGACCCGTTCTCTTAGAGAAAGTAGGATGAGGCCCCTGGGTAACCTAAACAAGGTTTACTGTGTGCTCTTCGCGTGGCCTACCCTTTGATGTGTCATATGTATGCACAGGTATGCACAATTTCTCCATTTCCTGCTGTTATTACGTAATTTGACCCAACATAACCAATCACAAGCGTGACTCAACCAGGAGGTGAGCTCCTCCTGGGCTTACCTACCTTACTCACCACGCATCATGTGAATGCCGAGGAAAATACGAGCACAAAACAACCGTACGCGCTTAAAAAAACCTACAGCGAATTAGAAACAACCCTAAGCGATTAATGCACTGTGTGTCATGCATGGTTCCCTTGTCTTGTTCTCTGCAGAAAGAGGAGAGGGAGTGGTGCACTGCACAGCGCAAAACAAGCCTAAGCGTCTTAAGCAACCCTACTTTAGCGCTACGGCTACACAAACACGAGCAAGCACTTTCTTTTCTTACCTGTGCATAGAGATCAAGGGTGAGTTGGGGTACAAGGAAAAGCGCCACAGCGTGTGTGTGCCTCAATTAGGCACATGCATCGCAAGCACAGCGCATATTCTAACCCTACGTGCGCGCTGCGCGCTCCATTCGCATCGCATACCTTTCATTCCTGTTTTGACCTGTGCAGAGCAAGAGAGAGGAGCACCGGAACCGCCAAAGAACACAGCGTTGACAACCCTAACGTTTTAACGAAGCAACCAACACAAACGCAATGCATGCGTGTGAAATGACACCGGCATATCTGAGAGGTGGGTTGTCCGCCTGCTCTGTGGTGTGGGTTGATTTTTGTATATTTTTCCCTAAGGTTTATAAACGTTTTGATGCAACTGTGCCAAAATTTCCTTTAGAACTTTAAAAACTACGGCTCATACCTTCTTTTCCAAGAGCCGTCTACGCTTGCGCAACCCTGTTTCTGAAGTCCGCTTCTGTTGCGTCTGTTTGCGACTTTGAGTTTTGGTGTAAAAATGACGATTTCTCGCGTGATTTCTTCAATTTTTAGCGATTTGACTTCTTAAATCGCTACACCTTTCGCTAAACCACAGGATTCACTCCCTGTTTTTTCATTTACTATTTTTCTTCAGCTCCTGGTGATTTGTGTCCTCCATTGGCAGCATTGCTCCGCCCTGGCCCTTGGTCAGGACGTTTACTAAAGTACTGTTTATGCAGCGATAGCAGTCCGCATTAGAGCGTTCGACTGTACCCTAGCGGGCAAGCATGTGTGCTCTAGGGAGGGAGTCCTGGGTTCAAACCCCACTACCCCCAAATTTTGACCAAACGTTTTTGTCGCACGCTGGCGCATTTTTAAGGAATGCCCCATTTGAAGGGACATCATTCACGGTACATTGCACTGTTTTTTAAGCCCCCGGAGCTGCTGCCGAAAGGAGGGGGCATGTGGCCCTACCCATGGACACATGTGGGGACACCCTCCCACCTCGGACACATGGACCGGGTGGCCGCGACAATGCCTTCCCAAGCACATGCGGGAGCGGCTCAAGAGGCACCTGACATAGGGCAGTGGGAGGGACAGGACGTCCCCTTTGTAAGACCTTCCTCCTGCATTGTCAAAGGAGGCATCCCGAACTCCCGAAGATACCTACCTACCTACCTACCTGCAATGTTTCTCAAGGGTATCTACAGTGTGATAAGCTTCTATGAACTAATGAGAATTTGTTTCGGTAGGTTTAATGCATTTTCTGACGGAACGGTGGGAATATTTGAGGCTTTTTCCTTGGTCCTACTAGCTTAGCTAACTAGTACTCCAGGGTGGAGTAAGAAAAAGTCACTGCCATGTCTTTCTTGGAGGGCGTGATCCAGGCCAAACCCCCCTTAAAACCCTTTTGTTGATGCTAAGACTAACTTAAGTATTTTTATCACTCTTTTTAAGCTTTTAGTACACTTTCTCAAGGTAACTAGGGTTAGGACCCTAGCCCCCCATGAAGTTCACCCCTACCACTCAACTGAGCGGAGGTATCTTCCTTCATGGAGGATATACCGAAATGAAATAGGCATTTCATGCTTTAGGCCTTGGAGGTTAAGCCTAGTGGTCTCCCACCCCAAGACCCCTATACACAATTGTCTCTACGACTTATTGTGGTTCTACTTTTTAACTGTTTCTGAATTCAGTTGCTTGGCCAAGTCATAATCTGTGTCTGGCCTAACTTCTTTGCCCCACATTCCTAACCAGCTCCATTTCATCCAAAAGAGTGCACATGAAGTGCTTGATACTAACTTGGAGGCTAGAGTCAGGCCAGTTTTCACATAAAATATTTTGTACTATCCATTTGTGATTGAATCCTTGTATTTAAACCTGCTTTGTCTATCTGCAGCCCTTCTGCACCTAGGCTTTTTTGGCAGGTATTTTTCCCTAACTGGCGCCCAATCGCCAATGCATGCCCCCATGTGGAGTATGTCGTTATTCTTGCCACGTTTTTTTGAGGGACATACATTCACGATATCGTGTCCGTGTTTTTTTTTTCATAACAATCCAGTATATGTTAAATTTTCGCACAACAAGCATCGGCCCGTAGGATGGGGTGTTTTTGAGGTGCATCGGGACGAGCCAAATTTGGTCTGCCCCTTCGTCAATGTTTTCCAGGGTTTTTACTAATTTCGTTGATGTAATCCTGCGTTGTTGTCCCGTCTACTCTATGTGTGTATTGAAAATCAGGCCGGATCTTTGCCTATGGTACGCAAATTCAACGAAACCTAATTGGCAAGTCCGAGGGCAAGTAAATGTCACCCCATCCTACATACACACCTACATCCTCCACATGTAGTATCTGATCACCACATTTGTTCTTGCCACATGCAGTTCACCTGCATGGTGATCATCAGATGTGTTTTTCTACTCTGGATCCGTTCATACGAGGTCGGAGACAAATGTGTTGCTGCATGGCACCATAATGACGCCCCATGGGACAACACAAGCAAATGCATGTACATTTTGTTATTTATGACCAAAAGACCTCAGATCCGTGCTTCCTTAGGCCAACCCGTCCACTACAAAATTTGAACTGCGCTCCATTTCTCATTTTCCTCCTACTTTGATTAGTTGCTCGTTCTGTGGCCTGTGATTTACCTCCGACGGCGCCTGCCAGCTGAAACTGCGCTACCGGCAGCTCGCGCACCGCACCCAGCTGGAGGCACCCAATACGCGAATGGCAAGAACAAAAAAGGTATTGTTCCTGCTTTTTTGTGAGCAGAAATTCAAAATTGTGATTGTTCTGTCCTGTGGCCCGTGATTCGCGCCCCACAGGACGAGCCACGGACGCCTTCTGCAGGACTTGAAAGACGCAGCTAAAAGACGCAAAAGAGATGGTTCCGAAGCGTCGGAATCCGAAAGGCGCACACAGGAGCCATTGGTATGTAACAACGGTCCTGTTTAGGCAGATTTTCACGCCGTGTCGTACAATGGGTCGTAAATGACGTCCCATCACGGGTTCCACTCCTTGCAGTCGGCTGGAGCAAAAAGTATGACGGCCAATGCATGATCCAAAGCTTAGACATCAGTTTTAAGCTGTCGGCGTCACGGGAAAGCAGGGATCCGGCAGCGTGCCACCAATCACCAGTTACGTGTCCAATGGCTCGTAAATCACGTCCCATCGCGTGTCGTCTGTCATGCGCTGTACCACAGCAAATTACACAGTGCCGGCCACAGTTTCCAGCCTGTCGACATTCATTTGCAGGTGTCTGAGCCTGCGAAGTGCACGGATTTTGCTTCTGGTATTTCAGAAATGCGCTGCACGTGGTTTGGCTCGTAAATCACGCCCCCTCGTATGTCCTGGTGTGTGTCCACTCCGTCCCTCCGCAGGACGGATTGTCTAACGAGACCCACGAGTCGGATGGAGCCCCCGAAGCAGGCGCAAAGCTAGAGGCTGATTTGGACGACGAAGCAGACGCAAAGGAAGACGCTGAAGACGCTAAGGACGCTGAGGACAAGGATAATGTGGTCAGTGAAAGGGAAGAGGAAGAGGAAGAGGATGAGAGCCATGAAGATGATGATGCTGATGAACATGATTTTGCTGCCCATCTGCATGTGAAGCTTCCGTCAAAGGAACGCGAAGAAATTTGGAGCCAGGAGATTTTGCTACTGGAAACTGTGCGAAGGCGGAAGTGTCAGAGGTGGAACCTCGTGTGCAAAGGGTCTTGGACATCAGATGGGTTTTCTGAGACCGCAGAGGACTACAGCAGATTGATTGTGACCTGCTACGATGGAGCCACTGGTCGGATTGATACTGCACTGCTTGCCCGATTTCAGCAAGGACTGAAGCAACACTACAACATCCTTGTTTGCATTGAACCCACCCATGCCCCCATCTACTGCCTTCCAGTGGGAGTGGAGACCAGATTGTCAGTCGGAGACCCTCAATCAAATATGTCCACCAGTGTCTCTGCACTTCAGCCTCTGCTGCGTCTCCGAAATGCCCATGAACTGCAACCCGGGCAGAAAGATAATAACTCTACCTAGGTACGTATGCACATGCCACAATATCTTGATCTTTGAACTCATTTGTGCTTGCTTCTGTTTGGTGCAGTGTGTCAATGCATGGGAAGGGTAACAATTTTCAGTGCTCCTTTGCACGCCGACGGCATGTCTCCTTAGTGAAGATAATACAATCATGCCTATTGCAGAACTCATAAAGAAGGTCCCTACCAGGACCGGCCCCTGCTGTGCCCCTTCTGCCTGTTACCCCTGCTGACTTGCTCCGGATCAGCGCTTGCATTTCTCAAAATCCAGGGTCCAAAATCCAAAAATATAGAAATTACTATCCTCCATCAACCCTGAACAGCAGCCAGATCCCACAAATACAGCAATAACCCAATCCACAATCCAATCCACACTGCGGGCTTCCGTTCAGCACACCGATCGTCCCACGGTGGCGGGCATGTACAAGAATTGCACCAAAGAGGAAAGCCCTGAAATTGGCATATGAACACAAATAAAGCAAAGTTGGAGAAAGATGGAAACGTACACAATCACAGCCATAGACCCCTCATTCCCTGGACTCAAGACCTTCCCCTGACTCACCAACATGATGCCCTGAACCCAGTCAAATAAGATGGCTAAATGCCATGTGTCAAAAGTCACTACACAAACCCCAAAAATGTGTTCCCTCCCAAGCCTCTGAATCCTAGCCCAATAGGGGAGGTGGCGTGTCATGGCCTAGAGTGTCACTCAGGACCATGCCCTACCCTGACATATACTTGGTTGGACTTGGAGTCGAATGGCCTTAGAGATATGCCCCATGAGTTTGAACTCATAACATGCCAAAAACTTCCAATTCACACCATATTGGCCAGATATCAAATATATGCTCAAAATTGAAGTTACCACCTATCCGAAGGCTCATAGCATGCATGGAATCGGAGTCTAGTATTCATGGAGGATGGAGACCGAAAGTCAATGCCCATGTACATCCCCATTGTACCCTCGAAACCCGTTAGGATATGGATAGGATATGAGACCAATTGTTGTAATCCTTCGTGCGCCAAGCCAAATGGAGTACGCGATCCGGCATATGGTGGTGTTCAACTCCAAAGCATATGGCAACATATGAACAACATACCATGGTTCGACTCGCCATAGGCTTCTTGCTGGTTGCCGACCAGGTAAGTACACAAAACGCAAAAATGAGCAACAATTGAGGTCAAAAACATGAAAATATGTCCAAATACAAAGTTGTCATGATTGTATATCTCTATGCTCACCCATGATATCCGCGCATGGTACAATAAACAATTGCTCGGAACCATTTGCAAACAATTCCCCCACATAGATCCCCAATCAGGCGCATGGAGATACCTTCGCCACTCATATCTACATGCCCCATGAAAGTGGGAGTGCACTCATGGATCTCTTTGCCAAACATACCATGAGCAATACATACGCGGTAGACTTAGTCTAGCGCTTTGAATTCCACAATTGGGACATGGGCAAAGCCCTTGTCACGTGTGGCTCCCCATCTCTTCGGCCACACGAAGATTTATAACATGGGCGTGAGCATATCAAAGCACATACCATGCATATTACACATACCCTCCAAAAGTGGCTCCCACCATGATATGCCATGCCCTTCCATGGACATATCTTCACGTTAAAAATACGTGGGAACCCAAAGAAAGTTTCTATGCAACACCAACACTCATGCAGTACACTCGAAAGTTGCAATTAAATATTCGGTTGCATGGCCAAAGAGTTGTAAACCACTTTCTACCCTCTTGGCCATTATCCCTTGCTTCACCGGGCATGTGTACACACCAAAGGCGTCTGATGCTTTCTAAATTAAGTTGAGACCAAGGCGGTTCGAACCCAATTCTTGAAATTGATATTTCCCGCCGTGAGCCGGAGATATGATTCTTCAAAGTGGCCTCACGAATCGCTTTTGTTTCGACTATATCTCCAAGAGAAATGAAGGGGATAACAAAGAGAATGTTGATTCGTGATCGGGGAAAAATGTATGACCACTCGAGATTCATCATATCAAGTGCGGCGATGTCGAAGTCGAAAATCCGATTCTGAAAGTCTGAAAAAATCAGATTAATTTTGCGAGTGTATAATACGAAAATTTCGGAAGCACTGAACCCTTTACTGATGAAATCTGACCCTTCATCGGAGTTTCCCCCGAAATATCTGTAAATAACAGTAAACCAATCGGTTACCGCAAAATTGCGAGCCAACTGACAGTCGCCGATACATTGACAATCTGAAAGAAAGGCGGAAAAATTACGGAAACATTATGATAAAAAAACCCTGTTGATTCCTGATATTCTGATATATAAATCTCAGCTGGCGGCGCCTCGGTACTGAATATGGCCGCTCATAGCCGGAATGGCCAAACCTATCACACTATCACATCGGGTTAGGCCAGGTGGATGAACGAGTATGATATCAGCCAATGGCGGCTTGCCGGCACATAGATACACACCCCAAGTGACTGAAAGATGGCCACGGGGGTCCGGACAGGACATCCTTGTGGTGCCGCTCCACCCACACGGTGTCTTGGAGAGCATACTTCTGGACTTTTCCCTGCTTGAAGTACTTGGCCCTCTTCTCATGCTCGTCCTGAAGTGCCTTGCACATCTTGGCCGCCGTGTCGTCCGCCTCAGCCATCATAGCATTCGCATCCCGGGCCACTTTGTCATGGTTCAACCACGGGAGAGTGTGTGACACTCCATCCTGCAGGAACAGGATACGATGGGGCGACAGTCAAGTGGGTCCCGGAAGGTCGTGATACGCTTGGAGTACTCTCCACAGCGAATTATACCAATTCCGGCCCAGTTCGTCAATGTGCAGCGGGCGGAGCTTCTCGAACATCTGCCACCCGGCCACCTCAGCCCGGCCATTCGACCGGCTGTGGTACGCCACAGTCTTGGCGTGCCGAATCCCCATGTGCTTGCACATCGTTTTGAACCACGTCCCCACGAATTGACTGCCTCCGATCGCTGCAGATGACAGCTGGGACATCAAAAATCGTCAGCCAATGCCTGATCATGGCATTAGCGACCGTCTTGGCCTGCAGACCCACTCCATGCTTGTCCTTCTTGCCCTTCTTCTTGGACTTCTTGCCCGGGACCGCCACGATGTACCCGCTGTGCCTGTCCACCGCCAGGATGACACAGTCGTAGGTCTCCCCGTCCACGGTGACCTCAGGCATGGCGAACACATCCATAGCCACGGACCGCATAGGGGCTTCCGGTATAGCCGTGTACACCAGGTTGCCAGCTGTGGAGTGGTTGGGGCTCTTCGTGGCCCGACACACGGCGCAGTCGCTGCAGTACTTGTCCAGGAGGGCGTAGTACCCCGGAGGGAACTTGAAGCGCCACTCCAGGTCCTGCTGCATCTTGTCCCGACCAGGATGCAGGAGCTGGGCGTTATGCCGGTGGTCAATGAGCTCCTCCATTCGGTTCTCTGGGACCAATAGCTTGTCCTTGAGGGACAGTTTGTCCCCATCATCGGTCAAGCCCTCAGGCCATTCGTCGTCCGACGGGGCGCTCAAGGCATTCCAGTACTTGCTCCAGTGGTCGGATGCCGCATAGTCATCCGACCAGTTCTCTGTGAGCACCGACCTGACTAGCTCAACAGGGGCCACCATCCATTGCTCAAGGGTTTCCTCTCGAATAGCTTGGACGCGGGCGCCACGGAACTTGGCCAGGTCCGTACGGTTTGCCATCACCACAAAGCACTTGACCCCCTCTTGCTCCATGGCCTTCTCCATCTCGATGATGCGCTTGGCCTCCTCGGTCTCCTCGGCGTCCCCATGGCTGGATATGTCCATCAAAGCCTTGCCCGCGGGGTAGGCCCATCGACTGAGGCAATCTGCCACAGTGTTGTCCTTCCCCGGGACATACACGACGCTGAGGTCGAACTTGGCGAACTTCTCATGCCATTGGGCCCTCCCTGCCGCCGGTCCCGAGGGGGTGTCGACGTGCTCCTTGTGCCAGCTCTGCAAGGACTGATGGTCCGTACAAACCACCACCGGTTGCAATCCGATGTGGCCAGACCACTTCCTGAGCGCACAAACAATGGCGTACGTCTCCTTCTCCCTCCTGGTCCAGGTTCGACGTTGGCCCTCGGCCAGGATCCGACTCCAGAACGCCACGGGTACGTGTGACCCGTCGTCCCGGATCTGCTCGAGGACTGCCCCTACGGCATAGTCCAAGGCGTCCGTCCGTAGCACGAATCCCTTGTCCGGGTCCACCAGGAATAGCCCCAGCGGCCCCAGGAGTCGCTCCTTCGAGCAGCTGAACGCATCTTCGGCCTCAGGGGTCCAGGCAAGCTTCTTCTTGTTCCCCTTCCGGCCATCGAACTTCCCCACCTGCAGCATCTTGTGCAGCGGCCCCGAGAGTTCTGCATACATCGGGACATAGCCCGAATAGTAATTGCAGAACCCCATGAAGGACCGGAGTTCGCTGATGGTCTAGGGCTTCTCCCAGTGGTGCAGGGACGCTAGCTTCCCTGGCATGGGACGGCGTTGCCTGTGACCAACCACGTGACCCGCGAACTCCACTTCCTTCACGAAGAGTGAGGCTTTGGTGGGCTTGCACACCATGTTGTGCTTGTCCAGCTCGCTGAGCACTCGGCGCAGATCCTTCTCATGCGCTTCGATGAGCTCATCCTCAGTCATGTTCTCCGTGCCGGACCCGATGATGATGTCATCCACGAAGGGGTCGGCACAGTCCCGGACAGGACCGAGCAGGTCCTCCATCATGCGCTGGAAAGCAGCGTTGCCATTCTTGGCGCCCATAGGCACCACTTTTGACTGCATGGGCCCCAGCGGCGTCGACATCGCTGTGCAGGGCCTGGAGTCCGGCTGTAGCGGCATCTGGTGATAGCCGTGTTTCAGGTCTAACACCGTGAAGATCCGCTTTTTCTGTTGCTTTTGGAGGATGGTGTCGATCAGAGGGAGCGAGTACGAGTCGTGCTCGGTTTGCTCGTTCAAACCCCTGTAATCCACCACCAACCTCCACTCGCCCTTCTTCTTCTTGGGCACGATGAAGGCTGGGCTGGCCCACTCACTGTCGGAGGGTTCGATCCATCCTCGCTCAATGAACTCGGCCAACAACTTCTTCATGGCCTCGGCCCGATCGCCCTGAAGTTGGTACTCCCGATGACGATAGATCTTGGGGTTCGGCTTCAGCTTGATCCTCGCTGTGCCAAACCTTCCACGATCTGGAGGGTTCTTGTTGGCGACGCCACTGAACAGCCGCGGATAGGCATTGATCAGCCTCTCCTTCAGCTCGGCGACCTTCGGGTTTTCCTGGGCCTCTTCAGCCGCTTGTTTCGGTATCGATACAACCGACCGCACTGCGGTATAGGCCTCTTCTTGGTCCGAGTCCGACTTCTCCTGGTCCGATATGCCGTCTTCATCGTCGTGGGTCGCGCTTCCCACCAATAATCTTCGGAAATTTGTTGCATCGGGCTGGATACTGTCGCTATCGGCCCCAATTCTTGGAAAATCCCACGTCGGCGGGTCCGACCCAACCGGACCATCGTATTGGTCCGCGATGTGATCCATGACCCTCGCCACGAACTCATCCTTCTCGTACTTGCCGGTGACCAACATCTTGTTATCCCACCAATGCGGAGATGTGACGATGGCCCGCCTCTTCTTGGCTGCCACACGGTCGTGCATCCCCATCCGCATGACGTTGTCGATGTCGGCGTGGGACAGGATGTCAATGCCATCAACTGGCTGATCCGTCCCCTCCTTGGGCTCGAACATGACCCGCATGGGCACCGCCTCCACCCTACGGATGAATGCTTCGTCACCAGTGGGCTGGGCCTGCGCCCCATCCACCAGGAAAGCCTTGGTACCCCAGGCTTGACCCGGGGAGTGCATTGATACACCCTTGGCGTCGATGAACAACTCCTCCTCTGGCCCGAATGACATCTCCTTCAGGGTGATGGAGTCCAGCGTCGACTTGACACCCTCCAGCGGACATGGGGTGGATCCTATGCCGGTTATGACCAGGATCCCCTTCGCCCTATCCGCGACGATCTTCTCCACCGTACGCCTGGTATTGTCCAGTGAGCCATGCCAATACACGGGCCCCCACTCCTACAAACCCCAATGCCTATGCCGGGCTGAGTCTCCTCGATGCCAATGCCTCCTACACTTCTGTAAAAGTGGGGCATCCCGGGAAGCGAAGACGTCCGTCTCGGGCGCTCCGGCTCCCAGCGTCTGGATCATCCTGGCATACACCTTCAGCGCCATACCATACTCTGTGAGCAGAACTCCGCGGTCTCCTCTGGACTTGGCACCCACAGCTTGCACCGCTCGGACGATCCGGCCCTCTTCCTCAGTATTCCATTGGGATGATCCGCATGCATAGTCCGTGGACAGCCATGTGAGGCATTCATCATCCTCCCGGACCAGCGTTGCACGATGGGGAAGGGCTCCCATGGCGTTTGCCACCATGAGGTCATACCCCATGATCATGTCCCAATCTGTAATGTCGGCCACATAGAAGTTCCCGGATAGAGTGCTTCTCTTCGCCAGATCAGGGCGGTTCAAGAGCTCATGTTCCCAGAATTCCATACTGATAGTGGCCTCATGGGTGCCACCACCTATAATCTCTCCGTTGGCAACCTTCAGGCGGACCGGTCTCTGGCTGGGCTGCAGAAGTTCCTCCTTGAACAACCCTCTCCGGACCAGGCCCACCTGGGCACCCGTATCCAGCAACACATCCACCACCTTCTCCTCTCGTCTGCATCGTACTCGCACTTTCAAGTGCAACTGCCGCTCGTCACCATGAGGCGTATGGACGACTCTCACGGCATGCAACTCTAGCACGTCCGGGTGCATCAGGACTTCAAGGGTATGGTCACGGATGGTGTAGATCTTGGGCTGGTCCTGCCCATCCACGGGGCTCTCCGTGGTCGCTCTTTCCTTTTTGCCATGTCCCGTACCCACATGTACTTCCCTTGGCAGGGCGCTCCAGGGGTTGGGAGTGGCGAAACTCAGTGGTTTTGGCTCTTCTGGAGCCTTCTTCGGCACCCGATGTGCCTTCGATTCCTCAACGATTCCACTGGTTTTCAGAGGAGAGACCTCCTAGGTCCCACTCCCGTGGGGGCTCCTCTAGAGTTGACTTCCCGCAGCCCCTTTCCGGCTGCGATCCGCCAGGACTTTGTCCACCACGTTGCTGGGCTTTGAGTTCCTCCAAGGTCCTCAACATGTCCTCAGCAACCTCCTCGATCGACCTCACTCGTCGGTCTTGGCCAGGTTCACCACCATAACCTCTTCCTCCGCCTTTTCCTTGGCCTTTGCCTTGGGCTTTTCCCCCATCTCCGCCCTTCGCCTTCCAATCGGCAATCCGCTGCTCCTTGGGCTTCTTCTCGGGGTGGGCGGCGAAGTAGGCCTTCTTGTCCGCGTCATACACCTTGCACTGTCGGTGGTTGTGTGCATGGTTGTTTCCCTTGCCATAACAGACCCAGCACCCGTCGTGCTGGGACCTGTACTCCCGGAACGAGAGCGGTGAGTTCCCGATCCTCCTTGGCTCTTTGCCCTTCTTGGGTCCCACCCGGTTCCATTTGGACCGATCCTGCCCATGGTCTCTCACGTTGTGCGCCACAAACGCGAAGAAATGGGCCTCCTCGTGATCCTCCCGGGACCCGGTCCAGTGGTCTTGGCCACTTCCACTACCATCCTCCGCGGAGTTGGCCGTGTCCTCCTGGATCTCCCGATGATGGCGGTCTTCTCGGTGGCCTCGTTGTCCATGACCATGTCGATCCTGCACGTGGGCCTCGTTCTTCGCATTGAGCTTCAACTCCACCGTGATGTACTTGACGATCTTGTCCAGGCTCATGCGGGCGAAGATGACCTGCATCCTCAGTGGCTCTCCACGCCTCCACTCCGCGTTGTTGAGGCGCAGCAACCTTTGCCCCATGGTGTCTCCAAATACTTCCACGTACACGGCGTTCTTCAGTCCCAACATCCGGTTGGGCTCGCCCAGGTTCCTCCTGAAGAACTCCATGATACCCGCATGGGTATCCTCCGCCGCCATGATCCTCACCGCCACCCGCTTCTTGGCTCGCTTCTTTTCCTCGTCCTCCACCTTCTTCTTCCAGTGGCCGGGCAGGACGTCCTTCAGCAGGTGACGGATCTCGCTGGACTCGTTCCAGTCCTCAACCAGCTTGAGGCTCTGTCGGTACTTCCGCAGATACCGGTTCCACTCCCGGACCCGCAACTCGGCGCGGTCCAGCGGCAGCGGGATGGACCACAAGTCCTCCAGCTTCTGGTTCGGAGCGTCCACCCGCTCCTCATCCTCCAACCACTGGAGGCAGGCCTGCTCCGTACGGATCAGTCCTTCCCGGATCTGATCCCGCAGCTCCTCCTTCAGGTCCTGCGCCAGCCGGTGTGGGAATGTCCGGCATACCCACTTGTCCCGCGGCGCTCCCCGCATCTCACCGACGACCTCCTCGGCAACGTCCTCCCAATCCAGGATGAAGTCATCCAGGTTGGAGGGGTTGCCATCGTAGTAGGAGATTTTGATTCCCCTGAGGTTGTCAATCCTGATGGCGTCTCCGACGTCCCCAGCCACCAGTCCACCGAGACGGATACAACCAGTGGCCGGGGGGTGTGAGTACACTCCCCGTACATCCCTCTCCTCCATGGAGTGCGGTCCAGTTGGGCCTGAACCCATGGGGTTTGGAATTCGGGAAGGACTTGCTCCATCGGCCGTCCATATCCCCGTATTGGGGTCCTTTGCCGACAGGTTTTCTGCCTGGATGACCTCGACCATGTCTGTCGGCGCTTCCCATGGTTCGCCCCTGCATGGTCTGGCTCTGGATCTCCTCTTCCGCATCAACTGCATGGGCAGTCGTAGTGATCGGTAGATCCTGGGCGGCATGGGACATCTGTACCGTCGGGCTCCTCGGGTCCGTGGTTATGTGCCCTTCCCGCATGGACCGGGCCGGTGCCGTGTGTTCCCCGAGCATTGGGGATTCGCTGAACATGGGAACAAACGGCAGCGCACCCAGGTCAACATGCGGGGGCGCGTAGGGTGCCTCTGCCGGGCCGCCCATGGGTTTATCCATGGCGCTCCGGAGGGTCTTAACCCGCTCCACCAGCTCTGCCGCTGCTGGCCTTGCCGGGAGCTCCGGACCCGAGGTGAGGGGCTGTCGCTCCTCTAGCCTTTTCAGGCGTCCCGACATGTCCTCCACTAAGTGGAGGAGGCTGTCCACCACTCGCTGCTGCTTCTGCAGGGCCAGCTCTAGATTCTCCCGGTACCGGTCCCGTTCTGCTCGCAGCTCCGCCATGTCTCTCTCCGCGGCCGACTGGTCATCCAGGATCTCGGCGACTTCCTCCTCTAGGCCGTCCTCCGCGTTGTCCAGGCTGTCGAGGCGGTGCACGATGGCGTCCATCCCCATCTTTGGGTACTTGCCCATGAGGAAGGACACGTGCTCGCAGTGGCACTCAGCTTGCTTTCCGCCTGATCCGGCGCATCCCGCGGTTCCCGGCGCCTCGGACTCCTCCGCCATGGTCGTGTCGCCCATGCTATCCCGCGTTGGCTCCGTCTGCCGGGCCACAGGCGCCGTTCTGGCTCTGGCGGGCCTCTCCAACGCCTCAGCGTCATGCTCCAGGCTGGGTTTTGGGGCCGTGTTCGGCCTTGTGGGCGGTCTGGCCGTCTCCTCCGACTCCGAAGGTTGCTCATAAGCTGTCTGATAGCCCTCAGAGTGCCCCTCGGAGTCCCACAACCTGACCGGGCTGGGGTCCGTATCCATAGCCCCGGCGTCCCCTGCCGCGGGCTTGGGTGACCCGCGCTCCCGGTAGCGCCGGGCCGGTCCTCCACTGCTGCCTGAATGGCATGTCTCCTCAGAGTCCTCCGCGGCGGAGCGGAGGTTGCATGCCTTTCGGCAGCGACGCTCAAACATGGAGACCAGGTCCTCCATGTCAAGTCCTCCTCTTCCCGGACGTCGTATTTCTCTTCGGGCTTCAACTTCCGGCGTGGTCTCCACCGAGTCCACAATACGCACCCGGGGCGTACTTGGGCAGGGCTCATAGGGGCCCAAGTCCCCGGGTCGGCGGTAGGTAGGGGCAGCAGGTACGCCTCTGCTACCATAATGAAGGTCCCTACCAGGACCGGCCCCTGCTGTGCCCCTTCCGCCTGTTACCCTGCTGACTTGCTCCGGATCAGCGCTTGCATTTCTCAAAATCCAGGGTCCAAAATCTAAAAATATAGAAATTACAATCCTCCTTCAACCCTGAACAGCAACCAGATCCCACAAATACAGCAATAACCCCATCCACAATCCAATCCACACTGCGGGCTTCCGTTCAGCACACCGGTCGTCCCACGGTGGCGGGCATGTACAAGAATTGTACCAAAGAGGAAAGCCCTGAAATTGGCATATGAACACAAATAAAGCAAAGTTGGGGAAGAATGAAAACGTACACAATCACAGCCATAGACCCCTCATTCCCTGGACTCAAGACCTTCCCCTGACTCACCAACATGATGCCCTGAACCCAGTAAAATAAGATGGCTAGATGCCATGTGGCAAAAGTCACTACACAAACCCCAAAAATGTGTTCTCTCCCAAGCCTCTAAATCCTAGCCCAAAGGGGGAGGTGGCGTATCATGGCCCAGAGTGTCACTCATGACCATGCCATACCCTGACATATACTTGGTTGGACTTGGAGTCGAGTAAGCTTAGAGATATGCCCCATGAGTTTGAACTCATAACATGCCAAAAACTGCCAATTCACACCATATTGGCCATATATCAAATATATGCTCAAAATTGAAGTTACCACTTATCCGAAGGCTCAAAGCATGCATGGAATCGGAGTCTAGTATTCATGGAGGATGGAGACCGAAGGTTAATGCCCATGTACATCCCCATTTTACCCTCGAACCCCCTTCAGATATGGGCGCGACGCAATGCCCAAGTCAGCCCATGATCTTGGGACCAATTGTTGTAATCCTTCGTGCGCCAAGCCAAGTGGAGTACACAATATGGCATATGGTGGTGTTCAATTCCAAAGCATATGGCAACATATGCACAACATACCATGGTTCGACTCCCCATAGGCTTCTTGCTGTTTGCCGACCAGGTAAGTACACAAAACGCAAAAATGAGCAACAATTGAGGTCAAAAACATGAAAATATGTCCAAATACAAAGTTGTCATGATAATATATATATATGCTCACCCATAATATCCGCGCATGGTTCAATATACAAATGATTAGAACCATTTGCGAACAATTCCCCCAGTTGGATCCCCAATCAGGCGCATGGAGATACCTTCGCCACTCATATCTACATGGCCCATGAAAATGGGAGTGCACTCATGGATCCCTTTGCCAAACATACCATGAGCAATACATACGCGGTAGACTTAGTCTAGCGCTTCGAATTCCACAATTGGGACATGGGCAAGGCCCTTGTCACGTGTGGCTCCCCATCTCTTCGGCCACACGAAGATATATAACACAGGGGTGAGCATATCGAAGCACATACCATGCATATAACACATACCCCCCAAAGCTGGCTCCCACCATGATATGCCATGCCCCTCCATGGACATATCTTCACGTTAAAAATACGTGGGAACCCAAGGAAAGTTTCTATGCAACACCAACACTCATGCAGTACACTTGAAAGTCGCAATTACATATTCGGTTGCATGGCCCAAGAGTTGTAAACCACTTTCTACCCTCTTGGCCATTATCCCTTGCTACACCGGGCATGTGTACACACCAAAGGCGTCTGATGCTTTCTAAATTAAGTTGAGACCAAGGCGGTTCGAACCCAATTCTTGAAATTGATATTTCCCGCCGTGAGCCGGAGATATGATTCTTCAAAGTGGCCTCACGAATCACTTTTGTTTCGACTATATCTCCAAGAAAAATGAAGGGGATAACAAAAGGAAGGTTGATTCGTGATCGGGGAAAAATGTATGACCACTCGAGATTCATCATATCAAGTGCGGCGATGTCGAAGTCGAAAATCCGATTCTAAAAGTCTGAAAAAATCGGATTAATTTTGCGAGTGTATAATATGAAAATTGCGGAAGCAACGAACCCTTTACTGATGAAATCTGACCCTTCATCGGAGTTTCCGCCAAAATATCTGTAAATAACAGTAAACCAATCGGTTACCGCAAAATCGCGAGCCAACTGACAGTCGCCGATACATTGACAATCAGAACGAAAGGCGGAAAAATTACGGAAACATTATGATAAAAAACCCTGTTGATTCCTGATATTCTGATATATAAATCTCAGCTGGCGGCGCCTCGGTACTGAATATGGCCGCTCATAGCCGGAATGGCCAAACCTATCACACTATCACATCGGGTTAGGCCAGGTGGATGGGAGAGTATGATATCAGCCAATGGCGGCTTGTCGGCACATAGATACACACCCCAAGTGACTCAAAGATGGCCACTGGGGTCCAAACAGGCTTCACTCAGAACTCATTTGTGCCTTTCTTCTGTTTGGTGCAGTGTGTCAATGCATGGGAAGGGTAACAATTTTCAGTGGTTCCTTTGCATACCGACGGCATGTCTTCTTAGTGAAGCTAATACCATCATGCCTATTGCAGACGCGTGCTTCCTATCAGAGGCAGCACAGTGTCAGAAATACACACTCAGTGACCTCGTAGACCATGTGGACCCGAAACACACAGCGGCCCAGCAAGTTGTTGCTATTGGGGCGTTTTGTTACCCCATGGTGGGTCATTTAAGGGAGAAGGACACACCTTACAACCCATATAAACGCAGCTTATATGCGCTCACATACAAGGGGGATTCCTTTTTGTTATTTCTGACAGGCAGTGCCAAGGGAGTGTGGCTCTGACCATTACAGCATTTGCAAATCTAATGATGGTGTGTGTGCAAATACAGTTGTTTTGAGCCTTTCTTTGCACCCTCCGGTTCATATTCTTGAGTAAAGAGCATGCACGGGCACAAATTGTTCATTGTCTAGCCTCACCTAGCACTAGTGACCAACTTGAACAACTTGAAATCACACACACGGGCAGCGATAGCACTTTAATCAACATTTCTGTGTTCAAAAGTGCACATGTAGCTGTTTTGGGACTTTTTTGGCACCCTCCGGGCCCTAACCATGAGTAAAGAGCATGCAGGGTCACAAATTGTTGCTTGCCACGATTCGCGTAGCACAGGGGACAAACGTGATCAATTTGAAATCACACAAAAGGACGACCGTATCACTTTGATCACCATTTATGTGTTCAAAAGTGCAAATATAGCTGTTTTGGGCGTTTTTTGGCACCCTCCGGATCATTATCTTGGGTAAAGGGCATGCACGGGCACAAATCATTGCTTGCCAAGCCTCACCTAGCACTAGGGACACATTTCATCAATTTGAAATCACACGAAAGCGCGGCCGTATCACTTTAATCAACATTATTGTGTTCAAAAGTGCAAATATAGCTGTTTGGAGCCTTTTTTGGCACCCTCCGGGCCATAACCTTGAGTAAAGGGCATGCACGGTCACAAATTGTTGCTTGTCAAGCCTCACGTAGCACAGCCGACAAACGTGATCAATTTGAAAGTGTTCAAAAGTGCAAATATAGCTGTTTTGGGCGTTTTTGGGCACCCTCCAGATTTTTATCTTGGGTAAAGGGCATGCACGGGCACAAATCATTGCTTGCTAGACCTCGTGTAGCACAGCCGACAAACGTGATCCATTTGAAATCACATGAAAGCACGGCCGTATCACTTTAATCAACATTTAGGTGTTCAAAAGTGCAAATATAGCTGTTTTGGGCGTTTTTTGGCACCCTCCGGGATATTGTCTTGGGTAAAGGGCTGGCACGGGCACAAATCATTGCTTGCCTAGCCTCATAGGGCACTAGGGACAAACTTGATCAATTGAAATCTCGTGACACCACAAGGACATCATCGAAATGACCGTTTATGGCCCGAAAGTGGCAAAAATGGGCAAAAATGGTCGTATTTTGGGTTTATCTGGACATCCGGTAATGCAATCGACGTGATTTCAATACAGCAACTAGATAACGTCAGATTTTACCGATTGCGCCATCTGAATCGGGGCGGATGCGCACAGATTTGGCACAAATCACCAAAACCTCGGCAAAATTGGGTTGCGGCGGGCCGTAAATCGCGATCGCGGCAGTTTTTGAACGGTTCAGTTACGGGATTCCGGTAGCTCAGAAAAACTAGGTGAAAGGAAACTCCCGGAATTTTGGATTCCTGTTACTTTGGTCAACAATCAAGGGTGCCAGACTCAATCTTGAGGATGCGGAGAACCACTTGGAGGCCACTGCCAGCGTAGGGGGATCTGGATCTGATGCATTTGCCCGTGAGGTGCACTCAAAGCTTGGCAAGATGAAGAGATCACTCGCAGACATCAGTGATGAACAGCTATGTGTACCCTGCTGAGAGCATTTTGCATTCCTGCTGTGTGCCATTGGGACAACATTTACGTGCCATTGCATGTGCCAATTTTTGAAATGTTGGGTGCCCCAATATAGGCTGCCCTTTGGGCATCTTCACATTTGAAACAGGTTGAAAATCAGTGAATGAACAGGGACGAGAGCATTGTGATGTAGACAGAGGCAGATGACTGCTGAGTGGGCCTATTCCACATTGGACGGTGCGATGGGGCAACATTTACCAGCTATGGGATGGGCAAACTGTGTTACATTGACTTCTCCTGGGATCAGCACCAATTGAAACCTGTTCTTAACATATACGTGAAACGAACCCTAAAGAAAGGATAGAGTAGGTGCCGGAACATAGAAAAGACAGCATGACGTGGCGGGACATTTCAAACACCATTGGCTTGTTTCATGGGACCATATTTACTTGCCACCTTACGGGCCAGGTTTTCTTTTTCAAAATACGGTAATATGTTGAGTTACCATGAGATGGATGCATATGGCGCAAAATGATGGTGGTATGTGCTTCCCAAAACTGTGGCACTAATAGCAACAAAATCCCATGGGGGGCATTATTGCCCATTTTAGGAATTTAAGGAACCATTTAGGGAAAAATACCTGCCATAAAAGCCTAGGTGTGTGTTACACTGGATTTCAAACTATTCATGGATTCGATCCACATCCTGTTCCTGCACTACTTCCTTCTTTTGGTTTTGGGATTTCACTATCAAAAACCTGCAGGATTTCATTAGAATCTTTAGGGCACTAATCAACGACATCTTTCTTTGGCCAGTAGTTCGGCCGTACGGTCCAAGACACAGTAGGTTCGCCCTGGGGAATGGGACTCCTCCACATAAGCTGGACACACATCAGGGTTCCTGCTAGTGGTTGGCAGCTCTGGACGCTATGCTGGCCCTCTCGGTCGCCTGGGTAGAGACACACTGTCGGCCCCGTCCGTAGGTGGCCATGAGGAAGGGCAATAACCCATGTCCGTGTATGGTGGGGATCCCAAGGCTTCGACTGGTTCCTCTCCATCTTCCTCTCGGACGGATTTGTAGTACTCCTCGTGGAGAAGATACTCATCCATTCTCCTTCTAAATTTGTATTATTCCTCGGGTCCTCCAGCTGCCGTAGCCGTAGACGAAGAAGCTGGGCAAGCAGAACGGGAGATGGATACAGAAACTCTTCGGTGAAGGTGCTGCAGGCTGTCACCACGGGCCGCTAAGGCCTCAGTGGTTAAGCCTATTGGTATTTCTTCTCTGGGCGCTTCTTCTTCCGCCCTTCTGTGAACTCGATCTTCTTGAGACCGAGATGCAGCTCTGAGCTTGGGCTCACTCATTGAGATGGGCCCACTGTTGCCAAGTTGAACTTGTAGACTCCGAATTGGCCAGGTCCTGGCAGACAGGTGTACTGATCGTGTGGACATATTGTTTCTGGTTTTGACTTGTGTACTTCTCAGAGTCGGTTCGAAAGGTTCTCAAGGGTTGCCTCTGCTACCGGAAAGATATCCTTGATTAGTGCCCCAATAGCTTTGATGTAATCCTGCAGGTTTTGATGTTGGAAAACCAAACCAAAGCAGCAAGGAGACCAAGAACAGGATGTGCATCGCATCAATGAATAGTTTTGAAATCGAGTATATCACAGAAGGGCTGCAAATAGACAAAGCAGGCTTAAGTACAAAGATTCAATCACAAATGGATAAAACAAATGATTTCTATGTGAACATTGGCATGACTCCTGCCTCCCAATTATCCTCAAGCACTTCATGTGCACTCTTTTGGATGTAATGCAGTTGGTTAGGAGTCTGGGGCAAAGGAGTTAGGCCAGACACAGAATATGACCTGGCCAAGCAACTGAATGCAGAAACAGTTTAAACGTAGAACCACAAAAAGTGGTAGAAACAGTTGGGTATACGGGTCTTGGGGTTGGGGACCACTAGGCTTAACCTCCAAGGCTTTAGGCATGAAATGCCTACTTTATTTCGGTATAACCTCCATGAAGGAAGATAGCTCCGCTCAGTTGAGTGGTAGGGGTGAACTTCATGGGTCCTAGTTACTTTGAGAAAGTGTACTTTAGCTCTAAAAGAGAAGGAAAAATGCTTCAGTAAGTCTTAGCATCAACAAAAGGGTTTTGAGGGGGGCTCGGCCTTGATCAAGCCCTCCAAGAAAGACATGGCAGTGACTTTTTCTTACTCGTCCCCCTCCCCCCATGAACAGCAGTGAGCTTCCCTTTCCCCGCGTCGCCCGTACACATCCCCCACCCCCAGCCCTGCCACCGCCGCCCCAGGACCGCGAGCTCGGTGCCCTCCCCCCCCCCAGGCCCCCGCCCACCTCGCCTGGTGGTCTGCCCCCGCCTTGCGGGAGCTCCACCGCTGGGTGAAGTGGGCCGGGGGAGCGGGAAGGCGAGAAGGGGTGCACATGGTGCACACTTTCGGAGACATTCGCACCCGCACCCCAGCCAACCCCAACGAGGCCGCCCCGGAGGCCGCCATGCTGCAGGCGGCATGGAAAGCCCTCCTCCGGGACGCGGTCCAGGGCCTCTGCACCCCAAAAAACCCCGCAACCCTCC
Organism: Eutreptiella sp. 'Long Island Sound 2002'; assembly: GCA_964036045.1. NCBI lineage: Eukaryota > Euglenozoa > Euglenophyceae > Eutreptiales > Eutreptiaceae > Eutreptiella > Eutreptiella sp. 'Long Island Sound 2002'. The sequence goes on from OZ038379.1 coordinate 58,964,241, forward strand.
GCCAGTAGCTTCGGACCACCCACACCTAGGCAAGAGCCATCGGCGCCCCGCAGGCCCCTCCCCCAACCCACCACCACCAGACCGGGAAGGAAAAGCGCAGGAGCAAGGGAAGGGCAAGGGAAGGGAAAAGACACCCCGGCAAGGGGGCGAGGAGAGGCCCAAGTTAGCAGGCAGGCGCCCACAGGGACAGGGCACCGGCAGGGACCCAGCGCAGGGGCAAGAAACCAGCAAAGGGCCAGGAAGGGGAAGGACCAGGGGCCGTGGCACAGAGGGAGAGGGCGCAACGACGGGCACGAGGGCGCACACGGAGGAAGGGCACGCCACAACGGAAGGATAAGCACACCCCCAACCCAGCTGTAGGAGGCGCACGCCCGCAAAGACGCGCCGCCGAACCACCTACCTGACGCCGCACGAACCGCACCGGCTCACGCCCACCGACCACCAGACCCCGCACAGGGGGAGGAGGGCACACCCACACGGGAAGAAGGGGTTACACCCGCCGAAGAAGCCGCCGAAAACACCGCCGCGCATGTCAGGACCACACCCTCGCCGCCAGGCAATGACCCGGGCGGCATCAAGGACCACCACACAGGCAACGGTACAGGCACCAGAAGAGGAAGAGGACACGGCCACGACACCCAGGACTGGGGGCAAGGACCCCCAGAGCACAGAGGACCAACGCACAGGCGCCCAGGGAGGGCAACCCCGAGGACACCCGCCTGACCCAACCACCCGAACAGCACACCCCGACCCCTGCAGCACGGATCCACTGACCCACACAACACCTAACCGCGCCCCCCTGCCGCCAGCCAGCCGCATAACCTCGGCCCACGTCCTGCACCACCAAAAAGGGCCAGTGTAACCAGTGCCGACCCCACCCCACGCCGGAACGGCACTGAAAAGGGCCCGCCGAACACCAGTGCAGGGCGATACACGGCACCACACGGGGCAAAACGGCATGGCGCACCGCAGCGCACCGCCGTGCAACGCACCAAGACTTGGCACCCCGCGACACGACACACCACAACAGGACACGGCGCGGCACGGCACAGCACGGCGCAGCCAGCCACCCCACGGCACGGCACACCACGGCAGGACACGGCGCGGCACAGGACGACAGAGCAGAGCGCACCGCAACACAGCAGAGACCACCACGGCGCAGCACGGCAAAGCACAGCACGACACAGCAAGACGCACCAAAGCACACCACAGTACCAAAGCAAGGGACACTAACCGAGGGTCTAACCCGAGCAAGCCGCCGCACGCCCCTGAAGGAGAGGAAACGCGCCCACAACCGTGGGACAACGCCACACCAACCTGCCGCACACCGGCTAGGGGCCACCGCCTGCCCGGCAGCGACGGCGACGGCCCGCCCACACCGCTACCAGAAAGTGAAAGCCGGCACCACAAAGGCGGAGGGACACGGAAAACCCCACCCCCCTTAACCCAGGACCTCACGAAACCGCCTTGCGCAACCGCCTAGCCGGCAGAGCCAGAACCTAATTTGCCAGGAAAGGCCACCAGGCCAAGCGTGTACATAACCCACCCGACCCATGGGGCCGGGGCACCGCCCAGCCAAGCACAAGCACCAAAAAGCAACCCAGTTAGCCACACCGAATGCTGACCAGTCCGTGCACCAGCTCACGAAAGGCAGTGGGAGGAACAGGCAGACCGTCCCCAGAAAAGAAAAGGGGGCAACAAACAAACAGCACAGACGGAAAAAAAGGGGGGGAGGCAGAAGGCCGACAGACAGCCGCGAAGCCACGCAGCCACTCCAAAAGAGGCGGGCAAACCCCCAGCCGGGCAACACCGAAGGCGACACCCACGGGGCCCCCCGGAAGAACACCGGAGGACCGTCCTGCCAAACCCGGTGACACCCGACCGAGAGCAGCGGCCCGCCGGAGGAAAGGACACCCCGGACACGCCGGCACACACCCCACTGGAGAAGTGGCGGACAAAAGAAACAATCATGGGCGCAGCCCAAACGAAAGGGGAAGGGGGGACGGAGACCAAGAGACCCAGAACTGGGACAAGCAGCGGACGACACCACAAAGCCACGACACAACAGGGCCAAAAACCACACACCCCCCGCAGCCCGAAAAAAAACAAAAGGGGGGGGGGGGACAAATCCCACCCACAGCAACCCCCGGACACCCCCACGGCACAGACAGCCCCAGCGGAAGGTGGCGGGAAACGGACACGGCGCACGCAAGGGGCCACACGCCCCAGCACCCAAGCCACAAAAAAGCAGAGTGCAGTCAAAACCCAGACCCACACACACACACCACGAACCCAAGCCAGGAAAGGCGGAGCGCGACCAAAACCTGTGTCCAGACACACACACCCTGGACCCCAGCCAGGAGTGGCCAGGTTACCGCCAAACCCAACCCCAAAACGCACACACCACAAAACGTAGCCAGAAATAGCGGGGCAAAGCCGAAACCCGAGGCCAAGCACACGCACCCCAGACCACGGCCAGGAATGGCAGAGTCACCGCCGAACCCAGACCAAAACACAAACACCACACAACTATAGGAAACCCAGTGTCCATAGCCCGGGCACTGAGGCAGCCCGTGCCATGCAGGTGACCTGGCCAAACGAGATCCGGAGCCCGGGGGTAAGGCTGCATCCTAAGTCCAGCGCTGCTTTGGGACTCGAGGCGGAGCGTGCGACACCCAAGCGCTGGGGACCCCAGTACCAGGAACATGCATGCATGCCTTGGGAACGGGATACACCAGGAAGTCCGGTGAACCCCAGGGTTCCGCCAAACAGAGGGAACGTGCGCAAGCACGGGGGCACACCCTCCCGGTGAGACAAGTACTTCACGCTGGCGGCGATCAGCCCTCCCGGTGTTGCCCGGGGCCGCTTTGCTCGGGGCCACCAGTCAGGTCTAGCGGGATGTAAATCGCCTCCCCTCTTCAAGCGTGGAGCCTCTTGCTGTTCCTCACAGCGGCAACCCCAGCAGGAACCAACGGGCGCTTCTCCACGACTGAGTGCACCAACCTACCTACCTCCTTCAGCAAAGCCTCCAATTTTTCATCATGCGCGCGGAGCTTTAGATTTTGCGAAGCGGTGGATTGGTTTACCAATATTTGGGCGTACTCTTGGAAAGCGGCCGAAACATCATTGCCATTGTCATCGAAGTTGTCCGCAACAATACTCGGTGTGCTATCATCCATGGTAATATCATGGGAACCATCACAGGAATCAACAAGTGAAGGCACGGAGTGCGCACGCTTCTTCATCTCACCATCACGCTTGTTGGATTTTCGGTTTTCCCTTACGGTTTTGAGTAGAGTCATCGGAGCTAGATGAATCCGATTCCGATGAGTCATCCGAAGCATCACTCTCCGATGATGAGGAAGAGGAAGAATCATTCGTCTTGCGGTGGTTTTTGCCCAATGAAATTTTGAGCTGCTTCCCAGCCACTTGGGGATTGACTCCACGAAGGATTCTTTTTGTTCATGGACTTGCGCGCTCTTGTCACAACAAGGCAGTGAGGACCGATCTTGAATATTCCACCGTTGCAAACACGGAAAGCATGTTTGTAAGTAGATTTATCCTTGAAGAAAGCCAATGCAGAGACAAACACAAAGGAAGAGCCATGAGCACAATACGGGAAAACGGCAATGCAATTGTCCAATCTTTGTCTAATGTCCTGGAAGACATGTGGGCTTTTAGTAGCCGGGGAAACCCGCCAAGAGGATTGCATATTTGGAATGGGATGGCGCCGTAAGGTCAAACATGTCCTTTAGGTGATCACCAAAACAAAAGGTAAAAAGGTTGTGTTCAAGTTCACGCTCAAGCAATTGCCGTGATTCTAAATGAATGTCCTTGATAACATTGTCTTTGTGGTGCTCCACATCACGTGTGCAAGAGTCAGCGTTATGGCATGGATCGCCGCAATGGAAGCAAAGAGTGTAATCAACGCGCCTCGAACCCTTGTGTGAGTTCTTGTTGAAAGAATTGTTGCATTCATTGGCGTTCCAACGATCTTGAGAATAGCCACCTCCATAGCCTTTGCCGCAACCACGGTTGTCAATATAGCTTTTGCCCTTGCCTTTGCCGCATCCAAACACGATGGATCAACGCAAAAAGAATGTAATGGCTTGCACGAGCTTGTAAGCTGTACATTGCGACAAAAGCAATGAAATGTAACAAAATTTAGTAGAGGGTGATGAGGGTGATGATAGTGTCTGGAGCACTGAGGCGTCGTAGCCCTGGATAGTACACAGTAACAAAGCACTAGCAAGTGTCAAAGCTCATCAGAAAACCATGGCATTGAGGCTGCAGAGTGTAAGCAGGAATATCTAAAAACGCTCAGCCCATATCTACATATCTTCATCACAGACACGTGATTACACAGCTTGCGTGCAGATATGCGCACTTCACTGGCGCCCCCGCCTTTTGTCAGCTCGCCCTGCCCTCAAAAATAGAAGGTGCTTTATCAATGGTATAGGGACAGGATCCCCAGTGCAGAGCCAAAAAACAGTAAACAATTGAGAAAAAGAAAAAATAGAGAAATTGAGAAATGTATGACAAAAACGTTAGTATGCTGTAGTACATGTTTTCGTCAACCAACAGCGGTAGAACCCTGTTTGTCTGTTGTGGTGTGTCCTTTGCAAACTGCAACAAGTTTAACAGACAAACACCACCGGTTACCTTTTCTTTTCACAGGGCAAACAGGCGCCACACCGCCGCCTGGACAGTCCTGGTATGCCTTCTCGCATCCAACGGTGCTCTCACGTTTCCGGTATCTGGTACACAACCATCCGCATAACCCATGTCAAGTAGAGTTTGGAGGATTCTCCTTTCACGCTGTTGCAGAGCTCGTGCAACTGTCGTTTTCCGTGCTGCCAGGTCCTCAATGGCTGGATGTCCTGCCCACTACGTGGCCCTCTGTTTCAGTTGAAGTACTTCAATTGCAGTACAGTTTTGCGACCGGTCACTTTCGTCTGGGTGTGTCGTGTATTGTGCCCGGTACCAGTTGTCCATCCACGGCACGCAACACGATGCAAGCACCAGTGTCCACGTTGCTTTAAGTGCTGCTGATGCCTGTTCATCGACTGTATCTGCGGCGGCGTCTGCTTTCCCAAGTCGTACTTTTGTTCGTCCTTCTGTTTGCGTTAGGTGGCCTGTTGTGTTTCCCGGCTTTTTCCTGTTTGGTACTGCCCGTTGACGCATCAACAGGTACAGGTCCGAACCCTCTTGTGGCAAAATGCGCACCCAGCGCTTGTCCTCCTGCCTTTTAGCTGCGGCCAAACTGTGTCGCGTTCCTTCGTTGAACCTGAGTTGCTGTGCAAATGTTAACACCAGTTGCGCCGCCAGGTCGTTCCGTTTCAGTCGGTTCCACAAGTCATCTGCTGTTTGGTATGTTGGCTCTCCCGCGCATGCCTCTCTTAGTGCTGCTGCTCATTTGCTTACTTCTGCAATCATTCGATGCCGTGCGCATTTTGTCCCTCGAAGTGGCATTTTGCGTCTTTCTGTGTTAAATTGAACTTGCGCACAGATTTTCATTATCGTTTCGCGCAGCGTTCTTTTTAAATTGCGTCCCTGAAAAGATCTGGCCTTTTCCTGTCGTCATTTCTGGTGGGACCGCTGCGGCCGCAATTTGTATTTGGTGTGTGCGTGCGCTCCGTTCCCAGTAACCGACGACCGTTTTCCCGACCACAATTTCTTGTTCTGTTTCCGTGTTTAATCCCAGTGGAAAAAAAATCCCTATCCTTCGGGCAGCGACGGCTACGGCCGCTATTAAAACTAGACACGTCTGCCAAGGAGTGGCTGTTGGACAAAAAGCAAATCATTCCCCTAAACCCCTGACGAATATGACGAAGGTTACCGATGTAATATTGACAGTCACAAGTGGTAGCCTTGAAAGGGAATGTAAATACCGGCGTAGCTTGACCTGCCTGCTTTTTCATTTCCTTGTGTTGTTTGAGTGCACGAGGCCTCGCGTACTGATTGTTTCGGTTGGACAATGTTCTGTGCCGTGTTATACGTGACCAACACTGTATCTACACACACATACACCGCAAAAATCAAATGTGTTTGTCCGTCTGGTACTGTACCTGCAAGTGTACTCGTCATATCCATCCCGCAAACCACTACATCGCGTGATCAGAGTGCGCAACGCCTCGCGCACTCCGGATGCCTGAATTTGAATTTCATTTTTACTTTAGAGTACATGTGTACACCAAACATGGGAAGTCTGACCGTCATACACTTTCAATGCTCCTTTGTCAACACAACGTGAGTTTTAATAACCTGTGGGAGCTGTTTTTTTTCACAAACACCAGTCCTTAGGGTTCTTATGTTTTGTAGCAAACTCTACTTCGAATATCTTGAGTGCGCGAGGCCTGGCGCACTCAGAGCATCGCACAATATCAAAAACGTCCCATTTAGAAACACAGGGTTGCACAATGCTGAAAAAGCAATTTATTTCACTACACCCAAAAACACGTTCATCAAAGATTAAAAAAGATAGTTTTGTCGCCCTGTTGTGAACCGGTCCTTCTCTGGGCGTTCGATGCGCAAATCGGGCTGCAGTTTGCGTGGGCTAAGTTCTCGGCAGTGCCCTCCGTGTCCATATTGTATTTCTTCCGCCCTTCAGTGGTGTTGTCAGTCTGAATGTACTGGTTGTACTGCACGGGGCTGCAGCTCCGCAAAGACTGAAAATGTCTGCTACCAGAAAGGTAAAACAGGCTTCCTCTGTTGATTGCTTTGATGATATTGTTTTGTTTGTGCCTCTGATTGCTCCTGCTGCTTCTTGATGTAGCTCAAGCTTTCCAAATATAAATGTTTTGTTGAAAGAAGCCAAAACTCTAAGTACCCACAGTGCAAGAGAGGAAACACAGGATGAAATCCACAACATAAAGGGCTGCAGTCAAAGGAGATAGTGTACCAACACAGGAAGTCGAAATAACTACAGATTCACGAAAAGATAGTGAGACATTATCCTACAATTATTGGAAAACCGACCTCATGGCCACTCTCTCTTTTATAGTGCCATCTAGAGATGTGCACTCTACGTTTTAGGTCCCATAGGTACTGAGGTGGCATGGTATATGGCGATGATGTCACTGCCATGTCGCATGGGATATTCCTACTTAGCTAGGTTGACTGGGAATTGAACCCAAGGCCTCTCAAAATAAGGTGCTGCAGCCCCCTACGGGACAAACCACTAGGATAGCTAAGCATTCATGAGAAAATATAGAAAATGTATGGGCTCTGGATCAATGTCACCGCCTCAGTCAGTCCAGGAAATGGTGCTTAAGTCCAATCAGTTGAGGGGTCTGGGGTCTGCAGAACATCCAGAGTTCCATGCTTGGTTTTATAGGACGAAATGCTTTGTCACCCCCTTCTGTGATAGGCCAATACTAAGATGAAAATGTAGTATGCCTTTAGGCATCTCTAAAATAACTAAAGCTTACCTTTTGGAATGGAAGTACTCTTTTTCTTACTATCCCCAGATCCCCGCCTCTCATCACCAATCCAGCAACGCATTTGTTGACGATTTGCTATACCGCTTCCAATCCCCCCAACGCACAAAAAGAATTCTATCATTCTTGAAAGTCAAAGGACGGGCGTGGGGGCTTGACATCAATTTGAGCAAATTAGAGCTTCACAGCATGGGTTCAGCTCCCCAAACTACCGTCACAGCGCCCACTGGCAACCAACTGTCCACTAAAGACATCACCACGCGTGCTCCTCGGAAGGTCTACAAATATCTTGGTGTCTACCTGTTCACAGACCCAGACCCGGCCCTAACCAGCCGAGATTACGTCCTTCTTTGCCTTTCTCAACCCTCCTAACCTCACCCATTCCGAGTATGTTTGTCTGGTGAACCTCCAACTGGTCCCCTCGCTCGTGTACCGCTTGATGGCCCACCTACTGTAACAGAGCCAACTGAAGCAACTACAAAACATCATTCCAAAAAAAGTGGCACTCGACCCTGATCCAGAAAAACGAAACCGCATCAGGTTGGTGCCTGAAAAGGACAAGTATCTTCCTAGGAAAAGTGGAGGCCTAGAGCTTCGGCAATTTCAACACAACCTGAACATATCTACTGTCAACTCGGCCATCAGGTACCTCAACAATGAGGGCCCAGAGGACACCAACAAAATTTTTCGGCAGGGGGCGCTCAGTGCAGGGGGATTCCTAGTCCATAGACTTTTCTGCAACGCGTACCACAGTCTTAACCTGCGTTTCAACAGCTTGAACCCTGAAAACAGCACCCCACCCAAACTGATGCATCAACAGAAAAATGTCTATGTTCCCTTTTCCACATACTCTGGCAATCGAGTCACGAAGTGGAGAAACAAACAACGTCCGCTAAACACGGACCTGGAGATCTACTGAGGGGTGGTGGTTGATATCTCCGATCATCCGGCTCCCGTCTATTTTCCGGGAGATGACACAAAATTCACACTCCGAGACTCGCAAAGAGTCTATGACCTCCATCCCCCAGTGATATCGCCCCCCCATATCATCCTTGGAAATGACCACCTCCTGATTCCACAGTATCACACATGCCCCCTGATACGAGGTAACTCTCCTCCTCCCCCCCTCCGGGGCACCCTCCTGGAATCCTCACCCATGGGCTACCTTTACCGCCTTCATGACTTCCCGCACGACCCTCGGAAGCGAAGACCTCCAAGCGCGGGGTTGCCTTAAGGTGGCTCGTCTACTGAATGACAGCCCCCCTGATACAACCTGGATATGCCGGGGTGGGTCTGCGGGCAGGGAGGTTTTCGCTCTGCAGCCACGATTTTCAAACCTGATGGGGCAGTATTGGTTTTGTGTCTCCTGTCCCCCTATCACTCCTCCGAAGGTGCTGAGAACGCGGCAGTTTTTGTGCTACTCCGGTGGCTAACCTCACGACATTCCACCATGCAATGTGTCACTTTAGGGGACAATGCCCAAGTCATCAGAACCACGGATGCTCAACCCCACACTATGGCATCTCGGTCTTCACATGGAACCTGGATCAAAGCATTCTGGTCCCTTGTTGCCCAACTGCCCTCACGTATCCAAGCAAAATTCGCCTGCATTCCAGGTCATGCAGGGTTCAAAGGCAACGAATGTTCTGACTTATTCTCGAAGGAGATTGCCTACAGTTCCTTCTCCTCCCGAGAGTTCCTGCCCCCCCCTCCCATCGGCATCATATCCAATGGGGTACTCCCTGTTTGTCACCGTCTAACCACATCCATTTCCCGCTCGCTGATTCTTCGACATCAACACCACAACATCCATGTGTCGTCCAGTTTCTACTATTACAGCCACTCGTCATGGCTTTCCGGTCTGCGGTTTAAATGGTCATCTGGCAACATGAATTTCTCCACCTACGCGTACCATGATGATCTCACCCCACGCACGTCTCGCAAATGCTCTCATCCACACCCTCTTGATGTGATTTCATTTGTTTCCCACTGCTCGTGTAAAGACCACATCATCTGCAGTCTCATCCAAGCCTGGCCCTCTCCTTTCAACCACGTAGCTAGCGTTTCATGGGCAGCATGCCCTCATCTAGGGGATAAGAGAAATATTGACAAGATGTTGGTGCCCTTCTCCCTCTAGGAAGCTATGACCACTCCAGTCCAGTGAGAAAGCAAACCTCGGCCTGTGCTAGCCTTCAAAAACCCCCTGCCCCAACGACAGCAGAAATTGAAAGACGCCCTGTCTAATGCGCTCACGTGGCTAGCTGAAGGACCCCACCCCCTCGCCCTCAACCCCCCCCCAAGGAGCTAACACATGGAGAAAGCCCAACAGCACCTACAGCACAGCACACACGCCACCCGAGCCCCCCGCTCCTGGTTACCATCCCTAGCCTGAGAGCCTGCCCGACTTTGTAAAAGCTCCCCCGCCGAAGACACCACGGACACACGAAGACAAAAAGCGCATGTGCCCCCCCCCCCCCCCCCCAAAAAAAAACGAAAGGTGGATCCAAATAACCAACCAGCGCAACGGACTCGCATGGACACATTTGCATCTAGAGCCATGGCTCCCCCTCCCCCCCCTGACACCGAAAACATCAACGAGCGGATTACTGACTCTTTCACTGCGGGTTGCAAACCCCAGTCTCCAACCACGATACCTCTCTCCTCCGGCTCGACATACGAGGAACAGTCCTTGGCCCCAATCCCCCACACAAACTGTTCACAATATTTTGCATCCACCAGTTCCTCCGGCTGACTTCGTCCCCACCAAGTGTTCCTACCTATGCCTTCCGAACCTAAGTCGCTTAATGCATGCCCTGCCCTCCCTGTGCCACTACTCTGGCACCCTCTGGGCGCACGCCAAGGCAACCCTGCTCCCTACAGCCCTACCCGACCATGACATGGCCAGTTCTGAGGTTCAGTCGTGGCTACACTCCCTCACAGTGTGTTAGGGCAGGCCGAGCACATGTGTACTTATGGTTTTGAACAATGATTGAGGGCTGTGTCCCTGTCCATACATTAAAGTGGCTTTGCAATTCGAAAAAAAAAAAGGAGGCTATCTTCGCTAGGGTTGCCTCCATGTTAGGAATAGACCCCGAGTGGTTCAGCGTTTTCTTGTTCAGCTCTCCATAGTCCACCGACAGCCATTTGTCTGTAGATCCAGGTTTAGGCACCAGGAAACAAGGGCTGCAATGTGGGGGGTAGTCCCCATCCTTGTACTCCAGGACCATGCTAGCGTCGATACAGCCTTGTATCTGTTGCTCAATCTCACCGGCCTGCTCTTGAAGAGCTAGGTAGGCTCTCCTACGTATCTTGTGACCCACAAACTCGGGCTTCAGCTTGAGGTTGATCTGTACTCGCTTGTCACAGGAAGCTGAAGGGGATAGCTCTCCAAACACCGCCAGGTAGGTTCTGATCAGCTTCTGTACTCTAGGGTCCAAGAGCTTGATCTTGTCTCCCAGGTTCTCGTCAGAGTGCAAATTGTTTGCCCCTTGGTGAATACAAGCATGAAAGTGGTCCTCAACCGGCTCAGGGTTCTTAGTAGTGTCCTTCAACCCTTGGTAGGCGTATAGAAGGTCCCTTTCCATTGTCTCAGAAGGACGGTTACATCGTAGGCACGCTTGAGGGGGTCCGCATACGCATTCCATCCCATACGCTCCTCATGAGCTTTAGATCCACCTCCCGTGGCCAGCTGGTAATCTTCTGTTCAAGGTCCCCCTTCAGTTGAGATATATATGCTATAGACCCTTGCTTCAACGGCCATGAGCGGGGGTAGGCTTAGCGTAGCATAGCTTTTTCACCACCAATCTCCTCTTGGAGTCCACGTACTCTCTCAGCCTGGATCGTTGGTCCAACTCCTCGTCCAAAGGCTCCTCCCCCCACATGGAGAGTAGGGGTCTCTGTGGGATAGTGTATGTTATGTCTTCGAACGACAGGAGCGCAGCAAGCGCGCAAGTCAAGTGCCCTCGAAAGTGACATTCGTTGACACTACATGGGTCATGACACCCTCAAGTCCATGGCTGGCGTCGAGACGCTGAAGGAAGTGCACGAAGTGTGTCGACTCCATGTGGATCCCTCATCCACATTCACGTCGGGCACGGACTGCTGATTCGACAGTCTAGATGCCATTAATGGTGTCGACTGCCTTAATATGTCCTGTCGAATTGACAGATGTATAGGCCTGTTGGTTGTTTGTCTGCTGGGCATCCAGCTTCGATACCTGTGCCCAATGGTATGGTATGTTATGGTTCGACGTGCCCACAGCCTTGCTGTGGGTACAGCGCCCGTGCAGTGTGCCTGGCTAAATTGTCTTCTGCAGCTTCCGCCAAGACACAGCCGTGGCAGAGTCGAACACGGCGTATGAATGAGGCGCTGACGACAGGTATACCAGGACTTGCACCTCAGTGTGTGAGTTTCGACCACCATTATGCTTCTGTAGCTAGCACATGTTGAGGTCCACAAAAAACCTTTTTCTAGGCCTGCTCTCCAGGTGCGACCATGAGACGCCCACCCACAGGAATGAGACCTCTTCGAGGTCTCAAGGGGGGGGTAGTGTTATGGCTTCGAAAATCAGCAGCGCGGCGAGCGCGCAAGTCGCAGTCACAGTCGCACTGCAGTCTGTGAATACTTAAGAAGCATCGAATGCCAACTGTGTGAATGAAGTGCTGTAAGATACTTCTATCTCTGGACAGGGTTTTTGTCTTCGAATCTGTGAAGTTTCTATGTATTGGTGCCCCGTCTAAAGATCCTGCGAGGTTTGTCAATTGGGGATTTTGGATTTTGAGAAACAAGAGGCACAGGAGTACAAGAGAGTTCCCAAGCAACAAACCACAACAAGTGGTAGCAGACTGCAGTGCAATTGCGACTGCAACTTGCGCGGTCGCTGCGCTAGTGCTGTTCGAAGCCATAACACGTACTCGTGCGTTCTCCACTTCCTCCATGCCCATCTGCACGAAGAAGGCGTCATGCTCTGCTTCGTCATCAGAGTGTATGGACCTAGGTAGCTCGGATAGCCCACACCGTGAGACTACATGAGGACTAGGTACATGGGGGGGGAGTCGGGGGCAACTCCGTCTGACACGAGGTACTCGCGTCCCCCAGGAGTAGTTTCCACCGCATCTCGAGGCCGGAGTTGGTCTTTCACAACATCCAGGGTGTAGCTGCTGCTCTCACGTAGGATTTTATGGACCATAGCGGGGTCGAGATCTTCCCAGCGTACTGGGGCTAGGCCCCCGTCCACCGCGCTTAGCATGCCCCCCGATCCTGGTTTCACAATAGTTGTCTTGCGACCCAGAGGCACGTAGATGGCGTCGTCGGGCAGCTGGATGGAGGTGAGCGTCAGCTTCTCTAATAGAGTACGCCAGTACTCATTTCCCCCATGGGCTCCCCAATCGGGTGAACAAAGGACCATACGGGACCTTTTCAAGGCCACTTTGGTCAAGACCCCACCCAGTTCACTGAATCTGGGGTTCCCGTAGGCCATCCCGAAAGAGGGCCAATAAAATTTGTAGCAGCAATTTTGCCCTTTGCTGCAGTAGAAGCCCAGGAGGTGCTGGTTGTCACTAGCGAACACCTCAACGTTCAGGTCTTCCCTGGAGTATCCCAACTCGTTTAGACCTTGGGCGAGGACATCCCCAAGGAGCTGATAGTCCTCAGTTTTGGAAGCAACCATCATGGCGGAGGGCTGCTTCTTGCATACCCTCAGGTAGCTCGACGTGTGCTCAGATTGCTCCAGTGGTACAGAATCCCCTCCGTCACCATGGTCCACTTGGAGGACGTAGGGTGCTTGCAGCGTGAGGGATAGAATCTCGGAGTGCTTGACGAAGTAGTCGGTCCCCAGTGTGAGATCAAAGGCTTTGGCGTCCATCACGTAGAACTTATTGGCAACGCTCCTTGATCCCATAGGCAGGTCATCTTCGCAGTCCCCACAACTGTGCACCACATGGCCATCCCCCATGCGAATGGCTGCGGCAGGCATGGTGTTCTTCGGGTCCCCACGAGGTAAAATGTTCTTTGTCAAAATTGATATAATAGCCCCAGTTTCCAGTGCCCCGTGGTATTCTCGTTCCCCTAGACGGATACGTACCAAGAACACAAGGTCTGTAGATCCCCCAGAGTGTCCCTGTCAGAACTCACCGGGACTGGTCATGTCAAACCCCTTCTTGCGCAGTTTTTGCGCCATCTGCATGAAGCAGGAACGTTTGCCGGCGTTAGCCTCGTCCCCATCTTCGTTGGCACGCTTGGTGCCATGTTCTTGTTGAGCTTGCGTCTGGAAACGGGTCGTAGGCCCCGTGTTTTGCTGCCCATTAGAGGGCTCACGATAGGTCCTCCCTGGCGTAGGGTCGGGGTTTCCCCCGGACCTGTCCTTGTTCTCGTCCTTGTTCTTGTCTTGGTACCTCTTGTCACGGCCTCCGCGTCCTCCACCTTTGCCTTGTGCTTGACTCTGGCCTTTGCCTTGTCCTTGAGACTTACCCTTGCCTTTTTCACCATGGCTCTTGCCTCCGGCACTTCCACCGCCACTCTGGGCCTCGCTCTTCAGCTTTGCCGACAAGCGCTGCTTGTGGGAGCACTCCTCGTAGTGCTTGCACTTGCCACAGAAGGCACAAGTGATGGTACACCTGTAGTGGTCAGGCATCTTAGCCTTCCCACCGGTGTTGGTCTCCTGCTTCTTGCCCTGGACCACGAAGCACTCATGCTGATCGCAGTCTGTGGCATGCACGAAGCCGCCCTTCTCGTCTCTGGCGTCACACCAGAGGAGGTCTTGCACATTGCTCATATAGCGACCATTCGTAGGGGCAGTCCCTTTTCCATGTCGAGGTCCTTGATGCCCACGGCCATGGTTCCTAGAGTTGCCACCTCCGGGGCATAGGCGTTGAGAGGCTGGTCACTTTCCTTCTCGGGCGCCAGCTCCAATATAAGAACAGACAAGTCTTTGTAGATAAGGTTTCTACCCTTGCGTTCCGCCGTAGCCCGACACTCATCCGACACGTCCCGGGGCATCTTGCCATTTAAACCAGAAAAGCATCTCATCGCTGCCGTATGATCCGGGCGCCAGTCGCCCTACCCCCCGGTCCAAGTCGGCCAGTAGTTCACAGATACGGGCAGCCTTCGAATTGTTGAGCAACATGGCCAGGTTCTGGATCTCGATCCGGATAGATAGGTCGGTCTCGTAAGAGGGGTATTGCCTCTCAAGGACAACCAACACTTCAGCGAACGTGGCGGACTTAGTCGGAATATGCTTCCCTTGCTTTGTCCAAGTACTCAGTCTTGCAACACTGTAAGAGTGGGTCGCACTTCACCCGCCCACTAGTGTGGGTCTGGCGGGTCATCCTCAGGAACCGGCCAAAACTCCCCGCGAACTCACTGAGGGCCTTCCCACTGAACTCAGGCAAGTTCACCACAATCTTAGAGGTGGCGGTAGCCTTAGCCTCCTTGGATGTGCGTCTCTGGTGGCGCCTGCTCTTCCTGTTCTTTCTTCTCTTTTCTGCCACTCGGGTTCTCGGGGTCCTCAGAGTCATCGTTCTCACAGGGTGAAGCAGACGTTAGAGATGGGGGGTCATCATCCGAAGGATCACCGCCCAAGTCACTGGAGCCATACGGCTCAACTTCACCCATAGCCCTTAGGGCTGTCAGTCCCAACTGGTCCAGCTCAGCTCGGGCGGAGTTCTCCACATGGCTGTAGGGCGGCTGGGCAGATCTGGGCACGAAAGGACTCCTTGATACAGCTGTAGGGGTCGGCATACGTCGTCTTCTCACTCCGCCGGGAGTCGGAGCAAGTCCCGCCAGCCGGAGGGTGGCCTGCACTCTGTGACGAGAAGTTCCGATGGTCATAGGTGACCCTTCAGGAGGTATCGGGCGCTTCAGGGTGTTCCTGATTTCCTGCATCATTTCGGCGACAAGCTCTCCAGTAGCGCTGCGGAGAGCCTCCTTAATCTCCGAGCACGTCCGGGACCTGTTAGAGGATCTTCCTGATCCCCTGCGCCGTCCTGCCGAGGACTCAGGGGCTCGAAGGTCACTCAGAGAGGCAAAGCTAGGCTCTGGCATGGCATAGCCAGGCTGAGGTGCTGCATAGCCAGGAATATAGGTTGGGCCACACCAGCAGGCGGCCTGTGATAGCCCTGAGCGCATCGGAGTGGCATAGGCTCATTGATACTGGTGTAGGTGGAGCTGGATGCCACTGATTCCCTGCCTGTAGTTGCCATAGGTGGCGCAGTCGCGACTGGGTTCACACCATAGGTGGGGTAAGGCATACCAATAAAGCCTAGACTTTCACCCATAGGTGGAGTGGTTGTGGGTGAGGATGCTGCTGGATGTGTGGCTGGGAGTGTAGTGGTTGTTGAAGAGGGTGCTGCGAGGTGGTCAGAGGCGCTTGGCACGCTCTCAGAAGGTTTGTCATCGAAGGGTACCTCATTGGATGGATCGTGTTCATCTCCTGCGTCTTCCTCTTTGACACCCATATCCACTGCTCCCTTCTCTCTCTCCTTGCCTTCAGGTGCTCCAACGGATTAGTGCACTGAAGGCGACTCCAAAGCCCTCAAGCGAATCGTCCTCAAGCCCAGCTAAGGGCACTGAAGGTACAGGCTCCTCCAGTTCAGGTTCACCAGGTCTGGGCTTCGGTGCCGTCTTTGCTCCTGCCGTTGAGGGCGTTGTCTTCTTGGCAGTGTCCTTGTTGTCCATATGGTATTCTTCCGCCCTTCAGAACTGTTGTCAGTCTCGACGCACTGTTTGTACTGCACGGGCTATCTGGTGTAAAAGCAAAACTCAGACCAGGTGGTCCACTCACAAAACAAATCCTTGTTTTGATTTTTGTGTGCTTGTTGATGTTGCAATTGCAATTGATATTCACCCAACTGCCCACAATCAACAATGAAATCAAAATACAATTCCAAGGAGGTGCACAAATCCCAGCCAAACAAAGTGAGCAAAAGAAAACACAAACAAACAATGTAAGTGTCCTCAAATCTCAGTGAATGTTGCAAGGTATGAGCATCATACTAAGATCCTAACAATCCCTTTGCACACTAACAAACTGAAATATATGTACAAAGCACAAGTTGCGAAGCATGCTAACATGCAAAACCCCTCGAATTGTGTCGGCGCCAAATGGAGCCATCAAGCTACGTCCAACACAAACAATAAATGCCAATGCAAGACTCCTGTTGTCGGCTACACATAGAATCAGACCGCTTGAAAAACGCATCCAGTAGCACAAAGATATGACAATAACATGCACACAAGCAGTTGCCCTAAAATTAAGTGTAGCACGAGCACCAACCTTCGAATAATGGAAAAAAGGGTATCAATGCACTTGGATGGTCGGCCGGCATCAAGAACAACTCGACAATGACGGTCCACGACTCTCAAACCCTCGGATCAGAAAAACTTCACCTTTCTGACGACCGAAAGGTCACTACTAATAATTAAGTTCTGAAACTTATTTCTACTGCACTGGCACCGTCAAGAGGAACCTCAACAAAAGCGTCTGAAACACTATTCCAAACATCGCGATATGTCGTGTGTGTCTGCGACAGCGATCGGCGGCGACCAGCAGCTCATGCCAGGGCAATTTACCCTGAGTTTGCCGAATCCCTGCAGTCCTGTCAAGAAAGAAATCAAATTCGGCAACTTTCTCAAGTCCTGAACTGAAATTCTGAGGCACTGTCCACTCTGGATCCCAGTACAGCGTGAAATGCATACCTATGCACAACCCTGCCCTGTTCTATGCTTTTACACCCCCCTCCCTGACTCAGCGCTACCGGAGCAAACACCAGGTAGCTCTGACAATGCCAGACCCACAAAAGCATTAGAACAGCGGCGAATATTCAACGGGCAGGCACGCGGCTTCACTCAGCAGCACCCGTCGTGGACCACAGAGCACCTGAGCAAGACAGCGGAACAAACAACGAGGAAAACAAACACAGTCACAGCAGACATATCAGGGTGGGTGGGTGGGGCAAACCTCAGACCAGGTGGTCCGTGCTTTGCTTTTGCACCCCCCTCCCTAGCCCCAACAGCACTGCCTGAAACTTCTGCAGGGGTGAGTTGGCGAGAAATAACTAAAACGCAAAGCCCACGTCTGCTGAGCACCCCCCTCCCTAGCCTGGAGCACCTGGTCTGAATCACAGGCCTCCTGGCAAGAAGCCAACACCGACAGTAGACATGTGGGCGACAAAACACATCAAACAGCAGCAAAAAGCAATACAAAGAGAGAGGGGGCAAGGGAGGGGAGACTACGATGCACTGCTGGGGCCCACTGGATTGGCCTCCCACGCCATGGGGAAAAAATAGAGACCCACAACCATGGCGCGGCCAGCCTGCCAACGGCTGGTAAAAAAATAGATGCAAAACCCTACAAGCAGTACGACGTAAAAAATCAGGATACGGCACATCAGCCATGTCTCTGACGTTCATCAACAAAAGGGGGTGGCCCACCACCAGAAGGGGGGGGGGTCACTTCAGATCTGTCAGTGTCAGATGCAGCCTGTGACGCTTATTGTACTTCAGCCACTCCTCCTGGATATCATTGAGGAAGGAAGTGGCCGGCTGCCACTCGGGCTGAGGGTAGCCACGGTACTTAACATACCACCACAGTTTACGATTGGCACCCGAACCCCTAACCTCATGCCTGAGGACCCTGTCAACAATATAAACCTCAGTCTCCGCAAGGCCCTCCCTCTCAGAAAAATAATGCAGAGGTGCCCGCGTACCATCCCTGTATGGCACGTAGGGCTTAAGCCTGTCAACAGGCAACACCTGCTCCAGTCCATTGTAGTCCACCCTATATGTCGACTCGGAGAGTCGTGCAAGGACCTCAGCAGGCCCTTGCCACAGCCTGTTGAGCTTGGGGTAAACAGGGGGAGAATCCACCCAATATCTGACCAAAACCTTGTTCCTAGGGCGAAAAAACTGTGGGGGGGGTGCCTTCAGAAACCTCCTGTACTCACGCTCGTGAATAGCGTACAGTTTGTCCCGTACCGCATCGCGCTCCTGCACAAGACGCCTGAAAAAAGCACCCGCGTCTTCACAACCCTCCTCATCAACATAGGGGGGGCAGTCGCCCCAGCCAATCAGCTCTCTCCCAAAAACTAACCGGTGTGGCGAGTACGGGCGTCCGGCAAGTCATTCAGCCCCCACAGTGCAAGAGGCAAACTGGTAACCCAGTTATTATGCATCCCCTTACCCCTTTGCCCCAAAAATTGAGGCAACGAGCAAATCCCCGACTGCACAGCCCGCTCTGCCCGTCCATTGGACTGCGGGCGGTAGGGAACGGTCTTATGATACTCTGCTCCCGCTAGCTCACACAGCGTTGATATAAAATCATTGCTAATCATACTCTGGTTATCAGAGTATATGGACTGAGGCATGCCCATGAAAAAGACACAGCGATCCAGAAATAACTGGGCCGCCTTGCGGGTATCCAGACCCTTCTGCTGACAGGGTATCGCAAGAATATACCCCGTCAGGCGACACACAATGACATACACGTAATCGAAAATTTCGCCTGTGGCTTCATGCTTGCAACGGGGGAGAGAGAAAAAATCCATAGTCACGGAAGAAAAAGGATAATGAGGGATGGGCGCAGAATGACAGGCATCAGGATGACGACCACGTTGAGCCTTGGTGGCGCTACATATATGGCATGAAGCAACCAAACCCTGAATATGAGATTCCAAGGCTGCAGAACGAGAATATTTGGGATCCAGGCACACAAACCTTCTGTTGAAGACCTCCACGGTCTTTCGGAACCTGGGGTGAGAGTAACTATGTAAGGCCACAATCACCTGGTCCAGAATTTTCACCGGCACAACAATGCGCCGGTCCTTCCGAAGGTTGCCCATGGACCAAACAAACCCATGCCCACATTTGCAGAAATCACCTCAGGAAGCACCCCAGAAAAGTGCGGATCATTTCTGTAATGTGACTCCCAATCTTGGTATAAGATTTTGACAGCCGGTGGTATTTCAACCTTCGAGATACCAGAGATCAAGGCATGGGGACCTCGGGAATAATCCTGCCGCAGCAGTCGCTTCCTGAACTGACTTCTGGACTGAAGCCTGCACACAGCCCTCGGTCTGACTGACAATTTATATACCTGCTGGCCGTCAGCAGTGGTAACCAGCCCATCCTCGATTCCTAGTCGAAGCAGGGAACTGTTTGTCTCTTCCTCCGGACCGACGGAACCATCAGCATCACTGAACTCGGAATCTGAGATGGATTGGATGTAAGAGGAATTAGGAGGATACGCAACGGGAGCAGGGGCATTGGCAGCAGGGGAAGAAAGCAAAACCATGGAAAAGGCGACTACTGCGTCGGTGAAGACAGCAAAACAAGAAAAACAGGCATGTGAAGTCGAAAGAAGAATTCCATCATGCCTCATCTGCAGAAATCGAAGCCTGTCCTGCCTGAGGGCAGTCACCACCTGCAACACCGTGGCGCTGGGACCCTCCTCTGCAGATTCTTGCTGCAAAATGTTCTTCCCTCTCGAGTAATTCCCTCTCCTGTCGCTGGACCCCCTCCAAGTCAGATTCCGACCCATGGAAGGTGGAATCCTTGGCCAGCCCCGCTGGATAAGCCCCGCGACTCAGACCATCAGCGACCTGATTGTCTGGCCCAGGCTTATAAACCACTACAATGTTGTAGCGGCTTAAGAAATCGTGCCACCGTCCTCGCCGACCAAGACGCCCACTCACAGTACAGAGATCCTCTTTGTACCAGGATTCCAGGGACTTATGGTCACTGAAAATGGTGACTTTCCTGCCAGAAATCCAACTCTTAAATTTCAGGAGGCAAGAGACAATCGCATAAGTCTCTTGTTCCCGCACAGACCAACCCGGCTGACCCTGGCCAGGCTTTCCCTCTAGCTTTCGGCTGAAGAAAGCACACGGCACCCAGTTCCCGTTAGGGGTCTTCTGCTCTAAAACTGCACCGATACCGTAAGTACATGCATCCACATGAATGGCATACTCCCCTTCAGGACTGGGTATATACAACTCACACGTGGTACAGATCGCCTGTTTTTTTTTCTCAAAATTTGTCTTCATCTCGTCAGTCCAACAGATGAAGTTGCCCTCCTTGGCGATCTTACACCTGCCCTTCTGACCCTGCACCTTTTCAGCATGTTTATATTTCCCCTGGAGGCTCTTCATCAGTGGGGCTGCCAGATCGGCAGAGTTTTTTATATAGATATATATATATATATATATATATATATATACCAATTTACCAGCCCCAGGAACCCTTTCATCTGGTTCGGAGTCCTGATCATGTCCACCATCCAATTTCGAATGGCATCGACCTTGGAGGGGGCTGGGGAACGTCTCCCATCATGTAAAATGTGACCACAATACTTGACCTTGGTCATAAACATGTGGCACTTCTCAAAGCGTACCTTGAGATGACATTTCTCAAGGGTCTCAAACAGTCTAACAACCTGATCAAAATGAGCCTTTAACATGGCCTCATAGTCCAGCTCTCGGCCATCAGATTTATAAATAGTCCGTGTGCCAGAGAGTAGATCATCAATGTAGGGCATAGTGCCAGGCTGCAAGTGTTTGGTGCAGTCTGACAGTATTTCTCTGGAAGGCCTGTGGACCAACCTTGATGCCCCTGGGGAGTACCCTCCACTCAAACACCCCCCAGGGAGTGCAGAAGGCGGTATATTGCAGACCGTCCTCACTGAGCGGCATTTGGTGGAACCCATCCTCTAGATCCAGCAGGGTCCACAAGCGGTTACCCTGTTGTCTGAGGAGCATATCCTCGATCACCGGCAGTGGAAACTCATGCCCTTGGAGCTGAGTATTCACATACCGGTAATCGATGACAAGCCTCCACCTGATATTTGGCTTGGGAACGAGGAAGCCTCGGCTAACCCAGGGCGAATGACTGGGCTGGATCAAGCCCTTCTTCAGAAAATCATCAATCTTCGCCCTGAGTGCCTCCTCACGTTCCCGCACTGCCCTAATGGCTTTTCAAGCCCTGGGGACCGCCCCTTGAATGGGCTGTAATCTACAAATACCCTAAGGACGACGTGCAGCAGAATTTTTCGAAATTTCCTCCCACGTGTTCCCGTCCTCCCTAAAGACAGTTTATTTGAACCGTTCATACACCCACTGCCTATACTTCTCACTGCCAGGCATGACCGAGTCGGCCTCAATCACAGCGCGCACGCATCTGTCACGTGCAGGAAAGACTTCTGGCGTGGGCTGTGCAACAGTTTGGGAGAAAGGCAGGAACTTTCAAAACTGCTCGTCATTGAGCTCAGAATGTGACCTGATTGTGTTGACCTGAGCATCCCAATGGCATATTCGCTGGGACTCCTCCTCAGCAGTGAAGGACCTTTGGTTGAACCTGTCAAGCTGCACGTTTTGCAACGCATGTTCTGATAGAGGAGGAGAGGCTTTTACCTGATGATCTGGTGTCTGAACTTCACGGGGAAGCTCCTGGACCGCCACGATCATTGAATCACCATCTGCAGGGATGGGTGTTGAATGAAGAATTGGTGCTACATCCAACACGGGATCAGGGAATGAGAAGTTCATCGCAGAGATGCGTGCAGAATGCTCAAGAAATTTGGAGTCAGAAGGTTCAGAAGGAAGAGGTAATAATCCATCCCTGGCCTGTTGGAGAACGGTGGTGCGCTATTTTTTTCTCGATACACCCACACCACAATTGGGTCTGGGCTGATGCCATTGCTGCCTCATCTTTTTTTTCTTGTCTGTATGGGCGGTAGTCCAGCCCGTCTGCCAAATACCCTCCTGGTGCTGCCCCAGAGAGTCAAAAATGACAGCCCGCATCTTCCAGGGCCCTGCCCGGTGAGTCTTGCCCCACTCGTCAACCAGAATTTTCTGGCTGTCTGGCAGTCCCACCAGTCCATGGCGTTTTCCCCCAGGGAGCAAAACCATGGCTGATTTTTTTTGCACTGGCACCACAGCAATCCCACGCCCCGCTTCCCATCGCACCTTCTAAACCATCCTATGCAGATCCCCGTGCAGGGGCATCAAGAATAAGCTCCCCCCCCCCCCCAGGCAGATTGAAACCCCCATTGCTCTTCTTACCCCCTGCCGGCTGACAAACTAACTTACCCTTGCGCCTATAACGTGACGCCGGAGCAGCGAATGGAAAAACGGAGGGAGAAAACTGGGGACCAGCCCATTCAATGAGGTAATTATACCAATCTGAAGTAAGGTTATGTCGCCCTTGCAAGCACATGGTGGGGGTCAGCTCCTGGTTGTACTTCCCAGGGACACTGTATAGCCCATGAATTTGCCACCACCTACGCCTCTTGGGTCTGGATGGGACCGATTTTACACGACCATGTATGTGTGCACCAGTCGTTTTAAGTGAGGCTGTTTTCGCTGGATTGTCTAGACGGGGTGTCACGGCTGTCTCAGTACTACCCGAGGCCGTCTGCAGGATGTCAAAGTCAGGTGTCAGGACCAGTGTGGGCACCTGATCTATGAGATCCTGACCCGCCCTATCCCTGGAATACCCAAAACGCCCCATGAATTCATCAGGCGGTTGGGTGTAACCCACGGAGCCCTCGTCCTCACTGTAGGGCTCACTGTAATTATCACTGTCATATTTGTTATGCGCAGACCTGAAATGATTCTGATCTGCAGAACACGTATCTGAATTCTGAGCAGATGGGAAATCGGTATTCATTCCACCCACTGAGCCAACCTCAAGACCTGAATTCTGACACTGAAGCGAAACACACGGCGAATTACTATGCACAGAACATGCTCTGGACCCTGCAGATGACTCCCAGAGGACATTTACACCATGAAGACCTGTTCTAGAACCTGAAATTGACATCAGTGGAGGATAATCACCCTCAGTCCTTAATATCTCATACAACATGAGTTCAAGCTTCTCAAAAAGAGGAGTAATGCACCTTACATCAGACCTTCGAGGGTTGGGGGAGTACAACAGAATAGCCGCACTCATGCAAAACAAGGCATATAGCGTCAATGGATCAAACAGTGGACAATCAACATGTGCAATCAATCTGAGATGAGACACATCCCTCTTAGACGGTTCTTGCCCGGCTTTTGACGTCCGCCCTTGGAGCACCGAATCGATGTCTGGGACTGAGGACTCAAGAATGCACACTGATGGGCTGGACGTGTCATCCAAAGCTGAATTTTTCTATGACCTGGTAGCGGGAGTTCTGGGTCCGACCATACACATGGCAGCAGTCGCAGAGCACACTGCAGCCAAGACTGAGATGATGGGAAGTGGGGAATTGAATACCTGAGCCGGAGGAACCTCCAGTACTCTCAGGGGGTCACCTTGAATTCGTTCACTCACCTTGTCAGTATCCAACTGAGCAAAGGAGGAAGAATCAGGCATGCATGCGCAAACAGAGGCAACGTCTGGTGCAGAATCAGCGAGCGCAGGTTCAGTCACCGGATCCACTGCTGAGGAATCCACCACCGGGCGCGAGGAGGTAAAGAAACCACCTATACTCTCACGGGTCTGAACGCTGATGGGGGGGGCAGGTCCTGTGATCTCTATAGTGTCTCCTGAATGAGGAGGGGCTGAAATATCCTGAAATTCAGTGAACCTGAAACAGGGGGGATCAATATTAACTTGGATGCCATAGGGGGAGAAAAGCGGAAAACCCAAAATGCAACGGGGACCCACGTTAGCGATGTGGATGGTGGCATCCCTGCAACAGGCCACAACCACCCCATTATTGTCAATAGGGACGAGCATATCTCCCTTCACAACCTGTTTGCCACCATCCAGATGTGCATTGCCCACTCCCATCAGGTTGAACGGCGCATCAGCCTCCTCTCTCAGGGCCTCAGACACCAGCTCTGGGCCTATCACCACCATACACTCACACCCGGTGTCTCCAAGCATAGAGCACTTGATGGGCATCGAATGGGGGTCCTTATATAGTATTATTGAACCAGGTGCTATCACACCGGTAGTATGGTATTCACTCACACCAGATCCCGGATCCCGCAGATACTCCTCTTCATCGCCACGTAGATGGACTGCGAGGAGATGCCAGGGCATCTCCTCCCAGTTTGCTGCGCAGTTCACCCACAGCCGCGGATATTCAGTCGCCAGGGGTGCATCCAATCCTCTCCGGCGACGTCCCTATCCTGACTTATCACCAGAAGGTTTATACCCTGCAGGACGTAACTCGGGATGTGCCTCCGAGCAGTCCTTCAATTCATGGGTGGTCTTACCACATTTCGGACAAGGCGGATACTTTCCAGCTTTGGAACCCCCCATGCCCTTGGTTGGTGGTGTATTTTGCAGTGCCACATTTATTCTTTGTCTGATGTGCAGTGGCGCCTTTTCAGGATACTTTGTCCAGCAGTCCTCGGGCCTGTGTGGAACACCCTGCTTTTCGCAGTGTGGGCATGTATATCCTGAGTTACCCGAGCCTTGCTTGGACATTGCATTCACCTCCAACCCAGTGGATGGAACTTGAGGTGGTGGTTCCTGCAACGGTGCCTGCAGATTCTGCACCTTGCGACCTGGGTCAGGGGTCACTGTGGGAGCAGGATTCCCCTGCATGCGGCGTTGCAGTTAGGCTTTTTTGCGAGAAGCCTTCTCGTAGGTGACCATTCTGGGCGCCACAAAACAGAACACCTCCAAATAGTTCATCTGTCTGTTGCACCTTTCCTCTTCCTCAATGACCTTCCACCACAAGGTGTCACTCTTGAGCGTACCCAACACGTGCATGAGAAGACTCTTAGCTGCATCCTGTGTGACCCGTTCCCTTACTCGTGCACCCCACACCGAAAATTCATCGAAAAAATCACAGAATTCTTGTGCAGTAGGATTGCTGGAGACTGGACGCAATTGTTCCCAAGTCTCTTTGATCACATCAGGATTGGCTGCTCTCAGGACTTCACCCCGCCCAATTGTAAAGGTTGTTTGAAAGTTTAAACCTCTCCGGAGAATAATCCTGTTGTATATTCCCCGGCGATTGACAGGCAATTTACTAACCAACACCAGACGGCGCACTACATCACCCACAGTGCATCCCCAGTCCTTCAGCCATTGTTGGAATTCCTCAAGCCATGGTAGTGCTGTTTCACCTGACCCATTCCACTCCCGAAGTGAGCTCGCTGCTTGCACCGCCTCTAGCGTGCGATCATTAAGCATGGGGGTGGCAAGAGTACCATGTATCCCAGGACCAGGCATTTCAGCCCATGGTAGAGACCCTGAGACCGGTGGAGACACAACTGGTTCTTTATCGTCCGGAGGTACTTCTGGTGCAACTTCATCAAAAGCGATAGCTCTCAAGATGCCACTAGGCTTGACCTTTGGGAATTTATCTCCATCATCCAAACACATTTAGAGAGGGGCAAACGCATTAAAACTCCCAGTGGTTGAATCAAAGTACCTGAGATCCAACCCACGGCAGTGTCTCCACTCGCCGTCTTGTCCACGTGGTGGTCGTCCATCGTGTGTCGGCTGGTCTCGGAATTCCATTTCAGATGTCTCGTCCAAACTGGGCTTAATCTGAATCGTGTGCGAGCCAGTAGCACCTGCAGCACTCTTATGAACACGATCAGTGTGAATGTCACCGGGATAAACACAATCACTCTTCAAAGGCGCATATACATCATGATTTGTCGTATTCATGTTTCCACGCAGAGAATCATTGTGAACATTCCCATAACTTCCCGATTGCTGATATTTTTTGGGAGCTGTTGAGACCGGAATGTCATGGGGAGGAGAACAAGACGAAAAAGTACCGCCAGGCAACGAATATTGCGCTGACATACCCTGTAACTCTGACTTTGGTTGTTCTCTTCTGTTCATTGAGTCTATTGACTTCGGTGCGCTCATGTCAAAAAAATCTGCACAAAGTGAGGGCGGAATTGATTCTTCCGGAATAGCTCCAAAGATCAATGTCTTCTCCCAAGGGCCCTTGTCACCCTGTCGTGGTGAATGATGACTAGGGAGCCTTGGTGTCCCAGCTGAAGACATCTCAGGCTTAGATATCCGGGTTATGGCATTCCTATTTGCATCTATGCTGAGCTGCATCTCTGAAATCTGTTTCCCTAATTCCTCACATTCCTCACGAATGTTTCTCACCTGAAGTTGCAAATCTTGCACAACCAAGGGCACGGCAGGTTCTACATAGGGTGACGTGTCTTCTTCAGTACCCCTGGTAGTATTACAAAGCTTGAAATCAACACCATGGATTTTTTCTTTCATCTCCACAGATCCGACACGAATCTTCTCTACACCCAAGGACATTGCATGACCTGAATTTTGTACAGTGGTTGATAATCCATTCAGGAATCGCTGGACGTCTTGAGTGGATTTACTTAAAGCATCATGTTTGAATCTCAAACGTTCAATTGTAGCTTCAAGTTCCACATTTTCTTTCATGTATGTAGAGAACTCGGCAGTGAGAGTGGCCAATGGGCCCACTCCCGCGGGATCCTTGTTAGATTGTATGGTACAATAAGCGGATTGGAGTTTTTCAATCCGCTCCATTCGCGAGGCTAAAGAATCAATAAGAGCATCCTTCATCCTCAATTTACTGATGACATTGGCCTCGGGTTCCATTCTTTCTTGCCTTCGCTGTTGTCGTTCTTGTTCAACATCTCGTTTTCGCATGTCTTGCTCTTGTTGAAGTTCTTGTTCTAGTTTTCGAATAGTCTCCTCATGGCGTTTCTGAACCGCATTAGTCAGAGTCATGAAATTCTCCAATTTTTGTTCCACTTGAATCACTCGACTTTGGATGATACCCATTTGGTTGTCTACGTTGCTTGCAATTTCATCAATTCGGCTATGTAATTGTTTTGATGAAGGGTTAAACCCCATGAGGTCTTGCTGAAGTGATCGAAATTGTTGATCAATTTGTTAATGATTATGGTCCACAATTTTTCGAAGACCTCTGCCTTCATTGAGCACACCTTCAGCATGGGCTTGGATCTCGATCCGCAAGGTGGAAAGTGCTACTCAAATTTCGTCAATGGCACCATTCACTTCGTGAGCATATTCCTTTGAGAAGTTCACGACAGCATCCAGGGCGTTGGTGACCTCCTCGATTTGTTGTGCAAGAAGATGTTGATATCCATTATGATTATATTGCAAGATGCGGACTTGTTCTACTGGCACACCCAATGGTGTAATGTATCGAATTCGTTTGAACTCTCGGGATCCCCACCCATTACCGGTTACTCCCATTTCCTGGCCCATGAAAGGATCATCTCCCATGTGATCCACGCCTTTTTCTTGGGGTGGTCGAAGTTGTTGTGACCCTGCTTCGGGAGGTATTAGTTGTCCTTGTGGTGTTTGAAGAACATCTCCATTGTAGGGAAGCAATGCCCCTTGATGTGAAGAGCTTGCTGGTTGTTGTTCTTCTTGCCATTGAATCATGGCCAAAGCATTCAAGTAATCATCACTGGTATCCATTCTAGAGAAGGGGTTAAATCTTCAGCAGTATTGACCTTGGAAATGTTGAAGTTCACGTTAAGATCTACTCTCAAAACAAATCCTTGTTTTGATTTTCGTGTGCTTGTTGATGTTGCAATTGCAATTGATATTCACCCAACTGCCCACAATCAACAATGAAATCAAAATACAATTCCAAGGAGGTGCACAAATCCCAGCCAAACAAAGTGAGCAAAAGAAAACACAAACAAATAATGTAAGTGTCCTCAAATCTCAGTGAATGTTGCAAGGAATTAGCATCATGCTGAGATCTTAACGATTGCTTTGCACACTAACAAAATGAAATATATGTACAAAGCACAAGTTGCGAAGCATGCTAACATGCAAAACGCCTCGAATCGTGTCGGCGCCAAAGGGAGCTATTAACCAGCGACCAACACAAACAATAAATGCCAATGCACCACCCCTGTTGTCGGCTACACATAGAATCAGACCGCTTGAAAAACGCATCCAGTGGCACAAAGATATGACAATAACATGCACACAAGCAGTTGCCCTAAAATTAAGTGTAGCACGAGCATCAGCCATCAAATGCTCGAAAAAAGGGTATCAATGCACTTGGATGGTCGGCCGGCATCAAGAACAACTCGACAATGACGGTCGACGACTCTCAAACCCTCGGATCACAAAAAATCGACCCTTCTGACCACCGAAAGTTCAGTACTAATAACTAAGTTCTGAAACTTATTTCTACTGCACTGGCACCGTCAAGAGGAACCTCAAAAAAAGCGTCTGAAAGACTATTCCAAACATCGCGATATGTCGCCTGTGATTGCGACAGCGATCGGCGGCGACCGGCAGCTCATGCCAAGGCAATTTACCCTCAGTTTCCCAAATCTGTGCAGTCCTGTCAAGAAAGAAATCAAATTTGGCACCTTTCTAAAGTCCTGAACTGAAATTCTGAAGCACTGTCCACTCTGGATCCCAGTGCAGCCTGAAATGCATACCTATGCACAACCCTGCCCTGTTCTATGCTTTTACATCAGGTACGCAGAGACTGAAATCCTCTGCTACCAGAAAGTTAAAACAGGCTTCCACTGTTGATGCTTTGATGATATTGCTTTGTTTGTGCCTCTGCGTGCTATTGCTGCTTCTTGATGTAGCTCAGGTTTTCCAAATACCAATGTTTTGATGAAATGAAATAATAAACCAAAGCTCGCAAGTACCAACAGTGCAAGAAGATGAAATTCAGGATCAAATCCACAACATGAAGGGCTGCAGTCAGAGGAGAAACGATTGACAATGTATCTACATTAAGGAACTCACAATCACTACAAATTTAGGAAAGGATAGTTAGAAAATATCCTACAATCATGCAAAAACTCCCCACATGGGCACCCTCTGTTTCATAGTGCCATCTAGAGATGTGCACTCGTTGTTTTGGGTCCCATAGATGCTGAGGTGGCATGGCTTGTGGCGCTGAGGTCACTGCCATGTCACATGGGATCTTCCTACTTAGCTAAGCTGACTGGGAATTGAACCCAGGACCTCTCAAAAAGAGGTGCCCCAGCCCCCTAGGGTGCAGACCACTAGGATAGCTAAGCATTCATGAAAAAATGCAGAAAAATGTATAGGCTGCGGATCAATGTGAGCGCCAGGAAATGGTGTCTATGTCCCATCAGTTGGGGGGTCAGGGTTCCACACAACATTCAAAGTTCAGTGCTTGATTTTATAGGTCAAAATGCTTTCTCATCCCCTTTTAGATAGGCCAATACTGAGATAAAAATGTAGTATGCCTCTAAACATCTCCAAGACAACTAAAGCTTACCTTTTGGCATGAAAATACACTTTTTCTACTCAATTCTCTTACCCAATCTCCATCCAAGTAGCATGTGTTGAATCGGTTTGGTGTCACACGAATATGCAGATAGGCAATATTGATTTCACATGTCCATGTGTGAATTGTTTCTAATGCACATGTTGATTTCCGGATGCCAATGCCCTCCGGTCCCAAGCAAGTAGGCACCAAGTGATGGAACCGAGTGGCATGTCCAAGGATGTCAGGGTATGAGACATATATTGCGTGTTGTCTTCTCTATGCACGTCTTTCGTTCGCGACACTCAAACCGTAGGGAGCCTAGCAATCGGGATGTAGCATACTCTAAACATGTGAGGTTTGGTGAGCTGGCCCTTCTTGATGTCTCGTATGCAAGCAGCAAATATCCCCGCCAGGCTTATTCACTTGCTGGCCATTGTGTATGATATTGCCAAGCGATAGGCACCGACGTCCGGAGTGAAGTACCAAGGCATTGCTATCATGATGATATATATATATATATATATATATATATGTCACACATGCCAGGTGTCAGGTAGTGTCTGCCATTGCCCTGACGTCACTCTCCCTACTCATGCTTAGTGATCCTCATTGCAAGTTCTTCAATTGTTCATGTGGGTGATTCATGAGGGTGGACAAGTCATGTATGCGGCCATGCCGTACTTTGTTCAGGGAGGTTCATGGAGCCTATGGTGTCATGCTTGATCCACGGTGGGAACATTTCCCATGTTGCGCACCCCCAACAGCCACCGCCGAAGCAAGAATCGGACGCCGTACGGATCACACCAGCGCACAGCCACCAGCCACCGGAAACTACACGCGGGATGGAGGGCACACCTGCACGGGGAGAACGGGCTACACGCACAGAGGAAGCCGCAGGGAACACCACCGCGTGGCGCACCACCACGCCCTCACCGCCAAGTGACGACCCCGGCCGCCACAAGGGCCACCCGACAGGCACTGGAATAGGACAAAAGCACGGCCACAGCAACCAGGGCTAGGGACCGGGACCCCCAGAGGACACGGGACCAAGGCACAGGCTGCCAGGGAGGGCAACCCCACAGACACCTACCCGACCGACCAGCCCGAGCGGCACGCCCAGGCCCCCACAGCACGAACCCAGCGAGCCACCCACACCTAACCGCACCCCCCAGCCACCACGCAGCCACACTCCGACCCGCACTCCGCACCACGACACGGGCCAGGCTGACCTCCACCGACCCACCAAGGCACAACACGGAACAGCACGGCACACCGCACCGCAGCGCGCCACAGTGCAACACGCCACAGCACGACGCGACGCGACGCGGCACAGAGCGGCACAACAAGGCACGGCTGACCCTAACCTGAAGGACTAACCAAAACAAGCCACCGCACACCCCAGAAGGCGCCGCACCAACACGCCACACACCGGCACCGCGGGCCACACACGGGGCCACCCCGCGCCTGGCAACAACGGTGGCGGACCACCCAGAAGGTTAAAACCGGCACCGCGGAGGAGAAAGGACACGGACAACCCCAGCCCCCTAACCCAGAGCCACACGAAGCCGCCTGGCGCAGCCGCCGAGCCGGCAGAGCCAGGACCTAACCAGGCAGCAAGGAGCGCCGAGCCCAACGTGTACATAGCCCACCCGACCCATGGGGCCGGGACACGGCCAAGCAGAACGCAACCGCCAACAGCAACCCGGAAGACCACACTGAATGCGGGCCAGTGCGTGCGCCAGCCCAGGGAAGGCAGAGGGAGGAACAAGCAGACCCCCCCCAAAAAAACAAAACAGGGGGGGAGGGGGGGGGGGCGAGAGAACGGCCCACAGCCACCGAACCGCCCGCCAACACCACAAGAGGCGGCCAAACCCCCCACCCAGAAGGCACCGAGGACAGGACCCCCAAAGGGGCACAGGGGGACCACCCAGCCAAAACCGGCAACACCAAGCCAGAAATAGCGGCCCACCGGGAAAAGGGACACCCAAAACGCGCAGACACACACCACAGTGGAAAAACAAAAGAGCCAGCAACACAGCCCGAAAGGGAGGGGATGGGGGGACAGGGACCACAAGGCCCGGGACAGGGACAGCCAGCGACCAACACCACAAAGCCAAAGCAAGACACGCCAAAAAAAAAAACACGCCGACAACCCAACCAAGAAGGGCGGGGCACAGCCGAGACCCGGGCCCAGCACGCACGCCCACACAGCACACCCCAGCCAGGAAAGGCGGGGAACAAGCGGGGCGCGCGCACAAACATGCACCCCCGCATAGCACCCCCAACCAGGAGGTGCAGGAGACCACGCGGCACGGGCGCAGGAGCACACACACAGCCCAACACCCCCCCAAAGGAGTGGCGGGGCGCAGCCGAAACCCAAACTACATTGTTCATCCCATTCGTATGCACATACTATCATATTTTATGTTGTTATTATCATTCAAATGCATACAATACCAACCCAAGCCCCAAACATGTGTGTGGACGGTGATAGGTGATCGAAACCCTACCTATGAACCATATGGATATTGGACCACAAACGGTGCAAAATAGGGCCAAAAACACCTCAAATGTTCATCGTTCATCCCATTCTTACGCACATACTATCATATTATATGTAGGACCTATCATACAAACGCTTACAATAACCACCTAAGCCCCAAACATGTGTGTGTACGGTGATAGGCACGCAAAAGCCTACCTATGAACCATATGGAAATGGACCACAAAAGGTGCAGAATAGGGCCAAAAACACCTCAAATGTTCATCTTTCATCCCATTCTTATGCACATACTATCATATTTTATGTAGTTCTTATCATTCAAATGCATACAATACCAACCCAAGCCCCAAACATGTGTGTGGACGGTGATAGGTGATCAAAACCCTACCTATGAACCATATGGATATTGGGCCCCATGGTGCATGAGAAAGGGATGAATAGCCTAGAATAAAGGCAAAACATCGCTTGTGATGTAGGCTTCTACCAATGGTGATGACAATTTGTTCATATATCACCTCTATACCACCTCTTACAGCCCTGTAAGGCCCTCTATATGGCCTCCATAGACCCTAAAACCATGTAAAAAAGTGGTTTTTGGGTAGAGAAGCGTGAATTTCTCCAAATCTGTGCCTGCCAATCTGGATTTTTTTAGGTCAGCAGCAAGGTATTTATCTCGGGAACACGCTCATGCCTTTACTTTGCTTCCAACTGCGAAAAGAAGTGGACTTTTTGGCGATTTTCTATTGCGCACGGCGGTCGGGAATCTGAAACTCGCGTACGCGGCAGTTGCTGACAGTTTATCTGCGGCCCCAGCTTCAGCGACAGCATAATTTTAATAAAAATTTGAGAAAACATAAAAACAACAGTACTACTGTGTACAGTTTGATATGGCGGTTCTGAAAATGCATGATTTTGAATTTTGGGAAAAAACAGCTGCTAAAATCATAGGTGAAACCCCAGCACACACGCCCACACCGCACACCAGAACCGGAAACGGCGGGCTGCAGGCAGAGCGCGCACGCAACCACGCACGTCCCATATGCAGGCCAAAACCCAAGCCATACCACGAACACCACAAACCCCAGCCGGCAAGAGAGGGACGACACCACAAACCGTACCCAAACACACCCGCCCAAGACCCCAGCCGAGAGTGGCGGGGTTACCTAAAGCCACACCCGACCGCAACCCGGACCCAAACACAAACGCCACACAACAGTAGGAAGCCCAGTGTCCACAGCCCGGGCACTGAGGCAGCCCGTGCCATGCAGCTGACCCGGCCAAAGGAGATCCGGAGACCGGGGGGAAGGCTGCATCCTAAGGCCTGCGCTGCTCTGGGACTCGAGGCGGAGCGTGCGACACCCAAGCGCCTCGGAACCCTAGTACCAATAACGTGCAGGCATGCCTGGTGAACGGGATACGCCAGGAAGTCCGGTGAACCTCTAGGGTTCCGCCCAAAGAAGGGGACGTGCGTAAGCCCGGGGCACACCCTCCTGGCGAGAAAAGCACGTCACGCCGGCGGCGATCAGCCCTCCCAGTGTTGCCCGGGCCCGCTTTGTTGGGGGCCAACAGTCAGGTCTAGCGGGATGTAAGCCGCGTCCCCTCTTCATGCACGGAGCCTCTTCCTGTTTGTCACAGGGGCGACGCCAGGGGGAACCATGGGGCCCCTCTCGACGACCGAGTGCACCTACCTACCTACCTACCTGGATACCCACGATGCTTATTCCATTTTACCGTCTTGTCGGCAAGGGTGAGGATGGGCCATGTGATGCCCAAGCGTCATGAGGAACTCAATGATTGCATTGTTTTGTATATGCTTTGTGTTTGCCAGGCACTTAATGGCCGGTATTGATGTCATTGCGTTATGCATGATCTCCAATGAGCCGATGTATCTTCTTAAGCCGTTCGATCGAGGTTGTGCTTGCATTGCACGGTGTCATTCCATGGCTTCATCTTCACTTCTGATTCTCATGTCCTTTGCCCGACAGTGTCATTACCTGTTTGCCTCTCCATGACTCTCATGTATTGATGGACTCAAGCCCATGTGGTGGACCGCGTATTCGGATTTTATTGCCAAGGGCTGCCAAGGGATGTGCTTGTGGGACATTTTTGGAAATTGGAAATTGGAAACTGGAAAGCATGGAACCTTTGGTGAGATCAACGACAATGGGCGTCACAAGAAAGAAGGTAGAAAAACCGGGATTAGGCGGTAGAGCCCGCCCAACGCCCTACGCCCAACGCCCTACGGACCTTCTTTACACTGCGCCAAAGGCCAAGCGAAGTACCGCCAAAGCAACCGCAACCGCATGACCTCCCCCTTGCCTAGTAATTGTCTATTCTCTGCCAAAAAAGGCGTTGCCGTTGGAGCAAGCCGTCGCTGGGAGCCTGTCTCAACAGAAAACTCGACGTGCAGCCACAAGAGACCATTCATGTAAACAGAGTGAGCCTTGGAGAGGCATGCAAGCGTCGTCTGTATGTTGCCACGAACGCTTGTCGGTTGGAAGGTGTGGAAGGAACGCTGCACGAACGTCACGGAAGACAGTTCAGCAACGCACCAAGTCCAAGGAACCCCTCTGTGGTTGGTTGGGAGAGGTGAACCCATTGTCATCAAAAGAGGAGTGAAGCCAAGGATCAATGGAGCAGAACTAATGGGTTGAATCGTTGGACAATGCGACCAGGCAATGAGTCCAACAAAAGACGAAATCCTTAAGAGAGCGAAGGAGATGGCAGCACCAACGATGGAGGGTGAGGTAGCGACAGTCATTAGTGGTCTCAAGTGGTGGAGATTGCTCAAGAACAGCAACCCAGCGCTGAAGGAGAGAGCGCCCCACATTTATCAGAGTCAGCGTGCTGATGCGAAGTTGACAGCAGAGGAGTGGCCTAGTTTTTTTAATGACAAGTTGTACCTTGCCCAGTTACGAGTGAAAAAAAAAGCACAACACGTGTATAACCAAGGTTAGAGTGGTTACTTTAGGAATTTTTTGGTCAACATTCGGAAGGTCTGGGCGCGCAAGGGCAGGAGGTGGGTCGGCAGGAGGCGTGGGTACCATCGTACCCAAATAACAGCAATGGTATGTGTGCCAGCAGCAAGGAAAACGGTAACACCAGCCATGTTGTGCACAGGGAGAATAGTGCCTGGACGCCTTTTTTCAAAAGAGGCGTGCCCTGTGCTCATTAAATCTAATCAGAGTTACAGCAAATAGAACAGCCAAAAAGCAGCCTCCAGCAGTGACAGCAAAGCTCAGGACAGCAAGACTAAACAGAAGGAGAACAAAGGAGGCCAGACTGATGTTGCAACCCTCGTGGAGTGGGTAACAGAAGTGTTCGTAGCAGAGGTGCACCCAAATCAGAATGAGTGTGGCTGTGTAGTGTTGATCGTAGACGGGTCAAAACCCCACATCACCCGGTCAAATATAACTGAATGCAAAGAACTTGGAGTGGAGATTGTAGTGCTGCCAGCCTTTTTCAGTGATGCCATTCAGCCACTGGACCGAACTGTTTGCAGAGCCCTGAAAAGGGCTTTCGGGCGTTTGGAGAGGGAGCGACAGAGGGGGAGGAAAGGCAAAGCTGCCAGCCCTGCCTCATTTGTTGAGTTGTGGACAAAGTGCTTTGTGGAAGCAGTGACACCCCGAAAACATACTAAGTGGTTTCAAATCTTGTGGCATCAGCCCATTTCATCCAGCGTATTTTTTGCAGCACCTGCCCCCTGCCCGGTGGAAAGCCCCCCCCACCCCGTGGAGTGCCTTGCCAGTCATGTAAGCCCTGCCCATTCTCACAGCTCGGCAAGTCCTGCCAGTCCTGCC
The DNA here is from genome assembly GCA_964036045.1 of Eutreptiella sp. 'Long Island Sound 2002'. Taxonomy (NCBI): domain Eukaryota; phylum Euglenozoa; class Euglenophyceae; order Eutreptiales; family Eutreptiaceae; genus Eutreptiella; species Eutreptiella sp. 'Long Island Sound 2002'. The sequence goes on from OZ038379.1 coordinate 59,000,178, forward strand.
AGTGGGTGCAGGAGACCCATCATGATATTGGGGTGCAGTGCAGAACGGAAGAGATCAATCTGGCCACCAAGAATCATCCATGGAACCTGCGCTTGGTGGGTTTGTGACTTCCAAGACCTTCAATGAAGCCGTCAGTCAAGCAAAGGAACCAAAAGCAAAACCAAAGGCCGCACTCAAAAGGAAACTTGGACAGCGGATCACTCGAAATGCCAGCACAAAGGCAGCCACAGACGCAGCACCAGAACCAGCTGCGAAAAGAAGAAGGCTGCAGCCCAATGCCTTCCCCTTCCCCCCCTCACAAGACCCACAAGACCCCTTTGGGGCAGGACCTCAGGACCGCACGGAGGAGGAAGATGACTTTGACTTGTATGTGACATATGACAGTGCTTTCTGATATTGTGTTCCTCAACACATGAACAATGGTCGTGAGATGACTCGGCAACAAAACAAGTCAGTCGAATTATATGTGTCATACTTGTGAGATGGGGTGTTGTGCATGTGTGACCTTTTCATGGAAATGAACAAAGAAAAACAAAGATTTTCTATTTTCAAAATGGTGGCTGTTGAAAACTTTTTTGGGCATTGAATAACGTAGAAACTGTGTTTTGCGCACCAACAACAAGTTAAATGAAAGATGCAAAACAGTACAACAATGACAAGTAGCAATGCATCGGCCATGCTACACATTTTTCAAAATTTTTATAAAAAACTGCAGAAGAAATTCCTCTTTAAAATTCATCAAAACGGGTAGTTGCACCCTCATCAAGGCACACCCGGGCACCTAAAGGGTAGGAACATCCTTACCCAGTCATAGGAAAAAAACATGATCAATAGTTGTAGACCCTAAGATATAAAGGTATTCATTAAACTATTTTTTTGTGAAACTTTTTAATTTACATGTCGTGGTATAGAAATTGGTCAGTGGTATAGTTATCCATCAGTTTACCTTACCATACTGTAGCATATCATACCATACCATACCATATCATACCATACCATAACATACCATTCCATACCATACCATACCATACCATACCATACCATACCATACCATACCATACCATACCATACCATACCATACCATACCATACCATACCATACCATACCATACCATACCATACCATACCATACCATACCGCGCTAACCCGCAGGCAGAAGACCCTCCTGCGGGGCCCGGAGTCCCCGCCCCCGCCGCCGCCCCCGCACCCCCCAACGCTTCGCAACCCTTGTCCCAGCTTCCCCCCCGTCCCCAGCCCCTGCAGCCGGCCGCACCACCCCCGTCAGACTAGGAACACTCTTCCAGGCTGGCCCTACCCCGAGCTCCCAGGACACGCTGACCTTACTCGACGGCCTCTCCTCCGTTCCCGAGGCCGACGCCCACCACACGGTCATGTGCAGTGTGGCTATGGGCAAGAACTGCCACCTGCCCCCCAGGACCGTGCAGCACCTCTCGGTCTCCACGTCCACCGCCAGCCTGGTGCTCACCGCCAAGGGTGCCTGGCACTCTTGCCCCGACCTCCACAAGCCCACCCTCCGCCTCCACCTCAACAAGCTCCTCACCCTGGTCTCCCAACGGTACGGAGCCGCCGCCTCCTCTGCGGCCTCCCTGCCTGCCCTCCAGGCCATCCAGCCCCTCATCACAGCCGCTCAGGCCCATGCCCACACTTCCTGGCTGACAGCGGCCTTCACCATCGCCAGCGCCCCCTCCTTCCCCATAGAGGCCTACCAGGACCTCCAACACGTCTCCTCCGCCAACACCCTCCGCGCGGCCATCGCACGGCTGTGTGGCCGTCTATCCGACCCGGCCCAGTTCCAGGAACTCATCTCCTACACCAAAGCTGCCCTCCCCCCCCGCTTGACGGCGGACCTGGACTGGTGCACCCTTGGCTCCTCCGCACCGCCAGCGCCCTCCCTGCAAGCCCCTGGCGCCGCCACCCCGCCCGCGCCACTCTCCGCCCCACCCCTCCTCGGCCAGCCCCCCCTCGAGGGTGCCCTCGCGCCCTCCGCCACTGGCGCCACCCCCGCCTCCTCGGTCCCCACCTTCGCCCCCGTCGGCTCCTCGCCAACCACCACCGGCATCGTCCGCGTCTCAGGCCTCCGCCTAGGCCCACACCCCTCCATGGCAGTCACCCGCACCCACAACCTGCAGACCGTCGTGTACGTCACTGACGCCGACGCCCGCCGCGGACACGTGTTCGCCTCCATCGCCCCCGCCCTGCACACCTTCCTCTTCGCCTCGCTGCCCACGCGCGTCATCCAGCACGACGAGGGCTGGTCCCTTACGGTCCAGGGCAGACGGGACGATGGGCAACCTTGGCATGCCCCCGCCGCCACACTCAACACCACCCCCTCCCACCGCCCGCCCGTCCCGGGCAACCCTCAGCCCCGTCCCGCCAAACGCAGCCGCCAGCAATCACCCCCCCGTTACTCCCCCCGACGCTCCCCACGGCACCATGGCCGCACAGCGCCCTCGGCACCCACGTCAGGCAGGGCAGTCCGCGGCGCCATGTTCCCCAGCGCCCGCGGACACAACTGACTCGCCCTGCCGGAGACTCTCCCCGCCCCCAGCGCTCCGGACCTCCCAACCCTGGCCTGGGCGACCTTCCTCGCCTCCCACTTCCCCCGCCCACTCGGCGCCCAACGCGCCGGGGCTGACCTCCTCTCCGGCCCGGAGCCCCGTCCCCAATCCCACGCCCGTGGGACCCCCCCCCGCGCACCCGCTACACCACCGGCCTCCGCCCCCCGTATATGCCTTCACTGCGGCACGCTGCGGCGCCCGGCCCTCACGCACTGCCCCGTGTGCACACACTCAGCTGACCTTCTCCCCCTTGGCCTTTCCCCGGCCGCCAACCTCCCCCCAGGCCCCCTCCGAGACCTCCTGCACGCCGCCCAGGTCTCCACGTCGCTACCCCCCTCGCTCCTCGCCTCCGCCCTCCCCACAGTGTGCGGTTGGCTCGCCTCCTTCCCCCGCCAGCGCCGTGACCCCTCCTTCTGAATCACCCCTCCCCTGCACGTGGACGCCAAGTGGACCGCCTTCTGGGACACCGCCCACTTGCCGTCAACACCCCTCCCCCCGTCCCCAGCGTACACTTGCTCGTCAGGCCCGACCTCAGCGTGCGCGCTACACCCCGCCCTCCCCGACGCCCGACTCGTCACCTCCTCGGCTTGCTGCGACTGTGGACGCCCCACGCGTCACCCCGCCTTCGTCGACCTCCCCGCATCGCCAACCGACCACTGGCCTCACTCCTTCTGCACCTCCGCGCACAAAGCCCCGCCCGTGTGCACTCGTGACACCGCCGCCCGCTGTGTGGTCGCCTTCAAGGGCATGCTACTGCCCGGGGCTGTCCCCGTCTCCGCCATCCCCTGGGCTACCCCCTGCGCCCCCCCTCCCGACCGCCTCCTCCAGCCGACCCCCGCCTTCGTCCTCTCCCTCCCCGACCCCCGTGACCAGGCGTCCACCCAGCTCCGCGACACAGCCCTCACCTTTCTCACGCACGAGTGGGGCGGCATCGCCGGCCAAGTCTCCCTCGCCCGCACCTGGCTCGAGGCCCTGTCCCCCGACGTGGTCGCCGAGCAGGAACTCTGGGACTTGGCCGCGGCCCGCCCCTCCCTCCCACCGCGGTACGAGGCCCACTACAGCACCGCATCCGGCCAGGGCTCAGGCCTCCGCACGGCCTGGCTCCGGTCCTTCTGCGCCCCCTCCTAGCCCGCCGACCTCGTCTACGACAGCCCGCACTGGATTGCCTCCACGGTCCCCCTCTCGCTAGGGGGCCGTGCCCTCCTGTTCAACGCCCACCTCCCTCCACGCCTCTCGTACTCCGAGTGGGTTTCCGAGGTCAAGCTCATGAACCACCTGCGCTCCTGCATACGTCCCGACCTGTGCGTCCTCCTGGGCGACCTCAACAGCACGGGAGCCCCAGGCACCCCCCTGGCCTCCGCGCTCGGGGCCCTAGGCCCGCTCTTGGCCTGGCACCGCCTGGTCCCCCCAGCCACTCCCAAAAACTTCACCACCCGCCACGGCTGCCCCCGGTCCACCGCCATTGACCACCTCTTCGCCACCGGTCCCATCGCCTCCCACACTCACCACGTCCTCCCCTGCCACACCTGACACGCTAAGGTGCTGGCGCAGGTCACCCTGCACCACTGCTCCTGGGACGCCCACTCGTGGCGTCTGTTCCGATGGCGCCTGGCAACTATCGAGGACATGGACTCCCTCTCAGCCGCCCTTGACCTGGCGTGGGGCTGGCTCTCCCTTACCCCCTCCCTCCCCGACCACTACATCGCCGCCCACCACTACCTCGCGCACCAGCTGCTCCCGCACCCTGCTGACACCCCCAAACTACTACAGTCCCTGGCCCGGTTCACCTTTCCCCTCTCCACACATGACCTCGCCGCCCAGTCCTCTGCCCTCCAGGAGGCATCGGCCGCCCGCGGCTACGTCTCTCGCGCTGCCGTCCTCTCCTCCCCCTCCATCACCTCCGCCACTCGCACAGTCCTCCGGCTGCCCTCCCCTCCCCTGGAACCGTTCCACGGCATTCTTTCACTCCCGGGGGCCACCCTCGCGAGCTGCGAGGAACGGCTCGCCGAGGTCACGGCCCAGTCCCGATCCCAGACGGCCAACCGGCACGTCTCCATGGACCACGCCTTCTTCGCCGCCCGCTGCACCCCGGACCCCTGGCTCCCCCTCCTACACCCGCCCACCGACCTCACTCTCCCCCTACTCCGCGACGCCCTCCGCGCGAACGCGCGACCAGAATCACCCGCCTCCCTCCGGGCGTACGCCCTAACCCGCCAGTCCCCCCCCCTCATCACCACCGCCTCCCTCGCCAACCGCCGCATGGGCAAGCGCTCCCTCGCCGTGTCCACTGACAACGTGGCACGCGCAGCGCTCTTCCGCAGCGGCGGAGGCGTCCACCTCGGATTGCTGCACCTCCTCCTCCAGCTCGAATCCGGCACCCCGGGCGTCTCCAACGAGACCGTCCGCTACGGCCTCTACAAGGGGAAACCCACCAAGCCACTCCCCCGGCACCTCACAAGCTCCTTCCGCCCCGTCGACATCTAGTCGGGCGTCTCCGGCGCAGCATCCGGCATCGCCACGACCCGCCTAGCCGCCGATCTCGAGCTCACCTCCACCTACACCCCCGCCTCCTTGGCCTACCGCCCAGGCCACTCCGCCCTCGGCCTTGCCCTCGTGGCCCGCGCCGCCGCCTACACAGCCCTCTCCACCCACGGCACCTGCGCCATCTGCGACTGGGACAAGTCTGACGCGTACCTCAGGGTACTGCGCCAGGACAACTCCCGCCTCTGCTCCCGCCTCCGCGCCACGTGGGAATTTGGCCCCTGGGCAGACGGCTTCTACAGCCGCCTGGTCATCCGCGTGGCCACCCGCGAAGGGTTCGCCCACCCCTTCAGTACCGAGGAGGGGGGCAACCAAGGCGACGGGTTCGCCCAACTCCATCACCAGGCCCCCAGCCTGGTCATCACCAGGGCCATGCGCCCCAACACCTCCATCACCCTCCCCCTCGCCATCCCGGGCCGCTCAGCTTCCCTCCCCGCCACCCACCTCTCGTACAGCAACGACTGCCGTTTCATCACCCCCTCCCTCACGGACGTGGCAGCCATGGCCACTGACTGCCGCGAGTGCTCTTGCTGCATCGGCCGCATCATACACCCCGACAAGCAGGAGTTCTCCCACATCGACTCCCGCCCAGGCCGGCCCACCCTCGTCACAGCCGACGTCCCGCAGCACACCGGCGACACCACCACTGCCCCCCCGGAAGTCATCGGCATCCCCATCCTCCCCGAGCTCCCCCTCCTCCGTGTCATCAACAAGTCCCGCGCATCCCTCGACCGGGCGCGCAGGGCCAGCCGCAACCGTGAGGCCTGCCCCATACTCCAGCTCCGCTCCCTGCACGCCTTCATCCTCTCCCCCCTCGACTACGTCACCTCGGGCGTCCTCGCCCCCCCCCCCTCCCTCCGCCCTCGTCAGACCGCCATCAACAATGCATACCGCCAGGCCTTCCGTCTGCCCCCCTGGGCACACTCGGCCTTCTTCCACCTCCCCCTCCAGCAGGGCGGTCCCGGCGCCCCCCTCCTAGCATACTGGGCCCCCCTCAACCTCCTCCGCACTTACCTCGGCGCCTCTTGGGGCCCCAACACCCTCGGAGTAGCTGCCACGGCGTCCCTCATCTCCCCACGCCGCCCCACCCCCTGGCTCACCGAAGGTCCCGCCCTGGCACAGGCGCTCGCGCCCCTTGACATCACCGTCCACCTCCTCCCCTCCCCCCACGTACGCCCCGCCCCGCAGCACCACACCGGCTCGCTGGCCCCCCTCCGCTCCCTCCCCTATGTCGTGGTCGCATGCGACGGCAGCCAAGAGGGCACCCGCCTCGGCGCCGGCTTCCTCCTCTGGCACCCCCACGGCGGCACTCTCTACCGCGGCTGGCTCGGCCTCCACGCCCTCGCCGACCACTCCACCGACGCAGAGTGGATGGCCAAAATAGCCGCCATGTTCGCCCTCCGCGGCTGATCCGGCGAAGCCCTCTTCGCCTCAGACTCCACCGCCTCCCAACTCTGCGACCTCACCCGCGGCCCGCCCCCCTCCTCCGCCCTCTCCATCCCGTACCGGGCGGCCCTCCTCTCCGCCTCCTTTGGCATGCACGAGGCCTGGCTCTCCGCGCAATACGACTCCGGCTCCGCCAGCCACCTCGCCACCCTCAACGCCGAAGCCGACAGCCTAGCCCGCCGCGGGCTCCGCGCCGCCTCCCCGTGGACCCTCCCCTGGTCCGCACTCTTCCACGGCCGCATCCTGGCGCTCCATGAAGGCGCAATCTTCCTTGGCCCCGCGCGCGCCGCAGAGGTAGCGTATGCGGCCACCACCACCCGCACCCACGCGCTGCACCTCCGGCCCCTGCCCCCAGGCTGGTCCTCCCACCTACTCCGCCTCGCGTATGAACGCGCCGAGATCCCGGCGCTGGCCCTCCACCGCATCATGCACCTCCGGCTACTGCACTCCCAGGACCACCACCCCCCGGCTACGGATGCGTGACGTGCCCCTTCTGTCACCGCCCCTACCCGGACTCCGCCGCCCACCTCCAGTACCACTGCCCCCCCCACTACGCCCTGCAGTTACTCCTCGCGTGGCGCCTGTTCACGCACCCGCCCATCCTGGCAGCCACTGCCAGCCACTCCCCCCGCCTCTTCACCCCTTTAGAGCTCTGCACGGCCACCACCGCAGTGTACCTCTCCGAGCACCTCCCAGCCCCCCCTGCGACCCAGCCCCCCGACGCAGTTGGGGTTCAGTCTGCTTGGCATGTGGCACTCCTCCTCGCCCCACGGCGCCCCCCCTCTGCTGGACAGCGCCAGCCGGGAGGAACTCCTCCGCGAGCTCCTCTCCACCCTCAGCACAACGCACACGTCGCTAGCGTCACTCCTCCGCCGTGCCCCCTCCCACGTCACCGCCCCGCCCCCCCTCCCTCCCGCCGCACGTCCCCACGCCGCCCGGCACCCAGCCCCACACACTGCGCCACAGCATCGCCCTAGTCTGGCTCCTCCGTTATTGCGCCACTTGGCGCCTCACAGTGGAACGCCGGCCTGTGGTCCCGCTCCCCCCGGCGCCACTCCCGGGGCCGCACCCGGCCGACGTCGTGTTCGCCCTCACGTCGCGGGCCGCGGACATCCTCCCACTCCTCGCCGCCACCCCCCCCGGGCAACGCATACTGCTTGCCGCCAACCCCTCGGTCCTCAGTGAAGTCCTCATCGGGCACGCCGATGCCCTGCACGTGCGCCCGCTGCTGCCCGACCTGCACATTGCGTACGCCCCCGGCACGCCCGTCGACCCCTCCGTGTGGGACTCTCAGTGAGGCCACCGGCCATCGGCCGGCCCGCACGCACCGCCCCGCGCTCGCCTCGGGCACTCGTGCCCGTGGACGCCGCTACCCACGCGCCCGGCCCCGGCCTCAGCCCCCGAGCAGCGCTTCCTGCCAGCTGCAGGTCCCACGGCCCGCAGGGGGCCCCCGACAGGCACGCCGACACCCTTGCGCGTGCGCCCCCCGCAGCTTGGCTTGCACGGCGCGCTCTCCCCCGGCACGCCCTCTGACCCCACAGTGGGGGCTACTGGGGCCTCTGCCGACCACCGGCTGGGCCGCACGCGCCTCCCAGCGACCGCCACGGGCCCCGCACCCGCTCGGCCGCCCGCCGCTACCCATGCGCCCGGCCCCGGCCTCAGCCCCCAGGCAACGCAACTTGCTCACCGCACGTCCCTCGGCCCGCAGAGGGGCCCGCACCAGGCACGCCGATGCCCTTGCGCACGCGCCCTCCCCCGGCACGCCCACCGACCCTACTGTTTGGGGCGCTCAGGGCCACTGCCGACCGCCGGCTGGACCGCCCGCACCCCCCCGCGACCGCCACGGGCCCCGCACCCGCATGGCGCCGCGTCCGACCCGGCCGCCCGCCGCTACCCATGCGCCCGGCCCGGGCCTCGACCCCCCGCCGGCTGTGCCGCGCAGCCTCCCGTAAGCAGGACACAGGGACAGGCACTAGGGGACAGAAGCTGAACCAAACACGACACGCCAGCAACTGTAAACCAATGTTCGTGCTCTTGTGCTCCCGCCCTTGTGCCCTCCCTCCCCCATGACCGACACGCGCGCGCGCCCGCACTACCGGGGACGAGGCGGCCACACCACAGCTCCAGCAAAGGTGACTAGGCGCCGGCAGACAGCAACTCCCAGGCCTCCCCTCGCCCCCGTAGAAGGCTAGAAGCACGGGCCAGCGCCCCCGGCCACGCCACGGCCGCACACGAGGAACGGCCACCTCGGCGGGATGTTCGGGCAAGGCGCGGAATGTCCGTGGACCCGGGCGTGCCTTCCCCACTCCAAGGTCACCGCCCCACCCTCCACCCCCACCACACCCGCTTCGCACAGGACGAGTAACTCTCCCCCCGCGAGACGGGGGAGGGCTCCAGGGTGACTTCCACAGGTGGCCCCACCCTCCTCCACGCGCGCCCCCCCCCCGCTGCACTCCACGGCGGCCCCCCCCCCTCCTCGGTCGTTGTCGGCACACGCCCGGCCAGCGTGACGCCGGCCGTCTGCTCCCTTGCGCCCTGCCCAGGGAGAGCGTGTCTGGCAATTTCTCCCGCCGGCACGTGCTGGGTGCCTTCACAACAACAACAACAACAACAACAACAACATACCATACCATACCATACCATACCATACCATCAAGCGGAGTCCCCCCCGGCGAATCCGAGGTTCTACCGCGAAGGGGCCCACGAGGCCAGGGGACGCCACCGGGTTTTTTCGGCCAAGCCGGACGGAGATCCCACCGGCGACCCCCCCCTGTGGGAGGGGACACAGAACAACCGCCAGCCCCCCCCCCCCCCCTCAGCCCCCTCCCCCCCCCAAAAAAATGGACTCCGGCGCGGAGGGCTATAGTCCCATGCCGCGCGGCCATGAAATGACATGGCCCTACACCGGGCGGGACATGCCCAGCCCCCCACCTCCCGCGAGGGCTCAACTGCCGACTTCGCCCAGCCCCGACCGCGCACTTGCCGCAGACGGCCGCTCGGTGACGCTCGGCGGCAGAGCGCACCAGCCCCCCTCACTCCGAGCGCGCACACACACGAGCACACGCCCATCCCAGCCTCCCCCCCCCTGGTCCTCCCCGCCCATGCCTCTCACCCTTTTTCGCAGGTCGTTGACGCCGTTGGAACGCCTCAGGAGAGGGGAGCGCCCCCCCCCCTCGGTGGCCAGCAACTACGGTTCCCCTTCCCCTCCACCTGCCCCCTACCCGAACTCCTGGCCCCTGCCCTTGCCCCTCCCCTAAGCCCACACCGTCTCTTCTCTTCCACACCCAGCCTCTCTCTCAGGACTACCGCACCAACGAGGCGCACCCTACCGGGCAGCGGCCGGTTGCCACCCGTGCGATGTCAGGACCCCCCACCCACGGCGAGGGTTCCACGTCTTGACGCCCGCGCCCCCTGCAGGAGCAGGTTCGGAGGCGCTGATCATTGAGGATTGGGAAGCCGACCCCCCGCGGTGACTGGTGGTTCCCTCTCCCTCCCCCCCCCCCCCTTTGCACCGCCGCCTGCGGGTGCCCGTTCATGGGTGAACAGCACCACGGCGCAAGGCACTGTGGAGCGTGGAGCGCCGTGCCGCTCCCTTCCTGGCCCCGCACACCGAGGCCGCACCAGCGGTGCTCTGCGGGCCCCACAGGAACCCCCACACGCCAGGGCCGCACCAGCTCTGCTGTACAGGCCCCACAGGAACCCCCGCACGCCAGGGCCGCACCAGCTCTGCTGTACAGGCCCCACAGGAACCCCCGCACGCCAGGGCCGCAACAGCAGTGCTGTGCAGGCCCCACAGGAACCCCCGCACGCCAGGGCCGCACCACCTGTGCTGTGCAGGCCCCACAGGAACCCCCGCACCCCAAGGCCGCACCAGCTGTGCTGTGAAGGCCCCACAGGAACCCCCGCACGCCAGGCCGCACCAGCTGTGCTGTGCAGGCCCCACAGGACCCCGCACGCCAGGGCCACACTAGCAGTGTTGTGCAGGCCCCACAGGAACTCCCGCACGCCAGGGCCGCACCAGCTGTGCTGTGCAGGCCCCACAGGAACCCCCGCACCCCACGGCCGCATCAGCTGTGCAGTGCAGGCCCCACAGGAACCCCCACACGCCAGGGCCGCACCAGCTGTGCTGTGCAGGCCCCACAGGAAACGAGCAGCGCCCCTCCGCGCCCGCCCTCGTGCGGTTCAGGGGCACGCAGGCAGATCGCCCCCTCCCCTGTCGTGGGGGAGAGGCGGCCGGAAACAAAGGGAATCGGGGCCCCGCACGTCCCCGAACAGGTGGTCCCTCCAGCCAGCCCCCCATCCCGCCTCCGTCTCGCACAGGTCGGGTCACCCTCCCCCCTGCAGCGGGGGAGGGCTCCAGGGTAACACACACAGGTGGCTCCTCCCTCCTCCTCGCGCGCGCACCCCCCCCCCCGACATGCCCCCCCCCCCCCCCCCCCCCCCTCGGTCGTCGTCGGCGCCCGCCCGGCCAGCGTAGCGCCGGCCGACTGCTCCCTTGCGCCCTGCCCAGGGAGAGCGTGTCTCGCAAAGTCTCCCGCCGGCACGTGCAGGGTGCCTCAACAACAACAACAACAACAACATACCCTACCATCCTATACCATACCATACCATACCATACCATACCATACCATACCATACCATACCATGCCATACCATGCCATGCCATACTATACTACATTCATGATCTCCTGGAAGGTTTGCATCCCAATACATGCGTTCATACAATATATGTTCACATTCTGCAGCTTTTGTAGTCTGCCAAAAGTAGTTCCAAGTTCCACGGTCCTTGCTCAGACCTTGTTCCGAAGCTGGTTTTCCTACTCACTTCTGCATTGCATTTTGCCACTTACGTGCCTGTGCTACAATGCCTAACAGCCATAATGATCAATTCTTGAGAACCATGTATCCCAACAGATCCGTTCGTACATTAGATGGTCATTCTCTACAGCTTTTGTAGTCTGCATAGTCAGTCCCAAGTTCCAGATTCCTTGCTCAGACTTTGTTCAGAAATATTATCCGTTGCACAAAGACGAATGGTTTCGCCTCTTAGACTTTGTTTTCAAGCACTACTCAGAGGGTGCACAATTTTCCCCATAACTTCGTGCTCAAATTTTGCTCTTCAGAAAATGGTCAACATTGGCGGACTAGGGTGCACACAGGCAAAGATGCAGGATCTGTATTTGTTTGAGTCATGACCAAAAAAACTATGGCAGATCAACCTGTGTGCTGCAACAGCACGTTCTGAAAATGTTGAGTCACTAGCACTATGGCATCCAGCGGTCTTTTTGGCATTCTTTGCTATTCTTTTGCTTCATGCCTTGTTTTCCGGGGTTTGCTAAGAAATGTGCATGATTCATTCATGGGTACCCCAAAGACTTGCAGTTTTGCCTGTTCTCCCCAACCCCAGCTTTGCGTTCTTTTAATTTCACCGACATATTACCTTTTGGATCGCCATCTAGAAAACAGAATTCTGATTCTTTCTGCTCTTGTAAACATGCGAATGACTTTACTTTTTCTTTTGGATTTTTGGTTTTGTTGGGATCTGCTTTTTTTTGTGAGGAAGCTTTTTTTAGATGCGAAATCTTTGGTTGTTTTTTTCCTGCTTCTTCTCATTTGCTAGCTGTTTTTGCTCACCTTTTTTTTTTTTGGTGATGTGACTCAAATTCTAGCAGTTTTAGCTAAAATTTTAGCACACATGAAAAAAAGATTGGGCATCTAAACAAAAAGTCGAAAAAATTGAAAAACGTCGGACAGCCCATACCACAACTTGGGGAATGCCACGCAAACGATCCCAAAACGGGGGGGGGGGCAAACGACGCCCGCACCTGCACTTCATCAGACAGCCTCTGCTCTGGGGATACTTGTCAGAGGATGCTTACCCTTGGAAACTGGCAATTCGTTTGCAGCAGTAGTGTGAGGCCTGGTCAATGCGACTTTGTGCCCTCAAACAGTGAAGCTTCTGGCAAGATGCCATGAATGGGGGATGGTCCACCAGTGATACTGAGGGCTTGGGAGAGATGGTGCACAACGCCTATGAGGACATAAGTGCATTCTTTTGTCATGAAGTGCACGCCCCGAGCCGATACCAGATATGTATGTACTTTGCCACCATAGCCCGCCCCCCGGGTAAATTCCAAAACCCACCAACCGACATAAGCAGCGATTGCAGTGCCTCCGGTCACCAATTTTGGGATTTCACCAGGGGTGGCTGTCCAGCAAACACGCAGATTTTTGATTTGCCGCAACAGAAGGCTAGGCAGAAAGCAATGCATTTTTGGTCGTTTGAACTTGAACAACAAAGGAAGACTTGCCACGGTGCTGTGGTGAATGCTGTGCAGACTTCGAGTTGTCAAAACATTTACAGAGAACTGCGAAGGGTTCATTTTAAACCACGTTCAGATGGGGGACAAGATCCGGCAGGTCAGCCACTTAACTTTTTAGTGCAGCATACTCCAAGATAGGAACCACTGGTTGCTCGGGGATAGCTCAGAGTGCACAAAGAAAGAGGGCCCCTGATCGTGATTGTCGTCGTACAAAGGCAAAAAGAAAAAAATGCCCATTTTGCATATCTCAGAATGCAGTCGACTCGCAAGAGCAAAGTATTAGTTTCGCGGAGTGAAGCTGTTCCAAACTCTTAAATGCAGGCGATAGCCAGGGACCACGCCATGAGTGCTCTTACAGGTTCCCACGGTTCCTTTCCGTGACGTCACCAATAGATTTGTGAGCATCAGTCCACTCGCAGTGGAAAACACCCGTTTTATCGGTACGCTCATAAGAATGCCCTCCAAAGAAATCACGCTGTGCCTGGGTCAAGTTAGCGGGCAGGCTCCCCCGCCTGTAGGAATCGTAATAGGCCAGCGCTCCAGACAGCGCAGGGGCTGCAATTCCACTAGTAACAGCCAAAGTGATGACGCGACGCCAGGAGGCCGTGCGCTGGTTCAGCATTTTGGCAAACTCGGAATCTACCATAAGGTTTGGGAGTTCAGGGTTTTTCTTGAAGGCCTGCTTGATATCTTCCAGAAATCTTGCCCGAATAATGCACCCTCCTTTCCAAATACGGGCGCATTCTGCAAGGTTGATGTCCCACCCAAGCTCTTTGCCAGCTGCTCGAATGAGGTTCATGCCTTGGGCGTAACTGACAACTTTCGAACAATACAGGGCGGCTTTGACGTCTTCGACCAACTGCGCTTTGTCGACCGCAGGCTTCTCGGTTGGTCCCTTCAGGATAGGCTCAGCTGCCATACGCTCTTCTTTGCGACCAGAAATGTATCGGGCGTCCAGCGCTGCCGCCATAACCCCGGCAGGACAGTTGTGTTCTGCAGCTTCTTGGATAGTCCAGCGACCCGTTCCCTTCATGCCTGTTTTGTCTAATATGTAGTCGACCAACTCCCCTTCTGCGCCAGTATCATCCTTACGTCCAAAAATGACACCTGTAATCTCAATGAGAAAGCTCTCGAGCTCCGAAGAATTCCAGTCAGTGAAGGTCTTCGCGAGCTCTGCGTTCGTCAAACATCCAATGTTCTTCAGCAGATCATAGGATTCGGCGATCATCTGCATATCACCATATTCAATACCGTTGTGCACCATTTTCACGTAGTTCCCACTCCCGATTCCCCCAATATTGAAAGTGCAAGGTCCGTCGTCCACTTGAGCAGCACACTTCGTGATGATTGGCTCCATCATATCATAGGAGCCAGGAGGCCCGCCAGGCATCAGCGATGGTCCTTTGCGGGCGCCCTCTTCTCCTCCTGAAATGCCCATTCCCATGAACATGATACCCTTGGGAGACAAAGCTTCAGCACGGCGCTGTGAGTTTTTGTACCACTCATTTCCGCCGTCCACCAGCAAATCACCCGCTTCCATGTGGCAGCTCAGACTCTCGATTGTTGCATCCACAGGCTTACCAGCTTGCACAAGAATTACGATCCTCCTGGGTTTTTTGATGGCTTGCACAAACTCCTTGGCATCTTTAAAGCCGCTCAATGGCAGATTCCCTTCTTGCTTGGCACGCTGCACCGTGGCGTCAACTTTGTCAGGAGACCGGTTGCTTACCGCAACGTGGAACCCGTGCTCTGCCATATTGAGGGCGAAATTCTGGCCCATTACAGCTAGGCCAAACAGACCGACGTCGCAGGACATATTGCTCTGTGGATAAACAAGTTGGCTTTTCTGTATCCGTGCAAGATTAAGGTTGCTGTCAAGCACAAAAGCCTGCTATCACCGAGTGTGTGCAAAAGGGGGAGAGTGTTTCAACTGTCAATAAACGTAGCGTTTTCGACCCTATTCTGGTGCTCAATCTGTGGCACAGGCAATTTGATAAACAAATATCGATTTAGGAGACCCTTGTTCCTTGTTGCCGTCTCGTCCACCTGCTGGTCCCCTGGGAAGTCATCTTGAGAGTTGCTGACACCCCTAACGGAGGGAATCGCTTAGGACTGCGATGCAGGATTTGCCCTTGGTAGAAGGGCAGGGACCGGAGCACCAAGAGCTTGAAGACTGACTCTATGTTGCCGGCTTGTTGGGATTTTTGTTGCCGGCAGTTGGCGGTTAGTCCTGTCCAAAACATTATCTTCACCGCCAGCCTGCCAATTTATTTGGATTTTATCAATTATTTGGACATTTGTATCACTTTTCAAGTGTTACAGATTTACTGGTATACTCAAATCCGCGTGGTGCGAAGTTTAATTTTACATCATGAATTTCGTCGTTGACAACTCTTGGTCTACCCTGATTTCGGATGACGAGAACATCCGCAACGTGGCCTGGTCAGCGTTCGTAGGAAACCTCAAAACCTACGTTCGCTTGGTACCCCAAGAAGTTAGGGGCGCCGTGGTTGAGAAGGGCAAGCAATGGAATGGGGCCGGTTATGGCCAAGGGTCATTGGGACGCCTTATCTACGAATTATCTGGTGAATGCGTTTTGTCCGTAAGCTTTGATGAGTATCGCAACGTAGTGCTCGTAGCGCTTGCTCTTTATTGGACTTTACCCACTATGCCATTGGTGCTAAAAGGGTCGGCCAAAGCAGCGGCTTTTGCAATTTGTAAGGTCAACCTCTTGGTGCTCCGTCCCCTCCTCTTCCCTTCCTCCCTCGTCTCGGTTGCTGGAGGGAGTACGAGGGTAATTTGCCAAATGGCGGGTCGAAACGACCCGTCCTTGACAGTCGCAAGGATTTCCCTTTGAATTTGTGGTCTTTTTTGGATTTTTTTTGTAGACCTGTAGATTGGGACCAAGGCTACTCATCTATATACCAATTTCCAGATGTGGTGCAAGGTTGCCTGTTTTACAGGCGCCAGAAGTTGAGACCTTCAGCAATGGGATCAAAATTTCGGGAATGGCTAAGGGAAAACCCCGCTAGCTTGGACTGAAGCGCGAAAATTTCGGGAATGGCTAAGGGGAAACCCCGCTAACTTGGACTGTAGCGCGACGCGCAGAGTTTTGAGATTTTCTCGAAATTATTGGCAGATGAAAGGTTGAGACGCGGGGTTTGTCTTTTTCAGGTATCTGTTTACCAGCGCAGCTATTTGTAATGTCGTCGAGTCGTCGATTTCGTAGTGTAATTTGGTCAAACTTTCAGACACTCAGAGGACCACCTTTTGTGCCACTGTTTGCATTCGAAGTGGTGTTTTTTGCATTGGACAGCTTGCAGCCGTCTAGTCATGTCGAAATCGTGCTTTCAGCTGTCTTTGGGTTGGTCCTATGTTGTACCTATTGGGGGCTTGTTTCGTTAAAGTGAAACTTTGGTCATTATTGGTCATGTGCCCTGGACATGCAATGTCCTTGAGATATGATGGGTTGGATTCGGACACGTCCCATGTTTCGAGTTTAGAAGTTCGTTTTTGGGTGTGTGGCCAACGGGTGACGTAAGTGTTATGGGTTTCACTCGCGGTTAGGATCCCTTTCCATAGGTCACAAGTTGGTTGTTCGCCCGTTGAGGTGTTTGCACCATTTCGGCACATGTTGGTTGGGAGGGAGATCTGCAATTGTGAAGATTGTTTGCCTCTGCCACCAAAATGTGCCTTGCACCTGCCCGCACAAGGTAAGTCATGGTCAGTCAACACAGTTCTAAGTGCTTATGACGTTTACATCACTAGGCGGGCTTGGAAATATGTTGTAATTATAGCATTTGTTGGTTGCCGGTCATCAAGGGTGGCGAATTGGTGTGGTACAATCTTGAGATGACCAAATTTTGCTTCAACTTTGGCTGCAAAACCTCTAGAAGCAGAGAAATACACATCACTCATTGATATACGCTTTGGAGTGGTCTCACGGCACTCTTGTGGTGCTTCGGTACATGGGTGGCACACTATGAGGCGGTGTTGTGGTGCTACAAACCAAATGGGTGCCAACCTTGCTTGGTCGCCATTTTTGTTTGATACCTTTCCTTGTTATGGAAAGGGGCATCCATCATATATCGCACGAAGTCGCCCCCCCCTACCTTGGAGGTAGGGGGGGGGGTAGGGGGGGGGTTGGGAGGGGGGTAGGGGGGGGTAGGGGGGGGGTTGGGGGGGTAGGGGGGGGGTGGGGGGGGGAGGTAGGGGGGGGAGGTAGGGAGGGGAGGTAGGGGGGGGAGGTAGGGGGGGGGGTAGGGGGGGGGTCGAGAAGGTAGGGGGGGGTATGGGGGCGGAAGGCGGTGCACACACAAGGCGGAACACACAAAAGGCGGCTTGTGGCCACCGCAGGAGTCTTGTTATTTAAGGGGCCACAGGCAAGGCGGTGCACACAGAAGGCGGTGCACACACAAGGCGGAACACACAAAAGGCGGTCTGTGGCCACCGCAGGAGTCTTGTTATTTAAGGGGCCACAGGCAAGGCGGTACACACAGAAGGCGGTGCACACACAAGGTGGAACACACAAAAGGCGGAACACACAAAAGGCGGCCTGTAGCCACAGCAGGAGTCTTGCTATTTAAGGGGCCACAGGAAAGGCGGTACACACAAAAGGCGGTGCACACACAAGGCGGAATACACAAAAGGCGGTCTGTAGCCACCGCAGGAGTCTTGTTATTTGAGGGGCCACAGGCAAGGCGGTACACACAGAAGGCGGTGCACACACAAGGCGGAACACACAAAAGGCTGTCTGTGGCTACCGCAGGAGTCATGTTATTTAAGGGGGGTGCGGGGGCTGGCCCCCGCGTCGAGCGAAGCGAGCCGTCTGTCGAGCGAAGCGAGCCGAAGGTAGGGGGGGGAGGTAGGGGGGGGGGTAGGGGGGGGAGGTAGGGGGGGGGGTAGGGGGGGGGTAGGGGGGGGGTTGGGGGGGGGTAGGGGGGGGTAGGGGGGGGTAGGGTGGGGGTAGGGGGGGGTAGGGGGGGGGTAGGTGGGGGGGGGGAGGTAGGGGGGGCGACTTCGTGCACAAGCTTTCCAAAGGTGCACAGTGTCCTTACTTTGTGTTCCCAAACACTTGTTGACACCAAGAAGTAGCCACCCAAAAGGGTGTCACTTTTCTACCCCTCCACCGTTAGGCTAAGGTCTGACCGTCCCTAGGGCCATGACGGATCGGGACTGTTCTTTTTGTATTAAGAAGGTCTCCTTAACTCCAAAAAGTTACAAGGAAAACTCACCGTTGTCGCAAAGTTTTGGCCCAAGCACCTCTTTGGTCCCTCTCTTCACCATGGGGCTCAATTGTGGACATGTGTTAATGATTGTGCACAATGTGACCAAAAGTGGTCAAGTTTGTAGGTAAACCGAGGTGGCCGAGGTGCCCCGGGGCCGTCGACAAGGTCGACGCATGGTTGGCAAAAGCCAGCGGCCGCCGGCTTCGGCGGGCGGCTTAGTTTTTTTAAAAAAATTTACTTGGAAGCAACAATTTGATAAATAGTTTTTCCCGACCACCCTCCAACCGGGGCGCTGGCCTAATGGCCTAAGTCGAATGCGCAAACCACAGGAGAGGGTATTGCGGCCTTTCGAAACCTGCCGTAATACGTTTTTCCCGTTAGGGGGGACTGGCGCGCACACAAATTTCGGCGCGCATCCGCGCGCGCCAGTCCAACAAGCGGGGTAATCTAAAACGCGGGGTTTTCCCTTAACTAGACATAGCGCATAGACATACGCTCAGACATAAACAATCTTCCCACATTGCGCACGCGCATACACCGTCAAATTTTGACAAAAGTGAAGGCCTTTTCTTTTTATCAAAATACAGTTTTGACAAGGGGGAGGGATGCATCGCGTGCCATTTTAAGGGATGTGCGTTTTCTGGCACTCTGTAGCTCTTCAATTCTCAAAACTATGTGGCACAAAGCCACTGCACCTGCTGCTTGGCACTGGAAGGACCCAAAGGATCTGAAGCAGGTCACAACCCTACCCTAGCATATTCCCCCTAAAGGATCATTATATGACCCTATATATGGGACTATTGTATATTATAATCCATTCCCTTGTTAGGAACTTAGGATGTGGGATAGATAAGGCAATCTTTGATCTTTTATAGTGATATCAATTAGTGGATGATAGGGTGGATTTTACATATGTGCATATCAGGTATTTCATTGGCTATGTGTATCATATCTGTTTGCAGGATACTATACAGCTTTCACAATCGTTATATCTTCTATGCCAAGCAATGTTACTGTCCATGCCACTGCGACCTCTACTCCTTACCCCTCGGACTGGTTTCATGGTAGCAGAGACGAAAAACTTCGTCTCTTTTGGGCGCTTGGCATCGCGGAAAGCGATCGGTCCGCGAAATCATGGACCAAATTCAGATCAAAATGTCTTCCCCGGGAGGGATAGCTAATGGTGTCCAGGTTCCCACCCTCGGGACCTCCTCGGCGCTGACCCCACCGACGAGGCAGGGGCCGCAGAAACGGGCCAAGCATGAGGTGGCTACCGATCCCAAGTCTCCCAAATCTCCGAAGGTTTCTCATCGGGGCCCCCAACCTTCGAGATCAAGCTGGTGTACCTGGGTTGGTTGGGGGGGAAATGAACACTCACCCTCAGAGAGAGCTCAGTGGACCACAATTGCCTTTTCCAGGCACGGGAACCATTATTAGCGCCGAGAATCGGGCAATAATCGAGCGATCTACTACGGTGATCGAGCTTAGGAACGCTGCACCCTCGCACACTGCCGACGGGGGTCGATGGCCTCGCCAATGGGCCCTATCGTGGTCGACTCTGACACTCCTCCGTCGCTAGAGGGGTTGGCAGAGCCCCACGTCAGGAAGAACCTGTTTGCGGCAGGGCCCATCATCCCTATTGTTGACCAACTGGACGCCGAAAACCGTCGACTCGGCCCGGCCACACCTGACCCCCACGGCCATCTGCATCCGGCTGGTGAAGCCATGGCCCTGATCCAACAGGCCCTATCGGGGACCAGGCACAACCCCACAATGGTGGAATGGTCGCCCAGTCCAATGAGCGGATCGCGGCGGTTTCCCTCCCTGGTGGAGGAATTTCCTTCCCTGAGAGCGTACCCTGATCCCCAAAACGAATGTCGGCTAAATCCTACGATCATCGAGGAATCCCCCACGCAAATCGAGGAGGATGAGTGTGACCGGTGGTTCCCCCTGGCATTGGAACAGGGGAGCGACGATGAGAAGGAGGGGACTGGAGTGGTGGAACATAGGCCCCTTCATCAGTCCCCTATTTCCGTTGCCTCGTCGCCTGCATCGCCCGAACCTATGTCGGGGACCACGTATCGCCCCATGCTTGTGGAGGAGTCCCTGGCGCTTCACAACATCATGGTGCAGGACTCTCCGGCCCCTCAGTATATTGTTGTGGAGGAATCCCCGGTGCCTATGAGCGGCGTCCAAAACCGCCCGTGTCTTGTCGTGGAATCTGCCCCGAAACCTACGGAGGACCGAGCCGGTACTGCGTCTCCGGTGCCTATGAGTGGCACCAAAGATCGTCCATCCCTGGTGGATAATTCCCCGGCGGTGTCGAAGGTGAACAATCTATGTTGGGGGGGAGAGAATCCGGTGCAGGGAGATTCAGCAACCCTCCCAATAAATTTGGTCTCTGCCCCCTCAACTACATTTGCCATGCAGGACCCCGAACCGCGGGTACTACCCAATTGGGGGGGGAATCCAGAGGTTGCAACGGTCTCGGAGCCTGTTTTTGCTTCCCATCCGTCGATCCAATCACCTACGTTGGTTCATCAGTCACCGCAATATATTGTGGAGGAAGAATCCCCACCGCCAGCCCCGGGGCCGAACCTTGTTGGTCCTATCTCCCCTCCTCCGTCACCCCGCCAGGGGGCTTACACGGAGCATGTGAACGGAAGCCCGGCCATCCCGTGGTGGGGGTTTAGCGGGGGGACATTCTTCCAGTGGAAGGCCGCCTGCACCAATTGCTGCGCGCCCAACACCCCTGTTTTGCCCGACGGGGGGGCCTTCTGGTGCCTCCGTGGGCGCGGGGGCTGCTGGCGGAGGCGGTGGTGGGTCGTGTCCTCCTCTTGGGGCTGGATGTCCCTCGTTTCCACGTCCTAGGGGCACCGCTCAAGCACGGAGGGAGGCTGACGTGACGCAAAACTGACTCTCCGAGGTGTATGGTGCACTATGAAACGTGCATCCAATCCCTGAAGGCTCATGTGCAAGACATGCGGACTCAAAACCAAGAGCTGCAGCGGTCCCATCAGGAGCTTTCTCGGGCTGTATCTGCTGCCGATGGCATCACTCAGTCCTACAGGGATCGTATGACCTAAATCTTGTTAAATTCCCGCTTTGCATCTCGTTCCTCTATTTGAATAGTCTCAGTATCCTCTGGTTGCACTTGCTTTGGTTTTTGCTCCTGCTCCATTTCAGGTACTCAAATATTTCAGTGGAAAATAAAACCAGACCAAGACTCTAAGACGAGCAGAACTGGGATCAATAGAATAATAAAGAACTTGATGGGGCTGTACAATGAACAGACAAACAATGGGTGATGTTGAGCTTTGTGTTTGCTCGTATGCATGCTCGGATGCATCAGGAGGACTCAGGATTCTTAAAGCGACTTCAGTTTGCACTCTGCAACCGTGAACAGTGACTTCAGATCAGGGCAAAGGTGGTACATCTCAGACGTCAGGCTTCCTGCAAACATAGTCAAACAGACGCAAGAAAAATGGTTTCCCAATGATAAAAAAAGATAGAAAATCACTTTAAATGTCTTCCAGGAATTTTGTGTAGCTCAGGAAATGATTACTTCATGTCTGCGGAACTCAGTAGGAACTTCCTAGATGACCTCATAACTCAGTAGGAATCGCCCATAGTGGACGCGGCGCGCTCAAGGGGCAAAAATGGTCAAAAAAATGAAGTAGTATTATGACCACTATATAGATGCAGAATTTCATGCTGAGTCTGAAAAACATATTCTTTCTCTGTGAAACGACCATATGTTGGAGAAAAATGCAGATTACTGAACAGTCCAATCTCAATGAGACTAGCCAAAAAAAATAGATAAAGCAAAGGCCAACACCCATGTTGTGCTATAATACAAATAGTGTTCAAAGAAGAAACAATGCAATAACAAACAATAACTCATGGCGTATAATACAATAGATAAACCCTCTTTTCAATTAAAGTTAAGCCATTAAGTGCCTTTCACCCATATTGGAAGTGATCAAGCTCCATGGATAAAATTTCCACCAATGTCTCAACCAAACTCCAATAAAGAATAATACCGATGCTCCATATGAAACCAATATTTTGAGAAATTGTTGCTCATTCATGGACTTTTAACGCCCCTCCCAGCCTGATTACACGCTGTGTGTGAAGCCGTTGTCCGAGAATGACTCCCATGTTCCACGCGACCAACAGATTTCACCTCAGTCCGGCGTCAATGGGGTCCAATTGAAGCGGTATCCAGAACCTATGGCCCATGGCCCGGAGGCCTGTGAGCCGTCACACCCGTGCGGAAGCCGTTGACACCGGCTGTCAGCGGGATATCCCTGTTCTCTAACCCGCGAAATCTGGAATCCGATTTCTAACCAATAAATCGATGTAGAATTACCATAATTTCATTGTCTCAGGCGATTTTCAGTCGGAAATCGGTGAAATACCCGATTTCTACCGCGATTTCTAATTGTCGTGAAATCGCCGCCTGATGTCGCCCGTTAGCGCGCCTTCGTAGCTTCTCCGTGGCGAGTTTTGTTCTCGACCTTTCTGGAGTACCTTTGAGGTTCTAAGAGAATTTAGGGGCTGAATCTAGAGGATTTTTTCTGTACTTTCATCTGGTGTGTTCACCAGAATTTTTCGCCGTTGCGTCTTCGAGAAAGTCAGCGCGCAAGCTTTTCCGTCAATCACTCGAACTCATGGTTCTCAAGGACCATGAGTTCGGACGGAACCCTACATTCCCCCCCTATGCCTTTCATCCATGCCCCTTTCACGTGGGCATATCACTTTGTATAGGGAAGCGGGCAATGGCGGTGTTTTAGGCAGCCTATGGGTCTCGCAAACCAAAGTCGTTTGCGTGCACAAACGCTAATTTTGTGGCCTTGTGAGCATGAACGTTAATAACCGAACACAATGCTCACAAGACCAAAAACCCTAGGCTATTTCCGTTTTTCGAGCCAACTCAACGATGGCTCCACGCAATTCAATGCGTACCAAAACTCTATCTTCGAAAGAGGGCAAGTTTTGGTCGAAAATTAGGCCAAAATGGCCAAACCCCCGAGGCTCGTACTCGAAGCCTATGGGGAATTGAGCCTCGAACCAAGGCAATATGTAAAGTAGAGACCACGAAGGACATCGTGGATGGCTTGGTTGATTTTTACAGCCTTGTCTTCTATTTTATATAATTTCGCCTTGTGAGCACGCGTGCCATACTGCCTCTTTGCACACGCGCTCATATGCAAGCACTAACGACACGAGTGGGCGGAGACAATCTAACCATAGTAGGCATATTTGAAGGCACCTACTATGGGCCTACTCCAAAAGTGCTTACTCATATTTTTGCTCCTCAAGGTCCCAAAGATATGTTCATGCCAATATCGCCGATATATGCACTTTTTCCCACAAATAGTGTGCTTCAAGGATTGAGGTGTTAAAAATGTTTCCATTATGCTTTGAACCTCAACCCTTGTTGCAAAAGGGAAGCAAAGCTTCGGTTTGCATCCATGCAAAAGCCCGAGGCTCCTTTCTCTTGTGGTACGGAGATACGATATTTGGAGGGACCACTTTTGGGTGAATTTTGGCCGTTTTGCCCAGAATGGCCACAAACCCCATCTCCCCCTGATTTCGCCCCCGAGGTTGCGTGGGCCACTTGACCAAAGGTAAGGGCAATTCGGAGAGGGCACATAAACCCGCATCGAATGGGGTGTTTCCTCATGTGGCCTCTCCTCTCGATGGGAGAGTTGTGAGTCACCCAATTTGGAGTATGTTGCCGTTCTGCCCCATTTGTGTGTCCTTTTCCCTCCAATGGGGAAAATAGCTTGAGGTGACCATGAGGGTTGGCAAGTGGCATATATTGGGACCTAAGTCCCATATGTCTATAGCATCTTTGGTTGAAAGGATCCTCGCCGTGGCCATGGAGATATGGAATCATGAGTGCGGGCCATTTTGGCCAAATTTACCTGTTTTTGCCATTGTATGCCATATTGGAATTACCATATCTCCATGGGGCACGGGATCTAGCCAGGAAGGAAGGGCGAATATTGTAGCATATGACCAAGGGTTGAACGCCATTGAGTTTCGTATTTGCTCCTCTGGCTCATCTGGAGTTATTCAACTTTTGGTGCGATCCATGATCTCCCCCTTTGCACCGCATGCTGCCTTCTGCCCCATCCGCGTGTTCATCCCCTCGATGAACAGCAAGCAGCCAGTGTGACAACAAGCCCTACCCCAGGGCATGGGACCAAAGGGGATATCAAGGGTTGTGAATCAAGGCTTGGCGCGTCAATATCGCCAAGGTTTCCTACCCTGGACGGTCGCCCGAGACGGCCGATTTTGCCATTTTGGCAATCATGACCCCACTTGACGAACCGGTGGTGCCCTGATGCCGGGACCTCAGAGGGAACCAGGTTGGGTGAGGGCTCCAGGGAGTTCGTAGGCGAAGGGCATAGGATCAGTTGCCTCCTCCCTACCTCTGGCGGGTCCGGACGAGGGGTCAATTTTGGAGTTTTCGGAGCTAATATCAGTTTGGGCTGAAACAGCCGATCTTCAGCTACCAAGTCCTGGGGGATAATGGCGGGGCCATATCTCTGGCTCAGAGAGGAGTTGGGACCTGCCGTTAAGGGAGCATAGGGAGCCACTGTCGGTTCGCCTTGGAGCTCCTTGGTTCCCACGAACTCGCCTGTGGCTGGGCGGGACACCTCCCCTATTGGCAGGGTTTCAGGGTCCGGACTGAGCAGGGCATGGGTTGTGTTTGAGCCCCCGCCCCCACAAGCCACTGAGAGGGTCGGACCTGGGATTGGGATATGATTTGGGACTGAGTGTCTATTGTCCTGTGATGCCCTTACCCCAGTCCAGTCTTAACCCCATGTGTACATATCCTGATGTGTTGCTGTACATACGTTTGTTCCCTTGTTTCAGAGTGGCAAGGATCCTGAAACGCTTTGTCACATGACACGAGCGTAATGATGCCCCTGTGAGCGCAGTGCTTTGCCTGCCTGCTTGCTTGTGCGTGTCACCCGCAGCGTCCCGTGGCCGGGCCCCCCACGGGAACGCGTCAAAAGCGTTTCACCGCCGCGGGGTTACCCATCCCTCGCGTGCCACTCGGGGCCACCGACCCCGAGCAGCGCGGCGCAGCAGCTCGCAGCTCGCAGCTCGCAGCGCAGCGCAGCGGTCCGCAGCGCCGCCCAGAGCATCGCCCTGAGCGACCACGGAAGCGCCGCGACCGTGAAGGAGGTGCACAGACCAGGACTCCCACATCAGCGAGTCCCATCGGCCGACCAGCAAGGCCGCACTCCCAGTCGCGTCAACCACCTCCACAACCACCGGCCGACCAGCACCGGCCGCACTCCCAGTCCAGTGCTACTTCAACCGCTTCAACAACCACCACCAGGAGCAGTCCGTTGAGCGGAACGAGAGCCCACCAAGGACCTCAAGACCAAGTACGCCCCCCGCTGCCATGGTAAACTGGCAAGAAGCGGGTAAGACGTGGCCGTGGCCCGAACCCCCATGCGGTACGCCTACTGCATGGGTTGGTGTGGGACCAGCACTAACGCCACAGCCATCCCCAGTGCGAAGGCGGCCTGCCAGGGAGCTTCGAGCTCCGCGAGGACATGGGCCCCGACCGCCTGCAGGCAGTCGAAGACTGGCTGCGGGTGGAAGGGTTTGCCTTCCGCTTCCGCCAGAGGCGCTGGAGGGTCTGGACCCGGCCAGACAGGCCCGGCGAAGAGCTGCGCCCCGACGGGATTGAGGAGGACGAGAAGCCCAACGAGTACCCGTCGGGCGCCACGATCAACGTCTCCATGTGGGACATGATCGAGAAGAACTTCCCGGAACCGGGGAGCGAGTGCAGGCTGCAGGGCAGCAGCAGCAGCGCGTCTCCGGGGAAGGAGAGGCGGTCCGCCGGGGACAGGAAGCGGGACCGGAAGTGGCGGGAGTACCAGGAATCCCTGGCCGCCGAAGCCGCCCAAGGCGCCAGGGGCGGAACCCCAGCCCCCAGCCCCCAACGGGCCAGTGGCGGTCACCACCCCGGCCACACCACCCTTGGCAACTTCCTCCAAGTCGCCAAGCATGCCAAGGCCAAGCCCCGTCAGCTGCACCTGAGGAAGTCAGGCCCCAGCAGCGACGTGGAGTCATCCCACCGCGGGGGGATGCCGGCCGACCAGGCCAGCTCCAGCAGCAGCGTCGCTCCCGACCAAAGGGACGTGGCGCGCGCCTGTGAGCGCGCCTGTGGGGTGCCCTGCAACCTACGGGTTGCCCGGCAACAGGCCACGCAGCAGAACGCTGCCATGGCGGGCGCCGTCGGCATTGCCCAGCAGGAGGCTGCGGAGTGGGCGCATGGCATGGCCATCCACGCCTCGACCGTGGCGGCCATTGCGGCCGGACTCACGGCCGCAGCCGCCCATGAGGCAGCGACTGCCCAGGTCAAGGGTGAGGTGGCGTCAGCCGCCGAGGAAGCCCGCCTGACCCAGGAGACCATTGCCTGCAAGGAGGCCGAGGTGAAGGCGCTGGAAGAGGCGCTTGCCCAAGAGAGGGCAAAGAAGGAGGCGGAGGAAAGGGCCCACGCCGAGGCAACGGCTAAGGCCCAGGCGGACGCCGCCGGGAAGGACGCCATCGAGGCCGCGCGACGGAAGGTCGCTGAGGAGAGGGCCAATACGGAGGCGGAGCTGGCGGCGTTGGAAGCGGAGAAGGCTCGGCTGCAGCAGGCCCGGGAAGCCGAGGCGGCTCGTGCTCGGGAGGAAGCCGAAGGGCGAGCTGCCGCAGCCACAGCCGCCGCGATGGAGGAGGCGGAGGCCAAGCTCCGCCGCAAGACTCCCCCGGG
Organism: Eutreptiella sp. 'Long Island Sound 2002'; assembly: GCA_964036045.1. Lineage (NCBI taxonomy): Eukaryota > Euglenozoa > Euglenophyceae > Eutreptiales > Eutreptiaceae > Eutreptiella > Eutreptiella sp. 'Long Island Sound 2002'. The sequence continues at coordinate 59,027,085 of OZ038379.1, forward strand.
AGGATCCCGAGTGGAGACCCTTCGAAAGCTTTTCGAAGGGGACGCCTCCTCCAAGATGACGCTGGACGAGGTCGACACAGGCAGCAGTGGGAGCAGTGGCCCCACCGCCTACCGACGGAGGAAGGGTAAGGGGAAGACCCCCGAGAGGCCACGGAGGCCAGGGGGCGGACAACCCCACGACTCCGACCCCTTCTTCACCGCCAGCGACGGGGACGAACGAGGCCGCCGACATCGCCGATGAGTGGGTGGCGGAGGAGGCGGAGACGTCCCCATGGAGCCGGAAGGTCAGGATGAGGATCTCCCTCCTCCTTATCGGAGCATGGAGTCTTACGAGACCGAGACGCCTAGGTGGGGCGACATGGACGAGGATGATGACATGGACTTCGACCACACGAAGAAGCCCCCTTCCTCGGACCCACCGAGGCGACCCAGCGGAGACCCATCGGGACCCCCTGGCGGAGGACCATCAGGACCCCCGGGAGGACGCCCACCAAGTGGACCCACTGGAGGCGGACCACCGGGCGGGGGAGGACCCCCTGGACCGGGCGGACCCGGCGGAGGCCCTCCTGGAGGACCCCCTGGGGACCCCGACGACCCACCCGGGGACGGCGACCTGGATGCCACCCGGCGGTGGATTGTCTACCTCCGCAGGAGGGTCCAGTCCCTCGAGCGCGAGGTAGACACGGGCAAGGGCGAGATGACTCGCATCGCCAGGGTCGCCGCGCGCGCGCAGAGAGAGCTGGACATCGCCAAGATCGAGATGGTCAAGAGCGCCAACGTCGCCACCGCCACCCAGAGGCAGCTGGACATCGCCAGGAGCGAGACCAGGCAGCTGAACAAGGTCATCGGCGGCCTGCAACAGAGGTTGGACATGCTGGAAGGCCGTGGGAGCGTCGTTAGCGACCACCCACCCCTGGAGTTTGGCTCGTCGGACGACAGCTGGGGACCCGGACCAGGTCCAGGCAGACCCCACGCCCCTGGCGGAGCCCCCAGGAGTCGCCCCAGCGCCAGTGCCCCCTCTCTCAGCGCCCCCTCTCACCACAGCGCGGGCCGCCGCAACGAGCACGTGCCGCCCGGCAGTGGCAGTGAGGATTGGCGTGATGAGTGGCTCAGCGCGGAGTACCACAACCGCCGTGCTCCACCGCGGACACCGGTACGCCCCCGACGCCCCGCACCAGCCCCGGAGCCAATCCCAATGGCTGGTGGAGTTATGGTGGACTCAGGGATGAGGTCCCCAGAGGAGACGTGGAGTGGGATGTCGGCGGAGGTGAGGACCTGGACCTGGACCTGGAGGAGTGTGACATTTCCCCGCCGCGTGGTGTACAACAGGAGGTCGCTGAACGCAGCCGCCGGCGCCGTGATGAGGAGGCGTACATGGAAGGAGTACGGCGTGAACATCTGGGTTCAGCGTACATGGAGGAACCACGGCGTAGCCACGCGGATACCGGGGAGGAGATGGAAGTGGCAGCCGTGGGAGTCCGTGGGAGCGGCCGATGGGAACCTCGGTCGACCTCGCGGCAGGCGTTCATGGTCTCTAAGGCCGCGGATGCCGCCGTGTGGGAAGACCTGAAGGACATCAAGCCCCCCATGTACGATGGCAACCCCCTCAACCTCGACCGCTTCTTAGAGAAGCTGGAAAATTGGCGGGTGACCGTCACTGAGGACATGGATCCCACAGATGCGGAGAAATATGTCTTCAAGCGGTTCAGGTACCGCCTGCCGGAAGTGCTCCAAGAGCTATACTTCGTGGCGACCAAGGAGGGGAAAATCAAGACCCTCAAGGAAGCCAAGAAGTGGGTCAACGAGCAGGAGCGGGTGGACGCCCCGCAGGTGGCTGCCAAGCGGTGGAAGTCCATCAAGCTTCAGCATGATGGACGGGAGATCCGCCTACGGGACTGGCGAGACTTCCGAGGGCAATACACCCTCTTCCGCCGCAACGTGGAGGACTGGAACGAGGGTGACGAGCAGGCTCGCCTGCTCTCTATGCTGCCGGAAGCATGGATCAAGAGGGTCACCAAGGAGGAAGCCAAGAGGGCCAAGTCCAACCACGCGGTCAAGATGATGCTCCCCAAAGAGTATCATACGAACGTGGTGGCTTGGACGAGGAAGAACGTAGCCCGGGATGTCAAACGGCACTCCCTGCGGAACGCTCTCCTCATCACCGTCTCGGGCGATCGCGAGAAGACCGCGATGTGGCGCCTTGACGAGTGTGACGTGAGCGGCCAGACAATCCGTCTGCAGGCCATCCCGGCGCGGATGAGCTGCGACGAGATCCTGGAGTGGGTTGGAGAGGAGGTGCTCAAGGAGTACCGGAACCTCCACCACACCCGCGGGTTGAGGCCCGGCGACCGCGACGTCAACTACGTTGGCGAGGGGCCTGGCGGGGAAGCTGCCATGGACCCAGCGGGAGCTGATGGCGATGAGGCTCCCGTCGACAATGACGACGACGATGAGCCCGCTGAGATGGCCGTTTGTGCCTTCGTGGCCAACAACCTGAACGCGGGGAGCAACCGGGGAAGCTCGAAGCCCCTGCAGCCGGCTTGGAAGAAGAAGGAGAAGAGGGATCCCCGCCGCATTGGCAACCCTCCGCTGTCCTTTGGGGAGTTCATACGAGCTCACCCTCAGGGCTGTTTCGTGTGTTATGGGAGGAAGCAGGGCTTCAACCATGACCACCGAACATGCCCCATCCACCAGGCCGACACGGAGGCCTACAAGAAGGCGCACGGGTCGAAGAAGCGTGCGCCCGCGGGTATCCGGGAAGCCAAAGTGGAGGTGGACAAGGACGAGCTCTCCAAGCTGATGTCGGTGCGGACCGAGTTGGCCAAGGAGATCCAGGAGATCAAGAGGAACTGGGTCCCCAGGTCGGACAACAAGAAAAAGGAGAACAACGAGAACGACAAGAACAAGGACAAGGACAAGAAGCCTAGGAATAGGGGAAAGAAGAAGGGTGTCAACGAGGTTGACGCGGAGGAGAATACCCCTACTTCCACAACCGACGCCCCCTAGCGGAGCCCCTGCAGCCAAGGGCCCCAGCTAGGGCGGTCACAGGATGGTGTCGTGGGAAGCGCCAGACCATCCCCGTCGGGAAACGATAAGCACAAAGGGACTGCCGCGGGCGGAAGGCCCGGTCCGGCACCCAGTCGCGGTGGCGGGGTGAGGGCAAGTGAAGGCACGAACCCTTGCACCCGTCCATCCTTCGCGACCAAGAATGTATTCGACGTGCTTCAAGATCTATCCGAGAGTATCGGAGGATCACCCGGACCGCAGCTGGATGCTGCAGATGGGCAGCCTGAGCCCATTGTCCACGACCTGCACCAGTCGCTTGTTGAGCCTCTCGAACGGCCGGAGATCCTGAGCTTGCACGCCGTGCGCCGTGTTGGACGGGAGCGGCAGTTGCACCTTAAGCTCCGTGCCTTATGCGGGGAAGTGGAAAAGGTCTTCGACGTGTTGGTCGACACGGGAGCTCAGGTCAGCTTGGTCAAGGCTGGCCTACTTCCGCCAGAGTGTTTGACCGAAAGTCGGAAACCTGTCAGGCTGAAGGTGGCGAACAGCCAGTACATGGTGGGAGGCGCAAAGGAAGCAGCCATTGGGCTGCAGTTCGTGAACCACCGTGAGCTGAGCCGCCCGGACCTCGGCAAGGAAATCCTCCTGCAAGGTCGCTTCTACGAGGCCGAGATGGACTGGGACATGATCGTTCGGTACGACTTCATGATGGAGACTGACTCCGGCGTCCTCCCGGCCCAGGCCTCAATGACCCTGTACCAGGACGACCAGCACTCGTGGCTTTCGTCACCTGAGCACCATGTGGAATGCCAATGGATCCACCCTGAACGCAATCAGCTCGAAGTAGCCGCGCTGGGCACTGAGCCAACTGGGCCAGCAAACCAGGAGTACGGCGTAACGCCGGAAGTGGCGAGCCGAGTGGTCGCTGACCTGGGAGCTTCGGATCTGGCCCAGGATGCGTTCTCTTCAGGAACCTCCGCCCATCTGCGGGTTTGTGAGAAGTACTGGAGCGCACAGGACTCCGCGTGGAAGAAGCACTGGGGTCCGCATCAGTGCTTGATGTGGATCCATTGCCCCCGATGGGACATTCCAAGGGCGGTAGCGAAGATACGCAAGGACCGCTCCAAGGCAGTGCTGGTTGTTCCTATGGGATGCACCGAGGAGGAAAGTACCCGACATTGGTTAGTCTCATTGACCAACATGACCTTAAACAAGGTCGTCCTACCGGCTGAAGAGAGTGTCTATCAGGACGCTAAGGGACAGCCCATGCCACCCCAGAGATGGCCAACGGAATTCCACTATGTGGATGGGGGACTTGATCAGGCCAACACCACAGACTTCGTGTGTGTCAACCGCATCATAGCGGAGCCATGGCGGCAATGCTTTGCGGTTTCCCCTGTTGACATCGGAGAATCGGAAGACCCCCTCACAGAAGAGGAGTTGGATCTGGTTCAGGGGTATATGGATCAGCCCCTTCACGACTGGGGAAACCAGCGTGAGGGCAAGGGCCAGGACAAAGCCTGGTGGGAAGTGGACTCGATCGTCTCTGGTTCCTATGATGGGAACACTTTCGTACAGAGGGTACTGGACCACATGTCCAGCCAGGACGAGCCAATCGGCGGTAACCCACCCACCTACGGCGACCTGTTCCGAGGCAAGACCAGAGATGGCCCTTTGGGCCACCTGAGAAGACCACCTGAGCCGAAACCGAGCGGGGTCCCTACCCCTCAAGTAAGTTCAGTGGTCCAGGTGCCCGGAAAAGCCAAGGCGGGGTCCGATGATTGCCCCAAGATCCAGGCATTGAGGGCCAGGCTGAAGCAGAAGTATGGTGATACCTTCTTCAGCGGAAAACCCGTGTTTCCTCCACCGGTGCGTGGACCGTATGGCGAGGCCAAGATACGACTGAAGCAGGACCCCCGTGTGTATCGACACCGGGAGTTCGCCCTGCGGGGCGAGAGGAAGGAGGCCATGGAGAAGATCCTCCGGGATTTCATCGAGAGAGTCTGGCTAGAGCCGTGCCACTCCGAGTGGGCCTCTCCGTGCTTCGTCGTCCCCAAAAAGGTAGCCGGTGAGTGGCGGCTCGTGGTCGACTACCACGGCCTAAACGCCCAAACGGAGCATGACAGCTATACGCAGCCCCTCATTGAGGACATGCTACAAAAACAACACCGGCGGAGGATCTTCACGGTGATTGACCTGAAACATGGTTATCATCAGATGCCTCTCGCCGAGGAGTCCCGTGCCTGCACAGCCATGAGCACCCCACTTGGACCTCTCCAGTGGAAGGTGATGCCCATGGGCGTTACCAACGGCAATGCGGCTTTTCAGCGGATGCTGGAGAACCTGCTTGAGCCGGTGCTTGACTGTGCGGATCCCTTCGTGGACAACGTGATCATCGCGTCCGGGGACCCCAGTATGAGCTACGAGGAGCTCCTGGAGGCACATGAGAGGGATGTCACTCGAGTGCTGGACCTTCTGGTTTGGCACAAACTCACGGGCAGCAGTGACAAGGCCACCATTGCGGTAAGGGAGGTGGTCTTTGCTAGCCACGTAGTCGGGAACGGGCAGCAAAAGCCCATACCTGGCAAGGTGGCTGCGATTGAGCACTGGGAAAAGCCCAAAACGGTCTCTGAGCTACGGGCGTACTTGGGGTTCTGCAACTACTACTCGGGCTATATCAAGATGTATGCCGAGTATGCAGCCCCCATGACGACCATGCTCAAGGGCAACCAAGAGGAGACCAAGAAGGGGTCCAAGAAGGCTCTGGTCTGGACTGCTGAGTCCGACCGTGCATTTGAGGGGATGAAGCAGACGCTGCTATCCGCAGTGGGTCTGCACCTACCGGATCCCGACCGAGGGTTCGTCCTGCGCACCGACGCTTCCGACTACGCCGTTGGCGCTGTGTTGGAACAAGTGCTTGACGATGGGAGGCACGTGCCTGTGGCCTTCTGGAGCCGAGTCCTGGCAGAAGGCCAGAGACGGACGTGGACGCCCCGAGAAAAGGAGGCGTATGCCATCGTTATGGCTCTCAGGAAATGGGCTGGGTACCTAGCCCTCCATCCCGTCACCGTCTGCACCGACCATCAGAGTCTGCAGTCGTGGCACAAGGAGCACGTGGACACCTCCTCTGGTCCCGCCTCTCGACGGGCAAGATGGCATGAGACCTTGGCCAAGTTCGACTTCACGGTTGTATATGTTCCTGGTAAGGACAACACCGTGGCGGACTGTCTCAGTAGGTGGGCCTATCCCGCCAGCAAGGGCATGACGGACGGTTCTGCCCATGGCGATGAGGCTGAGACCGCTGAGGCCAAGAGGATCATTGAAATGGAGCGCCTGATGGAGGAGGAGGGTGTTAAATGCTTCGTCGTCATGGCTGCGGATGTCCCCCTCGGAACGAGGATGGGCAGAGCGGTCAGAGTACTCGCCCCTGATGGAGCTGAGTCCGACAAGCACCTCTTCCCTGAATCTTGCCTCCAGGACGACTGGACCGACGACTACCCTAAGTCCGAGGCCCTTGCGGCCGAGTAGAGGGCTGTGACCGACCCTGATGACGGGCAGAAGTGGCCAAAGGGGCTGACTGAGGAAGATGGCAAGCTCTACCGGAATGGTAAGCTGCTAGTACCGGAGTCCCGGGTGCTCGAGCTGTGCGAGGCTTGGCACCACCACATGATGCACCCAGGGGTCAGGAAGCAAGCCCTGGACATGCAGCGCCGGTTCGAGATCGACCAGATCAATCTCTACACCGCCATCAAGAAGGTCAGGAAGGGTTGCTCGGTCTGTCAGGCCTGCAATCCCGATAACCGGAACGTCAAGGGGGTGAAGCGGGTTGCTGGGGGTCACGCTAGACACCCCCCTTGACACCGCCGGCCTTGTTGCCTTTTGCCCGAGCTCTACTGCTTTCAGTCAACTGATCGAAAACCCTTCGCCTTTGCGATGTCGATTTTTGACCAAATACTCCTTTTGCATTTTCTCCAAAACTCGTGAACCAGTCCAGTTTCGTGAAAACCCTCCAACGCTGTCCTCCATCAGCATAAGACACGGAGCATGAAGACCTTTTGAAGCAGATTTGGCTCGGTGTTGCACAAATTCTTGTACGGGCCTTGTCCACCCTGACACATTCTGAGCTGCAAAATGCAGGGAGGACAGAATGTAATAATAAAATGCATAAAAACACACAAGGTATTTACACTGCACTGTCAACAGGCGACATATGCCCTTTTTTCTGTGATCTGACGCTGGCACGGGGATTACGCGTCCCCTTTTGCGGCGCCTGCGGCTCGGCCTGCCGGTCTGTTGCCGGCCTGCCGACGATCTGTTGCCGAGCCTCTCAATAAGCCACTTGGTGGCCAGCAGGGAGACATACCGAATCTGCGTCACCCCCCTCCTTAAAAGCTTTGTGTGGCGCTATGCAAACACACATAGCTCCAGGAAGAGGCGAGGCACACTGCTTATGCTCGACCTGTATGGAAAAAAAAATTCGACTGGATACCCCATGACCCGAAGGTACACGGCTAACCACCATGCCCAGTATGCACCAAGCACGGGTACAGAAACCCAGCGGCACTGTGCAGAGCCAAGGTGTCACTCAAGCCATCTCCTGCCAGCCAGGGCGCGACTAAAATCGGCCCAGCTATATATGCGCCCATCTGGGCCATACACGCACAGATGCTAAAAAAAACCTTAACAGATCTTATCTCCCAGTCCATTCTCCGTGCGAGTCTCAACCAGTGCCCTGATACACTGGTCCTTCCTCTGTGTCTTGGGCCATCGTACCCCGTCGTATCGAAGCGTAGACCCCAGGTCTTGACATCGGCCGCACGCTCCGTGGCCTTCAACTGGAATCCCACGTCCAGTCCTTCCTCTGTGCTCTGGCGCGGCTCCAACAAATTGGTACACCTCGCTGGGACTTGAGATCGATCGTGCTGCGTCGTACTTGACGCTGGTGCACTGCCGAACTTGCTGGGACTTCGCACGCGTTGCTACAGCACCGCCAACGCTGGCACGTGCTCGTCGTCGACCGTGGCGCCTGTCTGGGACCTTCGCTGGCGCTGCCGCGATCTGCCGCAAACCGCTGCGTGTCTCTCCTCGGCCGCACGCTGACACTGATCGTCTCGGCATATTTCCACGTAAGGGCTGGGACGGGCGGACGTCGGAGTACAAGAATTTTGCAGCGGGTTGCTGGGGGTCACGCTAGACGCCCTCCTTGACACCGCCGGCCTTGTTGCCTTATGCCCGAGCTCTGCTGCTTTCAGTCAACTGATCGAAAACCCTTCGCCTTTGCGATGTCGATTTTTGACCAAATACTCCTTTTGCATTCTCTTCAAAACTCGTGAACCAGTCCAGTTTCGTGAAAACCCTCCAACGCTGTCTTCCATCAGCATAAGACACGGAGCATAAATACCTTTTGAAGCAGATTTGGCTCAGTGTTGCACAAATTCTTGTACGGGCCTTGTCCACCCTGACACATTCTGAGCTGCAAAATGCAGGGAGGACAGAATGTAATAATAAAATGCATAAAAACACACAAGGTATTTACACTGCACTGTCAACAGGCGACGTATGCCCTTTTTTCTGTGATCTGACGCTGGCACGGGGATTACGCGTCCCCTTTTGCGGCGCCTGCGGCTCGGCCTGCCGGTCTGTTGCCGGCCTGCCGACGATCTGTTGCCGAGCCTCTCAATAAGCCACTTGGTGGCCAGCAGGGAGGCATACCGAATCTGCGTCAGGGGAAGCCCAATGGACCCCGGTTCCTGACCAGCCCATGGAGAGCGTGGCCATGGACGTCTTCTCCATGCCCGAAGTGCACATTGGCAAGGAGACCTTTGACTGTGTGGTTCTTTGTGTGGATCGCCACAGTGGCTACGTAGTAGCCGTTCCGGCACGCAAAAAGGGGTTGCTTGCCAAGGAAGTGGCAGTCATGATGATTCGCCATTGGCTGACCGTCTTTGACATCCCCCGCACCATTTGCAGTGACCGAGGGCCCCAGTTTACTGGTGGCTGGTTCAAGGCTATGTGTTCCCTCATGGGAATACGTCATGCCAAGAGCGTTGCCTATCTCAGCCGGTCTAACGGCCGGGCTGAAGTGGCTGGACGGCAGCTGTTCGAGAAGCTGCGCAAGATTCACATCACCAATCCACGGCGGAACTGGTTTGAGGAGATGTGGCCTGCTCTGAAGGCCCATCATGACACCCCCACTCCGGGTGGTTTGTCCCCTCACCAGATTCTGTTCGGCAGGGACCCCTTGGGTCGGGGACTTCCCTTGTCTGGTGATGGTATGGCCATGGACGCCGAGGAGTTCTTTGCGCGGCAAGAGGCAACGGCGCGAGACATCCGCCAGCAGCTCGAGAAGGAGCATGCTGAGCGTCAGAAGTCCGCCCCAAGCTCAACAGCGCAGTAGTTCAGGGTGGGAGACCCGGTGTGGGTGATCAGACCCCGCCCTATGGGCACCCACCGCACCAAAACCTGGTTCACACCCGGAGGGGTGGTCCGCAGGATTGGTGAGGACACCTACCGCATCAAGGTGGGTCACCGACAGTTCCGGGAGCGCCACGAGAGTCAAGGTAGGTAGGTAGGTATCTTCGGGAGCTCGGGATGCCTCCTTTGACATTGCAGGAAGAAGGTCTTACCATGGGGACGTCCTGTCCCTCCCACTGCCCTATGTCAGGTGCCTCTTGAGCCGCTCCCGCATGTGCTTGGGAAGGCATTGTCGCGGCCACCCGGTCCATGTGTCCCAGGTGGGAGGGTGTCCCCACATGTGTCCATGGGTAGGGCCACATGCCCCCTCCTTTGGGCGGCAGCTCTGGGGGGCTGCCCAGCCGTGTGGAGTATCTCTCACCACGAGGGGTATTGCTCCCGCTTGTCTACGGTACGACCGCCTCACCCTTGTGGCTTGAGTTGCGGGGCCACTCTGCTTGGCAGGTGACCCCCTCCTGGACTGTGTACCGGCTCGCCTGTCACCGGTTGCTTCCATGGCTCCGGGTGACGTTTGCCATGGTCCTCGATGCAGCCTGGCCGGGCTCGGACCAGTGGCTTTGGAGTACCGCTCCTGCCACTGGCCCGGTGGGTCGGCTGGGTCGCCCCAGTGCGTCCGACCCATGGGGTATTGGTACTTTCCTGTCCCTCGGCTGCCCTACGTGTGTGCAGCGTCCTGGGCCGTTGGGCTCCTGTTCACCGGTGTGCCCGCGCGGTTTGCTGTGGTGCGTCTGCGGTGTCCTGGGCCAGCTGGCCCCTGTTCACCGGTGTGCCCGCTCGGTGTGTTGTGTCGCATGTGCGGTGTCCTGGGCCCCTGGGCTCCTGCTTACCGGTGTGCGTACTGTGTGCGGTGCGCGTGTGCCATGGGTGGATGTGTCCCTCTTCCTCCCCCCCTAATGTTCGTTTTTTTTTTTGTTTTTTTTTTTTTCTCTATTTTTTTTTTTTTTTTGAAAAAAGAAATAGAAAAAACAAAAAAGAGGAAAACAGAGGCGCGCGTACACTGCAGGCACAGGCATGGGCAGCTGGTGTGGCGGTGCTATAGCGTTGTGTCCTCTGGCGTGTGTCGCCGGTGCTGTGGCGGCGGTCGCGCCCCAGGGGTGCGGCTCGCGTGTCCTGATGTACATGGGTATGGGTCAGGGTGGGTTTGGTTAGGTGTCTCTTTGCTTCTGGTGCTGGCTGGTTAGGCGGCTGTGTGGGCTGTGGCTGTGGGCTGTGTCTACGCATTTCCCTCAGCGGGCCTGGTTTGGAGTCAAGGGTTGACGGTTTCGGGATGTGGCTCGGGTTTGATTTGTGTTGGGGCTTCGGCCCGGTTAGGCTTGGGTCAGGGTGGGTTTGGTGAGGTGTCTCTTTGCTTCTGAAGCTGGCTGGTTAGGCGGCTGTGTGGGCTGTGGGTGTGGGCTGTGGTTGCGTTGTTCCCTCGGCGGGTTTGGTTAGGAGTCTAGGGTTAGCGGTTTCGGGGTGTGGCTCGGGTTTGATTTGTGCTTGAGTTCTGGCTCGGTTAGGCGGTTGCGCGGGGCCGGGCGTGTGGGTAGCGGCGTCCACGGAGTCGCGCGCCCGAAGCGGGTGCGGGGTGGTGCGTGCGGGCCGGCCGTTGGCCGGTGGCCTCACTGGGAGTCCCACACGGAGGGGTCGACGGGCGTGCCAGGGGCGTACGCAGCGTGCAGGTTGGGCAGCAGCGGGCGCACGTGCAGAGTGTCGGCGTGCCCGATGGGGACCTCACTGAGGACCGAGGGGTTGGCGGCAAGTAGTATGCGATGCCCGGGAGGGGTGGTGGCGAGGAGTGAGGTGCCAAGTGCCGCGATGGTGGAGGAGCCGGACTAGGGCGATGCTGTGGCGCAGTGTGTGGGGCTGGGTGCTGGGCGGCGTGGGGACGTGCGGCGGGAGGGGGGGGGGGCGGGGCGGTGGCGTGGGAGGGGGCACGGCGGAGGAGTGACGTCAGTGACGTGTGTGTCGTGCTGAGGGTGGAGAGGAGCCCACGGTATCGGGCCCGGGTTCGGCGCCTTTGGGCGTAGTGGTGCTCGTTGTCGTGTGCGTTGGCTTCCTTCGGCGTCCGGTTTGTTTGGTGACTTCTGGGCGGGGCCTGGCGTGGCGCCCCGTGGTGGTGCTGTGCTGGGTAACGGGGTTAGATGGCGGCGCCGATGGCCGGGGGGTCAGGCGCGTCGTGTTGTGTGGCGCGCAGGGCTCCTGGGGTGTTGTGGGTGTCGCCGGTGTCGGTGCGCCGACGCTTGTGGGGTGGTGAGGGGGTGTGTGCGTGCGGGGCTGGGCTTTGGGTGATGTCCCACAGGCGGATGCCGTCTCGCCGCGCTTCCTGGAGGGTCTCCCGCAGGCGCCTGAGGACGTACGGGTGGTCCTGGGGCGCGGGGAGGTTGCGGGGGTGGACTCCCAGGGGGTGGAGCGCATCGGCCAGCATGGCTTCCCATGCGGCCTGCGGCATCCACCCCCCCGCCGGCCGGAGAAGGCAGTTCTCCACCGACCCCTTGCGGGGCCGATGGACCAGGCCCTCGAGGGAGGGCTCTCCCCGGGCCCACTTCGGCAGCTCCCAGAGCTGCGTGTGGGTCCAGCGCTGCCACCACTGTTCCTGGGCGGGCCTGCGGTCTTGGGCGGAGGAGTGGGCGTGGGTGGGTGTGATGGGGTCGTGGGGGCCGGCGGCGGTGGCGGGCCTGGGGGATTCCTCGTAGTCCTGTTCCGTGGGGGTGCGTGGGGAGTGGGGGTGCACGCGGATGTGGACCCGCGGGTGTGCGCGTACGGTCTCCGCCTCGGGGTTGGGCGGGGATTCGCGGCGGCGGCGGTAGTGGGGCATGCGTTGCATGTGGGCTGTCATCGGGGGCCGGTAGGGGGGCGGGGGCGCTGCTGGTGGACCCTGGAGCGGTCCGTGGGCCTGGGGTGCGGGCTTTGGGGGGTGGTGGGACGAGGCGCGTCGCGCTTCGGCCGCGGCGCGCTCCGCCATGAAGGTGGTGGCGGTGGCGTCGGTGACGGTGGGGGGGCGCCGCGCTGGGCGCTGCTGCCTTCGGGCCTGGGACGGCTGGGGCCGGATGTCGTAGAGGACATCCTGGGGGGGCCGGGCCCGAGCTGCCGTCGTGGCGCCTGGTTTGGGCTTGGGCTTGGGCTTGGCTGCGGGCCGCCGTTTGGCGGCGGCCTTGGGCTTCGGCTGGGTCGTGGGCATGGGCTTCGCCGGGGCGTGGGCTTTGGCGGCGGCGGGGCTGCTCGCGGTGGGGGCGGGTTTGGAGGCCCGTTTGGGAGGTGTCCCCCGCGGCCTGGGGGGTGGAGTGCTGGATGAGGACGTGGTGGTGGAGGTGGTGGATGAGGTGGTCGTGGTGGTGGAGGTTGTGGAGTCGGAGGCGGAGGAGAGGGCCGCGGGAGACGGCGGAGGGTTCCGGGCCTCGGGGGCGGGCGTATGATGCTGGGTCCTGTAAGTAGCGAGAACGCGGGTGCAGGTTCGGGCATCGGGCGTGTGCGCGCGTTTTCCCTGGTGATCCGTGCGTGCTGGTGCTGGCGTGGCGGTGTTGTCTCGGCTGTGCGGGCACGTGGGTTACCCGGGGGGTGGCCATATCTGCTCCAGGACGCGGGGGTGTGTCTGCTGGAGGTAGTCGAGGGTCTCGAAGAAGCATCGCTGGATGCCGGGCATGTCCTCCTCTGTGAGGTGGGGGTAGTTTTGGGTGGGGGTGTGGGGGCCCGGCCATAGCAGCGCCATGAGGCGGGCTCCCACCATGTACGGGCATAGTTGTGGGGTGGTGGGGCGTGGGGGGGTGGGTCCCCCGCGGTTTGGGGGGGCTTCCATCTGCTGGGGGCGCAGCGTGACCACCCACACCCATCGGTCCGCGGGGATCCCCCAGGTCCGTTGGGTCCACTTGGCGAGGCAATACATCGCCCTACCAAGGCCCTGGTAGCCGCTGCGGATGGAGAGCAGCGCGTCCAGGGATTCGGGTTCCCACGTGCCCCAGATGTGGGGGTCGTCCGGGTCGTCCCCCCTGGCGTACGTGTCGGGGCCTGGGTTGTGTGTGGGGGGGGTGTAGTCGGCGGGGAGGAGGGAGTCGGTGCCGTGTACCACCCAGTGGTCTGTGGGTGCGTCGTAGGTGGTGGTGGAGAGGGTGTAGTGCAGATTGTACATGAGGTTCATGTACGTGGAGGGGGCTGGCTGCTGCTCGTCGGGGGTGGGGATGTCCCCCGGGACGTGGTGCCGGAAGTTGCTTAGGGAGGCCATCCGGGCCACCCATGTTTCCCGCTCCCACTCTTTGGTGCTGTCGGGGGTGGCGTCGGGTGGGGGGTGGGCCATGTTGGGCTCGCGGTAGCGGGTGCGGCCCCGGGTGCTGTCCCGCTCCGGCACGGGGTGTCCGACCAGGTGTCGCCCCCAGTCGATGGGGGGTACCCAGATCCGGCTCCCCGTGGGGGGCGGGCTCTCGCCGTCTGGGGTGGCGCGTGGGGGGCGCTCGTGTCGGGCGACGTGGAGGAAGGCGTCGAAGAGGAAGTCTCTGACGCCTTCCCCCAGGGTGGCCGCCTGGACCAGGGTGGCCGCCCGGATGGGGGTGCTGGTGCCGGAGGTGCGGAGGTACAGCACGACGTCCTGTTCCCCGACCCCCCGGAGGTGCTGCCGTACCGCTGCGGGGTTGTGCAGGGCGTAGGGTTCGGCCGGTGCGGCGACTGGTGGTGCGGGGTGTGATGGGGGGGGTGGTGTGGGTTGGGGGGGGTGGTCATCGTTGTCGCGCGTGGGGTCCGGTGATGGGGTCTCTTGTGGCGGTCGCGGGAGGGGGGATTTGCGGTGGCATGTGTCGGCGGGGGTATCGACATCGATTGGCTGGTGCTGGCTGCCGTGTGTTGTGTCCGTGGCCTGGTCTCGGGGGGGGGGCGGGGGGCGTGGTGTGGGGGTGGCGCTGTTGGTGGTGGGGGGGGCGGGGGTGGGTGTTGTGCTGGCTGGGGGTCTGGGCGTCCCTGTGGGTCGTGTGGGTGTTGCGTGTGTGCGCCGTGTGGCCCTTGCGGTTCTTGACTGGTTGTGGTGCCGGGGTGTGGGTGGGAGGCGGCCGCATGAGCGTCCGGGTGGGGCTGTGGTCCGTATGTAATGGGTGGCTGCTGGTGGATGGTGCTCGCTGGTATGGGGTGTGGGTGGGGGGGCTGCTGGTGGTGGTGGGGTGGGGGGGGCGGGGGTGGGTGTTGTGCCGGCTGGGGGTCCGGGCGTCCCTGTGGGTCGTGTGGGTGTTGCGTGTGTGCGCCGTGTGGCCCTTGCGGTTCTTGACTGGTTGCGGTGCCGAGGTGCGGGTGGGAGGCGACCGCATGAGCCCCCGGGTGGGGCTGTGGTCCGTATGTGATGGGTGGCTGCTGGTGGATGGTGCTCGCTGGTATGGGGTGTGGGTGGGGGGGCTGTTGGTGGTGGTGGGGCGCCCCTACTCGGTCCTGGTGTTGCCGGTGTGCGTGCGCGGCTCCTCGCGGGTCCATGGGGGTGTACCGTGGCTCGTATGTCGTGGGCCCGTGTAGCGGGGGCGGCGGGTGGTGCTGGACCGCGTGGTGGTGGTGTGGAGGGTGTGTCGGTTGTGTGTGGTACCCCGGCGTTGGTGGGTGTGGTGGCAGGGGCTGGTGGTGGTGGTACACGTGATGGTGTGGTGCGGTGATGTGCGCTATGTGGGGTGGGTGGTTCGCGGGGCCTGGTTGTGCTGGGGCGTGGTGGGGATGTAGCTGGTGGGGGCCGCTGTAGCTTGGGGGCATTAGGGGGTAGGGGTTGGGAGGGACGGGGGCGCGGTGGTGGTGTTGGTGGTGCCATGTCCCCTGGCTCTGCGCGTACGGTGGTCCTGGCATGGTGTGGACGTGTGTGGGCGGTGGTGGCTGACTGGGCTGCAGGGTTTGGGTGCTGCGGTACGGTGGTGGTGGTGGGCGTTGTTGGTGGTGGTGTTGTTGGTGTGCCCCGGGGGTCTGGGCGTGGGGCGGTGCGGTGTGGCTGGACCCGGGCCTTGGTCGGGGCGTCGCGCCCTGCTGGCGGGCGCGTTGGCGGGCCCCCTGGTGCCGGTGCCCCTTGGTCTTCTTGGCCTGGTGGGTGTCGGGGGCGGGTGAACCCCCCTGTCCCCGTGGGGGCGACGGGGAGCGGGCGCGCCAGCGGTGTGCCTCTTGGAGGCTCGTCTTGAGGCCTCTGACGTAGGCCTCCTGGTCCGTGAGGCTCATCCGCGTGGCGGTGGCCTCGTCGGGGGCGGCCAGGTGGGCGTCCCGAAAAGACGCCCAGCCCTCCGGGGGCGTCTGTTGTGCGGGGTGGGGGTGGTGTGCCGGGTAGAGGAGTGCGCTGAGGGGGTAAGGTGTTCCCTTCCGTCGGCCGAGGGCGTTTGCGAACCGGCGGCACGTGGCTCGGAGGTAGGCTGCTATCTCCTCTGGTGCCGTGTCGGCCCACGCTTCCGGCGTCAGGGCTGCTGCTTGGGGGGCCGGGAGTTGTGGGTCTGGGAGGTGTAGGTCTCGGTGGTGGAGGTATAGGGCGAGGGGGATGTGGCGGGCCGCCACGTTTAAGCCGCCTCCGCTGTGGCGTAGGGGTGGGCTGTGGGGGGGCAGGGGTGTGTTGCCCGCGGCCACGGCTATGGCCCATGCGTGGTCCGCCGCGTCCGCCACGTAGTACCCTCCCAGTTGGTCCCGGAGAGTGTCGGTGAGGTACCCGAAGAAGCTGGGGTGGCTGGCGGGGGGGGGTGCGGCTGGGGCCGCGGGCCGTTCGCGGTGGCGGGGGTTGACGTCCCCGCAGTGGGGGCAGTGGGTGAGGCGGTGCGCGGCTCCCAGGCAGACCCAGTGGTCTGGGTTGCAGGGCAGGGCTGTCTGTGGTAGCCGCTGGCGAAAGCAGAGGGGACATGCGGTGGCTGGTGGTTGGTGGTACCTGTGGACGGACGGCGGCGTGGGGGGATGGGGGCTGGCGGCGCGCGCATGCTGGTGGGAGCGTGTGCGGTGCCTGTGGCGCCCGTGTGTGCTGTGCCAGTGCTGTGCTCGGTGGACGGTGTGTAGACGTGGTGGGGGTTCGGTGTTGGTATGTCACGGGGTAGGTTCTCATGGTTGGTAGAACAGGAGTTTGAGGAGGTGGGCTTGGTCTGTTGGGGGCAGGGTTGCCGCATGCTGCAGGTATTTATGGGTGCGGTATGTGAGCTGCTCCGCCGTCTTGGCAACGGCCGTCCGCTGCATGTGTGCCGCCGTGGCCTGGGGGTCCTCCGCGTGGGTGCGTAGTAAGGTGTAGACGGCAGTGGGGACGAGTCTCCTGCGGACTGCCTCGAGCACCTCCGTCTGCTTGAGGACGGTGGTGAGTTGCTGGGTCGCCGGGGACTGCGCCAGCCATCCGGCGTGCTGTGCGATGGTGTGGGTTGGGTTCCAGTCTGTGAGGGTGTCCAGTCCCCTGTACAGGGGGCACGCCTTGAAGTGGTCCCATGTTTCTTCTTCCGCGTGGCTGCAGATGCATTTGGTGTGTCCTGCGGGGACGTGGATCGAGCGGCGCGTATACCATCGGTGGTATCGGGTGAGGAGGGGAAGTTGTTCGAGGGCGAGTTGGAGTCGGGGCTTTTGTAGGTGTGCTGGGAGGCTATCCGGGCGCAGGGTGGAGTAGTAGAGGGGGGTGTGGACGGAGTTTTCGAGGCGTCGGAGGAGTTCGGTGTTTGCTGGGTGGCCCAGTGTGGTGGCGAGTTGCTGGATGGGTGTGGGGTAGTGGTACTGCTTGTCTCGATCCGTGTACGGCGTGTCCTCGGGCATCCATTGGGGGGGCTGTGCGGCCAGGGGTATCGGGGGCAGGTGCTGCAGGTGGCTGTGGTGTGGGGTGTCCAGTCGCACGCGTTCGAGCCCTGGGGTGTGGTTGGTGTTCTGGTGTTTGGCCTGCGTGTCTGCGCGTCCATTGCCGTATGCGTAGCGGTGCGATTCCTGCTTGACGATGTGTAGGGCGTCCTGGGGGTGCATGCCCTTGAAGGCCATCCATAGTCCCAACGCTTGTGTGGTGAGGCCGGAATCGAGTGCTTTGTGGAGGGGCAGGTCCGCAAGGCGCCTGGTGAGGTGGATGTCGACCGTGGCGTCCACGACTACCCAGATGTTGCCGGGCCGGACCGTCGTGGGTCGCGGTGTGGCGGTGACGGCGTCTGCCATGGTGCGCAGTTCGCCGTGGGAGGACGCCCCAAAGATGGTGGTCCCGGTGTGGTGTTCCACGTGGAGGCCGTCCGCGTGCCGGGTGATGCGCACGGAGGCGCAACCGACCGTGGGGGTGCGTTGCTGGGTGCCGGATGCGTCAGTGAAGTAGATGATGTCGGTGTCGCTGGGTATGGGTAGGCGGGCGATTGCTGTGGGGTGATAGACGTAGATGGGGTTCCCCTGGGTGGTTCTGGCGGTGATTTGCGTGGGTTGCAGTAGTGGCGCTGCATAGACGCCTATTCCCTGGGTGATGATGGCCTGGGCTCGTGGGGTGAGGCGGAGGAGGCCCCTGTCTGGGCGTCCCTGGGTGATATACGCGTACATCAGGTGGAAGAGGTATCCCGTATTGGGGTGGAACTTCTGGCACGTGATGGTCTGTCGCCGCTCCTTGTCGTCTTTGTCGCCGCGGAGGGTGGGGCATTTGTGCTGTAGGGGGCGCATGGGTGCCTCCTGAGGTCCTGCGCGGTGTGGGTCGCAGCGGTTGTACTCCATGGCTACGCTGTCCGGGTCTGCCCGCGCGTTGGTGAACGTCCATGTCGCCGTGGGTGTTCGGGTCCAGGCTACGTGCGCCGGGTGGTCTGGGGGTACCGTGTGAAACCAGGGGGGGAGCCATGCCTGCCGGTCGGCGGTGGCGGCGGCGGTGGGGGTGTGGTAGTGGGTGGAGATGAGGTGCAGCAGGGGCCACGGAGTGTCGAGGGCTGCCGGGCCGCAGTGCCAGCACGTGCGTGGTATGCCCTGGTCACAGTGTCTGACTGGTGGTACATCGGTCTCCGGTGCATTGTGTTTGGGGATGGACCAGGGGGCATGGTGTCGCTGGACGGTGCGGGTAACATGTTTGTGGCCGTTTGGTGCTAGTAGCAGGATGGTGGGTGGTGTCCAGCCTTCGGCTGACGGGGTGGGCTCCCCCTGCGTCGTGCCGCCGTCGTTGGGGGTCTCGTGTTCGCTCAGGCGGGGCCGGGGGTGCTGGCGCTGGAAGGCTGTGTACGCCGTGTCGATGTCCTTGGGCCCCGGCATGTCGCGCCCTGCCTTCGTAGCACATGCGCGGAGGTACGCTTGGAAGACGTGGCGTGCCGGCCATTGTGGGTCGGAAAGGAACGGGGCGTGGTGGGCGTCGCATTGGGCCATGATCTGCATCTGTGTTGGGGTGATATACACTATGGTGATGGTGGCCCCGACGAGGCGCAGGGTGTCCACCTCGCCTGCCGGGTGTCGGTGGATGTCGACGTGTGTGGCCACGAGTGGCCCCTGTTGATCGCAGTGGTGGTTTGTCAGGATGGCGTGTGTGTGGTGCGGTAGGAGGAGTTGTAGCTGGGCCCAGATGCCAGTGCCCACGGGGGTGGAGACGCCGTGTTGTGCCAGTATCCACCAGCGGCAGGTGTTGCGGGCCATTTGCGCTTCTTTTATGCGTATGGCCGCCGCCTCGCGAACTTCTGGCTGGTGGTTGTGTGTTACCCTGTGTAGGAGGTGTGCTGCGTGTTTGGCATAGGCCATGTCGACCAGGGCGCCCGTATTGTCTCCGTAGTAGCGCCAGTGGGCCATCATGGCCTCCTTGGGGAAAGACGTGGGCCAGCATCCGTGTTGCCCCCATGCCTTCGTCACTTGCTGTCGAGCGTGGCGTAGTGCGTCTTGGGGGCGCGGGAGGTGCAGGGCTTGGTATCCGATGGCCGCGTTGAGCACTGCTTCCATGAAGTACGCCAGGCCCTGCGTAGACAGGAGGTCCCCCCTGGCAATTTGGGTTAGCCGGGCGAGGCGCTCTTCTAGCTTGCTTGGGAGTGTGATGTGGTGGTGCTGCGTGGCCTGTGTGACTCCCAGGTGGACTGTGGTGTCTTCCAGGTGTAGGGGTTCGCCTTTCCGGATGTGGGGGGTGGGGGTCTTGGCGTCGGCCAGCCCGACCGATTTGCGGGGGTGCACTAGGAGCTGGTGGGCGTCCAGGTAGGTTGTGGTGAGTTGGAGAATGGCGGACGCTTGTTCGGTGGTCGTTGGTAGCCCTGCGTTCTCAGGGTCGCGGTGGCGGGTGGCCGTAGTGAGGAGGTTGTCATCTGCGAAGTTGATGAGGGGGGACCGTAGCGGGTATGGGGCGTACCCCGGGTATACCCGTGCTAGCTCGAATGCTAGTGGCAGGGTGACGAGGAGGTAGAGGAAGGGGCCTTCGGCGCCTCCCTGGGGGACCCCGCTGTCTGTGCCGGTCCAGGGGGTGAGGCCCGCGGCCGTGATGACGGCGTAGAGTCGGGTTTGGATGTACCCGGTCATGAAGGATAGGAATGGGAGGCCCATGGCATCCCATACCTCCGTGAGGAGCCGGTGTGGGGCGTGGGGGAACGCGCCTTGGACATCGAGGGAGGCGATGATCATCTCGTAGGGGTTCATGTCCAGTGCGGTGTCCTGGAGGAAGATGGCCTCGTGGGGGGACCTGCCGGCCATGGCCCCCCACATGCTGGCGGGCACGTGGGCGAAGACCGCTGGCGCGATGCGGCCTAGGATGAGCGTCCACACCAGCTTGACCTCGGTGGTGGCGCATACTATGGGCCGCCAGTTCCCCGGCTGCGCCCAGTCCCCCTTTTTGTAGAGGGGGTGGACCAGGTTGGCCCACTCAGGGGGGATGGGCGTGGCGCCCGTGACGATGTCCCACAGGCGGGCTGCCAGGCGGCGTTTGATGGGCAGGGTGAGACGTTGGTACGCTTCGGCCGGCAAACCGTCGACGCCGGGCACGACCCCCTTCTTCAGGCGGTCTAGTGCGCGTTGCAATTCTGAGATGCTGAAGGGGTCGTGTTCGATGGCGCGCCGCTGTTCCCGGTTGAAGACCCTGGGCACATGCTCGCGGATGGTGTTTCTGGTGTGGGGGTCGAGCTCGGGGAGGGCGTCCCCGTGTTGTGCCTGGAAGCTGTCCAGGACTGCCTGGAGGACGGCGTCGGGGTCATTGGTGAGGCCTCCTTCGGGGGTGCGGACCGCGTGGATGGTACGGCGCCCCGTGTTCTCCAGGATGCGGCTGACGTACCGTAGAGACTTGTACGGCGTGTCGTTTCTGCCGTATCTTTCGCGTTCCTGGGCTGCTGCCGCTATGCGGTGGGCGTGCCATTCCTGGAGTTGGTGGCGGCGGGTGGTGAGGAGCGCAAGGAGGTGGGCGTCCCGGTCTCGTGCCTCCGGTGTGCTGGGGCGAAGCAGGGTGGCGAGTTCCCCTTTCGTGGTCCAGATGTCATGGACGAGTTGCTGGAGGGTGAGGTCTGGTGGTGCTCCCGTGTGGTTGGTGTCACGCTCCATGCCGCATGCTTGTGCCGCCCGGCGCATGGCGGTGGTGAGTGTCGGTGCATCCGGGCGGCGTAGGATGGCGTGTAGGGCCCTGTTATACCTGTGCCAGGCGCCGTGGTCGTCCTCGGCCGGGAACTGCAGTGTGGGTGGGAGGGTGTCGTCTGGCAGGGTGGCCGCGGGTGAGGGTAGGTTGGGGATGATGAGGTCGATGTAGAGGGGCCGGTGGCCCGTGCCTGTGGGCGGGAGGTCCCCGTAGGCTGCCACATGATGCACCCAGGGGTCAGGAAGCAAGCCCTGGACATGCAGAGCCGGTTCGAGATCGACCAGATCAATCTCTACACCGCCATCAAGAAGGTCAGGAAGGGTTGCTGGGTCTGTCAGGCCTGCAATCCCGATAACCGGAACGTCAAGGGGGTGAAGGGGGTTGCTGGGGATCACGCTAGACACCCCCCTTGACACCGCCGGCCTTGTTGCCTTTTGCCCGAGCTCTACTGCTTTCAGTCAACTGATCGAAAACCCTTCGCCTTTGCGATGTCGATTTTTGACCAAATACTCCTTTTGCATTTTCTCCAAAACTCGTGAACCAGTCCAGTTTCGTGAAAACCCTCCAACGCTGTCCTCCATCAGCATAAGACACGGAGCATGAAGACCTTTTGAAGCAGATTTGGCTCAGTGTTGCACACATTCTTGTACGGGCCTTGTCCACCCTGACACATTCTGAGCTGCAAAATGCAGGGAGGACAGAATGTAATAATAAAATGCATAAAAACACACAAGGTATTTACGCTGCACTGTCAACAGGCGACATATGCCCTTTTTTCTGTGATCTGACGCTGGCACGGGGATTACGCGTCCCCTTTTGCGGCGCCTGCGGCTCGGCCTGCCGGTCTGTTGCCGGCCTGCCGACGATCTGTTGCCGAGCCTCTCAATAAGCCACTTGGTGGCCAGCAGGGAGGCATACCGAATCTGCGTCACCCCCCTCCTTAAAAGCTTTGTGTGGCGCTATGCAAACACACATAGCTCCAGGAAGAGGCGAGGCACACTGCTTATGCTCGACCTGTATGGAAAAAAAAATTCGACTGGATACCCCATGACCCGAAGGTACACGGCTGACCACCATGCCCAGTATGCACCAAGCACGGGTACAGAAACCCAGCGGCACTGTGCAGAGCCAAGGTGTCACTCAAGCCATCTCCTGGCAGCCAGGGCGCGACTAAAATCGGCCCAGCTATATATGCGCCCATCTGGGCCATACACGCACAGATGCTAAAAAAAACCTTAACAGATCTTATCTCCCAGTCCATTCTCCGTGCGAGTCTCAACCAGTGCCCTGATACACTGGTCCTTCCTCTGTGTCTTGGGCCATCGTACCCCGTCGTATCGAAGCGTAGACCCCAGGTCTTGACATCGGCCGCACGCTCCGTGGCCTTCAACTGGAATCCCACGTCCAGTCCTTCCTCTGTGCTTTGGCGCGGCTCCAACAAATTGGTACACCTCGCTGGGACTTGAGATCGATCGTGCTGCGTCGTACTTGACGCTGGTGCACTGCCGAACTTGCTGGGACTTCGCACGCGTTGCTACAGCACTGCCAACGCTGGCACGTGCTCGTCGTCGACCGTGGCGCCTGTCTGGGACCTTCGCTGGCGCTGCCGCGATCTGCCGCAAACCGCTGCGTGTCTCTCCTCGGCCGCACGCTGACACTGATCGTCTCGGCATATTTCCACGTAAGGGCTGGGACGGGCGGACGTCGGAGTACAAGAATTTTGCAGCGGGTTGCTGGGGGTCACGCTAGACGCCCTCCTTGACACCGCCGGCCTTGTTGCCTTATGCCCGAGCTCTGCTGCTTTCAGTCAACTGATCGAAAACCCTTCGCCTTTGCGATGTCGATTTTTGACCAAATACTCCTTTTGCATTCTCTCCAAAACTCGTGAACCAGTCCAGTTTCGTGAAAGCCCTCCAACGCTGTCCTCCATCAGCATAAGACACGGAGCATGAATACCTTTTGAAGCAGATTTGGCTCAGTGTTGCACAAATTCTTGTACGGGCCTTGTCCACCCTGACACATTCTGAGCTGCAAAATGCAGGGAGGACAGAATGTAATAATAAAATGCATAAAAACACACAAGGTATTTACACTGCACTGTCAACAGGCGACGTATGCCCTTTTTTCTGTGATCTGACGCTGGCACGGGGATTACGCGTCCCCTTTTGCGGCGCCTGCGGCTCGGCCTGCCGGTCTGTTGCCGGCCTGCCGACGATCTGTTGCCGAGCCTCTCAATAAGCCACTTGGTGGCCAGCAGGGAGGCATACCGAATCTGCGTAGGGGGAAGCCCAATGGACCCCGGTTCCTGACCAGCCCATGGAGAGCGTGGCCATGGACGTCTTCTCCATGCCCGAAGTGCACATTGGCAAGGAGACCTTTGACTGTGTGGTTCTTTGTGTGGATCGCCACAGTGGCTACGTAGTAGCCGTTCCGGCACGCAAAAAGGGGTTGCTTGCCAAGGAAGTGGCAGTCATGATGATTCGCCATTGGCTGACCGTCTTTGACATCCCCCGCACCATTTGCAGTGACCGAGGGCCCCAGTTTACTGGTGGCTGGTTCAAGGCTATGTGTTCCCTCATGAGAATACGTCATTCCAAGATCGTTGCCTATCTCAGCCGGTCTAACGGCCGGGCTGAAGTGGCTGGACGGCAGCTGTTCGAGAAGCTGCGCAAGATTCACATCACCAATCCACGGCGGAACTGGTTTGAGGAGATGTGGCCTGCTCTGAAGGCCCATCATGACACCCCCACTCCGGGTGGTTTGTCCCCTCACCAGATTCTGTTCGGCAGGGACCCC
This sequence comes from Eutreptiella sp. 'Long Island Sound 2002', assembly GCA_964036045.1. NCBI lineage: Eukaryota > Euglenozoa > Euglenophyceae > Eutreptiales > Eutreptiaceae > Eutreptiella > Eutreptiella sp. 'Long Island Sound 2002'. Next base: position 59,050,759 of record OZ038379.1, read on the forward strand.
TTGGGTCGGGGACTTCCCTTGTCTGGTGATGGTATGGCCATGGACGCCGAGGAGTTCTTTGCGCGGCAAGAGGCAACGGCGCGAGACATCCGCCAGCAGCTCGAGAAGGAGCATGCTGAGCGTCAGAAGTCCGCCCCAAGCTCGACAGCGCAGAAGTTCAGGGTGGGAGACCCGGTGTGGGTGATCAGACCCCGCCCTATGGGCACCCACCGCACCAAAACCTGGTTCACACCCGGAGGGGTGGTCCGCAGGATTGGTGAGGACACCTACCGCATCAAGGTGGGTCACGGACAGTTCCGGGAGCGCCACGAGAGTCAACTCCGTGTGCGGGAACCCGACCTCCGTGGCCAGCATGTGTCCCTGGACTATGCCGCACATGAGGCCGATTCGGACGACGATTATGCTGAGCAGGAATTCCTATACGGTCGAGAAAATCCTGGCCGAGCGTCTGAACGCCTCGGCACCCAGAGGCCTTGAGTTCAAGGTTCGTTGGCGAGGCTTTGGGCCGTCCCACGACACCTGGGAACCCGTCTCCTCGTTCGTGCCGCGGATCAATACCCCCTTCATGGACTACATCCGCAAACACAAGACCAAGATCCACGTCTCGGACTTGGCAGCACTCACCCGGGCGATTGCAGCCAGGGGCGCCTGATCATCGCCCTGAGCTCTCCCCTGATGCAGTTTGAGCGCTTGTGTGGTCGACGGATCGTCCCTCACTTGCTTGCTCTCTTCCATTTTCCGGTGACCTGCCATCAGAGTGGCCATATACCCCCCCCTGCTGAATCCAGAGGAGGATGGCCTCTCTCTTCAACTCCTATTTGTCACTCCCCGCCTGCTGAATCCTTGGGAAACCAGGCAGGGCGTCTGACCTTCACATTCTCTGAGCTCTTAGGGCCTTGAAGCCCATACGACGTTGCGCAACGGATGCCGCTGTCATCGGCATTGCGATTTTTGAGTGTGTGATCCGGTCCCATGGCACTTGCGGGATCCAGACCAGTCTACGTGTGTCTGCAGACTATATATGGCCTGAACTCAGGCGTTTTCATGTCCACCCTGCCGCATATGCCTTAGATTAACCAGGGCGTGGTTTGGCGCTCTATCCAGAGTGTGTTTACCCGCCTATTACCCCATTTATTGCTTGTTTTTCTGCCCCCCAGGATATGTGCATCTGTATGTTAAGTGTTGTCAGTCCATCACCGCGGTTGACTGTTTTGCCCCCCCCGAGGGGATGCTAATCGGAATACGAAGGCGCCTTAAGTCGCCGTTTACATGTTTTTACGTAAGGTCCAGCCTGGACCAGTACCTGAGTACAGAATCTTCTGTTTGAGTGCCCGTGATACCGTGTGCCCTAGTGGCTGTGATGTGCTGAGATCCTGATGGCGCCAGGCGGGAAGCCCAGTTGTCTGACTACACTCCCAGCGGTCCGCCACTGTCGTTCCCAGTGTGAGCCTACCGACTCGCAGACGCACTTGCAGTCGGGTCGCGACCTCCGGTGTCCTGGCCTCGGTCAGTCTGCCTGGGAAACTGGTGGTTTGAGGAGTCGACGCCTCATCCCAGACTGCATGGGGACTCCCCCATGCATGGCCTTCGTGGTAATAGGGCGAGGGAAAAGACGGCCTTGATGCCCGATCCCTTAAGGAGGAGCTCGTTCGGCTGTACCACTCTGGACTCGCGTCGTGGATATGGACATGGTGCGCCCAAGGAAGGACCCGTGGGGACTCTCCCCAGGCCTGCGGCCTTGGGAAGCCCGGGGTAGCCTGATGGATCTTTGTGGTCGATTTCGACCTGTGGGACCACCTCGGTCGTCGTGTGACGCCTATGTTGGCCGTATATGCCGCTGCCACTGTGGTAGTGACCGTCGCAGCCGGCAGGCGGTGCGCCTGGTATGGGTTAACGGGTCCTTTGGGTGCCGAACAATCGCCGCCAGGACCCGGGACTTGATACTTAATACTATACTTGCAGTTACTAACACCTACAGCATCATACCTGTCCTACCATGAGTTGTAATGGGCAGCCTAACCCGCAAGTCAGCCTGAAGTGGGATGTGACACCCCCCCCCCTTCAGGGGATGGTCCTGGGTACCCGCTGCCATGCTTGGTGTTATCGAGCCCCCCCCAGGGGTTGCTCTAAGGAGGGGGGTGAAGCCGTACCCAGAACCTATGGCCCATGGCCCGGAGGCCTGTGAGCCGTCACACCCGTGCGGAAGCCGTTGACACCGGCTGTCAGCGGGATATCCCTGTTCTCTAACCCGCGAAATCTGGAATCCGATTTCTAACCAATAAATCGATGTAGAATTACCATAATTTCATTGTCTTAGGCGATTTTAAGCCGGAAATCGGTGAAATACCCGATTTCTACCGCGATTTCTAATTATCGTGAAATCGCCGCCTGATGTCGCCTGTTTGCGCGCCTTCGTCGCTTCTCCGTGGTGAGTTTTGTTCTGGACTTTTCTCGAGTACCTTTGAGGTTCTAAGAGAACTTAGGGGCTGAATCTAGAGGATTTTTTCTGTACTTTCATCTGGTGTGTTCACCAGAATTTTTCGCAGTTGCGTCTTCGAGAAAATCAGCGCGCAAGCTTTTCCGTCGATCGCTCGACCTCATGGTTCTCAAGGACCATGAGTTCGGACGGAACCCTACATTCCCCCCCTATGCCTTTCATCCATGCCCCTTTCACGTGGGCATATCACTTTGTATAGGGAAGCGGGCAATGGCGGTGTTTTAGGCAGCCTATGGGTCTCGCAAACTGAAGTCGTTTGCTTGCGCAAACGCTAACTTTGTGGCCTTGTGAGCATGAACGTTAATAACCAAACACAATGCTCACAAGACCAAAAACCCTCGGCTATTTCCGTTTTTCGAGCCAACTCAACGATGGCTCCACGCAATTCAATGCGTACCAAAACTCTATCTTCGAAAGAGGGCAAGTTTTGGTCGAAAATTAGGCCAAAATGGCCAAAACCCCTGAGGCTCGTACTCGAAGCCTATGGAGAATTGAGCCTAGAACATAAGCAATATGTAAAGTAGAGACCACAAAAGACATCATGGAGGGCTTGGTTGATTTTTACAACCTTGTCTTCTATTTTATATAAATTTGCCTTGTGAGCACGCGTGCCATACTGCCTCTTTGCACACGCGCTCATATGCAAGCACTAACGACACGAGTGGGCGGAGACAATCTAACCATAGTAGGCATATTTGAAGGCACCTACTATGGGCCTACTCCAAACGTGTTTACTCATATTTTTGCTCCTCAAGGTCCCAAAGATATGTTCATGCCAATATCGCCGATATATGCACCTTTTCCCATAAATAGTGTGCTTCAAGGATTGAGGAGTTAAAAATGTTTCCATTATGCTTTGAACCTCAACCCTTGTTGCAAAAGGGAAGCAAAGCTTCGGTTTGCATCCATGCAAAAGCCCGACGCTCCTTTCTCTTGTGGTACGGAGATACGATATTTGGAGGGACCACCTTTGGGTGAATTTTGGCCGTTTTGCCCAGAATGGCCACAAACCCCATCTCCCCCTGATTTCGCCCCCGAGGTTGCGTGCGCCACTTGACCAAAGGTAAGGGCAATTCGGAGAGGGCACATAAACGCGCATCGAATGGGGTGTTTCCTCATGTGGCCTCTCCTCTCGATGGGAGAGTTGTGAGTCACCCAATTTGGGGTATGTTGCCATTCTGCCCCATTTGTGTGTCCTTTTCCCTCCAATGGGGAAAATAGCTTGAGGTGACCATGAGGGTTGGCAAGTGGCATATATTGGGACCTAAGTCCCATATGTCTATAGCATCTTTGGTTGAAAGGATCCTCGCCGTGGCCATGGAGATATGGAATCATGAGTGCGGGCCATTTTGGCCAAATTTCGCTGTTTTTGCCATTGTATGCCATATTGGAATTACCATATCTCCATGGGGCACGGGGTCTAGCCAGGAGAGAAGGGCGAATATTGTAGCATATGGCCAAGGGTTGAACGCCATTGAGTTTCGTGTTTGCTCCTCTGGCTCATCCGGAGTTTTTCAACTTTTGGTGCGATGCATGATCTCCCCCATTGCACCGCATGCTGCCTTCTGCCCCATCCGCGTGTTCATCCCCTCGATGAACAGCAAGCAGCCAGTGTGACAGCAAGCCATACCCCAGGGCATGGGACCAAAGAGGATATCAAGGGTTGTGAATCAAGGCTTGGCGCGTCAATATCGCCAAGGTTTCCTACCCTGGACGGTCGCCCGAGACGGCCGATTTTGCCATTTTGGCAATCATGACCCCACTTGACGAACCGATGGTGCCCTGATGCCGGGACCTCAGAGGGAACCAGGTTGGGTGAGGTCGCCGGGAAGTTGGTATTCGAAGGGCATAGGGTCAGTTGCCTCCTCCCCACCTCTGGCAGGTCCGAACAAGGGGTCAATTTTGGAGTTTTCGGAGCTAATATCAGTTTGGGCTGAAACAGCCCATCTTCAGCTACCAACTCCTGGGGGATAATGGCGGGGCCCCATCTCTGGCTCAGAGGGGAGTGCGGACCTGCTGTTCAGGGAGCATAGGGAGCGATAGTTGGTTGGTCTTGGATCTCCTTGGTTCCCAGGAACTCGCCTGTGGCTGGGCGGGACACCTCCCCTGGTGGCAGGGTTTCAGGGTCCGGACTGAGCAGGGCATGGGTTGTGTTTGAGCCCCCGCCCCCACCAGCCACTGGGAGGGTCGGACTTGGGATGGGGATATGAGTTGGGACTGAGTGTCTATTGTCCTGTGATGCCCTTACCCCAGTCCAGTCTTAACCCCATGTGTACATATCCTGATGTGTTGCTGTACATACTTTTGTTCCCTTGTTTCAGAGTGGCAAGGATCCTGAAACGCTTTGTCACATGACACGAGCGTAATGGTGCCCCTGTGAGCGCAGTGCTTTGCCTGCCTGCTTGCTTGTGCGTGTCACCCGCAGCGTCCCGTGGCCAGGCCCCCCACGGGAACGAGTACTTAAAATTGGGAATAGAACCAACCGTAAATGACCAAATGTAGACTAAGATGAGTCCTTCAAACGGTCTCTTGATACTCCAGTGTCGTCCTCGTACGCTCTCGTAGTCGTGAACGATGTTCCTGGTCGAAGTAGTCAGAAATCCACCTCTGATCCAGACGCTTGACCCAATAAATGTCACCAAATCCAATCAAGCTAGGCAGATGAACACAGTAACTGAGCCATAAATTCAGTGAAGTAGGCACCATAGATATCAAGCCAGTACCTCAGCTGTCAGGTGGGCGTAGGTGTCGCTGGGGGCCTGCACTCGCAGCCATGAAACTCCAGCATATGAACTTGAGCTCCACATCCCACATCATAAATGTACCAGGATGCCCCAATCCAGCCACATGAATCAGCCTGGCACAGGTCTCCCTCGTCGCGCGCGCTGCGCCCTGTTGCCAGATAGAAAGAAAAAGATAAGTAAAACATGACGATAAAATTTTCCAAATAGCTGAAAATGAATGTATTTAGCATTAAAAACGGCTAGGCGAGAAAGCACGACGCGAAACACGTTAAAACACGACTGAAAAATTTTCGGGCTTAAATAGGTGAATAGTTAACGCCGCAAGCACCGTACCGAGCTTAGGAGTACAGCGCCGTACCTATCGCGCGCTAACACGCCGTATAGGTAAAGAAAAACGCTTCGCGAGCAGCGCGTTAAAACCGAAAAACATTTTTCTAACACGCCACGCCCTCCGTCTCGCACTCTTTCTCTTCCTTTGTCCTTCTCCATGTACCTTCCCTCCCACCTTTATGCCCGTTACTGCAGATGAGGCGGCATAGAAAACGACTAGGCAAAAAGTGCGCAACGCAGCGCGTTAAAACACGACCGACAATTTTTTAGGGCTTAATTAGGTAAACCTGAAGCGCCGTAAGCGCCGTAACAAACGAACGAACAAAACAACGTGTCCCTCGATGGTCTGTGTGCCCAACAGTTAGCGAAAACAACGTCGCGAGCAGCGCGTAAAACACGAAAAAAGTAGGCTAACAAGTTACGTCCCTGCACTCGCTCCCTCTCACCCTTTTTTACCCTCCATGTACCTCCTCCTCTCGCTTCTGCCCCACCCTCGTCGTGTTTGCCCCCTTTGAAGCTGCCGGTGTCAAGAGGTTTCAAGAGGCGTGCGAATCACTGGAGCAGCAAGGCCAAGAAATAAATGAGTCAACCAGGCTAGTTTTTTCAGTTTGTGGTTATGTTGCATGCAGGGAGGGCAGGCAGCTCACGGCACGACACCACAGGACACAGCACGTGTAGGCAGGAAACAGTTTTTCTGTTTTTGAAAATGCACGGAGGTAACCGCGCACACGGTGCGACACCACAGGGCGCCAGCAGCGCAACGGACAGCAGCACAAAACAGCACACACCACAACACAGCGGCAAAACACACACAGCACAGCGCACACAGCACAGGGCAGCACAGCAAAGCGCCACACCAAACGGCACAGCATCCAAAACCACGGCATATCACCCGAGGGCAGGGCACAGCACGCAACAGCACCAAAAGGCGCGAGAAAAACCAGCACAGGACCACGCAAGCAGCACAGTGCGCAACAGCACTGCACCGCACGAAACCACACGACGCAACGCAGCGCAGCACAGCACCGAGAGACACAGCACAACACACAGGAACACAGACCCCGACAAAACAGCCAGACACAACACAAACAGCACAGCACAGCGCACCAAGACAGGACAGCCCAAGGCACAGCACAAAACACAGCGGCGCAGCACAGCACAGCACAGCACGCAGCAAAGCACACAGCACCCGAAGCGCCACACAGCACCCGAGGGCACGCCACGGCACGAAGCGGCACCACACACCGCGAGACAACACAGCGCAGCACCACCCCCACAGCACAGTGCACAAGAGCACAGCACCACACAGCACAACACGACGCGACACGGCCCAGCACAGCACCAGGGGGCACAGCACAGCACACAGCACCGCGACCAGGAGGAAACAGCAAGCCACAACGAGGACGGCACATCGCAGCGCAACCAGACACCACGCCCAACGGCGCAGCACAGCACACAGCAGCAAACAACAGCGCAGCACGGCACAGCACAGCACGGCACACAGCCAACAGCACAATGCCAACGGACACCAGACGGCACAAAGGACACCTGAACAGCACACAGCGAGACAGCACAGCACAGAGCACGAAGACGCAGCACTTCAGCGAACGCCGCAGTGCACGACAACACAGCACAGCGCCATCGAGCACGGCAGAGCACGCGGCAGGGCGCAGCCGCACGAGGAAATGCAGCGCAGCACCACACCACCCGCAAAGCACAACAAGACACGGCACAACACGACACGGCACACCGCACCCCGAACAACACAACACAGCAAGCAGCAACACAGGACCGCAAAGCACAGAACAAGGCAGCACAGCGCGCCAACACCAGCCGGCACAAGGCAACAGCAGGAGGACCCCGAAGCACAAAGCCGGGGGGGGGGGGGGCAAACGGCCCAGCGGCGCACGAGAAGGCAGAAGGAGAACAGAGGAAGGCAAGCGGCAGGGCGACGACACCGGCCGAACACAAACCCGGGGGATAGGGGGCTGAGCAGGAGGCGCCAACAAAAGGCCAAGCGGCGCAGAGCAACCACAAGGCACAGAGGGGAAAGAGAGGACAAAGGAAAACGCGGACCAAGACGCCAACGGCCGGAAAAAGAAAAACCCGGGGGAGGGGGAGGGGGGCAACAGCTGCCGGCAGGCGCGGCGACACCACGCGGCAAAGCAGGGGCGGAAGACAGCAAGCGGAGGGGTGGGGTGGGGTAGGAGGGGGGGCGCAGCAGCAGGCGGCGCCACACAGCAAAGCAGGGCAAGGAGCCGCGCAGACACAGGAAAGCGGAGGGCGAGCAGGGGAACACGAGCAGCAGGGCGACGACACCCGCGAAACAAAAACACGGGGTGGCGCACCACACCCGCTCGGGAGGCTGACCCGTCCGTCCCGGCCAGGACAAAGGGGTGGCGCACCACACGCGCTCGGGAGGCCGGCCCGTCCGTCCCGGCCAGGCAAACACAACAGACACCCAACACCCGACAACGCCGGCTGTAAGGCGGCGGAGACAACAACGAACCAACAAAACAAGCCGAGCAACGAACCGGCTAAAACACCACACACCAAAACGCGAACACAGCGACACAGCACGCCCCACCAAGGGGGGGGCCACACACCACCACAACACACCCCACCATGAGTGGGGCCAGAAACCAACGCAACGCGCCCCGCCATACGGGGGGCCACACACCACCACACACAACACAACACCACACAACACAATACACCGCACCCCGACGCAGCACGCCCCACCAAATGGTGGGCCACACATCAACGCAGCACGCCCCACAATGAGGGGGGCCACGCACCACCACCACACACAACGCAAAGCCAGGCAACACAACACACCGCACCCGAACGCACCACGCCCCACCATGAGGGGGGCCACACACCATCGCAGCACGCCCCGACACGAGGGGGGCCACACACCACCACACCACACAACAAAACACAACGCAACACAGCCCCACCACAAGGGGGGCCACACACCACCACGACACGCCCCACCATGAGGGGGGCCACACACCACCACAACATACAACGTTGAAAAACACAAAACACCGCACCCCAATGCAGCACGCCTCACCATGAGGGGGGCCACACACCACCACACCACACAACAAAACACAACGCAACACAGCCCCACCACGAGGGGGGCCACACACCACCACGACACGCCCCAACATGCGTGGGGCCAGAAACCAACACAGCACGCCCCACCATGAGGGGGGCCACGCACCACCACCACACACAACACAAAGCCAGGCAACACAACACACCGCACCCCAACGCACCACGCCCCACCATGAGGGGGGCCACCCACCGGCGCAGCATGCCCCACCACGAGGGTGGCCTCACACCACAACGCCACACAACACGACACAACACAACACACCGCACCGCGGCGCGACACATCAAAACACAACGCAACACAGCCCCACTATGCGGGGGGCCACACACCAACGCAGCACGCCCCACCACGAGGGGGGCCACACACAGCACCACACAAAACACACCGCACCGCAACGCCACACAAAACAACGCAACGCAACACAGCCCTACCCTGAGGGGGGCCACACACCAACCCGGCACGCCCCGGCATATGGGGGGCCACACACCACCACACACAACACAACACCACACAAAACAACACACCGCACCCCGACGCAGCACGCCAAAACAAGAGGGGGGCCATACACCAGTGCAGGAAACCCCACCATACGGGGGCAACACACCACAACGACACACAACGCCACAGGGCACAAACCACGGCACCCCAACGCAGCACACCCCACCATGAGGGGGGCCATACACCACCACCAGACCACACAACGCAACACAACACAACACACCGCAACTCGACACAACACAACACACCACGCCCCACCATGAGGGGAGCCGCACTCCAACGCAGCCAGCCCCACCATGAGGGGGCCACACACCACCCCACACACGACGCCACACAACACAACACACCGCACCCCAACACAGCACGCCCCACCGTACGGGGGGCCACACACCAACGCAGCATGCCCGACCAACAGGGGGGCCACACACCACCACACCACACAACAAAACACAACGCAACACAGCCCCACCACGAGGGGGGCCACACACCTCCACGACACGCCCCAACATGCGGGGGGCCAGAAACCAACACAGCACGCCCCACCATGAGGGGGGCCACGCACCACCACCACCACACACAACACAAAGCCAGGCAACACAACACACCGCACCCCAACGCACCACGCCCCACCATGAGGGGGGCCACCAAAGGCGCAGCATGCCCCACCACGAGAGTGGCCACACACCACAACCCCACACAACACGACACAACACAACACACCGCACCGCGGCGCGACACATCAAAACACAACGCCACACAGCCCCACCATGCAGGGGGGCCACACACCAACGCAGCACGCGCCACCACGAGGGGGGCCACACACCAGCACCACACAAAACGCACCGCACCGCAACGCCACACAAAACAACGCAACGCAACACAGCCCTACCATGAGGGGGGCCACACACCAACCCGGCACGCCCCGGCATATGGGGGGCCACATACCACCACACACAACACAACACCACACAAAACAACACACCGCACCCCGACGCACCACGCCAAACCAAGAGGGGGGCCATACACCAGTGCAGCAAACCCCACCATACGGGGGCAACACACCACAACGACACACAACGCCACACGGCACAAACCACGGCACCCCAACGCAGCACACCCCACCATGAGGGGGGCCACACACCACCACCAGACCATACAACGCAACACAACACAACACACCGCAACGCGACACAACACAACACACCACGCCCCACCATGAGGGGGACCCGCACTCCAACGCAGCCAGCCCCACCATGAGGGGGCCACACACCACCCCACACACGACGCCACACAACACAACACACCGCACCCCAACACAGCACGCCCCACCGTACGGGGGGCCACACACCAACGCAGCACGCCCGACCAAGAGGGGGGCCACACACCACCACAACACCACACAACGCAGAACAACACAACACAACACACCGCAACGCGCCGCGACACAGCAGAATATAACCTAGTGCCACCAGGAGGGGGGCAACACACCACCACACCACGCCCCACCATGAGGGGGGCCACACACCACCACAACACAAAACGCCGAACAACACAACACACCGCACCCCAACGCGGCACGCCCTACCATGCGGGAGGCCACACACCAACGCAGCACACCCCACCATGAGGGGGGCCACACACCACCACACCACGCAACGCAACGCAACGCAACACAACACAACATACCGCAACGCGGCACGACACAACACAACACACCACATCCCCACCATGAGGGGGGCCGCACACCGACGCAGCACGCGCCGGAATGAGGGGTGCCACAAACCACCACACCACGCCCCACCCGGAGGGGGCCACGCGCCACCACGCCACGCCGCACCATTCAGAGGACCACACACCACCACGCCACGCCCCACCAAGAGGGGGGCCAAACACAACCACAGCATGCCCCGCCATGTGGGGGGCCACGAAGCACCACACCACGCCCCAGCATGAGGGGGGCCACACACCACCACACCACCCACCACCATGAGGGGGGTCACACACCACCACAACACGCCCCACCATGGGGGGGGCCATACACCACCAGAACAACCGCAACCGACCGCCGCTGGCCCCACACACCAGCCAGCAGGAAAAACCGGCCATCAGGCAGCGCACACGACGCCACGGCAACCAAACTGGCCACGCGTAATGCTGGCGACAACACAACAACCACACACCCATACACGACGAATGCATAGCCGGCCAAACCAATGCGGGCAACAGCGTAACCCCAAACAAGCCGCCCGCGTGCGGCTACCACGACGCCAAACGAACACAACGCGCCGGCTACACCCCGGTCGCAGCACAAAAAACGCCGCATCCGACATGCCAGCCGAGAAAAGACCTAGACCACGACGACTCGCGCGGGCCTTCACACGAAGGACCCAATTGAGCCAAGGACGCGACAGCGCTGGCAGCAGCAAAAAAGACCCAACAACGAACAAGCCGACCATGAGGCGGCTAACACAACCATGCACCAGCCAAACCGCTGCAGCAGCAAGGACGCGACAATAAACAGACCACACGCAAGCCGGCCAACACCCGACCGGCCAGGCATGCAAGGTTCGAAACAGGAACGGCGTCCCATGGGGTGGCCAACATGCTGCGCCACACCCGCCGACCGCCATACCCATGAACACAACAGAACACCACAACTCTACCATCACGAACCCGACCAACCAACATTAACAAACTACACCACACTACACTTGGACAAACCAAGACGCGACTAACCGGCACCGAAACGGATGTGCCGTCTACACAAACAACATTCGGCTATACGACCACCGGTAGCAGCGCGACGGAACCCACGCAAACCAAGCCGACCATGAGGCAGCCAAGACAGCCGCGCACCGACCACACCGCAGCTGCAGCCGCGACCTGACCGTAAACAGACCACACGCAAGCCGGCCAACATCAAACCAGCCAGGCGTGCAAGGGTCGAAACAGGAACGGCGTCCAACGGGTTGGCGACACCATGGTGCGCCACGCCCGCCGACGACCATACCAACGAACAAAACAGAACATCGTGACTCTACCATCACGCAGCCGACCAACCAACATTGACAAACTACACCGAACCATTCAACGACCGACAAACCAACCACAACGACCTAGTTCGAACCCCCGGCCCCCGGGGGAAGCGCAGGGTCGACCGAGTCAGGAGGCGTGAGTGTGCGCCACGGCATGCGAGTCCCGTAGCACGTGATTCTTCAAGTCGCCTCACGCCTACTCAAAACCAACCCAGGTGCGGGTGCCTGCAGGACAGGGCCTTTTGCCTGGCTCCCGGCCCCTGGGCCTCAGAATCCGGAGGTTGATGAGGATGTGCGATGGGACCCTCCCCCACGTATCATCCGCCCGAAGGAGAGGAATGTGCGACTTCGGTCGAACATGGATTACCTCTCTGGGCAGATCCCGCAGTAGGGTACTGCTCGCGGCAACCGCGCCCTTCCTCCATGTGGGGGTGCCGCTTTGGGGGAGCACGTGCAGTAGGGCCGTGGGTGGGTGAGCAAAAGCGCCTTGGTAAGACCCCCTGCTCGGCAACCCCAGTCCCGAGTCGACCTACCTACCTACCTCAGCCTGTCATAACATAAATGCCAGGGCATGAGAGCTAAGCTTCTCGCTGCACGTGTACAACGGCGCGTCCAGACTTTGAACGCGTTGCTTTACGTGTTCGACTCAACATGTAGACCACTGGTTCAAGTCTGGTAGGTGCCCTGGGAATAACTCCCTGCAAAACCCCAAAACTCAGCATGTAGTTACTTAAACTTGGCTTCAAGTTGACCATAGGCGCTGCGAAGTAAAACCAGGACCAAGTAATATTCAAAGTACTTTCCAACCATGAACTGACCAAAAGATTTTCGGAACCTCAATAACCCCAGGTTCCTTGATACTTGGCTCCCTCCAACTCAACTCCCTTCAGAACTTGTCGAACTCCAGAACTCGCTGCTATGCCAGTCATATCTGCCTTTTAAAACTGTTCAATATTTGACCCTGAAACTTCTTCGAACTCCTTTCTTTGTGGTTCCCAAAATTGTGCTGCTGACCTTGCTGGCAGCGCGAGCGGCTCAGAGCGCAGAAAGTCGGCAGTCCCTCCGAAATTCCCGAGAGGAATAATGGAGTCCAAATAAGGTGTGGGGTTTTCCATGCCTTAAACTGTGCTTTTCCGGATATCTCCTGAACTTCAAAGATTGTTCTGCAGAATGAAGTGAAGTTCTGCAGGTTTTCACCTTGGTCCGCCAGTGGTAGCATAAAAGCGATGAAAACAGACGTCAAGGTACTTTTTCCTCCCCAGTTTCTTGGTAATCACTTAAAGTAACCAGTCTTCTGCTATACCACCAACTATAGGCTCTTCTGTATGTCGCCGTTTGCCTCCGCGCTGCTGTGAGACCTTCTTGGTACTGAATTCTCCTGGTTCCTTGTTGTCCGTGGCAGTCTCTTCGTTCGGTTCCTCCGCGCTGGACTTCTTCTTCGGCGTGCTGCTGATCCGCCGAGCCTGCCTCAGCGCTGTATCAAAGCGAGGTGCGTGTGCCAGACAGTAATCCAAAAAAACCCCATTCAGTTTCCCATCATCATGCACGAATGCACGAACTGGTTCCCAAGTGTTCTCGCTTGTGCCATAGCCTTCTCACTTCGTCAAAAAGCGCCAGCCTTGCCTATATTGTCCTCTCAGGATCTGTTCGACGTGATAAGCTCCATTTCTCTCCATCTCAGTCTGATTGTAGAATGGTATATCCTGCTCATTCGCCACCATGTCCTGTTCATCCGCCAACGCTGCTCGCTCGTCGTCATTCAGCATATCTGTGTCTCCTTCTTCAATTGTGTCTTCGCCATAGTCATCCACCAGCTCAAATGGGAAGCGCTTCACAAACTCAAATGCAACAGCTACTTCGCCGCCCAAAGTAGGACTGCAACGCGCCGTAATACCGCCGCTGCTGACTACAGTAACAAGGTAAGGACCATACCACATAACATCCTTCGCGGCGCCCTTAGGTACCTCCAATTGTTTGAACCTCTTTCTGTTCACAGGCACGTAGTCGCCGACGTTGAAAACTGCAGGTTTCCTCCTTCTATGGACGCGTTCAAACCGACTCGGTCTTCCTTTCCTCAAGTGGGCTTGAACAACTTGGGCAATCTTGTTGTGTTCTTTGACGCAGTCCTGCACTTGAACGTTGCCTTCGTGTGGAAAGGGTAGGTCCAAACGTAGAGTCGGTCTTCCGTGGAAAACGTCTCCTCGTGAATAGCCAGATTTTCCTCTCTGCTTCTGGTTCATACATATGATCACGTAGCCGTTCAACTGGACCCCATTGCTGGTTTTGATATCCTGCCTCAGACTACGGGGCTCTTCCACGTACTCATCATTCATACGCTCGCATAGTCCATGTGATTGAGGGCGGTAAGGTTGTGAGAATGATACCTCCACGCCCATTGCAGCAAATACGTTGCGATACCAGCCGGAGTCTCCCTTGAAGCGAATATCCGTGTCACTGTGGATGCGAACAGGTGGGCCATAGAAACGAATCCAATGGTGTTTGATGAGCTTCAGCACGACTTCTCCATCAATAGTCCTCTTGCATGGTGCACCTTGACAGAAAGCACTCAGAGCGTCCACAATCATCAAGGCATAGTCGTAGTTATGACACTTGGGTCTGTCAATGAAGTCCACATACAGAAGTGCATTGACCATGTGTGGCACTGGCAAGACGCCAAGTAAGCCTCGGTCGCTGGGTCGGTTCCGCTTGTTCGTGACACACTCGTTGCATGTCCTGTGCATGTCCTCAATTTTCTGTGTCCACTCTGTGTCAGGTACGGGAGTGTGGAACATCTTCTCGAAAGCCCAGAGCCAGGAATCCGGTCCAGGATGACCGACAACATCGTGGGTCCACTGCAGGGCCGCACCCAGCGCCTTCTTGGGTATGCATGTTTGCACTTCCTTCCTTAAGATACCACTTGAGGATAGCGACCACAGCTCCTTGTCCACCAGTGCATAGGATCCATCCCCTAGGGCTTTCAAAACACCTCCATACTCCTCCACATAGTCAGACTTCCGTTGAGAACTGAGTAGTTCAGCTTTGCTCATAGTGAGATCCAAATGGACATCCATTTTCTGAAAGCTTCTCGAGAGAGAGCTTCAGAGCTTGCAGAAATTTTCTCATCAAAATTTTCACGTGATAGCCAATCACATAGCTCATTTTTCAGACCCGGTACGCTGTAGATGTACAGCTTCAGCTGAGCCAGAAATGTCCACCAACGTCTGAGCTTTCGGTTTTCAGGAGGGGCCCCCTTGATAAACGTCTCCGTGGACTCCTGATCACATAACCACACCACGGAGTTGCTGCCAAACAGTCGGCTTTGTCCAGAGAGAAGTAAAATTCCAGACAGTAATTCACGTTCATACGTGCTGTAGGTAGCTCTAGTTGAGGATCATTTCCAAATCCAGTGGCCAATGGGTACAAGATGGAATTCTTGCGAATCGTAGTATTGCTTGAGTGAGCCGTCACGATTGACTCTGACTGTCCTCAATTCATCCGATATTCTCCTTGCAGCTGCTCCTAGAATTCGCTGCCACTGCAGAACTGTACCTCCGCCTCCGACAAGCGAAGCATCAGTGATGACCACAAACTCCCTGTCAGGTGCAGGTGTGCCCAACAGCCTTAGTGAACTCAGTTTTTCCTAGATCTCCTGAAACTGAGCTTCATGCTCTGGTGTCCACTTCGAAGGTACAGTCTTCTTGGTCAAGTCCGTGAGAAGGTGGCTACTGTACGTGAAAGTAGGGATGTGCCTCCTGTAAAAATTACAGGATCCCAGGAAACCCCTGATGTCCTCGAGGCCACGGGTCTTGTCATCAGGAATAGAAACCTTCAAAATCGGGCCAGCTTTTTCCTTCACAGGTCGCCACCATCTCCATCCGACTTGGAAACCCAAATATTCGATTTCCTCCTGCATGAATTTGAACAAATTCACATTTTTCCAACTTCACGCGGGTATTGCGTTCCTCACAAGTGCGTAAAAACTCCTCCACGAAACGTAAATGGTCATCAGCGTCATCAGTCTCCAATAGGACATCATCTATATAGACCTCAATGACTGCCCCCTTTTTCAAGTAGCATAAAAAACGCTTAGGCCAAAAGGCGCGCTGGGAAACGCGTAAAAACGCGACGAAAATTTTTTTCGACCTTAAATAGGTGAATGATTAAAGCCGTAGGCACCGTAACCCTCGTAGGAGCATACCGCCGTTTCCCTCGTAGTCTAACCCGCCATAGGCGCAAAGAAAAACGCGTCACGAGCAGCGCGTAAAACTTGGAAAATTTTCGTAGCTCGCCACGAACCCTCGCGTTCCAACCTGTCGCTTTTTTCTTATTCTTCTCCATGTACCTCCCTCCCCACCCTTCTACCCATCACTCCCCTTGCCCTGCAGCTCAGGCGGCGGCCCTGGGGGAAAGCGGTAATCCCCTAGCAATGAACGCCAACAACTTTGACAACGACCAACTCAAGTACGAGCCCACGAACACCAGAGCATCGCCGCCAACGCCGCCAACGGCGGGTGACACGTAAGTCAGCACAAAGTACATGGTCTTGCTGCTCGCGGGTGTGTTGGGTAGTGTATAGTTTTTATTTTATTTCAAAGAAAAGTTTTTATTTTTAAAAATGGGTTTTGCAGTGGTTTTAAAGGAAAAAAAGCGACAGCAATCACACACAACGGCGCAAAAAGACACCAGAATACAACAGCAGAGCACCACACGACAGCACAGCACCACAGGACACAACACAGGGGAGCAGGGCGCCACAGCAAGCAGACCAACCACAGGGAAGCACACCAGGACACACGCAGCAGAAAGCGCAGCGGCAGGAAACAAACAACAAGCACAGGCATCGAAGCAAACAGACAGCAGAGCACGACAGCACACCACCACACGACAGCACAGCACCACAGCACACAACACAGGGGCACGGAGCGCCAAGACACACCACATCAAACCACAGGGCGGCGAGCCACACGGCCAGGCAGGGACAGCACCACCGAAACACGACACCGGGAGCCACCAGGAGACAACAGAGGACAGCCAAGCCCAACAGCAAACAACCGAACACAACAGGCAACAACACACAACACCAGCCAGCGCCAGAGGGGCGAGAGAGCACCGCACAAAGAGCAACGACGACGGCACACCAACACAGCACCACACAAGAGGCGCCAGGAAAAGGGAGGCGCCCAGAAACACGGCACAAGGAACGACAGCACACGGACCACAGGCAGCACAGCAGGACGACACAGCAGCGCGCCCAAGGACAGACAGAGCACAAGAACACACCACAGCAGCGGACGAGGCAAGACGCGACCCAAGCACCGCAACGAAACGAACGACACAGCACAGAACCAAGAGACGCACCCCTGCACGGCAGAGCACCAAACGGCACAGCGCAACAGAACCCAGCACAAGAACAACGCGACAGGCCCACGCCACACAGCAAGACGCACCACAGCCGAGCATCACACAGACCAAAACATCATGGACCACCACGGGAACGCACGGAACAACGCAAAAAAAAAAACAGCAGAGAACACAGCAGCACGCGACGGCAGAGAACAACAAGAACAGCCCAACAAGACCAAGCGCGACACCGCGCCGGACAGCAAGGCGCGCGAACACAGCCAAGCACAAGCACGCCACACAGCACCAGGCAACACACACAACGCACCACAGACCGCAGCGCCAACAGCACCACACACCAGCACACCCCACAGCCACAAACACACAGAACGACCCCGCACCGCACAACCGGCACACAAAAAAACAAACAACAAACAGGGCAGCGGAAAAAAAAACAACAAACAGAGCCGCAGAAAAAGAAAACAAACAAAAACGCGAGGAACAAAACACAAAGGAGGAAAAAAAAAAACAAGGCGGGGGATGGCAAAAAAAAAAAAGAAAGAAAGAAAACAAAAGGGGGGGGCAAACAAGACGCCAAGGCCGAAGGCACCCCAGGTCGGAAAACACGGAACGCTGGACACAACGGGGGCGCACATACGAAAAAAAACCCGAAAGAAAGAAGGAAACGAAAGAAAGACCTGAAAGGGGCGGTGACCGCGTCCACACGAAACAGCCCCGGTGCACCGGCTGAGTCCCCCGTCGAAAGATGGGCCGCACGGGAAACCGGACGCGTCAGCGACCGGGTCCACACACGCCAACCACCGCAGTGCACGCAGCCCAAGACCGACTCCAGAGGGACCTGCCAGGGACAACCACATCGTGGGGCCCCGAACGGGTACAACGCGGAGCGAGCCCATAGCCCCTGCCTCGGCGGGGGCCAGCAGCAGGCACAAAGAGCCGGGTTCTCGGCCGGCCTCCACGTGCCATGTGCAGCCGCCCAGTAAATCCGGGGGCGCAAACCCCCGGGATGGGGAAAGGCACCACGGCGTCAGGAAAGCCGACCGGAGCACCGAGAGCGACCGGACCAGACGAGGCGCGGCGCACCAACGCGGGGCCACAAGGCACGCCAGAGAGGCACGCTGCCGGCCACAGCCACGGCACACGGACAGATGCCAAGCAACAACGGCCACCGGCTGCCGCGAACCCGGGTAGCGCGCACAACACGAAACGAAACCACGGCACAGGAACAGGTGCCGGGCAACAGCCAACCCACACAGAACAAACCCCAGCCAGGAGTGGCGGGGTACAAGCGGAGCGCGCACACAAACACACACACACCCCAACACCCCAGGAAGGAGTGGCGGGGCGCAGCCGAAACCCCAGCCCAAGCACACACACCCACACCAGACACCCCAGCCAGGAGTGGCGGGGTACAAGCGGATCGCGCACACAAACACACACACACCCCAATACCCCAGCCAGGAGTGGCGGGGCGCAGCCGAAACCCGAGCACAAGCACACACACACACACCACACACCACAGCCAGGAGTGGCGGGGTACAGGCGACGCGGGCACACAAACACACACACACCCCAACAACCCAGCCAAGAGTGGCGGGGCGCAGCCGAAATCCGAGCCCAAGCACATATACCCACAGCACACACCCCAGCCAGGAGTGGGGGGGGTACACGCAGAGAGCCCAAAAAAAAGCACACACACTTGAACACCCCAGCCAGGTGTGGCGGGGCACAGCCGAAACCCGAGCCCAAGCACACACACCCACACCACACACCCCAGCCAGGAGTGGCCGGGTACAAGCGGAGCGCGCACACAAACACACACACACCCCAACACCCCAGCAAGGAGTGGCAGCGCGCAACCGAAACCAGAGCCCAAGCACACACACCCTCACCACAAACCCCAGCCAGGATAGGCGGGGTACAAGCGGAGCGCGCACACAAACACACACACACCACAACATACCAGCCAGGAGTGGCGGGGCGCAGCCGAAACCCGAGCACAAGCACACACACCCACACTACACACCCCAGCCAGGAGTGGCGGGTAACAGACAGAGAGCGCACGAAAACACACACACACCTGAACACCCCAGCCAGGAGTGGCGGGGCGCAGCCGAAACCCGAGCCAAAGCACACACACCCACACCACACACCCCAGCCACGAGTGGCGGGGTACAAGCGGAGGGCGCGCACAAACACACACACACCCCAACGACCCAGCCAGGAGTGGCGGGGCGCAGCCGAAACCCGGGCTCAAGCACACACACCCACACCACACACCCCAGCCAGGAGTGGCGGGCTACAGGCGGAGCGGGCACACAAACACGAACACACACCAACACCCCAGCCAGCAGTGGTCGGGCGCAGCCGAAACCCAAGCACAAGCACACACACCCACACCGCACACCCCAGCCAGGAGTGGCAGGGAACAAGCGGAGCGGGCACACAAACACACACACACCCCAACACCCCAGCCAAGAGTGGCGGGGCGCAGCCTAAACCCAAGCCCAACAAACACACCCACGCCGCACACCCCAGCCAGGAGTGGCGGGGTACAAGCAGAGTGGGCACCCGAACACACACACACCCCAACACCCGGGCCAGGAGTGGCGGGGCGCAGCCGAAACCCCAGCTCAAGCACACACACCCACACCAGCTCACCCCACAGCCACAAACACACAAAAGGACCCCGCACCGCACAACCGGCACACAAAAAAAAACAACAAACAGGGCAGCGGAAAAAAAAACAACAAAACAGAGCAGCGGAAAAAAAGAAAAAAAAGAAAAACGCGAGGAACAAAACACAAGGAAGGAAAAAAAAAACAAGGCGGGGGACGGCAAAAAAAAAAAAAAAAGAAAGAAAAAAAAGGGGGGGGCGAACAAGACGCCAAGGCCGAAGGCACCCCGGGTCAGAAAACACGGAACGCCGGACAAAACGGGGGCGCACATACGAAAAAACCCCGAAAGAAAGAAAGAAACGAAAGAAAGACCTGAAAGGGGCGGTGACCGCGTTCACACGAAACAGCCCCGGTGCACCGGCCGAGTCCCCCGTTGAAAGATGGGCGGTATGGGAAACCGGACGCGTCAGCGACCGGGTCCACACACGCCAACCACCGCAGTGCACGCAGCCCAAGAACGACACCAGAGGGACCCGCCAGGGACAGCCACATTGTGGGGCCCCGAACGGGTACAACGCGGAGCGAGCCCAGAGCCCCTGCCTCGGCGGGGGCCAGCAGCAGGCACAAAGAGCCGGGTTCTCGGCCGGCCTCCACGTGCCATGTGCAGCCGCCCAGTAAATCCGGGGGCGCAAACCCCCGGTATGGGGAAAGGCACCATGGCGTCAGGAAAGCCGACCGGAGCACCGAGAGCGACCGGACCAGACGAGGCGCAGCGCACCAACGCGGGGCCACAAGGCACGCCAGAGAGGCACGCTGCCGGCCACAGCCACGGCACACGGACAGATGCCAAGCAACAACGGCCACCGGCTGCCGCGAACCCGGGTAGCGCGCACAACACGAAACCAACCATGGCACAGGAACAGGTGCCGGGCAACAGCCAACCCACACACAACAAACCCCAGCCAGGAGTGGCGGGGTACAGGCGGAGCGCGCACACAAACACACACACACCCCAACAACCCAAGAAGGAGTGGCGGGGCGCAGCCGAAACCCGAGCCCAAGCACACACACCCACACCAGATGACCCAGCCAGGAGTGGCGGGGTACATGCGGATCGCGCACACAAACACACACACACCCCGATACCCCAGACAGGAGTGGCGGGGCGCAGCCGAAACCCGGGCCCAAACACACACCCACACCACACACCCCAGCCAGGAGTGGCCGGGTACAAGCGGAGCGCGCACACAAACACACACACACCCCAACACCCCAGCAAGGAGTGGCAGCGCGCAACCGAAACCCGAGCGCAAGCACACACACCTACAGCACAAACCCCAGCCAGGAGTGGCGGGGTAAAAGCGGGGCGCGCACACAAACACACACACACCACAACATACCAGCCAGGAGTGGCGGGGCGCAGCCGAAACCCGAGCCCAAGCACACACACCCACACTACACACCCCAGCCAGGAGTGGCGGGGTACAAGCAGAGAGCGCACGAAAACACACACACACCTGAACACCCCAGCCAGGATTGGCGGGGCGCAGCCGAAACCCGAGCCCAAGCACACACACCCACACCACACACCCCAGCCACGAGTGGTGGGGTACAAGCAGAGGGCGCGCACAAACACACACACACCCCAACACCCCAGCCACGAGTGGCGGGGCGCAGCCGAAACCCTGGCTCAAGCACACAGACCCACACCACACACCCCAGCCAGGAGTGGCGGGCTACAGGCGGAGCGGGCACACAAACACACACACACACCAACACCCCAGCCAGGAGTGGCGGGGCGCAGCCGAAACCCGAGCACAAGCACACACACCCACACCGCACACCCCAGCCAGGAGTGGCAGGGAACAAGCGCAGCGGGCACACAAACACACACACACCCAAACACCCCAGCCAGGAGTGGCGGGGCGCAGCCGAAACCCGAGCCCAAGCACACTCATCCACGCCGCACACCCCAGCCAGGAGTGGCGGGGTACAAGCGAAGTGGGCACCCGAACACACACACACCCCAACACCCGGGCCAGGAGTGGCGGGGCGCAGGCGAAACCCGAGCTCAAGCACACACACCAACACCACACACCCCAGCCAGGAGTGGCAGGGTACAGGCGGAGCGGGCACACAAACACACACACACCCCAACACCCCAGCCAGGAGTGGCGGGGCACAGCCGAAACCCGAGCCCAAGCACACACACCCACACCGCACGAGCGGGCCAGAAGTGGCAGGGAACAAGCGGAGCAGGCACACGAACACACACACACCGCAACACCGCAGCCAGGAGTGGCGGGGCGCAGCCGAAACCCGAGCCCAAGCAAACACACACACAATTACCAACACCCCAGCCAGGAGTGGCGCGGCGCAGCCGAAACCCAAGCCCAAGCACACACACCCGTACCGCACAGCCCAGCCAGGAGTGGCGGGGAACACGCGGAGCGGGCACACGAACACACACACACCCCAACACCCCAGCCAGGAGTGGCGGGGCGCAGCCGAAACCCAAGCCCAAGCACAAACACACACACACCCCAACACCCCAGCCGGGATTGGCGGGGCGCACCCGAAACCCGGGCTGAAGCACACACACCCACGCCACACATCCCAGCCAGGAGTGGCAAGGTACAAGCGGAGCGGGAACAGGAACACACACACCCCCCAACAGCCCAGCCAGGAGTGGCGGGGCGCAGCCGAAACCCGAGCCCGAGCACACACACCCACACCACAGACCCAGCCAGGAGTGGCGGGGTACAAGCGGAGCGCGCACACAAACACGGAAGCACCCAAACACTCCAGCGAGGAGTGTCAGGGTGCAGCCGAAACCCGAGCCCAAGCACACACACCCACGCTGCACACCCCAGCCAGGAGTGGCGGGGTACAAGTGGAGCGGGCACACAAACACACACATAGCCAACCCCCCAGCCAGGAGTGGAGGGGCGCAGCCGAAACCCGAGCCCAAGCACACAAAACCACGCCGCACACCCCGGCCAGGAGTGGCGGGGTACAAGCGGAGCGCGCACGCAAACACACACACGCCCCAACACCCCAGCCAGGACTGGCGGGGCGCAGCCCAAATCCGAGCACGAGCACACACACCCACACCACACACCCCAGCCAGGAGTGGCAGGGTTCAAGCAGGGCGCGCACACAAACACACACACATCCCAACGGCCCAGCCAGGAGTGGTGGGGCGCAGCCGAAACCCGAGCCCAAGCGCACACACCCACGCCGCACACCCCAGCCAGGAGTGGCGGGGTACAAGCAGAGCGGGCAAACGAACACACACATACCAGACACCCCAGCCAGGAGTGGCGGGGCGCAGCCGAAACCCGTGCCCAAGCACACACAACTACGCCGCACACCCCAGCCAGGAGTGGGGGGGTACAAGCAGAGCGGGCACACGAACACACACATACCCAACACCCCAGCCAGGAGTGGCGGGGCGCAGCCGAAACCCCAGCCCAAGCACACACACCCACACCGCACACCCCAGCCAGGAGTGGCGGGGTACAAGCAGAGCGGGCACACGAACACACACATACCCAACACCCTAGCCAGGAGTGGCGGGGCGCAGCCAAAACCCGAGCCCAAGCACACACAACCACGCTGCACACCCCAGCCCGGAGTGGCGGGGTAGGAGCAGGGCGCGCACACCAACACATACACACCCCAACACCCCAGTCGGGAGTGCCGGGGCGCAGCCGAGACCCGAGCCCAAGCACTCACAACCACGCCGCACACCCCAGCCAGGAGTGGCGGGGTACAAGCGGAGCGGGCACACGAACACACACATACCGGACACCCCAGCCAGTAGTGGCGGGGCGCAGCTGAAACCTGAGCCCAAGCACACACAACCACGCCGCACACCTCAGCCAGGAGTGGCGGGGTACAAGCAGAGCGCGCACACAAACACACACACACCCCAACACCCCAGCCA
Organism: Eutreptiella sp. 'Long Island Sound 2002'; assembly: GCA_964036045.1. Lineage (NCBI taxonomy): Eukaryota > Euglenozoa > Euglenophyceae > Eutreptiales > Eutreptiaceae > Eutreptiella > Eutreptiella sp. 'Long Island Sound 2002'. Next base: position 59,074,912 of record OZ038379.1, read on the forward strand.
GGAGTGGCGGGGCGCAGCCGAAACCCGCGCCCAAACACACACCCACCCCACACACCCCAGCCAGGAGTGGCGGGGTACGAGTGGAGCGGGCACACAAACACACACACACCCCAACACCCCAGCCAGGAGTGGCGGGGCGCAGCCAAAACCCGAGCCCGAGCACACACACCCACACCACACACCCCAGCCAGGAGTGGCGGGGTACAAGCGGGGCGCGCACACAAACACACACACACCCCAACAGCCCAGCCAGGAATGGCGGGGCGCAGCCGAAACCCGAGCCCAAGCGCAAACAGCCACGCCGCACACCCCAGCCCGGAGTGGCGGGGTACAAGCAGAGCGGGCACACAAACACACACATACCCAACACCCCAGCCATGAGTGGCGGGGCGCAGGCGAAACCCGAGCCCAAGCACACACAACCACGCCGCAGCCCCCAGCCAAGGGTGGCGGGGTACAAGCGGGGTGCGCACGTGAACACAGACACACCCAAACACCCCAGCCAGGAGTGGCGGGGCGCAGCCGAAACACGAGCCCAAGCACACACACCAACGCCGCACACCCCAGCCAGGAGTGGCGGGGTACAAGCGGAGCGGGCACACGAACACACACATACCCAACACCCCAGCCAGGAGTTGCGGGGCGCAGCCGAAACCCGAGCCCAAGCACACACAACCACGCCGCACAACCCAGCCCGGAGTGGCGGGGTACAGGCGGGGCACGCACACCAACACACACACACCCCAACACCCCAGCCAGGAGTGGCGGGGCGCAGCCGAAACCCGAGTCCAAGCACACACACCCACGCCGCACACCCCAGCGAGGAGTGGCGGGGTACAAGCGAAGCGGGCACACGAAAACACACACACCCCAACACCCCAGCCAGGAGTGGCGGGGCGCAGCCGAAACCCGGGCCCAAACACACACCCACACCATACACACCAGCCAGGAGTGGCGGGGTAATACCGGGGCGCGCACACGAAAACACACACACCCCACCAACCCAACCAGGAGTGGCGGCGCGCAGCCGAAACCCGAGTCCAAGCACACACACCCACGCCGCACACCCCAGCCAGGAGTGGCGGGGTACAAGCGAAGCGGGCACACGAAAACACACATACCCAACACCCCAGCCAGGAGTGGCGGGGCGCAGCCGAAACACGAGCCCAAGCACACACACCCACACCGCACACCTCAGCCAGGAGTGGCGGGGTACAAGCGGAGCGCGCACACAAACACACACACGGCCCAACACCCCAGCCAGGAGTGGCGGGGCGCAGCCGAAACCCGGGCCCAAACACACACCCACACCGGACACACCAGCCAGGAGTGGCGGGGTACAACCGGGGCGCACACACGAACACACACACACCCCACCAACCCAACCAGGAGTGGCGGGGCGCAGCCGAAACCCGAGTCCAAGCACACACACCCACGCCGCACACCCCAGCCAGGAGTGGCGGGGTACAAGCGAAGCGGGCACACAAAAACACACATACCCAAAACCGCAGTCGGGAGTGCCGGGGCGCAGCCGAAACCCGAGCCCAAGCACACACAACCACGCCGCACACCCCAGCCAGGAGTGGCGGGGTAGAAGCGGAGCGCCCACACAAACACACACACACACCAACACCCCAGCCAGGAGTGGCGGGGCGCAGCCGAAACCCGGGCCCAAACACACACCCACACCACACACACCAGCCAGGAGTGGCGGTGTACAACCGGGGCGCGCACACGAAAACACACACACCCCACCAACCCAACCAGGAGTGGCACACAAACACACACACACACCAACACCCCAGCCAGGAGTGGCGGGGCGCAGCCGAAACCCGGGCCCAAACACACACCCACACCACACACACCAGCCAGGAGTGGCGGTGTACAACCGGGGCGCGCACACGAAAACACACACACCCCACCAACCCAACCAGGAGTGGCGGGGCGCAGCCGAAACCCGAGTCCAAGCACACACACCCACGCCGCACACCCAAGCCAGGAGTGGCAGGGTACAAGCCAAGCGGGCACCCGAAAACACACATACCCAACACCCCAGCCAGGAGTGGCAGGGTACAAGCCAAGCGGGCACCCGAAAACACACATACCCAACACCCCAGCCAGGAGTGGCGGGGCGCAGCCGAAACCTGAGCCAAAGCACACACACCCACACCGCACACCTCAGCCAGGAGTGGCGGGGTACAAGCGGAGCGCGCACACAAACACACACACACCCCAACACCCCAGCCAGGAGAGGCGGGGCGCAGCCGAAACCCGGGCCCAAACACACACCCAAGCCACACACACCAGCCAGGAGTGGCGGGGTACAACCGGGGCGCGCACACGAACACACACACACCCCACCAACCCAACCAGGAGTGGCGGGGCGCAGCCGAAACCCGAGTCCAAGCACACACACCCACGCCGCACACCCCAGCCAGGAGTGGCGGGGTACAAGCGAAGCGGGCACACGAAAATACACATACCCAACACCCCAGCCAGGAGTGGCGGGGCGCAGCCGAAAGGAGAGCCCAAGCACACACAACCACGCCGCACACCTCAGCCAGGAGTGGCGGGGTACAAGCGGAGCGCGCACACAAACACACACACACCCCAACACCCCAGCCAGGAGTGGCGGGGCGCAGCCGAAACCCGGGCCCAAACACACACCCACACCACACACACCAGCCAGGAGTGGCGGGGTACAGTCTGGGCGCGCACACAAACACACACGCACCCCACCAACCCAACCAGGAGTGGCGGGGCGCAGCCGAAACCCGAGTCCAAGCACACACACCCACGCCGCACACCCCAGCCAGGAGTGGCGGGGTACAAGCGAAGCAGGCACACGAAAACACACATACCCAACACCCCAGCCAGGAGTGGCGGGGCGCAGCCGAAACCCGAGCACAAGCACCCACAACCACGCCGCACACCCCAGCCTGGAGTGGTGGGGTACAAGCGGGGTGCGCACACGAACACACACACACCCCAACACCCCAGCCAGGAGTGGCGGGGCGCAGCCGAAACCCGAGCCCAAGCACACACACCCACGCCGCACACCCCAGCCGGGAGTGGCGGGGTACAAGCGGAGGGCGCACACGAACACACATACACCCCAACACCCCAGCCAGGAGTGGCGGGGCGCAGCCGAAAACCAAGCCCAAACACAACCAAGACAAAAACACAAACACCACACAACAGTAGGAAACCCAGTGTCCATAGCCCAGGCACTGAGGCAGCCCGTGCCATGCAGGTGACCCGGCCAAAAGAGATCCGGAGACCGGGGGTAAGGCTGCATCCTAAGGCCTGCGCTGCTTTGGGACTCGAGGCGGAGCATGCGACACCCAAGCGCCTCAGAACCCCAGTACCAAGAATATGCATGCATGCCTTGGGAACGGGATACGCCAGGAAGTCCGTTGAATCTCTAGGGTTCCCCCCAAAGAAGGGGACGTGCGCAAGCACGGGGGCACACCCTCCTGGCGAGACAAGCATGTCACGCTGGCGGCGATCAGCCTTCCCGGTGTTGCACGGGGCCGCTTTGTTGGGGGCCACCAGTCAGGTCTAGCGGGATGTAAGCCGCCTCCCCTCTTCAAGCGCAGAGCCTCTTCCTGTTCGTCACAGCAGCAAAGCCAGCGGGATCCATGGGGCGCCTCTCCACGACCGAGTGCACCTACCTACCTACCTGCGTGCCTCCTTTTTCAGTAGTTGCTGCACCGTAGGTTTCAGCTTCATACGGGCCACGACCTGGTTCATGAGCTCCTGAAAAGTTGCCGGAGCATTCGTCGACCCGAACGGCATAACTTTCCATTTGAACAATTGACCATGAGGAGCAATAAATGCTGATAGATCCTGCGCTCTCTTTGTTAACTCCACTTGCCAGAAACCACTGCGCTTCTCCAATGGGGTTTCCCTGTTACGCGTATTCGATACGGCAGGATACGGCAGGATACGGCAGGATACGGCAGGATACGGCAGGATACGGCAGGATACGGCAGGATACGGCAAAATACGGCAGGATACGGCAGGATACGGCAGGATACGGCAGGATACGGCAGGATACGGCAGGATACACAGGATACGGCAGGATACGGCAGGATACGGCAGGATATGGCAGGATACGACAGGGTCCAAAATATCTGCTTGTTTGCAATGAGAAAACAACCATTTTGCGTTCATTCAGCGTTCGGTGGTATTTCATACTGCATGCCTATTGTGACTTTCCCGGCTGACAACCCGCTTCATGTACACCATTTAATTCGTTTCAAAATAGAAGAAGATTGCTACCTGCTTCCTGAGGTTGGTGGTATTTCATCCTGTTCCTGCGTGCCCATTGTGCCGTTTCTGTTTAGGTTGACAACCCGCCTTGCTGCACACCAACTCTCGGTTTTGAAAAAGAAAATGATTGCTACGTGATTGCGTACGAAACACTTCCTGTGCCCCAAAACACAATACGCAGGAGCATAAAAAAAGACCATCACATCATTGCAGCCTGTACTATTATGGTTATAGACTTTCGGTGTACCTCTGCTCCATGTTATGTAGGTTACAGCAGAAAATGAACAGGCCGGCAAGGAAGTCGTAGTTATACGGGCGCCCGGGAGCCTCATCACGGCTGTTCCAGAATCGCCACTTCTTAACATTGCTGAAAACATTCTCCACTAGATGACGGCCCTCATTGATCATCTGGTTGTAATGCACCACGCACCAGGTCAATCGGCCATCCCCCCCGGCCACACGGCAGAACATGTTGTCCGCAGTGCTGTAGTGACAGTCACCGCGGCGGAAGTCAGGCCGAGGACCATTAAAGTTCCAGGGAATGGATGCATCCATGTCTGCCGTCATCTCAGCATTGGTGGCACGGGGCGGATACCACCATGAGCAGGCAATGATATCGCGCCCCCAGTTGATCATGGCATTAAACACGAGCGCATGCCCGCGGTAAGTGGGTTTGTCGAACCAGAACAGCTCCCGGTCTACCGGGTCCGAAGGTGACTTGATGGCCAAATGCGTGCTGTCGACAATAGCAGACACATGGCCGTGAATTGGATGACTGTGTTGGTGGAATTCCCATGGGGTTCAAAAGCATCCGTGAACGTATCCCACAGGTGAGCCCGTTGTGACACTTCACGTAGTACTTGGATACAGTAGTCCCGACCAATTCCCAATGTCCTCGCACATGCAATCTGGCTGTACCCCAATCGCAGGAAGGAGATTGTAATTACAAACTCCTCTAATGTGAAAATGGAATTTGCCACCAGGAACAGCAGAAATCCCATTCTGTACCTGGTGGCATTCATGAGCGGCATTGCTGCAAGTGGAGCGCAGTGCGGGGAGGCCCCGCTATCAGAACGATCCACAGATATCCACGTAAACTTCAAGACTTAAGGACGGAAGCACTGAAATGATTGAGCAGTGCAGAAACGATATAACAACAGCGGAAAAATAAATCTAATAGTGCTAATATAACTAATGAGTAACATTCTTCTTTCATTGTCTCAGATATGTGCTGTCTATGAAATCAACAGTGAGGGCAACGAAGCAATCCATGGCTCTTGGCGGGAACGGTATTTGATGGTCCTCCACTCTTCAGGAGTGTCAGTGAGGCGCTGCCATCCATGATTCTTGCGAGCCGGGCCAAGTGACGCCAAAGGTGCCTGATGGTCCTCCACTCTTAATGAGTCTCAGTGCGGCGGATGACAGCACCGCCAACAATGCGACAAGGTTCACGATGTGGTACACGCTTCATCCCCTGTGTGCAGGGCGTCCATCATATGAGGCGACGCCGGGACAAGGACTCACGCTATGGTTCACGCTTCCGGCCCTGTGTGCAGGGCGTCCAACGTGAGGCGACGCCGCTACAAGAGTTCACGCTGTGGTACACGCTTCTACCCCTCTGTGCAGGGCGTCCATTATATGAGGCGACGCCGCGACAAAGGTTCACGCTGTGGTTCACGCTTCCACCCCTGTGTGCAGGGCGTCCAACGTGAGGCGACGCCGCTACAAGAGTTCCACCTGTGGTACACGCTTCCACCCCTCTGTGCAGGGCGTCCAACATGAGGCGTGTGCGTGGGCAGAGAACTACGGATTCATTCAAAAGATTGTTGCTTTGCATCTTCAGCCGCACTGGCAGAAACTTCACGCGCATTTGCGAGGTGCTGCCCAACGAGTACACGCCTCAATGGATAGCGGTGCGCATTGGGACGCATGGACATGGCCGTTGTATAGGGACTACAGTGATCTGCCGTCAGACACCTGGAAACAAACTGCCAGATCACTGTGGCTGGCCATGCTGTCTGAGAGAGGGGTGAGGCCCCCCACTGCAGATCAAATAAAGTTTGATGTCTTTGTCACCAGTTTGCAGGATGCCCCTGCGTGGCTAGAACAAAAGAAATTGGAAAAGGCTGAGTGTGCAAGCCAGAAGGAGGCGTCTGCCGATGTTCGCGCTCTTGGTCTTGGCCCCAGCTCATTGGAGAGGCGGAAGCACACACTGGACAGCTACCTCATGCGTCCAAACGCAGTGGACTGGCAGCCAAGCACAGGGACATGGCGCCCCACCAGTGGTCCTGCACCTCAGCAGCGCTGCAAGGCACCGGGTGGCACATGCTACGCACCAGTGCCAAAGAACTGCAGCAAGGGAATATGCACACAGCACTGCCTGAGCTTCCAAATTGCCTATGCACAGCGGTTTGCAACTTGTACGCCATGCAAATACAAAAAGTCTGGAGTTGGACACAGGCACAGACCACGTGCCACTGATGCAACGGAGCTCCCACCTCTGATTGGGGACTGGCAGGGTCATTTTGATGAACCTCGCTGGAGGCACGTCGCGCAGGATGAGAAGGATGAAAATCAGGACAGTGACACCAGTTCTGTGATTGATGAGAACCCACTTGCTCAGCCGGAGACGTTGACTCAGCCGCAGACGTTCTCAGCACGAGCACCGCGGACACAGGACCTGCCACCAGATAATGCGGAAGAGGAGACCGGCGAGGCCTACCTAGAGGGGCTGTTGGGTTCAGCTCCGCGGCGCAATTCCTTGCCCAGACGCCTGGGTGACACGTCATCTGAAGATGCTGATTTTGCAGAAGCGCAGACCGCAAATTTGCTTGATGACTTACAGCAACCGCCGCCAGCAGAGCGCAGGCCCTCGGCGGATAGCGGCCGGTACATTATGGATGCCCCGAAGAAGAACTATCACTGCATTGTGAGCTATTGCTTTCTGTTGAACACTGCAGTTCTGCCTTGTGGACACACGATCTGCACAGACTGTGCAGAGAGGATCAGCCGGTGCCCACTGGATCGTACTGTTTTCGTTGCTGCCAACAATTCCAGGAACCGCGCTGTTCAGGATGCTGTTCAACCTTTTCTGCTGTCGGAAGGGGCTCGTACTGCAGGCGCAATACTGGCAGCAGCAGGAGCTGCAGTATTCTCTCTGGGATCCACAACAAGACCACTTACAAATCCGGATGCCATGCAACAGGCCAGATTGCTAGCCTTCATGCACCTGTTGCCACCGGAACCTCCTGGTGAACTAGCAGCAGATTCTCCTGGTGAACCAGCAGCGTGTTATGATTCAACATGCTCCCAGATACCAGCGCCAGCGGTGATTTCCAGAACGGTGGCTTCGTTGGACTCTGAGCGGTTGGGACAGCGGGAATGGAAGTGCACAACAGTGCAGCGTCGTATGGAGGGGTCTGAGCAGCCACGTGCAGCAGTTGGAACATTGGTGCACGTTATGTTCAACGACGGCTTGTACGAGGGCCTGGCCGGTGGCGGTACTGTTGAATTCGGCGATGGGACAAGATTTCCCTGGAGCCGCGACTGGCATGCAGCCCGCGACCACTAAGGTCAGCTAAGTACACTATTTTGGTAATATATTTAAATTTTTTTTGTTTGTCTCCAGCCTGCACAGTGGCATGCACCATAGTGCAGCAGTATAACTATATATTTTTGTATGCCTATAACTTCTTTTATTGTTGATTATTTATATCATCGCACAGTGGAATACACCACAGTGCAGCTTCTTCAGACACACGCATCGAATGGCCATTCGTCTCTCTGCTCAGTGTAATGTCGCTGTGCCTTCCCAGCTTTTTGAGTGCGCCAGTCAATGACAGAGGAAAGTAGTTGGCAGTTGAGGTTATGTGTCAAGTCATTTTTTTACCTTTCAGCACAGCAGGGAACAACAAAAAAGCATGCAGAGGTTCAAAAACCAGACGGTTGAACAGTTTTGAAAAAATGAACACCATATTTTGAAAAAGCATGTATGTTTGTTAGGATACAAGCTGCAGTGGGTTCTAAAAAGGTTTCCGGAAAGAAAACAATTGGAAATGGATTTTTGTTTGTTAGGATAAAAGCTGCAGTGGGTTTGAAAACGGTTTCGGAAAAAAAACAATTGGAATTGCATTTTTCTTTGTTAGGAGAAAAGCTGCAGTGGGTTTGAAGACGTGTTTGAAAAGAAACCAAGTCACATCACATCACATCACACCACATCACGGCAATTCAAATATGGTCACACACTTCACATCACATTAAAACACATGACATCACATCACACCACATCACACCACATCACATCAAGTCAATTCAAATATCATTGCACCAAACCACATCACATGAAATCGCATGGCATCACATGACATCCCATCACATCACACCACATCACATCACATCACATCACGTCACGTCACGTCACGTCACGTCACGTCACGTCACGTCACGTCACGTCACGTCACGTCACGTCACGTCATGTCACATCGCATCGCATCTCATCACGTCACATCACATCACATCGCATCACGCCACACCAAACCACACCACAAGAGATCACACTACATCACATCGAATCACGTCATGTCACATTGCATCACATCACATCACATCACGTTGCGAACACCACATCCTATCAACTTATAACGCATCACATCATATGGCATGAAGGAAGGTCAATTTGCATTGGTTCATACAAGGTCAGATCACATAACGTCCGCACACCTGCAAGGCACCGCCTGTTTATGAGACCTTTACCAATAACTTAAACTCCAGGATAGGATTACGGTTAGGGTTAGGGTTAGGGTTAGGGTTAGGGTTTCGGTTACTGGCATACGGCAGGATACCGCAGGGAAAGCAGGATACGGCAGTATACGGCAGATATGGCAGGATACCGCAGGATACGGCAGGATACGGTAGGATACGGCAGGATACGGCAGGATACGGCAGGATACGGAGGATATGGCAGGATACGGCAGGATACGGCAGGATAGGACAGGATACGGCAGGATACGCGTATTACTGGAATACAGTCGTATTAGGGAAACCCCAATTTAGATTTGAAACGGCAATGAGCAGCTCTTTCCAGCGCTTGTTCCAAACTTGATAGACTCCCTGAATGTTTTTTGGTGAGCTTGTTCAACTTCCTGTAGTGGACAACTAGTCTTTTTGCGCTGTTCCCTGGTTTGTCTACCAAGAAACATGGAGAGCAGTATTTTGGATACTCTGCTTCCTCATATTTTTCCGCCAGGTTGGCTGCAATGCATTCAGTGGTCTGTCACATTATCTCCTCACTGTTGGCCTTGCTAGCTGGAAATGGCTTTGAACGCACTGTGGCATTTTTTTGCTCATCCGTCAATTCCAAGTCCATGGTAACCAACTTCTCACATGAACCATGTGCCATCAACGGTCCAAAAGCAACCTTCCTTCGATGTAGGACGTCTTGAATTTTGGAAGGTAAATTTTTGATCTTCTCCCCGAAATCGTCTGCGGCTGCCAAATTTGATTTCCCATACTCATCCCTGGATACAGAGTAACACTCACTGAGTAGGGCCGAGACATCCAGAAAAACGTCATTGCCATCCACGATAAAGTGGTCGTCATGCAGATATTGGTAGAACAAATCTGTTTCATCTCCACCGACACTCCTGCTCTGAACTCGTTGTAATGGCTCTTCCATCTGTCCTTGAGCTATAGCCTTTGTTGTTCCTCAGATATTTGGAAGATTTGGAGCTCAATGTCCTCCTTCAAAGAGCGTAAGTCCTCTTTTGAGACCGGCCATCCGCGCCGGTTGGCAATTCTTGCCTTGTCCTCCTTGACTTGCATGGTCACACCATACTCTTGCATAGCATGTAGCGGTACCCAGAACCCCATGGCTAGGCTACGGCATACAGCCGGTCTCCGGTCCACTAACCCCAAGTACGGAAGGGAAGACCGGTCTCCGGTCCACTAACCCCATGTACGGAAGGCGCCCGTTGACGCCCGGTGCGAGCCCGGCGGGAGCGTGTTCCGTGCCGTAAAGCCCCGCATCGGCAACCGATGCACCGCCAGCGGAGATTTGTGTATCAGAATATCAGGAATCAACAGGGTTTTATTTTCATATTGTTTCCGTCAATTTTTACGCTTCCGTTCTGATATTCACTGTTTTGACTGCTGGCGGTTGGATCGCGACTTTACCGTAACCGCCAGTTTAACTGTTTATAATGGAAATTTTAACGCAATCCGTCACGAAGGCTCCAAAGCCTTCAGGAACTGCATGGATGCTTCCGCAATTTTCACATCTTACACTCGCAACCTTAATCCGAATTTTTCAGGATGTCGAAATCGGATTTTCGACTTCGACATCCCCGCACTTGATTTGACCTCTTTCGAGTGGACCTACGTGCTTCCCTATGCACGAATCAACTTTCCTTTTATCTTGCCCTCCATTTGACTCAGAGATATGGGCAAAACAAAGTTGATTCGTGAGGCCACTTGTGAGGGTCATATCTCGTGCCGCTTGCGAGTATTGACGATAAGGAAACGCGGGATGTATTCACAATACTCCCGACGTAATTTAGGAAGCATTGTATGCCTTGCGTTTCCACACGTGCGCGCTAGTGTAATGGATCATGGTCAAGAGGGTAGAGTTTGCGTTATAACTCTTTGGCCATGACATTGCGTGCGTTAAGATAACTTTCGAGTGTAGTGCGCAAGTGTTGGTGTTGCATAGGAACTCTCCTTGAGTTCCTCTGAGCGATTGACACAAAGTTATGCCCTTGGAGGGGCATGACATATCGTGGGGGGAGCTACCTTTTGGGCAATATGTGGTATGTGCCATGTGTTGTATTGCGTGCCCATTTGGCAGGTCCATCGCTCCAAGACCAACCCGCCAATGGACCTCATATTGTGCAAGCCCCTTCTCCATACTCCCTACGATCAATAGCAAGCCTAACCTTCGTGAAGGGAAGCTTGTGTGGTGATCCCGAAGCGATGCGTTGGGAGCAAGGCATGTGTTTTGCAATTTTCCATAATTTCATGTGCCCACTTGGGAAGTAGCGCTCGTAACCTTTCAAGGCGCCCCAGGTGGAGCACATATGTGGGATCGAAGGTCATTGGTGTCAAGTCATTGTGTTTAGAAGGATTAAGTGATTGCACGATCCAAGCCGAAGATATTATAATATAATTGTGCACCTTTCAAGGCACTTTTGTGTGTGCTTGTGCCAATTTTGCCGTTTTTGGCCCGTCATGATGTCAAGTGGCGACCGTGTATCTCAACGTTGCGCTCAATTGACATCATGACCCAAGTATGTTATGAGGGTACATACTTCGGTTCCCAACATATCTTGGACCCGGCGAATAACTCCTCTTAGGCTTGGCATACCGTGGCCGCCATGTTGGCGATTTGGGACTATCCCAAATCATGGGCTCACTTGGCGACCCTGCCATTCCCAATACCGGAGGAGTTGGGCGACGCCCAAAAGATATGTTGGACACATATGACTTGATACCAATCCTATGGCACACTCCGGTCCAAGTCGGGCATGTGCCTCATTTGCCCCAACCATGAGTGTGCGCATCTTTGGCCATTTTGAGCAATTTTCTACTTTTGCTGCCCGCCGTGCACTATGTTCTAACCCTCGTGCACGCCGGACGCATGGACCAATGGACCATATATGACATGGGTGTTATGGGTAATGGTCCCCATGGTCCACACACCACGTGGGCGAAGCGGAGCCACCTTCGTTAAGGCGCTAGCCCAAAGTGAGTGTGGGCAATTTTGCCATTTTGGCATTTGTGGACCCGATTGGGATCGTCACCACGCCAGATGGCATGGAGATCTTTGAGAGCCAAGGGCACGGGAGTCTCCGTTGGACTCCCGGTGGATTGCGTATGGAATGGCGGATCTGATCTCCAAGCCGACGTGGAGATGTGCTATTGGGAGCACACCGAATTTTGGCTCATTTCAAGCAGCCAAAATGACCCCATTTTGGGACCCCAATTTCCCCCTTCCGTGTGGTCAATTGGCGGCCCCATTTCTCTATGCCCACATGGAGCTCGGACCCAAATCCAAGTTGTACACTCAGATATGAGTCCTAGGTCCTGCCTCCTACCCTGTGAGCCATTGGCCTTACCTTGGCCGGGCGAGCCACGCGTGGGAATGACGCCAATTTTGGTGATTTTGGCATCATGACCCCACTTGACGAACCCGTGGTGCCCTGATGCCGAGACCTCATAGGGAACCAGGTTGGGTGAGGGTTTCAGGGAGTTCATACTCGAAGGGCATAGGGGCAGTTGCCTCGTCCCTACCTCTGGCGGGTCCGGACGAGAGGTCAATTTTGGAGTTTTTCAAGCTAATATCAGTTTGTGCTGAAACAGCCCATTTTCAGCTACCAACTCCTGGGTGATAATGGCGGGGCCATATCTCTGGCTCAGAGTGGAGTTGGGACCTGCCGTTAAGGGAGCATAGGGAGCCACTGTCGGTTGGCTTTGGAGCTCCTTGGTTTGCAGGAACTCGCCTGTGGCTGTGCGGGACACCTCCCCCATTGGCAGGATTTCAGGGTCCGGACTGAGCAGGGCATGGGTTGTGTTTGAGCCCCCGCCCCCACCAGCCACTGAGGGGGTCGGACCTGGGATTGGGATATGAGTTGAGACTGAGTGTCTATTGTCCCTTGATGCCCTTACCCCAGTCCAGTCTTAACCCCATGTGTACATATCCTGATGTGTTGCTGTACATACTTTCGTTCCCTTGTTGCAGAGTGGCAAGGATCCTGAAACGCTTTGTCACATGACATGAGCGCATTGATGCCCTTGTGAGCGTAGTGCTTTGCCTGCCTGCTCACTTGCGCGTGTCAACCGCAGCGTCCCGTGGCCGGCCCCCCACGGGAACGCGTCAGTAGGGCCAGACACAGCATGGTAAAATTTTGAACACCTCCCATAACTGAGTCTTCGACCTCGACCTCGTTCAGTAAATCCGGGATTCGGTCCGAATAATCTTCGTGAATGCTTGGGAATGTGTCGTATTTCAGAGGCTGAGCGATATTGAGATCCGCCGAATAGCCGTCTTCACTGACTTCATCCCATTGCACTTCTGCGGGTTCTTCACTGACCTCTTCCCACTGAATGTCGACCTTGTCAACTTCAGCATCTCGAACGCCAGCGTGCTGTTCTTCATCTGATTCCGTTTGAGGGTGAATTTCTGGGACTTCAGACTCGTCCTTCGGTGTTGTTGCAGGTGTATCGTGCTCGTATCGCTTCAGTAAATCAGACCGGGTTAAACCATGGTTTACCCGATGGGAAAATCGACCACTTGTGGATTCAGTTCATCCAACGAAATATCACAATCATTGCCAACAATGAGGGATGCAAGGCTTCCCCAGCGTGGGGCTGGTAATAGGCTGGTCGCCCCATCTGGGAGATAGAGGGGTACATCTGGGATAGGTACACGAACCTTCGTCATGCGGTCCAAAAATGGTCGTCATGCGGCAGCTTCCCCCGTTTGGCGCCAATCAGGACAAATAACCACGACTTGCGCTCTGTCGAGCACGGCCTTGGTGACCATCCTCTGGAGGTGTGACCACGGTGGGTTGGCGCAGCATAACTGAAAGTTGAGCCAGTTGTAAGCATAACATGAAATGAGGGGGGTGCAATACAATGGTTCGGTATGTCTTTTGAGATTGGCGTACAAGTCCACGGTGGGTCTCAAATCACCAAGGTCGATGACGACCTGCTCACTCAGTGAAGGTGGCAAACTGTAGGCTTCTCTCCAGGAAATTCGCAGAGAGGATTGTACAGGAGGCAATACATTTCCTCCTTCCTTCTGACAGGACGTCTCAGATAACGATACCAAGGATAATTCATCAGTCTCTGGATTCTTGACAATGAGTCTTGATGGAGTAAAAATCAAACCCAGAATTGTCTTGGCGTTTTGACGGATGAAATTCATGCCCAGGCATACCTGAAAAGTCGAAGTCTCCATAACGATACAAACATGCGGAAGATTGAAATCGCCCATGCACACATCAACAAAATTTTCTCCTTCACCGTACGTGCAGTGCCCATTTCCCACCTTGACTGCACAGTAACCCCTGCGATTCGGATCTGACACCAATGATCAAGCCACAATGGAATCAGTTGCACCAGTATCCAAAACAGCGTTACTCATCTTCTCCTCCACAACTACGGGTAGTCACAATGTGAGACCGTCCTTGAGAGTGGCTCGAAGCAGGTTCATGATTTTCTCATCCTCTGAAAATGCCCCATCTCTCTTCCTCTTCTCGGGTTGACTCTCAGTGTCCTCCTGCATCGGTTTGGTCTCTGCTGAGGGGGCGCCAGCACCAGCACTTGCTGCGGAGGGGCCAGATGCATCTTTCCTTCTTGGGCCAGCTTTTGGTCCCTTTTCCTTCTGGTCCTTCCATTTCTTCTTGGCCTCTTCCACTGCATTTTGAACTGCCTCCTGACTGAGACCGGATTCGATCAGGAAGGTCTTGAGTCGATCCTCTTTCTGTTTTCTTTGGATCTCAAAGCAATGACCGCTATAATGGTTCGTTTTGCCACAGTGTTTACACTGGATGTGTGCCTTGAATTCGGCCATCAGCGCGTTGTGGTCCAACTGTCCTTTGCCTCCTCTGCCTCCTTGGCCTTTTCCTCTTCCCCGACCTTTTCCTTCGCCAGAGCCTTTTCCTCCTTTGTCACCCTTGCCTTCTCTCTCAGAGACTCTTAGCTCTGCAATCATCGAGTGGCATTGGGAGAGGAGCTCGGAGATGTCCGCCTTGGAAGCGGAAAATCCAGACGATGGTCCTCCAGAAAAAGAGGTGTCCTTTTCCTTATCTCTCTGCTTTTCTTGGTATCGACTCGAAGCAGTGCACCCGGATGCAGAACCACGAGAAGCGGCAAGATGTTTGGAACCGACAAAAAGCTGTGCGCCCTCCTTCATGAGATCCTTCAATGAACCATAAGAGTGCATCCTTGCAAAAAGGTTATCATCCCTGGTCCACTCAACGAATAGTTTATCATTGATCTTCGAAGAAAGTTCCGGAAGTTTGCGCTCCTACGTCATAACTCGTGGGTTCAACTTGTCGAACAGCCTTTCCACTGGTTCCAACAATTTGACCACTTGCTCCGGTTTCAGGTCGTAAGGTAAATGGGACACCTTCGAACCTCACCCAGAATTGAGAGGTCCGTCCCAAGCGTAGGATAGAGGTCTTGGAGTTTTTTCAGAAAGGCCTCAAAGCTTGTGGCCGTTTTGAGCAATTTGGAGACCCTTTTCTGAAGTTCAGGATCACTGATGCCCTGAACGATGAGGTTAGCTTTCACCCGATGTTTGGCCTTTGCCTTGCCAGTGAGCACCAGGTATCTTCCAAATTTTTCTGCATACTTCTCAACGTTGCGCTCATCGAACGGTGGAATTTCCATTTTCAGCGTGTTAGTCTTATCCTCTTCACTGTCATCCGACCACTCATATCTGTTCACACCTCCACATACTTCTGTGAGCGTGGCAAAAGCCGATGATTCTCTCGTAACAAAGGGACTCTTCTTAGTAGGTGGTGAACGACTGGAGGTTGGCATACGCCGAGCGTCTTCGGACGTCTTAGAGATCTTCTCGTTCATCCGATCATGCCGTTGTGCGTTGTCCTGTGCTGTGGTGTTTTCCTTGTTGCTCTACGGTGTCGTGGTTGTTCTCTCTCTGCCTTCTTGGTTTTGCGCACCTGCGGGTTTGCGCCGCCTGGTGCTGCCGCCCCCCCCCTGGTTTGTGTGTCGTGCCTTCTGCCGGTTTGTGTTGCCGCGGTGTTCTGGCTTGTTCTGCCCTTTGTGGTGCCGTATTGCAGCTTGCTGTGTTGTGTTGTTCGGGGTGCGGCGTGCCGTGTCGTGTTGTGCCGTGTCCTGTTGTGCTCCGCGGGTGGCGCGGTGCTGCGCTGCGGTTCCTCGTGCGTCTGCGTCCTGCTGCATGCTCTGCCGTGCTCGGTGGTGCTGTGCTGTGTTGTCGTGCATTGCGCCGTTCGCTGGGTTGCTGCGTCCTGGTGCTCTGTGCTGTGCTGTCCCGCTGTGTGCTGTTGTGGGTTGCTTTGTGCCGTCTGGTGTCCGTTGGCGTTGTGCGGTTGGCTGCGTGCTGTGCTGCGCTGTTGTTTGCTGCTGTGTGTTGTGCTTTGGGCGTGGTGTCTGGTTGCGCTGTGCTGTGCTGTCCTCGTTGTGGCTTGCTGTTTCGTTTTGGTCGCGCTGCCCTGTGCTGTGCTGTGCCTACTGGTGCTGTGTTGGGCCGCATCGCGTTGTGTTGTGCTGTGTGGTGCTGTGCTGTGTTGTCGTGCGTTGCCCCGTTCGCTGGGGTGCTGCGTCCTGGTGCTCTGTGCTGTGCTGTCCCACTGTGTGCTGTTGAAGAGCGCGAATGGTTCTGAATGATGCCAAGCTCCAAATTCGACAGGTCTCTTGCAGCAGTGAACGAGACGCGACTAGCAGCAGCTTCTACATTGGTGGCAGCATCCGGGGCCTCCACGCTAGACACCCCCGGGTCTATTGAAGGGCACAAATGGCTTCCACTGATGCTAGGCTCCATATTCGACAGGTCTGTGGCAGCAGTGGACAAGATTCGACTAACACACGTTTCTGAATTTGTCGTGGAGTCCGGCGGCTCCAAACTGGACGAACCCGGTGGTGGTGAACGGCTGCACATGATCGGGCTGGTGGCGCTGTGCTCAATTGACACGGCTGATGAAGAGTTCAATATGATTGCCTAGCAGCACCACAAGGCTTCCAAACCGGATCCTGTTGATGGCCCCTTGTAGAAGGAAGAGGAAGGAAGTACTGGCAGTGGGCTGCCTGAAGTTGCTGATGGCTGCATGTCTTGGCAGTGATAAAGCTCTGCAAAGAGGACTGCTTCAGTTTAGCAGAGGCGGGCCAACAAGACGTGCCACCTTGGTTTGCACAGGCCCAAAGAGGGGAACACTGTCATCAGCGGCTCGCGCGATGTGCAGGGCTCTCAGATAGTGCGCCTCAGCGACACATGTTCCACCTGGAGACTCAAGCTGCACGTAGTCGACCTTGCCTGAAGCTTGCGAGCAGATCCGACCAGGGTAGAGGGAAAGGAAGGCTCAAGGTTGCACGCGAGCAATTTCTTCAAGTCTGCCACCTTATCTAACGTGCAGTGTCGCTTGGGTCGAGCATGCAGCGCTATTCCAGCTCTACATCAGTGGACATCGTCAGTAAATGCCCTACTCTACCCTACCCTACGCTACCCTACCATAGCCTACCATACGGTACCACCGGTCATACTTAGCCAACTCATCGGTGTTGCAAGATTGATCATCGGCACTCTTTGCTTAGCTGCTACCTGGACCTCTCCCCATGTCCATTTTCGCTTACTAAACCTGTTAAAATTTCCCTTGACTCTTTTCAATAGCAAACAATGCAGTAAATTCCAGGAATGATCTCTCACTTGAATAGTGACAGTTCAATGCATCAACAAAACACGAACCTAAAATGTTGCAAGAAGAATGGTACAAAAGCCTTGTTTGAACCTTACAAATTGATATAAAAACATTGGTAAATCATGCAAAAGCTGATTTTATATCAATTTCATGGATTAGGAACATCCCATGCTGAAATGGATTTATCGCTTTTAGGCAAATTGCATGGATGGCATCCGGGAATCGAACATAGGATTTTGCAATGCAAATCCCATGTTCCGCCAATTATGATAACACATCCGGCTGATAAATTTTCATCTCAAATAATTATAGTTCAACAGACATGATCATTTGAACTCAGAAAACATCCGTCTTTTCTTTTTCTGCCCCAGCAGAACAATCTCCAGATCCAAAGCGATCATGCATGACAGATCGATCAGCGATTACGACAAAGTCCTTACCAAGTCTGCTGACAGAAGACGATAAACAGGTATTCTAATGCTCATGGGAGAACCGCATTGCACAGGGAGAAAAAGAATATAGAACTGTAACCAGACTTCGTCAGCGCATCTGCGAGTTGAGCTTGCATAGCCACCCTTCCGAGATTGGTGACTTCTCCAGATGTTATAGCATCACAAATCACAGCCAGTTCAATGAGAAGTTGCTTCTCAGAGACAGCCTTGTGCAGATAGACATGGTCGAATAGTGAAGCACAGTCAGTGCGTAGCGTGTCAGGAACTCTCATCTTCGTAATCTCAGTAACGACATTGAGCGTCAGGAATAGGTCATCCTAGCAGGCTGAACATGCAAGGGTTTCCCCAGCAAAGATGGATTTTACGACTCTGCGCAGGGTACGGCTTTTCCAGCTGATCAGACAGAAGCGCTCCTTCTTGTCTTCACCGACACTTGCGATAGTCCACAGCCAGCCACCAACAGTTTTCCCTTCTTCCCCATTGCCCCATGACGAGTCATGGTATCCAACAAGACGAACAGGTCCACTCAACTTGGGAAATCTGATGAATAGCGATCTCTTCCTCACGTGCTGCCAGGTCTTGTTCGCTTGAAGCGCATCCGAGACTGTAGGTTTGCTTGATCGTTGTGAGAGACGGCACACGCTATAACAGAAATCAGGTCTTGTTTGTCCGGTACATCAAGACAAAGCACCAATCAAGCCGCGGTACACCGTGGTCTCTTTCGCGTTTAATAGTCTTCCACGATCTGTAGGCTCCTCCAGAGATATCTCCGCAATCTCATCAATATACTTCTGTTGGTCCAACGTTATCTCGATCAGATTGCCGTCATCATCATGCTTGCATCCCAAATGCACTCCACAAAAGACATAGTCCTCTCTTTTTTCAGACCCAACAGAGAAGACACCGTGCAACGCCTCCAGAACGGATGAAGTGAGAGAATCAGTCCCAGCGATGGAGATATCGTCAACGTGAACGGCTGGCCATCCACAAAGGTTCTCATGATCCCAAAAAAGGTATATTGCCGGGTCAAACGGCACCAAAATCGCACCAATAGACAGCATAGACTTGTGCAGCGTCTGATACCAGTGCAGTGGAGTGTCCACGAGCCCGTACACCGCCTTCCGCAACTTTAACAACTGCCCCGCCGCATGCAATTCCTGTGGAGGCCGTACATACACCTCACGCTGCAGGGCGCCTCCTTGTAAAAAGGCAGTGGAAATGTCCACAGCGATCGGAGCCCATCCTCGATAAGAAGCTACCGTGAGCAGCAGACGCCAGGACGACTTGGAACACGTGGGAGAAACGGTATCCAGGTCCTGCAGACCCGCCTGGTGAAAGTCCCGCACAACCAACCGCGCCTTCGGCTTGAATGAACCATCGTCCTGCACCTTGTCAACGAGGACCCACCGACACGAGCTCGCCTTCTGCCCATTGTCTGGTACCAGGTCATACACATGACACGCAACCCAGGATGCCAACTCCTTCTGCTTCGCCACGACAAACTCCAGCGATTGTGCCCTTTCAGGAGTCACCTCCCTCATGCCACGACGCGCAGAGTGATGCGCCACGTAGCAATAAGAAAGGAATACTTCACCCGACACAGCAGGAGGTGTCACACATGTGTAACGTTGCCAGATCAACTCAGGAAGACCAGGTCCCAACTTCGTAAGCACGGACATCGCAGCCCTGGCCCGTGAACGTGTCACCACAGGTTCCCTATCGTCTCTCACCCGTCTCAGCTCAGCAAGCTCCTCCGCGCTCAGCTCATTCCCCGCCTCGTCAACGAGCAGCTCTTCCAACCCCTGTTGCACTTCATCAGGCACTGCCACAGGCGCAACCTCGGGATCAACATCAAGAGAGCCAAGCACAGCCGAAGCAGGTCTGCAGTGTAACAGAGGTACGCGCCTCACACTCCGGCCGTGCCGTAGCACGACAAAGTCACCGTCAGCCCCAATAACCACAGCCGGCCCGTGCCAAGAGTCCTTGCCCTTCTCAAGTGATTCAAAGTAAAAAACGGTATTGTCAGTCACAAGCTCAACCTTACGGTTAGTAGACGGTCGACTGCGCTTCGCCAGTGAAACCTTCGAACGAACGTCCGCCACATGAAATTTTTCACGTGCACGATACATAGCATCCAAGAACTTCACCATGTAGTGGCCCACATGATCAGAAGGCACAGGTGTTTCAGCCAGAGCAGGTAACTTTGCAGCCACAACATCAGGCCAGCGTGAAGACACCCCATACACCAATTGATGAGGCGAAAAGCCTCGATCGGGCATAGGATGATAGTTCAACGACATGCATGCCACATCACACGCATCTTGCAAGGACAGAGTGTCATCCGCCTCCAGAAGTAACTCCACGGCATGTCTCAGCTGATAATGGTGCCTCTCCACACCTCCCAGAGACCAATGTGAGCCACCCGGCGCACAGTGCAGCGTAATGCCATAACGCTCGGCGAACATCCCGATGAGCTCATTGTCAAATTCCTTCCCCAAATCAGTGTACAACAGAACCGGGGGACCATAGTACTTGAACCACAGATGCAACAACGAATGACACACGTGTGTGGCTGATTTATCACGAAGAAAAGAACAATGTCGGAGGCGAGTGAACAAACAGACGACGTGCAAAAAAAGCTGTTCTCGAAGATACCAGAGATCTGCACCCGTCTCGTAATTGAAATGCGGTTCCTTGGGCATGGCCACCAAAGGATGCCTTGGTGCCTTCTTCCTCTTTCCACAGGATTCACATACCAACCCCCGTGCCACAGACCGAAGAAGAGAAGCATCTCGATCCGGATACGCCAGAGCCAACTGTTCAACCAGATGGGGAAACGCTGCATGCCCGAGCTTGGTATGTAAGGCCAGCAATTCCTTGCGCGCCAGCCGTTCGTTGCCCCAAGACTCAGCAGCGAACATCGAATACGAGTGTCCCACCGGCAGAGAAGCTAGTCGCAACGACGCACGATGCGACGAATCCCAAAGAGATAACACCAGATGTCCGGACGAAGAAACATCGCAACGAATCGTAAAATCGCCAGCACCCAAGTCTACGGTCACCGTGTTATTCGCCGCGTCAATCCTAATGCGCATTCTCGCCATAGATCGCCGGCCAGTCAACAGAGGTGTCTCCCCAGAAACCACGTGAGTACGTAAGAACTGCACTCGACCACCAATCTGTAATGGTAAGTGGACTCTCTAGAGCGCTGACTTCGTGCCAGCGTCCCCAAACACAAACGACGCATTGGTGTCACACCGACAAATATCGGTGCCATCTGGTCCAAGCTTGCGCAGATAGGGATCCAGCCAAATTCCCCCACACATTGTGTCGGTACACCCAAGATCAATGATTCCACGACCCAAACATTCGGAGCAAAGCTTGTGCAGTGGAGAAGACAATGGACCAGACTGGGCCATCAAACACACACCACGGTTGTGGAACAAATTAACAGTAGTGTCATGACCAACCACCAAGAAAACCTCACGCATGCCAGCCCCACCAGACTTGCTCTCAGCGGTTGGCGCTGCACGTGAAAACCCTTCCTCTTCCGTCGACGCCTGTTGTGCCATCAGGGTCGAAGCCGATGTCGTCTTCTCAGGACAATGACGTTGAACATGCCCACGCTTCCCGCACTTCCAGCAGGTAACCCGTGACCCACTCGGCGTGCTAGCCTTATTTCCGGTTGGTGTTTTGTTGTTCCCCCGTCGCTGCGCCTCAGCCCCAAACATGCAATCGATCGGTCTCGACGTCGACCCGCCTGGAAAGAGCTGTTGAATAGCAACCCACACTTGCGAGAAAACTAACGACCAACCTTTGCTCGCGACAACCATCGCCCGCTGATCCGCATTCAGGTTGGAGTTCAGCAACGCCAGCGTCCCCGAAAATCGCTCATCCGAGACAATGCCAAAATTCGCAAGACGATAGACCAGCATATCCAGTCGATTAATCCAGGTAAGCATGTCACTGTCACCGCGCTTACACTCCACCAGCCCCACAACTACTTGAAGTATATTGTCCGCAGTATCTCCAACGTACGCCCACTCTAGTATCCCAAGCAGCTCGTGAAAGCCTTGATCAGTACGGAGCGCGTCCAGTGGCATCTTCGCAGCGACAACGCGCGCCGAACGTCCTCGTAGCTTCGTGAAAACCTGAACGTTGCGTGTCGACACGGCAAGCGTACTCTCTGCATGCCACGCGACGACCTGTACGTGCCACGCGTGAAACTCGTGTAAACCAAGCTTGCTGTCCACTGTCTCGTCGTCAGAACCAAACGTCGGACAGTCGAGTCACGAAGGAGATCCAGAAGACAGCGGAGTGTGTAACATAGTCAAGCGATGCAGTAAGTGGACGTTGTCTTGTTGAACTCTTTGCTGCTCAGCCTGCAGAGAAAGCACCTGTGCGTCGAATGCCTGCTTCATGTCATGCAGAACTTGATTCTGTTGAAACAACTGTCTTTGCAGCGTGCCCATAGACGTGTTGAAATCAACCGGCGCAATGCCCGTCACACCATCAGGAGGATACAACAGAGTCTGGCCAGAAGGTCCTGCTCCAGGAGCATAAGTAGGATCCAGATCATCCAAGGTAAGTCCAGCCATGGAATAGTGATGCTACCAGTGTTAAAATTTCCCTTCACTCTTTTCAATAGCAAACAATGCAGTAAATTCCAGGGATGATCTCTCACTTGAATAGTGACAATTCAATGCATCGACAAAACACCAACCTAAAAGGTTGCAAGAAGAATGGTACAAAAGCCTTGTTTGAGCCTTACAAATTGATATAAAAACATTTGTAAATCATGCAAAAGCTCCTTTTATATCAATTTCATGGATTAGGAGCATCCCATGCTGAAATGGATTGATCGCTTTTAGGCAAATTGCATGGATGGCATCCGGGAATCGAACATAGGATTTTGCAATGCAAATCCCATGTTCCGCCAATTATGATAACACATCCGGCTGATAAATTTTCATCTCAAAAAATTATAGATCAACAGACATGATCATCTGAACTCAGAAAACAAAACCTATGGCATATCACATACCAGACCCCCCAAACACGGTAATTCTCCTTTACTAAATTTGCGATGTTTGGGTGTTTCCGCAGAACATTTAGACCTTTTTTCCTGTACTAAACTTTTGGTGCCGTGGTGCGTGTTCGGGTTCCCTCTATCCCATTCGCGGCCCCCCCGTGTATGTCACGGGAGCGGCAGCCTTCCCGCCACTGCTGGGAACACTTGAACACTACGGTTGCAGGGGCAAATCCTAGTACGCATACCAAAGGCTAAGTTCATAACGTGAGGTCACCGTCTCATTAAGAGGCAGTTCTTTTTTTCTCTTGAAGAGCAACACTGGGGCACAAAATCCTGCCTCGGTTTTTGCTAACTCATCGCTATGTCGGAGAAATTTCAATTTTTCGAAGACCCACGAATTTCGCAGTTTTGCGCAGCTGCCCGTTAGCGAAGGAGGCGGGGGGGAGGCGGGAGGGAACGTGTGCATTGGACATAGGTCTTTCACCATGACCCTCCCCCCCTACTTTGAGGGTGCCGGATCCAAAAAGAAGCACGGTTGGGTTTCATATGCCGCCCAGAGACTTGTAACTTCCCAAGTGACAACCCCTTGATCCCAGAAGCAGAACATGCAGTAGAACACTAGTGTATCACCATACAAGCTACAGAATGAGGAGGTATTATTCCTTTTGCGATGAGGATTACTTTCTCTTCCCCATGTGAGGAGCAAATCGCGGACTCCATGCCTCGGATTGTTCAATCGCCATGTACAAATCTTCTCCTGTGCCCTGACCAGATGCGCGGATGCCAAGAACATCATGCTCACTAGCAAAACCTCATCTCCAAAGAAGCAAACAGCTTCTGCAGAAAGGTGTACGGATTCGGACCACTTTGTTGGGCAACCACCTTAACTTGGTGTCCCATTGCTTCGGCGGCTGGGCACACAAATGCACCAACACCAACACCATGGCTCATATGTACATGCCGTAGCTCGCGAGACAGCTCAACATCACACATATGCCAGTAAGGGAACATATTATCAGGGGTTGGCCAAACGAAACGGATAGTGTCAGCGAGTGTGGATGCAAATTCACAAGCAAGCTCCACCTGATCACCACTCAAGCGATATGCACATAACAAAGGCACCACGTTGCAAATTGCAGCGAGTATGGTCCTAACCTCGTCCGGTAAATCAGGATGGCTAACAATGTAAGGCAATACATCGCGAAGCCTTGCAACATGCCGGCCCAAGAGCTTCAAGTCACTTACGTCACCTGCCTTCAAGCCCATACTACTCAAATGGCTAGTGGCGAATGCTTCATATAGTGAATTAGCAGCCTCACCACCAGCGGCAACACAATATCCTTCAACGATTCGGATAACGCGGAAGCGCAAAATCCGGACATCGTAATAAACACATTGTTATTGTTACAACATCTTCGTTCCAGGCGAATTCGTCGCAAAAAAAAATTCGAGTTTTTGTCACCGAGCAGTCCTTGCACACTCACCAGGAGCCTCTCTTGCAGGTGACTAGGGGAAGAAGTGGCACTGAACGAGAGCACCAAAGCACAAGTGAGGACCACTTCTCTCCGCCGCCGTGTTTGTTTGTCGGTTACTCTTTTCTTTGCCGGCGGTTGGCGGTCGCAGTCCCGTACAGTATTGAATTGAGAATATCAACATCTACTATTTCAACAATGTCAACATTCCAAGATTTCAGATTATTGGTTTCTGTACTACAAAAGGCTGATGACCCCCAATTTTCCGCCGCCTGGGACTATCTTTACCAAACCCCTCATGTCTGGTCCAAGATAGGAGAACTTGGTCCTTCGCGATGTGCATCTATTCTCAACAATGGTTATCATACATGGACTATGTCTTTTTCGTTGCAAAAGCTCGCTTTGCTTATGCATACCCTCACTGGTATCGCCATGGTGCATAATACATTTGCCAATTATCGAGATGTCCTTTTGTATGCATCGTCCTTGGTTTGGGATGTTACATTGTATTTTGACGTTCAATTACAAGATACATTGGCGGCGGCGGCTTTTGGGTTGGCACAATTACCACATGCCAAGGCGGCACGCGATACGCCCAAGGCGGGCATCACTACACATGGCGATGATGTTGAAGAAGACAATGAAGATGAATTGGTTGAGCTACCCTATGATGAGACATCTTGGTCGTTACCTCCTTGGTTTGCCGAAGCGTGGAGTCGGTTGCGAGACCCCGATGGTGTAAGGTTCGACTTAAGAAAAGTGCTAGAAAATTTGCCTTTGATTAATGAAATTCCGCGGCGCCCACAAGACAACAATCACAATAATGACGCCAAATGTCTAATTGACCGCACATGCAAAACTTGGCAACAAAAGCTATTGCATGCATTGCGCATGTTGGGTAATTTGTCTTTGGCTGATAATGATGAAGGTTCCTACGAAGGGTTGCTTCATGTTTTTCATTTACTCGCCGAGTTGGAACAATCCATGAGTGATCTCCGAAAAACCCAAAGTGTGCCTGATTCCGTTGTCCATTCTAACCAATTGTTTGGTAAGGAAGAGTTGGCAGCCGCTAACTTAGCTTCGCGAATTAACCGCCTTGGCAAGAGTTGGGGAAAAGGAAAGGGAAAGAACCAGTACAAAGGTCAGCAAGGCCAATATTTTCGTCATTCCAAAGGAAAGTCCTATGGAAGTTACGGAGGTTACGGTAGCTACGGCTCTTACGGAGGTCGAGGACGTGAAGGTTCCTACCCCACCTATTCTAACACAGCTAAACCCGGGGCCGTTGCCTCCCAATGACGCGCCGATGGAAGTGCCATTGTACGCCAAGCTCCGTCGCCGCTTGGCATGGTGGCGGCTACATGCCACTCCAGAGGTAGTCGAGATCATCACTCATGGGTTACCCGCTCCTTGGATTGCACCTCCCCCTCGCCCCAATTTTCCCTATCATCGGCACACGCCGGAGGAAATTCGAGACGCTCTAACCGTCATGAGCGGGTACTTGCAAGTGCAGGCAGTACACCGCGTTCATGCTCCAAAACACATCCATTACGTACCGTGGTTCATGGTGTACAAACCAAAACCAAGGTTCATCTCTTCGTGCGTCGACATCAATGCACATCTCCGCCCACCCCCCTACTTCCGTTTGCCAAATTGGGGAAAAATATTCCCTTATCTCGTCCAAGGTCATTTTGCTTTAAAAATCGACCTAAAACACGCCTACTTCCACTTGGTGTTATGCCCCGAGCTTCAAAAATATTTCAATTTTCAAATCGGCCGCGAAGTTTTCCAATGCGACAGCGCCTGTTTCGGCCTTCATTACATACCTTACTACTGGACGCAGCCCATGAAAACATTTTCCCGCAAATGGCGAGCTCTAGGGATCGTGTGTTTCATATATCTAGACGACATCATAATCTTAGGTCCCACGCGCAAATACTTGCTAAAGATTCGCCCTTTGGTTCTTCGCAATTTAGAGGCAGCAGGTGTGACCATCAATTTTCCAAAATCCATTTTGGATCCCACGCAAGAGTTCGAAGCTCTGGGGTTCGGAGTCAACCTGCGTTGCGGCACACTGAACGTACCACAACACAGAAGGAAAGGTTACAGAAAGGAGGCGGGCAAAGTATTGCTTGCCACATGTATGACACCGCGCAAGGTGGCGGCCATTCTAGGGCGTTTCCGAAGCCTCTTACCAGCCATGCCATCCCTAAGGGCATTCACAGATCTTCTTGTACGATTCGTCAGTCAGGTGAACGATGTGGGATGGGACACGCCGTGCGTCGTTCCGTCCGCATTAAAGGAACAAGTCCGCGAAATTACAGGGTTGCTACGAGAGTGGCCATCCCGACACGGGGCTAAATCGCTACGGGCTGAGCTGCGACCGCAAGTGTTATCCGGAGAAATGCGTTTTTCTCCGGATAAGGCTTATCCGGAGAAATTTGGCGCGGAGGCGCCAGAACAGCCGCAGAACACCGCCAGAGTCAAAAAAGTCGGATTTTCCCCAAGTGCGCTGGCGCCGGCGGCTGGCGCAAAACAGACCGCCCGGAATCGAACCACCGCTGGGCGCCTGGCGGACCACCGCATTACCGCTCAGGCACTGCGGCACTGTTAGACCTCCGAAAATTATTTAATATAGATTTGTCCCCAGAAAAGTGAAAATTTTAAAAATACCAAAGGCCCCGGGCCAAGCCCGGGGCCACACTGACCACAAACTGACAATGGGGCTTGCACACAACATTGCACGACACATGTTCACACCTGCAATGCCTTACGATCAGGTTTGGGGGTGTGGGACAAGGTGGAAGTGCCCTTTTATTGGATCCAAGAGTGTTTTTGACAAACCATGGTGCAAAGGTGTTGGGGGGGTAACTTGGCGCCACCCTGGAGTTTTTCCAATCCGTTTGGACCGTTGAAAAGCCCAAAGTGTCTACTTTTTGAATATGCATGGCCGTGCTAGGACGTCTCACACCACCTTGGAGCGGTCGGACCATCATGGGACGGAGGTTGGTCGAAAAAATGACAAAGATTTTTTTTTCCGAACCGGGTTCCAGAAGTACCGGGGGGGTAACTTGGCGCCACCGTGGAGTTTTTCCAATCCGTTTTGACCGTTGGAAAGCCCAAAGTGTCTACTTTTTGAATATACATGGCGGTGCTAGGCCGTCTCAACATAGCTTGGAGCGGTCCGACCATCATGGGTCGGAGGTCGGTCCAAAAAATGGCAAAAAATGTTTTTTCAAAACCGGGTTGCCAGAAGTACCGGGGGGGTAACTTGGCGCCACCGTGGAGTTTTTCCAATCCGTTTGGACCGTTGGAAAGCCCAAAGTGTCTACTTTTTGAATCTGCATAGCCGTGCTAGGCTGTCTCACACCGGCTTGGAGCAGTTGGACCATCATGGGTCGGAGGTCGGTCCAAAAAATGGCAAATTTTTTTTTCAAAGCCGGGTTGCCAGAAGTATTGGGGGGGTAACTTGGCGCCACCGTGGAGTTTTTCCAATCCGTTTGGACCGTTGGAAAGCCTAAGGTGTCTACTTTTTGAATATGCATGGCCATGCTAGGCCGTCTCACACCGGCTAGGAGCGGTCGGACCGTGATGGGTTGGAGGTTGGGGGGGTTTGCACCTTAGTAAGTCTTTAGGGGGTAGGGTTGTGCGAAGGGAATCAGTAGACCAAGAAACAGTCTGTGTGTAGATGTACACAAGCAAACTGGATTGCACTTGAGATGGAAGGTATTACCCCAAAAGGTGTGGCTGCATTTGCATCTGCAACGGCACGGGCATAGTAGTGGGTGCCAAGGGCATAGCAGTCGGTTGCCATAATGGTTGCGTATATGACTGCGACAGCATTCCCTGTGGCAAACCCAATGACATGTTGCTCGACATTGCCACAGAGGTGGAATCCAACATTTGAGAAGTCAACGGTGCCAAGGGCAACTGCGACATGTCGGGGAAGGGAAGTGCCACATTGCCCAATGTGGGCAACGGAGTGGTAGTTGCGCTCGCAACAGGTCCAGGATAAGGCGTCGGAGGAGTAGGGGCCTCGGTTGGAGGCGCCGGCTTCGCGATAGGTTCCTTCCTTTGCCTTTTGGCCTGTGGGGCCGGTTTGGCACTAGCGGACCGCTTTGCACGGGGGGGAGGATTGGCATACTGCAAAGGCGGAGGTGCGGTAACGGACGCCGCAAGTGCATGCAAACCAGCCTCTACTTGCTTACACTTCTCCGGACCCGCCTCAACGGCACCCGTGATGATGCGCTTTGCGATGGCCATAAGGTTGTTGAACAACCGACCCCGGTTGGCCTCCATTGCACCGGCCGTTGTGTCTACATCGATGGTAGCTGGCATGTCGACTGCGGGAACATCACCCGTGGGTGTGGGCATTGGGCGGTGGATGGTGCTTTCCACTACAGCCAAGTGTGGTTGCGAGGGTTGCACCATTTCCACCTGTTGAACATAGGGTTGTTGCTCCGCAAACCACTGTTCGTGGAACAACCCCATGTGGAAGAACACGGGAATGCTCCCACGATGAAGCACAGCGACGTAGTGACGACAAGGCTGGCCAAACCGAGCATGACCGCAAGAGCAGACAAACTGTCTGTGGCCAATGACGTTGTCGTCGGCACCAACCATGGGGTCGAAAAATACTAGATGCTGAGGCATACCTGCATAGCCCGTAGCGGGTAGCACACGAACTGTAGCTGTTTGCATCCGCCTGTCTTGCACTTCTGCAGGAGGGACAAACCCATCCAACGTATGGGAGGGGGAGCCATCATATACAGCGTGGTCCACCCCATTCGGTGGGATGGGTTCCACCGTCTGGGTTTTGTAGGACGACACGTCGTACATGGTAGTGCCCATGTCTACTTGTACAAGAAAACGTTGCAAACCTTTGATCATTGTGACCCACTCCTCCTTTAACACACGTTTCTCGCGAGCTTGTGCTCGTTTGGAGGGAACCGTGTGCCCCGTGTGTACCAGGTTGGCTTTCGTAACCTTCCAAGGGCTATCCTCATCAGGACGGCTGCAAATAACACGACAAGAACACTTAATTTTAATTTCCTTAGTGTCTTTCTTCTTCTTCTTGTCCGTGTCGTCTTCTGCATCCGGAACTTCTACCTCCGGAAGTGGCAGATTTTGTTGCTCTTGTGGCACATTGACATTTTTCCAACGTTTCGATAAGCGGCTCCGTACCTTTTGGACGTCGCCACCTCCACTGGCCCCACGTTGGTCTGCATGCCACTTCCGACCATAGGGACATTGCAAATACAGGTATAATTCTTTGTTGGGGGTGCCGGTGACCAAGTCATAGTCCACTCTTTTGTTGACCTAATATGAATAAAATGGTTCATGTGTTATGAAAGGGCCAAAAGTGCCTTACAAAACGGATCAAAACAAAAGAATACCTCCGCGATCATGTCTTTTTTGGAAAGATTCTTTCCAAAAGTGTCACCCACCTTAACAGGAAGGAGAGGGTCTTCTTCTTTGGCATCCTCTTCTTCCCCCTCACTATCCCCAAGGTCACCAACGTCATCACTAAAGGAGACGTTGGAGGCCTCCTCCTCCTCCTCAACTTCATCGGACTCTGCATCCGACAATCCCATGACATCTTATTCTACTTGTGCTTCTACTTGCATCTCTTCAATGTCATCAAGTTCTTCTTCTTTGATTCTTGGGGATTTAGGTGAGTGGCATTTTGGGGATGATACATCACTCAGCAAATCAACATCAATAATTTTGGGCCTTTTGCCCCTCATTGTGCTATGGGCTTGCATTTTGCAACAACAGGCTAAGGAGACAAATTTCGCAAATGTAAAATCTGAAATTTAAAGGCTAAGGAGACAAATTTTGACACATGTAAAATCTGAAATTTAAAGGCTAAGGAGACAAATTTTGACAAATTTAACATCTGAAATTTAACAGATGCACCAGAGAATAATAACAGGAATAATAATACAAATGTAGAAAAATGTAAAATATACTGTACTGTCCTATAATGGGCTGAAATTGACCAAAATCTGGCTGCGGCGCCAAATTTCTCCGGATAAGCCTTATCCGGAGAAAAACGCATTTCTCCGGATAACACTTGCGAGCTGCGACCGTAGTGAACACCCTGCACAGGACGCAAGATCTTGCCCATTTACTCTCAGAGTCAAATCAAGTCGTCTGTGTCAAACAACAACGAAACTTCTCATTCTGAACCACTGCTACATGATGCGACATTCACACAACTGAAAATTTTTCGCTCCATTTCAATTTGAATTCCACTTTCAGGGAACAAATACTCCACCTACATTGACATCTGCATAGATTACATTTCTCACGAGCCCTGCCACAGTCCTGCTTTGTGTTGTGACGAATTTTTGAGTTGTTACAAGAAACCGTGGCCCAGAGTCGTGACGAAAAGATTGCCATGGCAGTCTCGGTTTTGTGCTCCATGCGCATGTGGAGGAAAGTAGTGTGGTGATGGGCTTCACCGACCGTCGCGGCCTGCAAAGTAAAGCCTCGATCGTTCACGCAGGGCCGCCCCCCCAACGTGCGAAACAACTCAGCTAAGTTGCGACTTGCAGCCTGACGGATAGGGGGGGACGACTGGGCCCTCTGACAAGTAAGCGCAACTGTCGTTGTGTTCTTCAGTGCGGGTCACAGACACGATGTACGTGAAGATCGTGAAGAATCCATCGTACTTCTCTCGCCTTCAAGTGAAATACCGCAGGCGCCGTGAGGGGAAGACGAACTATCGGAAAAGGCGCCTGTTGGTTGCCCAAGATAAGAACAAGTACAACACTCCGAAGCACCGGCTGTGTGTACGCACGAGCAACAAGGACATCACTGCACAGATAATCATCGCCAAAATACAAGGCGACGTTGTGTTGTGTGCAGCTTACTCACACGAGCTTCCAACTCACGGGGCAGTGTGTGGTTTGAGCAACTTCGCCGCAGCGTACGCCACAGGACTGCTTTTGGCCCGCCGCATGCTAACCAAACTGGGTTTGGCCGATAAATACGTCGGTATCGAGGAAGCAACCGGGGAGGACTACAACGTGGAATCGGAGGAGGGTCGCCGTCCTTTCAAGGCCTACATGGATACTGGGCTTGCCCGAGTCACAACCGGTGCGAAAATTTTTGGTGTTCTAAAGGGTGTCATTGATGGTGGTATTTTTGTTCCCCACAGCGAGAAGCGCTTCCCAGGATATAACCGAGACAAGGGGGACATGGATACTGACGTCTTGCGAGAGAGAATTTTTGCTGCTCATGTTGCAGACTACCAGAAGATGCTCATTCGTGAAGAACCCGAGAAGTATCAAGAGGTGTACGGAGACTACATTGCAAAGGGAATTAAGCCTGGCCAAATCGAAGAAATGTGGGAACAGTGCCATGCTAGCATTCGCGCTAACCCCATGGCCAAGTTGCTGAGTGAGACTTTTGAGGTGTAAAGCAGAGCTTTCATATCTGGGCTCACAATCTGCACGTTGAGATGGGCACTCAGAGCTGAAGCCTGTGTGTGTGCCTGTCTGTGGGAGTGAGAGGTGAGAGTTCGAGGAGTAGTGGAGTTGCCTTTTGGGTTAGTCAGGCAAATGTCTCGGTTGTTGGAGCTCTCAAGGAAGGACTCAATCTGTGTGGAACAGGCCAAAACCTCATTGTGCTGGCGCATTGATCCGCCATTTTGGCGTCTCAGGGGTATGGTTTTTCATTTTTGCAGTAAGTATGGGAAGCGCAGAATTTAAGCAGTCAGGTTGATTATGATGTAGTTGCTTGTTCTGAAACCCCCATGGGGGGCGTTTTATTTGCAGGCCATGGAAGTGCCCCCCCCCTCCCCCACTAAAACGGCTTTATTCATGTTCCCAGCACATTTGACAAAGCAGGTTTGACCCCTGAAAAAAAAAATTGCAAGACAGCCATTTATAACAAGCACCTTGACACACTGCTAACTCGCATGCAATTCTTTTTTTTCGGTTTGGAGCTGCTTTGCGAAGTTAGAAGGAACAAAACATGGATTTTTTGGCAGGTTGATCATGAATTTCTTGTGGGAAAAAACTTTTTTGTAGGTGCAAAAATATAATTTTTTACATTTGCTAAAAAATACTAGAATTTGTGAAAAAAAACGACACATCTAAAATACAAAACACCGAAAAAAAGATGTGGAAAGTGGCTAAAGTTTTAGATCTCTAGAAAATAATCCGCTGCAAATGAAAAAAAAATAGTCTGAGGAACAAATATGAGGAGAAAAAAAAAAGATAACGCCTAAAAATAATTCATAACGCCTCCCTGCGCGTGCAAGCAATATGGAATAGAAACCATTGATTCACATTGTTCGTTGCATCTAGGGGAAACATGACGGCCAGCTTGACACAACTGCCAACAAGATTGCAAGATGCCACAGTGCACATGGCTGAGCATTTTCAGAAGTTGTTGTTGCAATACACTCTACATTAGGCGAGGATGATGGATAATGCAACCCAGTTGACGGCATAGGAACCTGCCACTGTGTAACCGATGCACAAGACGCCTTCTTTTGTGGGCTGGAGTGCCATGGATTTTTGGACATGACCCAAACAAATGCAGAACTAGCATCCGTCCCTGTGTGCACCCTAGTCGACCTATGTTGACCCACCATTTGAAGACATTTGGAAACAGCAACACTTGAGCATGAAATTATGGGCAAACTTCTGCACCCACTGAGTACTGTTTGAAAACCAATTCTCAGAGGCAAACCCACTCGCCTTTGTGCACCGAATGATGCCTCTGAACAAAGTGTGAGCAATGAATCCGGAATTTGGGAATGTCTTGGCAGACTGCTAAGGACCGCAGAAAATGAGCACTTGATGCACGAAATGATGTCCTGGGATGCAGGGCTCTAACGAGTTGATCACTACGGCTGCCACACATTGTGGCACAGGCAATTGGGTGGCACTTTGTATTGCAGAAGAAATGAGCAGAAAAAGCTTGGCTGAATCATTTTGCATTTGGGTATTCCGCTGATTAGCTGGGCGTAGGGACTTTTTTGGGTCAATAGCTTCATGGTTGGCCTCCGAATGCAAAGGGGCCTTTGATGCACTATTCAAACTTGAAATGCTATGAAAAGCCGTAGGAAATATATCCGTAATAGAATGGGAACTCGGCTTATTTTGTGGTTGCCACTTGATTGTGCACTTAGAGCCCTCTACTGCGAGCACTTTACCCCAATGGAAATGAGCCCTGAAATTGTGCCCTTGGGCTCATGCCCAGGTGCCTCAGTACCCTACTTCACGGAATTGGGGCATTATGTATGATTTGTTCAAATGGCATCTTTGCATAGGTCTATCAGCGAAGGAAGACCCCTGTGGTCTGGGCGGATGAAACTGTGCGCATGGGTTCTCTCCAAGATGGCCTAGTACCCTATTTGACAAAAATCACATAGTAGTTGTGATCCTCTGCGATAAACTTTGCATAGGTCCCCTAGCTATGGAAGACCTCTGTTCTGTGAGCAGATGAAACTGTGCACATGGGCTCTGGCCCGCGTGGCTGAGTACCCTAGTTTACAACATTCCGATAGTACCTTTGATCCTTTGCCATGAACTCTATGCATAGCTCCTCCAGCGAAGCAAGACCCCTATTCTTTGAGCAGATGAAATTGTGCACATGGTCCCTGGCCAAGGTTGTTGAGTACCCTACTTTACAACATTCAAATAGCACCAGTGATCCTCTGCAAAGGTCCACCGGCTCCAAAGGGGGACCTCCGGTTTAGGCATCACTATGAGCTGAAGATGATCTACACCACTTGATGAAGCCGGGAAATAAGTCTAAATATCATACTGCTACTACTAGGTAGTACTACCTAGGTAGTACTACTTATCTACTAAAGGTATAGTAGCCACTTACTGTACCAAATCAATGCTAGTAAAGTTATAAGCCGCAATTAAAGCTGGCAGCTATAAATTGACTATGTTTTAGGTCAAATCCTGAAGTTTTAAAATGTTTTTGGTTCAATATTCAAAATCTGACCGGTACTGCAGAAATCGGTGCCAGACGGGGCCGTGCAGAAATCACGGGATGAAGCAAAGAAGAGAGAAGATCTTAGGTATTTTACGACGAAATTCATAATAGATTAGACAGAAAGCCGCGAAATTTCTTTTTTTCTGGATCGATGTGTTCACATGCGTGACAGCAAAAGAAGGGCACGCCAGTGGATTGCGGAGGTAACAAAAACCAAAACACAATGCACAGGAAACACGCGCTAGAACACCGCGGTCCCGAAGCCTCCCTCCCAGGTCCTATACATCCTTCCACTATGGGTAAAGCTGTCAGACCTGGAACGCGTCGCCGTCGACTGCCTTATCAAAGCCAAGAGTGTTCGCAAAGGTGCGACTGAGTTGGGAGTCCACCGCCACACTCTACTTGACGCGATGAAGCGAATGAGCCGTGCTGCGTTAGTTGTAACGCAGTGTCGAATGCAGCCGCGCGTCAGACAGGACGCGACACGCAGGAGAAAACAATCTGGCGCGCATCGCGCTTTTTACTTTGTGCTGTTTGCTGCAGTCGCTACGAGCCGTGTGAGGTGAAGAAGGGTCCAAAGCCCTATCTGGTGGAGTCGCCCTTGACAACCGGCATGGATGAGTGTGTGGATCAAATGGTGTGCCTTACACTGTCCGAGATCAAAGATGAAGGTCAAGCCATGGCGGAAAAGAAAACCAGTGTGCAGAACCAAGCTCTCCTTCGTAAGTTTGGTAAGACATGTTGGAAACTGTTTAAGCGTCGCAATAGTGACTTTGTTTCCAGACTTGCTCAAAATGTTGAATCGCAGCGTGCCTCTGCTCGTTTGAGTCCCCAGCAATGGAAAGAGTTTTTTAATAATCATTTAAAGCCAGGTTTACAAAAAGTTGCCGACAACCACTGCCATATCTGAAACAAGTGGAGGGGGGCTCCACGAGATGGGGAAGGGCAGTGTGCGGGCTGTGATCGCCTCTGAAGGGTATCTGTCGGACGTAGAAGTAAAATTGCACAATATGCACATGCATGATCAAGTATTTATAACAAAGAACGATGAGCATGTTGAGGAAATTGCAATGAAGCAATGATACATGATATGTTGTGGAGGGTGTGGAAGAGTAGGATTAAATGAATCCTTCGTCTTTCGTGCTTGGTCTGGCTTTTCCTTTGCTGGTGCGAAGCACCATCAAAAGAAAAGCCTTATTACGTTTTTAGCCGTTTTCGGGTCACCTTTCTATGTCGGAAGTGGAGCCAGGCGGTGACAAACAATTGCAAAAACACTCCTTTGCCTTGTGTTTAAGCTAGCAGCGCAAAGACAGGGAGGGTGCATTTGGCAAGATTAGCGACACAGGTTGCAAATAGCATAAAATTGACATATTCATAACTCGGGCCTATTGTATCGGACTTTGACGAAATGAATGGCAATTTCGGTCAATTTGGGGGTATTCTTTTCATTTTTGAGCTTGTGAAGGCGGCCGTATGCGCTGAAAACCGTAAAATCGAAAAGCGGTGCCAAAACAAAATGACGGCGGTTTTTCAACCATACAGCAAGACGAAGCTTTTAAAATCATTTATAAAACTGGTCTTAGATCGAAACTTCGTGCACTGTAGCCCGATTTCACTTTGAACAGTCAAAATGAAAGATCGCAAATGCCGGCGACTGCGAAATGCACGCGTGCACAGCAAATAAATAATATGGCAAATAGATTCCTTGGGATTTGGGGCCTGTGGCTTATAGATAGTGTTGTTCGGCACCTCAACTTTGCTGGTGCACCTTTAAATCGCATCCCTAGGTTATATGGAATTAGTGGATGCTGTTAAAGAAGTTAAAACCTTGTAAAGTACCTAACTTTGCAAAACAGCCATAATTGATCAAAATAAATATGACAGTGCGAATCAGCTCTCTGAGGCGGTCATTTAGAGGGGCTGCATCGTACACTTTTGGGATATGTTTCATTTCGGCGCGCGGATCGTATATAATGGCATAAGGACTGCTTTTAGAGGGGGGCGGGCCCCATTCCCCGGCCCCCCAATTAAAAGCCCCCCATGGGGGAGGAGGTGAACGAGGATGAGTCAAGGTTTTTTCGGCAGTTCACCACCGTGGCAGATTGCGTGTCGGTGAGGACGGGAAGAAAAACTGTGGCTCGACGCCGTGGCTGGCAGCGGCAGCACGTCTCAGCCATAGTTGCTGTTAATGCACAGGGCCAGGCCACAAAACCAGCACTCCTATGGAACACAAAAAAAATAAGAGGCGACAAGTTCCTGCATGCACATTGTCAAGTGACACTGAAAGGAACGCCCGATGGGTGCTCCTCTCATGAGGTCTTCCTTCAGTGGGTGGAAACAGTACTTGTGAAAGAAACACAACCACTCAGCAACCCTCAGAAATGCATTTTGTTACTGGTGGATGGGGGCAAAACGCACCTGACACTGGAGGGTCTTCAAAAAATGAAGTTCTCTTCAACATCTCCATCTTAGGTGTCAACGAAAAGCGATGCTTCAACACAGCGCACTGGCAGGGGCATCAGTGCGGCCACGCGGGACGATCCTTGGTCGCTGCGCCTCGGGGGCTTTGTGACCGCCCAGGATTTTTTGGATAAGGTCAGTGAAAAAGAGAATGGTGCTGCCGCAAAACCAGCACCCAGACGGAGAGCACGCCGAGTGGGAGAGCCTCTGAGACGGGTTTACAGGCCTGCAGCAAAACGTCCTGCCAAACCACGGCCACATCTAGCCCCAAAACCCCGAGCTAAGAAACGCCGAAGGGTTGCTGACCCTTCCCCAGAAGCAGCCCTTGGTCCTGAAGAAGCACAGTCTTCGTCCGACGAAGGGGATGGTGCACGAGATCCGTTTGATTTGTATGTTAGCTACCAAAGTAGCTTTAGTGTCTTTCGGTTGGAAAGTGTTTGTCAACCCGGACCAGCTAAACAGAATGAACCCGGATCGGCCTGGTAAATGGTGCAAAAACAGTGCATTGGCAGTGCTGTGAAAGGGATTGACAGGGCAAAGGAAAAGGCACCACCCTGCACAGCGGCAGTAAGGGTACCGCCACTTTTCACAAAAAGAAAGAATCGGCAATTTTTTTTTTCGGAAAAATTTTCTTTTTCAAAAAATTTTCTGCACGAAAAACGGGTTGTATACGCAGAAAAACACATAGCTAGGCAAAGAAACATGCTTTTCCTTTTGGCATGAGATACAAATAGGTGAAGCAAAGGCGTTGGCACTATGAATAGGAGTTTCATAGGCCTAGCGGACCTCATTTCCGACAAACATCCAAATTTTGCCTGATTACTTATTGAGACAAAAAAATGAAAATTAATATAGGGCCCCTCTGGGAGCTTGCTTGACCCAAACTTGTGTTAGACAATCCGATTTAGGTGCAAACAAGCATACCGCAATGGTAAGGCACCCTTTAGCATTGCTAAATCCTACAATAAACACTAAACTTTCATGTGGAAAGTGGGAAAAATTTATGGTGGTACAACAACTAGTGCTTGGTACAAAAACTAGCTCCTTTACCTAATAATGGTCTAGTAATCTAGTACTACTACCTAGTACTAGTACTTACTACTACTAGTAAGTAGTCTACTAAATAAGTCTACTTATGCGAATGATGCACAAGACGCCTTCTTTGTGGTGCAGCGTAACGCTCTGATATGACCACCCTCATCGTCAAACAGAATTGCGCCTATAGACTGCTGGGCATTATCCGCAGGGAAAAGTTGGAAAGGGGGGTGAAGGAGGATCGGTCCATAGAATCTTGTGCATTGAATGGACTAATGCAGACAACTCGAAGATGTCCGCTTCCGCCATCCAATTTCCCAAACAAGAGAGAAAGTACATGTTAGTCAATCATCGATGCAGAATCTCCGTTTCACGCATCCAGGCAACGCACTCAGTACTTCCGTGCCAACCCTATATATTTGTAGTAGTGTGCAGGTGGCCTAGTCACAATCAAGTTTGCCACTGTAGTTTCGTGGCACTAGCTAAGCCCTTCCCCCTACCTTGACAACCGGGCGATTTTGGAACACCTCAACATCCTCTCCCTGAATCGGCACAGCGCTCTTTGCGTCTCTTTTTTTTTTAACACAGCAAAGTAATCGAAATGAGCGGCCTGATCACTTGTATAGCGTTCATGACGAGCCCAAATTCATGGAAGGACAGCCGCTCTATGTACATAAGATGACACTGTCGCCGATGAGCCGCGACAATCACTTTGAACCTCACCCACCTAGCCGCTCACTTCATCAGACGAATTACCAGTTGCAGGACTGATTATCATACAGGTGCCTTGGGTTCAAAAGCAGCAAGCCCTCGTATCCATACGGGTAAAGAAGATTAGTTTCGAAAATCAAGGTTACACGACCAATAGTGCGGTGCATGATATGGATTCCGTTTGCCATCCGCAGGACCAGGATCCTTCCATGTTGGGACCTTGTCTCGCATGCGTGGCCTCATGGTGACATGTAACGACCAGTCTGGCAAGGGACACCGTCTGCCATCCACTGGGCTTTGCAGACTACCATGGTTGGACGGTGTCTGGCCAGCCACGCTCGTCCAAATGCTAGCTCTTGTATGTATGGGAAGGGGATGGTAAGGTGGGGCAAGGAAGGAAGATTTTTCGATCTCCTTTCTAGAGCAGGCAACTTTCACTTAGGCTGCAAACGGAAACCAGAGATGGCCAAGGCAAAGAATATGGCAGTGGGACAGACAAATGGCACACCTGCAATTTGTAGAAAGGTAGTGTTTGATGACAAAATACTACCTTGGGGGCGTGAGGGGCGGACTTGCAGACACAAGCTCACATCTTGTGGGGCCACAGACACTGAATTTAGTGCTACGGGAATGCACACAAGGAACTTTATGCTGGAGAGGCGGCGGTCACTGAATTTCTGACTACGGGCGGCTATCACCGAAAATCACGCCCGGAAGACTTTTTGATTCTGAACTTCAGGTCCGGGGGGCTGCTTGACACTGACATTCTGGCCGGTGGGCTGCCTGATGCTTAACTTCAAGCCGGGGGGGGGGGGGGGCGCCGACAATGAATTTTAGGTTGGCGGGGCTGCGTGACACTGAATTTTTCAGGCTCAGGGGAAGGGGGGGGGGGGCTGTGACTGGCCCGGGCCGGGGGGGGGCGGACACACGTGGTCTCCCAATAATCCCTTGCCTTTGACGTGTACTGAGCGTGTGCCGCTGGGTTTAACATTGTGAGTAGCATAAGCGAGACTCACAGCAAAAGATGCCTTTGATTAGGCACACTGTCCTTCAAATTCAGCACCATGGTACACTCTCAGCAGCTTGTTGGAGAGGTGCAGCCCAACAAGCACACTTGTATTCCGACATTAGATGGTGATGGTAGGGCGAGGCCACAAGGCTAGCGCCATTTTGAGGAGCAAAAGCGAGGCCCACAGCAGAAGACACCTGATATCAGATGCGCAGTGGTTCACAAATGAAGCGCCAAGATACACCCTAAACAGTTTGTTGCAGAGGTGCAGGTCAACAAAAATGATTGCATCTGACATTGGTTGGTGATGCTGGAGCGGGGCCACAGGCATTGCCAGCTTGAATGGCAAGGGAAGCTCACCACAAAAGATGCCTGGTATTGGTGCATCATGGCCAACCATATCAGCGGCATGGTACGCTGTCAACAGTTTGCTGCAGAGGTGCAGCCCAACAAGCACACTTGTATCTGAACAATGGCTGATGGCGGTGGGGCAGACCCACGGGCCTAGTGCCATTTTGAGTAGCAAAAGGGAGGCCCATTGCAAAAGATGCCTGGTATTAGACACTTGGTGGCCCACTAAAAGAGCGCCAAGATACACTCTCAATAGCTTGTGGCATATGCAGCTCAACAAACACCCTTGGTTGGTGATGGTCTGGTGAGGCCAATTACCCAGTGCTACTTTGAGCAACCCTAAGGAGTTTTCCCTGTTGGCAGTCTTGCCGCTGCCAGCGCTGGTCCACCGACCTGACGCGCGTCGCGGATGTCTTCAAAAACAGCCGGGATGAAGTTAAAGGAGCGCGCTAATCTCAAAGAATCAGCAGGCTCATAGATAAGCGCGGTAGCGACTGATCAACAGCTTGCATGACCACAAGGCGACGTGTAAAGAAACAGAAGGGCACCAATGGCCACACACGCAAACAGATGAATCGAGCGCGCTCACTTCAGAGATTCAGTTCATGCATAGATGAGCGCATGAAGGACTGAACAGCAGCTTACATGAACAAGATTTGACGTGGAGGGAACCGTAGCGCGCGGTGAAAGGACCGTAGTCTGCAGGACCAAGGTTCGAACCTCCATGAAACCCGTAGTGCGGTGTGAAAGGACCATAGCCTGCAAAAACAAGAGTTGATTTGAGAAAAAATGTGTATCGCAGGGCGAAAGGACCATAGTGCGCAGGATAGCTGGAATACTGAAGGTCTCACTGTTAAATCATTTTGGGAATAAAACAAAGGAGCGGGAAATATGCATAGGTGAGTAGACAAGACCCTCGTCTTACTGGTAAAGCACGGGAACTCAAGGTCTGTATGTCCATAGGTTGGACCATTAGCAAGGTCTGCGTCTATCAACCTTCTGTAGCGGTAGTCTATTCCGGATAAGCACCTGGGACCGGAGCCTAGCCAGCCCGACTGAGGCATCACGCATGCTACGCGTCCCAGAGACCTAAACTCGTAAGTCGTAGCTCAACCGTTCTCATTGATCATACCCGCCTTGAATCCCATGATTCCAGTCACATCTCATCTCATTCCATGGTTTCAACAGGCTCCTACGTGAGAGCGGCAGCTGAGCTCCGGACCATCACGCCCTCTGGCCTCTTGGAACGGCATGATCGTGGGATAACCCAACGTGAAGTAACACACAGTCTGGCCAAAGCGGTGCAGGACTGTCTTTCAGAGCCACTTTCTCAAGACATTCCACATTCATGTCAACAAAATCCCGATGGGTGTCTCGTTTGTACTGTATAACTGAGAGAGCGTTTAGGGACGTGATCTATGATTTTCCATCACAAAAGATTGTAGATTCTTGGGTTTTCCAAAGGTTTCTTATTTCCCGAGATGGAGGCGTCGCTGCAACTATAATTTCACCTATGTGTTACGTTACAAAGTATGCTGCGTTTTTTGTGACGTGTCAGAGATCACAGGAGAATATCACAACAATTCACAATCTCCTATTGCTTGATTTGCGCGTGTGCACGTGAGTCCTCTTATTTTGGGTGTGGGCTCTTTGAGTCTCCTGCTGAGGCGGTGGTGGTACTGTTATGGTTTCGAGCAGCAGCAGCGTAGCGAGCGCGCGAGTCGCAATCGCACTGCCGCCTGTGAATATGTCTGAAGCATCATGCTGCCAGTTGCTGTGAAAGAAGTGCTGTATAGTACTTCGATATGTTTTGACAGGGTTTTTGTCTTCGATTTTGTGAAGTGTGTATGAGTTGGTGCTCAGCCTAAAGATCCTGCGCAGAAAGAGGTTTGTCATATTTTGGGATTGTAGAGAAATACGACCGTTTCCAAGTCAAAGCACAACAAGTGTCAGCCAGCTGGGTGGCTGAGAGATCAATATCATCTACCGCTGCGTTACAATCTTCGACGCCGTCTTTGATCTCAACTTGAAATGGAGCTACCCTTTGACGTCACAGCTATGCTGCACTTCATCCGAAATTGCCTGTTTCGATCCGACTCGCCGTTGCATCACGAGTTTTCGAGTTCGTTAGAAACGTTCATCGCAGAGCGCATCGCAAGTCGGGAAAGAGAGTGGTTTCCATGCATATCTCGTGATCTTCACAGCTTGTCGCAGAAGCTTACAGAAGCTCAAGCCAAGGTCATCGAATTGAACCAACGCATCGATGCGCTGCACACATCAGCAGCAAATGCCACTGCGGCAACTGATCACACAGTGGGCATTTTGCAGTCCTCGACGATGAATGCAACGCAAGTAGCAGTAAGTGACCTTTGACACCTGGAACATGAACTTTCGCAATGTTATGTCCTTCTCAACGAGTTTGCAGAGGTTTGGAGTCAACAATCTTCGAATCACTTCCATTTTGCACCACAACACCCTCAACCACAACCACAACCACAACCGTCTCCTTCGAGCTATCCGCCGTATTCACCATCGAACAATCAGCCGCCTCAACATTATCCACCGCAACAGCCACCTCTACAAGCATCTCCCTTTGATCCGTCGATGAATCCAGCCAATCCAATGAATCCAGCCGATTCGCTGAATACCATGAATCCTCGTGCTCCAACGTTCGAGATCCTGGGACGTCGTGTTGAACGGCAAGTTGATTCGATTATTTTCTGGCAAACCAGGAGCAGGAGAATTTTGAAATTTGGAAGGAGAACCTTATGCGAGCTTTCGCTGTGTCGGATATCACTTCACCCGTTGATCAGGTCACCACCATACCGTTCCTCCTCGAATGCGATGTTGTCGAGTATTATCACAGTTCGACGAAAGTTGTACAAGATGACTGGTTCGAGCTCATGCGTGTGTGGGGTCAAGGCTTCGTTTGCATATCCCATGAGCCAGTGTACCTGCCGAGAATGTTGACCTTGAGAGAAAGTGAGTTCCCACTACAGGCGGACTACGTTAAGGAGTTTCGAAGTTGCGTCATCAAGTGGAAGGTAATACCAGTCCCCTCAGGATGGGTTACCTGGTTAACTCTCGATTTGTTGAAGGGTTGTCGAATGACGCCGTCCGCCGGCAGTACATCGTTGAGGTCCGTTCGAAATTGCGTTCTGGAAGACCCTTCGGCTTCGATACCATGGTAGAGACCATCGCAGACGTCTACATGGCAGCCGGCTATCAACTTGAAGAGGTACAGAGCGCGTGGAGAACGACAACGGACACCGCGGATGCTGCGGTCTCGGGACCCCTGCCTATGATGGTTCCGCCAACTTCCACTTCTATAATGTTTTCTTCAAATCCTATGCCAACACCGCACGTAAATTCTATGCCGACTCCAGCTGCTGCTCCAATGGCTTCGACTGTGCCAGAGCCCATGAATCTCGATACAATTGCCACTGCGATCAACAGGGGCCACTCGTGGCCACGCACACCGACATCCAGCGACACCCGGCAGGCGAGGTGGACACCCTGCGCCTCGTGGGGGCCACCGTCACCATAGTGTATATCACCCCAACACAGTCGAGGATCGTGACCCAATGCGACGCCCACCACGCCCCGTTCCTTTCCAACCCACAATGGCCAGCACGCCACGTCTTCCAAGCGTACCTCCGCGCATGTGCTACGAAGGCAGGGCGCGACATGCCGGGGCCCAAGGAAATCGACACGGCGTACACAGCCTTCCAGCGCCAGCACCCCGGGCCCCGCCCCAGCGAGCACGAGACCCCCAACGACGGCGGCACGACGCAGGAGGAGCCCACCCCGTCAGCCGAAGGCTGGACACCACCCACCATCCTGCGACTAGCACCAAACATCCACAAACATGCTACCCGCACTGTCCAGCGACACCATGCCCCCTGGTCCATCCCAAAACACAATGCACCGGAGACCGATGTACCACCAGTCAGACACAGTGACCAGGGCATACCACGCACGTGCTGGCACTGCGGCCCGGCAGCCCTCGACACTCGGTGGCCCCTGCTACACCTCATCTCCGGCCACTACCACACCCCCACCGCCGCCGCCACCGCCAACCAGCAGGCATGGCTCTCCCCCTGGTTTCACACGGTACTCCCAGACCACCCGGCGCACGTAGCCTGGACCCGAACACCCACGGCGACATGGACGTTCACCAAAGAGCGGGCAGACCCGGACAGCGTGGCCATAGAGTACGACCGCTGCGACCCACACCGCGCAGGACCTCAGGAGGCACCCATGCGCCCCCTACAGCACA
Source organism: Eutreptiella sp. 'Long Island Sound 2002' (assembly GCA_964036045.1). Lineage (NCBI taxonomy): Eukaryota > Euglenozoa > Euglenophyceae > Eutreptiales > Eutreptiaceae > Eutreptiella > Eutreptiella sp. 'Long Island Sound 2002'. Next base: position 59,119,345 of record OZ038379.1, read on the forward strand.
AATGCCCCACCCTCCGCGGCGACAAAGACGACAAGGAGCGGCGACAGACCATCAGGTGCCAGAAGTTCCACCCCAATAGGGGATACCCCTTCCACCTGATGTACGCGTATATCACCCAGGGGCGCCCAGACAGGGGCCTCCTCCGCCTCACCCCACGAGCCCAGGCCATCATCACCCAGGGGATATGCGTCTATGCAGCGCCACTACTACAACCCACGCAAATCACCGCCAGAACCACCCAAGGGTACCCGACCTACGTCTATCACCCCACAACAATTGCCCGCCTACCCATACCGAGCGACACCGACATCATCTACTTCACTGACGCATCCCGCACCCAGCAACGCACCCCCACGGTCGGTTGCGCCTCCGTGCGCATCACTTGGCACGCGGACGGCCTCCATGTGGAACACCACACCGGGGCCACCATCTTTGGGGCGTCCTCCCACGGCGAACTGCGCACCATGGCAGACGCTGTCACCGCCACACCGCCACCCACAACGATCCGGCCCCGCAACATCTGGGCAGTTGTGGACGCCACGGTCGACATCCACCTCACCAGGCGCCTTGCGGACCTGCCCCTCCACAAGGCACTCGAGTCCGGCCTCACCACACAGGCGTTGGGACTATAGATGGCCTTCAGGGGCATGCACCCCCAGGACGCCCTACACATCGTCAAACAGGAGTCACACCGCTACGCATACGGCAATGGACGCGCAGACACGCAGGCCAAACACCAGAACACCAGCCACACCCGAGGGCTCGAACACGTGCGACTGGACACCCCACACCACAGCCACCTGCAGCACCTGCCCCCGATACCCCCGGCCACACAGCCCCCCCAATGGATGCCCGACGACACGCCGTACACGGATCGAGACAAGCAGTACCGATACCCCACACCCATCCAGCAACTGGCCACCACACTGGGCCACCCAGCGAACACCGAACACCTCCGACGCCTCGAAGACTCCGTCCACACCCCCCTCTACTACTCTGCCCTGCGCCCGGATAGCCTCCAGGCACACCTACAAAAACCCCGACTACAACTTGCCCTCGAACAGCTTCCCCTCCTCACCCGATACCACCGATGGTATGCTGGTATGCGCGCTGCTCGATCCACGTCCCCGCAGGATACACCAAATGCATCTGTGGCCACGCGGAAGAAGAAACCTGGGACCACTTCAAGGTGTGCCCCCTGTACAGAGAACTGGACACCCTCACACACTGGAACCCAACCCACACCATCGCACAGCACGCCGGATGGCTGACGTAGTCCGCGGCGACCCAGCAACTCACCACTGTCCTCAAGCAGACGGAGGTACTCGAGGCAGTCCGCAGGGGACTCGTCCCCACTGCCGTCTACACCTTGCTACGCACCCACGCGGAGGACCCCCAGGCCACGGCGGCGCACATGCAGCGGACGGCCGTTGCCAAGACAGCGAAGCAGCTCACATACCGCACCCACAAATACCTGCAGCATGCAGCAACTGAAGCCGGTTCGGACCCCCGTGGCCATCTTGGGGTCACTTGGGGTGTGTATCTATGTGCCGACAAGCCGCCATTGGCTGATATCATACTCTCCCATCCACCTGACCTAACCCGATGTGATAGTGTGATAGGTTGGGCCATTCCGGCGATGTGCGGCCATATTCAGTACCGAGGCACCGCCAGCGGAGATTTATATATCAGAATATCAGGAATCAACAGGGTTTTGTTATCATAATGTTTCCGTTATTTCTTCAGCCTTTCGTTCTGATGGTCAATGTATCGGCGACTGTCAGTTGGCTCGCGCTTTTGCGTTAACCGATTGGTTAACTGTTATTTCCAGATATCTTGGCGGATATTCCGTTGAAGGGTCAGATTTCATCAGCAAAGGGTTCGTTGCATCCGCAATTCTCTAAATAAGCACTCGAAATTTCAATCAGAATTTTTCGCGAAGTCGAAATCGGATTTTCGACTTCGACATCGCCGCACTTGATTTGGACTTCTTCGAGTGGTCGTACTCTTTTCCCTATGCCCGAATCAGGTTTCCCTTATACTTGCCACCCATTTGACTTGGAGATATAAGGGAAACAAAAGTGAATCGTGGGACCACTTTGAAGGACCATATCTACGCGTGAGTGTGAGGAAAGAGAATAAGGAAGGTTGGGTTGCAAACGCCTTGGTCTCAACTTAATTTAGGAAGCATCAAACGCCTTTGGTGTGTACACATGCCCGATATAGCAAGGGATAATGGTCAAGAGGGTATAAAGTGATATATAACTCTTGGACCGTGCAACCGAACATTTTATTGTGACTTTCGAGTATGCCGCATGAGTGTTGGGGTTGCATAGCAACTTTCCTTGGGTTCCTACGTATTTTTAACGTGAAGTTATGTCAATGGAGGGACATGGCATATCATGGTGGGAGCCGTATTTTGAGGGTATGTGTTGTATGCATGGTATATGTTTGATATGCTCACGCCCATGTTATATATCTTCGTGTGGCCGAAGAGATGGGGAGCCATACGTGACAAGGGCTTTGCCCATGTCCCAATTGTGGAATTCAAAGCGCTAGACCAAGTCTACCGCGTATGTATTGCTCATGGTATGTTTGATAAAGAGATCCATGGGTGCACTCCCATTTTCAGGGGGCATGTAGATATTAGTGGCGAAGGTATCTCCATGCGCCTGATTGGGGATCCAAGTGGGGGAATTGTTCGCAAATGGTTCCAATCATTTGTGTGTTGAAGCATGAGCGGATATCATGGGTGAGCATAGAGATATACTATCATGACAACTTTGTATTTGGTCATATTTTCGTGTTTTTGACCTCAATTTTTGCTCACTTTTGCGTTTTGTGTACTTACCTGGTCAGCAAACAGCAAGAAGCCTATGGAGAGTCGAACCATGGTATGTTGTTCATATGTTGGCATATGCTTTGGAGTTGAACACCACCATATGCCGGATCGCGTGCTCCATTTGGCTTGGCGCATGAAGGATCACAAGAATTGGTCTCAAGATCATGGGCTGACTTGGGCAGTGCGTGGCGCCCATATCCGAAGGGGTTTCGAGGGTAAAATGGGGATGTACATGAGCATTGGCCTTTGGTCTCTATCCTCCATGAATACTAGACTTCGATTCCATGCATGCTTGGAGCCTTCAGAGAAGTGGTAACCTCAATTTTGAGCATATATGAGATATATGGCCAATATGGTGTGAATTGGCAGTTTTTGGCATGTTATGAGTTCAAACTCATAGGTCATTTCTCTAAACGCATTCGACTCCAAGTCCAACCAAGGTTATGTCAGGGTAGGGCATGGTCCTGAGTGCCACTCTAGGCCATGACAAGCCACCTCCCCTATTGGGCTAGGATTTAGAGGCTTGGGAGTGAACACATTTTTGGGGTTTATGTAGTGACTTGTGACACATGGCATTCAGCCATCTCATTTGACCTGGTTCAGGGCAATATGTTGGTGAGTCAAAGGAAGGTCTTGAGTCCAGGGAATGAGGGGTTTATTGCTGTGAATGTGTATGTTTACCTCTTTCCCCAACTTTGCTTTATTTGTGTTCATATGCCAATTTCAGGGCTTTCTTCCTTGGTGCAATTCTTGTACATGCCCGCCACCGTGGGAATACCGGTGTGCTGAACGAAAGCCCGCAGCCTAATTTGGATTGTGAATTGGGTTATTGCTGTATTTGTGGGATCTGGTTGCCATTCAGGGTTGAAGGAGGATTATTTTTTCTATATTTTTGGATTTGGAACCTTGGATTTTGAGCAATGCAATCGTTGATCAGGAGCAAATCGGCAGGGGTTACAGGCGGAAGGGGCACAGCGGGGGCCGGTCCTGGTAGGGACCTCCTTTATGGTAGCCGAGGCTTACCTGCTGCCCCTACCAACCGCCGACCCGGGGACTTGGGCCCTTATGAGCCCTGCCCAAGTACGCCCCGGGTGCGTATTGTCGACTCGGTGGAGACCACACCGGAGATTGGAGCCATAGAAGGACCGAGACGTTCAAGAGCATGGCGAACTCCGGAAGTTGAAGCCCGAAGAGAAGAACGACACTCGGGAAGAGGAGGACGTGACATGGAGGACCTGGTCTCCATGTGTGAGCGTCGCTGCCGAAAGGTATGCAACCTCCGCTCCGCCGCGGAGGACTCTGATGAGGCCTGCCATTCAGGCAGCAGTGGAGGACGGGCCCGGCGCTACCGGAAGCGCGGGTCACCCAAGTCCGCGGCAAGAGACGCCGGGGCTATGGACACGGACCCCAGCCCGGTCAGGCTGTGGGAATCCGAGGCGCACTCCGAAGGCTATCGGACAGCCTACGAGCCACCTTCGGAGCCGGAGATGTCCGCGCCGATCGCCAGGGCGCATACGGCCCCCGAGCCCGCCCTGCAGCACGACGCCGAGGGCTTGGAGAGGCCAGCCGGGGCCCGGACGGCACCTGTGCCCCGGCACACGGGACCAGAGACGGACGCCATAGGCGATACGCCCATGGGCGATGAGTCTGAGGTGCCGGGAACCGCGGGTTGCGCTGAATCCGGCGGAAAGCACGCTGCGTGCCACTGCGAGCACGTGTCCTTCCTCATGGGCAAGTACCCGAAGATGGGGATGGACGCCATCGTGCGTCACCTTGACCGCCTGGACAACGCCAAGGACGCTCTAGAGGAGGACGTCGCGGGGATCCTGGACGACCAGTCGGCCGCGGAGAACCACATGGAGGAGCTGCGAGCGGATCAGGCCCGGTACCGGGAGAATCTGGAGCTGGCCCTGCAGAAGCAGCAGCAAGTGGTGGACAGCCTCCTCCACTTAGTGGAGGACATGTCGGGACGCCTGAGAAGGCTAGAGGAGCGACAGCCCCTCGCCTCGGGTCCGGAGCTCCCGGCAAAGCCGGCCGCGGTAGAGCTGGTGGAGCGGGTTAAGACCCTCAGGAGCGCCATGGAGAAACCCATGGGCGGCCCTGCAGAGGCACCATACGCGCCTCCGCGTGTTGACCCGGGTGCGCTGCCGTATGTTCACCTGTTCAGCGAGTCCACAATGCTCGGGGAACACACGGCACCGGCTGGGTCCATGCGGGAAGGGCACGTGACCACGGACCCGAGGAGTCTGACGGTACAGATGTCCCATGCCGCCCAGGATGTACCGCTCACGACGAATATGGCAGTCTATGCGGAAGAGAAGATCGAGATCCAGAACCAGACCATGCAGGGGCGAACCATGGGAAGCGCCGACGGACATGGTCGAGGCCATCCAAGCGGAAACCTGTGGGCGAAGGATCCCAATACGGGGATATGGACGGCCGATGGGGCAAATCCTTCCCGCATTCCAAACCCCATGGGTTCAGGCCCAACTGGACCGCACTCCATGGAGGAGAGGGATGTACGGGGAGTGTACTCACACCCCCCGGCCACAGGTGGTATCCGTCTCGGTAGAGTGGTGGCTGGAGACGTCGGAGACGCCATCAGGATTGACGACCTCAGGGGAATCAAAATCCCCTATTACGACGGGAACCCGTCCAACCTGGATGACTTCATCCTGGACTGGGAGGACTTCGCCGAGGAGGTCGTCGGCGAGATGCGGGGAGCGCCGCGGGACAAGTGGGTATGCCGGACATTCCCACACCGGCTGGCGCAGGACCTCAAGGAGGAGCTGCGGGATCAGATCCGGGAAGGATTGATCCGCACGGAGCAGGCCTGCCTCCAGTGGCTGGAGGATGAGGAGCGGGTGGACGCTCCCAACCAGAAGCTGGAGGACCTGTGGTCCATTCCGCTGCCGCTGGACCGCGGTGAGTTGCGGGTCCGGGAGTGGAACCGGTATCTGCGGAAGTACCGCAGATGCCTCAAGCTGGTGGAAGACTGGAACGAGGCCAGTGAGATCCGCCACTTGCTGAAGGACGTCCTCCCCGGCAACTGGAAGAGACGAGTGGAGGACGAGGAGAAGAAGAGGGCGAAGAAGCGCGTGGCGGTGAGGATAATGGCGGCGGAGGATACCCATGCAGGTATCATGGAGTTCTTCAGGAGGAACCTGGGCAAACCCGACCGGATGTTGGGCCTGAAGAACGCCGTGTACGTGGAGGTATTTGGGGACTCCATGGGGCAAAGGTTGCTGCGCCTCAACAACGTGGAGTGGAGGCGCGGGGAGCCGCTGAGGATGCAAGTCATCTTCGCCCGCATGAGCCTGGACGAGATCGTGAAGTACATCACGGTGGAGTTGAAGCTCAATGCGAAGAACGAGGCCCACGTGCAGGATCGACATGGTCATGGACAACGAGGCCACCGAGAAGACCGCCATCATCGAGAGATCCAGGAGGACACGGCCAACTCTGCGGAGGATGGTAGTGGAAGTGGCCAAGACCACTGGACCCGGGAGGATCACGAGGAGGCCCATTTCTTCGCGTTTGTGGCGCACAACGTGAAGAACCATGGGCAGGATCGGTCCAGATGGAGCCAGGTGGGACCCAAGAAGAACAAAGAGCCAAGGAGGATCGGGAACCCACCGCTCTCGTTCCGGGAGTACAGATCTCAGCACGACGGGTGCTGGGTCTGTTATGGCAAGGGAAACAACCATGCACACGACCACCGTCAGTGCAAGGTGTATGAGGCGGACAAGAAGGCCTACTTCGCAGCCCACCCCGAGAAGAAGCCCAAGGAGCAGCGGATTTCCGATTGCAAAGCGAAGGGCGGAGACGGGGGAAAAGGCCAAGGCAAAGGCCAAGGAAAAGGCGGAGGAAGAGGCTATGGTGGTGGACCTGGCCAAGACCGACGGGTGAGGTCGATCGAGGAAGTTGCTGAGGACATGTTGAGGACGTTGGCGGAACTCAAAGCCCAGCAAAGTGGAGGACAAAATCCTGGCGGATCGCAGCCGGAAGGGGCTGCGGGAAGCCAAGTCTAGAGGAGCCCCCACGGGAGTGGGACCTCGGAGGTCTCTCCTCCGAAAATCAGTGGAATCCCAGAGAAAGCGAAGGCACATCGGGTGCCGAAGAAGGCTCCGGAAGAGCCAAAACCACTGAGTTTCGCCACTCCCAACCCCTGGAGCGCCCTGCCAAGGGAAGTACATGTGGGTACGGGACATGGCAAGAAGGAAGGAGCGACCACGGAGAGCCCCGTGGATGGGCAGGACCAACCCAAGATCTACACCATCCGTGACCATACTCTTGAAGTCCTGATGCACCCGGACGTGCTAGAGTTGCATGCCGTGAGAGTAGTCCATACACCTCATGGCGACGAGCGGCAGTTGCACTTGAAAGTGCGAGTACGGCGCAGTCAAGAGGAGAAGGTGGTGGATGTGTTGGTGGATACGGGTGCCCAGGTGAGCCTGGTCCGGAGAGGGTTGTTCAAGGAGGAACTCCTGCAGCCCAGCTGGAGACCGGTCCGCCTGAAGGTCGCCAACGGAGAGATCCTGGGTGGTGGCACCCATGAGGCCACTATCAGTATGGAATTCTGGGAACATGAGCGCTTGAACCGCCCTGATCAGGCGAAGAGAAGCACTCTATCCGGGAACTTGTATGTGGCCGACATAACAGATTGGGATATGATCATGGGGTACGACTTCATGGTGGCCAACGCCATTGGAGCCCTTCCCCATCGTGCAACGCTGGTCCGGGAGGACGATGAATGCCTCACATGGCTGTCCACGGACTATGCATGCGGATCATCCCAATGGAATGCTGAGGAAGAGGATCGGATCGTCCGAGCGGTGCAAGCTGTGGGTGCCAAGTCCAGAGGAGACCGTGGAGTTCAGCTCACGGAGTATGGAATGGCGCCGCAAGTGTACGCCAGGATGATTCAGACGCTGGGAGCTGAAGCGCCCGAGACGGACGTCTTCGCTTCCCGAGATGCCCCACTTCTGCGGAAGTGTAGGAGGCATTGGCATCGAGGAGACTCAGCCTGGCACAGGCATTGGGGTTTGAAGGAGTGGGGGCCCATGTATTGGCATGGCTCCCTGGACAATACCAGACGTACGGTGGAGAAGATCATCGCGGATAGGGCGAAGGGGATCCTGGTCATAACCGGCATAGGATCCGCCCCATGTCCGCTGGAGGGTCTCAAGTCGACGCTGGACTCCATCACCCTGAACGAGATGTCATTCGGGCCAGAGGAGGAGTTGTTCATCGACGCCAAGGGTGTATCAATGCCCTCCCCGGGTCAAGCGTGGGGTACCAAGGCTTTCCTGGTGGATGGGGCGCAAGCCAAGCCCACGAGTGATGAAGCATTCATCCGTAGGGTGGAGGCGGTGCCCATGAAGGTCATGTTCGAGCCCAAGGAGGGGACGGATCAGCCTATCGATGGCATTGACGTCCTGTCCCACGCCGAGATCGACGACGTCGTCAACTACATGCGGATGGGGATGCACGACCGTGTGGCAGCCAAGAAGAGGCGGGCCATGGTCACATCTCCGCATTGGTGGGATGACAAGATGTTGGTCAACGGCAAGTACGAGAAGGACGAGTTCGTGGCGAGGGTCATGGATCACATCGCGGACCAATACGATGGTCCGGTTGGGTCGGACCCACCAACATGGGATTTTCCAAGAATGGGTGCCGATAGCGACAGTCACCAGCCCGATGCCGCAAATTTCCGAAGATTATCGGTGGGAAGAGCTCCCCACGATGATGAAGACGGCATATCGGACGAGGAGAAGTCAGAATCGGACCCAGAAGAGGCCTATACCGCAGTGCGGTCGGTTGTATCTATACCGAAGCAAGCGGTTGAAGAGGCCCAGGAGAACCCGAAGGTCGCCGAGCTGAAGGAGAGGCTGATCAAGGCCTATCCGCGGCTATTCAGTGGCGTCGCCAACAAGAACCCTCCAGATCTTGGGAGGTTTGGTACAGCGAAGATCAAGCTGAAGCCGAACCCGAAGATCTATCGTCATCGGGAGTACCAACTTCAGGGCGATCGGGCCGAGGCCATGAAGAAGCTGTTGGCCGAGTTCATTGAGCGGGGATGGATCGAACCCTCCGACAGTGAGTGGGCCAGCCCAGCTTTCATCGTGCCCAAGAAGGAGAAGGGCGAGTGGAGGTTGGTGGTTGATTACAGAGGTTAGAACGAGCAGACCGAGCACGACTCGTACTCGCTTCCCCGGATCGACTCCATCCTCCAAAAGCAACAGAAAAAGCGGATTTTCACGGTGTTGGACCTGAAACACGGTTACCACCAGATGCCGCTACACCCGGACTCCAGGCCCTGCACAGCGATGTCGACGCCGCTGGGGCCCATGCAGTGGAAAGTGGTGCCTATGGGCGCCAAGAATGGCAACGCCGCTTTCCAGCGCATGATGGAGGACCTACTCGGTCCTGTCCGGGACTGTGCCGACCCCTTCGTGGATGACATCATCATCGGGTCCGGCACGGAGAACATGACTGAGGACGAGCTCATCGACGCGCATGAGAAGGATCTGCGCCGAGTGCTCAGCGAGTTGGATAAGCACAACATGGTGTGCAAGCCCACCAAAGCCTCACTCTTCGTGAAGGAAGTGGAGTTCGCGGGTCACGTGGTTGGTCACGGGCAACGCCGTCCCATGCCTGGGAAGCTGGCGTCCCTGCACCACTGGGAGAAGCCCCATACCATCAGCGAACTCTGGTCCTTCATGGGGTTCTGCAACTACTATTCGGGCTATGTCCGGATGTATGCAGAACTGTCGGGGCCGTTGCACAAGATGCTGCAAGTGGGCAAGTTTGATGGTCGGAAGGGGAGCAAGTAGAAGCTTGCCTGGACCCCTGAAGCTGAGGATGCGTTCAACAGCCTGAAGGAGCGACTCCTGGGGCAGTTGGGGCTGTTCCTGGTGGACCCCGACAAGGGATTCGTGCTACGGACAGACGCCTCGGACTATGCCGTGGGGGCAGTCCTCGAGCAAGTCCGGGACGACGGGACTCATGTTTCCGTGGCGTTTTGGAGCAGGATCCTGGCCGAGGGCAAACGCCAAACATGGACCGCGAGGGAGAAGGAGACATACGCCATTGTATGTGCGCTCAGGAAGTGGTCTGGCCACATCGGACTTCAGCCGGTGGTGGTTTGCACGGACCACCAGTCCCTACAGAGCTGGCACAAGGAGCATGTCGACACCCCCTCAGGACCAGCGGCAAGGAGGGCCCGATGGCACGAGACGTTCGCCAAGTTCGACCTCAGCGTCGTATACGTCCCGGGGAAGGACAACACTGTGGCAGATTGCCTCAGTCGGTGGGCCTACCCCGCGGGCAAGGCTTGGATGGACATATCCAGCCATCGGGACGCCGAGGAGACCGAGGAGGCCAAGCGCATCATCGAGATGGAGAAGGTCATGGAGCAAGAGGGGGTCAAGTGCTTTGTGGTGATGGCGAACCGTACGGACCTAGCCAAGTTCCGGGGTGCCCGCGTCCAAGCTATTCGAGAGGAAACCCTCGAGCAATGGATGGTGGCCCCTGTAGAGCTAGTCAGGTCGGTGCTCACAGAGGACTGGTCGGATGACTACGCGGCATCCGAGCACTGGAGCAAGTACTGGAATGCCGTGAGCGCCCCGTCGGACGACGAATGGCCCGAGGGCTTAACCGAGGATGGCGACAAGTTGTTCCTCAAGGACAAGCTGCTGGTGCCCGAAAACCGAGTGGAGGAGCTCATCGACCATTGGCACAACGCCCAGCTCATGCACCCTGGCCGAGACAAGATGCACCAGGACCTGGAGTGGCGTTTCAAGTTCCCTCCGGGGTACTACGCCATCCTGGATAGGTACTGCAGCGACTGTGCCGTGTGTCGGGCCACGAAGAGCCCCAACCACTCCAAAGCGGGCAACCCGGTGTACACGGCTATACCGGAAGCCCCTATGCGGTCCGTGGCCATGGATGTGTTCGCCATGCCTGAGGTCACCGTGGACGGAGAGACCTACGACTGTGTCATCCTGGCGGTGGACAGGCACAGCGGATATATCGTGGCAGTCCCGGGCAGGAAGTCCAAGAAGAAGGACAAGAAGGACAAGCATGGAGTGGGGCTGCAGGCCAAGACCGTCGCTAATGCCATGATCAGGCATTGGTTGACGATTTTCGATGTCCCAGCTGTCATCTGCAGTGATCGGGGCAGTCAATTCGTGGGGACGTGGTTCAAGACGATGTGTAAGCACATGGAGATTCGGCATGCCAAGACCGTGGCTTACCACAGCCGGTCGAATGGCCGTGCTGAAGTTGCCGGGCGGCAGATGTTCGAGAAGTTCCGCCAGCTGCACATTGACGAACCGGGCCGGAACTGGTATAACTCGCTGTGGAGAGTGCTCCAGGCGTATCACGACCTTCCGGGACCCACTGGACTGTCGCCCCATCGCATCCTGTTCCTACGGGATCGAGTGTCACGCACTCTCCCGTGGATGAACCATGGCAAAGTGGCCCGGGATGCGAACGCTATGATGTCTGAGGCGGACGACACGGCGGCCAAGGTGTGCAAGGCACTTCAGGACGAGCATGACAAGAGGGCCAAGTACTTCAAGCAGGGAAAGGTCCAGAAGTATGCTCTTCAAGACACCGTGTGGGTGGAGCGGCACCACAGGGATGTCCTGTCCAGGCATCGGCAGGCGTCCTGGTATGTGCCGGGGGTAATCGTGCGGAAGGTCGGGCAGGATGTGTATGCGGTTCGTGTGGGGGATAACAAGATCCTGGACCGCGACCACACGCAGCTTCGTCCCCGAGCACCAGACCCCAGCGGGCGTCCCGTCACCTTCGAGTTCACGGCCGGCGATGTGGACTCGAACGATGAGGGTGAGGACGACGATTTCACCGCGGAGAAGATCCTGGCGGACAAGCCGGACCCGGGGACGCCTGGGGGGAGGCTTTACAAAGTCCGTTGGAAGGGATTCGCCGCATCCAGGGACTCGTGGGAGCCTCCGAGCAGTTTCGTGCCGAGGTATACCACGGTCTGAATGGACTACCTAAAGAAAAAGAGTATTTCTTTGGATGTCAAGGACGTGTTGGTCCATTTGGTTGCTGCTGTAGCACCGTAATGGATCCCCCCTTGGCATTTTGTTTGTTTCTGTGATTGAGGAGACGGGTGAGGGCGTTCATCCGGGGATTTTTCGGCCTTGATTGGCCATATACCCCCTTCACTCGATCTCCACATATATATTTCATTGTGGTATACTTATTTAGGTCGACCGACGACGTTTTTCTATCTTTGATCCCCTTGGTCCATGTTGTAGATCAAGCGGAGACCAGATATGGCGTAGGGCGCTGAGTATCAGTGTCCTCACCCCTCCCTTGGGGCATGGGGGACGCCTACGACGTGTGTGGGGCCTCCATGTGTCCTTGGGACATGGAGGGGGGGGGTTGGAGCCCATTGGGGTCCTCCCGCCCTCTCTTCAATGACTTCCGAGCGGTAACAATGCTCTGAGAAGGGGGGTGAAGCCGGTTCGGACCCCCGTGGCCATCTTGGGGTCACTTGGGGTGTGTATCTATGTGCCGGCAAGCCGCCATTGGCTGATATCATACTCTCCCATCCACCTGACCTAACCCGATGTGATAGTGTGATAGGTTGGGCCATTCCGGCGATGTGCGGCCATATTCAGTACCGAGGCACCGCCAGCGGAGATTTATATATCGGAATATCAGGAATCAACAGGGTTTTGTTATCATAATGTTTCCGTAATTTTTCAGCCTTTCGTTCTGATGGTCAATGTATCGGCGACTGTCAGTTGGCTCGCGATTTTGCGTTAACCGATTGGTTAACTGTTATTTCCAGATATCTTGGCGGATATTCCGTTGAAGGGTCAGATTTCATCAGCAAAGGGTTCGTTGCATCCGCAATTCTCTAAATAAGCACTCGAAATTTTAATCAGAATTTTTCGCGAAGTCGAAATCGGATTTTCGACTTCGACATCGCCGCACTTGATTTGGACTTCTTCTAGTGGTCGTACTCTTTTCCCTATGCCCGAATCAGGTTTCCCTTATACTTGCCACCCATTTGACTTGGAGATATAAGGGAAACAAAAGTGAATCGTGGGACCACTTTGAAGGACCATATCTACGCGCGAGTGTGAGGAAAGAGAATGAGGAAGGTTGGGTTGCAAACGCCTTGGTCTCAACTTAATTTAGGAAGCATCAAACGCCTTTGGTGTGTACACATGCCCGATATAGCAAGGGATAATGGTCAAGAGGGTATAAAGTGATATATAACTCTTGGACCGTGCAACCGAACATTTTATTGTGACTTTCGAGTGTGCCGCATGAGTGTTGGGGTTGCATAGCAACTTTCCTTGGGTTCCTACGTATTTTTAACGTGAAGTTATGTCAATGGAGGGACATGGCATATCATGGTGGGAGCCGTATTTTGAGGGTATGTGTTGTATGCATGGTATATGTTTGATATGCTCACGCCCATGTTATATATCTTCGTGTGGCCGAAGAGATGGGGAGCCATACGTGACAAGGGCTTTGCCCATGTCCCAATTGTGGAATTCAAAGCGCTAGACCAAGTCTACCGCGTATGTATTGCTCATGGTATGTTTGATAAAGAGATCCATGGGTGCACTCCCATTTTCATGGGGCATGTAGATATTAGTGGCGAAGGTATCTCCATGCGCCCGATTGGGGATCCAAGTGGGGGAATTGTTCTCAAATGGTTCCAATCATTTGTGTGTTGAAGCATGAGCGGATATCATGGGTGAGCATAGAGATATACTATCATGACAACTTTGTATTTGGTCATATTTTCGTGTTTTTGACCTCAATTTTTACTCACTTTTGCGTTTTGTGTACTTACCTGGTCAGCAAACAGCAAGAAGCCTATGGAGAGTCGAACCATGGTATGTTGTTCATATGTTGGCATATGCTTTGGAGTTGAACACCACCATATGCCAGATCGCGTGCTCCATTTGGCTTGGCGCATGAAGGATCACAAGAATTGGTCTCAAGATCAATGGCTGACTTGGGCAGTGCGTGGCGCCCATATCCGAAGGGGTTTCGAGGGTAAAATGGGGATGTACATGGGCATTGGCCTTTGGTCTCTATCCTCCATGAATACTAGACTTCGATTCCATGCATGCTTGGAGCCTTCGGATAAGTGGTAACCTCAATTTTGAGCATATATGAGATATATGGCCAATATGGTGTGAATTGGCAGTTTTTGGCATGTTACGAGTTCAAACTCATAGGTCATTTCTCTAAGCCCATTTGACTCCAAGTCCAACCAAGGTTATGTCAGGGTAGGGCATGGTCCTGAGTGCCACTCTAGGCCATGACAAGCCACCCCCCCTATTGGGCTAGGATTTAGAGGCTTGGGAGTGAACACATTTTTTGGGTTTATGTAGTGACTTGTGACACATGGCATTCAGCCATCTCATTTGACCTGGTTCAGGGCAATATGTTGGTGAGTCAAGGGAAGGTCTTGAGTCCAGCGAATGAGGGGTTTATTGCTGTGAATGTGTATGTTTACCTCTTTCCCCAACTTTGCTTTATTTGTGTTCATATGCCAATTTCAGGGCTTTCTTCCTTGGTGCAATTCTTGTACATGCCCGCCACCGTGGGAATACCGGTGTGCTGAACGAAAGCCCGCAGCCTGATTTGGATTGTGAATTGGGTTATTACTGTATTTGTGGGATCTGGTTGCCATTCAGGGTTGAAGGAGGATTTTATTTTCTATATTTTTGGATTTGGAACCTTGGATTTTGAGCAATGCAATCGTTGATCAGGAGCAAATCGGCAGGGGTTACAGGCGGAAGGGGCAGAGCGGGGGCCGGTCCTGGTAGGGACCTTCTTTACAACCCTGCCCCAAACAGACCAAGCCCACCTCCTCAAACTCCTGTTCTACCAACCATGAGAACCTACCCCATGACATACCAACACGGAACCCCCACCACGTCTACACCCCATCCACCGGGCACAACACTGGCACGGCACACACGGGCACCACAGGCACCGCACACACTCCCACCAGCATGCACGCGCCACCAGCCACCATCCCCCCACGCCGCCGTCTGTCCACAGGTACCACCAACCGCCAGCCACCGCATGTCCCCTCTGCGTACGCCAGCGGCTACCACAGACGGCCCTGCCCTGCAACCCAGACCACTGGGTCTGCCTGGGAGCCGCGCACCGCCTCACCCACTGCCCCCACTGCGGGGACCTAAACCCCCACCACCGCGAGCGGCCCGCGGCCCCAGCCGCACCTCCCCCCGCCAGCCACCCCAGCTTCTTCGGGTTCCTCACCGACACCCTCCGGGACCACCTGGGAGGGTACTGCGTGGCGGACGCGGCGGACCACGCATGGACCGTAGCCGTGGCCACGGGCAGCACACCCCTGCCCCCCCACAGCCCACCCTTACGCCACAGCGGAGGCGGCTTGAACGTGGCGGCCCGCCACATCCTCCTCGCCCTATACCTCCACCACCATGACCTACACCTCCCAGACCCACAACCCCCGGCCCCCCAAGCAGCAGCCCTGACGCCAGAAGCGTGGGCGGACACGGCACCAGAGGAGATAGCAGCCTACCTCCGAATCAATTGCCGCCGGTTCAACACCGCCCTCGGCCGACGGAAGGGAACACCTTACCCCCTCAGCGCACTCCTCTACCCGGCACACCACCCCCAGCCCGCACAACAGAAGCCCCCGGAAGGCTGGGCGTCTTTTCGGGACGCCCACCTGGCCAGCTCCGACGAGGCCACCGCCACACGGATGGGCCTCAGGGACCAGCGCACCTACGCCAGAGGCCTCGAGACGAGCCTCCGAGAGGCACACCGCTGGCACACCCGCTCCCCGTCGCCCCAACGGGGACGGGGGGGTTCACCCGCCCCCGACACCCACCAGGCCAAGAAGACCAAGACAGGTCAGGGGGCCCGCCAGCGCGCCCGCCAGCAGGGCGCGACGCCCCGACCAGGGCCCGGGTCCAGCCACACCGCACCACCCCACGCCCAGACCCCCGGGGCACACCAACAACATCGCCCCCGCCAGCGCCCACCACCACCACCGTACCGCAGGACCCAAACCGTGCAGCCCAGTCAGCCACCACCGCCCACACACGTCCACACCATGCCAGGACCACCATACGCGCAGAGCCACGGGACATGGCACCACCAACACCACCACCACGCCCCCGTCCCTCCCAACCCCTACCCCCTAATGCCCCCATGCTACAGCGACCCCCACCAACTACATCCCCACCACGCCCCAGCACAACCAGGCCCCACGAACCACCCACCCCACATGGCACACATCACCGCACCATACCATCACGTATTCCACCACCACTAGCCCCTACCACCACACCCACCAACGCCGGGGTACCACACACAACCAGCACACCCTCAACACCACCACCAGGCGGTCCAGCACAACCCGCCGCCCCCGCTACACGGGCCCACGACACACGAGCCATGGTACACCCCCATGGACCCGCGGGGATCCGCGCACGCACACCAGCAACACCAGGGCCTAGTAGGAGCGCCCCACCACCACCAGCAGCCCCCCAACCCACACCCCATACCAGCGAGCACCATCCACCAGCAGCCACCCATTACATACTGACCACAGCCCCACCCGGACGCCCATGCGGCCGCCTCCCACCCAAATCCCGGCACCACAACCAGTCAAGAACCGCAAGGACCGCACGGCGCAGACAAGCAACACCCACACGACCCACAGGGACGCCCAGACCCCCAGCCAGCACAACACCCACCCCCGCCCCGCCCACCCCCAACAGCGCCACCCCCACACCATCCCCCCCTGCCCCCCCCCCCGAGACCAGGCCACGGACGCAACACGCGGCAGCCAGCACCAGCCAATTGACGTCGATGCCCCCGCCGACACACGCCACCGCAAATCCCCCCTCCCGCGACCGCCACAAGAGACCCCATCACCGGACTTCACCCGCGACAACGACGACCACCCCCTAGAACCCAAACCACCCCCCCTATCACACCCTGCACCACCAGCCACCGCACCGGCCGAACCCTACGCCCTACACAACCCCGCAGCGGTACGGCAGCACCTCCGGGGACTCGGGGAACAGGACGTGCTGTGCCTCCGCACCTCCGGCACCAGCACCCGCATCCGGGCGGCCACCCTGGTCCAGGCGGCCATCCTGGGTGAAGGCGTCCGAGACTTCCTCTTCGACGCCTTCCTCCACCTCGCCCGACACGACCGCCCCCCACGCGCCACCCCAGACGGCGAGAGCCCGCCCCCCACGGGGAGCCGGATCTGGGTGTCCCCCATGGACTGGGGGCGACACCTAGTCGGACACCCCGTGCCGGAGCGGGACAGCACCCAGGGCCGCATCCGCTACCGCGAGCCCGACATGGCCCACCCCCCACCCAACGCCACCCTCACAACACCAAAGAGTGGCATTGGGAAACATGGGTAGCCCGGATGGCCTTCCTGAGCAACTTCCGGCACCACGTTTCGGGGGACATCCCCACCCCCGACGACCGGCAGCCAACCCCCTTGACGTACATGACCCTCATGTACAATCTGCACTACACCCTCTCCACCACCAACTACCACGCACCCACTGACCACTGGGTGGTACACGGCACCGACTCCCTCCTCCCTGCCAACTACGCCCCCCCCCCCACACAACCCTGGCCTCGACACGTACGCCAGGGGGGACGACCCGGGCGACCCCCACATCTGGGGCACGTGGGAACGCAAATCCCTGGACACGCCGCTCTCCATCCGCAGCGGCAGCCAGGGCCTTGGTAGGGCGATGTATTGCCTCGCCAGGTGGACCCAACGGACCTGGGGGATCCCCGCTGACCGGTGGGTGTGGGTGGTCACGCTGCGCCCCTAGCAGAGGGAAGCCCCCCCAAACCGCAGGGGACCCACCCCCCCACACCCCATCACCCTACAGCTCTGCCCATACATGGTGGCAGCCCGCCTCATGGCGCTGCTGTGGCCGGGCCCAGACACCCCCACCCAAAACTACCCCCACCTCACAGAGGAGGACATGCCCGGCATCCAGCGATGCTTCTTCCGCACCCTCGACTACCTCCAGCAAACACACCTGCACGTCCTGGAGCAGATTTGGCCACCCCCCGGGTAACCCACGTGCCCGCGCAGCCGAGACAACGCCGCCACACCAGCACCAGCACGCACGGATCACCAAGGAAAACGCGCGCACACGCCCGGTGCCCGGGCCCGCACCCTCGTTCTCGCTACTTGCAGGACCCAGCATCCTACGCCCGCCCCCGAAGCCCAGGGCCCTCCGCCGTCTCCCACAGCCCTCTCCTCCGCCTCCGACTCCACAACCTCCACCACCACGACCACCTCATCCACCACCACCACCACGTCCTCATCCAGCACTCCACCCCCCAGGCCGCGGGGGACACCTCCCAAACGGGCCCCCAAACCCACCCCCACTGCGAGCAAAGCCGCCGCCGCCAAGGCCCACGCCCCGACGAGGCCCAGACCCGCGACGCAGCCGAAACCCAAGACCGCCGCCAAACAGCCACCCAAACCCGTCAGCGCCCCACGACCGCAACCTGCAGCCAAGCCCAAACCCAAGTCCAAACCCGGCCCCACGACGGCAGCGCGAGCCCGGCCCCCCGAGGACGTCCTCTCTGACATTCGGCCCCAGCTGTCCCAGGCCCGGAGGCGGCAGCGCCCAGCACGGCGCCCCCCCACCGTCACCGACGCCGCCGCCACCACCTTCATAGCGGAGCGCGCCGCGGCCGAAGCACGACGCACCTCGTCCCGCCACCTCTCAAAGCCCGCACCCCAGGCCCACGGACCGCCCCCGACCAGGTCAGAACGACGCCAGGGTCCGCCAGCAGCGTCCCCGCCCCCCTACCAACCCTCGATGACAGCCCACATACAGCGCATGCCCCGCTACCGCCGCCGCCGCGAGTCCCCGCCCAACCCCGAGGCGGAGACCGTGCGCGCACACCTGCGGGTCCACATCCGCGCGCGCCCCCACCTCCCCACGCACCCCCACGGAACAGGACTACGAGGAATCCCCCAGGCCCGCCACCGCCACCGGTCCCCACGACCCCGTCACACCCACCCACGCCCACTCCTCCGCCCAAGACCGCAGGCCCGCCCAGGGACAGTGTTGGCAGCGCTGGACCCACACGCAGCTCTGGGAGCTGCGAAAGTGGGCCCGGGGAGAGCCCTCCCTCGGGGGCCTGGTCCATCGGCCCCGCGAGGGGTCGGTGGAGAACTGCCGCCTCCGGCCGGCGGGGGGGGTGGATGCCGCAGGCCGCATGGGAAGCCATGCTGGCCGATGCGCTCCACCCCCTGGGAGTCCACCCCCGCAACCTTGCCGCGCCTCAGGACCACCCGTATGTCCTCAGGCGCCTGCGGGAGACCCTCCAGGAGACACAGCGAGACGGCATCCGCCTGTGGGACATCACCCAAAGCCCAGCCCCGCACACACACACCCCCTCACCACCCCACAAGCGGCGGCGCACCGACACCGGCGGCACCCACAGCACCCCAGGAGCCCTGCGCACCACACAACACGACGCACCTGACCCCCCGGCCAGTGGCGCCGCCACCTAACCCCGTTACCCAGCAAACCATCACCACGGGGCACCACGCCAGGCCCCGCCCAGAAGTCACCAAACGAACCGGACGCCAAAGGACGCCAAGGCACACGACAACGGGCACCACCACGCCCAAAGGCACCGAACCCAGGCCCGCTACCGTCGCAACCGCCTAACCGAGCCAAAACCCAAACACAAATCAAACACGAGCCACACCCCGAAACCGCTAACCCTTGACTCCTAACCAGGCCCGTCGAGGGAACAACGTAACCACAGCCCACAGGCACAGCCCACACAGCCGCCTAACCAGCCAGCTTCAGAAGCAAAGAGCCACCTAACCAAACGCACCCTGGCTTAAGCCCGTGTACATCAGGACGCGCGAGCCGCACCCCTGGGGCGCGACCGCCACCACAGCACCGACGAAACACGCCAGAGGACACAACACTATTGCACCGCCGCACCAGCTGCCCGTGCCTGTGCCTGCAGTGTACGCGCGCCCCTGTTCTTCTTTTCTTTCCATCAAAAAAAAAATCAGGGGGGGAGGAAGAGGGACACAACCACCCATGGCACACGCGCACCGCACACAGCGCGCACACCGGTGAACGGGAGCCAAGTGGCCCAGGACACCGCACACGCAACACAACACCCCGAGCGAGCACACCGGTGAACAGGAGCCAAGTGGCCCAGGACACCGCAGACGCAACACAGCAAACCGAGCGGGCACACCGGTGAACAGGAGCCAAGCGGCCAAGGACACTGCACACACGTAGGGCGGCTGAGGGACAGGAAAGAACCAACACCCCATGGGTCGGACGCACTGGGGCGACCCAGCCGACCCACCGGGCCAGTGGCAGGAGCGGTACTCCAAGGCCACTGGTCCGAGCCCGGCCAGGCTGCATCGGGGACCATGGCAAACGCCACCCGGAGCCATGGAAGGAACCGGTGACAGGCGAGCCGGTACACAGTCCAGGAGGGGGGCGCCTGCCAAGCAGAGTTGCCCCGCAACTCAAGCCACAAGGGTGAGGCGGTCGTACCGCAGACTAGCGGGAGCAATACCCCTTGTGGTGAGAGGTACTCCACACGGCTGGGAAGCCCCCAGAGCTGCCGCCCAAAGGAGGGGGCATGTGGCCCTACCCATGGACCCATGTGGGGACACCCTCCCACCTGGGACACATGGACCGGGTGGCCGCGACAATGCCTTCCCAAGCACATGCGGGAGCGGCTCAAGAGGCACCTGACAAAGGGCAGTGGGAGGGACGGGACGTCCCCTTGGTAAGACCTTCTTCCTGCAATGTCAAAGGAGGCATCCCGAGCTCCCGAAGATACCTACCTACCTCGATACAATTGCCAAGCTCTGAGAAGAACTACATATCTACATTGGCGAACGTCGAAATGATCAGTTCAGTCGCCAAGATGGTCGACAAACTAGGCGCTGCTACAACTGTGGCGAACAAGGCCAGTTGGCCTGCGACTGTTCGAAGAACCGACCGCCATCCCGAGGAAGAGAACGTTGGGAAGCGAGATCAGGCACACCTCGAGGATATCTGAGTGGGGACAGTAAGAGGCAGTTTTGATCCCGCTCCAAGAGCAGAGAACGGCCCACGACGGCCTAAAAAGCATCTTCGAAGACTTGGTGGTGGACGTCATCGAGAAGAGCTGAACTGCGCCATCAGTACCACCAAACCGGAAAAGAATTCGACAGTTGGCAGTGTCAATGTCGAAGGAAACGTACCTGAGCATGCGATGCTGTTCACGGTTCGAGGGCGCATTTGCGCACGGCGTGACGACTTCTTTGACTCTAGCGTGGAATTGTTCATCGACTGTGGAGCAACGAGTGACTTCATGCTGATGCAGACTGCAACGAGGGCGCGACTTCCCCTCTACAAACTGACCAACCCTGGATTCGTCTCAACAGCCAGAGGTGTCCAGATCGAGGTGCGATACTACACGGGAGCTTATATACTCGTATTTCGACATCACTTCAAGGTTTTGGAGACTCTGCCCGATGTGGTACTTGGGCTACCATGGCTTCGAAGCTGTAATCCGACTGTCAACTTGAAGGAATGGTATGCAAACGTACAACATGGTTCTAGTTCATACGGGTTGTCCTTTGACGAGTCAAGGCATTCCACCCAGCTGCAGTTCCTAGCTGCTACGAAGTTGGATGTTCTTTCGACACTTTCATCCAGTACCTCGTGAGCAAGTCTGGTTGGAGGCCCTACACCACATGCCAAAGGACGCCCTGACCTACACTCGTCAACACGTGCCCAGAGTTGTGCTGACACGTTCGATGAGTCCAAAACGGAAGATGGTATCACCGATGAGGAGTGCAGCGACATGGAGATCGAGTACACCTCGTTGCCGAAACTTAAGCGGGAGATCCGTCGAGCTGATCTCACCAGTGATCAAGTGTTTCTGTGCTGCATGCCTCGACCCGCAGTGCCGGTCGATCAAATGTACAAGATGCAAGAAAGCAGTGACAAAAACGGGCTTGACCCCGTTCGATGCAAGTTGCCTATTCGAATACATAAATGGGCTGGCCTCTACGATCGGGAGAAAGCGGACTTCGGACACTTACCTCCGCATCGACCTGGGAGAGACCATCGAATACGCCTCGATACGGAGGACAATCCGGCGTGGCTGCACCCTTACGAAAAGGAGCCGAGTCAATTGGATGAACCTTGACGACAACTAGACAAGTTACATCGATCTGGCGGAATCCGACCATCCTCGAGTCCATATGGAGCGGGTTGCCTGCTGGTGAAGAAAGCAAATGGGAAATGGCGTATGTGGGACGACTACCGAGCGTTGAATACACGAACTGTTGCGAGATCGATATCACTTACCTTCGCTCCAATCCATACTGAGTACACTGGGGGGTTCTACCGTGTTTTCGAAGATAGACCTTGTCAGTGGGTTCCATCAAATTCGAATCCATGACGAAGATGTCGGGAAAACCGCCTTCAACACACAATTTGGCGCCTTCGAATGGGTTGTTATGCCCTTTGGCCTCTGTAACGCGCCATCGACGTTCCAACAAGTCGTGAATGACGTCCTTCGAGACCATCCGGGGATTTTTGTATGGGTGTACATTGACGACATACTCGTCTTCTTGAAGGATGCTGAGGAAAACCAATGACATCTCGGCTTGGTGCATGAACTACTACGTCGACACCAACTGTTTCCCTGCATCGATGAATCCACATTCTTCCAGAGTCCAGTACCCTTTTGCAGATACATCGTCGATAAAGATGGAGTACACATGGACCCCGAAAACCTCAAGGTCATTCGAGGTTGGCCTCCGCCAACCACCGTTCCTGAAGTTCGACAAGTTATCTGGTTGTGTGGATTCTACCAGCAGTTTGTCGAAGGGTTCCAGGCTGTCGCAGCCCCTCTGACCACGATGTTTAAGGCACACTTGGAGTGGGAGTGGACAGCTGTCCACCAAGCTGCCTTCGACAAGCTGAAGCAAGCAATGATCAATGCGACACATCTCAGTGCCATCGCCCCCCGACAGCCGTATCACTTGTACACGGATGCTTCGAGAGATAGCGTGGGGGCCACGCTAGCGCAACGATGTGCGCATGGGAAGTACAAGGGACATCTTCGACCTATTGCCTTTATGTCGCGGAAGATGCAATCTGCCGAAACTGGATACCCGATTCGAGAACAACAGTTGTTGGCCATCGTGCTAGCTCTGAAGCAGTGCTTTCATCTACTTGGAGGACCACAGCAGGTGCATGTGGACACTGACCACCAAAGTCTTCGTTATCTTAAGACGTGTCTTCAACCACTGACGCCACGACAAGCACGTTGGTCCCAGCTCGTCGAGGAATACAGCCTCACATTGTGGTATGTACCGGGTCTTGAGAACCCAGCAGCGGACGCCTTTTCCCGCCTGACTTCTCGACAGGTGATGAACATCGAGTATGCTACACGTACACGGGCCTTCGTGGTACCTTTGGTCGAGAACTGGGTTTCGCCTGAACGGGAACCTGTCAATGATTTTCTACATGTGCTCGGGGACTCATCCTCACATGATGAAGTGTGGCCCCAGCCATACAACCACCTGTACGTGTCACTCCGAAGCGGGCGCTCGGTGGCGAAGGGATCTGATGTTGATGGAGACGCCGAACCAGCCCTCCAAATCAACACTGAGCGAGCCGTCGAGCTGGAGGAACTGCAGCCACTGCCGACCAAAGAGGTGCCGGCTGAGGACTCACACCAGTCTACAGTACATCTAGACAATGCTGGCAATGAGGTACTAGACATGTCAAGCGACACCGACCACCTTCCCGACATAGACATGGACCGCCCCCTCCAAGTCACTTTTCGCAAAGAAATTAGATATGACCCGGCCATGACGGAACTAATCCGCTGCCCATCCCAACGAGACGGTACACTACAGCCAGTTCCCTCGCCCAACGTTGTACCGAACACATTGTACCCTTCGAGTCTTAAAGGTACACACCGTCGAGTACAGCGACACTATCAGTATAAGGATTTGACTTCGACAGCTGTGTGGGCAGCAGCATATCGAGAAGACCCAAGTACGAGACACATCTACGAAATCGGGGTTTGAAGCCCTATGGCACGACACCAACTCAGAGACGCCAAGTTGTCCTTTGATGATGGTAAGTTCTTGCACTTGTTGACAATCGGCAAGCGTGTGCTTGTCCCTCGAACGCTCGTCACCTGAATTGTGGCCATGTATCACGACTCCGAGTTTTACGGCCATTCGGGAGTACTTCCTACCATGGTGTTGATCAAACGCGATTACGTCTGTTAGCATCTCGACATTGCGTCGAGCGTTACATCTTCAGTGGGGATGTGTGTCAAGCGGCTAAGTCACGGCGTGTCGACACCGCCAGACAGCCCAGGCCCTTGCCGGTGCCCGACACCAAGTGGCATAGTGTGTCCGTCGATTTGGGTTCCGGATTGCTGTCGGCCACCAGAGGCCTTGACGCTATCATGACTGTGGTCGATCGATTCTCCAAATGTGGAATGTTCATCCCTTGCCGCAAAGACATGACAGCCGACGACCTTGTCTATGTGTTCCTGCGGGAAGTGATTTGACTCAAAGGATGCCCCCGACAAATTGTTTCCGATCGAGACAAGCTGTTCGAGTTCAAGGCGTGGAAAGAGTTGGCACAGCGTTTCAAGATCGAGATGCACCAAAGGGTGGCCAACCGCCCTCGAGGCAACGGCCTGGCGGAGCACAGCAACCAGTCCATCCTTCAACGCTTGCGTACACACGGCATCTTTGGTAACAACGAGTGGGATGTCGACCTTCTGTTCACCGAGATTCAGTTTAACAACCTGACGTCCAACAGCCTTCCAGTATCTCCGTTCGAGATTGATCACGGACGTACACCACATTTTCCATTGGATTTTCCCCGAACGACTTCTCACGCTCATGAACCTTTGACCGTGAATGATTACATGCATCGAGCTGAACGTACCTTAGATTCTGTGCGTGCAATGCTTGCTGAGGAACGCCGACGCCAGATACATGTGGTCCTGCAAATGGACCGACACATTCAGGTGCCTGAAGTGGGGGAGCGATGGTGGGTGTTGGTGCCCGAATATTGACAAAAAGGGAAACTCGATGTTGCTTGGTGTGGCCCTTACAAAGATCTCGAGGTGCTCAACGAGGGCAATAACGTTAAACTGGACATCCCTGCCCCCTGTGATGGGTTGCGAGTTTTTAATCGAGACAGCATAAAGCCCTACATCCAGGCGGAGGGACAGCCAGTAGGGGAATTCCCGATGCCAACTGTCAAGACTGGAGACTCCCCTCGACTTGTTAAGATTCTTGCTAGATGTCGAGTGGGATCTAAAAAGCGCCGCACCTTCCTGTACCGCTCTGAATGGGATGACGACACCTGGTCTTGGGAGTCGAGTAAAGCTCTAGAGGAGGATCCAGTGTACCTTGAGTTTCTTCGACTCCACCCTGAGTAACGTTACCTCACTTCTTGGCAGCGTGATTTTTCAAAAACTCATGCGGGGTTCTAGGTGGACGACTGGAGCGTCAACTTACGGTTCTACTCCCCGGACATCCCAAACTTCCTCTCGACCTCCGCCCTCTCGAGCATCACTGTCGAATGTCATCGATGTTGACGAGGAAAACGACGCTGTTGACGGAGATGGCGATGGCGCGGAACCTCGAGTGAGATGGACCTCAGCACGCCGCTGTCCATCAGTTGCGTCAGCGCCAGCCCGACCAAGTCGATCACTGGACCCGTTCTCAGCGCCGAACTACAGCCAGTCGGCGTACGCCGGAAGTTCGGAAGGCAAAAGAGGCACCTCATCAAAAGGAGGCAAACCAGGTGTGTCCCCCTGTGGGACATTTGCCGGAGTAGGAGCGAGTGGTCGAATCGTCATGTCAGCAGCCACAACAGGCTTGGAGATGCTCTAAAAAGCCCTGGTCAGTTGGCCTATCCTGCAATGGACCAGGGAGGGGGGACCCCCGACCGACATTGACCCAAAACTTTGCAAGTTGTACGGGTACCCTCCCCAGAACGACGCGGAATACTCTTGAGGGCAGTGCTGAAGCCTCGAAGAGCCTGATCCACACTCCAATTCTTTGTAGGAATGGGTTCATTCACACCCAGAGTGGTTCGATCCTGATGAGGATCTCGCTTGCTACACGGGGTACGACGACTGATTCCCTTGCTGTGTTCAGTGTCTGGATAGAATCAATCATCATTGGTCGACAATTCGTGGAAAGAAAGGCCGTACACCTCCAAGAACGAATCGTTATGGAAGGACAGTTTGTAGAGAGGAGAGCGGAACGCCCCCAGCGACGAATCATGGGTCGACCAATCATGGCTGTCTGACGCCCCCAGAAAGCAAGCTTCCACTCGAACGAACCAGTCTAATTCCTACTTCGAAGAAGAAGATGACGATGACGCCTACAAAGACCTACGTGGTACCTACGCTGATGACAAAGAGGACAACTCGTACGCCGCACAGAGTTGGTCGACTCCACCGCCCAGCTAGGATTCTGTTCGTCGACCAGAACCGCTGTGGCAGCCATATTATATGGAGCAATACGAACATGAGATCGAGTCTGTCGACGAACTCCAGCACCTGGGCACATTGGGAATGAAGCCACCGTATCGAGTTCGGACGCACGAAGACAACCCATTTGCGAAAGAGTATACCAAACTCGACCCGCAGGTGCTTGTCATCGCGTCCGGTACCATGACTGGTCAACGACGAGGCCATCAATTCCTGAGCTCACTCCACGCGGCAGTTGTGTTGAAGACCAACGCCTCCGTCAACAAATTGCGTGACGTTGCTGACATAGACGGCTGGCGTAAGACAGCGCTGTTCCCCTATGAGACGATGCGAAGTGCGCCTGACACGTCCTTCGACGAAACTGGAACCCCTGGCGGCGCCCCAAGCTACCAGTCATACACGAAGATCGAAGTGGCCTGCAATATTTTTCGAAATGCCCTTGTGGACTTCCAAAAATGCAACGAAGAACTCGACTGGGGAGTCAGGAACAATCTCGTTGAGACCGACCTGCCAAATCAAATTGCACGCCTGAACCGCAGGCATCGAGAGATTTGTGGGATGGACGACCTGATGCATGTCGCCGATGGAATTGACCTGCTCTTCAGGTACCGACGTTTCTGGACATTAGCGAAGATGCGCTTGTCAGCATCCTCCGGTATTTCAATTCTTTGGCTCAATCGAGACCTCCACGAAGTTTACCAAACGGATGACAGGTTATTTTAAGACCGAGCCCCCTTTCTCGCGTACAAGGTCGACTTGATTCTTCGACATCACCAACTTCGAGGCCGACCAGGTACCACTTGACTCAGGTACGAGAGTTACGGGTGCACCCCAGTTCGAACTCAGGACCTCATGGTCCAGCTCCAGGAATACTACCGACTAGGAGAGGCGACTGGTCCGTAGGCCTACAAAGCGGTCGCACCAGGAGCCCCAATCGATCGGGTTCAGGTGGCGACGATCTACCAGACTGGCCCTGGACAAATCAGGTACTACGACTTCGATTAGAAAATTCGAAGAGTTGCCCGCCTCCATTCTACCAATGAGGAGTACCTCAACGTTTTCCTTTTCGAAGACGCCGCTAATTTGACCCGACGTCTGGGTACTTCGAAGTATCTCATGTCCCCTTTCGAAGGCGGATACGAAAACAGACGGTATTGGCGCCGAGAAGTCCCCTTTCGAAGGGATGTCGTTTTCGATGAACAGGAGAAGCTCGAGTCTAGCGGCTCGCCCGCGAGCGACCCGTTCCATTAGGACCCTGTGGACGACCGGTTCTTGTCAGCGGATTGGAACGTCTACCGACATCACTTCGATGTACCGATGTTCAAGTACCCACGCCGGACCATGATGACTTCAAAGCTTCCCTTCGACGCAAGGTCAGCTGCCGTGACCAAGTCCTCGAGGCGGTCATTGTCGACACAGCTTTGAGCCTTGTGACTGCAGAAGCGGTTTGATTGGCTCTGCAGGGCGCTCTCGCCGATGGTCAGTATGTGCATCAACACCTGGGTCGACTCCAAGCAAACTCTCGAAGAAGCAGTCTCGAGATCACTGACCGATATGCCCTCCGTCCTGGGGTCGACGACGTCAGGGCCATCATCGTTGCTCGGAGGGTTTCGATCGCGGACACGCTGTCGAGGCGAGTCGACACGCGAACCTGTCAGTTCGACGACCGCAGTGCCGCTGGTACCGGTTCGAAGCAGGCACATCGATGGACCACCGGTCGAAATGATGCGTTGTCCTTCGAGACCACCAATTGACTCGATTTCGGGAACCCTGCCATCTGGCAGCTGTCGAACCTTTGGGATTTCTTCACGACCAAGTCGCAACCATTGGGACCGGGACAGTTTCGAGCTCTTGCCCGTGAGCATGTCTTCGTATTCCAATACAAGTGCCATGTCAACGGCCTGCCTTGCGATCGCAACCTTCAATTGCTCAACCATCGATCTGGTATCCCGTTCCAGAAACGTGCCCTGGAGAGCGATGTTTGTCGACACTATACGAGCCATGACACCTTCAAGTTCATGGCTAGCGTCGAAACGCTGACGGAGGTGCACAAAGTATGTCAACTTCAGGTGGATGGCTCGTCCACATTCGAGTGGGGCACGGACTGCTGATTCGACAGTCGGAATGCCAAGTAATGGCTGATTTGACAGTCCGAATGCCAAGTAATGGCTGACTCGACAGTCAGGACGCCATTAATGGCGTTGACTGCTTTAATATGCCCTGTCGATCCGACAGATGGTTAGGACTGTTGGTTGTTTGTTTGCTGGGCACTCAGCCTCAATAGCAGTGTCCAATGTCATGGTATCTCCACGAGCCCACAGCCTTTCTGTGGGTAGCGCCCGTGCATCTGCCTGGCGAGGTTGTCTTCAGCAGCTTCTGCCCAGACGCAGCCGGTGGCAAGGTCGAACACGGCGCGTGAGTGAGGCGCTGAGGACAGGTACACCATACAGTGGATCCCAGTCTGCGCGTTTCGACCACTATTATGCTTCAGAAAGCCAGCACATGTCGACGTCTAGAAAACATGTTTTTTTCCTGGCACCTGCCTATTCAGTTTCGACAGTGTGACGCCCGCCCAGACAAATGAGAACTCTTCGAAGTCTCAGAGGGGGGGTAGTGTTATGGTGTGGAGCAGTAGTAGCGCAGGGAGCGCGCGAGTTGCAATCGCACTGCAGTCTGTGAATACGTTTGAAGCATGGAGATGCCAGTTGCTGTGAACGAAGTGCTGTATAATACTTCCATATCTTTGAACAGGGTTTTTCTCTTCGAATTTGTGAAGTGTGTATGAATTGATGCTCCGCCTAAAGATCCTGCGCAGAAAGATGTTTGTCGTATTTTGGGCTTTTTGGGAAACAGGACAGTTCTCAAGTTCAACCACAACAGTACGTTGGCCGATATTTCATTGAAGGGGGACCAGAGCAGAGAAGGGTTGGTTATGTTGCCTGCAGAATCCTACTCCCTTACTGTGATGCGACTTAAGAAAACAACGCCGGCTGTAAGGTGGTATGAGAGTGTCCTGACGGAGTGCCCGTTGTGGAACCAGGAGTTAAAATCATCTCGGCTATGTGAAAACCTGCCTAACGTGCCGCTTTATTCTCGTGGAGCTCTCAGGCGGCAACCTTTGCGTAATTTCTTTCCTTGGCCTACTCAAAAGTGACCTCAGTGTGAGGAACGGCAACGATATGTGCTTTATATACAACAGTCTTTGGACCGACGTCAAAAGGTGTACACGAACAACCAACATCAGGTCTCGGGGTTGCCAAACATTATCTACGGCGGCGATGAAGGAATGCAGGAAGGTAGTAGGAACACACTGCCCGCATGGATTCTCAGCCAGAGCAAGGTTAGGCGTTGAATTAGGGCTTTGGGGGCGGGATGGAGGCTCTCTAGTTTGTCGGTCAGAATGTTGGCACAATCTAGGGGCAACATTTCTGCTCTTTGTTCCCTACGCAAGTGCTTCAAGGGACCCAGAACCTTGGTGTGAGGTAGAAAAGCGCCTAAGCTGAGAAGCCCCTCACCATGGCAAGAGGAGCCCCCCAGGGCACTCTCCCGTCACCCGCACGGTACGCAATGTCCATCAAGGGCATGCAAGTCAAGGCGCCAGGGCCGGGTCCCCACGGTCGCACACCTGCACCCACAGCATGTGGGCAGCGGACCCCGACTACCTGCGCCAAGGACGCGCAGCCGGGGGAGGGTGAGCGCCCAACCCCAGACACCCCTCACAAAGGCACGAGGCAACCCCTCTGGTGATGCCCTCCTGCCACCCTCTCACCGCGCAACGCAAGCTCGCAAGAACGTGCGCTGTAGGGTCGATGCCAAGTAAGGTTCAGAGCCTGCTACTCTTGAAAATAACCGGTTTTGAACGGTTTTTTTTACAAAAATAACCGCTTTGGCCGATTAAGAGTTTTCGGAATAAGTGGTTTTTCCCATCAATTGCCCTTTACGAACCAAAGTCTGGCAATCGGCAAGAGAGAGCCCATACAAGTCGGAGCACAGTGATATGAACTACGTCGGAAGTTGTGATTCACGATCTTCCTTCGCTTATTGCTACCAAAGCCTCCGCTTAGTGCAAAATTTGGACAAAATGTACTGCCGAAAAGAACACAAAAAAATTTGGAGCCATTCGGATTGATTTTTTGAAATCAGTTTTCAAAACAACCGGTTGTGCCAATTGTTTTGAAAAGAAAGTTGGATTATTGCCGACAACCGGTTTGTTCGATGAATCGGTAAAGCCGGTTCCAAACCCTAGTGCCGGGCACCCATACCCGCAGCTCCCGCATCCCGAGAACAAGGGCAGCGGACCCCAACTGCCTGCCCAAAGGACGGGCAGCCGGGGGAGGGTGAGCGCCTAACCCCACACGCCCCTCACCACGGCCGGGGGGGCCCCCTCCTTGACAATCTCCCGCCAACCCCACGGCATGCAATGTCCAGCACAGCATGCAAGCCAAGGGGCTAGTGCCGGATCCCCACGCCGGCACACCCGCACCCACAGCATGTGGGCAGCAGACCTTGCAAGCCTGCTCTTAAGATGGGCCGCCGGGGGAGGGTGAGCTCCTGGACCTGGACGTCCCTCACCAGGGCATGAGGCACCCCCCCGGGAGATGCCCTCCTGCCGCCCCCACAGCGAGCACCACCAGCTGGCCAGAGGTTGCGCTGTGGGGTCGGTGCCAGGCTCCCATGCCCGCACTTCCCGCGCCCTGCGAACAAGGGCAGCGGACCCCGACCGCCTGGCCCAGGGATGGGCAGCCGGGGGAGGATGAGCGCCCAATCCCAAACGCCTCTCACCATGGGGAGAGGAGCCCCCTCCCGGGCAAACACTCGCCAACGGCACGGCACGCAATGTCCAGCAGGGCATGCCAGCCTAGGGACCGGTGCCCGATCCCCACGCCGGCACACCCGCACCCAGAGCATGTGGGCAGCGGACCCCGACAGCATGCTCCAAGGACGCGCAGCCGGGGGAGGGTGAGCGCCCAACCCCAGGCGCTCCTAACGAAGGCAGGATGCACCCCCCCATGGATGCTCTTCTGCCGCTGCCACAGCGCGCAGCACCAGCTCGCAAGAGTGTGGGCTGTGGGGTCCGTGCCAGGCTCCCATTCCCGCACCTCCCGCGCCCGGAGAACAAGGGCGGCGGACCCCGACTACCTACCCAAAGGACGCCCACCCAGCGGCAGGTCAGCGCATAACCCCAGACGCCCCTCACCAGGGTGAGAGAAGCCCCCTTCTGGGGAGCCTCCCGCCACCCTCACGGCACGCTATGTCCAGCAGGGCATGCAAGTTAAGGGGCCAGTGCTGAATCCCCACGCCGGCACAACTGCACCCACAGCATGTTGGCAGCGGACCCTGACAGCCTGCCCCAAGAACAGACAGCCGGGGGAGTGTAAGCACATGACCCGAGACACCCCTCACGAATGCACGAGGCACCCCCCCTGGCGATGCCCTCCTTCCACCGCCGCAGTGCACAACACCGGCTTGCACGAGCGTGCATTGCGTGGTCAGTGCCAGTGTGATGGTTTCGAGCAGCAGCAGCACAGCGAGCGCGCGAAAGCGCGATCGCGCACTGCAGTCTGCAAATATGCATATGAATCATCGAGATGCCAGTACCTCTGAACGAAATTGTGTATGATATTTTGATATCTTTGAACCGGGCTTTTGTCTTCGAATCGTGGATTTGGTGCGATTGGGTGCCCCGCTTAGCAATCCTACACAAGGGTTGTTGTGTTTTGGGATTTTCGAGAAACAGGATAGCCTCAAAGTTGAACCACAACAAATGGTAGCCAGTTAGGTGGCGGGGGATCATAATCGTCGACCTTCTACGTTACAATCTTGGACGCCGTCCTTGATCATTTCAACTTGAATTACCTTTGCAATGGAGAGGAGATTTGATAAAGCCGTGATTCGAGATTGCCTGTTTCGATTTGACTTGTCGTTGCACCACGAGTTCTCGAATTTGCTTGAACATTTGATTGCTGAGCGTATCGCAAACCGAGAAAGCGAGTGGTTGCCCCGCATGTTTCACGATCTCCACAATATGCAATCCGCCGTCAGCAAAGTCCAAGCCAAGGACGTTGAAGTGGAACAAGGGATCGATGCCTCCCAATTATCGGCAGAGAACGCTACGAGAGCAGCTAAGCAAAGAATCAACGCCTTGCAACTGTGGAAGGAGAACGCCATGAGAGCAGCAGCGAGCGAACTGCAACGACTAGAAGAGGAGCTTTTGAACAGCTACGTCCTTCTCCGAGAGTTTGCGCAGTGCTTTTCCAATCAGCAGCAATCTTCGAATCAGCAGCAGCCTTTAAACCAGCAGCCACTACTGCAGCACTTCCAGACCCTACGCAACACGCGCACACGGAACCATCTCACTCACAGCCCTCTTCGAAATGTCCGCCGCATTGGCCTGCGAACCACCGGCCACCACAGCAGCTTCCACTGCAACAACCACCTCTACATGCGCCTCCTTTTGATCCATCGATGAATCCTCGTACTCCAGCGTTCGAAATTTTGTGTCGCCGAGTTGATCATCTACGCAAGTTGGTTCGATTCTTTTCTGGCAAGCCAGGTTTAGGTGAATTTTGAACAGGGAAAGAAGACCTTATGCGAGCGTTCATTTGATCTCACATCAACTCTCCCCTCGATCAAGCCGTTCCTTCTTCAAGGTGACGCTATCGACTATTATCATAGTCGGAACAATCACGTACAGGACAAATAGTTCGAACTGATGCAAGTATTGGGACAGCGTTTCGATTGTACATCCCACGAACCAGTGTACCTGTCTCGCATGTTGACACTGAGGGAAAGCAAGTTTCCTCGACATACAGACTACGTGGAAGAATTTTGCACGTGCGCCATCAGGTCGAAGGTCAGCATGAGTGACCTTCAGATGGGTTACCTCATAAACTCCCGATTTATTGAAGGATTGTCGAACGATGCAGTACATCGAAAATGCATCGTTGCGGTTCGCTTGAAATGGCGCTTGGGGATGGCATTTGGCTTCGACACGGTTGTGGAGATCATTGCCGAAGCGTACATGGCAGCTGGTCTTCAACTCCAGGAAGTTCAGAATGCCTCGAGGCCGACAGGAGACACAATGAGTGCCCTGGTTTCTAGACTTCTACCTATTCCGGCTCCGCCAACCTCGACTGCAAAAATGTTTCTTTCCAAACCCATGCCAACACCCCACATCAACCCCATGCCAACTCCAAGTGAAGCCCAAATGCCTTCAACCATACGCAAACCAATGAACCTCAATTCTATCGGCAAGCTCCGAGAAGAGTTGCATGCATACATTGGGGAGCGCTGGGGGGATCGATCAAATCGTCATGACAATCGAAAAACCCGATGTTGCCACAACTGTGGCGAGCAAGGACACTTAGCTCGCGATTGCCAGATGAATTGACCAACACCCAGAGGAAAAGAGGTTTGCGGATCCAGGTCAGGCACACCCTGAACAGAGCACAGCCGAGACAGTAAAGGACGATTTCGGTCCCGCTCCAAGAGGTAGGTAGGTAGGTATCTTGGGGAGCTCGGGATGCCTCCTTTGACATTGCAGGAAGAAGGTCTTACCAAGGGGACGTCCTGTCCCTCCCACTGCCCTATGTCAGGTGCCTCTTGAGCCGCTCCCGCATGTGCTTGGGAAGGCATTATCGCGGCCAGAGGGTCCATGTGTCCCAGGTGGGAGGGTGTCCCCACATGTGTCCATGGGTAGGGCCACATGCCCCCTCCTTTGAGCGGCAGCTCTGGGGGCTTCCCAGCCGTGTGGGGTATCTCTCACCACAAGGGGTATTGCTCCCGCTAGTCTGCGGTACGACCCCCTCACCCTTGTGGTTTGAGTTGCGGGGCCACTCTGCTTTGCAGGTGACTCCCTCCCCGACTGTGTACCGGCTCGCCTGTCACCGGTTGCTTCCATGGCTCTTGGTGATGTTTGCCATGGTCCCCGATGCAGCCTGGCCGGGCTCGGACCAGTGGCCTTGGAGTACCGCTCCTGCCACTGGCCCGGTGGGTCGGCTGGGTCGCCCCAGTGCGTCCGACCCATGGGGTGTTGATTCTTTCCTGTCCCTCGGCCGCCCTACGTGTGTGCAGTGTCCTGGGCCGCTTGGCTCCTGTTCACCGGTGTGCCCGTGCGGTTTGCTGTGTTGCGTCTGCGGTGTCCTGGGCCACTTGGCTCCTGTTCACCGGTGTGCTCGCTCGGTGTGTTGTGTTGCGTGTGCGGTGTCCTGGGCCACTTGGCTCCCGTTCACCGGTGTGCGCGCTGTGTGCGGTGCGCGTGTGCCATGGGTGGTTGTGTCCCTCTTCCCCCCCCCCTAATTTTCGTTTTCTTTTCTTTTTTTTTTTTGATGGAAGAAAAAGAAAAACAGGGGCGCGCGTACACTGCAGGCACAGGCACGGGCAGCTGGTGCGGCGGTGCAATAGTGTTGTGTCCTCTGGCGTGTGTCGTCGGTGCTGTGGCGGCGGCCGCGCCCCAGGGGTGCGGCTCGCGCGTCCTGATGTACACGGGCTTGGGTCAGGGTGGGTTTGGTGAGGTGTCTCTGTGCTTTTGGAGCTGGCTGGTTAGGCGGCTGTGTTGGCTGTGGGTGTGGGCTGTGGTTACGTTGTTCCCTCGGCGGGCCTGGTTAGGAGTCAAGGGTTAGCGGTTTCGGGGTGTGGCTCGGGTTTGATTTGTGTTTGGGTTTTGGCTCGGTTAGGCGGTTGCGACGGTAGCGGGCCTGGGTTCGGTGCCTTTGGGCGTAGTGATGCCCGTTGTCGTGTGCGTTGGCGTCCTTCGGCGTCCGGTTCGTTTGGTGACTTCTGGGCGGGGCCTGGCGTGGCGCCCCGTGGTGGTTAGTTTGCTGGGTAACGGGGTTAGGTGGCGGCGCCACTGGCCGGGGGGTCAGGCGCGTCGTGTTGTGTGGTGCGCAGGGCTCCTGGGGTGCTGTGGGTGCCGCCGGTGTCGGTGCGCCGACGCTTGTGGGGTGGTGAGGGGGTGTGTTCGTGCGGGGCTGGGCTTTGGGTGATGTCCCACAGGCAGATGTCGTCTCGCTGTGTCTCCTGGAGGGTCTCCCGCAGGCGCCTGAGGACATATGGGTGGTTCTGGGGCGCGGGGAGGTTGCGGGGGTGGACTCCAAGGGGGTGGAGCGCATCGGCCAGCATGGCTTCCCATGCGGCCTGCGGCATCCACCCCCCCCGCCGACCGGAGGCGGCAGATCTCCACGGACCCCTTGCGGGGCCGATGGACCAGGCCCTCGAGGGAGGGCTCTCCCCGGGCCCACTTTCGCAGCTCCCAGAGCTGCGTGTGGGTCCAGCGCTGCCACCACTGTTCCTGGGCGGGCCTGCGGTCTTGGGCGGAGGAGTGGGCGTGGGTGGGTGTGACGGGGTCGTGGGGACCGGTGGCGGTGGCGGGCCTGGGGGATTCCTCGTAGTCCTGTTCCGTGGGGGTGCGCGGGGAGTGGGGGCGCGCGCGGATATGGACCCGCGGGTGTGCGCGCACGGTCTCTGCCTCGGGGCTGGGCGGGGACTCGCGGCGGCGGCGGTAGTGGGGCATGCGCTGTATGTGGGCTGTCATCGAGGGTTGGTAGGGGGGCGGGGACGCTGCTGGCGGACCCTGGCGTCGTTCTGGCCTGGTCGGGGGCGGTCTGTGGGCCTGGGGTGCGGGCTTTGAGAGGTGGCAGGACGAGGTGCGTCGTGCTTCGGCCGCGGCGCGCTCCGCTATGAATGTGGTGGCAGTGGCGCCGGTGACGGTGGGGGGGCGCCGTGCTGGGCGCTGCTGCCTCCAGGCCTGGGACGGCTGGGGCCGAATGTCATAGAGGACGTCCTCGGCGGCCCGGGTCGCGCTGCCGTCGTGGCGCCGGGTTTGGATTTGGGATCGGGCTTGGCTGCGGGTTGCGGTCGTGGCGCGCTGACTGGCTTGGGTGGCTGTTTGGCGGCGGTCTTGCGTTTTGGCTGGTTCGCGGGTGTGGGCCTCGTCGGGGCGTGGGCCTTGGCGGCGTAGGGGTTGCTCGCGGTTGGGGCGGGTTTGGGGGCCCGTTTGGGAGGTGTCCCCCGCGGTCTGGGGGGTGGAGTGCTGGATAAGGACGTGGTGGTGGTGGTGGATGAGGTGGTCCTGGTGGTGGAGGTTGTGGAGTCCGAGGCGGAGGAGAGGGCTGTGGGAGACGGTGGAGGGTTCTGGGCTTCGAGGGCGGGCGTATGATGCTGGGTCCTGTAAGTAGCGAGAACGAGGGTGCGGGTTCGGGCACCGGGCGTGTGCGTGCGTTTTCCCTGGTGATCCGTGCGTGCTGGTTCTGGTGTGGCGGCGTTGTCTCGGCTGCGCGGGCACGTGGGTTACCCGGGGGGTGGCCATATCTGCTCCAGGACGTGCGGGTGTGTTTGCTGGAGGTAGTCGAGGGTGCGGAAGAAGCATCGCTGGATGCCGGGCATGTCCTCCTCTGTGAGGTGGGGGTAGTTTTGGGTGGGGGTGTCTGGGCCCGGCCACAGCAGCGTCATGAGGCGGGCTGCCACCATGTATGGGCAGAGCTGTAGGGTTGTGGGGCGTTGGGGGGTGGGTTTCCTGCGGTTTGGGGGGGCTTCCCTCCGCTGGGGGCGCAGCGTGACCGACCACACCCACCGGTCCGTGGGGATCCCCCAGGTCCGTTGGGTCCACTTGCCGAGGCAATATATCGCCCTACGAAGGCCCTGGCTGCTGCTGCGGATGGAGAGCAGCGTGTCCAGGGATTTGCGTTTCCACGTGCCCCAGATGTGGGGGTCGCCCGGGTCGTCCCCCCTGGCGTACGTGTCGGGGCCTGGGTTGTGCGGGGGGGGGGCGTAGTCGGCGGGGAGGAGGGAGTCGGTGCCGTGTACCACCCAGTGGTTAGTGGGTGCGTGGTAGTGGGTGGTGGAGAGGGTGTAGTGCAGATTGTACATGAGAGTCATGTACGTGGAGGGGGCTGGCTGCCGCTCGTCGGGGGTGGGGATGTCCCCCGGGACGTGGTGCCGGAAGTTGCTCAGGGAGGCCATCCGGGCTACCAATGTTTCCCGCTCCCACTCTTTGGTGTTGTCGGGGGTGGCGCCGGGTGGGGCGCGGGCCATGTCGGGCTCGTGGTAGCGGGTGCGGCCCTTGGTGTCCACCCGCCCCGGCACGGGGTGTCCGACTAGGTGTCGCCCCCAGTCGATGGGGGGCACCCAGATCCTGCTCCCCGTTGGGGGGCCGGCTCTCGCCGTCTGGGCTGGCGCGTGGGGGGCGGTCGTGTCGGGCGACGTGGAGGAAGGCGTCGAAGAGGAAGTCTCTGACGCCTTCCCCAAGGGTGGCCGCCTGGACCAAGGTGGCTGCCCGGATGCGGGTGCTGGTGCCGGAGGTGCGGAGGCACAGCACGACGTCTTGTTCCCCCAGTCCCCGAAGGTGCTGCCGTACCGCTGCGGGGTTGTGTAGGGCGTAGGGTTCGGCCGGTGCGGCGGCTGGTGGTGCGGGGTGTGATTGGGGGGGTGGTGTGGGTTGGGGGGGGTGGTCGTCGTTGTCGCGCGTGGGGTCCGGTGATGGGGTCTCTTGTGGCGGTCGCGGGAGGGGGGATTCGCGGTGGCGTGTGTCGGCGGGGATATCGACGTCAATTGGCTGGTGCAGGGTGCCGCGTGTTGCGTTCGTGGCCTGGTCTCGGGGGGGGGGCGGGGGGGGGGGGTGGTGTGGGGGTGGCGCTGATAGTGGTGGGGGGGGCGGGGGTGGGTGTTGTGCTGGCTGGGGGTCTGGGCGTCCCTGTTGGTCGTGTGGGTGTTGCTTGTGTGCGCCGTGCGGCCCTTGCGGTTCTTGACTGGTTGTGGTGCCGGGGTGTGGGTGGGAGGCGGCCGCACGAGCGTCTGGGTGGGGCTGTGGTCCGTATGTAATGGGTGGCTGCTGGTAGATGGTGCTCGCTGGTATGGGGTGTGGGTGGGGGGGCTGCTGGTGGTGGTGGGGCGCTCCTACTAGGCCCTGGTGTTGCTGGTGTGCGTGCGCGGCCCCTCGCGGGTCCATGGGGGTGTACCGTGGCTCGTGTATCGTGGGCCCTTGTAGCGGGGGCGGCGGGTTGTGCTGGACCGCCTGGTGGTGGTGTTGAGGGTGTGCTGGTTGTGTGTGGTACCCCGGCGTTGCCGGGTGTGGTGGCAGGGGTTGGTGGTGGTGGAATACGTGATGGTGTGGTGCGGTGATGTGCGCTATGTGGGGTGGGTGGTTCGTGGGGCCTGGTTGTGCTGGGGCGTGGTGGGGATGTAGCTGGTGGGGGTCGCTGTAGCATGGGGGCATTAGGGGGTAGGGGTTGGGAGGGACGGGGGCGTGGTGGTGGTGTTGGTGGTGCCATGTCCCCTGGCTCTGCGCGTATGGTGGTCCTGGCATGGTGTGGACGTGTGTGGGCGGTGGTGGCTGACTGGGCTGCAGGGTTTGGGTGCTGCGGTACGGTGGTGGTGGTGGGCGCTGGCGGTGGCGATGTTGTTGGTGTGCCCCGGGGGTCTGGGCGTGGGGTGGTGCGGTGTGGCTAGACCCGGGCCCTGGTCGGGGCGTCGCGCCCTGCTGGCGGGCGTGTTGGTGGGCCCCCTGATCTGTCTTAGTCTTCTTGGCCTGGTGGGTGTCGGGGGTGGGTGAACCCCCCTGTCCCCGTGGGGGCGACGGGGAGCGGGCGTGCCAGCGGTGTGCCTCTTGGAGGCTCGTCTTGAGGCATCTGACGTAGGTTTCCTGGTCCGTGAGGCCCATCCGTGTGGCGGTGGCCTCGTCGGAGCTGGCCAGTTGGGCGTCCCGAAAAGACGCCCAGCCCTCCGGGGGCTTCTGTTGTGCGGGGTGGGAGTGGTGTGCCGGGTAGAGGAGTGCGCTGAGTGGGTAAGGCGTTCCCTTCCGTCGGCCGAGGGCGGTGTTGAACCGGCGGCAAGTGATTCGGAGGTAGGCTGCTATCTCCTCTGGTGCCGTGTCGGCCCACGTTTCTGGCGACAGGGCTTCTGCTTGGGGGGCCGGGAGTTGTGGGTCTGGGAGGTGTAGGTCACGGTGGTGGAGGTATAGGGCGAGGAGGATGTGGCGGGCTGCCACGTTCAAGCCGCCTCCGCTGTGGCGTAGGGGTGGGCTGTGGGGGGGCAGGGGTGTGCTGCCCGTGGCCACGGCTATGGTCCATGCGTGGTCCGCCGCGTCCGCCACGTAGTACCCTCCCAGGTGGTCCCGGAGGGTGTCGGTGAGGAACCGGAAGAAGCTGGGTCGGCTGGCGGGGGGAGGTGCGGCTGGGGCCGCGGGCCGCTCGCGGTGGTGGGGGTTGAGGTTCCCGCAGTCGGGGCAGTGGGTGAGGCGGTGCCCGGCTCCCAGGCAGACCCAGTGGTCCTGGTTGCAGGGCAGGGCTGTCTGTGGTAGCCGCTGGCGTACGCAGAGGGGACATGCGGTGGCTGGCGGTTGGTGGTACCTGTGGACGGACGGCGGCGTGGGGGGATGGGGGCTGGTGGCGCGCGCATGCTGGTGGGAGTGTGTGCGGTGCCTGTGGTGCCCGCGTGTGCTGTGCCAGTGCTGTGCTTGGTGGACGGTGTGTAGACGTGGTGGGGGTTCCGTGTTGGTATGTCACCGGGTAGGTTCTCATGGTTGGTAGAACAGGAGTTTGAGGAGGTGGGCTTGGTCTGTTTGGGGCAGGGTTGCTGCATGCTGCAGGTATTTGTGGGTGCGGTATGTGAGCTGCTCTGCCGTCTTGGCAACGGCCGTCCGCTGCATGTGCGCCGCCGTGGCCTGGGGGTCCTCCGCGTGGGTGCGTAGCAAGGTGTAGACGGCAGTGGGGACGAGTCCCCTGCGGACCGCCTCGAGTACCTCCGTCTGCTTGAGGACGGTGGTGAGTTGCTGGGTCGCCGGGGACTGCGTCAGCCATCCTGCGTGCTGTGCGACAGTGTGGGTTGGGTTCCAGTCTGTGAGGGTGTCCAGTCCTCTGTACAGGGGGCACACCTTGAAGTGGTCCCAGGTTCCTCCTTCCGTGTGGCTGCAGATGCCTTTGGTGTATCCTGCGGGGACGTGGATCGAGCGGCGCGCATACCATCGGTGGTATCGGGTGAGGAGGGGAGGCTGTTTGAGGGCGAGTTGGAGTCGGGGTTTTTGTAGGTGTGCTGGGAGGCTATCCGGGCGCAGGGCGGAGTAGTAGAGGGGGTTGTGGACGGAGTCTTCGAGGTGTCGGAGGAGTTCAGTGTTCGCTGGGTGGCCCAGTGTGGTGGCCAGTTGCTGGATTGGTGTGGGGTAGTGCTACTGCTTGTCTCGATCCGTGTACGGCGTGTCCTCGGGCATCCATTTGGGGGGCTGTGTGGCCGGGGGTATCAGGGGTAGGTGCTGCAGGTGGCTGTGGTGTGGGGTGTCCAGTCACACGTGTTCGAGCCCTGGGGTGTGGTTGGTGTTCTGGTGTTTGGCCTGCGTGTCTGTGCGTCCATTGCCGTATGCGTAGCGGTGTGACTCCTGTTTGACGATGTGTAGGGCGTCCTGGGGGTGCATGCCCTTGAAGACCATCCATAGTCCCAACGCTTGTGTGGTGAGGCCGGACTCGAGTGCCTTGTGGAGGGGCAGGTCCGCAAGGCACCTGGTGAGGTGGATGTCGACCGTGGCGTCCACGACTACCCAGATGTTGCGGGGCCGGATCGTTGTGGGTGGCGGTGTGGCGGTGACGGCGTCTGCCATGGTGCGCAGTTCGCCGTGGGAGGACGCCCCAAAGATGGTGGCCCCGCTGTGGTGTTCCACGTGGAGGCCGTCCGCGTGCCGGGTGATGCGCACAGAGGCGCAACCGACCGTGGGGGTGCGTTGCTGGGTGCCGGATGCGTCAGTGAAGTAGATGATGTCGGTGTCGCTGGCTATGGGTAGGCGGGCAATTGCTGTGGGGTGATAGACGTAGATTGGGTTCCCCTGGGCGGTTCTGGCGGTGATTTGCGTGGGTTGTAGTAGTCGCGCTGCATAGACGCATATCCCCTGGGTTATGATGGCCTGGGCTCGTGGGGTGAGGCGGAGGAGGCCCCTGTCTGGGCGCCCTTGGGTGATATACGCGTACATCAGGTGGAAGAGGTATCCCGTATTGGGGTGGCACTTCTGGCACGTCATGGTCTGTCGCCGCTCCTTGTCGTCTTTGTCGCCGCGGAGGGTGGGACATTTGTGCTGTAGGGGGCGCATGGGTGCCTCCTGAGGTCCCGCGCGGTGCGGGTCGCAGCGGTCTACTCTATGGCCACGCTGTCGGGGTCTGCCCGCTCGTTGGTGAACGTCCATGTCGCCGTGGGTGTTCGGGTCCAGGCTACGTGCGCTGGGTGGTCTGGGGGTACCGTTTGAAACCAGGGGGAGAGCCATGCCTGCTGGTCGGCGGTGGCGGCGGCGATGGGGGTGTGGTAGTGGGTGGAGATGAGGTGTAGCAGGGGCCACGGAGTGTCGAGGGCTGCCGGGCCGCAGTGCCAGCACGTGCGTGGTATGCCCTGGTCACTGTGTCTGACTGGTGGTACATCGGTCTCTGGTGCATTGTATTTGAGGATGGACCAGGGGGCATGGTGTCGCTGGACAGTGCGGGTAGCATGTTTGTGGCCGCTTGGTGCTAGTAGCAGGATGGTGGGTGGTGTCCAGCCTTCGGCTGATGGGGTGGGCTC
Organism: Eutreptiella sp. 'Long Island Sound 2002'; assembly: GCA_964036045.1. Taxonomy (NCBI): domain Eukaryota; phylum Euglenozoa; class Euglenophyceae; order Eutreptiales; family Eutreptiaceae; genus Eutreptiella; species Eutreptiella sp. 'Long Island Sound 2002'. The sequence continues at coordinate 59,161,304 of OZ038379.1, forward strand.
CTCCTGCGTCGTGCCGCCGTCGTTGGGGGTCTCGTGCTCCCTCGGACGGGGCCGGGGGTGCTGGCGCTGGAAGGCTGTGTACGCCGTGTCAATGTCCTTGGGCCCCGGCATGTCGCGTTCTGCCTTCGTAGCACATGCGCGGAGGTACGCTTGGAAGACGTGGTGTGCTGGCCATTGTGGGTCGGAAAGGAACAGGGCGTGGTGGGCGTCGCATTGGGCCATGATCTTCATCTGTGTTGGGGTGATATACACTATGGTGACGGTGGCCCCCACGAGGCGCAGGGTGTCCACCTCGCCTGCCGGGTGTCGGTGGATGTCGGTGTGTGTGGCCAGGAGTGGCCTCTGTTGATCGCAGTGGTGGTTTGTCAGGATGGCGTGCGTGTGGTGTGATAGGAGGAGTTGTAGCTGGGCCCAGATGCCAGTGCCCACGGAGGTGGAGACGCCGTGTAGCGCCAGTATCCACGGAGGGCAGGTGTTGCGGGCCATTTGCGCTTCTTTTATGCGTATGGCTGCCGCCTCGCGAACTTCAGGTTGGTGGTTGTGTGTCACCCTGTGTAGGAGGTGCGCTGCGTGTTTGGCATAGGCCATGTCGACCAGGGCGCCTGTATTGTCTCCGTAGTAGCGCCAGTGGGCCATCATGGCCTCCTTGGGGAAAGACGTGGGCCAGCCTCCGTGTTGCGCCCATGCCTTCGTCACTTGCTGTCGAGCGTGGCGTAGGGCGTCTTGGGGGCGCGGGAGGTGCAGGGCTTGGTACCCGATGGCCGCGTTGAGCACCGCTTCCATGAAGTACACCAAGCCCTGCGTAGACAGGAGGTCCCCCCTGGCAATTTGGGGTAGCCGGGCGAGGCGCTCTTCCAGGTTGCTTGGGAGTGTGATGTGGTGGTGCCGCGTGGCCTGTGTGACTCCCAGGTGGACTGTGGTGTCTTCCAGGTGTAGGGGTTCGCCTTTCCGGATGTGGGGGGTGGCGGTCCTGGCGTCGGCCAGCCCGACCGATTTGCGGGGGTGCACTAGGAGCTGGTGGGCGTCCATGTAGGTTGTGGTGAGTTGGAGAATGGCGGACGCTTGCTCGGTGGTCGTTGGTAGCCCTGCGTTCTCAGGGTCGCGGTGGCGGGTGGCCGTAGTTAGGAGGTTGTCATCCGCGAAGTTGATGAGGGGGGACCGTAGCGGGTATGGGGCGTACCCGGGGTATACCCATGCTAGCTCGAATGCCAGTGGCAGGTTGACGAGAAGGTAGAGGAAGGGGCCTTCGGCGCCTCCCTGGGGGACCCCGCTGTCTGTGCCGGTCCAGGGGGTGAGGCCTGCGGCTGTGATGACGGCGTAGAGTCGGGTCTGGATGTACCCGGTCATGAAGGATAGGAATGGGAGGCGCATGGCATCCCATACCTCCGTGAGGAGCCGCTGTGGGGCGTGGGGGAACGCGCCTTGGACATCGAGGGAGGCGATAATCATCTCGTGGGGGTTCATTTCCAGTGCGGTGTCCTGGAGGAAGATGGCCTCGTGGGGGGACCTGCCGGCCATGGCTCCCCACATGCTGGCGGGCATGTGGGCGAAGACCGCCAGCGCGATGCAGCCTAGGATGAGCGTCCACACCAGCTTGACCTCGGTGGTGGCGCAGACTATGGGCTGCCAGTTCCCCGGCTGCGCCCAGTCCCCCTTTTTGTAGAGGGGGTGGACCAGGTTGGCCCACTCAGGGGGGATGGGCGTGGCGCCCGTGACGATGTCCCACAGGCGGGCTGCCAGGCGGCGTTTGACTGGCAGGGTGAGGCGTTGGTACGCTTCGGCCGGCAAACCGTCGACGCCAGGCACGACCCCCTTCTTCAGGCGGTCTGTGGCGCGTTGCAGTTCTGAGATGCTGAAGGGGTCGTGTTCGATGGCGCGCCGCTGTTCCCGGTTGAAGACCCTGGGCACATGCTCGCGGATGGTGTTTCTGGTGTGGGGGTCGAGCTCGGGGAGGGCGTCCCCGTGTTGTGCCTGAAAGCCGTCCAGGAGTGCCTGGAGGACGGCGTCGGGGTCATTGGTGAGGTCTCCTTCGGGGCTGCGCACCGCGTGGATGGTACGGCGCCCCGTGTCAACCAGGATGCGGCTGACGTACCGTAGGGACTTGTACGGCGTGTCGTTTCTGCCGTATCTTTCGCGTTCCTGGGCTGCGGCCGCTATGCGGTGGGCGTGCCATTCCTGAAGTTGGTGACGGCGGGTGGTGAGGAGCGCACAAAGGTGGGCGTCCCGGTCTCGTGCCTCCGGTGTGCTGGGGCGTAGCAGGGTGGCGATTTCCTCTTTCGTGGTCCAGATGTCATGGACGAGTTGTTGGAGGGTGAGGTGTCGTGGTGCTCCCGTGTGGCTGTTGTCACGCTCCATGCCGCATGCTTGCGCCGCCCGGCGCATGACAGTGGTGAGTGTGGGTGCATCTGGGCGGCGCAGGATGGCGTGTAGGGCCCTGTTATACCTGTGCCAGGCGCCGTGGTCGTCCTCGGCCGGGAACTGCAGTGTGGGTGGGAGGGTGTCGTCTGGCAGGGTGGCCGCGGGTGGGGGTAGGTTGGGGATGATGAGGTCGCTGTAGAGGGGTCGGTGGCCCGTGCCTGTGGGCGGGAGGTCCCCGTAGGCTGCTTCGTGGACGCGCACGGTGGTTGGGTCCCCGTAGCACGTGTCGATGCGGGATGGGTGGGTGCCGGCTTGGTGGGGGTAATGGGAGGGTGTGCCGGTGAGTCCTGCCGTGAGGTCGGTGAGGCCCAGTTGGCGCATGGCGTCCCCGACAGCTGTGTCGGTGGCTGTGGGTGGGCCGGTGCGGTCGTCGTCAGTGGGGGCGGCGTTTAGGTCGCCTGTGATGATGGTGGGTTCCAGGAGGGAGAGTCGGCGGTACGCCAGGCCCAGGGTGTCCAGGAAGTCCTTGGTCTCCTCCCCGAATGGAACGTGCGTGAGTAGCACGTTTAGCTGCCATCCGGGCCCCACGCACTCGTACGCCCCGAGGCGACCATCCACTCCGAGGTTGGGGTGGGCATGCACCGTGACCGACGTATTGTGGTAGAGGGGCACCCCCCGTTCCCAGTGGGCGTGATATTTGTTCCCCTCCGGGTCCAGGATCGGTGCCCGTTCGGGTTGGTCCGCTCTGCGGAGGGCTTGCTCCAGGAACCCCAGGAGGTCTGCGCCTTGGGGGTGCGGCCCGGGCATGGCTTGCAGTGTGGCGGCCTTGGTGCGGTCGTAGGTGACCGCGGGCTCGTTGAGGATGTTGATGCGGGCGTGGGCTTCCGCAGGTGCTGGTTTCTGGGGACCGGTAGTTGGGGGGGCGGGCCGTGTCTGGCCCTGGCCCCGTCAGGCGTCGAGGAGGTCGATGACGGCCTGAGCTGCGGGTGCCTTGCGGTTCCGCTTCTGGGGCTGGGTCAGGGCCCATGCATTGTTGACTTCGCCTGTTTACTCGGTGCCGCTGAGGTGCTCCGTGTCGGGGGTGCACAGCTGCATGGGGACCATCTCACGACCGGTTCGGTCTCGCCAGAGTTCGATGGTGCGCCCCACCTTCTTGTCGTTGGGGGTGGCCGGGTCCCACTTGACGTGGATGTTGAACCCCTGGTGGTCCCCGGTGATGAGGTATCGGTGTTTGACCTCCCCTGCGGCCCATATCCACTTGGAGAGGCCCGCGGCCGTGGTGTACTCGAAGGGCAGCTGCACCCGGGTACCGATGGCGTATTCGGGATACAGGGCAGCGGCTTCCTCTTTGGTCCAGCTCTTCGACCTGGCTCTTGGCTTGGGCGCGGGTTTGGCCTGTGCGGGGGCCTTGCGCTTCTGCGCACCTTGGCGGCGCCGGGCAGCGGGTTGTCCCCGTTGGGGAGGTGCGCCCTGGGGCTGCTGTACGGGTGCGTGGCCCGGTGCAAACACGGGGTGTTCGCGGGCGGCTGGGACGTCGGGCTTGGACGTGGGGACGGGGTCCTTCAGCTGGAACACTTGCTTGGTCATGAGGCCAAGCACTGCCTCGGCCTCCTGCAGGGCGTCGGGCGGCTCCGTGGGCCAGGTGAGGAGCCGGTGCCCGGTGCCTGCCCCGTGGCGGCGCATGTGGGCCGTGTAGCGGGTGGCGTGGCGTGTCCACGCTGGGGTGCGTTCCGGGGGGAGGGGGCCTTCTGGCGCCCCCTGTGCCCAGTAGAGGGCGTAGTGCAGCGCTTCCCAGGCTGCCTCTGGGGCGTGGGGGATGCGTGCGGCGAGTCGCAAGCGGTCCCCTCCGCGTGGTGGGGGCGGGACTTCGTCGTCGGGGGCGTGTGCTGTTGCCCGTCTGACTTAGCCGTGGTCGTCCCATTCGACCGTCCACCAGGTGTCCCGGTGTTTGAGGATGTGGACCTCCGTGTTGGTCGGGGGGGCGTCCATGGCGTCCCAGCTGACGAGCTCGATGGGGCGGACCGCAGGGTGGGTCTTCGGGGGTGCTCGCATGTTGAGGATTTGGTGGATGTCCTCGGCGGTAGGGCCCGTGTCGGGGGCGTCCTGCGCTGCCTGGGCTAGAGGTCGGGGGGGGCGGTCCTCCCAGAGGCGGGAGGCGGACGCCGTGGCGTGCATGGATGCGATCAGGACGTGTTCCGTCAGCCCTTCCACCATGAGGTGGTTTTCCCCCTCCAGGACTCGGGGGATGGTGGCTTCCGCCTTTAGGGTGAGGAGTGCGATGGCGCGTTTGGGTCCAGGTGTGGCGTGCGTCGGCTCATCTGGCAGGCGTCCGTCGGATGGGGTGTGGGGAGGGCGCTTCTGGAAGGGGGATGGTCCCACCGCCAGGTGCTCGACAAGGTGTAGCGGTATGGCGTGGTGGCGGTCCGCTGCGGGCAGGAGGTAGGGGTGTGGGTCCCCGGGTATCGTGCCGAGGTATATGCCCCCCCTGTAGGTAGGGGTGGGCAGGGGTTGCTGCAGAGCGCCTGCGCATGGTAGCGCGCACCGAGGGTTGCAGTGGGTGCATTGGGCTGTTATGGGGTGCGGTACCGCGTACACGGTGAAGGGCCCTACCGCGCGCTGGATGTGGCGGGGGATGATGGTGCGGAGGTCGGCCACCCGTGCCGTGCGGCTTTCGCCATAGTATATCCAGAGTGTGTCCTGCAGTGCGATTTTGGGGCGTAGCTTGCGGGCCAGTAGGTTCAAGGTGCTTTTGTGGGTGGCCTCGGTGACGGTGCCGGGTCGGGCGTTAATGCGTGGGAGCAGGTGGTTTTGGTGGTGTGCTGCGGCCCGTCTGCGGGCTGTGTGGAGGGCGGTGCTGTCGGCAGGAGGGGGCGCGTGCCGGGTGGGCCTTTTGCGCGGGGTCAGGGCGACGTGTAGTGGATGCTTCCATGCCGGGCGCGGGTGGTGTTGCGGTGGCTGGAGGCCAGGGTAGGTGGTGAAGGTGTATATGGTGACGGGGGAGCGCTCATGCGTGGCCTGGAGGTAGTAGTGGTCGCGACCCGTGTTGTGGGTGACGATGACGTTTGGCGTTGGTATGTCGTAGTGGAGTGCGGTATTGGGGAGCTGTTTGGTGATGCGTGCCGTCGCGTCCCCCGTTTTTGGCGCGGTGTCGTGGGGCACGAGGATGTGAACGGCCCACGCATGGTGGGCAGGGGGGTCGAGGTCCGGTAGGGTGGGATGAATGCGGCGTCCCCCGAAGTGTGCGAAAGCTGGGTTGTGGCGTGCCGCCGTTTCTTTGATGATGGACGGTGCCCATTGGGGTGGCGCCCCAACTTGCTGGGCCATCGCGGCGACGGCGTGGGCGATCGCTGTGAGGTCTGGGCCGATGCCAGGCTGGTCTGCCGATGGCTGCAGGCCCCCTTCTGGTGCGGGGTGGTGCCACCATAGGGTGTAGCCCTTTTGCGTGTTATCGTGGGGGGTGTGCACGAGGCCCTGGTGGTTGGAGATGGCGGTCTTGAGGGCTTCCGCTGCCTCGCGGTGGAGGATGCGCGTGTAGGCCCAGACTCCGGTGGGGGGGGCCGCTCCGGTGTGGGATTCGGCCGTGGTGGGGGCCGGCTGGAGGGTGTGACTGGTGAGGGAGGGTCTGTGCAGCCCTTCGTGCAGGGAAGCGCACACGTGTGCCCACCTGTCCGCCCATCCCTGTTGGGCGCTTCGTGTGTCTGCCCCTGTGTGCAGTGGCACGATAACCACGTGCCAGGGGTGTGACCCCGGTACTACAGTGGGGGGTGTGGTGTGCACGTGAGCGTGCAGCCATACTGCGGTGTCTGCGTTCGCCGTCACGTAGTCCTCCCCCTCTGCTGTGTGGACGTTTTCGACGGCGGCCTCTCCCTCCAGGGTGAGGAGGAGGTGTGTGCCGGGGGGCTGCGTGTGCGTCTCCGCGTCCCGGAGCCACAGGTACGTGAGCGCCACGGTGCCCGGGAGGATTTCCCCCCACGTGAAGGTGCCTTCGGGTGATGCCCACTGCAGGGGCAGTGTGCGGCGTCCCCGCGAGTCGTTGGTGGCATGGTAGTCGGGGGGGGGGGGGGGGGGGGGCGTTTGGTGAGCCGGTGCGGCATGCGTTCGGTGGTGGCTGTGGTGGGGTCCCAATTACATTCCTCCGGGGGGGGTGCGTCTGCGTCGTCCTCCTGGGGCTGGGCCAGCGGCAGCGCCTGTGCATTGGGTGTGGCGTCGGGTAATCCGCTGTGCGTGAGGATGTAGAAGCCCTCGGGGGTGAGTTGGAGGACGATGTCCCACTTCGCCGTTTGCTCTGGGGACCACTGGTGGGGTCCGTCCTGCGGTCGGTGGAGGGTGACCTGGTGGCCCGATCTCCAGCTGTGGTAGGCGAGGAGGCTGAGGACGGTGTCTTGCTCCGGGTCCTCCACGCTTTCCACGTATGCCGTCATGTCAGTGACGTCGACAGCGTACTCGTCCTCCCATTCTTGTGTGGGGGTGCCTGGAGGGTGGGGGGCGGTGGTGTACCCGTGGAGTCCCGGCCCCGTGACGTCGGGCAGGTCGTGCTCGAGGGACGCCCGGTACTCGGCGGGCCCTTTGCTGCCTTCGTGGGTGGGGTGGTGGCGCCGCAGAGCATTGGACAGGTGCGTCCAGGGCGCCCGCTCGCGGGGGGGGGGGGGCGCGGGGGGGCATTATGTGGGCTGGGGTCCGCGGGGCTGCTTGCTGCGGGCTCGAGCTCCGGCGGGGTGAGGTCCATATGATGCTCCGTGTCCTCTGTGTGTTGGAGCTCCAGCTCTAGCAGGCTGTCGATGTCCAGGGCCATGGGGTCATCGTGTGTGTTCACGTGTTGGGGTGCTGCTTCATGGCACGGTGGGCGTGTGATGCTGGTGTTCGGGGCACGTGCGGCGGCTGGTGCGGGGTCGTGCGCCGGTGACCGGGGAAGCGCGCCGTTTGGCGTGGTTGTTGTTCTGTGGCTGCTCGCTGGTGGCTGTCCTGGCCGTTGGTGTTGCCCCTGTGTGCGGTTCAGGTCGTGGCCGGTGGTGGGCGTTGAGCTGGTGTGAGGTGTGCGGAGTTTCCAGGGGTGGTGCCGGTGGGGTGAGGTGCGGAGTCGGCGTGGCGCGGCTTCGTTCCTGTGTTGGTGGGCTGTGGTGTCCCGTGTCCCTGGCTGGGGGAGGGGGGTGCGCTGTGGTATGATGGTGTTGTGCTGTGTGGTGGCCTTCCCGGTGTGGGGGGGGGGCACCGTGTCCAGGTCTGGTGGGGTGGGTTGTCGCCCGTGGTTTGTCCTCTGGCGGTGTGGGGCAGCCCCGCGCGGTCTCTTGATCGTCCTGCTGGCGTGTTTCAGTACGCGGGCCGGTGTGGGTCGGGTTGGCATGGGGCCTGGGGTCCCCTGGGGCGGGGTGTGCGGGACTGGAGTGTCGCAACCAGGGGGGTGTGGTCGTGTGGTGCTTGGGGGTGTCCGCCCACCGGTGAGTGGGCCCAGTGGTGCAGGGAGCGCCGTGTATGGGCCACGCGCGGGCTATTGCGTTTGCGGGGTCCGCGGGTCGGTGGGTCGCGGCATCTCCGGCGTGTTGTGGCCCCGTTGCGGCGCCCGCGGGTGGTGAGTGGCGGTGTGTGGCTGGGGTGTATTGTTTCCACGGTGGGGGGGGGGGGTATTTGCTCGGGTACGGGCCGGGCCCGTGGTAGGCTGCCGGCTGCTAGCGGGTGTCGGGGCCTCACTGTGGGTGGGTCTTCCGCGGTGTCCTCTTGATGCGTCCCGTGGTGGTCTCTGGTCGTCTGGCCGAAGGGGGCTTTTGGGGTGTACGGCATCCATGGGGGCACCATTGTGTGTTGGCGCGCCGCAGCGGTGGGTGCGGCGGGTTGTGGGGGTGGGGCTTGTGTCGGTGTCGTCCGTGTGGTTGGCGGCGGTGTGTCGTGTGTCGTCCTCGGCGGCTCCTCATGGTGGTCTGTTGTGGTGGTGCCTGGGGGCTGGTCTTGGGCTTGGCGGTTCCTGGGAGGGTGCGGGACATGCGGGGTCGGGTTAGCTGGGGGGGGGGGGGGCACGTGTGTGGGCTTGCGTGTTTGCCTTTTGCTCTCCTCGCGGTCTCTTCCTCTGCCCTTCCCTTGCTCTTCTCTTTTCGCTGGTATGTTTGGCTTTGGCTTTTTTTTTTTTTTTTTGGGGGGGGGGTTGGCTTGGGTGCTGTGCGCCTTGATGTGGGTGTGTTCCGGTGCCGGTGCCGGTGTGGGCGTGGGTGTCGTGGGGGACGGGGGTCGGGTGGCTGTTGCGCTCTGGGTTCCCTGTGTGTGCGCCGGCCCCCAAGCTTCCGGTTCCCAGGGCATCGGTCCGGGGGGTGCTGACGGCGGGTGGTTGGCGGCAGTGGTGGCGTGGCGCTTGCGTGGATGGTTGCGGCTCCTGGGTAGTGTCTGGGTGGCGTGGTCGGGCGTGGGCGTGCGTGTGGGTGTGTTCATGGCGTGGGCTGATGGGGTGGTGGGCAGTGTGGGCGTGGTTGGTTTGTGTGGGTATCGGGTACGTGTGCGCCGAAGGCGCAGTGGGTTGGGCTGGGGCACTGTGGGCGATGCAATGGGTGGAGGAGATGCTGGTGACGCCTATCGGAGGGGTGCTGTAGGCGTCGAAACGGGTTTGTGTTGTTGACGCGGGTGCTTCGGGTGATGCGCCGGGCGGCAACGGGGTTGGTGACGCTGATGGTGTCATAGGTGACGGGGCGGGCGCTGAGGGGGGCCTGCGGCTCCGGTGGTCGCTGTAGGTGGTGCAGTGGGTGGTGGCGTAGCTGGTGATGTCGGCGGTGAGGCCGCTGCCGGTGACGTCGATGGTGAGGGCGCTGCGGTTGATGTCATGGGTGGTGGCGATGTTGATGTGGGTGTTGCAGGTGGTGTGCCGGCTGGTGGCGCCGCTGGTACTGCCCCTACGTAGGGTGTTGCTCGGGGTGCTGTGGGCGGTGGTGTCGTCGATGGTGCCGATGGCGAGGGTGACGTAGGCGATGCACTGGGTGACCGTGAGGCCGGTGTGTGCCGTAGGTGACGCGTTGGGAACGGGTGGTGGGGGGCCGGAGGGGGGGTTGCCGTTGGTGCAACGAGCGATGGTGGCGTTGGTGCCGCAGGTGGTGGATTGGGTGATGGTGTTGTTGGTGATGCCGACGAGGTGGTTTGTCTGCCTGGCTGCCCGTGGAGTCGGTGCCGGCGTTGGGCGGTTGCCTGTGCGTGTGGTGGTGGCGGCGGGGGTCGGTGCGCCGGGCGCTTGGTGGGCGTGGTTGGGTGCGGGTGCGCGTGTTGGTGTGTACTTGGTGCGGGTTGCGGGGGGTTCGTGGGCGGCGGGTGCGCTGTTGCCGTGCGTGTGGCGGTTTGTGTTGTCTGGTAAAGCGTGGCCGGCGTGTGCTTTGCGTGGGTGGTGTGGGGTCTGGTCGGCGTGGGTGGTGTTGGTGTGGGTGTTTGGGGTTGGGTGCTGGTTGTGGGCGTGTCGTCCGCGCGGTGTGGTCGGGTGTGATGGTTATGCCGCTGGCGACGTGGATGGTGAGGGTGCTGCAGGTGGTAAGGGTGGGACGGCGGTGTTGGCGGTTTCCGGTGTGGGTGCTGTGGGTGGTGTTGAGCGTGGGGGTGCTGCAGGTGTGGTGCGGGGTGGATGGTGGTGTGCCTGGCGACGGCGTCGTGAGTCCTGCCGGGGGGGAGGGTGTTGTTGGTGATGCTGTTGGTGGTGGTGCCGCCGGTGAGAGGCTTGCGGAGAGGAGAGGGCGGCAGTGCGGCCGGGCGCGATGTTGGGTTCTTCGGTGTGGGTGGTCAGCCGGAGGTGGGTGCGGCTGGTGGTGTGGCGCTCGATGTGTGTGGCCTGCGCCGGGTATTTTAGGTGCGCTTGTTGGTGCGGGTGTGTCGATGTCGGCGGTTTGTCAGCCTTTCTGCCCATGGAGTTGGTGCCGGCGTTGGGTGACTGCCTGTGTGCGGTTTGTGCCGTTGTGTGTGGCGGTGGTGACGGGGGTCGGTGCGCTGGGCGTTTGGTGTGGCGAGCGAGGACACTTAGCTCGCGATTGCCAGATGAATTGACCAACACCCAGAGGAAAAGAGGTTTGAGGATCCAGGTCAGGCACGCCCTGAAGAGAGCACAGCCGAGACAGTAAAGGACTATTTCGGTCCCGCTCCAAGAGTAGGGAGCCACCTAGGACGGAAATTTGTGCGACGTTGAGAGGACTCTATCAACTGAGGTGTACATGTGTTACTGGACTGTGGGGCGCTGAATGACTTCATGTCTATGCAAACAGCAGAGAGGGCGCGACTCCCCCTCTACAATCTCACACACCCAGGACCCGTCATGAATCTGGAGGTGTCCAAGTCGAATTGCGATATTACACGAGAGCTTATGTTCGAGTTGGAGAAGTCGTATTTCAACACCACTTCAGGGTTTTGGAGAGTCTGCCGGATGTGGTGCTTGGGTTATCATGGCTTTGCAGCTATCAACTGGAAAGAGTGGTATGCAGATGTACCAGACAGATGGACTTGTCCTTTGATGAATCCAGGGATTCCACTCAGTTACAGTTCCAAGCAACTTCGAATTTGGACCTCCTTTGAACACTTTCATCCAGTACCTTGAACGTGAGCCCAGCTGGAAGCCCTGCACCAGCTGCCAAGAACACACTGACCTACTGTCGTTGAGGCATGCGAAGAATAATGCCGACAACCTCGATGAATTTCACACCGAAGACCGTGGTATCACTGAGGAGGAGTGCAGCACCATGGAAATCGAGTACATCTCGTTGCCGAAGCTTAAAGGGAAATCTGTTGAGGTGATCTCACTGGTGATCAAGTATTTCTGTGCTGCATGCCTCCATCAGCAGTGCCGGTCGACCAAATGCACAACATGCAGATAAGAGCGACGATGGCAGACTTGACCAAGTTCGACGCAAGTTGCCCATTCCAATACACAAATGGGCAGCCCTCTACAACCGGAACGAGCCGAGTCCGGGGAATGGCCTCTGCATCGACCTGAAGGAGACCATGGGATACACTTCGACACTGAGGACAACGCTCCGTGCGTACACCCTTATAAAATGGATCCAAGTCAATGGGATGAGCTTCGACGCCAACAGGACAAGCTGCACCGATCTGTCCAAATTGGACTATCCTCAAGTCAATATGGATGGGGCGTAATAAGCTTTTTATGGAGCCTGGGTGGTCAGGTTGCTTATTTATCTCTGTTTGTGAACCCCTTCCTGGTTCCATCTTGGCGGGTGGTCCTTCCTGGATGTTTTCAGATTTTGAACTTCATTGTGAAAACAAAAATCACAAGTCCCTACCGTTAGCAAAACAGCAACAAGGAAGACAAAGCACCAGGCACACTTATTTGGTTGATCCCAGTCCAAGTTCCTGTTACTCCTTGATACCCGTAGCCTGCAAATCCAAGTCCATGTTGATATATGAGCTTGTAAATTGAAGGAAAGGAAAAGATTTGGCGAAAAGAATCCTGAATGAGGAATCAAACACAATTGCTATAATCCAATCGAAGTATAGGGAAGGGCGAGCGGGGAACAGAAAGAGAGAGAGACAGAGAGACATTGGAATGGATCAGTTAGACATATGAAGTGCACTTATGCATACCTGTACCTACGTGCGTTGATGTTCGAGGGAGATCAACGATATTGTCATATAATGCCATAGGCGCGCGAGCATGGAACTCCTATATCATCTCCAACCACGAAGTATGTAGCTAGGTACCTTTGGGACCTCGGGATACCTCCTTTGACAATGCAGAAAGAAGGTCTTATGAAGGGGACGTTCCCCCCCTCCCACTAACCTAGGTCAGGTGCCTCTTAAGCCGGTACTGCAGGTGCTTGGGAAGGCAGTGTCGCGGCCACCTGGTCCATGTGTCCCGGGTTGGAGGATGCCCCCACATGTGCCGGTGGGTAGCGTCACATGGCCCCTCCTGTGGGCGGCAGCTCTGGGGGCCGCCCAGCCGTGCAGAGTATCTCTCACCACAGGGGATATTGCTCCCGCAAGTCTACCGCACGATCGCCTCACCCCTGTGGGTCGAGTTGCGGGGCCCCGCTGCTTGGCAGGCAACCCCTTCCTGGGCTGTGTGCCGGCAGGCCTGTCACCAGTTGTTGCCATGGCTCGGGGTCACGTTTGCCATGGTCACCGATGCAGCCCGGCCGGGCTCAGACCAGTGGCCTTGGAGTACCGGTCCTGCCACTGGCCCGGCTCGGCTGGGTCGCCCCATTGCTCCCACCCTTCAGGTGTGGTTCATTGCGCCCTGTCCCTCTGCCGCCCTCGGTGCGTGTGCGTGTGCGGTGTCCGGGGTCTCTTGGCGCTTGTTCACCGATGTGCGCGTTCTGTGTGTTCTGTGCGCGGTGTCCGTGGCCAATTGGCGCTTGTTCACCGGTGCGCGCGCTGTGTGCGGCATGCGTGTGTTGTTGGTGGCCTCGTAGGGGTCTTCCCCCCCTCCTTTATGTCTTTGTGCTCTTTTTGTTTTCCCTCGTCCTTTTGGTTTGTGCCCTCATCCTTTTGTTTTTGCCTTTTTTTTGTGGTTTCTTGCGTTTGCTTATCCCGACTTTTTTTTTTGTTTTGCTTTTTGGAGGAAAAAACGGAAAAGGGGCGCGCGGACACTGCAGGCACAGGCATGGGCAACTGGAGCAGCAGTGCAGCAGTGCTGTGTACCTCGTCGTAGTGTGTTACCACCCAGGGGTGCGGCAGGCGCATCTTGATGTACATGGGTGCGGGTTAGGGTGCGTTCGGTTGGGTGTCTCTTTGCGTCCTGGTTTGTTTTGTGGTGCTGGCTCGTAAGGGGGACGTGGCCGCTGTGGGTGCGGGCTGTGGCTACGTTTCTGCCCCGATGGGCCGGGTCAGGCTCGGAAGGTTAGAGGTTGTGGGGCGTCGATCCTGTTCAGGGACTTGTGATTTAGCTTCGGGTGGAGCTACGCGGCTTTGGCAGGTTAGGCGGTTTTGACCGCTGCGTGCATGGGTTTGGCGCCGTCTGGCACAGCGCGTGCCCGTTGGCGCGTGCGTTGGTGTCCATCGGCTCCAGGTTTGCGTGGCCTCTTCTGGCCGTGGTTCGGCGTGATGTTTGGTGGCCCTGGCTGGCGGGGTAGCGGGTAGCGATGGGTGACTGCAGGGGGGGATGCTAGACGGGCTGATTGGGCTTGGTGGGCCCCTGGGCGGTTGGGCTGGCGATGTGGGGCGCTCTCGTTGGCCAGTCGGCTGCCTCGGGCGTGGTCTGGCTTGGTCAGGGCAGGTGCGGGCCGCGGTGGCTTGCGGTGCCCTTTGGCAAGCTGGGCGGATCGGCTCGCCGCCCGGAGCAGGGGCTGCTGGGCTGTTGCGGCAGGGCGTGGCGCCGGCGTGCGGCCCGGGCGCAGCGCAGGGAGTAACCCCCCCTGGGGTTAGGTGGGGACGCCGGCGGCCGGGGGGGCGGGCGCGTTATGTTGTGTGGCGTGTTGGGTTCCCGGGGTGCTGCGGGTCGGGGCAGTGTCGGTGCTGCCAGTATCTGTGCGTCGGCGCTTGTGGGGTGGCGAGGGGGCGTCTGTTTGTGGGGATGGGCTTGCGGTGATGTTCCACAGTCGCCTTCCTTCCCTCCGTGTCTCCCGGAGGGTCCCCCGCAGGCGCCTGAGGACATACAGGTGGTCCTGGGGTGCGGGGAGCTCACGGGGTTGTCCTCCTTGGGGATGGAGCGCATAGGTCAGCATTGCTTGCCATGCAGTCCGCGGCATCCATCCCGCTGCCGGCCAGAGTCGACGGTTCTCTGCCGACTCCCTGCACGGCCAGTGGACGAGGCCCTCGAAGGAGGGCTCCGCCCAGGCCCACTTCCGCAGGTCCCACAGCTGCGTGTGGTCCAGCGCTGCCACCACGGTCCATGGGCAGGTCTGTCGCCTTGGGCAGGTGGTGAGCGTGGGCGTGGGCGCGTGTGGTGGGGTCATGGGGAGTCCTGGCGGTGGTTGGCCTGGGGGAGTCGTCGTAGTCCTGTGCCCTGGGGGTGCGCGGGGAGTGGGCGGGGCGCGGCTGTACGCAGACACATGGGCATGCTGATAAGGACTCTGCCTTGGGGTAGGGCCCGGTTCCATGAGGGCGGCGGTAACAGAGCATCTGCCACACGTGGGCAGACATCGGGAACTGGTAGGGGGGTGGGGACGCTGCTGGTCGCCCCTTGGCGCAGCTCTGGTCCGGTCAGGGGTGGTCCGTGGGCCTGAGGTGCGGGTTTTGGGTGGCGGTGGAATGAGGTGCGTCGCGCCGCGGCGGTGGCGCGTTCTGCCATGAAGGTGGTGGTGGCGGCATCGCTGATGGCAGGGGGGCACCGTGCTGGGCGCTGCTGCTGCGGGGCCTGGGATGGCAGGGGCTGGAGGTGGTAGAGGACGTCTGCAGGGGGCTGGGTTTGCGCTGTTGGCGCGGCACCGGGCTTGGGCTTGCGCTTGGGTTCGGCAGCGGTTTGGGGCCGTGGTGTGGCGTCGGGTTTGGGTGGCTGCCTGGCGGTGGTCTTGGGTGGTGGCTGGGTTTTAGGTTGCAGCGTGGTGGCGTCTTGGGGATTTTGCCGGGCTGCAGGCGCGGGCTTCGCTGGGGTGCGCTGCCGCCCCGCTTGGCCGGGGCTGCGGGGGCCTTATCAGTGGCGGGGTGGCCGGGGGTGGGGACGGGTCTGGCGGCCTGTTTGGGTGGCGTTGCCCGTGGTTCGGGGTGTGGTGTGCTGGACGAGGCTGTGGTGTTGGAGGAGGACGAGGAGGTTGTGGTGGTGGAGGTTGTGTAGTCGGAGGCGGACGAGACAGACGCGGGGCACGGCGGAGGGGCCCAGGTTGTCTCGGAGGTGGAGAACACGGACGTGGGGGATGGCGGGGTTTCCCGGACGGCGGGGCCGGGCGTTGGTGGCTGGGTCCTGTGGGCAATGAGGCTGAGGGTGCGGGTTTGGGCATCAAGTGTATGCCCACGCTTTGCCTGGCGTCCGGTGTGCGTGCAGGTGCTGGTGCTGTGGGTGGTGTCATGTGTGGTGCCTGGTGGGGTCGTGGAGCTGTCTTGCATGTGCGGATAGCTGAGTTATCCGGGGTGGGTCCACTTCAGCTCCAGGTCGTGTGGGTGTGCCTGGTGGAGGCAGTCGAGGGTTCTGAAAGAGCACCGCTGGATGCCGGCATGTCCTCTTCCGTGAGGTGGGGGTAGTGTTGGGTGGGGCTTTCAGGGCCCGGCCACAGCAGGCTCATGAGGCGGGCTGCCACCATGTACGAGCAGAGCTGTATGGTGATGGGGCGCGCGGGGGTGGGTCCCATGCCGTTCAGGGGATCCTCCCTCTGCTGGTGACCGAGGGTGACTTTCCACGCCTACTGTTCTGCGGGGATCCACGAGGTCCGTTGAGTCCATTTGGCAAGGCAGTACGTCGCCCTGCCAAAGCCCTGATTGCCGGTGCGGATGGTATCACGGATGAGGAGTGCAGCAACATGGAAATCGAATACATCTCGTTGCCGAAGGTTAAAGGGGAGATCTGTTGAGCTGATCTCACTGGTGATCAAGTATTTCTGTGCTGCATGCCTCCACCTGCAGTGCCGGTCGACCATATGCACAACAAGCAAGATAAGAGCAACGAATGACGCACTTGATGAACTTGGACGCAAGTTGCCCATTCGAATACAGAAATTGGCAGTTCTCTCCGACCGGAACGAGCCGGCTTCGGGGAATGGCCTCCGCATTGACCTGGAAGAGACCATCAAATACGCCTGGACACTGCGGACAGCCCTCGGTGGGTACACCCTTATAGAATGGACCCAAGCCAATTGGATGAGCTTCGGCGCCAACTGGACAAGCTGCACTGGTCTGTCCGAATTGGACTATCCTCAAGTCCATAAGGATCGGGTGTAATAAGCTTTTCATTGAGCCTGGGTGGTCAGGTTGCTTATTTACGTCTGTTTCTGGACCCCTTGCTTGTTCCAATTTTTCTAGTGGTTCTTTCTGGACCTTTTCAAACTTTGAACTTTATTGTGAAACCAAAAATCACAAGTCCCTACCGACAGCAAAACAGCAACAAGCAAGACAAACCATGAGGCACATTTATTTCGTTGATCCCAGTGCCAGTCCCTGTTACTCCTTGATCCCCGTAGCCTCGGAATCCAGGTCTATGTTGATATATGAGCTTGTAAATTGAACGAAAGGAAAGGATTTAGCAAAAGGAGTCCTGAATGACGAAACAAACACAATAGCTGTAATCAGATTGAGACATTGGGAACGGTTGAGCAGGGAAGAGAAAGAGAGAGGGAGAGAGACATTGGATTCGATCAACTCGACATATGAAATGCACTTATGCTGTTAGAGGGAGATCAATGATATTGTCATATCATGCCATAGGCGCTCGGGCATAGAACTCCTATAATATCTTCACCCTCAATAGCCCCAACAGTAACTCCAAGAAGTGGAGAGCGAAGGAGAGGCCCTTTTGCCTAGAGATTGAGAGAGACAAACAAAGCGAGATCCTCACCCGAGTATGGGAATTCTGGATATCCTTCTCACCCTTTGACCAATTGAATGAAAGAGAAAACGAACTCGCCATTCATTTGTTTTGGATTATGCATGGGCACAGGTACACATAAATGCATGCATACATGCAAAGAAACCTAGACCCCCTTCACATACCATGCATTAGGCTTGTCTCAACCCAAGTATTATGACACCTGACCTCATTACTCCTAATTAACCACTGGCAGTTGGAAATCGGGATCCATTGGGGTCATTCATGCATGCAAACTTTAAACCTAAATGCACTCACACTCATTTCTTGACATTCCAAAACAAACATTCATATCCACTTGTACTTATCAACATACATGAAAGCATTTGCTTCGGCACTTGCCACGCCTACGCGTATAGGTGATCACAAATCCCTCAAAGCCAGAGGCGCCCGAGTGGATGAGAAGTAGAATTGGAAGAGACTGAGGTAGGCGCACCAAAGGAAGGTAAGTAAGTCGGTCATTGCTCTGCAACATGACTCCCTTTGGAGTGCCCCACAATTATGCATTCAAGCCCGGTTAACATGTACAAATCCCTTTTTACAGGGTCTGCTGGAGTCGGCGGAGGCACCACACCAGGGTTTAGCCAGATCACCATTTGGGGCCTTTTATCTTCCACTGGAGTCGCCCTTGTTTCCGATTCTTGCCCTTTTCAGTGACAGGATAGATCTGACACTATTAGCACGGCCTGGATTACAGCGCAACCAGACCGGCACGCGCGCGCCCACAGGCACCCGGCGATCGTCCACTCCAGCAGTGCATTGAAATGTGTCGTGTCAATCAGAAAAATTGCAAATGTCTGATTTTTGATTTAATTCCGACATCTAAATCTGAATTCTGCCTATTGCTATGTGCAAGTGTCACTGAATTCTGTCTGCTGCTGCGTACGACAATCATCTCGTATCCTAGTATCCACTTACGGGCTGGTAACTCCTATAGTTGGATACCTGTGAGTGTCGCACTTAGAATGAAGAAGAGGTGGTGCATAGTCTGACACAACATACCTACATGACTCTTTTGTTTTTTGTTTAACCACATCAGTCCCAGGCGGTTGTATCGTACAACACTGGTTATCTAATGGGTGCCAGTAGCGGATGTGATGTTCAATGTCCCCACTACCTTGGCAAATTGACTCTCCTTGCGTTCTGTCTCTACTCGGTAGCTACCCTCCTATGTGAGACCAGAGCCCATTGAGAATCTGTTTGCTTATCCCTTGTTGACGCTCCCGCATGACTCTGAGGTGTAGACCATGTCCTGTCGGCACAAACATGTAGCGAAAAATCATCAGATTGCCAAGAAAATTGAGATCGGTCCTGAAATCGCAAAAGTGCGAAATGGCGGCCACAGGGTTAAGATGCTAACAAACGGACCTCATCAGTGCGTCCGGCAACCCCAAAATAGGGGGGGGGGGGCTTGTGCAGAAAATTTGAAAAAAATGTTTTTTGGAAAAAAATTTCACTGGTCCCTGAAATTGGTTCCTTGAGGTGAATGATGGGCTGATGTAGCCATCAAACTACCCAAAGTTAGTATCAAAATCGCATCTGGCACCCTCAAATTCAGGGGGGGGGGGTTCTTGGACACCATTGGCCCTATTTTCTCGCTTAGTGGGCCAAAAAACGGCACAATCGAACCTTAATTCGGTGCCGGAGTGATTTCTCGGCAGAAAAATGCGAATTTCTGCTGCCCCAGCATCCCATCATCGACAGAAGGTGTTGCCAGTGAATGCAGCACGTTCAGGTCAGGGGGTTTACCCGTCTGAATTGCCAAAAATGAGTACACACTGACCAAAATCCCATTTTTTTGAAACCAGATTTTGGTTAGCGCCCTGGAAATCTGAAATCTCTGCATCTGTATCTTTTCTGCGGCCTGTAGGAGGTTGTAGGCGTCAATTGTCGTAGAAGAGGATGTTGCAAACGCGTCAGGCACCCTGAAAGTAGGGGGGGTAGTACTTTTTTGAGCCCGGCAAGCTTTGTCATGTGAAAAACCCCATCTTAGGTACCTTTTTGGTGGTGGGGGGGGCTACAGAAACCTGAAATGCAAAATTCTGCACTCTCAGTGTAAATTCAGGTGAAGCCAACTTCACCATTGTGTTTAGCACCCTCAACGTAGGGTAGGGCAGGGGTGCTACAGGTCCAGTGTAGACAATTGTCCAAAAAAGACCATTTTTGGCTCCAAAAATTGTGCAAACGTCACAATATGTCATAATGCCCACAATCTGGATGCCCTCTACAGCCAACAGTGTTCCGTGGCGGCAAGATGGCTGTCAAACTTCATTGCCATCGAATTTGGCAACCCCAAATAGGGGGGGTCCATCGGAAATCCTTCCATTAGTCCACTTTAAGCCCCAATTCGATGTTTCGGTCCAGTAACGGGGGGGCGGGGGCAGTGCCGAATCTGGGCAGAAGCTGTCCCAATCACTGAAAGTGAGATATCATAAGTTAATTCCGAGTCACCCATTGTATTTGGCACACCTAAAGTAGGGGGCCGCTCCGGTGCGGGGGGGGTCTGACATTTATGGCATCCATGGCTGAAATTGCAAAGGACTAAGGTGCAGCAACCTGGATGTAAGAACTATGAACCACTCATCACCCTGAACGGATTGTTTGTCGTGCGCGCCCGGGTTCGCGGTGTAGTAAACGTAGTCGGTTCACGCACCACAATCTGAATTTATGAACACTCCTGTCAAGCAGGGAATGGAAGACACAAGTTCACCATTCAATGCCCTCTTAGGAAAGGGAAGTGAAGGGAAGGACAGGCGGTGGTTGATATGGACCGCGTTGACTATGCCCGTGTCCTTGGTTATCCCATGCACTGCTTAAGGGTCCTCAATCATTGCGGAGGAGCCCAATCTTGTGCTGAAGCCCATGGCTAAGACCTTGGACTCGAGTGGACGAGGGGGTCTAGGCCTGGGCGATGCCCGTGCATACCTCATGCCATGCAACCCGTGGTTAGTGAGGGAAGAAAGGAAGGGAAGGAAAATTCTGTGATCTTTAACCCTCACCTATGATTTTAGCAGCTTTTCTTCTCCAAAATTCAAAATCATGTATTTTCAGAACCGCAATATCAAATTGTACACAGTAGTGCTGTTGGTTTTATGTTTTTTCAAAAATTTAACAAAATTGTGCTGTCGCTGAAGCTGGAGCCGCAGATAAACTGTCAACAACTGCCGCGTACGCGAGTTTCAGATTCCTGAGCGCCGTGCACAATAGAAAATCGCCGACAAATCCACTTTTTTTCGCAGTCCGAAGCAAATTAAAGGCATGAGCGTGTCCACGAGATCAATACCTTGCTGCTGACCTGAAAACATCCAGATTGGCAGGCACAGACTTTGGGAAATTCACACTTTTCTAGCCAAAAACCACTTTTCTTTCATGGTTTTAGGCTCTATGGAGGCCATGTAGAGGGCCTTACAGAGCTTTAAGAGGTGGTATAGAGGTGATATATGAACAAATTGCCATCACCATTGGTAGAAGCCTACATGACAAGCGGTGTTGTGCCTTTATTCTAAGTTATTCATCCCTCTCTCATGCACCATGGGACCCAATATCCATATGGTTCATAGGTAGGGTTTTGATCACCTATCACCGTTCACACACATGTTTGGGGCTTGGGTTGGTATTGTATGCATTTGAATGATAAGAACTACATGAAATATGATGCTATCTGCATAACAATGGGATGGACAATGAACATTGGAGGTGTTCTTGGCCCTATTTTGCACCGTTTGTGTTCCATTTCCATATGGTTCATAGGTAGACGTTTGCGTGCCTATCACCGTCCACACACATGTTTTGGGCTTAGGTTGTCATTGTAAGCATTTGTATGATACGTGCCACATATAATATGATAGTATGTGCATAGGAATGGGATTAACAATGAACATTTGAGGTGTTTTTGGCGCTATTGTGCACCGTTTGTGGTCCAATATCCATATGGTTCATAGGTAGGGTTTTGATCACCTATCACCGTCCACACACATGTTTGGGGCTGGGGTTGGTATTGTATGCATTTGAATGATAATAACTACATAAAATATGATAGTATGTGCATAAGAATGGGATGAACAATGAACAGTTGAGGTGTTTTTGGCCCTATTTTGCACCGTTTGTGGTCCATTTCCATATGGTTCATAGGTAGGCCTTTGCGTGCCTATCACCGTCCACACACATGTTTGGGGCTTAGGTTGTTATTGTAAGCATTTGTATGATACGTGCTACATATAATATGATTATATGTGCATAAGAATGGGATTAACGATGAACACGTCAGATGTTTTTGGCCCTATCTTGCACCGTTTGTGGTCCAAAATCCATATGGTTAATAGGTAGGGTTTGAATCACCTATCACTGTCCACACACATATTTGGGGCTTTGGTTGGATTGTATGCATTTGAATGATAATAACTACATAAAATATGATGTTATGTGCATAAGAATGGGATGAACAATGAACATTTGAGGTGTTGTTGGCCCTTTTTTGCACCGTTTGCGTTCCATTTGCATATGGTTCATAGGTACGCTTTTGCGTGCCTATCACCGTCCACACACATGTTCGGGGCTTAGGTTGTTATTGTAAGCATTTGTATGATACGTGCCACATACAATATGATAGTATGTGCATGAGAATGGGATGAACGATGAACATTTCAGGTTTTTTTGGGCCCAATTTGCACCGTTTGTGGTCCAATATCAATATGGTTTATAGGTAGGGTTTTGATCACCTATCACCGTCCACACACATGTTTGGGGCTTCGGTTGGTATTGTATGCATTTGAATGATAATAACTACATAAAATATGATAGTATGTGCATAAGAATGGGATGAACAATGAACAGTTGAGGTGTTCTTGGCCCTATTTTGCACCGTTTGTGGTCGATTTCCATATGGTTCAGAGGTAGGCTTTTGCGTGCCTATCACCGTGCACACACATGTTTGGGGCTCCTGGGGACATGCAAAAAACAAAATCCGATCCCTGTCAATTCGAAAGAAATGAACACCATACGTATGCACAGAATCCAGAGAGCGTAACTGCACCACTGTATGATGGTATGTGCATAGGACTGGGATGAACAATCAACATTTGAGGCGTTTTTGTCCCTTTTTTGCACCATTTGTGGTCCATTTCCATATGGTTCATAGGTAGGTATTTGCGTGGCTATCACCGTCCACACACATGTTTGGGGCTCCTGGGGACATGCAGAAAAACAAAATCCGATCTCCGTCAATTCGAAAGAAATGAACACGATACGTATGCAAAGAACTGAGAGAGTGTGACTGCAGAACTAGTATTGCAAATTTCTTCTCATACCTGACGTTGTTCCACACCATGCCCTTGTTGCGTGCTTTGTGTGCCAGGAGGAGGTATTTCCTTTGTATTACGCCTTCCCGGGTAAGGTGAGCCAAGGGTGAAACGACGATGATCGAACATGAGGTTGCTCCACACCACATATTCTAATATACAACGATTGTCTTACTGCCTTCATGCCCTTGTTGCGTGTTTTTTGTGCCAAGGGCTAAGCAATGCTTCACTCCAAGAAGAGAAAGGTGGTGATTCCAAAGCGTGACATTGCAGCCTTGGTGCCTGCGGATTGTCATATAGGCAAGGGGACGTGGAAGAAGGGGCGGAACAAGGAGAAGGCGGAGCATGGGAAAATTGCGAAAGTTTGGACCCAGAGCTAGAAAGCAGGGCATTGTGTTACGGAAGACCAAAGTATTGAAGTCGGGACTCTCAATTACATCAGATGTGGCATGTCCATCAATGTGCAAACCGGTGAAAAGCGGGTCTTGTTTTGGTACGGAATGCTGATTACACCGAAAAAAATACCGGAACCAAACAAGAACGACCTATGCATAAGGTTCCCAAATAATTACTTCTATTGGATCAAACGCGCTGACGTCCTCCCCCCCTTCCTCCTTGATTGCCCGCCTTCTTCAACGATGGGTGTGACGTCCCGAGTGATGAAATATCCGACTACGGCGAGGCACCTTCTGATGGGAGCTCGGAAAATGAAAGTAGTGATGATGAGGGCGATGGTGACGATGGTGACAACTCGGAGGATGGCGCAAGTAGCACACCCAAAGCCAAAAAGGAGAAGAAGATGAAAAGTAAACCAAAGACCCCAAAGTTGAGGAAGTATACCAAAAAGAGTAGGTCAGCCGATGTGTCTGAGGAAGCGTTGGCATCAAGAATAGCCGAAGCAACTGAGCATATGACGCGTATGGAGCTGTTTGAGCAGGCAAGTGCTTACTCAAAACACCATTTGATCAAACCCTGCGAGAACCTGTGTGTTAGCGGTATGAGTTCCAAAACGATACCAGAGATTCTTCGAGCGCTTTAGGACAGAAGTGAAGAAGGCTTCACAATCCAAAAGCTGTTTCCACTGCACAAACCGCAAGTGAGCTTCAAACCCGTAAGCAGCATTCGACAGGCATCTATTGCTGTACTATGCCTGCTGCTCTTGTTGCTTGCGGTGCGCACATTTGTCGTTCCACGGTTACCACATTTGGACATGCAGTGATTGGACACACTTCATGGGCCAACAGTTCGGTGCTTTGTGTAACTTCGTGTCACTCAGGTTGAGAAGCCCAGAAAGGCAGAGAACCCGACCACAAAGCAAGACTAAGGCCAGAGCAATGGGGAGTGTAGTGGTAAGGGACGGGGGCAAATGCAGGCAGATGAGGAAGGACGGCGAAAGGTACCCTTCAAATGTTGTCAAATGTTGTTCATTTCGTGCATACCTATCAAATCTCAGGTTTGACGTTTTCGCATGTCTCTGGGAGCACACAGAAAGGGAGGAAGTGGAGAAGGGAGCCAGAGCAGAAGAGGACAGAAACAAGGCGGAGGCGGCAAACGGCCAAAAACAAGCAGATGAGGAGCAACAGTAAAAGGTAACCTTCCAAATTTGTGCAGTTCCGCTCTCTCAACTCTGTCCATACATATAGCGTTTATTTCTCTCCGATCGACCGAGATGGGATTTTTATTTTTGCATGTTCCCAGGAGAGCACCGAACGAGAGAAGGCGGCGAGGCGAGCTCCAAATACAATGGAAGAATGGAACTTGGGTCTAGGTACGCACCGACC
The DNA here is from genome assembly GCA_964036045.1 of Eutreptiella sp. 'Long Island Sound 2002'. Lineage (NCBI taxonomy): Eukaryota > Euglenozoa > Euglenophyceae > Eutreptiales > Eutreptiaceae > Eutreptiella > Eutreptiella sp. 'Long Island Sound 2002'. The sequence continues at coordinate 59,185,153 of OZ038379.1, forward strand.
GAAGCAAGCGGATGAGGAGCCACAGCAAAAGGTAACGTTCCAAAGTCATGCACTTAGGGTCTGTCATTTCTGTGAATACATATCGCGTTAATTTCTCTCCGACTGACGGAGATGGGATTTTTCTTTTTACATGTCCCCAGGAGTGCACCGAACGAGAGGAGGCGCAGAGGGGAGACAGAGCAGAAGAGGACAGAAAAAAGGCGGAGGCAGCGCTCCGACCAAAGCGAGCGGATGAGGAGCAACAGCAAAAGGTGACGTTCCGAAGTCGTGGAGTTAGGGTCTTTCAATTCTGTGCATGCATAACGCGTTCATTTCTCTCCGACCGACCGAGATGCGATTTTGAATTTTGCATGTCCCAAGGAGCGCACTGAACCAGAGGAAGCGCAGACCCGAGACAAAGCAGAGGAGGACATGAAATAGGCGCAGGCAGCAAAGCGTCAAAAGCCAGCGGATGGAGAGCAAGAGCAAAAGGTAACCTTCCAGGAGCGCACACAGAGTTCTGCAGTTACACTCTCTCAATTCTGTGCATGCGTATCGTGTTCATTTCTTTCCAATTGACAGAGATCGGATTTTGTTTTTTGCATGTCTCCAGGAGCGCACCGAACGAGAGGAGGCGGAAAGAAAGAAGGCGGAGGCAGCAAAGCGTCAAAAGCAAGTGGATGAGGAGCAACAGCAAAAGGTGACCATCAAAAGTTCTGCAGTAACGCTCTCTCGATTCTGTGCATACGTATCGTGTTCATTTCTTTCCAATTGACGGAGATCGGATTTTGTTTTTTGCATGTCCCCTGGAGCGCACCGAGCGAGAGGAGGCAGACAGAAAGAAGGCGGAGGCAGCAGAGCTTCAAAAGCAAGTGGATGAGGAGCAACAGCAAAAGGTAACCATCAAAGGTTCTGCAGTAACGCTCTCTCGATTCTGTGCATATGTATCGTGTATATTTCTTTCCAATTGACGGAGATCGGATTTTGTTTTTTGCATGTCCCCAGTAGCGCACCGAACGAGAGGAGGTGGACAGAAAGAAGGCGGAGGCGGCAAAGCGTCAAAAGCAAGTGGATGAGGAGCAACAGCAAAAGGTAACCATGCCAACTCCTGTAGTACCGCTCTCTCGATTCTGTGCATATGTATCGTGTTCATTTTTTTCCGATTGACGCAGATCGGATTTTGTTTTTTGCATGTTCCCAGGAGCGCACCGAACGGGAGGAAGCGGAGAAGCGACACGAGAACCGGCAAGCGCAAAACGTCAACACGGCATCAGAGCGCAAGACCGAAAGCGAGGGTCCCGACGTCATCGCTCTTCCACCACCTCCACCATTCAGCCGAAAGCAAACAGAGCCTCTCAAGAGTTTTGCCTTCCTGTCAGTGTACCCCTCAGCAAAATGTAGGATGATCTGCCTGTCCAACGGCCACCACATCAGCAACTCTTCCAACCCTTGGCAACAGAGAACAGGATCCATGCGAGGTTTCATTGGCGTCAAAGAAGACGCGGAGCTGCGGGGTTCTGACAGTGTCATGCAGGCAGCCATGTGCTCTAGTGAGCTCCAAACACAGTGGCAGGGCGGTACTTGGGTGCAGGCACCAATCAGCGATGTGGCAACCATTTCACGTACCACGCCACGTTGATGTAGCCTGTTTTTTGATTTAATTTTTCCTAAGTTGGAAGAACCTTCCAGACCGGCAGCCATGTGCTCGTGCGAGCTCCAAATACAATGGTAGGCCAGTAAATGGGTGCAGGCACCAATCAGCGCTGTAGCAACTATTTCGCATACCACTCCAGGTCGCTGTAGGCTGTTTTTTAAATTTCCTTTTCCTAATATGCTAGAACCTTCCAGACCGGGACGGCCCAAACTGCCTGAATGGCAGCTTTCACAGAAATCTCTGGCCAACAGGGGCAGCCTTGTGAGGTCGTATGCGAAGCAGTTGCATTGCGGGCATCTGATTGCGGAGCATGCAGTCAAGGGATCACTCCATCGAGACAGACTGAGGGCAAGACCGGCCACATTTGTGCAATCGAGGGATACCCTCATTGCAAAGTTTACGACCCATGATAGATGTGAAGATTTCATTCGCGCGCGCGGAAATAATGATGGCAATGGTCAGGGGGTGTATAGGACAGGCGTGAGCAAACTCATGCAGCTTTTGACAGCTGACATGGGGATTGCTACAACACCAGTAAGTGCGTACCTAGACCAAAGTACCGCCCTGCCACTGTATTTGGAGTTCGCAAGAGCTCATGGCTGCCTGCATGACGCTGTCAGAACCCCGCAGCTCTGCGTCTATTTTGACGCCAATGAAATGTACGGGCGCCGCAAATGCCAGGTGCTGAGCGTGCATCTACCGCAAGCACGTCAGCCACACCAACTCCTTCTGCAAGTTCCCCTCGCGAGATACCTGGACCAGGCTGATCACATCACAACCTCGTCACAGTTTGAGAGCATGGACCTGCTTACTGCCCTTGAAAAGGCGCTGAAGAGCGGCTGGGGTGGTAAAAGCATGGAGCTGGTTTTTTCTCCTGATTATGCAGCCTACTACCAAACCACAAGGACGCCTCCACCAACAGCAGACTGCTGTTCTGCGGAGTGCCATGGTTCAAAAAGGCTCTGGAAGCACCCTGATTGGATACAGCAGCCTTTGCGGGATTTTCACAACTACCCTCCACGCCGCGCTCCCTTCTCTCGCCTCATAAAATGTCGCCCCAACAGCGTGTATGATGTACACCACTGCAACAATCACGTGTTGGCAAACGGGGTGATCCATCCTCTGTGGTTCTGGACCAGAGCAAACCTGCCTGAGGAATACACTGTCTAAATGAAGAGAATTTTGGAGAAACATTTTACGCGCTTTCGGTACTACCCACCTTTCAAAGAAGCTATACGCAAAAGGGACTGGTCACCCCCAAACATTGTCACGAAGGATATCCTGAAGAAGGATACTTTTTGGAAAGCCCTCGCTGATCTGTTCCCGGGAACGGCAAATGGTGTCACAGTCAAACGGAACGGTGAGGTTCTGCAGGACTCAATACACCGACATTTGAAACTGATGCGGATTCTGATGGTCCAGCTGAACAGCTGGAGTCCGGAGGGTGTTGACCAGCGTGATGACATGTGCCGTGAGGCACACCAGCTCTTTTGGAACCTCGGCTTTCCTCTGCGCCGGTTTCGAGTCCCAAATCATTATTTTTTTGAGCACCACACCACCCGGCTGCGCAAACATGGCAACCTCGTGGGTATGTCACCGGAGGGAGGCGAGCATGTCCACCAGCCGCACTCCAAGATTGTGCAGAAACGCCCCTCTCGCCGAGCGGGGAATTGCCCAGTGGGTCTGGTGGAGATCATGAAGCACGTCAGGCTCTTGTTGGGGCTGTGGAGGCAAGGCTGGCTGTCTCCACTTCTCTGGTACACGCATGAACTGAAATTGCCAGCTCACAATTAGCGGTATACCACCTTCTTGCCACCACATCCCTTGGCTTGTGATAGATATACTACTTTTGCCCTTTTTTTGCTAATGTTGCTAATGTCTCATTGTTTATGGATTGGGGTAGATTTTGGAACGTATTCATGTTGATATTTTCAGTACCCCTCTTTATGTCTCTCCACTTCTGTCGTCCACGGGATCCATTGAAGAGAGCCAATGGGGTGCCGCTGGCGTTGATGAAGCCCCTGATTGACACAATTCAGAAATTTGGCAGAAGTCTGTGGTACGACGTGACTGGGGGCTCAAGGGCCTGTGGAATCCCCACTGCAGACATCATCAAGCATCTTGAGCGGATCTGCCTTGTGCTCGGAATGGCTTGCCCCGGTGCTGCCCAAGTGATAACGCTCACAGATCGTCCGGTCCCCTGTCGGCTGGTTAACATGGAGAGTTTTCTAATTATTTGTCTTGTGTGCCTGGGCCGAGAGGCCAGTCATTTTTGCGTAATGCATACTCTTGACAGATTTAAGTACCGCGCAACCCCTCTGTCACTGCCTCCTGGTGACACTGTGTTCTTGCCAGTTGAGAACCACTGGATGCTGCCAAAGCTGTGTCCAGGCATTAATTTTTTTGCTGCCATACCATCCTCGAATTCGCAATATGGGCCATTCGTGCCCGACGATAGCTGTCGGATCAGCAAACATTTACGGCCCGTCCAGTGTGACCTGGAGTGACCTGCAGCACGGTGACACAGACTGTGCAGATGTATGACGGCCTGAGCGATGCTTCGGTTCTGCTGCACACCCAATTGGTGTGGAGGCCCACTGTGCGTTGTCGCGGTCTGTCGCAAAGCGGGCAGCCCCTGTTCCCAGGCAGGTAGACAGTCCAGCTTGAACGGGGGGTCACTGTTTAAGTATTAGCCGTGATTCCAACCAATCTGGCTTCCTGGGATGTCGTCGGCGTCTCTGCATCCTGCTGTACGGCAGGGCAGGCAGACTTTAGATCTCTTCTGCGGTTTTCAGAATCCAGCCTCAGAGAAATTGCCCCCGCTGACAAGCAGGGCTGCGAAGCATGGAAGACCTGGATGGAAGGTTTGTATTCCAGGCAGTGCATCTATTTCCAGTAAGAAAAGGTCACTGCCATGTCTTTCTTGGGGGGCCTGATCCAGGCCAAGCCCCCCTTAAAACCTCTTTGTTGATGCTAAGACTACCTTAAGTATATTTATCACTCTTTTGAAGCTTTTGGTACACTTTCTCAATGTTACTAGGGTTGTAACCCTAGCCCCCTATGTAGTTCACTCCTACCCCTCAACTGAGCGGAGGTACCTTCCTTCATGGAGGATATACCGAAATAAAATAGGCATTTCATGCTTTAGGCCTTGGAGGTTAAGCCTAGTGGTCTCCCACCCCAAGACCCCTATACTCAATTGTCTCTACCACTTATTGTGGTTCTACCTTTTCACTGCTTCTGAATTCAGTTGCTTGGCCGAGTCATTTTCTGTGTTGGCCTGACATCTATGCCCCACATTCCTAACCAGCACCATTTCACCCAAAAGAGTGCACATGAAGTGCCTGATGCTATCTTGGAGGCCAGAGTCAGACCAATTTTCATATAAAATCTTTTGTATTATCCATTTGTGATTGAATCTTTGTGTTTATACCTGCATTGTCTACCTGCAGCCCTTCTGTGTTACACTGGATTGCAAAACCAATCATTGATTCACTCCACATCCTGTTCTTGCTCTGCTAGCTGCTTTGGTTTGGGTTTTCAACTTCAAAACCTGCAGGATTTCATCAGAATATCTAGGGAATCAATCAAGGACATCTTTCTGGTAGCAGAGACAGTCGCTTGTGACCTTTTGAACCGACCCTGAGAAGAAGTGCAGCACACAAAGCTCAACAACAAGTTCATCATGTCCACGCCAAGCGTCAGGACCTGGCCCATAAGAACTGTCCAAGTACAAATGGGCAGCATCGCCCACCCTATGAGTGAACCACCTTACCGAGCTCCACATCATCTCAGTGGCACATCTGGGTCCCAAGAAGATCCAGATCGCAGAGGGGCGGAAGAAGATACAACCCTTACCAACGAGGCCTTAGCTGCCCACGGTGGAGACAGCCTGCATCATCTCCACAGGCGCGTAGCAGCCTCAGTCTCCCGATCCGCCTGTCCGGCTTCATCCTCAACAGCGATTGGAGGCCCTGAGGAATACGAGGAACTAAGGAAGAAAATGGATGAATACTTCCTCTATGAGGAGTACTACAAATCCTTTGGTGGAGAAGATGGGGAGGAGCCATTGGCAGTACACGAATCCAGACCACGTACAGACCTAGGGTCCTACACGCACTCTGGCCCGCCGTCCGACAGAGCCGAGACAGCATCCCTGCGGAGACGACCGAGACCCGAGTATCCAAGAGCATGTTGTCCAACCCCAAGGGCTGCCGAAGTGGGCCCGACTCGAGTTGAGGAACAACATCATCCAAGGTCAACCTACGGTGCCCTGGATCATACGGCTGAACTGCTGGCCAAACTTCTGTCTGGATCAGAAGATCCAGATGTGACGGCCCTATCGGAGGCCATTGAGGCGAAACTGGGTATTGCAGAAGCCTTACCCAAGCCAGAGTTGTCCTCCCCCTCTCCCGGACTGAATACCCTGGCCGAAGATCTTAAGAGATCAAGGGTCTCAAGGCTGTTGCCTAAGGTCACCTGCCCCAGCCCCTTTCACCCCCGTGCCAGGACAGTGCCCATGGCTGAACTACAGGACGTGCCTGTGACAGAGACTGAGAAAAGAGGGCTGTCAGCCCTGGCACCTCTGGCCGGCGTATCACCTTCTGGCGTAACTCCGGGGGATGGGAAGACGGGCAGACCTATTGCCCAGGCGAACATCCAGCTGGAACTGCCGGAGTTGGACCCTAAAAATCTGCCCGAATGGGCAGAATAATTTGCTTAGTTTCTTTTGCTGACTAGCCAATCCCATGTGGATGTGGCCACCAAATGCTCACTGTTGAAACGGTCATGCAAAACGATATTTTTGCAAAAACAGGTGAAACAGATTGTGAAAACCTGTTGCACCTTGGCAGAGGTACTCCAGAGGTTGGAGAAAGCGTTCCAAGTCTATGAGACTGACCTCAGTGTGCGCACACAGATAGAGGAGCTATCTATGCTCCCTGAGTTTCCTTCCGCTGCGCGAATCTCTGAATACGTGTGCGACTTGGAGTATCTGTTTTCGCGGATGAACGTGGGCTCCTACGGTGCCACTGAGCCCGGCCTGTGCCTCATGAGTAAGATCCCCCAATGTACGTGGGATGATTGCCGCTCTACCTCTGAGAGGAAGAGTCGGACCCACTCGTACGACGAACTGGTGGACCTCCTGATTGAGCTGGCTCTTGAGAGAGAGAATGACTCCCACATGGGGAAATTCCTCAAGAAGCACTTGGGTCGAGGAGGTACCCCTACCCCTGAACGTGGCGAAGGGAAAGGGCCTAAAAATCCCACTAACACTAACCAGGGAGGTGGTAAAGGGAGGGGTAACCTACGTGCCATGAATGAGGTTAAACCTGATGCAGATACACCCCCTCTTTTCTACTACAAACCTGTCAATGACAAGGGGGGGGCTTGTCATGCCTCTGACTGCGATCACCGCAGTAGCTGTATGCTGCAGATGAAACGACAGCAGCATACCAAGAATGGGAAACCTGTGACCCATCAGGATCATTTTAGGTGTACCATCACCTGTGGCTATTGTGGCAAACGTCGTCACTACAAAGACGAATGTCACATAAAGAAACGCGAGAGTGATAAACTCAAGCGTCAGGAGGCTGAACGCCAGAAGACCCAAACACCCACCAAAAACCCCCAGAATGGGGATAAAGGTGGTAAAGGAGGTGGCAAAGAGGGTGGCAAAAATGGACCCCCCAACCCCGAGAGGCGCTCATCAGCGCCCGTTGCTACACCCTCTCCTGCTGCTACACCCTCTCCTGCCGCTGGTGATCCCAAGAAGCGCCCCCAGGGGGATAACGCTACCCCCGAGGGGAATAACTCCAAGAAGAGGCACTTGGCCTGGATGGCCAGGTCCCTCATAGCTGCAGGGGGTGGATGTCAAGTTCCCCGATGAGGAGTAGGGGGGCAGCTCTGAAGAGGAGGACTTGGTTTTCTGGATCCTCGTGAAAATTGGGGATCAAGTTTTTCGAGCGGTGCTTGACACCGGTGCAACACCTTCCATAGTGGCCCGGCGCCTGCTAAAGACTTTCGAGAAAGCTAAGACCGTGGCCATAGGAGTAGGGGATGGGCGTACCATCCATTCCTTGGGGGGGTCGATGTGACTATATGTCTGGGCGACGAAACCGTGACCCAACACTGCAGGGTGCTGCACACCGACGCCTTTGAAATAGTCATTGGTACCGACTTCCTACGAAGAAACTTCCAGGTAAAAATGCTGTCTCTCCAGCGCCCCTATTCTTTGCACTGCAACTTTGGCAGTGGGCTATTCTCCGTACCTTTGGAGCTGTCAGGACGAAAAGAGTCTGGACTGCGCTACGCATCCAAGACTAACTATCGTACTGAAAACTACCAATTGGCCCGTCACGTTTTTGAAAATGGACTGGCGGCCCTTCAGGTAAACCTGGATGAGATCCAGGTGGAATTGTTTGCGAGCCAACAACACCACATCATGCAGTTGTACTGCTCGAAACAATTTAACAATGCTTTCCGTTTCTTCTGGAAAGCAATGGGCTTAGCGTATGCTAACCCTCCCTTCTCCCTGCTCGCGAAGGTTCTAACCAAAATCGCTTATGAGGGAGGAAGGGTTGTCATGTGCACCCCTGACTGGGGCTGCTCTGGTGAACATGCTTACTGGCGCCTTATGCTAGATCGAATGACCGTGGGAAGAGTGCAACTCTCCGACGGCCCCATCTATGTGCCTGGGGACTCAGACACAGCTATGCAGGCCCCTGAGTGGGCCAGTTTCCTGTCCATCGTCGATGGATCTCTCAATCCTGTACCCCTGTGTGACCTAGACCAGGTGCTACTGAAAGAGGTCATGGCCGAAAATCGTGGCCTGGCCCTTTCTGATCTCAAAAATCGATCTCCTGAGCACCTATCTGCCACACTTACAGGGTGTGAGTCTCCCGATGATTATCTGGAACCTGCAGCTGTAAAGGAGGTTGCTGACGACCAGATGTGTGAGATCGCCAGCACTATCCCTCCTGTTGATCCCAGCCGTGTTGATCTAAAACACAGTGCCTTCCTCGCCCAGCTGTTGCTAGTGGAGGTAGATCTAGAGTCAACCCCTGAACCTGCTTCCCCTGTTGGGAAGCCAATGCTACACATGCAGCCTATGCACACAGGTGAACCGGTGGCCCGGAGTGCTGATGCTCTGGCGTGGCCTGCTGCTAATAACATGCCATTGTCTGAGCATGACACTCAGGAACTCCGGCGGCTGTTGTACCTGAAGGCCAAACGTATTGAGCACCAAGAGCGGCTGCAATACCTCAGACAGACCTGGAAATCCTCCATCTGGTCTGAGGAGGACGACGATTCCTATACGCTGCCTGATCCTGAGATAACGCTAGTGTATTCTCTGCACTATGGGCAGCAATGTCCCCCTGAGTGGGACGATGGTTCTGTGCCTGCCGAAACTGCTGATCGGCAGAAAAACAAAGAACATGAAAAGAGCAACCTCCATGCTGAGGAGGATTTCCTTCAGAAACTCGAGAGTCTTAACCTTGACCCCCGCCTGAAGGAACTGCTGATAACCTATGAGGAGATGTTCGGCGCCTTGCCGCCTCCCCTCTCCTGTAAAAAACTGGTCAAGCTGGACCTGAAACTGAAACCCGACCTCGAAAAGATGCGAGTGAGGAGTTGTCCCCATCCTGCTCCACAGGAACAGGTTGAGGAAATCGAGCGCCAGATCCAGGAATGTATTGATGCTGGCCTCGTTGAAGAATATAAGCAGGGGGACTACCCCGATCACTGCAGTCCCTGTTTCCTTGTTTCCAAACCAGGGTCGACTGCCCTACGACTGGTTGTAGACTATGGTGAGGTCAACAAGGAAACCCAGAACCACTCAGGGAGTATTCCTAACATGGAAAATACCCCGGAGCGTATTGCCAAATGCAGGTACAAGACCAAAATGGACAAACGCTCTGGTTTCCGGCAGGTGGACCTAACCGCCGCAGCTCAGGAGCTGCTGGCTTTTATAACCCCTAAGCGCCGTGTCTTTAAGTGGAAGGTTATGCCTTTCGGGGTGGCTAATGCCCCAGCGCTCTTCCAAAAGCACATGAACAAAATTTTGTACATACTGAGGCGCAGGCCTCCAGTACAGGAGTTGATTTCTCGGAGTGCAGAAATGGAGGCTCACATCGACGACTTGAGTTTGGGTACTAATACCAAAGAGGACCATGTCCTTCTCCTCCGTGAATTTTTCATTGTCTGTCAAGAAAACCATCTCCGAATCAAACTCGAAAAATGTGAGTTCATGAAAGAGGAGATGGAATATTTGGGTTTCGACGTGGGGTATGGTTGGTGGAAACCAGCCGCGTCTAAGATGCAGCCCCTACAGGACATGCAGATTCGCGATGACTCTAAGAAGGGTCTACACGACTTCAGGAGTTTTGTGGGCGCCTGTAAATTCTATCGGCGTCACATCCACAATTTTACTTACTCCTCTGCCCCCCTCACTGACCTAATCAAGAAAACTACTCCCTGGAGGTGGACCGCCAGAGAGGAAGAGTGTTTCCAGGAGTTGAAGAAGAAGATTGACTCCTCCAACTGCCTGGGAGTACCCCGCCCTGAGGGCGAGATAGTCCTGATCACTGATGCGAGTGATGTAGGGGGGGGTGGTACGATCTACCAATGGCAGGAGCTTAACCTCGCTGAACTCACCCACAGCCATTATCGTACTAGTGGACTGAACCGTGATGGTTCGTTGAAACATGACTATCCTACCAGTGAGTGGCGACTGCTGCCACTGGGACACTGGAATTGGAAATGCAACCAAGCACGTTCCAATTACAGCACCTATGACCAGGAACTCCTGGCCGGTATGTTGGTGCTTTCATCACAATCGCAACTCCTGGGATCTAACCCCATTGTCCGGCTGTGTGACCGGAAACCGGTGAAGTCTTTTCAGAAGGGCCCACCACCAGGAAAGCAAAGCTAAAACGGTGGTGGACTTACCTGAGCCAGTTCAGGCTGACAGTGCATCATATCCCCGGGATAAAGAATGAACTGTCTGACTATATATCACGCAACAACTTCGATGCGCTTATAGGTGAGAGCTCAGATTCGCTCGCCAGAGAGGCTTTCCAGCGTATGGATGTCCAGCTTGACCTGTCCATGCGCACTGCTGGAATCCTGGAGGGTTGGAGTCTAACCGACTATCAGTCAGAGTATAAAGAAATTCTCCAAAACCTCAGCACTGGTCTCGAACCTTGTGTCATTGACGGGCACCAGTGGTATAAAAACAATCAGTACCTCTTCTACGAGGACCGAATTGTGGTGCCTGAGGCACGACTGGATGGGTGCCTACAGTGGTCCCATCTCAGTTCTGGTCACACTGGTGCTAATCGCTCAGTGGACTTCTTCTGTGAGTGTTTCTACTCTAGTCTAACCCTGACTGATCTGAGGTCGCGTATGCAGACCATTGTGGATGCTTGTGGCTGTCACGCCAGCAAGCAGAGCGACAGTAGGGATAGGGGCCTGATCTCCAGCTTACCCATACCCTATTGTACTAACTCTCTTCTCTACGTGGATTTCATCCACGGCATACCACGCTTGGGCGGCTATGATAGTTGCCTAGTGGTCACCTGTGGCCTATCTCGCTTCACCCGTGTGTTCCCGTGCAATAAGAAAATCACAGGTGAGCAGACTGTGAAAATGTTGGTCGAACAATGGTTCGAACCCTATGGAGCACCTAAGCAGGTGCACTCCGATGAGGATGTACGCATCCGCAGTGACACTGGGTGGTACAAACGAGTGCTGAATGCCCTCAACGTGGAGGTAACCACACGTGTGCCCTATACCCACACGTCTAACCCTCTCTGTGAGAGACAGAACTGTGTGGTGGAGCAAAACTTAAGAATCCTGATGAAACAGGAGCGTACCAAGGACTGGGTACGCCTGGTGCCCTGGGCAGTGCTGACCATGAACTCACAGCGGAGCTCCTCTACGGGTTTCACCCCCACGAACTGTTCCATGGAGGACGACCTGCTTGGTTCTTCAAAACCCCCTTTCCTGAGGACTTCAAGAGCGCTGTGCGAGATTGGCTGGAACACAAGCAGTCTCTGGCTAAGCTGGCTGGGACTAACCTGAGACACATTCGTGATCGTGAACTGAGCCAACAGAACCGCCTACAGCGACCTGCCAGCTTCAAGGCTGGTGACCTTGTTTTGGTACACCATTCACGCCTACCCTCCTGGCCACGTAACTGCCTACAGGACCCTTATTTTGGACCCTATCGTATCATCAGGATAGATGGATCCAGGATCCATGTCAGGTGCAGTCAACGTCTAGGTGGTGAACTGCTGTGTGCACCTAAACAGTTGAGGCACTATCACTCCCCTGACGATTTGTCTCGGGATGAGTGGCGCCTCAGCGACAGTGAGGTCGAGCGTATAGACCTAGAGAACGCTGCCAATCCAGAGTAGGCAGACGAACTCAAAAAGATGACTGCCGATGGGATGGCAGTCGATGGTTACTACGTGGTTGCAGGTATTGCTCGCCACAAGTATAAACAGGGCTGGAAATTCCTAACCCTGTGGGATGGCTCTGGGTTATCTCAGGCGACCTGGGAACCTATGTTAGCCTTCATACAACCAGACGGGAGTATCAACCCTATCTTACGCACCTACCTTGTTGAGAACAACGAGGGGCAGCTCCTAACCTGTGCTGAGACTATGTCCCAGCGTAAAAAGCGAAAAAAATTTCCCTGTGTCAGTCTACTGACAGGTGCAATGAGCACTGCACTGACCCCGTCTGTGCCCTGCAGACCCATGCCTATGGTTTCCAGCGTGGGCCAGGTGGCCGCTTATCAGGATTGCAGCCACCCAGCGAGTGTATGCCTTGTTGACCATGTGTTGCATGGGGACTGCCCTGATGTAATGACCTTGGGGAGCCAACGAAGAACGGTGGCTTACTACACCAGGGGGGAATGACAAGCAAGGTGTTATGAGGCAAGGTGTGTCTTCCCTCCTTGGGGACAAGCAAGCCCACAGTTAGGACCCCTGACTGGTCCAGACCCATGGGGTTCTACCCTTCCTTACAGGGTTTACCATACCCCTATGTGTGCTACGTATGTCTGTGTGTGTCTCACTTCTCTCCCCGGCGTGGCTCCCGGAGACCGGGCTTCGCTGACGTCGGACCGAAGGTCCTAATCAGGTACTATTACCACTCTTATGGCGCCCAATTTCTCTGCTGGGGCCTATCCTCCGGGGAAGACGGCAAAAGCCCTACCTACTAGAGGGGAGGGGTGGCCAAGTGTGCTAAGGGCATACAAAACGCCCATTTTTGCTAAGGGCCCAAAAGCTAACGCACTCCCCTGCCCACGAGGAAAAGCACGCGGGACAGGAGACACCACTACACCACACTCACTAACGCCAGCACCGGCCTTCGAAGGCAGGGGGAGCACTCATCACCTGCACTCAACTCCTGCCAGGCCTGCTGACCCTAACCCCTACACACGCTACTTGGTGTTGCTGTCAATGAGGTCTCGGGTCCTAATGACCCTCCTGTGGAGGAGACAAGAGAACACAGCGTTGCTGAGCAACTGTGGCCTAACAGGGACGTCACAACACGTTTCCCTGCTAGGGCTTGGAGGGAAGGGGTGCTCTTGTTATGTGCACAGCGCCGATGTCGATGGAGTCGAAGTGCCATCGCTACTCCTGCCTCAGTCGCAGTCAGTTGATTGTGTGATCAGTGCCCCTGTTTAGCTGGGGCAGAAAAATGGGATAGCCGCCGAAGGCAGCTGCTGCGTGCACCAATCACCCTGAACCTCTCCTACCTGTACAACAGAGGCCAATGAAGGGGTGTTTGTGGCTGAGGAACGAAGCCACACTCCACGTATTATACGCTCCTCGGTGTGACCTAAAATACGCCGTCCTCAAACAACCCCTGTCAAGCAACCAAGCTTTAAGAGACTCTTCAGGTTCTCTTAAAGAACGTACCGAGGAGCCCCTGGGTAACCTAAACAAGGTTTACCGTGCGCGCTTCCCGTGGCCTACCCTTTAATACATCATGTGCACACATGCAGGGAAGGGAGGCAGAACCATGACCACAATGACACAACCAGGAGATGAGCTCTTCCTGGGCTTACTTACCATACTCACCATGCATCGTGTGAATGCCGAAGTGAAGCGAACCAAAAACAACCCTATTGCGAGTTATCAACAAGCCTAAGCGTTTTAAGCAACCCTACTTTAACGCTACGGCTACACACGAGCAAACACTTTCTTTTCTTACCTGTGAAGAGAGAACAAGGATTAACTGGGGTACAGGGAAAGGGTCACAGCGTGTGAATGCCTCAATTAGGCACATGCATCGCGAGCACAGCGCATATTCTAACCCTACGTGCGCGCTGCGCGCTCCATTCGCATCGCATACCTTTCTTTCCTGTTTTGACCTGTGCAGAGCAAAGGAGATGAGCGCCCGAACCCCAAACGAACACAGCGTTGACAACCCTAACTTTTTAACGAAGCAACCAACACGAACGCAATGCATGCGTGTGAGATGACACTGGCATACCTGAGAGGTGGGTTGTTCACCTGCTCTGTGGTGTGGGTTGAATTTGAATACTTTTCTCTGAAGTTTATAAAAATTTTGATGCAACTGAGCAAAAATTTCCTTCAGAACCTTAAAAACTACGGCTCATACCTTCTTCTTCAAAAGCCGTTTACGCTTGCGCAACCTTGTTTTTGAAGTCCGCTTCCTTTGCGCTTGTCTGCGACTTTGAGTTATGTGTAAAAATGACGATTTCTCGCGTGATTTCGTCAATTTTTAGCGATTTGACTTGTTAGATCGCTACCCCTTTCGCTACACCGCAGGAATCACTCCCTGTTGGTTACATTTTCTATTTTTTCCAGCTCCTGGAGATTTGTGTCCTCCATTGGGAGTATTGCTCCGCCCTGGCCCTTGGTCAGGACGTTTACTAAAACGCTGTTTATACAGCGATTGCCGTCCGCATCAGAGCGGTCGACTGTACGCTGGTGGGCAAGCACATGTGCTCTAGGTATGGAGTCCTGGGTTCAAACCCCACTACCCCCAAATTTTTACCGAAGGTCTTCGTCGCACGCCGGCGACTTTTGGGGATTGCCCCATCAAAGGGACATCATTCACGGTACATGACACTGTTTTTCGAGGGTACCTACAGTGTGATAGGCTTCCATGAACTGATGAGGATGTTTTTGGTAAATTAAATGCATTTTCTGAGGTACATTTGGGAATATTTGAGCCTTTTTGCTTGGTCCTACTAGCTTAGCCAACTAGTACTCCAGGGGGGAGTAAGAAAAAGTCACTGCCATGTCTTTCCTGGAGGGCTTAATCCAGGCCAAGCCCCCCTTAAAACCCTTTTGTTGATGCTAAGACTAACTTAAGTACTTTTATCACTCTTTCGAAGCTTTTGGTACACTTTCTCAAAGTTACTAGGGTTGTAACCCTAGCCCCCCCATGAAGTTCACCCCTACCAGTCAACTGAGCGGAGGTACCTTCCTTCATGGAGGATATACCGAAAGAAAATAGGCATTTCATGCTTTAGGCCTTGGAGGTTAAGCCTACTGGTCTCCCAACCGAAGACCCCTATACTCAATTGTCTCTACCACTTATTGTGGTTCTACGTTTGAACTGTTTCTGAATTCAGTTGCTTGGCCAAGTCATTTTCTGTGTTGGCCTGACATCTATGCCCCACGTTCCTAACCAGCACCATTTCACCCAAAAGAGTGCACATGAAGTGCCTGATGCTATCTTGGCAGCCAGAGTCAGACCAATTGTCATATAAAATCTTTTGTATTACCCATTTGTGATTGAATCTTTGTGTCTATACCTGCATTGTCAATCTGCAGCCCTTCTGTGTTACACTGGATTCCAAAACCAATCATTGATTCAATCTACATCCTGTTCTTGCTCTACTAGCTGCTTTGGTTTGGGTTTTCAACTTCAAAACCTGCAGGATTTCATCAAAATATCTAGGGCATTAATCAAGGACATCTTTCTTTTCCAGGTTCCTCAGAGGTGTCAGTCCTGCGGTCCGCACCAGGCCAAGTGTGAACTGCCATATGAGGAAAGTCGGCGGAGCACACGTCTCCCTGAGATCACAAACCTCAGTACCACAGCGGTGAAGAAGGAATCTGTCACTACCAATGGGAAACCAAACCCGAACCCGAAACGGAATTCAACCACAAACCCAGCACCAAACCGGAAACCAAAACCGAAACCAAAACCAAAAACAAAACCAAAAGGCCATAAAAACGACAGCCCACCAGGCAAAAAGCCGTAGAAGGAAGAGACGGGCAGTGGGACGGTAAAAGAAGAGGCCGACCTTGCTCAGCGGCTCTTGGCTGCACTGCAACAAACGACCCAACAACAAAACAACCGAAAAAGCCCCCTGAAGCGCAAACGCAGGCAAGGTGGAAACAGTGAAAATACGACAAAAAAAGAAAGGGTTCAACAGGAGGCAGGAGAGCACCAGTCTCAGCAGGTGTCTCAGGTGTCTCAACAGGTGTTTCCGAACCCCCCTGGGCAGGAGTTTCAGCTGGAGCAGCAGCAGCAGCAGCAGCAGCGGCAGCAGCAGCAGCAGTTGCCGCTGCAGATGCAGATGCAGACCCAAGTGCAGCAGCAGCAGCAGCACCAGCAGATGCACCAACAGGCCCAGCAGCAGCAGCAGCAGCAGCAGCATATTGGTTCTTTTGCAAATGAACATGCCCGTTGCCATGCCCATGGTCATGCCAATGCCAGCCATGAACATGCACCAGCTCAAAATGCCCATGCAGCCCATGCAGCCCATGCAGCAGCTTTGTTGGACCATGAGCAGCATGCAGCCCTTTGGCTTTCGAATTTACGGGGCCTATTAGCAGCGCCTCCATATATGTCTTTTGTTTTTTTCCCTCTCCAAAAAAGAACTTTGTGCTCTTAGAGCTTGGAGATTTGAGTTTATTGCTGTGTTTGTGAATACGGCAGGATTATATCTCAGGAAGTGCAGATGCCTGAGCTCTGTGTTGATTATGCACTTTGTGCGATGTTGAACTGATTAAGAGAACCAGATGCTCAGATGCTCAGAGTGATGCGGCTTGTTGCAATTGTGCTTTGTTTTCATTACCATTGGTGGTTCCTTGGTTTCCAATGCACGAACGTTTTGTAGGATCATTGACGACCGCCGGGGTCGGGGACAGACCCACCGAAACATGTTTGCAGTTGTATTGGAGCAACACATCAGGGGTTGCAGGGCCGCCAGCACAAAAAGAAAAATCAGTTTTCGCCCAAAAATGGCCATGAATTGGCAATTTTTTGCCGAAGGAATGCACGAACGCTTTGTAGGATCATTCACGACTGCGGGGGTTGGGGACGGACCCACTGGAACGTGTTTGCAGTTGTATTGGAGCAACAGATCGGGGGTTGCAGGGCCGCCAGCACGAAAAAAAATCAGTTTTCGCCCAAAATGGCCAAAAATTGCTCATTTTTTGCCGAAAGATTGCACGAACGTTTTGTACGATGATCGACGACCGCCAGGGTCGGGGACGGACCCACTGAGACTTGTTTGCAGTTGTATTGGAGCAACATATCGGGGGTTGCAGGGCCGCCAGCACAGAAAACAAAATCCGTTTTTGCCCAAAAATGGCCATGAATTGCCAATTTTTTGCCGAAAGAATGCACCAACGTTTTGTAGGATCATTGACAACCGCCGGGGTCGGGGACTGACCCACTGAAACGTGTTTCCAGTTGTATTCGAGCAACATATCGGGGGCTGCAGGGCCGCCAGCACAAAGAAAACAGTTTTCGCCAGGAAATGGCCAAAAGTTGCCCATTTTTTGCCGGAAGAATGCACGAACGTTTTGTAGGGTAATTGACGACAGCCAGGGTCGGGGACGGACCCACTGAAACGTGTTTGCAGTTGTATTGGAGCAACCTATCGGGGGTTGCAGGGCCGCCAGCACAAAAAAAAATCAGTTTTGGCCAAAAAATGGCCAAAAATTGGCCATTCTTTGCCGAAAGATTGCACGAACGTTTTGTAGGATGATTGACGACCGCCGGGGTCAGGGACGGACCCACTGAAACGTGTTTGCAGTTGTATTGGAGCAACATATCGAGGGTTGCAGGGCCGCCAGCACGAAAAAAAATCAGTTTTCGCCAGAAAATGGCCATGAATTGCCCATTTTTTGCCCAAAGAATGCACGAACGTTTTGTAGGATAATTGACAACCGCCGGGGTCGGGGATGGACCCACTGAAACGTGTTTGCAGTTGTATTGGAGCAACATATCGGGGGTTGCAGGGCCGTCAGCACAAAGGAAAATCAGTTTTCGCCCAAAAACGGCCAAAAATTTGCCATTTTTTGCCGAAAGATTGCACGAACTTTTTGTAAGATGCTTGACGACCGCGAAGGTCGGGGACGGACCCACTGAAACATGTTTGCAGTTGTATTGGAGCAACATATCGGGGGTTGCAGGGCCGCCAGCACGAAAAAAAATCAGTTTTCGCCAGAAAATGGCCATGAATTGCCAATTTTTTGCCGAAAGAATGCACAAACGTTTTGTAGGATAATTGACAACCGCCGGGGTCGGGGACGGACCCACTGAAAAGTTTTTGCAGTTGTATTGGAGCAACATATCGGGGGTTGCAGGGCCGCCAGCACAAAAAAAAATCAGTTTTCGCCCAAAAACGGCCAAAAATTGCCCATTTTTTGCCGAAAGAATGCCCGAACGTTTTGTAGGATGATCGACGACCGCCGGGGTCGGGGACGGACCAACTGAAACGTGTTTGCAGTTGTAATGAAGCAACATATCGGGGGTTGCAGGGCCTCCAACGGAAAAAGAAAATCAGTTTTGTCCCAAAAATGGCCAAAAATTGCCCATTTTTTGCCGAACGATTACAGGAAAGTTTTGTAGGATGATTGACGACCGCCGGGGTCGGGGACAGACCCACTGAAACGTGTTCGCAGTTGTATTGGAGCAATCTATGGGGGGTTGCAGGGCCGCCAGCACAAAAAAAGACAGTTTCTGCCCCGAAAATGCCCAAAAATTGCCACATTTTTGCCGGAAATAGTGTTTTTTTGGCCGTGGTCGTGAGCTTTAGGGCCCCATACCTCTTCCTGAGGGTGCCCGACGCAGTGAAATGTGTTTGTAATTGTATTGGAGCAACCTATTGGGTGTTGCAGGGATGTCAGCACAAAAAAAATATTTTCGTACAATAATGGCCAAAAATTGCCAATTTGGTCATTTCGGGTACAAAACCTCTTTTCATGGTATTTTTGTGCCTATCCTATACTATACAGGTACGCTGGTGTGCAGGTAGGTAGCTAGGTAGGTCATCTCGGGACCGGGGTTGCCCCCGAGGGGCGTCTTACCAAGGGGCTTTTGCTCACCCACCCACGGCCCTACTGCACGTGCCCCCACAAAGCGGCTCCCGCACATGGGGGAAGGGCGCGGTCGCCGCGAGCAGTACCCCACAGCGGGTTCTGCCCAGGGAGGTAACCCATGTTCAACCGAAGTCTCACACTCCTCTTCTTCGGGCGGATGATACGTGGGGGAGGGTCCCATCGCACACCCTCATCAACCTCCGGATTCTGGGGCCCAGGGGCCGGGGGCCAGGCCAAAGGCTCTGTCCTGCAGGCACCCCCACCTGGGTTGGTTTTCAGTAGGCGTGAGGCGACTTGAAGAAGCACGTGCTACGGGACTCTCATGCCGTAGCGCACACTCACCCCTCCTGACTCGGTCGAGCTTGCGCTTCTTCGGGGGGCCGGGGGTTCAAAGTAGGTCGTTGTGGTTGGTGGGTCGGTCGTTTGATGGTTTGGTGTAGTTTGTTAATGTTGGTTGGTTGTTTGCGTGATGGTAGAGTCACGATGTTCTGTTTTGTTCGTGGGTATGGTCGTCGGCGGGGCTGGTGCACCATGGTGTGGCCAACTCGTTGGACGCCGTTCCCGTTTCGACCCGTGCACGCCTGGGTGGTTTGATGTTGGCCGGCTTGCGTGTGGTCTGTGTACGGTCAGGTCGCGGCTGCAGCTGCGGTGTGGTTGGTGCGTTGTTGTCTTGACCGTCTCATGGTCCGCTTGGTTTGTGTGGGTTCCGTCGCGCTGCTGCCGGTGGTCATATAGCCCAATGTTGTTTGTGTAGCCAGCACATCCGTTTCGGTTCTGGTTAGTTGCGTCTTGGTTCGTCCTAGTGTAGTGTAGTGTAGTTGGTTAATGTTGGTTGGTCTGGTTCGTAATGGCAGAGTTGAGGTGTTCTGTTGTGTTCGTGGAAATGGTGGTCGGTGGGCGTGGCACACCACGGTGCTGCCAACCCGTTGGACGCCGTTCCCGTTTCGACCCATGCTTTCCTGGCTAGTTTGGTGTTGGCCGGCCTGCGTGTGGTCTGTTTATGGTGATGTCCTGGCTGCTGCAGCGGTTTTGTTGGTGCACGGTTGTCTTAGCCACCTCATGGTCGGCTTGTTCGTCGTTGCATTTTTTCTGCTGCTGCCAGCGCTGTCGCGTCGTGGGCTCGCTGGTGTGCAGCACTGTTCTCCAGCACCACCCCAGAGCAGACAACAATACTCCAAAGTAGCCCGAAATCGGGGGTCTTTGATGGTTTGGCAGAAGGCTCGGGTGGGGGGAACCCCCCCATCTGTATTTTGGGGCAAGAGACTCCGAACAAAAGGGCAATTTCGGTCGAACATCCCCCATAGGCAGGTACACTGGTGTGCAGCACTGTTCTGCAGGACCAGCCCAGAGCAGGCAAAAATACCGCAAAATAGGCCAAATTTCAGGGTTGTTTTATATTTTTGGACAAGACCCGGGTAGAAGGGACCCCCCCCCTAGATTGGGGCCCTGAAAACCAAAGCAATAGGTCATTTCCCGCGAAATTTTCTTTTTTGGGGACTTTTTGAATTTTGAGAAAAAACTGCTGCTAAAATCATGGGTGTTGTTAACCTTGTTGAATCGTGGACCATGTTGTTGAGTATTCTTGTTGTCCTTGGATCCCGGGACGCGTTGTCAGGGCCCAGGATCCCGTAGGAGGGGCCCAGATGGCGCCCGTACCCCACCGTTAGGACCTCCAACTTGATTGGCGGGGTGGTCTAGGCGGCGCCAATGGGACAAGGGTAGAGGGAGCGAAGGCGCAATGATGTGTGCAGAACCCCAAATCCCGAACAGGGGTCTGGAAATGTAAACTCAGAAACCCACATTTCTAAATACCCTACCCTACAAGAGGTGTTCCTGCTTACATACCCTACGTATCCCTTCCTCCCCACATACCGTCAGGGTTGCGCTTCTTGCACCATTTCCGCTTTCTGGTGGTGGTTCTCTCCAAGCTATGGTTGCACGCCAAATACCACGACTTCGTTTCATCACCAGTGTAACAGTTGTGAATACATTGGACCACAAAGAACGGGCATGAACGGAAAAATGGCGACCGTGTATTGGTGTTCACACTCTCCTGCATTTCACCTGGAAAAGGCGTATAGCCTACTACTTCTCGCTTGTGAAATGAGAATACGCGGCCCATTTCCTACGCACGTCTCGGCCGAGGACAATCCCTCGACTCCCTCATCACGTTGCCTGCCATGCAGAAATCACATTCCAGGTGGGCAGCTTGGCGATATAGCCGGGGAGGAACATACACCACTGACCCATCATCAAGACTTACCCCCTGAATACCAGCATTAAGATCCAAATGAAATTCATCTGGCATGTTCACTGGGTAATCTCCACCAAGCCACCCGCGCATTAGCAAGTACCCACGAAAAGTAACCCTGCCGCGGGTGGACTTGTGGTCCAGGAGCCGCCAAACTGCGTGGAATAGGGTTGGGGTAAAGGACAGCATCCACCCTTTGGGTACCGGCAACTGCCAATACGGGGAATACTGTCCTAACTGCAATTCAGCATCCTCGCACAGCGAGTACAACATCAGCATCGGCTAGGCTCCGATTTGGTGAATTGCAGCCCGGACCCGTGGATCCGTGCATGCCAGCAACGCCATGGCATCCTGCTGGGAGCCAATTATTTGGAACTGGACATGCATTGCTACAAAGACCTAGTCACACAGCAACGGGGCGGTAGGGAATGACTGAGAGGCCCCAGGAGCCACAATCCCACAAAAGGGGTCTAGGCGAAGGAGCTGTGGATGGGACAAGACCACCCCCTTCTTGAGAGGGTCTGGTCGCAAAATGTCTTCGCTCCTCGAAGCCAAAGCTATTACCGCAAGGTTAGGTGCACAGCAGGACCTCAGAAAAAATACATTGAGGGTCTAAGAGTAGAACGTTTCACTTAACTATGCTTCTACACCCAATGGAGTCCTCCGAGGGTCTACAAGCACTAAGCAATGGCACGTCGCGTCAGGGCCACACACCGAATTTTCCACCAACCTAGCCACGTCCTATCCAAGTCAAGACCACACACAGACTTTCGTCTGAGAGTCTAGGCGCATTCTTTGTTGATTTATTTCGCGCATTGCACCCATGCGTTTTTGGGGATGCATGCTTTGCGTCAGTCCTATGATGGCTCGCTTATCTTAACTAGATTAGTCCAAAATCGGACTGTAGTGTGACTCCTGTGCCATTTTGTACAGGGTTCTCCCCTCCTTGTCCTCCTGGAGCCCAATTTGGTCCCTTCCAGACCTAGTAACACTCCCAACGACCTCAACTTCCAGCAAATCCTCTGTCGGACTTGACTTGGGTGTGTAGGTTATGCAGAAGTGTTGAATGCCCAAATCAATGCGATGTTTGGCATTGTATGCCAACCAGGTAGGTAGGTAGGTCAACTTGGGACTGGGGTTGCCTCGTTGGGGGATCTTACCAAGGGGCTTTTGCTCACCCACCCAGGGGCCTACTGCACCTGCCCCCAAAAAGCGGCTCCCCCACATGGGGGAAGGGCGCGGTCGCCGCGAGCAGTACCCTACAGCGGGTTCTGCGCAGAGAGGTGAGCATTGTTCGACCGAATTCTCAAACTCATCTCCTTCGGGCGGATGATACGTGCAGGAGGGTCCCATCGCACATCCTCATCAACCTCCGCATTCCAGGGCTCAGGGGGGGGGAGCCAGTCCATAGGCCCTGTCCTGCAGGCGGCCCCACCTGGGTTGGTTTTCAGTAGGCGTGAGGTGACTTGAAGAAGCACGTGCTACGGGACTCGCATGTTGTGGCGCACACTCACACCTCCTGACTCGGTCGAGCTTGCGCTCTCCCGGGGGGCCGGGGGTTCGAAGTAGGTCGTTGTGGTTGGTCAGTCGGTCGTTTAATGGTTCGGCGTAGTTTGTTAATGTCGGTCGGTTGCGTGATGGCAGAGTCACGATGATCTGTTTTGTTCGTCGGTATGGTCGTCGGCGGGCGTGGCGCACCACGGTGTCGTCAACCTGTTGGACGCCGTTCCTGTTGCGACCGGTGCACGCCTGGCCCGTTAGGTGTTGGCCGGCGTGCGTGTGGTCTGTTTACGGTCAAGTCGTGGCTGCAGCCGCGGTGTGGTTGGTGCGTGGTTGTCTCGGCTGCCTCACGGTCAGCTTGGTTTGTGTGGGTTCCGTTGCGCTGCTGCCCGTGGTTGTTTGTGTAGCCGGCACATCGGTGTCGGTGCTGGTTAGTTGTGTCTTGGTATGTCCAAGTGCTGTGTAGTGTAGTTTGTTAATGGTGGTTGGTCGGTCGCTTAACGGTTGGGCGTAGGTTGTTAATGTTGGTCGAATGGTTGCGTGATGGTAGAGTCACGATGTTCTGTTTTGTTCGTGGGTATGGTCGTTGGCAGGCGTGGCACACCACGGTTTCGCCAACCCGTTGGACGCCGTTCCTGTTGTGACCTGTGCACGCCTGGCTGGTTAGGTGTTGGCCGGCTTGCGTGTGGCCTGTCTACGGTCAGGTTGCGGTCGCAGCTGCGGTGTGGTTGGTGCGCGGTTGTCTTGGCCGCCTCATGGTCGGCTTGGTTTGCGTCGGTTCTGTCGCGCTGCTGCCGGTGGTTGCATCGCCGAACGTCCGTGTCGGTGCTGGTTAGTTGTGTCTTGGTTTGTCCAAGTGTGGTGTAGCGTAGTTTGTTAACGTTGGTTGGTCGGGTTCGTAATGGTAGAGGTGTGGTGTTCTGTTGCGTTCGTGGGTATGGTGGTCGGCGGGCGCGGCCCATCATGGTGTCACCAACCCCTTGGACGCCGTTCCCGTTTCAACCCATGCATGCCTGGCCAGTTTGGCGTTGCCCGGCTTGCGTGTGGTCTGTTCATGGTCACGTCGTGGACGCTGCAGTAGTTTTGTTGGTGCACTGTCGTGTTATCTGCCTCATGGTCAGCTTGTACGCCGTTGGTTCCTTGGCGCTGTAGCGGGCGCCTGCGCGGTCCGATGTTTTTCGCGTAGTTGCCATGCTTGTCTCGGTGTTGGTTGGGTCCAGTTGCGTGGGGCCGGCATGGTACGTTTTGACTGTGCGCTGTCCCCCCATCAGGGGGAAGAAAAGTAACAACAGGTGGTTTGACCGCTGCGAAAAATTTCCAAATTCGGTGCTACATTCCCTGTCCTGCCGTGGCAGCGTTACATGCACAACCCAGCATCCGGTATTTCGCAATGCCCTCCGGCCGTCCTTTCAGCTTTGCTTGTGCTATTCATATGTGCACCCCCGTCGGTGGCAAGGACCCGTATGTCCCCCTTGGTGCATCCCCGTGCTCCCCATGGGAGCCCCAGGGTGGTGCTCCGGCTCGGTGGTGCGGACCTCGTGTTTGTGTCTGCCTGCCTGTCGTCTGCCGTATCGTGCCCTGTCTCACCAGTTATGTTGCTCGCGTGTCGGTGTCGCAGTGCGGTGTTTGGCGGTTAGGGTCGCTCGGCTCGTGCTCTGGTGTCGGGATGCTCATCCGGTGTGGTGGGCTGGGTTCGGCGTAACACACCCGTGCTCGCTGGCAGGAGCTGGCAGGTTCGTGGGTCCTGTGTGGCGAGTAATTGGTCCCTTGCGTGCCCCTGGTGGGGGTCCAGAGAAAAAGCATTCTGGCCAGTGTTGAAGCCCCCCTCTCGCTTATTGACGCTGTTAACTTTCTGGGCTGCGGGGAATGTGTCCCTAGTACCATTCTCGCAGGTTACATGTGCCGAAGGCGCCCCAGCATCCCAGGCGTTTAACTTTCCAGGAGGAGGTGCGCGCCGGTCCGAGCGGCGCATGTATCCCTTGATTCTCGCCTTGGAAGGTAACATCCTGGACGATTGCTTGATAACATTCCCGAGGTCCTCCGCCCGGCCGTGGGTCCCGCGTGTTTGGCTGGCCCCTTGGCCCGGCCCCTTATGGGTCCGCTTCGCGGGAGAGGAGGGTCAGCTGGAAGGACAGGTCCGTGTTGGGCCCCGTCCCTTTCTCTGTCCCGGGCGGGTTGCGGGGGTCAGGGAAGCGTGCCCCCCGCCCGGGGGATGTGGGAGGAATTCGTTGGGTTTTTGTTCATTTTCGACACCATGGGCTGCTAAGGCTAGCCCCTATTCTCTGGGTGTCCGTTGCACGTGCCGGGCAGGTCGACGTCTTTCTCGCCGGGGCGCCCGACCGACAGGCGTTGTTGGAGTGCGTTGCGCGGTCGCGCTTTGTCGGGTTGTACGAGGTTGTCCTCTTGGGCAACGTAGGCTCGCCCGTGGTCCTCGCGGTTTACGGCTGATTCCGCAGCTGTTGGTGTGACTTCCATCGTCAGGTCCTCCGGCGAGCGGGGGTGATCCTGCGGCCGTCATGTCGCCTCCTCCCTTGCGTATGGCCGGTGCGGGAATCGCGTCCCCCGTGCGTGGCGGTGCGTCGTCACTGCAGGTGGGGTGGCGGCCTGGGGTGGGCAGGGCACGCGTGTGCCGCGTCGGATGGGGCGGGTCGGTCCCGCGTGTTCATGAGGGTGTGTTCCTGGTTTTGGCCCGCGGCAGCTCAGGGCCCTGGGGGGTTTCCCGCGCGTTGCACAAGGGCGCTGCAGAGGGCACTGAAGATTTCGTGCACAAGGGCCGCGTGTGCCGCCTGGGCCTCCTTCTCAGTGTGGATGGTGGGCTGCAGTTGCTCGCCCAGCGCCAGCGCCCGGATCTGGTGGATCGCAAAGACGGGGCACAGGTTCGGCGCAGTGGGGGTCTCTGCCGTCCGTTCGCGCTGGGGGATGGCCTCCAACTGCTGCCGGCCGTGGAGGTAGAACCACCATGTCGCTGACCATACCCTGGTGTGCGGCCAGCGGCGCGGCGCCCACCGCCAGAGGCAGTAGAGGGCATGGCCTGGGTGCCAGGTGCCGGCCGTCCCCGACACGATGGCCGTCTCTGGGTACCGCGCCGCAAGCTCGTGAGGTTACACCCCCCGTCGCGGGCTGTCCCGCTTTGGCATGCCGCCAGGCCTTCGTGCGGTGGGATGTGGAGGGTTTCGGGTCTCGGCGGCGGGGCGGCCCGCTCCCGGCCCCTGGTGCTGGGGGGGGCCTGGGGTCCGTAGGCGGTGCTATGAGAGTGTGTACCCAGCCCATGTGTGGGACTCATACGCCCCCGTGGGCTGGCTGCTGGGTGTTGAACCACCAGCTCCATGCTTGAACAAGGTCGTCTGAGATCTGTGTCCCGGGGGTGACGAGCACTTGGAGCTGCCGCACAAAGATTTCGGTTGTTGCGGCGGGTGGCAGGGGGACCACGGCGAAGAGCCTGTTCGGGTTGACGTCAAGCAGGTGTTCCCGGAGGACTGCCACCAGCTCGCTCGAGGGTGTGGTAGCGTGGATGCCGTAGAGCGCCCTCAGTTCCGCATTGTTGAAGGGACCCATGCCCCTCTGCTGCAGTGGCCGGGGGGGTGGGGGGGGCATGGTCACCCGGTCTTTGTCCAGCGTGGCGCTAGTTGGGGAGGGGTGCCGTGAGGTGATGTCAGGGTGTATCCCAGGCGCACACTCCGTGGAGGGCTCCCGTTGCAGGGGTATCGCGCAGGTCGTGGCGATGCACAGTGGGTCATCGGACTCTTGAGGGCCGGACGTCTCTGTCATTTCTGCGCCCGCCCGTGGGCCGCTCGCGTTGTGCTCCCGTTGTTGCGATGCGCCCTCTGTGCCTTGGCAGTTTGGCTGTGTTGCAGCTGGGGTCGGGAACCCCGTGGTGCACGGGTCCGGTCAGTCGGGTGGTCAGTGCCCGACTCAGGGACCGGTGTCATCGCCCCTTGCTCGCGGGGGGGGGTTTTTTGGGGGGGGGGCTGTCCTCCCACCCCTTGCGCAGGCCTTGGGTCGGCCGCGGGCTCCCTTGGTCGCGTGTTCGTGGCGTGTGGTCCCCCCGGCAGCGGGTCGGCAGCCGACCCCGGGAGGGAGGCGGCGAATGAGCTGGATGCTCCGTCTGCCGCCCGGCGGGGGCCTTCGTGAAGCGCTGCCTGTCGCCCGCGCTCGACTGGTGTGAGAATAATGGGGATGTGCGCCCGTTTGGTTGGGGGCCTCTTGGACCGGCGTCGGGGATCGGTGGTAGATGATGTCCGTTGGGCGTTGGGGTCGTAGAGGCCCCCATGGTCCCTGTCAATACCCTCACGGAAGACGACTCGCCGTGCCGTGGGAGGTGGCGTGCAGCTGCGGCGGCGGGAGGGGCCAGGGTTCCTTGTCTCCTGGCGCTGTTCCGGAGTGCTGCCTTGCATCCCGGAGTGTGAGGACTGCCTCGGCCCCTCCGCGGGGCGAACGGTCGTGAGGGGCTTCTGTACGTGCCAGAGGGGGAACCCATTCCGCGTGGTGGCGCGGGTGTTCTGGGGAGTTACGGCGCACCGCCTGCCTGGGAGGCTCCTGCACGTCTTGGGACCGCGGCCGCCGGCGGCCTGAGGTGTGCCCTTGGTAGCCCGGAGATCCAGGGATGTCCCTGATGTTGTGCTCCTGCATGGTCGCACAGATGCGCAGGGCGGCAGGCTGGTGCCATTGCGGGTGTAGTCCGTTCATTTCATCTGGGTTGTAGGCCCCCAAATGCGCCATGAGCCGGGTGGCCACATAGTGCCATTGGCGGGGCTGGTTCATGGTGGCGGGGGGCGTGTGCCCCGTCTGATGACCAAAGGTGATGTCTGCCATGGTGCAGGTTCCCTCCGCGAGGTGGCGGGACCGCGAAGTAAGCAGCCACCGGATGCGGACTGCTAGGGCAAGCTGCTCCCCCGCGGTAAGCCTGGGGATCCACAGGCCCAGGTCTTGGGCCGCCGCGCGTGCTTCTTGGTCGCTGGGGCGACTGGCATCGCCCTCCAAGCGTGCGTAGTCCAGATGCCCCCGCCCCCAGGGCGGGGCGGGCCCCAGCGGTGGGCCGCTAGGCTCGTTAGCGGTGTTGGTGCCCGCTTCCACGCGCGCCCCACTTGCCGGGGCGCCGTGCTCGTCCGTGGTCTGGTCCGCTGCTCCGCTTGCGGCCGCATGCCCATCACCTGCAGCGGTAGCATGCCCGGTGTGCCCCAGGGCCCTGTAATCGCGCTGGAGATGTGCCTGGCGTGGTATCGTGAGAGGTGTGTCCTTCGCATGGTCACGTTGTTGCTCCGGGCTGACGCGTGGTGCCGCCAGAGTTGGGACCGTGTGGGGGTCGCCCATGCAGGACTCTATGATGGCATCGAAAGAGACGTCGGGGCGTCTCTGTCCGCTTGGCGACATTTCCTTGCCGGCCGCGCGCTGGGGCGTGTCGGGGGTGGTTTTCTGGGGTCCCCGACTTCGCGCGGGTTTCCGGTGGGTCCCGTGGCGGCGCCTCCACCGGTGCCCTTGCGTTGGCGTGATGCGCTGGATTCGCCAAGGGGGCGGCGCCCGCGCGATCTGTGGGTGCTGCCCTACGGGCTGATGGTAGGCGGAGGTCGTTCCCACACTCAGGAGCCGCCAAACTGCGTGCCATAGGGTTGGTGTAAAGAACGGCATCCACCCTTTACGTACCGGCAACTGCAAATACGGGGAATACTGTCCTAACTGCAATTCAGCATCCTCGCACAGCGAGTACAACATCATCATGGGCTGGGCTCCGATTCGGTGAATTGCAGCCCGGACCTGTGGATCCGTGCATGCCAGCAACGCCATGGTATCCTGCTGGGAGCCACTCATTTGGCACTGGACATGCATTGCTACAAAGACCTAGTCACACAGCAACGGGGGCGTAGGGAATGGCTGAGAGGCCCCAGGAGCCAGAATCCCACAAGAGGGGTCTACGAGAAGGAGTTGTGCATGGGACAAGACCCCTCCCTTCTTGAGAGGGTCTAGTCTCAAAATGTCTTCAATCCTCGAAGCCAAAGCTGATACCGCAAGGTTAGGTGCACCCTAGGACCTCAGAAAAAATACATTGAGGGTCTAAGAGTAGAACAGTTCACTTAACTATGTTGCAAGACCACCAACGGAGTCTTACGAGAATCTAGAAGCACTAAGCAATGACACGTCGCATCAGGGCCACACACAGAATTTTCCGTGTGCCTAGCTGCGTCCTATCCAAGTCAAGACCACACACAGACTTTCGTCTGAGAGTCTAGGCGCATTCTTCGTTGATTTATTCCGCGCATTGCACCCATGCATTTTTGGGGATGCATGCTTTGCGTCAGTCTCATGATGGCTCGCTTATCTTTACCAGAGTAGTCCAAGGTTGGCCTGTAGTGTGACTCCTGTGCCATTTTGTACAGGGTTCTCCCCTCTTTGTCCTCCTGGAGCCCAATTCGGTCCCTTCCAGACCTAGTAAGACTCCCAATCACCTCAGCTTCCAGCAAATCCTCTTTCGAACTTGACTTGGGTGTGTATACTATGCAGAAGTCTTGAATGCCCAAATCAATGCCATGTTTGGCATTCGCCAACCAGTCCTCATTGATGTCATGCATGAAAGAACTGGCAGGTTGCCATTCAGGTTCTGGATAGCCTTTGTACTTCAGAGGCCACTTCTGTTTTCCCCGCAAGTGGCTGGCTTCGGCTTGTGATCCAAAACTGTTTCCACCACATACTTGTCAGTCTCGATCAAGAATTTCTTGTTGGTGCAATCGTGCAAGGGGGCTGCATGCTCTCCCTCCCCTGGTTTAGTATGTGGGGGTATGTACAATTTCAACCTCGTGGTGTCGAGGTTCATTTCACCCTTGGTGGTTGCAACCGTGTATTGGTCCTTTCCAACATGGGCTAATATTTCACCTGGGCACGTCCAAACTTGGAGTTTGTGTGTATAGTATGTCCCTTATACCATACCTTCTCACCCGGCTCGTAAACGTGTGTAGGATGCGTGGTCAAAAATTGCTCGGCCAGCTTATCATGCTGAGCCTGGAGTTTTCTTGAACAAACCTTCGGTGTGCTATCAATTGCTTGAAAGGTCTTACAGCATCCACCGACCCATGTTCAGGGTTGACAGGGGGGCAATTGCCAAACCCTATGGGGTTCCTCCCAAATATCATGTAATGTGGGGAGTACCCAAACACGACTCCTGGTATGTCATTAAACGTCCAAAAAGCCAAGAGCAACAAGTGAACCCGATTCTTTTCCTTCCTCTGCATTAAAAATTTGCACAGAGCAGCAATAACTGTCTACCCTACAAACTGACCTAGGACGGTAGATCGGGCTGTTTGTTATATCTATGCCTGCCTGACTACAAAGTGTGCTGAAAAATGTAGCATTGATGAGGTGATCATGGTCGGTAAAAATGGTTTGGGGTAATCCTGCAAACTGGACTACCCTTTCAGCCAAATCTTCGGAAGTCAGAAGTTTTGGCAAGGAACTGCAATGACATACCCTGTTAATCTGCACACCAAAACTAGCACACTGACATACTCTGTATTCCTCTGTGTACACGGGTCTGACGTCAGGTAAAAGAAATATATAGACACACTACTAACAGGGTACTCTGCAATGGGGTATGCTTGGCTGAATTCCGGTTGTGTGCCTCGCCTATGTTTAGTGGCTTGGCATACCGGACATCCTTCCACCACAGCTGATGCGACGTTGCTCCACTGTCTCTTGGGAACAGTGAACTTGCACCTTTTATCCATTATTGGCACTGTTTTGTCTACACCAGGGTGTGCAAAAGCATGAGTGGCCTTACCAACCGTAGCCATTAGACTCAGAGGGACACAAATTTTGGCCTGAGCTCTAACGTTAGCCTGATGCAGCACATACTCAATCCTGTTTATGCAAGATCCACACACGTGTGGGCATTGCATAAACACACAATTCGCCCTCGAGGTGACTTGATCCTCGTGAATCCATTTTCCCCGATTTTCAACCGACCAGCAAAGATTTTCAAGGTGAAAATCCACTCAGGTCCCTCAGAGCACAGCAATGTGACAGACAATTCCAGTTGAAAGCCCAATGACCAAATGACCCAAGAATCCAGTACGGTCCAACAATGATCCAACAAACGGACACAAAAGTGTACCAATGGTCGACAAAAATCCACACCAGAGCCACCACTGGTCCACAAAAAATCCACAAAGGAGCCACTGTTCAACACTGGTTGAACAGGGGTCCACAAATGAGACAAGACGGGTCCAAGGTCCGACGGGGTTCCACCAGTCCACACGGGACGAGCACGGCTCAGAGGTGGGTCCACCCTTGAGAAAAGAAACAGAATTCACAAGCGTGAGTAAGACTCAACCTAATCTTCCGGTCGGACCACGTGCAATGCAAGAATGGAGAGTCGGTAGGCAGGGGCTCCATGCTATGGACTTCAATCGTGCATGCAAAAAAGTAAACCAAAATACACACTACTTCTACCCGTTGACATGGATGGTCCCACCGGGGGTGAGGAGTGGGAAGAAATGATCGAAACCGCAGTTGGGCTATCTCCAAAGAGCAAATGAGTCAGACTCGAGTCTCCGGACGTCTTGACTACAGCAACATGAGAGAAAGAAGTGCACATGCACATATATGGTCACATGGGGCATGTAAACGGACCAAGAAAGGCACCCAACCATGACCCGGTTAGCTCATAGGAACAACAACTAATCTAAAGCAAATTAGCAAATGAGCAATACACGATTGACATGGAGATCAATTTTCTGCGCAAAGAAGCACACAATAGGCCAATCGCCTCTCAGGCTACTCATGGGACCTAACCTCAACCCAAAGAGAGCACGTGCATGGAGAAAAAGTCACCTAACAATTCCTGAGGAGAGATATTCCCCAACCAAATGCCATGCGAGAGATTGACCATCATGAAGGAGAGCATGAATTTGGGAAGAGTCTCGCCTAGCATTGGCCCAAGAGAGCATGCATGCACTTGGAAAGAGGGAGGCGAAAGCTGGACCAATGCATATCCTTGAGTCTAATCATAGGATGGCAAAACCAGGAGATGTATTAATGAAAAAACTCCCAAGCCTCGGGCCCTTGAAAAATGTGAAAGAGCACGAGAGTCTCAAAGGATCAAAGACAACGATCACATGGCACATTAGATGTTCACCTCACCTCTTGAGGAGAATAACAAATTGGGAGAGAGAGGGAGAGGGAGTGAAAGCACCAAATCCACCTTGGAGAAAGGAGACACCATATGCTCACCTTGACCCTGGAACCATGGGCACCACCAATTTTGAGTCACGCCATGAGGACACAAATGAACCATGCCAGAGTGACAAATGCAATGTCCTCTTAGAAAGAATGCATGCGACCTCAAACCCAAACATGGTACGGGGCCGAATGGAATCCAATTGCAGGGCAACAACCAATGTATGTCACAACCAGCGGTGCGCCCACCCATGCTTCCCTTGGTCTCACCTCTCGTCCCCTTTGGAAGACACCCCGTGTGACAGGTAGCTTTTGCCGTAACTACTCACTACCACCATAGCATCGATAAGGACGGCCTTGGTTCCGCCGAAGGTACTCCGTCAACACTTGTCCACAGAAGCGATCAACGTACGTACTATGGCTGTCACGTAGTCTTCTTCTGGTTGGATATGTGATTTCCAATTCCACATGATAGATCTAACACATTTAGCACCAGACTGGAAGAGTATTCGATTGGCTGTCCTGCATTACGGCGCGACCAAAGACGGCAAGCACGCACACACAGCAGCAGCGAATAGACGAATCGAAATCCCAAATGATGTTAGAAGAAAAGCTCGCCAACGCAGCATTGAAACAAAATCATTGCAACATCATAAATGCACTAAAAAACCTGAAATCTGCAATTTCGTGGTTAAAAATTGGGGATTTAAATCCAATGCTGAAATCACATAATAATTTTCACCAGAATGGCACACATGCAGCAACATGAGTGTGCAAAGGAGAAATGGACAACTAAAAAAAATTCTGACGTGGCTATGCCCTAAGTCTTTTACCCCCTTCCCTGACTCAGACATTTCCCATGCACTGACACAGCCAAAATCAGAAGGCGAGGGTCAGAGCCATGGAAACGAGCACAAACAAGCATCAGAGAGTGGGTGGACGGGTGCAAACTCCACAAGGGTGTGGGCCTGCATAAACAGCCCCCTTCCTAGCTCTGGGAGGCTCGGTCTCAGCACAGCACAATCCCCATACTGAGCACTACTCAAAACTACCGGTTTACGCTCCGTGTGGAAGGGTTTATCGAAGCCTTTGCCCTTCTCTTTACCTTTGCCTTTTTCTTTCTCAGAACGGAACGTGTATCCCTTGCCATAACGACCAGGTGAATGTTGGAAGCTGGAATACGACGACCTGCCACGCAGTTTATGGTTCAAGGTATCTTTGTGTTTCAATAGCTTCAGTTCTGCCTCAGCAAACAACGGTGTGGAACCTGGTTTTTCCACCTCAAGTCGCTTATCCACTGCCACTCGTCGTGACTGTGTGATGGAAAGAGACAGCGCCCCTAACGACGCAATTGTGTGATGCAACAAATTCACCGGATCAATGTCTGGCAACGACTCTGGTTCTTCTGACACGAGTTGCAGTGTGGTGAGCATACGCAAACATTCACGCACGTGTGTGTCCCAGCGCACTTTCTCTGCATCCTATTCTCTACGCACTGGTGTGTTATACACTGGTGTTCGCCGTTTTTCATCATAGTGCGGTACCTCGTGCATGAACTTGCGCAATTTCGCAGGCTCCACCAACGCGGGCGCCTCCGCGAGCTATCGCTTGACAATCGTCGGTGTTGAGTGCGTTTTGTCCTGCCACACGAAGGTCTGATCAGAAGACCCAAGCGCTTCAGCGCGTCCTCCAGCGCCGACGACATCAAGAAGACGTCCTCTTTAATTGCCGTGGGCATCGTCCTTTTGGGTTTCCCAGTGTGCACCATCTGTAAGGCGTTGTGCAATAAAGGCAAGAAATCTTTCGCGACACAGACTGTCTTATGCCCAGTCAATTTGGAATACGTCTTGGTCGCTTGCCACTCTGTCAGTGCGTTGGCATCCATGTCTTCCATTGCATCCAATAAGGCCTGCAAATCTGGAATTTGCTGCATGGCTTCTGGCAATTTCGTGATAAAATCCACGATGTTGTGTGCATCCATTTTGGCCAAATTGTATTCTGTAATTTCAAAATTCCAAAACAGAGACTCAAAAAACGAGTAGCTCAGAATTATACCAATTGCTGAAGCAAACCCGTTTTTTTGAGCATAGGGAGACAGTTATTGGCGGTTGGTCAGTGAGTGAGAAATGATTTTGATTTTGTTTTATGTACTCTGGTGACAGGCAGTGAGGCAGGCTGGCTGGTTGCCTCAATGGTTAGAAGGAACGGCATTGCAAACAGGGGACCCGGGTTCAAACCCCAAAATTGATGAATTTGCAAGTATTTTTATAAGGGGCTATATCCCATAATTTGTGGATGCCGGATCCATTGGTGAAGGCCGTTTTCTCGCTAGTGGTCTCAGTTTAGGGATATAGGCAATACAAAATCAGGGGACAAGTGTACCAAAAGGGGAATGTAGAGTACACTTGTGACGTAAACCGGTAGTTTTGAGTAGTGCTCAGTATGTGTCTTACGCTGTGCTTTCGCCTCGCCCCCTCTTCCTTCCTCTGCATTACATTTCGGTAGGTTCGAAACACCCTGCATAACACAAATGCTGGTGTTTAGCCCATAAACTACCTATGCAAAACCCTCGGACCTGCCATTGACATCGCACTCCCTAGCTGCAAATTCCTGGCGACAATCTGCGCTGCAGCAAAACAGTGTCACCCAATGGTGCGAAGGGGGAATCAACGAGCAGAATGATAGCCACACAATACTGGAATATGGCCAAACAACGGCAATGGCAACTTGAAGTCACCAAAGACGAAAATGGAGAAACTGGTTTTTCCAAAAAACGTTTTTTTCCAACTTCTTGTTTTCTCAAATATACGTCTCGGGACCCATGTGGAAGTATGAAGCAAACAAATGCCAAAAACTGCATCGGGAACGACTTTTCAATGGGGGTAGGTACTCACGAAATCCTTCAACTCAACAATATGTCGAAACTATGGCCAATACACTGTTTTGATCCGAGGTAACCGTACCCTAAAATGTTTAGGAGGATGTACCGGGGGCCGCTGTTGCCAATGTAATGCAAAAGGACCCCACTATTGCGACAGCCATGCAAGGAAATGGTTGGGGATACGTTCGGAATGTCCCTAGGTGAGAACGATTCGGAGAAGTGAGATGCGGAAGTTTTACTAAAAAGTTTAACATTTGGTACTAAAAATAGCGAAGCGCAAAAATTGAAATTCCTAATCAGAGAAACCCTGGAAGGAAAAGAACCTCAGCAATGCCATCACCATGCAAAATCATGTCGGGGGATGTCGAGGAAACGCGAAATTGGGCAAGTGGGAAGGAGTTCTAAAAATTGAAATTTTGTTTCTAGAAAATGTTCTAAAAATAGAAACAACCGCTTCCCAAAGAATAGGCTCCCCCTAAGAACAATCGGCGGCCCCCATCGCGTCTGGCAACCCCAAAACAAGGGCGGGAGCTCAGACAATATAACAATTCAGCGCGACAGGCAAAAGTCTTTCCCAAGTGCCTAACGTGGTAGGCACATCACGGAACAGGTACTGAAACACCCACAACAACACAAATCAATGGCATGGTTGCATCCGACAACCCAAGGATAGGGGGGAAATGCAAATCACGGCTGAGGAGGACATCACAATGCAAATGGGAGGAGTGGGTCAAACTAGTGGAGAAGACTTGGGGCTAAGAGAGACAACCACCATCAATCCATCGCAACAGATAAGGGGAAGGGGATCATAAGGCAAAGGGTTCAAAGCATCAATGCGGAAGAGGCTGAATAAAGTGCAAAGAGATGGCATTCCACTGCCACGGGGAAATTGTGGTGAAGAAACTTGCTGGAGGGTCATTCTGCCAATAGTTGGTAAAAAAAAACAACAATAGTTCAGCGCAAATCTCACAAAGACACATCATTCCATTCATGACGATTATACCTAACCCATGTGTTGTTGATATTATGCATGAAAGATCCTGCATAATGCCACTCAGGTTCGGGGAACCCCCGAAACTTGACTCCCCACTGTCGCTTGCCTCTGATGACACAATCCTCCGATGCAGGCTCCATCACGTTGTCGTCGGTCTCAATCAACCCTTCCCGATCCGTATAATAGTGCAAAGGCACTTTCTTGTCGTCCTTGTAAGGGACATAGGGCTTCACTCGCCTGGAAGTGAAGATCCCTTCCCTTCCTCAGATATTTACACGGTAGGTGCGCGGCGAAATGCGTCCCTACACTTCACAAGGGCCTTGCCAAACCCTCTGGAGCTTTCCATGGACAGGATGTTCTACAATGGGATTACGTACCCATACACGGTCCCCCGGCTTGAGTGATTGTTCAAGATGTCTGGCGATAAATTCGGCAAATTCCTTCGCATGGAGATCTTCAAGGCGCTTTCGTACTTCGGCACGTTCGTCCAACATGCGACCCAAAAGGTTTCCTGCATCTCCAGCCCTGTCCTGTAGGGATACAGGCAAACAATCCCCAAAAAACATACAGGATCTCTGCCAAAGAGAGGTCAATGTGGAGAATACCCACTGACTGCCCCCGGCAAATCGTCCAAAGCCCAAAGGACCAATGGCAAGCTTTCCACCCAGGAGTGCTTCCTGGAACCCCCACGCTGCTCAAAGTACTGCCTAAGTGAGTGTACAATACTTTGGACTGCTCGTTCAGCATGTCCCTTGCTCTGTGGTTGGCAGGCCACCGAGCTGTGTTGTTTCACTCCACTCATGGCAAACAAGTCCTCCGAAAATTCAGAGTTTATAATGGACGCATTGTCACAAATGAACTCTTTTAGCAACCCAAACATATGGACGCATCGATGCAAAAACAGAAAAGCAGCATTCTTACTGTCGAATTCCTTTTGTTGACAAGGGATTGCCAATATATACCCGGTTCGACGGCAACCCATGACCATAAGATGGTCCACTCTCTTCCCAGTGGACTTCTGCAAACACTCAGGCAATTTACAGAAGTCAATTGCACCGGATGTGAAAGGATATTCCGGGACAGGAGGAAATTCACATGTGTTGGGTTGCTTGCCACGCCTTGCCTTCGTAGTTTGACACTCATGACACCGCCCAAGAATTTTTCGCCGACAGATTACGCCTATCTGTTGGCAAATCGTAGGCAAGGCACCAATTTTTTCTACCAAACAACCCGACAGTCTTCTCCACCCGGGGGTTGCCATAAGAATGTATTGCCACCAACACGTCTTCAAAAAGACCTGTAGGGCACACAATCGTTCTCTTGACCCCAGAATCCTTTTTTGGTCATCGTCCCAGCTCACACCGTGATCCCAATAATTCTGGCTTGAAATGACCTGATCAGACTCAAAGTCCCAGTAAGGAAACTCATACCGACAATGCGCAGTTCAATCCTCAAAACACCTTTCGGACTGAGGTGGTATGTTCACATTGTAAGCGGCACAAATGAGTCCTTCTGGTTCAGGCCAATACGACGAATGAGTTATGGGCGCTTGACGATGGGCTGCATAGCCAGAAATAGTGTCAGTGGACCAATTAGCTGCACATCCCTTTACACAAGCAATAGATGCAGCAAGCTCATTTATCTCTCCGTCCTGTCTGTCCTGAATGTCCTGAGAACTGTCCTGGAAACACTGTAGAGTAGAGGGGCAAGGTTGTACCCAAGCTTGATGAGCAGATAGAGCCTGCACCGGGGGATATCAAAGCCATTGGTGAGCTAAGACAGCCCCTACGACAGTTGGTATTGAGAAGTCCTGAATACATCTGGACTTGTGTGTCCCTAGCCTGCCTGGCCAAAACGTTTTATTCTCTTTCCTTGAGTTCACGTTCCTGCTTCATGACACCCTTTTGATCGGCATCACCGCTGTTGAAATTGATGTCATCGGCCAGTCTGGCCCATCGGCGACGGTGTCTTCCTTGCCGGGTTCCTACACCAGTTCGATGTGGTACCAGCTTAAAAATGCATGCCACCGGCCACGCCTTCCCAAAGGCCCTGAGAGGGTACAAATATATTCTTTGTACCAACTCTCCAAGGACTTGTGGTCGGTCTACATGGTGACTTTTTGTCTCCCAATCAAACTGTTACATTTTAGAAAGCAGGAGAGTAATGCATAAGTCTCTTGCTCGCTGGTGTTCCAAGCTCTTTGTCCCTTCCCATTCTTGTGTTGAAGCTTGCGGCTGAAAAAACAGCAAGACTTCCACCCCCCTTCGGGGTTTTGTTGTTCGAGGACAGCGACGACTCCCTGGTTGCATGCATCCACATGGATGCGATATTCACAGTCGGGTGATGGTATGTACAATTCAAACTCAGCAATGAGTGCTCCCTTCAACTGAACAAAAGCAGACTCTATCTCGGGCGTTCACTGGATACAATTACGCTGCCTTGGTGCCCTACAATGGCCCTTACTACCATCTACCCCGGGGACACGCTCATATTTCCCTTGCAGCGACATCCTCAACGGGGCTGCAATATTCAAAAGATTTCTTATGTAAATATAATACGAATTTATAACCTCCAAGAACCCCCTCATCTGCTTTGAAGTTTCAGGTTGGGGCCAATTGCGTACCGCATCCACCTTCGAAGGGGCGGGATTGGGCATTCTGCCATGCAAATATGCCCACAATACTTGACTCGGTCCATAAAAAGATGACATTTCTCAAAGCGAAATTTGAGATGGCATTCCTCCAACTCGTCACGTAATTGGACCACGTTATGGAAGTGGTCTTCGAGGTATGCCTTTGAATCAAGTATTTTGCCCTTACAACAAAGCTTGGGTCATGTTGCGGTGAGTAAATCATCGATGTAAATGTGTGTGTGCGGCTGTAGCGACTTCAAACAATCACTCACCATTCTCTGGAAAGCTTGAGGTTGTACCTTCACCCCCATGGGTAGGAAGGCACTGTATTGCCTACTGCACTCACTTAGAGGCATTTGGTGGCACCCATCCTCGAGGTTGAGGAGAGTTCAGAGCTGGTTTCAAGCCTATTTGACAAACAAGTCCTCGATTACCGGCAACCAGGAACTCGCAGCCGCAGAGTTGCGTGTTCACGTACCAATACTCAATGACAAGTCGCCATGGATTTGTGCCAGGCCTTGGCACAAGAAACCCCCGGCTGACCCAATGGGATTGGCTGGGCAAAATCCAGCCCCTTTCCTGAATCTCTTTTATTGTTTCGGGCATTGCCTCCTCCCTAAGTCCAACTGCATGAATGGGCCTGTCAGCCTTTGGCTTAGCATCCGGAATTGGCTCCAAGACACAAATCTCATTGGGACCCCTCTTTGTCCATGTTCTTTTCTATCTCTGACCAATGATTACCTCGTTCCTTGAACACGGTATCTTTGAAACGGTGGCAAGGAGAATGCACACAACTATCCCTCGTCCTGAAAACGGCAACTGGATCACCTGAGATACCAGAAAAAGGCAAAGGGCGATCCTTCGCCTTCAGAGACCGAGTCTGAGACTCCTCTGAAGTCATCTCGCTGGATGAGGCATGTTCTAAACCTTTACTCCATTCACACATCCTGTCTTGAAGGGAGACCTTTTTCGTTTCCGGATGCACAAACGAGACCTTTGAAATTTGAGGCTCATACACTTCAGGAACATCACATGAAGGGAGAGGACTACCACAATTTTGGTCAATGCATACCCTTTCAACCAGTCGATGCAGGGATTGCTCTTGTTCCTGAGCTCCTAACTCGGTCATGGAATCATTTTCTTGGGACATGACTGTTAAGCAAGGGAGAATGGAATTAAGAATGGAATCATGTTCTTAAGACATGACTGCTGAGTGAGGGAGAATGGAATTTAGAATGGACCTGGGCGGCAAGGGTATAAGCCCTCTAGCCGCAGCTGAAACACGCTTTACCTTCCACGCTTTCTGACTCATCCCTACCGGTCTGTGAGGGAAGCTGATACATGGGGGTGCATGAGATTTGGTTTTTGTAGAGGCTTCCCAAACATTTTTGGACCAACCTGTTGAGTGACGACCTGACCAGTTCCAATGATCTTGAGGAGGGGGATCAAGATGTGATTTTTTAAAATCAGTCTCCCCCAGCCCTTCTTGATCACCCCTGAAGGCATTAAAAAGAATAACTCTGGCACCTAAATTCCCAGGAGAACAAGGCGTACCACCCTCATCACGGAAACACAATGCATCATGCGGCAAATCCCACCAATCAACCGTCACTCCACCGAGCCCTCAAAACCATTGTTTGTTTTTATGGCAGAGAACAATCATGGTCCCTCGACTGCATTCCGATATAGCTTTCTCTGCACCTTGTTGCAGCAATTTATGCGGGCACTGGACTGTGCTGAAGTGGCTTCGCAATGTGAGTGGAGCCCCTCATGCGATGAGGGCTCGGTTGGCCCTCACCGACCTCACGGCAGGACTCACCGGCACACCCTCCCATTACCCCCACCAAGCCGGCACCCACCCATTCCGCATCGATATGTGCTACGGGGACCCAACCACGGTGCGCGTCCACGAAGCACCCTACAGGGACCTCCCGCCCACAGGCACGGGCAACCAACCCCTCTACATCGACCTCATCATCCCCAACCTACCCCCACCCGCGGCCAGCCTACCAGACAGCACCCTCCCACCCACACTGCAGTTTCCGGCGGAGGACGACCATGGCGCCTGGCACAGGTATAACAGGGCCCTACACGCCATCCTGCGCCCCCCGGATGCGCCAACACTCACCATCGCCATGCGCCAGGCGGCACAAGCATGCTGCATGGAGCGTGACACCAGCCACGCAGGAGCACCACCGGACCTCACCCTCCAACAACTCGTCCATGACATCTGGACCTCGAAAGAGGAACTCGCCACCCTGCTGCACCCCAGCACACTGGAAGCACGAGACCGGGACGCCCACCTCCGTGCGCTCCTCAGCACCCGCCGCCACCAACTCCAGGAATGGCATGCCCAGCGCATAGCGGCTGCAGCCCAGGAACGCGAAAGATGCGGCAGAAACGACACGCTGTACAAGTCCTTGCGATACGTCAGCCGCATCCTGGAGGACACGGGGCTCGGTACCATCCACGCGGTGGGCACCCCCGAGGGGGGCCTCACCAATGGACAGCTTCCAGGCACAACACGGGGACGCCCTTCCAGAGCTCAACCCCCACACCAGAAACACCATCCGCGAGCATGTGCCCAGGGTTTTCAACCGGGAACAGCGGCGCTCTATCGAACACGACCCCTTCAGCATCCCAGAACTGCAACGCGCCCTAGACCGCCTGAAGAAGTGGGTCGTGCCCGGCGTCGACGGTTTACCAGCCGAAGCGTACCAACGCCTCACCCTGCCCGTCAAACGCCACCTGGATGCCCGCCTGTGGGACATGGTCACGGGCGCCACGCCCATCCCCCCTGAGTGGGCCAACCTGGTCCACCCCCGCTACAAGAAGGGGGACTGGGCGCAGCCGGGGAACTGGCGGCCCATAGTCTGCGCCAACACCGAGGTCAAGCTGGTGTGGACGCTCATCCTAGGCCGCATCGCGCCGGCCGTCTTTGCCCACGTGCCCGCCAGCATGTGGGGAGCCATGGCCGGCAGGTCCCCCCAGGAGGCCATCTTCCTCCAGGACACCGCACTGGAAATGAACCCCTACGAGATGATTATCGCCTCCCTCGATGTCCAAGGCTCGTTCCCCCACGCCCCACACCGGCTCCTCACGGAGGTATGGGATGCCATGGGCCTCCCATTCCTATCCTTCATGACCGGGTACATCCAGACCCGACTCTACGCCGTCATCACAGCCGCAGGCCTCACTTCCTGGACCTGCACAGACAGCGGGGTCCCCCAGGGAGGCGCCGAAGGCCCCTTCCTCTACCTCCTCGTCAGCCTACCACTGGCATTCGAGCTAGCACGGGTATACCCGGGGTACATCCCATACCCGCTACGGTACCCCCTCATCAACTTCGCGGACGACAACCTCCTAACTACGGCCACCCGCCACCGCGACCCTGAGAACGCAGGGGTACCAACGACCACTGAGCAAGCGTCCGCCATTCTCCAACTCACCACAACCTACCTGGACGCCCACCAGCTCCTAGGGCATCCTCGCAAATAGGTCGGGCTGGCTGACGCCGGGACCCCCACCCCCAACATCCGGAAAGGCGAACCCCTACACCTGGAAGAGACCACAGTCCACCTGGGAGTCACACAGGCCACGCGGCACCACCACATCACACTCCCAAGCAAGCTGGAAGAGCGCCTCGCCCGGCTACCCCTAATTGCCAGGGGGGACCTCCTGCCTACGCAGGGCCTGGCGTACTTCATGGAAGCGGTGCTCAACGCGGCCATCGGGTACCAAGCCCTGCACCTCCCGCGCCCCCAAGACGCCCCACGCCACGCTCGACAGCAAGTGACAAAGGCATAGGCGAAACACGGAGGCTGGCCCACGTCTTTCCCCAAGGAGGCCATGATGGCACACTGGCGCTACTACAGAGACAATACAGACGCCCTGATCAACATGGCCTATGCCAAACACGCAGCGCACCTCCTACACAGGGTGACACACAACGACTAACCTGAAGTTCGCGAGGCGGCAGCCATACGCATAAAAGAAGCGCAAATGGCCCGCAACACCTGCACCTGGTGGATACTGGCGCAACACGGCGTCTCCACCTTCGTGGGCACTGGCATCTGGGCCCAGCTACAACTCTCTCTATCACACCACACGCACGCCATCCTGACAAACCACCACTGCGATCAACAGGGGCCACTCGTGGCCACACACACCGACATCCACCGACACCCGGCAGGCGAGGTGGACACCTTGCGCCTCCTGGGGGCCACCATCACCATAGTGTACATCACCCCAACACAGATGAGGATCGTGGCCAAGTGCGACGCCCACCACGCCACATCTTCCAAGCGTACCTCGGCACCTGTGCTACGAAGGCAGGGCGCAACATGCCGGGGCTCAAAGACATGGACACGGCGTACAAAGCCTTCCAGCGCCAGCACCCCCGGCCCCGCCCGAGCGAGCACGAGACCCCCAACGACGGCGGCACGACGCAGGAGGAGCCCACCCCGTCAGCCGAAGGCTGGACAGCACCCACCATCCTGCTACTAGCACCAAACAGCCACAAACAGGCTACCCGCACTGTCCAGCGACACCATGCCCCCTGGTCCATCCCCAAACACAATGCAACGGAGACCGATGTACCACCAGTCAGACACAGTGACCAGGGCATACCTCGCACGTGCTGGCACTGCAGCCCAGCAGCCCTCGACACTCCGTGGCCCCTGCTACACCTCATCTCCACCCACTACCACACCCCCACCGCCGCCGCCACTGCCGACCAGCAGGCATGGCTCTCCCCCTGGTTTCACACGGTACCCCCAGACCACTCAGCGCACGTAGCCTGGACCCGAACACCCACGGCGACATGGACGTCCACCAACGAGCGGGCATACCCGGACAGCGTGGCCATAGAGTACGAGCGCTGCGACCCACACCGCGCAGGACCTCAGGAGGCACCCATGCGCCCCCTACAGCACAAATGCCCTACCCTCCGCTTCGAGAAAGACGACAAGGAGCGGCGACAGACCATCACATGCCAGAAGTTCCACCCCGATACGGGATACCTCTTCCTCCTGATGTACGCGTATATCACCCAGGGGCGCCCAGACAGGGGCCTCGTCCGCCTCACCCCACGAGCCCAGGCGATCATCACCCAGGAGATAGGCGTCTATGCAGCGCCGCTACTGCAACCCACG
This sequence comes from Eutreptiella sp. 'Long Island Sound 2002', assembly GCA_964036045.1. Lineage (NCBI taxonomy): Eukaryota > Euglenozoa > Euglenophyceae > Eutreptiales > Eutreptiaceae > Eutreptiella > Eutreptiella sp. 'Long Island Sound 2002'. The sequence continues at coordinate 59,228,689 of OZ038379.1, forward strand.
CAAATCACCGCCAGAACCGCCCAAGGGAACCCCATCTACGTCTATCACCCCACAGCAATTGCCCGCCTACCCATTGCCAGCGACACCGACATCGTCTACTTCACTGACGCATCCGGCACCAAGCAGCACACCCCCACGGTCGGTTGTGCCTCCGTGCGCATCACCCGGCACGCGGACGGCCTCCACGTGGAACACCACACCGGGGCCACCCTAGCAGACGCCGTCACTGCCACACCGCCACCCACAACGATCCGGCCCCGCAACATCTGGGTAGTCATGGACGCCACAGTCGACATCCACCTCACCAGGCGCCTTGCTGACCTGTTCCTCCACAAGGCACTCGAGTCCGGCCTCACCACACAAGCGTTGGGACTTTGGATGGCCTTCAGGGGCATGCACCCCAGGACGCCCTACACATCGTCAGGAGTCACACCGCTACGCATACGGCAATGGGCGCGCAGACACGCAGGCCAAACACCAGAACACCAGCCACACCCCAGGGCTCGAACACGTGCAACTGGAGACCCCACACCACAGCCACCTGCAGCACCTGCCCCGGATACCCCCGGCCACACAGCCCCCCCAATGGATGCCCGAGGACACGCCGTACACAGATCGAGACAAGCAGTACCACTACCCCACACCCATCCAGCAACTGGCCACCACACTGGGCCACCCAGCGAACACCGAACTCCTCCGACGCCTCGAAGACTCCGTCCACATCCCCCTCTACTACTCCGCCCCGCGCCCGGGTAGCCTCCCAGCACACCTACAAAAACCCCAACTCCAACTCGCCCTCGAACAGCTTCCCCTCCTCACCCGATACCACCGATGGTATACGCGCCGCTCGATCCACGTCCCCGCAGGATACACCAAATGCATCTGTGGCCACGCGGAAGAAGAAACCTCGGACCACTTCAAGGTGTGCCCCCTGTACAGAGGACTGGACACCCTCACAGACTGAAACCCAACCCACACCATCGCACAGCACGCCGGATGGCTGACGCAGTCCCCGGCAACCAAACATCTCACCACCGTCCTCAAGCAGACGGAGGTACTCGAGGCGGTCTGCAGGGGACTTGTCCCCACTGCCGTCTACACCTTGCTACGCACCCACGCGGAGGACCCCCAGGCCACGGCGGCGCACATGCAGCGGACGGCCGTTGCCAAGACAGCGGAGCAGCTGACATACCGCACCCACAAATACTTGCAGCATGCAGCAACCCTGCCCCAAACAGACCAGGCCCACCTCCTCAAACTCCTGTTCTACCAACCATGAGAACCTACCCCGTGACATACCAACACGGAACCCCCACCACGCCTACACACCATCCACCGAGCACAACAATGGCACGGCACACACGGGCACCACAGGCACCGCACACATGCCCACCTGCATGCGCGCGCCACCAGCCCCCATCTTCCCACGCCACCGTCCGTCCACAGGTACCACCAACCACCAGCCACCGCATGTCCCCTCTGCGTACGCCAGCGGCTACCACAGACGGCCCTGCCCTGCAAACCAGACCACTGGGTCTGCCTGGGAGCCGCGCACCGCCTCACCCTTTGCCCCCACTGCGGGGACCTCAACCCCCACCACCGCGAGCGGCCCGCGGCCCCAGCCGCACACCCCCCCGCCAGCCACCCCAGCTTCTTCAGGCCACTCACCGACACCCTCAGGGACCAGCTGGGAGGGTACTACGTAGGGGACGCGGCGGACCACGCATGGACCATACCCGTGGCCACGGGCAGCACACCCCTGCCCCCCCACAGCCCACCCTTACGCCACAGAGGGGGCGGCTTGAACGAGGCGGCCCGCCACATCCTCCTCGCCCTATACCTCCACCACCGTGACCTACACCTCCTTGACCCACAACTCTCGGCCCCCCAAAGCAGCAGCCCCGACGCCAGAAGCGTGGACGGACACGGCACCAGAGGAGATAGCAGCCTACCTCCGAATCACTTGCTGCCAGTTCAACACCGCCCTCGGCCGACGGAAAGGAACACCTTACCCACTCGCCGCACTCCTCTACCCAGCACACCACCCCCAGCCCGCACAACTGAAGCCCCCGGAGGGCTGGGCATCCTTTCGGGACGCCCACCTGGCCGCCCCAGACGGGGCCACCGCCACACAGATGGGCCTCACGGACCAGCGCACCTACGTCAGAGGCCTCGAGACGCGCCTCCGAGAGGCACACCGCTGGCACGCCCGCTCCCCGTCGCCCCCACGGGCACAGGCGGGTTCACCCGCCCTCAACACCCACCAGGCCAAGAAGACCAAGACAGGTCAGGAGGCACGCCAGCGCGCCTGCCAGCAGGGCGTGACGCCCCGACAAGGGCCCGGGTCCAGCCACACCGCACCACCCCACGCCCAGACCCCCGGGGCACACCAACAGCACCGCCCCCGGCAGCGCCCACCACCACCACCGTACCACAGCAACCGAACCCGGCAGCACAGTCAGCCACCACTGCCCACATACGTCCACACCATGCCAGGACCACGATACGCGCAGAGCCAGGGGACATGGCACCACGAACACCACCACCACGCCCCTGTCCCTCGCAACGCATACCCCCTGATGCCCCCATGCTACAGCGACCCCCACCAGCTACATCCCCACCACACCCCAGCACAAGCAGGCCCCACGAACCACCCACCCCACATGGCACACATCATCGCACCACACCATCACATATTCCACCAGCAGCACCTACCACCACGCCCACCAACGCCGAGGTACCACACACAACAAGCACACCCTCAACACCACCACCACGCGGTCCAGCACCACTCGCCGCCCCCACTACACGGACCAGCGACACACGAGCCACGGTACACCCCCATGGACCCGCGGGGAGGCACGCACGCACACCAGCAACACCAGGGCCTAGTAGGAGCACCCCACCACCACCAGCAGCCCCCCCACCGACACCCCATATCAGCGAGCACAATCTACCAGCAGCCACCCATTACATACGGACCACAGCCCCAACTGGACGCCCATGCGGCCACCCCCTACCCACACCTCGGCACCACAACCAGTCAAGAATCGCAACGACCGCACGGCGCACACACGCAACACCCACACGACCCACAGGGACGCCCAGACCCCCAGCAAGCACAACACCCACCCCCGCCCCCCCGACCACCAACAGTTCCGCCCCCACACCACCCCCCCCCGCCCCCCCCCGAGACCAGGCCACGGACGCAACACGCGGCAGCCAGCACCAGCCAATTGACGTCGATGCCCCCGCCGACACACACCACCGCGAATCCCCCCTCCCACGACCGCCACAAGATACCCCATCACCGGACCCCACACGCAACAACGACGACCACCCCCCCCAGCCCACACCACCCACGCCATCACACCTCGCACCACCAGCCGCCGCACCGGCCGAACCCTACGCCCTACACAACCCCGCAGCGGTACGGCAGCACCTCCGGGGACTCGGGGACCCGGACGTGCTGTGCCTCCGCACCTCCGGCACCACCCAGCGCATCCGGGCGACCACCCTGGTCCAGGCGGCCACCCACGGGGAAGGCGTCCGAGACTTCCTCTTCGACGCCTTCCTCCACGTCGCCCGACACGACCGCCCCCTACGCGCCACCCCAGACGGCGAGAGCCCGCCCCCCGCGGGGAGCCGGATCTGTGTGCCCCGCATCGACTGGGGGCGACACCTAGTCGGACACCCCCTGCCGGAGCGGGACAGCACCCAGGGCCGTACCCACTACGGCGAGCCCAACATGGCCCATCCCCCACCCAGCGCCACCCCCGACAACACCAAAGAGTGGGAGCGGGAAACATGGGTAGCCCGGATGGTCTCCCTGAGCAACTTCCGGCACCACGTCCCGGGTGACATCCCCACCCCCGACGACTGGCAGCCAGCCCCCTCCACGTACATGACTCCCATGTACAATCTGCACTACACCCTCTCCACCACCCACTACCACGGACCAACTGACCACTGGGTGGTGCACGGCACCGACTCCCTCCTCCCCGCCGACTATGCCCCCCCCCCACACAACCCAGGCCTCGACACGTACGCCAGGGGGGATGAGCCGGATGACCCCCACATCTGGGGCACGTGGGAACGCAAATCCTTGGACACACTGCTCTCCATCCGCAGCGGCAGGCAGGGCCTTGGTAGGGCGATGTATTGCCTCGCCAAGTGGACCCAACGGACCTGGGGGATCCCCACGGACCGGTGGCGGTGGAGGGTCACGCTGCGCCCCCAGCGGAGGGAAGCCCCCCCAAACCGCAGGGGACCCACCCTCCCACGCCCCACCACCCTACAGCTCTGCCCATACATGGTGGCAGCCCGCCTCATGGCGCTGCTGTGGCCGGGCCCAGACACCCCCACCCAAAACTACCCCCACCTCACAGAGGAGGACATGTCCGGCATCCAGCGATCCTTCTTCCGCACCCTCGACTACCTCCAGCAAACACACCCGCACGTCCTGGAGCAGATATGGCCACCCCCCGGGTAACCCACGTGCCCGCACAGCCGAGACAACGCCGCCACACCAGCACCAGCACGCACCGGTCACCAGGGAAAACGCGCGCACACGCCTGGTGCCCGAACCCGCACCCTCGTTCTCGCTACTTGCAGGACCCAGCATCCTACGCCCGCCCCCGAAGCCCAGGGCCCTCCGCCACCTCCCACAGCCCTCTTCTCCGCCTCCGACTCCACAACCTTCACCACCACGACCACCTCATCCACCACCACCACCACTGCTCATCCAACACTCGACCCCCCAAGCCGCGGGGGAAACCTCTGAAACGGGCCCCCAAACCCGTCCCGACCGCGAGCAACCCCGCCGCCGCCAAGGCCCACGCCCCGACGAGGCCCGCACCCGCGACCCAGCCGAAATCCGCGACTGCCGCCAAACAGCCACCCAAACCCGTCAGTGCGCCACGATCGCAACCCGCAGCCAAGCCGAAAGCCAAGCCCAAACCCGGCGCCACGACAGCAGCGCGAGCCCGACCCCCCGAGGACGTCCTCCATAACATTCGACCCCGGCCGTCCCAGGCCCGGAGGCAGCAGCACCGAGCACGGCGCCCCCCCGCCGTCAGCGACGCCGCCGCCACAACCTTCATAGCAGAGCGCGCCGCGGCCGAAGCAGGACGCCCCTCGTCCCGCCACCTCTCAAAGCCCGCACCCCAGGCCCACCGACCGCCCCCGACCAGGCCACAACGACGCCAGGGTCCACCAGCAGCGTCCCCGCCCCCCTACCAACCCTCGATGACAGCCCACATACAGCGCATGCCCCGCTACCGCTGCCGCCGTGAGTCCCCGCCCAACCCCGAGGCGGAGACCGTGCCCGCACACCCGCAGGTCCACATCGGCGCGCGCCACCACTCCCCGCGCACCCCCACGGAACAGGACTACGAGGAATCCCCCAGGCCCGCCACCGCCACCGGTCCCCACGACCCCGTCACACCCACCTACGCCCACACCTCCGCCCAAGACCGCGGCCCCGCCAAGGGACAGTGGTGGCAGCGCTGGACCAACACGCAGCTCTGGAAGCTGCGAAAGTGGGCCCGGGGAGAGCCCTCCCTCGAGGGCCTGGTCCACCAGCCCCGCAAGGGGTCGGTGGAGAACTGCCGCCTCCAGCAGGCGGGGAGGTGGATGCCGCAGGCCGCATGGGAAGCCATGCTGGCCTATGCGCTCCACCCCCTGAGAGTCCACCCCCGCAACCTCCCCGCGCCCCAGGACCACCCGTATGTCCTCAGGCGCCTACGGGAGACCCTCCAGGAGACACAGCGAGACGGCATCCGCCTGTGGGACATCACCCAAAGCGCAGCCCCGCACACACACACCTCCTCACCACCCCACAACCGTCGGCGAATCGACACCAGCGGCACCCACAGCACCCCAGGAGCCCTGCGCACCACACAACACGACGCGCCTGACCCCCCAGCCAGCGGCGCCGCCACCTAACCCCGTTACCCAGCAAACCACCAGCACGGGGTGCCACGCCACGCCCCGCCCAGAAGTAACCAAACAAACCGGACGCCGAAGGACGCCAACGCACACGACAACGGGCACCACTACGCCCAAAGGCACCGAACCCAGGCCCGCTACCGTCGCCACTGCCTAACCGAGCCAAAACCCAAACACAAATCAAACCCGAGCCACACCCCAAAACCGCTAACCCTTGACTCCCAACCAGGCCCGCCGAGGGAACAACGTAACCACAGCACACACCAACAGCCCACACAGCCGCCTAACCAGCCAGCTCCAGAAGCAAAGAGACACCTAACCAAACCCACCCTGGCCCATACCCGTGCACATCACACGCCAGAGGACACAACAGTAATGCACTGCCGCACCAGCTGCCCGTGCCTGTGCCTGCAGTGTACGCGCGCCCCTGTTTTTCTTTTTTTTCCATCAAAAAAAAAAAAAGAACAAAAATTAGGGGGGGAGGAAGAGGGACACAACCAGCAATGGCACACGCGCACCGCACACAGCGCGCACCCCGTGAACGGGCGCCACGAGGGCCAGGACACCGCACAAGCGCGTGCAACGAGGGCAACAAAGGGACGAGACACCACGGCCTGGCATACCGGTGAACAAGAGCCAAGAGGCCCAGGACACCGCGCACGCAAAGCAACACATTGAGCGAGCGCAACAGTGAACAGGAGCCAAGTGGCCCACGACACCGCACACGCAACACAACACACCGAGCGGGCACACCAGTGAGCGGGGGCCAAGGGGCCCAAGAAGCCACACACGCAACACAACACACCGAGCGGACACACCGGTGAACAGGAGCCAAGTGGCCCAGGACACCGCACACGCAAAACAACAAACCGCGTGGGCACACCGGTGAACAGGAGCCAAGTGGCCCAGGACACCGCACAAGCAACACAACACACCGAGCGGGCACACCGGTGAACAGGAGCCAAGTGGCCAAGGACACCGCACACGCAAAGCAACACACCGAGTGGGCGCACCGGTGAACAGGAGCCAAGTGGCCCGGGACACCGCACACGCAACACAACACACCGAGCGGGCGCACCGGTGAACTGGAGCCAAGTGGCCCAGGACACCGCACACGCAAGACAACACACCGAGCGAGCACACCGGTGAACAGGAGCCAAGTGGCCCAGGACACCGCAGACGCAACACAACAAACCGCGCGGGCACACCGGTGAACAGGAGCAAAGCGGCCCAGGACACTTCACACACGTAGGGCGGCCGAGGGACAGGAAAGAACCAACACCCCATGGGTCGGACGCACTGGGGCGACCCAGCCGACCTACCGGGCCAGTGGCAGGAGCGGTACTCCAAGGCCACTGGTCCGAGCCCGGCCAGGCTGCATCGGGGACCATGGCAAACGTCACCCGGAGCCATGGAAGCAACCTGTGACAGGCGAGCCGGTACACAATCCGGGAGGGGGTCGCCCCCCAAGCAGAGTGGCCCCGCAACTCAAGCCACAAGGGTGAGGCGGTCGTACCGTAGACTAGCGGGAGCAATACCCCTTGTGGTGAGAGATACTCCACACGGCTGGGCAGCCCCCAGAGCTGCCGTCCAAAGGAGGGGGCATGTGGCCCTACCCATGGGCACATGTGGGGACACCCTCCCACCTGGGACACATGGACCGGGTGGCCGCAACAATGCCTTCCCAAGCACATGCTGGAGCGGCTCAAGAGGCACCTGACATAGGGCAGTGGGAGGGACAGGAGGTCCCCTTGGTAAGACCTTCTTCTTCCAATGTCAAAGGAGGCATCCCGAGCTCCCGAAGATACCTACCTACCTACCTCGGTTGGCCCTGACGTGCCACCTGACGCGTTTATGGGTTGGTATGGCTATCTTAGGGATCAGGAAGGTTTGGAGACAGTGGAAACCCTGCAGGAGGTTGCTAAGCAAGTTGAAACACAATTTTTCATTTCGAGTGCTAATTTATTGGGCCCGCATTTTGATTCCAAGGATTCCGCGAATTGCATGGAGTTGCGCCAAAGGGAGAATCTAAAAGATCGCAAGGAAAGGCATCAGCTTTATTGGCGAAAGGTGGCAGTCCCCACGGAAATCTTGAGGCCACCAACCAAGAGGCCATAGGACGGCATTGCTATTTCAGGATTGCGTACAGACGGGCTGTAGCCATGCGTGATGTTTGTATGCAAATCTGTTCTATCTATGAAGGAGCAGGTCACGCCTGCCGCTCTCATGAATCCACAAACACCATGTCTACCAAGGTGTGAACATGTACCAGGAACACACACCTGATCTGACCGTGTTCAACATGAAAGAGCCCCTGAGGGGGTCATGCCTGTTGTACAAGTTTGGCAGTGGTCATGACGCTACCCTTGTGCAGCCTACGTTTACGGTGGCTTTGATGGCTGATGCCTCTCGACCTGGTTTGTGGCTGTGTGGGTGTTTCCAATTAAGCACTAATCCACGAAACTATCGCCAAAAAAAAAAGAACAAAAAAAAACAGCACAAGAAAAATCAAAACACTGCTAAACAAATTCCGCCTCAGACCCAGACTTTCAAGGTGGGAAGAATGCCACTGCAGAGGACCCACCTTGAAGACCCACTACAAGCAGATCGTGCACACAAAACACAAGTACACAACCCTTACTTTTGCTGAGGGTAGGGACAGCATGTCAAAGTCAGGAATGCCAAACGTGCTGACGGCCAACTCTCAGCATACTTCCTCCTGTCTGCGATGTCCAGTCTCTATCTTTTCAACTGTCTACCTCAACCATCCAACAAGCCCCTCCCCCTTGACACCAAACGTGGTTGCGTGTCCAGTTTAGGAAAGGCACCATGCGTCACAGCTCCAGGCTGCATTGTGCAGAAGCAGTTGAGGTGCCCGTGTGAAGTCCATTTTCTTACAACAGGATATGCATGCATATGTGTATATATGTGCCTGTATATATGTTCAGGCAAACCCCACAAATTCCCATATTGGATGGTAGTCAGTGTACAGTGTGGTGTGAGCCATCCAACTGCTCATGCCTGCCCCTTTCTTGCTTCCTGGGGCTGCCCCTTTCGCTACTCCTGTACATCCATGGCTGTGGACCAGCCCTTTTTCAACAAAACTTGGTGCCACATTTACTCAGCCATTGAGTCCAACCGCAGCTGTGCTCTGTTTGCTTCCATGGCTTTTTGGCCAACCAGAAATTGCCACAAAGCTCCAGCCCTCTCACCATACTCCAAGTCCACAAGGGGACGTTTTCTGCAGTTCACCCCTTTGTGACCCCTCGTTTTCCTATGCTGCATGATGCAGTAGGACATGGGCACTGTGTGTGTGACTACAGTCGAAGGTCCTGCTTCACCTTCACCACCAATCAGCCGCGCCCCGTCTCTGTGGCACAGTGTTGTTTATCCCTTCTTCCAGCAATCAGGTGTTACCCAATGGTTTGGTTTATCCCTCACAGTATTGAGTCGCTTCCCAATGGTGTTGCCTGGCCTCTCACCACAGTCAGCCGCATCGCGCCGCGGCACGGCCTGTCTCTGCAGGATACAGCACGAGCATTCTGTAGAAGGGGTGATTGGGAGCACAGATTGTGGGGTATTGAGAGGCCTCTCTTTGTATCCCAGATGCATCCTCCAATGCTGAACAGGGACGGCATTTCTTTTTGAGGTTTGCGCACAGATGTTGTGTAGCCATGCGTGATGTCTGTATGCAAATCTGTCCCATCTTTAAAGGAGCAGGTCACGCCTGCCGCTCTCATGAATCAGCAAACACCATGTCTACCAAGGTGTCAACATGTACCAGCAACACACACCTGATCTGACTGTGTTCAACGTGAAGCAGCTCCTGAGGGGGTCATGCCTGTTGTACATGTTTGACGCTACCTTTGTGCAGCCTACGTTTACGGTGGCTTTGATGGCTGATGCCTCTCGACCTGGTTTGTGGCTGTGTGGGTGTTTCCAATTAAGCACTAATCCACGAAACTATCGCCAAAAAGAAAAAAAAATGGCAGAAGAAGAATCAAAAAACTGCTAAAAAATTCCGCCTCAGACCCCGACTTTCAAGGTGGGATGAATGCCACTGCAGAGCAATCTTGAAGACCCACTACATGCAGATGGTGCACACAAAACACAAGTACACAACCCTTACTTTTGCTGAGGGTAGCGACAGCATGTCAAAGTCAGGAATGCCAAAAGTGCTGACGGCCAACTCTCAGCATACTTCCTCCTGTCTGCGATGTCCAGTCTCTATCTTTTCAACTCTTTACCTCAACCACCCAACAAGCCCCTCCCCCTTGACACCAAACGTGGTTGCGTGTCCAGTTTAGGAAAGGCAACATGCGTCACAGCTCCATGCTGCATTGTGCAGAAGCAGTTGAGGTGCTAGTGTGAAGTCCATTTTCTTACAACAGGATATGCATGCATATGTGTATATATGTGCCTGTATATATGTTCAGGCAAACCCCACACACCCCCATATTGGATGGTAGGCAGTGTACAGTGTGGTGTGAGCCATCCAACTGCTCATGCCTGCCCCTTTCTTGCTTCTTGGGGCTGCCCCTTTCGCTACTCCTGTACATCCATGGCTGTGGACCAGCCCTTTTTCAACAAACCTTGGTGCCACATTTACTCAGCCATTGAGTCCAACCGCAGCTGTGCTCTGTTTGCTTCCATGGCTTTTTGGCCGGCCAGAAATTGCCACAAAGCTCCGGCCCTCGCACCATACTCCAAGTCCACAAGGGGACGTTTTCTGCAGTTCACTCCTTTGTGACCCCTCGTCTTCCCATGCTGCATGATGCAGTAGGACATGGGCACTGTGTGTGTGACTACAGTCGAAGGTCCTGCTTCACCTTCACCACCAATCAGCCGCGCCCCGTCTCTGTGGCACAGTGTTGATTATCCCTTCTTCCAGCAATCAGGTGTTACCCAATGCTTTGGTTTATCCCTCACAGTATTGAGTCGCTTCCCAATGGTGTTGCCTGGCTTCTCACCACAGTCAGCCGCATCGCGCCGCGGCACGGCCTGGCTCTGCAGGATACAGCACGAGCATTCTGTAGAAGGGGTGATTGGGAGCACAGATTGTTGGGTATTGAGAGGCCTCTCTTTGTATCCCAGATGCACTTTCCAATGCTGAACAGGGACGGCATTTCTTTTTCAGGATTGCGTACAGATGGGGTGTAGCCATGCGTGATGTCTGTATGCAAATCTGTCCCATCTTTAAAGGAGCAGGTCACGCCTGCCGCTCTCATGAATCAGCAACCACCATGTCTACCAAGGTGTCAACATGTACCAGCAACACACAGCTGATCTGACTGTGTTCAACATGAAGCAGCTCCTGAGGGGGTCATGCCTGTTGTACATGTTTGGCAGTGGTCATGACGCTACCTTTGTGCAGCCTACGCTTACCGTGGCTTTGATGGCTGATGCCTCTCGGCCTGGTTTGTGGTTGTGTGGGTGTTTCCAATTAAGCACTAACCCACGAAACTATCGCGAAAAAAAAAACAGCAGAAAAAAAAAAAAAACACCCCCCAAAAAATCCTGCCTCAGACCCCGACTTTCAAGCTGTGAAGAATGCCACTGCAGAGCAACCTTGAAAACCCACCACAAGCAGATGGTGCACACAAAACACGAGTACACAACCCTTACTTTTGCTGAGGGTAGCGACAGCATGTCAAAGTCAGGAATGCCAAAGGTGCTGACGGCCAATTCTCAGCATACTTCCTCCTGTCTGCGATGTCCAGTCTCTATCTTTTCAACTCTCTACCTCAACCATCCAACAAGCCCCTCCCCCTTGACACCCAACGTGTTTGCGTGTCCAGTCTAGGACACCCAACATGCGTCACAGCTCCAGGCTGCATTGTGCAGAAGCAGTTGAGGTGCTCGTGTGAAGTCCATTTTCTTACAACAGGATATGCATGCATATGTGTATATATGTGCCTGTATATATGTTCAGGCAAACCCCACACACCCCCATATTGGATCGTAGGCAGTGTACAGTGCGGTGTGAGACATCCAACTGCTCATGCCTGCCCCTTTCTTGCTTCTTGGGGCTGCCCCTTTCGCTGCTCCTGTACATCCATGGCTGTGGACAAGCCCCTTTTCAACAAAACTTGGTGCCACATTTACTCAGCCATTCAGTCCAACCGCAGCTGTGCTCTGTTTGCTTCCATGGCTTTTTGCCCAGCCAGAAATTGCCACCAAGCGCCGGCCCTCTCACCATACTCCAAGTCCACAAGGGGACGTTTTCTGCAGCTCACCCCTTTTCTGACCCCTCGTTTTCCCATGCTGCATGATGCAGTAGGACATGCGCACTGTGTGTGTGCCTACAGTCCAAGGTCCTGCTTCACCTTCACCACCAATCAGCCGCGCCCCGTCTCTGTGGCACAGTGTTGATTATCCCTTCTTCCAGCAATCAGGTATTACCCAATGCTTTGGTTTATCCCTCACAGTATTGAGTCGCTTACCAATGGTGTTGCCTGGCTTCTCACCACAGTCAGCCGCATCGCATTGCGGCACGGCCTGGCTCTGAAGGATCCAGCACGAGCATTCTGTAGAAGGAGTGATTGGGAGCACAGAGGTAGGTAGGTAGGTGCACTCGGTGGTAGAGAGGCGCCCCATGGTTCCCACTGGCGTTGCTGCTGTGACGAACAGGAAGAGGCTCCGCACTTGAAGAGAGGAGGCGACTTACATCCCGCTAGACCTGACTGTTGGCCCCCAACAAAGCGGCCCCGGGCAACACCGGGAGGGCTGATCGCCGCCAGCGTGACGTGCTTGTCTCGCCAGGAAGGTGTGCCCCCGTGCTCGCGCACGTCTTCTCCTTTGGGCGGAGCCCTGGAGGTTCACCGGACTTCCTGGCGTATCCTGTTCCCATGGCATGCATGCATGTTCTTTGTACTGGGGTTCCGATGCGCTTGAGTGTCGCACGCTCCGCCTCCAGTCCCAAAGCAGCGCAGGCCTTAGGATGCAGCCTTACACCCGGGCTCCGGATCTTGTTTGGCCGGGTCACCTGCAGGGCACGGGCTGCCTCAGTGCCCGGGATATGGACACTGGGTTTCCTACTGTTGTGTGGCGTTTGCGATTGGGTCCAGGTTGTGCTTGGGTGTGGGTTTCGGTAACCCCGCCAGCCCTGGCTGGGGTCTTTGGTGGGTGTGTTTGGGTACGGTTTGTGGTGTCGCCCCTCTTTTGCCGGCTGGGGTTTGCGGTGTTTGCGGTTGGGCTTGGGTTTCCGCCTGCACCCCACCTTTCTTGGTTAGGGCTTTGGGACGTGTGTGGTTGTGTGCGCTCTCCGCCTGCACCCCGCCGTTCCCGGTTCTGGTGTGCGGTGTGGGCGTGCGTGCTGGGGTCTGGGTTTTGGCGGTGTTGGGAGGTGTTGGGATGTGTCTGTGCTTGTGTCCCCGTCCCGCGTGGTCTCCTGCACCTCCTGGTTGGGGGCGCTGTGCGGGGGTGTGTTGGTGGGCCTGGGTTGGTGCCGTGCCCCGCCACTCCTGCCTGGGGCGTTGGGGCGTGTGTGGGTTTGTGTGCGCCCCCTGCTTGTACCCCGCCTTTCCTGGCTGGGGTGTGCGGTGTGGGTGTGTGTGATTCGGCTCGGGTTCCGGCTGTGACCCACCCTTCTTGGTTTGGTTATTGGGGTGTGTGTGCGGTGGTGCGTGTGCCACGCTTGCCCCTGCCCTTCCGGGGGGGCCGCCTGTGGCGCAGGGGTGTGCGGGTGTTGCCGTTGGTGGGGTTTGCTCCCCCCCCTCTCCTTTGGTTTTGGTTTTGTTTTTTGGGGGGGGGCGTGTCGTGTCTTGGCTTTGTGGTGTCGGTCGCTGGCTGTCCCGGACTTGGGTTTCGTGGTCTCTGTCCCCCCATCCCCTCTCTTGCGGGCTGCTGGGGGGTTTGGCCGCCTCTTGCGGTGTTCGTGGGCGGTTTGGTGGCTTTGGGCCGTTCTCGCCCCCCCCCCCTCTCTTTCTCTTTTCGGGGGGGGTCCGCCTGTTCCTCCTTCTGCCCTCCCTGAGCTGGCGCACGCACTGGTTGGCATTCAGTGTGGTCTTCCGTGTTGCTGTTGGTGGTTGCGTTTTGCCAGGCCGTGCCCCGGCCCCATGGGTCGGGTGGGTTATGTACACGTTGGGCTGGGCTCCCCTTCCTGCCGGGTTTGGTTCTGGCTCTGCCGGCTGGGCGGCTGCGCCACGCGGCTTCGTGTTGCCCTGGGTTAGGGAAGCTGGGGTTCTCAGTGTCCTTTTGCCTCCGCGGTGCCGGTTTTAACTTTCTGGCGGTGGTTTGTGTGGGTGGACCGCCACTGTTGTTGCCGGGCGTGCGGTGGCCCCTTGCTGGTGTGTGGCGGGCTGGTGCGGTTTCTTCCGGGGAGTGCGCTGGCTTGTTTTGGTTAGACCTTTGGTTAGCGTCCCTTGCTTTGGTGTTGTGGTGTGCTGTGGTGCGTCGTGTTGCCCCGTGCCGTGCCGTGGTGTGCCGCTCTGTGCCGCGTCGCGTCGCGTCTTGCTGTGGCGTGTTGTGCTTTCAGGTGCCTTGTCTTGGTGCGCTGCACTGTGGCGCGCTGCGGTGTGGTGTGCCGTGCTGCCTCGTGTTGTGGCGTGGTGGGTCGCTGGAGGTCAGCCTGGCCTATGTTGTGGTGCGGAGTGCGGGTCGGAGTGTGGCTGGCTGGTGGCTCGGGGCTGCGGTTAGGTGTGGGTGGCTCGCTGGGTCCGTGCTATGGGGGTCTGGGTGTGCCGCTGGGGCTGGTTGGTCGGGTAGGTGTCTTTGGGGTTGCCCTCCCTGGTGGGCCTGTGCCTTGGTCCTGTGTCCTCTGAGGGTCCCGGCCCCTAGCCCTGGGTGCTGTGGCCGTGCCTTCATCCTCTTGTGATGCCTGTGAGGTGGCCCTTCTAGTGGCCGGGGTCGTCGCCTGGCCGTCAGGGCGTGGTGGTGGGCTGCGCGGCAGTGTTCCCAGCGGCTTTCTCTGTGGGTGTAGCCGGTTCTCCCCGTGTAGGTGTGCCCTCCATCCCCTGTGTGGTTTCCGGTGGCTGCTGGGCGTGTGCTGGTGTGATCCGTAAGGCGTCCGATTTGTGCTTCGGCGGCGTGTGTTGGGGGCGTGCGCCCCCGGGGGTCGTGCAGCGTCCGCTTGGGGTGAGGCGGCGCTGGTCCCTCCGTCGTCGTATGCCCTTCCTGCGTGTGGGTACTCGTGCCCGCCGTGGTGTCCTCTTTCTCTGCGCCTCGGTCCCCGTTCCTGCCCCTTCCTGGCCCTTGAGTGGTTTCCTGCTCTTGCGTTGTGTTGCTTCCGGTGCCCTGTCCCTATGGGCGCCTGCCTCTCCCTTGTGGGCCCTTCCGTGCCCCCTAGCCGGAGTTTCCCTTTCTGTCCCTTGCCCTCCTCTTGCCCGTGCCCTTTCCCTTCCCGGTGTGGTGGTGGTGTGGTCGCGGGGGGGCGCTGATCGCCCAGGCCTGGGGGTGGGTGACCTGGAGCCATTTGCGGAGGGTTTGGGGGGTGTAGGGGGGGGGGGTCTGGACCGCGTCGCGCAAGAGGGCCTCCCATGGCGCCTGCGGCATGATGGCCTCCGAGGAGGACTCGTAGGGGTCTGGGGGGGTGCGGGTGCGGATCTCCTCGAGAGTGTGCACCATGTGCACCCCTTCTCGCCTTCCCGCTCCCCCGGCCCACTTCCCCCAGCGGCGGAGCTCCTGCAAGGCGGGGGCAGACCACCACGCAAGGTGCGACCCCAACCCCTCAATACAAAATGAGGACCCTGCCCACATACCAGCGCTCCTGACACCCGACTCCCCCCTGGAAGCCCGTTATTCCTCCATTCGGACACCCTCCCTCCCCCCCCTCCCCCCAAGTGCACAAGCCCTTCAAGCCTAGACGCTTGCGCCGCCCCCCCCCCTTCTCTTCCCTCCGTCCCGGCCATCCGTGTCGTGTCCTCCAACACGGCAAAGAGCCAAAACACGCCCCTGTCAATTTTGCATTTCCTAAACGAGGGATATGACATTATACTCCTTCAAGAGCTAAACTCTCCCCCTCTCCTCCCACAGCGGTACGCCTTCGGCAATGACCGTGCTAAAGTCTTCTCGAATG
Organism: Eutreptiella sp. 'Long Island Sound 2002'; assembly: GCA_964036045.1. Classification (NCBI taxonomy): domain Eukaryota; phylum Euglenozoa; class Euglenophyceae; order Eutreptiales; family Eutreptiaceae; genus Eutreptiella; species Eutreptiella sp. 'Long Island Sound 2002'. The sequence continues at coordinate 59,244,653 of OZ038379.1, forward strand.
TCTGCGGCCACAAACACGGGGTGTCGGTCATTGCAGGTCCGCGCATCGCGAGATATACCAGCTGTGTCCCGCCCAGAGACAGCGACGGCCTTATCTGTGGTGCCAAAATATCCCTTCTGGAAGCAACTCCCCTGCACGTCTTCTCAGTTTACTCCCCCCCGGTGCGTACGGGGGCCCCAGCTCCGTACCATGACACCATACAGCAAGTTCTTGCTTCTCATTTCGACGATCATCCGAATCACATCCTGGGGGGTGATTTTAACTGCGTTCTGGATCCCGAACTTGACCAGCACAGCTTGGTCCATCTGCACGAATGGCACTGCCTCACGGGGAAGTGGAATACCTCCCATCTAGGTTGGTGGACACTTTCAGGTCAGAGCACCCCTCCCTCAGGCAGTATACCCGCTACGCAAGCGACCGCTGGGGCAGCGAAGCAAGACTGGACTACATCTTTGCGTCCCCTCGCCTGGTGTCGCAGTTTCCCTTCCTGGATGCGTCGGTCCTCACGAACTACACCATCTCTGACCACCACCCAGTGGTTGCGGTCTTCCAGTGCCCCTCCCCGATCCTTCTGTCTCAGACACCAATCCCCCCTTGCATTTTTCGGAAGCTTTCTAGTGACAAAAAGCAACAATTCTCCAAAAGCGTACAGCTCATCTCCGACTGGTGCCGGGACCTCCAGGACGCCCCTGCAAGGGCCCCATTGGAAGGGATCATCGCCGCCACTGATTACCTCCTCATGCAGGTTGGGTCCGCGTACCACAAAATCACACGCTCGAAACCGCAGGGCAAAGACCAAGAGGGCTACGGCAAGCTCAGGAAAATATTACGCTCGCCCCCGCCTCCTTCTTCCCCGGCATTTCCCGAGTACATTGCGGAAGTTCAGTCCGTGGTAAACACCTTACGGTCCTCGGACGAAACCAAAGCGAAGAGAAAGCTTCACAGCAGGCTGGTCCGGGGGGTCCAGATGGAAAGCACTGTTGCTCGCACCCTCTGCCCTAAAGACCTAGAGCCTCTCGTTGTCAGAGATCCAGCTACCAAGGAGCGCCTGAGTGACCCGGCAGATGTAGCTAAAGTTTAGGGGGACACCCTGCTTCATCTTAGAGGGCATCCAGATTACGTCCCCCCCGGGGACTTCGTCGAAGAGGTCCTGTCCCACTCGCCCGTATGCCCCGTTTCTGCCAAGAAAGACCACATACCACCTGTGACCTGGCAGGAGTTCCTGAACCACTTAAAACACAGTAAGCCGTCAAAAGCCAGGGGAACGGACAAAACAAACAACTACATCCTGGCCCTCTGTCCGGAACCCATCCAGCGTTTTCTCCACTCCATTTTAAACCGCTTCCTCCATTCACCGCTGCGGCCGCACTGGCTATGCACGAAAATATGTTTACTTTATAAAACAGGCGACCCTTTCTCCCCCTCAAACTACCGTCCTATTGCCCTCTTAAACTGTATTTACAAACTCTTGGCCACTTTTGCCTGCAGACACCTGCGCGCTCAGGCTTTTGCACACGTCATCCTTTCAGAAATCCAGCACGGTGGCCTTCGCAGCCACCAATGCGCTGATCATCTGTATCATCTCGAAGCCGTTTATGCTAAATCGAGGAAGAGCTACTCGCTGTTCATCGATTTCAATAAAGCCTTTAATTCGGTGCCCCATGGCACACTCTTGACCGTCCTCGAACGGGCAAATTTTTCTACTTCCACAATTTCTCTCATAAAGCAACTATACTCCTTCCCTCAAGACAGCCCCATCATCAATGGCCGCACTCCCCACGCTTACCTCCAAACCAGAGGCCTCCGATAAGGATGCCCCATCTCCCCCCTACTCTTCATTCTCTATCTCAACTCCCTCTTCCACCATTTCTTTGCCACCGTGCCCCCCCCCCCCAGGCAGAAGCCAGCAATAGCCACCACGCTTACATCGACGACATCCTGATCAAAAGTGAGGACGTCGTCTACATCCAAAACAGTCTCAACTACTTTGATGGGCCAGCCAGGGACTAGGGTCTGGACATGAATGTGTCTAAAACCGAAGTCCACGCCAATGGCACAGCCCCCCAATAAGGGTTTCTGACAACCAGGGGCTCGGAATTCCTCACGTACAACAAAAGAACGGGTCGCCCGCACACATGCTATAAATACCTGGGGGTTTATCTTTTTATTTGCCACCAAGCAAGGGGCCTGTTTCACATGCTCAAGGCGGATATCCAGAGTTATTTTGCCCGACTCTCTCCCTTGCCTCTTACATTTAGTGAGAGGGTCCGCCTGACGAACTCTCAGCTGGTCCCAGCGCTCGCCTACCGCTTAATCACCCACTCTCCTTCCCCCAACCAGCTCGAAAAGCTTCAGCCACTCATCTGGGCGGGAATTGCGTCTCAAAGCATCACACGTCTAGTCTCCCCCAAAGACTGCTTCGCGGCTCGCACAAAGGGAGGGTCGGGTATGAAATGTCTACCGCACAGCGTCCACGTTGCCACTGTGAACTATGGATTACGGGCCCTTTGCGGCCTCGCCCCAAAGTCAGTTGGCCCCCAGTACGTCCAGTCTTTACTCAGCCTGAACCAGAGGGCCTCAGATCCGGTGCAAAACTCTTTTATGGACTCCATCGATGACCTAGGCATAACCTTCCACAGCATAGGCCCGTGGAGACCCACTGCTATTCGGGATCTAATGCCTGGTACCCAGCTAACGGTTAGGTTCAAATCCGGACAGGCCACAGGAAGAGTGACCGAGGCAACCTCCAAATGGGCCAAAGTCTCGTTCCACGACAGGGTCTACTCGGTGGATACCCACACGTCCTACACCATGCACATGCCATGCCACGCCGTCATGGATTACTGCAGCCCCTTTCACTTCCAGCTAGTCCCCAAATTTTCGCGCCCTCAAGAGACCATCCCCGAACCCCCAGCGCCACAGCACAACGCGCACGCACTGAATATCAGCCAACAAGGCCATCTCTTTGCTCTGCAGGCACAACACTACCCAGAGAAGAAGTCTCCCGACGAGTGGGGATGCCACGATGCCGCTGAGGCACTAACCAGGCCGCCAGCCCCCGGCCTACAGCGGGTGTGGCTCTATTCCGATGGTTCCTCCGGTGAGTCCAGCCATGCGGCCGCCGTCACGGCCTTTATGCCCGATGGCACAACCAGAGTCCTGTGCCTATCCTCACCACATCCCTCTTCTCTGGGTTCGGAGTTCTGGGGGGCGGTAGCGGCCATTCGCTGGATCCACAGGGAACTTTGCCCGATACGAACTATGTTTGTTGATTGACAACGAACAGGTGGTGTCCACCCTTCAGAAATGCGAAGTCTATAGGCCCAGCCCGTTCCAAGACGGCACATGGACCGTCGCCGTACACAGCGCCCTACTTCTCATCACCGACCCCCTCCACATCATGTGGATTAAAGGTAACGCGAATTTTATTGGCAACGAAATCTGCGACCATTTCTCTAAATGGGCAGCTCACAGCCTGATTTTTACCCCAGACCCCCCCCCCTGGGTTCAGTGGCGGTACACCACCTGCCTGTCCTCCACAGGTTGAAGGCACAGCAATTCCGCCACCTACAGCCGCAGCATTCCCATAACAACATAGCGGTTGGCCCCAGCTTCAGCCTGTACAATAAAGCTTCCTGGTTTTCGTCCTTGTTTTTCAAACTGGCGTCTGGGTGCTACAATGTGCACGGGTACCAGTGGAGCAATATGCTTCACGACTACCACTGTTCCATTTGCGGACAGCACGATTCCTTCGACCCTCTATCCTGCCTGGCCTTCTGCAAAGCGTTAGACCAGCACGTCCAGGCATTCGTCTCCTCCTTGGGACCCCTTTTCAGCCCCATTGTCCTGCACTTGTGGCTCTCTGGACCCTCAAAGGCTGACCGCAGGAACTTAATGAGAACTCTGGTGCCTAAGTCCCTATGGTCCTGCCTCTCCCAGCCAATCCCGGGCTCCACTCTCGCCAAGCACAAAGCCATGCTTGGCCTAGCCCTAGAGGAACGCGTAAAGCACCTGGACAAGGCTATCCACCAAGCACATGACTGGCTGTGTTCGAATCCTCTTACTTGTGACCCATATACTTTGGGCGCACCCCCCCGACCCTCTCAACCCCTTCTCGGTTTCGCACGGTGCGTTCAGTACCTCCGTCAACATGCCCCCTCGGACCCGCCCCGCATACAAGCACCCGCCACCTCTCCCCAAACATGCCTAAAAAAACCGTCCAAGCCAGCATCAGCCAGATCACAACCAGCCACTCGTCGCGTGCCTAAAAACTCCAAACACCCATCCAGCCGCGCATCCGCACCACGCCCCCCCCCCCCCGGCCATTCCCCGCCCTCTTCAGCGCTCACGCCCACGGCAACCACAAAAACGCCATCCATCATCACAAACCCATCAGACCACAATCGTTTGGGCGCCCCCAAAGTGCGCCAAGACTACTTCCCCTCTCCCACCCCCACGCTTCAAGGCACGCTACCGTCAAACACGCCTACCTCTCCCCTCTAGGCCCACCGCTACTAGGTGCCCTGGTCCGTCTGCCCCTTCCCCCCCCCCCACTCCAGCGCCTCCCGGGACATCTGAAATTTCTTCCGCCCGTCCAGGGACTTTCTGTCCCCTTCTTTTGACCCCTTCAGCCCCCTGCCCCTTCCTGAACCCCTCCCATCTCCCCCAGGGTAACTCAGCATTCATCTAACCTTACCATCAGAGCAACCATGTACATATCATAATATGTTGTTGTAAATACTTTTGTTTGGGGACGTCAGCCCCGGAACAAGTTGATGCGGCTAAGAACAAAAAAAATAACCACCACGCGAGGTGGGCGGGGGCCTTGGAGGGGGGGAGGGGTCCAAGCTCGAGGTCCTGGAGTGGCGGGAGGAGGACGTGGACATGCGGCAGTGGCAGGCGTGGCGGCGCCTGGGGGAGCGGGAGCGGCGGTGGCGGGGGCTGGGGGTGGAGGACGGGTACGGGCGACGGGGGGAACGGGAAGCCCGGTGGGGCCCGTGGGGGGAGGGGGTGGTGGACATGGGGCGGCGGTGGCGTGCTTGGCGGCGCCTGGGGGAGCGGGAGCGGTGGTGGCGGGGGCTGGGGGTGGGGGTCGCGTACGGGCGGAGGGAGGAACGGGAAGCCCGGTGGGGCTCGTGGGGGTTTCAGGTTTCAGGTTTCAGGTCGACCCGCCCGAGGCACCAGCACAGCTGGAGGGGGACCCAGAAAACGAGGGGCTCCCAACCGCCAAAGGGCGGCTCACTCGATTCCGCCAAGTCGAGTCGTAGCAGGCGGCCTGTGGCAGCACCCCGCGCCACCAGGGGCTGACACTTGCCGGTTTCAGGAGGGGGGGGTCCGCGATCGGTTTGGGTGGAGCGTAAGGGGTGTACCTGCGCTGCGGCGGTTTTTTCCTGGGAGGGGGGGGGGGTTTGTTTTGGTTTGGGTCAAGGCCTGTGCCGGACGCCCTGGCCCATGGTCAGCACTCGCCTTTGTGCCGACACGACTGGGCTAGGCGAATCGCGGTTGTCCGGTCCCAAGGCCTGCCGGACTGTTGACCGCCCGCGTACCCCGTGGTGGCACACACGGGAGGGAGATGCCGCCGTGCCTGTGTGTGTGGCGCGCGCGGGGCAGGAGGGCGGAGCTTGCATGCTGGTGGCGCTCGCAGGGCATGACGGGTCACACAACTGCGCCGCGCCTGGCCCTGCCTGCTGGCGCCGGTGCCGCTCCAGTGTTTCTGGTTTCCCCCGCTGCGGCTTGGTCCGTCCGTGTCGCCGCTTGTAGTGGCGTCCCGGCTGTTCGTGTGGTCGTCGGGTGTGAACCAGGGTCCGCCACCACCGGGCCCTGGCTGCTTGTGGTGGAGGCGCGTCGCGGGGGGGGGGGGGGGGCGTGTGGGGGGTTGTGTGATGCCTGGTGCTCCAGGCCCCGGCAGGGAGGCCATGGGAGCCTGACGCTGAGCCCGCCGGGGGAGTGTTCGGACTGGACACGCCGCCTCCCAGTCATTGACATGCGGCCAGCGGCCCCAAGACTGCATGAGGCACGGGGGCGCGCTCCCTGGGCGCTCGACTGGGGGGGTCCACACCTCCTGACTGCTCTAGGCACTGGTGGTGTTGTCGTGGACTGGACCATCCGCCCACGGCGCTGAGGGACGGCAGGAGGAGGGGCTCCAGGGCGCGCTGAGCGCTGCCCTGCCCTGGAGCCTGCCCGGGCTCGGGGCCTGGGTGGCGGTGCTACTGCCCGCGTAAACGGGGGGGCCCAGAGGGCACACCACCCGAGTGACCGCTCCGTTTGGAAGGGGGAGGGGGGGGCAGGGGTCGGCAGGTGGCTGTCTGGCCTCCAGGGGTCGCCCACAACTGAACTGGAGCGCACGGGGCTGTGCTGGCCTAGGCGTCTGTGATGAAGTTGGAGGGGCACGCGCACACCTGGAGGTTCCCTAGGCAGGCCGCTCAAGGGATACCCACAGCAGTTAATCTGCGAGCCCTTCACAGCCTCCACTTCTTAGGCCCTGAGGGCGCCGACTCCGTGCACCTCTCCCGTCGGGGGGCAGGCTGGGGGGGGGGGGTAGTGGTGGTTGGGTCTACCTGCTCACTTGTTTGGGAGAGGAAGACCACCTGCTGGGTTACCATGCGGGTCCCAGATCCCAACATACCCATCGTTCGGCGTCCGCTCCCTGTCCGTGAGGGGAGGGACCTTGATCACCATGTGACGGCCTGCAGTGAGGGTGCGGGGGTGCGAGGGCATGCGGGGGGGGGGGGCTGTGCTGGGCCTGCTTTCGGCCCCATTTCTGTTGGGGGGGGGGGGGGGCAGCAAAAGGCCTGCTCCCCTGTTTCCTGGTCCCCAAGGGGGACCAGCCCACGGCCTGCACCCTCGCTTTGTGGTGGCTGAAATTTGGGCCGACAAGGGGAGGTGGGGGGGGGGGGCAGCGTGGGGATGTGCATGGGCGCAGCGGGGCACCGCGCAGGGGTGCTGTGCGGGGCCGCTACACAGTTGTGTTGCTTGGGATTGTGCTGGGGTGCAACGGCTGCGCAGCGTCGCAGTGTGGGGCTTTGCTGGGGCCCAGCATGGGGCTTCGCCGGGGCCGGGGCGCAGCGCGTGACTGAGCAGGGGTGCAGCATGTGGAGCTGGGCTTGGGCGCATTGGCTGCACCGGGGGCGCTGCGTGTGGCTGCGCTGGAACGCGCTGGGTGACCGAGCAGGGGGGCTCCGTAGGACTGCGCAGGGGCGCAGTGTGGGGCCGAACAGGGGTGCGGCATGCGGCTGCGTAGCCTGGAGCTGGGCTGGGGCGCAGCGGCTGCGCAAGGAGTGCAGCGTGGGGCTGCACTCAGGCGGAACGCGGGGCCGCCAAAGGGGCGCCGCAAGGGGGCCGTGAGAGGGTGCGGCATGCATCTGCACTAAGGCGCAGTCTGGGGCCGCGCAGGAGCGTTGCGTGGGGCTGCGAAAGGCACAGTGTGGAACAGCGCACAGGGCTGCGCTAGTGGCGCAGCGTGCGGCCGCGGCCTGCGGCTGCGCAAGGTGCGCAGCATGGAACTGTGCTGGGGAGCAGCATGCGGCTGCGCAAAGGGCGCCGCATGCAGCTGTGCTAAGGCGCTACCTGGGGCCGCGCTGTGCGCAGCGTGGAATTGCGCATGGGTGCAGCGTGGGGCTGTGCAGGAGGGCGCGGTATGGGGCCGCGCAGGGGTGCGAAAGCGGCGGCGCTGGAGCGCAGGATGCGGCTGCGCTGGGGCGCAATGCGGGACTGCGCGGCGTGGCGCCGCGCATGGGTGCTGCCTGGGGCTGCGCGGGGGCGCAGCAGCGTAGGTCTGCGCGGGGGCACAGGAGTGCGGGGCTGCGCAGGGACGCAGCAGCCTGGGGCTGCGCAGCGGCGCAGCAGAGTGGGGCTGCGCAGGGGCGCAGCAGAGTGGAGCTGCGCAGGGCGCAGCAGCGTGGGGCTGCGCAGGGGCGCAGCGGCGTGGAGCTGTGCAGGGGCGCAGCAGCATGGAGCTGCGCAGGGGCGCAGCAGCGTCGGGCTGCGCAGGGGCGCAGCATGGGGCTGCGTAGGGGCGCGGCAGCGTGGGGCTGCGCAAAGGTGCAGCCACACGGGGCTGCGCAGGGGCGCAGCAGTGTGAAGCTTCGGAGGAGCGCAGCAGCGTGGGGCTGCGCAGGGGCTCTGCATGGGGCTGCGCAGGGGAGCAGCAACACGGGGCTGCGCGGGGGGTGCGCAGGGGCATAGCAGCATGGGGCTGCGCAGCGGCGCAGCAGAGTGGGGCTGCGCAGGGGCGTAGCAGCGTGGGGCTGAGCAGGGGCGCAGCAGCGTGGGCCTGTTCAGGGGCGCTGCAGCGTGGGGCTGTGCAGGGGCGCAGCAGCGTGGGGCTGTTCTGGGGCGCGGCAGCATGCGGCTGCGCAGGGGCGCAGCAGCATGGGGCTGCGCTGGGGCGCAGCAGCGAGGGATTGCGCTAAGGTGCAGCAACACGTGGCTGCGCAGGGGCGCAGCGGCGCAAAGCTTCGGAGGGGCGCAGCAGCGTTGGGCTGCGTAGGGGCTCTGCATGGAGCTGCGCAGGGGCGCAGCAGCATGGGGCTGTGTAGGGGCGCAGCAGCGTGGGGCTCCGCAAAGGCGCAGCAGCACGGGTCTGCGTAGGGGCGCAGCAGCGAGGGACTGCGCAAAGGTGCAGCAACTCGGGGCTGCGCAGGGGCGCAGCATCGTGAAGCTTCGGAGGGGCGCAGCAGCGTGGGGCTGCGCAGGGGCTCTGCATGGGGCTGCGCAGGGGCGCAGCAACACGGGGCTGCGCGGGGGGTGCGCAGGGGCACAGCAGCGTGGGGCTGCGCAGCGGCGTAGCAGTGTGGGGCCGCGCAGGGGCGCGGCAGAGTGGGGCTGCGCAGGGGCGCAGCAGCGTGGGGCTGCGCTGGGGCATAGCAGCGTGGGGCTGCGTGGGGGCGCAGCAGCGTGGGGATGTTCAGGGGCGCAGCAGCATGGGGCTGCACAGGGGTGCAGCAGCGTGGGGCTGCGCAGGGGCGCAGCAGCGTGAGGCTGCGCCCGGGCGCAGCAGTGTGGGGCTGGGCACGGGCGCAGCAGCACAGGGCTACGCAGGGGCGCAGCAGCATGGGGCTGCGCAGGGGCGCAGCAGCGTGGAGCTGTTCAGGGGCGCAGCAGCATGCGGCCGCGCAGGGGCGCGGCAGCATGGAGCTGCGCAGCGGCGCAGCGTGGGGCTATGCAGGGGCGTGGCGTGGGGCCGCGCAATGGGGGAAACAGCGTGGGGCTGCGCAGGGGCGCAGCAGCGTGGGGCTGCGGGGGGGTGCAGCATGGGGCTGCGCATGGGGCTGCGCAGGGTTGCAGCAGCGTGGGGCTGCGCAGAGGCGCAGCAGCGTGAGGCTGCGCAGAGGCGCAGTAGCGTGGGGCTGCGCAGGGGTGTAGCAGCGTGGGGCTGCGTTTGGGCGCAGCAGCGTGGGGCCGCGCAGGGGCGCAGCAGCGTGGGGCTGCGCACGGGCGCAGCAGCGTGGGGCTGTTCAGGGGCGCAGCAGCATGCGGCCGCGCAGGGGCGCGGCAGCATGGAGCTGCGCAGCGGCGCAGCGTGGGGCTATGCGGGGGCGCGGCGTGGGGCCGCGCAAGGGGTGAAGCAGCGTGGGGCTGCGCAGGGGCGCAGCAGCGTGGGGCTGCGGGGGGCTGCAGCATGGGGCTGCGCATGGGGTTGCGCAGGGGTGCAGCAGCGTGGGGCTGCGGGGGGCTGCAGCATGGGGCTGCGCATGGGGCTGCGCAGGGGTGCAGCAGCGTGAGGCTGCGGGAAGCTGCAGCATGGGGCTGCGCATGGGGCTGCGCAGGGGCGCAGCAGCGTGGAGCCGCGCAGGGGCGCAGTAGCCTGGGGCTGCGCAGGGGCGTAGCAGCGTGGGGCTGCGCGGGGGCATAGCAGCGTGGGGCTGGGTGGGGGCGCAGCAGCGTGGGGCTGTTCAGGGGTACAGCAGCATGGGGCTGCACAGGGGCGCAGCAGTGTGGGGCTGGGCACGGGCGCAGTAGCACAGGGCTACGCAGGGGCGCAGGAGCATGGGGATGCGCAGGGGCGCAGCAGCGTGGGGCTGTTCAGGGGCGCAGCAGCATGCGGCCGCGCAGCAACGCAGCAGCATGGGGCTGCGCAGCGGCGCAGCGTGGGGCTATGCAGGGGCGTGGCGTGGGGCCGCGCAAGGGGGGAAGCAGCGTGGGGCTGCGCAGGGGAGCAGCAGCGGGGGGCTGCGGGGGGGGTGCAGCATGGGGCTGCGCATGGGGCTGCGCAGGGTTGCAGCAGCGTGGGGCTGCGCAGGGGCGCAGCAGCGTGAGGCTGCGCAGGGGCGCAGTAGCGTGGGGCTGCGCAGGGGTGTAGCAGCGTGGGGCTGCGTTTGGGCGCAGCAGCGTGGGGCTGCGTTTGGGCGCAGCAGCGTGGGGCTGCGCACGGGCGCAGCAGCGTGGGGCTGTTCAGGGGCGCAGCAGCATGCGGCCGCGCAGGGGCGCAGCAGCATCAGGCTGCGCAGTGGCGCAGCGTGGGGCTATGCAGGGGCGCGGCGTGGGGCCGCGCAAGGGGCGAAGCAGCGTGGGGCTGCGCAGGGGCGCAGCAGCGTGGGGCTGCGGGGGGCTGCAGCATGGGGCTGCGCATGGGGCTGCGCAGGGGTGCAGCAGCGTGGGGCTGCGGGGGGCTGCAGCATGGGGCTGCGCATGGGGCTGCACAGGGGCGCAGCAGCGTGGGGCTGCGCAGGGGCGCAGTAGCGTGGGGGTGCGCAGGGGTGTAGCTGCATGGGGCTGCGTTTGGGCGCAGCCGCGTGGAGCTTCGCAGGGGCGCAGCAGCGTGGGGCTGCGCAGGGGCGCAGCAGCATGGGGTCACAGGGGGGGCGCAGCAGCATGGGGCTGCGCACGGGGGCCGCGAGGGGCTGGCAGGAAAGCAGCACGGGGCCGCGCAATGGGCTGCAGCATGGGCGCAGCGTGAAGCTGCGCAGGGGCGCAGCAGCGTGGGGTGGCGCAGGAGCGCAGCAGCGTGGAGCTGCGCAGGGGCGCAGTAGCGTGGGGCTGCGCAGGGGTGTAGCAGCGTGGGGCTGCGTTTGGGCGCAGCAGCGTGGGGCTGCGCAGGGGCGCAGCAGCGTGGGGCTGCGCACGGGCGCAGCAGCGTGGGGCTGTTCAGGGGCGCAGCAGCATGCGGCCGCGCAGGGGCGCAGCAGCATCAGGCTGCGCAGCGGCGCAGCGTGGGGCTATGCAGGGGCGCGGCGTGGGGCCGCGCAAGGGGCGAAGCAGCGTGGGGCTGCGCAGGGGCGCAGCAGCGTGGGGCTGCGGGGGGCTGCAGCATGGGGCTGCGCATGGGACTGGGCAGGGGTGCAGCAGCGTGGGGCTGCGGGGGGCTGCAGCATGGGGCTGCGCATGGGGCTGCACAGGGGCGCAGCAGCGTGGGGCTGCGCAGGGGCGCAGTAGCGTGGGGGTGCGCAGGGATGTAGCTGCATGGGGCTGCGTTTGGGCGCAGCCGCGTGGAGCTTCGCAGGGGCGCAGCAGCGTGGGGCTGCGCAGGGGCGCAGCAGCATGGGGTCGCAGGGGGGGCGCAGCAGCGTGGGGCTGCGCACGGGCGCCGCGAGGGGCTGGCAGGAAAGCAGCACGGGGCCGCGCAATGGGCTGCAGCATGGGCGCAGCGTGAAGCTGCGCAGGGGCGCAGCAGCGTGGGGTGGCGCAGGAGCGCAGCAGCGTGGAGCTGCGCAGGGGCGCAGCTGCATGGGGCTGTGTTGGGGCGCAGCAGCCTGGAGCTGCGCAGGGGCGCAGCAGCATGGGGCTGCGCATGGGGCGCAGCAGCTTGGGGCTGCGCAGGGGCGCAGCGGCACGGGGCTGCGCAGGGGCGCAGCAGCATGGGGCTGCGGGGGGGCGCAGCAGCGTGGGGCTGCGCAGAGGCGCAGCGTTGGGCTGCGCAGGGGCGCAGCAGTATGGGGCGGCGCAGGGGCGCGGCAGCATGGGGCTGCGGGGGGGCACATCAGCATGGGGCCGTGCAGGGGCGCAGCAGCATGGGGCTGCACAGCAGCGCAGCGTGGGGCTGTGCAGGTGCGCGGCAGTATGGGGCTGCACAGGGGCGCAGCAGCATTGAGCTGCGCAGGGGCGCAGCAGCCTGGGGCTGGGGCGCAGCAGTATGGGGCGGCGCAGGGGCGCGGCAGCATGGGGCTGCGGGGGGGCACATCAGCATGGGGCCGTGCAGGGGCGCAGCAGCATGGGGCTGCGCAGCAGCGCAGCGTGGGGCTGTGCAGGTGCGCGGCAGTATGGGGCTGCACAGGGGCGCAGCAGCATTGAGCTGCGCAGGGGCGCAGCAGCCTGGGGCGAAGCATTGTGCTGCGCATGGGGCTGCGCAGGGCCGCAGCGTGGGGCTGCGCAGAAACACAGCGTGGGGTTGCGCAAGGGCGCAGCATGGGGCCGCGCATGGGCGCAGCATGGGGCTGCGCATGGGGCTGTCCAGGGGCGCAGCGTGGGGCTGCGCTGGGACACAGAGTGGGGCCGCGCTGGGGCGTAGCGTGTGACTATGCACGGCAAGGGGGGCAGATTGGGAGGTGTCAGCAGGAGCCCAGGAAGGGGCTGCGCATGAGCGCTGCGTGGGGCTGCGCAGGGGCGCAGCATGGGCGTGCGCATGGGCGCAGCATGGGGCCGCGCACGGGCGCACAATTGTGCTGTGCAGGAGCCCTGCGTGGGGCTGCGCCCGCGGTGTGCCAAGGGGCGTGCATCGGGGGGGGGGGGGGGGCTCACCACAGGCTTTTGGCGTCCCCCCGGCCGAGGCCCTCACCAGGAGGATATTGGTGCCTGGGCTGCAAGCGCGATGCGTGGCCTGACGCTGTTGGCCTCGCGCTGTAAGGGGGGAGGGGGGCGGCTGGCATGGAGCTGCGCAGTGGCGCAGCACGGGGCCCCGCTTGAGCGCAGCATGGGGCTGTGCATGAGCGCTGCCTGGGGCTGTGCATGAGCGCTGCTTGTGGCTGTGCAGGGGCGCAGCATGGGGACAAGCAGGGGCGCAGCATGTGGCTGCGCGTGAGCGCTGCTTGGGGCTGCGCACCAGCGCTGCTTGGCGCTGCGCAGGGGCGCAGCATGGGGACGCGCAGGGGCGCAGCATGGGGCTGCGCATGAGCGCAGCTTGGGGCTGTGCACGGGCGCGCTGTGGTGCTGCGCAGGAGCGCTGCGTGGAGCTGCGCATGGGGTGCGCCAAGGGGCGTGCATGGGGGGGGGGCGCCTCACCACAGGCTCTTGGCGTCTCCCCCGCCGCGGTTCTCACCAGGCGGATATTGGTGCCTGCACTGCTAGCGCGATGCGTGGCCTCACCTCAGGCTGTTGGCCTCGCGCTCTAAGGGGGGTCGAGGGCGGTTGGCAACACCCTGAGCCACTCCCCCTGGGGGCTGGCTCAGCTTTCTCTGACCACAGGTTAGGGGAGGCTGTTTTAACTGGGGTCGCGTGTTAATTCATGGCCCAAGGCGCATGGGGGAGGGTTCCAACTCTCGCCCCCGGAGGTTCCTGCTTGTTTTCTGGGGGAGGGGGGTTCGCGGATTTTTGTTATTTAGGGAGCTGAGCTGTCTCCCATGGCAAAACCCAGCGGCCTCCTCTCGCTGAGGAACCTCTGCCGGGGGCTCCTGGGGGGAGGGGGAGGTGGACATGGGGCGGCGGTGGCACGCGTGGTGGTGCCCTGGGGGAGCGGAAGCGGCAGAAGCGGGGCCCCAGGGGGCTGTGGTGGCGCCTTGGGGAACGGGAGCGGCGCGAGTTGGTGGTTGAGGCGCGGTGGCGGTGTGGGAAGTGTGGGCGACGGGGGTGGGTGCGCCGTGCGGGGGGGGAGCAAGAGCGCCGGTGTTTGCGGGACCAGGCCTCGTCCCTCGAGTTGGGGGAGTCATGAGGTGTCGGCGGGTCTTGAGGGGGCCTCGCGTGGTGCCGCCTGGTAGTGGGGGGGGGGGGGGGGGGGAAGTCCCCCGCCCTCCATGGATCCGCTACGTAGGGGTGCAATGGCGGCAGCGGCTGGTGGTACGGGTCGAGTGACTGTCCCTGGTGGGGTTGCGCCCGGTCGGCCCCTTCGGCGTGGACGTGGTGGCCGGGGGGATACGGTGCCTGGTACGGGGGGGGTGCCCCCTGATGGTGGGTGGTGTATGGGGTTGGAGCGCCTGGTGGCTGCCATCCCATACGCTGGTGCTGCTCGTGCACGGGGGGTTGTGGCCCGATGGGGTAGGGTGGTGGGCAGTGGTAGTGGTGGGGGTGGTGTTGGTGGTGGTGGTGGTGGGGCCGCTGGTGGTGGTGGCGCTGGTGGTGGTGGGGATGGTGCTGCGGGTATGGCCCTAGGACCCCTTGTGGATATTTTGGTCCCCCTGGTGGGGGTGGGGGATGGGGCATCGTGTGCAGTCCCTGGGCCCGTACTGTTTGGTGGGCAGCAGGGGCGGGTCGCGGGCCGGGCTTAACGGTGATTGTGGTCGAGGGGTCCCACGTCCCTGGGTCGGTCTGGCCAGCGGCGGTGGTGGTTTTTTGGGGGTTGGATGACGGGGCGCTTGGAGATGGGGATGTTGACGAGGGTTTGGACGAGGTCGTGTTGGGTGGCCGTCTCTGTGGTGGCGGCGGCCGCTGGTCGGAGGGGGGCGTGGGTTATGGTGGGTGGCGGGTCCTGGTTTGGGTTAGGATGTGTGTTAGGGCGGTGTCGCTTGGGTTGGCGTTGTTGCGTTTGTGGTGTTCCGGAGTGCGTGGCATGGTGTTGGTTGTGGTGCTGTTGCTGGTGGTGCGCTTGTTTGGGTGCCGGCTTGGGTTTGGGGTCGAATTCGGGGTTGGGGTCCGGTTCCAGGTTGAGGAGGACCTCGGTTTGGAGGTGTGAGGGCGGCGGTGCCGGGTTGGGGGGTTTCCTGGTGTGCTGCCACGGTGCCTGAGTCGCCTGTGCCGGGGTCGGGGGGTCCCCGGTAGCCTGGCGTGCGGCCGCAGCTTTGGCTTTTGCCGTGGCCTTGTGGATGAGGTCGGCGGGGAGGGGGGGGTCAGAGGATGAGGTGGAGGACGTCGATGAGGCTGAGGATGAGGAGGAAGTGGTAGTTTTGGGGGACGCGGGTTGCGCTGTGATGTGATCGGTCGCGGTTTTGTGGGCGGCGGCTTCTGCTGCGGCCACGGCGGGGAGGATGGAGGGCATGTCCTCAGGCTGTAGGTTGGGGGTGGGCAGCTGGAGGGGCCCGGCCGTGACCTGGCGGCCCGGCGGGCCGATCCGGTCTGCAGCGGTGGGGGAGGGAGGTGCGGGGCTGCGGTCTTCTCCTTCTGGGCTTGGCTGGGCCGGGGTCCTGCAATGTGCGAGGTTGTTTTGGTTGGCGTCCGCGGGGGGGGAACAGTTCGCATGCGCTGCATTCGGGAACCAGGGGGGGGTGGGCCTGGGTTTTCTGGGGTGTGCGTGGGGGGCGTGTGCGGGCCATCGGGCGGGGTGGGTGTGCCGTGGGGTGTGGGGCTCTCTTCGGTGGGTGTGTGCGGGTTGTCGAGTGTGGCGGAGGGTGAGGGGTGTCTGGCTGGTGGGTCTGTGGTGAGCGTGTGCTGTTGTTTGGGCGGGTGGGGGAGGCCCGTGTCGCGGGGCCCGGGGGTGCGCGCGATGGTGGGCGTGTGTGGGTCCCTGGGTGGGCAGCGAGGGGGAAGGGGCATGGGCGGGGATTGTGCGCTGGGGTGTGTTGTGTCGGTGTATGTGTCCGCTCGCAGCGGCGCGCTTGCGTGGTCAGTTGTAGGCTGGGCGGTTTGGAGGAGAAGCTTGCTGTCTTCTGCTGCCGCGGCAAGGATTTTGCAGACGAGCTTGCGTATTTGGTGCGCCTCTTGGTCAGTTGTGGGAAGGGGTTGTGCTAGCTCTGGGCTAAGACCCACGCGGCTGAGGACCCTGTGCATGGCGTGGTACCCGCAGGTGAGAAAGTGCTGTGGTCTCGGGGGGGGGTCTTTCCGCGTGTCTGGGACTGCCTCAATTTGTGTGTCGGCGGTGGGGATGGCCCAAATCCAGGGGACGGATCCCGTGGATGACCAGCGGCGCTGGATCCATCGGGCCAGGCAGAGGATGGCCAGTCCCAGGTGGTAGCCTGCTTGCACTGAGGTGATGTTGGCCAGCGCGCGGGCCGGGGGCTTGTCCCCTGTCTGGAGGACGCCCCTGAGGACCCTGTGCGGGGTGGTGGTGTCCCCTATGTCCCTGGTGGGGCGGTCCCTGGGGCGAGCATGGTGTCTGTCCCTTTGACGAGCCATTGCGGGCAGGGGGACGTAGCTGTAGCGGCCACTACGTAGTAGTGCCCGCGCTCGAGGACTGTACACCAGACCTCGGGCGGGGGATGGTCACTGTCTGTAGGTGTGGGAGGGAGGTCGTCGTCTGGGGTGCGGAGGCCGGCGGCGCGGAGGGCGGTGTTGTGGGTTGGTGCGGTGGCCTGTTCCCATTGCTCCGGGTGGTTCGGGTCTGCTGGGTGGTCTTTGTCCGCTGGGGCTCGTCGTAGGCGTATGGTCCCTCGACGTGTGACGTTGGTGTCGGTGTTGTGTGTCAGGGCCTGGCCCCACTCGATGGGGGGGATCCAGACGTGCTGGTGTTGAGTGTGTTGGCGGGCTCGCCAGAGTGCGAGGTCTACGATGGTCTCGTGGAGGCCGTTGCCTGGGGTGGCCAGGTCCTGGAGGGCTTGACGGTGAGCTTGGTCCAGGTCTCTTGTAGGCAGTACCAGCCCAGGGGAGTCCTCAGGGCCCTGCCTTGGAGGGTTGCTCGGAGGAGGTCGGGGTCGCGGATGGTGGTCGGTGTGAGGGGGGGGTGCTCCGGGTCCTATCGGGGGTGGGCTGGGTGGGTTGCCGGGGTCCTGCGCGTCCAGGTCGACGTACGGTTGGCACTGGTTGGGCTCGGCCGGGCTGGGCGGTGCCAGGCGGCTTCGCAGGTGAGGGGCGGGCTCTGGGGTGCCTGGTGGTGTCTTGGAGGCCTGCGAATGGAGATGGGGGGCAAGTGCGGGGCGCGGAATGGGTTAGTGGACATCTGGGTCATGCACGGCATGGTAATGGATGAGACGCTGCATGTGTTCCCTGGTGGTGGGGTGGGTGAGTTGGTCCGTGTGTGTCAACAGGTGGTGTTTGCGCCGTACCATTTGGGCCGCTGCTCTGCGGCCTGCCTCTAGCTGGAGGTACCCCAGAGGAATGGGAACACTTCAAGAAATGCCCCCTCCATACAGGCAGGGACACGCCAACGTGCCCGTCCCCGGCAGAAACCCTACGACAACACGAAGGCTGGCCAACCCACAGCCATGCACACCAGGCCACCCAACACCTCTTCAGGGATCCCCTGGTCAAGGAGGCAACCGTGAGAGGGGCGCTGACACAGGCCCTACACCGACACCTCACCAAACACACGGAAAGCCCAATGCAGGCAGCAGCCGGCATTTGCAGTTTCGCCTGGAACTCCTGGATATGTGCCCGGCTGTCTGTGTCGCCGAGCACGCGGGCCAGATGTTGGATGGGGTTGGGGTACTGGTATGCTCTGTCGTGGGATGAATAGGGGGCGTCCTCTGGTACCCAGTCCGGGGTCTGATGGGGCTACGGCTTGGAGGGTATATGTTCGAGGTGTGTGTGGTTTCGGCCGAGGTCGGGGATCTGGAGGGTTGGCAGGTGCGTTGTGCGCTGGTGTTCTGCCCGGTTGTCGACCTTACCATTTCCGTATTGGTGCCTGTGGGATTCTTGTTTCACGATGTGGAGTTGGACGTAGGGGGGAAGGCTGCGAAGGGCTTTCCAGAGCAGCAGTGCCTGGCTGCCGAGGCTCTTTGCGGTGGCTTTGTGGAATGATTGTCTTGCTATGCGGAGGAGTAGGTGTGTGTCGACAGTGGCGTCTACGACGAAACAGACCAGGACGATGTGCGGGAGGTGGGCGGGTAGGTTGGCCGCGATTTCGGCGATGGTGTCTACTATGGCCCCGCGCTCCCCGTGGGAGGAGGCCCCGTAGGTGGTGTGGCCCGTGTGGTGGTCCATGCGGTAGTGTCCCCCGGTGTGGGTTAGCTGCAGGTTGGCCCCCCCGGTGATGGGCGTGAGGGCGGATTCGCCTGAGGCGTCGGTGAAAAAGAGCCGGTCCGCTGGTGATGGTTGTCGGAGGCGGCATGGGTTCATGGGCAGGTAGGCGTATATGGCGAGGCCTGTGGTGAGGTGGGCCACCAGGGTTGTGGGCTGCAGGATGGGGGTGGCATACACCCCTATTCCTTTGGAGATGATGTGCTTCGCTTGGAAGGACATGGCTATGAGTCCTGTTCCGGCTGTCCTTGTGTGAGGTATGAGTAGATGTGGTGGAGGATGTAGGCTGTGTCCGGGTTTAGGTCGTAGCATGTGAGGGTTTGTGTTCGGTGCTCCGGTGTGTGGCAGGAGTAGTGGAGCGGATAGTAGGGGTGCTCGTGCTTGCCCGTTCTGCCTGGTTCGTACATGCTGTAACAGATGGCGACCCCTGCCCGGTCGGGACGGGGCCAGGTGGGCGTTGTGGTGAAGAGCCATTGGGGTGTGTGGTTGGGGTTCCACGCTACCGTTGGGTTCGCGTCGGTGCGGAGGAACCATGGGGCTACCCATGCATCGGCTTGTGGTGGTAGGTGGGTTGTGGGGTGGGTGTTGTGGCGTGCTCTGAGGTGCAATACGGGCCATGGCGTGGTGCGTGCCTCAAGGTCACAGGCGAAATATGTGCGTGGCATGCTCTGGGAGTCATGGGGGACCTTTGGTAGGTCTCAGGCGGTCATGTGGTGCTTCGCTATGCGCCATTTTGCCCCGTGGTGGATGACGGCGGTCTGCGTGGGTTTGGCTTCATTCAGGGCCAGTAGTAGGGTTAGCGGTGGGACTGGGCCCGTCACCGGGGGGACGGGTTCGTGTTTCGAGCCGGTGGGTGCGTAGGGTGGTGTCGCTGGGATTGGTCGGGGGTGCTGCTCTTTGAAGTCTCCGTAGGCTGCTGGCATGTCTGTGCTTCCTGGCAGAGTGTGGCCCACTGCTCGTGCCGTCTGCGTGAGGTACTGGTGGAAGAGGCGGTATTGCGGCCATTCGGGAAGTTGTAGGAAAGGGGGTGTGGTGTGCTCTGCTGTGGTGAAGGACCCACATTTGTGGGAGGGTGACGTATACTACGGTGATGGAGGCCTCGACGTGGTCTATGGTGTTGATGTTGCCCTTGGCGTTCTGGTGGAGGTCCCCGCAGAGGACCGCCAGAGGCCCTTCCTCCGGGCACGTGTGGTTGGTGAGTATGGCGCGGTGTGGGGAGGGGAGGAGAAGCTGCAGGTGGTTCCACAGGCGCGTGTTCATGTTGGTGGGCATGCCCGTCTGGTGGAGTATCCAGTGTTGGCATATGTTGCGGGACCGTTGTGCGGCTTGGAGGCGGATTGTGGCGACCTCGGGGACCTCCGGTGAGTGGTTGTGGGTCATGCGGTGAAGGAGGAGGGCGTTGTGTCTGGTGTAGGCCACTTTCACCTCGTCCCCTATGGCGTCCCCATAGTGGGGCCATGCCGCCCGGATGGCGCGGGTGGGTATGGAGGCTGGCCAGCCCCCGTGTGCTGCCCATGCCTTGGTTACGGGCGCGCTTTTGCCGGTTGGAGGGCGGTGGTGGGGTGTATCAGGTGGAGTGCCTGGAAGCCTATGGAGGCGTTCAAGACCCCGCTGAGGTAGTACGCCAGGCTCTGGGGGGATAGGGAGAGGGCCTTGGTGGTCGGGGTCGCATATCTGGGGAGATGGGCTAGGTGTGACAGCAACTTCGGAGAGAGGGTGGCATCCTCAGGGTTGGTGGCCTGGATTACCCTTAGGTGGGTGGTGGTTGTCACAACTTGCATGGGGGGTCCTTGTGGCCCTAGGTTGGGGGGTGTGGTAGACCCGTTGATCATGGCCACTGACGTTGTGGGGTGCACGATGAGGTTGTTGCGGGAGAGGTAGGAGAGGGTCACATCCAGTAAGTCGTTGGCCCGCTGGGTGACCGTTGGTCCGGGGTATCGGGTGTGGGGTTCGTGTGGGCTGTGTGCGACCGTGAGGTTGTTGTCGTCCGCGCAGCCAACCAGCGGGGAGAGGAGAAGGTGGGGTGCGTGGGCAGAGTATTCCTGTTCGATTGTGAGGGCCAGGGGGAGTGTCACGGGGAGGTACAGGAAGGGGCCTTCTGCTCCTCCTTGGGGGACCCCGCTGCCTGGCTCCAGGAAGGGGCTGAGGCCTCCTCCAGTGCGGACCGTGTACTTGCGGGTGCGGATGTAGCCGGAGGCGAAGTTGTAGAAGACGAGGTCCAGGCGTTTCCACACCGGGAGCACAGATTGTGGGGTATTGAGAGGCCTCTTCTTGTATCGCAGATGCACTTTCCAATGTTTAACAGGGACGGCATTGTTATTTCAGGATTCCGTACAGATGGGGTGTAGCCATGCGTGATGTCTGTATGCAAATCTGTTCGATCTGTAAAAGAGCCGGTCACGCCTGCCGCTCTTATGAATCAACAAACACCATGTCCACCAAGGTGTCAACATGTACCAGCCACACACACCTGATCTGACCGTGTTCCACATGAAGCAGCTCCTGAGGGGGTCATGCCTGTTGTACACGTTTGGCAGTGGTGATGACGCTACCTTTGTGCAGAAATCCACCAAATTATCGCCAAAGAAAAAATAAAAACAAAAAAAAGCAGAAAAAGAATTCAAACACCCCAAAAAAAATTCAGCTTCAGAGCCCGACCTTCAATGTGGAAAGAATGCCACTGCAGAGCAACCTTGAACACGCACCACAAGCGGATGGTGTACACAAAACACAAGTATACAAACCTCATTTTGGCTGAGGATAGCGACAGCATATCAAAGTCAGGAATGCCAAAAGTGCTGCCGGCGAACTCTGAGCACACTTCCTCCTGTCTGCGATGTCCAGTCTCTATCCTTTCAACTCCCTAGCCCAACCATCCAACAAGCCCCTCCCCCATGACACCCAACGTGGTTGCGTGTCCAGTCTAGGACACCCAACATGCGTCACAGCTCCAGGCTGCATTGTGCAGAAGCAGTTGAGGTACTCGTGTCAGGTCCATTTTCTTACAACAGGATATGCATGCATATGTGTATATATGTGCCTGTATATATGTTCAGGCAAACCCCACACACCCCCATATTGGATGGTAGGCAGTGTACAGTGTGGTGTCAGCCATCCAACTGCTCATGCCTGCCCCTTTCTTGCTTCCTGGGGCTGCCCCTTTCGCTACTCCTGTACATCCATGGCTGTGGACCAGCCCTTTTTCAACAAATCTTGTAGGTGCATTTACTCAGCCATTGAGTCCAACTGTAGCTGTGCTCTGTTTGCTTCCGTGGCTATCTGGCCGGGCAGAAATTGCCACAAAGCTCCGGCCCTCTCACCATACTCCAGTTCCTCAAGGGGACGTTTTCTGCAGCTCACCCCTTTGTGACCCCTCCTTTCCCCATGCTGCATGATGCAGTAGGACATGGGCACTGTTTGTGTGCCTACAGTCCAAGGTCCTGCTTCACCTTCTCCACCAATCAGCCGCGCCCCGTCTCTGTTGCTCAGTGTTGATTATCCCTTCTTCCAGCAATCAGGTATTACCCAATCCTTTGGTTTATCCCTCACAGTATTGCGTCGCTTGCCAATGGTGTTGCCTGGCTTCTCACCACAGTCAGCCGCATTGCGTCGCGGCACGGCCTGGCTCTGCAGGATCCCCCACGATCATTCTGTAGAAGGGGTGATTGGGAGCACAGATTGCGGGGTATTGAGAGGCCTCTTCTTGTATCCCAGATGCAGTTTCCAATGTTCAACAGGGACGGCATTGGTATTTCAGGATTGTGTACAGATGGGGTATAGCCATGCCTGTTGTCTGTATGCAAATCTGTCCCATCTGTAAAGTAGCAGGTCACGCCTGCCGCTCTCATGAATCAACAAACACCATGTCTACCAAGGTGTCAACAAGTCACACACCTGATCTGACCGTGTTCAACATGAGGCAGCTCCTGAGGGGGTCATGCCTGTTGTACACGTTTGGCAGTGGTCATGACGCTACCTTTGTGCAGCCTACGTTTACGGTGGCTTTGATGCCTGATGCCTCTCGACCTAGTTTGTGGCTGTGTGGGTGTTTCCAATTAAACACTAAACCACACAACTATCGCCAAAAGAAAATGAAAAACAAAAAAACAGCAGAAAAGAAATCAAAACACCCAAATCCTGAATTCCACGCACTTGACCCCATTTATGCACATATGCACGTTGCAGTGCACCAGCCAGTCACCTTGGCATTTTTGTTATGCGATGTTGATCCAATTTCACCATGGTTCAGGACAGGGTAAGGCAGCCTGTTCTCTCAATTCCGGCTTCATTTTTGTTTTATGCGCCCCACACTTGATAACCCTTGAGCTGACCTGAAGTATTCCATCACAAACACTGCCATTGGAGCAATCCGCAAGAGGGCTGCTCGCATCTCACTGGGGGGCACCGGTGTTCATATTTGTGTTGAGCATACATGGTGACTTGGCACCCTTTTCGCCACCGAGCGGATATTTTGTCTGGTTGCTACACAACGCAGCAACGTAAAACAGATTCCTATATTGGACACTACGTTTGCCAAGCACCCACTTACTGCACCGAAGTACGTCAACCCTGCTGGTTCGGTATGGTGCAGGGGTTGTGCGGTGTAGTATGATTAACTACTTGGATCTGCCTGCGTGATTCTATGCATATACTCTCGAGCAGCACATGCATCAGTGCTGCTTCCCAAAGAATGTACAGCCTGTGCCCGGCCGACCACAGGGGAGGGTAGCCCCCATCACGACGACCACAAGGGAGGGAAGCCCGCACCACGACAATGACAAGGCAGGGAAGCCCGCACCGCGACGATGACAAGGGAGGGCAGCCTCCATCATGACGACCACAAGGGGGGGAGGCCCCAATCACGACGACCACAAGTGAGGGAACCCCCCCCCCATACGATGACAAGGGCGGGAAGCCCGCATCACGATGACCATCAGGGAGGGCAGCTGTCATCGTGACAATGACAAAGAAAGGATGCCCCCATGACGACGAAGGGAGGGAAGCCCCCGCTGCGAGGATCACCAGGAAGGAAGGCCATTGGTATGACAGTGTACATTCTGGACCGAGAGAAAGGCAAACCTGCCGTGGTCTTTTCGCCCAATGCACTGCAGCCCTCTGCATCGCTTTTTGGTTGCGGTTGAGTCTCGATCTGAGTCTGGGCGTGATTGTCTTTGCTTGTTGGTATTTAGGCCCTGGCAACCACTGTACAGTAGTATGGGATCTCTACCCGGGCGGAGGGTTTGGGTACCCTGGAGCCAGAGTGCATAGCGTGGGTAGCGGAGGGGGGCTGCACCCTGGTAACCTTCCACCCATTTCCTTGGTTAGTGGAGGGCATTGTCTATGAGGCATCAATCCCTCTCTCTGGTGGCAGGTGTTGGGGGAAATGTGTACACCGTCTAGGAATGCATTGCAGTCAGCCATAGCGCAAATGCAAAACCATGGCAGCAAACCCCGCGCCATAACTGCCCCATTACGCCTGTTATCGACCCTGCGTGCACGCTTCTCCGTTTTGGTGGCCTCTGCCGCCCCCCTCTTCTCCTTCTTTTCCCTCATCGCCGATGGTGAAGATTGTTTTTGTCCATTCCGTTGTAGTGCACCCACTAATACTACTGAATTTACAGATGAGGAACACAAAGGCAACGTAGATGAAGTGGCCTCATATATTGCGCACTCCACACTTTGCGACCCTTGCAGGGCATTGCTCGGAACTCTCGCCTGAGCCCTTTGCCAAAGCCACTGCCGCCCCAACTCCCCTTCTATCGGTGGCCTTGGCAGTTTCTTGTACCATATGTCGCTTTGAAAGTCTGTGTGCGCCCCTGTGCGACCCTCCAGAGGGACAGTACGTCACTGCTGTCAAGGGCTTTTGTGAAGACACCCCAATCCTGGATTCCACGCACCTGACCCCATCTCTGCACATATTCACTCTGCAGAGTACCAGCCATTGACCTTGGCATTTTTGTTATGCGATGTTGGTCTAATTTCACCATGGTTCAGGACAGGGTAAGGCAGCCTGTTCTCTCAATCTTCAGCCTCATTTTTGTTTTATGCGCCCAACACTTGGTAACCTTTGAGCTGACTTGAAGTATTTCATCACAAGCACTGCCATTAAAGCAATCCGCAAGAGGGCTGCTCGCATCTCACTGGGGGGCACCCATGTTCATATTTGTGTTCAGCATACATGGTGACTTGGCACACTTTTCGCCACTGAGCGGATATTTTGTCTGGTTGCTACACAACGCAGCAACGTAAAACAGGTTCCTATATTGGAGACTAGGTTTGCCAAGCACCCACTTACTGCACCGAAGTACGTCAACCCTGCCGGTTCGGTATGGTGCAGCGGCTGTGCGGTGTAGTATGTTCAACTACTTGGATCTGCCTGCGTGATTCTATGCATATACTATCAAGCAGCACATGCATCAGTGCTGCTTCCCAAAGACTGTACAGCCGGTGCCCGGCCCACCACAAGGGAGGGTAGCCTCCATCACGACGACAACAAGGGAGGGAAGCTGCCATCACGACATCCACAAGGCAGGGAAACCCGCACTGCGATGATGACAAGGCAGGGAGGCCCGCACCTTGATGATGACAAGGGAGGGAAGCCCGCACCACGATAATGACAACAGAGGGCAGCCTCCATCACGACGACCACAAGGGAGGGGAGCCCAGATCGTGACGATGACAAAGAAAGAAGGCCCCCATAACAACGAAGGGAGGGAAGCCCCTGCTGCGAGGATCACCTGGAAGGGAGGCCATTGATCTGACAGTGTACATTCCGGACCGAGAGAATGGCAAACCAGCCCTGGTCTTTTCACCCAATGCATTGCAGCCCTCTGCATCGCGTTTTGGTTGCGGTTCAGTCTGAGTCTGAGTCTGGGTGTGATTGTCTTTGCTTGTTGGTATTTAGGCCCTGGCAACCACTGTACAGTAGTATGGGATCTCTACCCAGGGGGAGGGTTTAGGTACCCTGGAGCCAGACTGCAGAGCCGTGGGTAGCGGAGGGGGGCGGGGGCAGCGGCAAGGGTTGTCTGATTCCTCTGCTGACTCTGTCCATGGACGTAGCACCTCAGCGGGTCGGTCTCCCGGGCCCGCTACCTGTGCCTGTCCTGCCATCACCTGGCAGTGGTCCTGCCTTGCCCTGGGGGGGCCGGGGCAATGGTGGTTATGGCACTCCAGCAGAAGGTGATGACGGGTGCAGAGTAGGCGCAAGAGTTCCAACACAACAGGGCAAAAGACGGAGGGAAAGGGAGAGGACTATGGCCGAGGAGTGACGGGTGAGGCAGGCCCCTGCTCAGAGGCCCTCCAGGTATGCCTGGATCCATTTGATGGTGCTACGCCTGTCTAGCCGACCCTTGTGCTGCTTTCAACTCAATGTTTGTGACACCCACTACATAGGGGCTGATCCTCCGAGGTTTGGGCATGGCCCTGTACCCCGTGAATGACAGAACACAAAAGATATGCGGTCAATGTAAGCAGGCAGGGTGGGCCATTTGGACTATAGCTGCAGAGGTATGGCAACCCATGAGCACGTGTCAACCATACCGCCTTGCCCGTGTTATAAGCGTAGCCGACTCTCAAAACTAGCCAATTTGACCACCTATGGGGGCGCCCCACGCGCTGTGTACATGCTGTGCGCAGAGCTGACTGTTTTTCACCACTGGTAGTCACGGGTCCCAGGTTCTGAATTCTGCACCCTACAGCCCCTTCTGGTACACCAGGCACTTTTTTGTTTCTTCTGATGCTTGCCATGGGTCCCAGTGTCCTGAATTCTGCAGCCCATGCTGTTTTGAATTGATCATGCATGCCTCTGAAGGCGGGTGGTTTTCAGGGGGTGTTCCGGCAATAAACAACGTAACAACGTAACAATTGGCGCTGTTGCCGCGCTGTGCCTGCGCTGTGCAAGAACGCCCCCTAAGACCTTTACTTCTGTAAAAAAGGGAGGGGGGGTTCACTAATATGCAGAAAATTTTTTTTACTCAAATTTTAGCCATGGAAAAAACGGGGGGTCTGCCCAAACTAGCAGCATGTCGAAAACCCACCAAAGTCGATGATCTATGCTTTGAGGCTGATTTCAGGTACACAAAAAACGTTTTAGCCTCTGACCCAGCAACCCACTCACTCCACAGGCCACTGAGCAATAATCTGTGTGAGACCTGTCCATTGTTTAGAGTGGGAGATGGGGGCCAAGGGGCCAACGAGCAGACTGAAGCAGGTCCAACAAAACATCCATGCAACGTGCTACCCAGGTCCAGCTTGTCTGAGGCATAGAGCATATCTAATGCAGAAGACCCGCGTCAGGGACCTTGAAAATCGGGTCTGCAGCCTGGTGAGGGTTTAGAGAAAAAAGACCCGCTTCCTCAATGCTTGCCCCCTTTAGCCACAGCATCTTTGCCTAAGGTATGTGGCTATTTGACCGTGGAACGGGTATCTGCCTAATTACAAATGGGGTGTCAGCCACGTTTGCCAGCTTTTGGTGTAAATTTGCGGTTCTTCGGCCCATCCCTGGCACAAGTGTATAAGGAAGGACGGTTTTCTTTGGATTAGCAGTGGTTTCACCGCATTTTTGATTGGGCTGGAGATGCACTTCAACCCCAGCACTACCGATTTGAAGATCCGCACTCGACTACCAAGGTCAGGCGCAGCGAAAAGTGCGCCAGGCTATGGGTCAACACTCATAAAGGTGGAGCTGCAGTAACGTAAGGTTTGAACAAGCCTTGGCAGAATGACACCATATTTGTTCTATGGTTGGGATCCGGAGGTTGCTGAACCCATCTCTCTTTTTCCGTCTCTCGGATCTCAGGATCTTTCGGACATTGACCGGGAGGCAAAATTGGAAATGTCAATATCCTGTCTATCAGGGACTCAATGCTCGTTCCTGGAGTTGCCCTATAATTTTGCGGGACCCTTAAAGGGAGCGTATCCAGTTCCAGTAATATAGGCCACTCAGCAGGGCCCAACTTCTGAAAATGCGTATCAACACAACGGATAACATTCCAGTAGGTGCAAATAAGCAAATGCGAGAGAGCAAAGGACCATCCACATGTCCTATGCCCTTAAGAGAAAGCCATGGGGAGCAGGTGCCTCCACGTGAGTTCTTCACTGTGAGGACAACACTGTTGTTCAATGCAGTCAGTGACCCAACCAATATTATTCCCATCAAAGCCAAAACTTGTGGTATTGCACACTCCACAACGATCGGGCAAACCTCAGGAGGATTATTGTGTCCTTGGTAAAAAAACATTCATGTCTGCACCTTCAGAAGCTGGTCAGTTCAAGAGAACAAATATCCAAAAGTGGGTGCTGCAAAGAAGAGGATTCCTGCAACTCCTGTAGTTGCAACAAACTTTCCGAAATATCAATGGTCACAAGCTCTTGCTGCACCTCAGTGGCGTTGATGTTCTTGTCGTCCACACAAGACATTGTAGCCGAGCCTTGCATGGGGCAGCAGGGGTGAGACAACTGCCTGTCATGCTCTGGCCCAATGACATCCCGCCGGAGCTGCTGGCTGCCGGCCAAGTGCAATGGTGGCCATGCATCCAGAGGAGGACATTTATAATCGAATTCATCCCAAGGACCGCCTTGACAAAGTCCCCACCAAAGCAAAGCATCCCGGATGCGAAAGGAGAACAAGTCCATACCGGGCAAAAAAAAGCAAACCAAGAATGGCTCACAGTCTGACTGAGGCGGAAAAAACCAAGCAATCCGCGCAGCGTGCTATCACGAGCCAGGAACCTCTTTGTACGGGCACAAAGATATCACTCCGGACCACATATTTTCCACTTTCAAGCACCTTCTCACCAAGTCCCAGTAGTCAGAACGGCTGGGTGGCCTCCTCCCGACACTTTTCGGAGAACAATTCCGAATCAGCAACCACAATAACCTCATTGCCGGTGTCCACAAACGATAGTGCCTCTATTTGTTCTGAAGTCCCTTTGTAAGGGATATACATCACCGGAACCATGACGCCCTTCGGAAGCTTTGCGGCATGCCCAGGTCAAGGCACCCGCAAAACCTCCTCCTCGGCCCCACTGATACGAAGAACGTACAATAAGAGTCCTCCCATGCCGGGGTTTTTTTTACCTAGGTAATGGGGCATACTGTCGCCAATGTGGGGCCCCTATCCCTACCAGTCTCGTCAATCTTCTTGGATTTCCACTGTTGCTGGCGACTTTCTCAGTCGTGTCGCTTACCGAGCCGCCACTCTGCCTTCTGTCTCTCCGGCAACTCCTGATGCAGCGTCCAACAATCCCGCGGCGGATGCAGCGTGCTCCCGCAGCCCTTGCAAGGCGGAAACTTCCCACCTTTGTGTGGACTCCCTTTTCCTTTGCCAGCTCCAAGGGCCTTCACTTGGCTTCCCTTCCCAACTCTCTTGGATTTGAGTTCGTCCTGAAGCCACTCGGATTCTTTGTGGGAATGCAAGAAGGAACAATCCTCACGGCTATGTCTTCCCGTGCCACATGCCGGACATGTTGGGATGGAGTTCGCACCTGCGCCTGCTCGTCCTGACATAGTCAACACCTGGGCTTCACATATCTCTTGAATCTCAGCAATGCTCAACTCCGGGTCCGAGTCTGCTTGTTGTTGATCTTGGTGACCTTCGGGATCCTCGGCTTCGTCCCCGACTCCTTCCATGCCTCTCAACCGGCCTGATCCATACTTGTTCCCTGTCCGCTGGGGGTCAATTGGGGCTTGCGTTGTGACGCTTCTTGGATCACATGCCCAAGCCTGCGCATGATGGGCCCCTTCTTGATCGCCAATTTGTGGCGGGATATGAGGGGGTGCATCATGAAGACAGTCGTCTCCAGGTAGTTGAGTTCCAGCCCAAAATTGGTCTCCTCCTTGATAATCTCTTTGAGCAACCCATCGAATTTCATGGTCGCGACAACGTCAAGTGGGCTATCTTTCGCCTGCCGTTGTGTGATTCCGTCGCGGACCCGGCTGCCTAAGGCTAAAAATTGATCCACAAAGTTAATAGACTCGCGTGGCTTTGGAGTGAGTGAAGGCGGCTTAGCGGTGTAAAAGGCCTCCGAAATCACGTCGTCATTCCACTCTGGGAAGACTTCCTCTGTCACCTCTCCAAACAAATCTTGGCACCTGAATTCGTATCAGTTCACCATTTCCCGGACTGGGTTGGACTAGGAGCGGGGAATGAGAGAAAGCAAAACGGCTCTTCTCATGGCGTTCGTCAACCCATACATCCAATCGCGCTCCCAAGCAAGAAAATCCAAAACCACTAAATGGCAGTGGTCCTACCTCCATCCCAGCGTGGGGCGACGGACATTCCTTGGACGTCTACCTAAGATTGTGAGTCCATCACCGGGGTTGCCAGCCTTCCATGAATCCTGGGGTGAAAAAAATAGCGGATCCGTTCCTTCAAGTTGGGGCTCTTCCCAGATGAACAGGGCGTCTAAAAGTTGTTCTGGGCAAACTTCCCCAAGAGGCCGTTGCACGCATGGTCCCTGACGGCTTTTGTTTCGGAAGCGCAATTCCATCCTTGAGGGATGTTTGTCGTTTTGTCGGTTTGTCGTTGTTCAACAACTGAAACACCATCCGCGGCATAAACCAGCCCTCGGCGTCCGCCTCGAAGTAGCTGAGGTCCAACCGCGCGCAGTGCCCCAAATCACCCCCCATGCCAGGCGGGGTGTGTTCCCTGTGGGTGCGGGTCCCACTCCTCGCACCCTTTGAGGCTCTTCCACATCCCACTGCATGGATGATAAATGATCGTCCGCCGGGGGGAATCGAAACCCCAGTATGCTTCCCGCTCCCCGTTCCTCCTGCGCTGGCACTGCAAAAACTCGGACTTGTGGTTCAGGCTTCGGTGTCGGGATCCCCATTGGATGCACCTGTGGCGTACCCGCATGCTTCAATAATTGATATTTGTTCTGCAAGGACTCCAATTTCCTTTGTAATTCACGAATGACATGAGATTCTGGCCTCATCCCTCCGGGTGGACCGCCATGGGGTCGGGTCCGGATCTCCTCCCTGAGGGCATGTACTTCATGCTCACCTTGTTCCAACCGGGTCATGAGCAATCGCACCTGTAGCCCGAGGGCCTCAACCTTGGACGATTCCGCCCTGGGCATAGTTTACCATTGGTGCATTTGGCCCGTGCACGTAGCCACTTGTGCACCAGTGCTCTCCAGGTTCGCCGCTATGTGTCTCACCTCCGTTGTCGGCACCTTTGCCTCTCCAGCTTCCCCTGCGGATGTTGACAAAACAGCAGGTTGCTCCAAATTGTGTACCCAATGCATAAGCTGGGAAAGAGATGCCTTTCTGCTATTGCTTCCACACCACGCGGCCGTTTTTCGGCATCCTCGAAGTTGAGACCTATCTGCTGAATTTCCTCGGCCATGTTGTTGGTGACTCGGCCACAATTCAACACATTGCCTTCCAAAGTCTTCAATTCCTCAACTGATTTGTCCACCCGGGCCCGATGTGAACTCAACCCAGTTACTTCATTGGACACTCCCTCAAGTTCCCGTTTCAACTTATTGGTGGCTTGCTCTCACCCTTGACGAAAATTGTCCACCTTCGCCTTGAGAACTCCAGCCACCTGGCGATATTCCAAAGCGGCGACAGTCCAGAAACATCATCCAGCTGGAACTTCTTAAGGAGCGAACGCAGCTCACAGGTTCTCCACAGAAGATTCCTGGAATGTTTGACACAGAAATAAGAATTGCTGTGGCACACTGATCAATGGATTTCGCTATAATGCCCACTCCCCATTAAGGATGCGGCAAGTGGAAGGACATCCTAACAGGATCACCATAAGCTCCCTTGAGGTCAGCCCAAACTCGAACAAACACGAAGACCCAGACTGACGCAGGTCACACAAGGGAGAGCTTGAATCAATCGATCACAGAACTTCAGTGCGATGAATGGTTCCCCTGCAAGGTACGCTGAGATAAACTAGATTCTCGATTAGACGGGTAGTGGCGCAAGCCCACAGCAGGGCTGCCACGGCCCCCTCGAGACAGACTTTCAGCAAGTAGCTATCCAAACAGGATCCCCACAAGCTCGCTTCGGACCCACCAAAACTCCAACACGCATAAAGATCTAACCAAAAGTTGGCAGGTGCAGGAGAAACTGAAACTGCTGTGCAGGAGTAAGTGACACAGGCACCGGAGACAAAGTAGGCGCATAAAAGCAATGACTTTTTGAAGTTTGGTGTGTCTTTTCCCTTTATGATCTGAGGTATAAGGTGGTTGCAGAGATCAGAAGTACCTGAAACTGCAATGAAGGAGTAGGTGAAACTGAAATTATGCCCTCCACTTCTTACTGCTTCTTCTAGCTCGGATCTGAGTTTGTATCTTACTATTTTCCAAAGTGTCTCTGCTGTACCATATAAACACATGGAGAGACTTAGTCTGGTCAGTCTTCCAAATCATCCACTGAAGTGACTTGGAGTGTGTAAGCCACCACAGACGGAGCCCCCTACCACCCCAGGGGTAATGCGGGGATGCACAGTGAAAAAGAAAAGGCTGCCATCCCTTGTTCTAAAGTGGATTGCATTTCCGCTCTCTTCGAGTCGTACTGTGACCTCTTTTCCTGCACCTCGATGCTTACCTCGTTCAACAACTGCTCCACCACCTCCACTCGCGCCAGCAAAACTGACCCATCTACTTGTACTCCCCGCGGATGGAAATCAAGCTCAAGAGGGTTTGGATGTTGATGCGGGGTACTCCCTCAACACTTGTCCACAGAAGTGATCAACGTACGTACTATGGCTGTCAGGTAGTCTTCCTCTAGTTGGATAAGTGATTCCGATTTCCACATGATAGATCTGACACTATTAGCACCAGACTGGAAGGGTATTCGATTGGCCGGCTCCCCTCCATTACGGCGCGACCAAAGACGGCACGTGCGCACACACAGCAGCAGCCAATGGACGAGTCGGAAAACTAAATATTGTTAGAACCAATGCTAACCAACCGCAGAATTGAAATTGAATCGATGCAACATCATAAATGCAAAAGCAAAACTGAAATCAGCAGTCCGAATTAATTTCTGGGATGAAAATCTTGGATTGGAATCAAATGCTGAGATCACATAAAAATTTTCACCAGAAATGGCACACATGCAGCAACATGAGTCTGCAAAGGAGAAATGGGCAACAAACATAGATTGTGAGATGGCTATGCCCTAAGCTCTACAAATCCCCTTGATATCAAGCACTGATTCCTTGACCAGGCAGTCCCAAATGGGGCCAAAATAATCACCTGCTTGGTAGTTTCCCGAACAGTCTGCCGTTAGAAGTAAGCAGTCTGGAGGGACTTTGACTTCCTTGATATGGTTCACGCTGCATGCATACTGGAATGCCCCTGGCGCATGCCATATTATCCTGTCGAATGCATCATACAGTTCTGTGCGATCAATTTTAGTTACCGATCTTATCACTGAGGTTGTGATGGGGTGTGCGTTTTGCCTTCAACCTGTTGAGGTCAGTATGTCTAAACACAGCTCTTCATGGAGTCTAGCAGTCTCTCTGATGGTGGGAATGCTGAAATCTTCGGTGCTTGTCCGATCTGGTGGAGATTTGAGTCCACTGTTGTTGCATCCCACCCATTAAAGTCCTTTATGGCTGTAAAGGCCTCTGGGTAGGTCTTTTGGAGCTTATTACGGATGTAATTCTGCTGTGTTTTTTCGTCTTCTGCCCACCCCACGAGATCTTGATCACTCCCATTAAATTTGTGTCTTGAGCCGTTCCTGCTGGACAAGCCCATCGTGAGAGTCAGGGTCGGGATAAGTAATCTTTTAGCGACTGAACGATCGTTTGTTTGTTACGCTTACAAGAATTTCCTAACAAACGACGTTTCAAAAAACGACGTCCCGCAGGGCCCTGCCGCGGCGCGACGCTCGCGCTACCTGCGTGGCCGCTGAGCAAATAAAAATTGCCAAATATTGACAGTTCAAATGTGTGGTACTTTATAGAATTTGCAATTGATTTGATTTGAAATTCGTTTAATTAAGATTGGTGGTTGAATTTATCTACCTGCTTTGCGTGTTCAGGGAGACACAAGATACAAGCGCCTGCTGTGAGTGTCATTTGAGTGTCGGCGCGTGCAGTGAGTGTCAGTTGAGTGTTGGCGCGTGCTCTGAGTGTCATTTGAGAGTCGGCACGTGCTCTGAGTGTCATTTGAGTGTCGGCGCGTTGTGTGAGTGTCATTTTAGTGTAGGTGCGTGCTGTGAGTGTGATTTGAATGTTCGCGCGTGTTGTGGGTGTCATTTGAGTGTTCGCGCATACTGTGGTTATCATTTGAGTGTCGGCACGTATTGTGGGTGTCATTTGAGTTTTCGCGCATACTGTGGGTGTCATTTGAGAGTTTGTGCGTGCTGCTCAGCAAGATGTACAGTAAATGTTTGAATCTGTTATTTGTACCCTCTTCAAGGGGTGGTGACGAACTTGCCCGAGGTGAGCGAGGTCGGGCACGGATACTTACTTGTTTTTGAGAAAATGGAGTTTTACGTGCGATGCCTTTTCTTGCTCAACGCAGGGTGTGCTGGCAGGTGTGCATGGATAGAACTTCACATATGTTTTTTAGGGAAAAAATTGTAAAACGTTTTACGATGGCAGGGTTTCTCAAAAAAAGGGCAAATGCCTTGGACACCAACGCTCCAAGAAGGGAATTAAGAATCATTGGGGGAACTCCAGCTTGCCAGTTCCTTAGGCAACAGGCATGGAATCCCACGCTAGGTTCCTAAGAAATAGTTTCCTTCTTTTTTTTGTTTGTGGCGGTGCTCCCGCCTGAGTTGACAAGAGTGTACTTTCAGTGTGTGATAATGGTGTGTGGTGACGTGGTGACTCCAGGGTCCTGAGCAAATCCACTTCCACTGTTTGTATGTACACATGCAAGTTAACATACAAAGAAAAGAATGGTAGCGACTCCCGCGACAAGTGTCGGTGGGTTCCTGGGCATGTATCTCATTCTGATTGGTGAGAAAGACACACTGTTCCAAGTGGAGTGTAGGACTCAAATGCTGATGTTGGTTGCCTGTCGGGTGTCTGCATCAAATGGGGGGGGGGAAGGGGCAAGTTCAGGACCTGTTGATGACAAAAGACCAGGACAGGCACGAAATCAGTCAGAACGTGAGCTCACCACTAAATTCGGGCCTGCGGTAGGTATGTACAGGGCCCTGATGGCCGGAGGGTGTTTAGTCCAACTCAAAGTGTCCGTCTGGGCGTCATGGAAATTGCTCTGAGCTGAACTTCGGCGTCCTGAGTGGAGGAGCACACATCGGAGAGGAAGTTGATCAGGGGGAGGTTTGAAGGGCAAAAAGAAAGGCCTAATCAGGCTTGGAAGCTGATTTTCTCGGTCGCATGTGTTTCGGTTTTTTTGAAACTTGTGTTCGGAGTGCTTCTGGCGCTGAATAGCTCAGTTGGCGTTTGACGGCAGGGTTGAAGGATGTGCTGAAGGCATTGCCAGAGCACCAAAGGTTCTGTCCAGTTTTTGTGCTGGTCTGATTCAGTGCACGATGATTGTGTAACCATTTGATGGCAGATTTCACTGCTGTGGATGTGCCACAAGAGCGTAGGGAGAGGATATCATTCCAGGATTCGGAGCTTTTGGGTGTTACTGGGGCCCCAGTAACACCCAAAAGCTTCGAATCGCTTCAAAGGCAGGCTCAAGTTTTGCAAGTACACTAACAGCGAAGTGGGAATCATTGTACGGATGGAATGCTTCGCCATCGTCAGCTTGGTCAAAAAACCACTGGTGGACCGCATGCCTGACTACATGTGGCCAAGCTGCAATGAATTGACTTTGCACTGACGTGCATGATTTGCAGATTGTCACCACTGACGTTGGGTTCATAGGGTGTGGTAGGGAGCAGTGGGGGCAGGTGTAGAGGAACATATCGTAATGTGGTCAGTAGGTGCGCACACAGTATGTCTTGGTGACCCATTTGAAATTTTCCTTGGAGTGATTGAAGGTTTTACCGAGCCACTGAAAGTTGGACGATTTGTGTAAGTTGTGGTGGTGATGTTGTGGGAGAATGGAGCGTGTAGACGCCGTGGTATACTTGCCCAAAACCGAAAATGATCCTTTGCTGACGCATCGGTCAGGTTCGGGGGGGCAGCTGAGGTGTAGGAAGAAAGAAGACGGCCCATTTGGCTACGGCATCTGCAAGCTCGCTGCCACAGAAGCCAACATGTGCTTTGATCCATGAGAAAGTTAAATGAATACGTGGAGAAAATTCAGAGATCATCATATGTAGGAAATTTTCTTTTCGCCTTTGGAGGTGGGTAGGGACTATGGTCTTCAATGATTTTGCCATGTGAAACAAATCGACCACCTGTTTGGTGTCGGCGACCAGGTGGATATAGGTAGGAGTTGAAAATTGCTGTTGATGCAAGAATCAGAGCAGTGTGAGCAGTACCCAAAATTCAGATCCCTGTGAACTCGCGGAGGGGACAAGGAGGCAAGGGTAAGTGTGCTCTCTGGGGTGGAAAAGACGATACCAGATCCAAAATGAGGACTGGCCGCTGATCCTTCCATGTATACCCACCAGTCTTGGGAGCTGCAGTTCTGAGACACAGAGTGCAGGTCTTTGCAATTCCGGTGTAATAAGTCAGCTGGGGCCATTGGGAAGGTCTGGTGGGGTAGGTTATTTTTAACAAATCCGCTGTTGATGCGCTGATGGTGCCTGAGTGGGGGGGTGCTGACGAAGTTGGGATAGGGGCTTGTGTGACAGATGGTGAGGGGAAGAGAGAGTTAGGGATCATGCGGTGTGGGGGGAGGCGTGGACTAAAAGGATCCACTTGATGGAAGGTGTGTCAGTCTAATATCCTGTAAGAATTCCCCTCTGAGAAGTGTAGTGTAGAAGATGTGGCCGACGAAGTTGAAACGCAACCTATGCAAAAGCGTTTGTTGATTTCTGAGTAAATGTCAGTGTTGCGAGGGATGTTGCATGCCTTAGAGACATTCCATGGGCCGCTTCCATTTGTGTGAAGTAGGAAAAAGTGACATGCATCCACAAAAATGTCCTGTAGTGGGTTGAGCGTGACCGAGTGGATGGTCGTGCAGACTGCCAGATATGCTGATGGCGGTGAATCGTGATGCAAATGCTTCAATACATTGTCAACGGTCTGCTTGTGCAGAGCGCAACTGAAGTGTCTCAGGCCCAAGCCTTCTTGAGACGGAAGGACAAAACCAACCATGGGGGATGTCACGGACGAGATACCTGCTGCTTTGCTGCATTACTGCCGTAGAATGCTTTCCAGGGCCGATATTTTCTGGGTGGGCAGAGAGTGCATGAGCATGCGGTAACACAAGGTGGGGAGCAGTTGAATATTGTTCAGGAGGACAAATTGATGGAACATTAGTGGGATCTGTTGTACATTGGAGAAAAAGGTTCTGATTTCTGACTGGAGTAATTGAAAAAGTAACTCCGGGTCGTCCCTCACAAGGATGGAGACTCCCAGATACTTACTTAATAGTTTCCTCCTTTGTTAGTCCGACATGCAGAAGCAAACCGAAACGACATTAACCAGGAAAAACATTAACAAACGATGTTCGTTGAGTTTCATTGTTTGTTTGTTTGTTCATTCGTTCGTTAATTTTCCAAAAAAATTAACAAGCAACGTTTGTTGATCCCAACCCTGGTGAGAGTGCGTCTCGCACATGTTCTTCTGCACCAGGAGTATATTCAGTCATGAGATTGAATCTACTGAGGAACTCATGCCAGGAACCCGCCTCCCTAATGGGCTGGAAATGGTGCATAAATCCACCTTGTGCCATTCTACAATGGCACTGTGGTCCGTTTTCACCGTGATTCCTTGGCCATATCCAGCTTTAAAAATCTTGAGTAAACAGGCTACGGTGGCGTAGCATTCTTTCTTGCGGGGCATCCAGTCGTATTGACCAGTATGTTTGGTTCGAGTGAAAGTATCCTTGGTGGTTCCCGCTGGTTCCCCTTGAAGCTTCCTGCTATAAAAAGCTACTGGTCGATGCGCACTGTCCAGTTGAAGTTGCTCAATTGCACCTTGTGCCGCAAAGTCGCTGACATCACACTTTATGTGCCATTTGCCATCAGGTTGTGGTAAACACAGACCCTCACTCTCGTCATTGAGGATATCAATTAAACTCTGTTTGACCTTTCCAATCCGTTGATTCTTTCCTTGGTCCATCCAATTTTTATTTCTATGGCAGGCAGTCTGAGGCGCTTTCATTCCTTGGGCAACCCTGTGGCTTCCAATTCCACAGCACCATCGGTGGATTTCGCCTCCTACTTGTAGTTGCGGTTAAGGGATTCCATGAGGGGGCGAGCATGTTTGGCAACATCCTTTTGTGTAAATTTGATACCATCCACCCAGCCCGAAAAAGCGTTTCACTGCTTTTTGGGGGTGGTGATGGTCCGGTGATGTCATTCGTTAGTGGACTCCACCTTGGATGGATCCGGAAATAGTTTACCATCTTTCAAGTATGTCCAACATAGTTTCAAGTCCTCCGGAAAAATTGCATTTTTGCGGCTTGACCGTCAGCTCTGCCTCCTCTAAGGCTTCAAACAGCGTTCACATATCCCGAAAATGTATCTCATAATATTCGTGAATGAACTCAGGGCTCTGTTCTTTGTGTATGGATGTGGCTCCCTTCAGACTTTCTCTGCCAGTTGCAGCTAGGATGTCGTCAATGTGCCGGCGTGCTGCCGCAAAATGTTTAACCACATGCTGTACCATTTCCTGGTGTGCTGTTGGACCTACTTTCATTCCCATTGGCAGGACATTCCATTCAAACACTCCGAGTGGCGTGCAGAAGGCGGTAAGGGGCTTACTGTTTCCTGTCGTATGCATTGGGTGGAATCCGTCCTCCAAATCCAAAAGTGTGAAAAGAAAATTACCATGCTGGTTAGCCAGCTGGCCTTCAATCACAGGGAGAGGGAAATCCCTTTAAGTTCCCCTAAGCTCGGAATTAAGCCAACGGTAGTCTAGGACTAACCGCCACTTGTTGTTCCGCAGCTCGCGTACTAAAAGTGCCCGAGCAATCCCCCGAGGGTTGCCTGTACATTCCCTGAGAAACAAGGTTTCCTGAAAGTCCTTATGCTTCTCAGCCATCATTGTTTCCCTGAGCTCAACAGCAGAAATTGGCCTGTGTGCCTGTTGTTCTGCATTGGGAATTAGCTCTAATTTGACTTTGGCATGATCCCCACGGATCGCCTGTGCGTTAGCCGTTATCGATCCTGAGTGCTTAGTCTAGAAAACTGATTTACCCAACTGGTCCAGTAACTCATCCCTGTAAACCTCGCCTCCTGCCCATTGTTCGTCGGCCTGGATCAAGGACCGGACGTTTTTACTGCACCGGCGCCTACCAGACTTGTCTCTTGCGGAGTGTTTGGGAGCTGCCTGAATTTGTAACTGCAGTACTGCTTTTTGCAAATAATGGACCTGTAGCTGCATAGCGTGGTCCTTGACCACCTCAGTGGTTCGTACATCCCTCGGTACTTGGCAGCACTGTATTTTGCAAAGAGCCATACACCTGGAGAAAACATTGTAACCTGCACAACAGCAATGGTTTTGTACTCCTACGTCATGTGCAATTCTCGGATATGAGTCCGACAAGGACGAAATACAAGAAAACGCTTGCTGTACTTCCTGTGTATCGACCGCACTGTCTTGTATGCAGCAGTACTGCAAACAGGGACAACGTTTCCTAGATGCTGTGTCCGTGTGCACATATGTGGACGTATGCATCTTTTCCTGAAATCCCTGTGTCCTGCGGGACTTGCCATGACAACAAGAGTGCTGGTCTTAGTCCGAGGCTGATAACTCTCCAGGACCTGGTGTACGTTCGTCCTCGGGCGTAGACACTGACAGAAAGATGTCCTTGATTAGTGCCCTATAGATTTTGATGAAATCCTGCAGGTTTTTGAAGATGAAATCCCAAAACCAAAGGAGCAAGTGGAGCAAGAACAGGATGTGGATCGAATCAATGAATAGTTCGAAATCCAGTGTAACACAGAAGGGTTGCAGATAGACAAAGCAGGTATAAACACAAAGATTCAATCACAAATGGATAATACAAATGATTTCATATGAGACTGGACTGACTCTAGCCTCCAAGATAGCATCAAGCACTTCATGTGCACTTTGTTGGGTGAAATGGTGCTGATTAGGAATGTGGGGCATAGGCGTCAGGCCAACACAGAAAATGACTTGGCCAAGCAACTGAATTCAGAAACAGTTCAAAGGTAGAACCACAATAAGTGGTAGAAACAATTGAGTATAGGGGTCTTGGGGTGGGAGACCACTAGGCTTAACCTCCAAGGCCTAAAGCATGAAATGCCTATTTTACTTCGGTATATCCTGCATGAAGGAAGATACCTCCGCTCAGTTGAGTGGTAGGGGTGATCTTCATGGGGCACTAGGGTTACAACCCTAGTTACTTTGAGAAGGTGTACTTTCGGCTTCAAAAGAGAGATGAAAAAACTTAAGTTAGTCTTAGCATCAACAAAAGGGTTTTAAGGGGGGCTTGCCCTGGATCACGCCCTCCAAGAAAGACATGGCAGTGACGTTTTCTTACTCCCCTTTGGAGTACTAGTTAGCTAAGCTTTTAGGACCAAGGAAAAAGGCTCAAATATTCCCAAAATTACCTCAGAAAATGCATTGAACTTACCAGGAACATCCTCATCAGTTCATATAGGCCTATCACACTGTAGGTACCCTCGAAGAAACAGTGTAATGTACCGTGAATGATGTTCCTTTGATGGGGCGTTCCGGAAAAGTCGCCAGCGTGCGACGAAAAGGTTTCGTAAAAATATCGGGGTAATGGGGTTTGAACCCCGGACTCCCTCCCTGGAGCACATATGCTTGCCCACTAGGGTACAGTCGAACGCTCTAATGCGGACGGCTATCGCTGCAAAAACAGCATTTTAGTAAACGTCCTGACCAAGGGCCAGGGCGGAGCAATACTCCCAATGGAGGACACAAATCTCCAGGAGCTGAAAAAAATAGAAAATGTAACCAACAGGGAGTGATTCCTGCGGTTTAGCGAAAGGTGTAGCGATTTAACAAGTCAATTTGCTAAAAATCGACGAAATCACGCAAGAAATCGTCATTTTTACACCGAAACTTAAAATCGCAGACAAGCGCAACGGAAGCGGACTTCAAAAACAAGGTTGCGCAAGCGTAAACGGCTTTTGAAGAAGAAGGTACGGGCCGTAGTTTTTTTAAAGTTCTAAAGGAAACTTTTGCACGGTTGCATCAAAATTGTTATAAACCTTAGGGAAAAGTATTCAAACTCAACCCACACCACAGAACAGGTGGAGAACCCACCTCTCAGGTATGCCAGTGTCATCTCACACGCATGCATTGCGTTCGTGCTGGTTGCTTCGTTAAAAAGTTAGGGTTGTCAACGCTGTGTTCGCTGGGGGTTTGGGTGCTCCTCTCTCATGCTCTGCACAGGTCAAAACAGGAATGAAAGGTATGCGATGCGACTGGAGCGCGCAGCGCGCACGTAGGGTTAGAATATGCGCTGTGCTCGCGATGCATGTGCTCAATTGAGGCATTCACACGCTGTGGCGCTTTCCCTGTACCCCAATTCACCCTTGTTCTCTCTTCACAGGTAACAAGAGAAAGTGCTTGCTCGTGTTTGTTTGCTCCTGTGTAGCCGTAGCGCTAAAGTAGCGTTGCTTAAAACGCTTAGGCTTATTTTGCGCTGTGCAGTGCGCCACTTTCTCCCTTCTGTCTGCAGGAAACAAGACAAGGGAAGCGTGCATGACACACAGTGCATTAATCGCTTAGGGTGGTTTATAATTCGCCGTAGGTTTGTTTAAGCGCGTAGGGTTGTTTTGCGCTCGTGTTTTCCTTGACATTCACATGATGCGTGGTGAGTAAGGTAGGTAATCCCAGGAGGAGCTCACCTCCTGGTTGAGTCACGCTGAGATTGGTTACGTTGGGTTAAATTGTAAGATCGGTGCATACTTGTGCATGCATATGACGCATTAAAGGGTAGGCCACGCAGAGTGCGCACGGTATAACTCTTGTTTAGGTTGCCCAGGGGCTCCACCCTACGGTCTTTAAGGGAACGGGTGGAGTTCCTTAAGCTTGCTTGCTTGTACTGAGGTTTCGGAACAGCGTATTATAGGGCAGCCTGAGAAGCGTATAACAGTCCTGAACCTCAGCCATTGGCCTTTGCTGTACAGGTGGGAAGGTCAGGGTGAACTGGTGCAGTCCCTTGAGCCGTGCTAAAATATACGGCGCTGATAACACAAACAACAAGCTATGACTGTGCCTCAGCCAGGAGTGGCAAGCGTAGCCCGACATCTTCAACATTCATGCTGTGCACGCAACAAGAGCACCCCTTCCCTCCAAGCCCTAGCAGGGAAACACGTAGTGGCGTCCCTGTTAGGCCACAGCCGCTTAGTAGCGCTGTTTTCTCTCGCTTTCTCACAGGAGGGTCAATAGGACCCGAGACCTCATTGACAGCAACACCGAGTAGCGTGTGTAGGTGTTAGGGTTAGCAGGCCTGGCAGGTGTTGAGTGCAGGTGATGAGTGCTCACCCTGCCTTCGAAGGCCGGTGCTGGCGTTAGTGAGTGTAGTGTAGTGGTGTCTCCTGTCCCGCGTGCTTTTCCACGTGGGCAGGGGAGTGCATTAGCTTTTGGCCTTTAGCGAAAATGAGCGTGTTGTATGCCCTTAGCACACTTGGCCACCCCTCTCCTCTAGTAGGTAGGGCTTTTGCCGTCTTCCCCCTAGGATAGGCGCCAGCACAGAAATTGGGCGCCATAGGAGTGGTAAGAGTACCTGATTAGGACCTTCGGTCCGACGTCAGCGGAGCCCGGTCTCCGGGAGCCATGCCAAGGAGAGAAGTGAGACACACACAGACATCCGTACCACACATAGGGGTATGGTAAACCCTGTAAGGAAGGGTAGAACCCCATGAATCTGGACCAGTCAGCGGTCCTAACTGTGAGCTCGCTTGTCTCCAAGGAAGGGAGACACACCTTGCCTCAAAACACCTTGCTTGTCATTCCCCCCTGGTGTAGTAAGCCACCATTCTTCGTTGGCGCCCCAAGGTCATTACACCAGGGCAGTCCCCATGCAACACATGGTCAACAAGGCATACACTTGCTGGGGGGCTGCAAACCTGATAAGCGGCCACCTGGTCCACGCTGGAAACCATAGGCATGGGACGCAATGGGATGCAATGCGGGGCAACTGTGACAACTGCTCTTACACCCATATACAGGCACGTCTGCACAAGAGGCGCTCACTGCACCTGTGAGGTTAGAACACAGTTAGTAGACTGACACAGGGAAATTAGTTCCGCTTTTTACGCTGGGACATAGTCTCAGCACGGGTTAGTAGCTGCCCCTCGCTGTTCTCAACGAGGTAGGAGCGGAAAATAGGGTTGATACTCCCATCTGGTTGTATAAAGGCTGACGTAGGTTCCCAGGTCGCCACAGATAACCCATAGCCATCCCACAGGGTTAAGAACTTCCAGCCCTGTTTTTACTCGTGGCGAGCAATACCTGCAACCACGTAGTAACCATCAACTGCCATCTCATCGGCAGTCATCTCTTCGAGTTTGTCTGCCTCCTCTGGACTGGCAGCGTTTTCTAGGTCCATACGCTCGACCTCATCGTCGCTGAGGCGCCACTCATCCCAGGACAAATCGTCAGGGGAGTGATAGTGCCTCAACTGTTTAGGTGCACACAGCAGTTCACCACCAAGCGGTGGACTGTACCTGACATGGATCCTGGATCCATCTATCCTGATGATACGATAGGGTCCAAAATAGGGGTCCTGTACGCAGTTACGTGGCCAGGAGGGTAGGCGTGAATGGTGAACCAAAACAGGGTCACCGACCTTGTAGCTGGCAGGTCGCCGTAGGCGGTTCCGTCGGCTCAGTTCACGGTCACGAATGTGTCTCAGGTTAGTCCCAGCCTGGTTAGCCAGAGACTGCTTGTGTTCCAACCAATCTCCCACAGGGCTCTTGAAGTCCTCAGGAAAGGGGGTTTTGAAGAACCATGCAGGTCGTCCTCCATGGAACAGTTCGTGGGGGGTGAAACCTGTAGAGGAGCTCTGCTGTGAGTTCAGGGTCAGCACCACCCAGGGCACTAGGCGTTCCATGTCCTTGGTACGCTCCTGTTTCATCAGGACTCTTAAGTTTTGCTCCACCACACGGTTCTGTCTCCCACAGAGAGGGTTAAACGTGTGGGTATAGGGCACACCTGTGGTTACCTCCACGTTGAGGGCATTTAGCACTCGTTTGTACCACCCAGTGTCACTGCGGATGCGTACATCCTCATCAGAGTGCACCTGCCTAGGTGCTCCATAGGGTTCGAACCATTGTTCGACCAACATTTTCACAGTCTGCTCACCTGTGATTTTTTTATTGCAAGGCAACACACGGGTGAAGCGAGATAGGCCACAGGTGACCACTAGGCAACTATCATAGCCGCCGAAGCGTGGTAGGCCGTGGATGAAATCCACGTAGAGAAGAGAGTTAGCACAATAGGGTATGGGTAAGCTGGAGATCAGGGCCCTATCCCTACTGTCACTCTGCTTGCTGGCATGACAGCCACAAGCAACCACAATGGTCTGCATACGCGACCTCAGTGCAGTCAGGGTTAGACTAGAGTAGAAACACTCACGGAAGAAGTCCACTGAGCGATTAGCGCCAGTGTGACCAGATCCAGTCGTGCCTCAGGCACCACATTTCGGTCCTCCTCGAAGAGATAATGAGTGTTTTTATACCACTGGTGCCCGTCAATGACACGGGGATCGAGACCAGTGCTGAGGGTTTGGAGAATTTCCTTATA
The DNA here is from genome assembly GCA_964036045.1 of Eutreptiella sp. 'Long Island Sound 2002'. NCBI lineage: Eukaryota > Euglenozoa > Euglenophyceae > Eutreptiales > Eutreptiaceae > Eutreptiella > Eutreptiella sp. 'Long Island Sound 2002'. The sequence goes on from OZ038379.1 coordinate 59,288,319, forward strand.
CTCTGACTGATAGTCCGTTAGACTCCAACCCTCCAGGATTCCAGCAGTGCGCATGGACAGGTCAAGCTGGACATCCATACGTTGGAAAGCCTCTCTGGCGAGCGCCTCAGAGCTCTCACCTATAAGCGCATCGAAGTTGTTGCGCGATATATAGTCAGACAGTTCATTCTTTATTTCAGGGATATGATGAACTGTCAGCCTGAACTGGCTCAGGTAAGTCCACCACCGCTTTAGCTTTGCTTTCTCTGGTGGTCGGTCCTTCTGAAAAGACTTCACAGGTTCCTGGTCACACAGCCAGACAATAGGGTTAGATCCCAGGAGTCGGGATTGTGACGGAAGAGCCAACATACCGGCCAGGAGTTCCTGGTCATAGGTGCTGTAATTGAAACGCGCTTGGTTCAATTTCCAATTCCAGTGTCGCAATGGCACCAGTCGCCATTCACTGGTAGGATAGTCATGTTTCAACAAACCATCACGGTTCAGTCCACTAGTACGATAATGGCAGTGGGTTAGTTCAGCGGGGTTAAGCTTCTGCCATTGGTAGATCGTACCACCCCCCCCTACATCACTGGCATCAGTGATCAGGACTATCTCGCCCTTAGGGCGGGGTACTCCCAGGCAGTTGGAGGAGGCAATTTTCTTCTTCAACTCCTGGAAACACTCTTCCTCTCTGGCGTTCCACCTCCAGGGAGTAGTTTTCCTGGTTAGGTCAGTGAGGGGGGCAGAGAAGTAAGTAAAATTGTGGATGTGAAGCCGATAGAAATTACAGGCGCCCACAAAACTCCTCACGTCGTGTAGACCCTTCTTAGGGTCATCGCGAATCTGCATGTCCTGTAGGGGCTGCATCTTAGTTTCGGCTGGTCTCCACCAACCATACCCCTCATTGAAACCCAAATATTCCATCTCCTCTTTCATAAACTCACATTTTTCGAGTTTGATTTGGAGATGGCCTTCCTGACAAACAATTGAAAAATCACAGAGGAGAAGGACATGGGGCTCTTGGGTATTAGTACCGTAACTCACGTCGTCGATGCGGGCCTCCATTTCTGGACCCCGAGAAATCAACTCCTGTACTAGAGTCCTGGGCCTCAGTATGTAGAAAATTTTGTTCATTAGCTCCTGGAAGAGCGCTGGGGCATTAGCCACACCAAGAGGCATAACCTTCCACTTAAAGACACGGCCCTTAGGGGTTATAAAAGCCAGCAGCTCCTGAGCTGCGGCGGTTAGGTCCACCTGCCAGAAACCAGAGCCTTTGTCCATTTTGGTCTTGTACCTGCATTTGGCAATACGCTCCAGGGTATTTTCCATGTTAGGAATACTCCCTGAGTGGTTCTGGGATTTCTTGTTGACCTCACCATAGTCAACAACCAGTCCTAGGGCAGTCGACCCTGGTTTGGCAACCAAGAAACAGGGACTGCAGTGATGGGGGTAGTCCCCCTTCTTATATTCTTCAACGAGGTCAGCATCAATACATTCCTGGATCTGGCGCTCGATTTTTTCAACCTGTTCCTGTGGAGCAGGATAGGGACGACGCCTCACTCGCGTCTTTTCAAAATCAGGTTTCAGTTTCAGGTCCATCTGGGCCAGTTTTTCACAAGAGAGGGGGGGCGGCAAGGCGCCGAATACCTCCTCATAGGTTATCAGCAGTTTCTTCAGTCGGGGGTCAAGGTTAAGCCTCTCAAGTTTCTGCCGGAAATCCTCCTCAGCATGAAGATTGCTCTTTCCATGTTCTTTCTTTTTCTGCCGATCAGCAGTTTCGGCAGGCACAGAAGCATTGTCCCACTCAGGGGGACATTGCTGCCCATAGTGCAGAGAATACACTAGCGGTATCTCAGGATCAGGCAGCGTATAGGAATCATCGTCCTCCTCAGACCAGATGGAGGATTTCCAGGTCTGTCTGAGGTATTGCAGCCGCTCTTGGCGCTCAATACCTTCGGCCTTCAGGTACAACAGCCACCGGAGTTCCTGAGTGTCATGCTCAGACGATGGCATGTCATTTGAAGCAGGCCGCGCCAGAGCATCAGCAATCCGGGCCACGGGTTCACCTGTGTGCATAGGCTGCATGTGTAGCACTGGCTTCCCAACAGGGGAAGCAGGCTCAGAAGTTGACTCTAGACCTACCTCCTCCAGCAACAGTCCGGCTAGGAAGGCACTGTGTTTTAGGTCAACACAGCTGGGATCAACAGGAGGAATAGTGCTGGCGATCTCAGACAGTTGCTCGTCTGCATCCTCCTTTACAGCTGCAGGTTCCCGATAGCCATCAGGAGACTCACACCCTGTAAGTGTGGCAGATAGGTGCTCAAGAGATCGATTTTTGAGATCGGAAAGGGTCACACCACAACTTTTGGCCATGACCTCCTTCAGTAGCACCTGGTCTAGGTGACACAGGGGTACAGGATTGAGAGATCCATCAACGATGGACAGGACACTGGCCCACTCAGGGGCCTGCATAGCTGTGTCTGAGTCCTCAGGCACATAGATGGGGCCGTCCGGGAGTTGCACTCTTCCCACGGTCATTCGATCTAGCATACGGCCCCAGTAAGCATGTTCATCAGAGCAGCCCCAGTCAGGGGTGCACATGACGACCCTTCCTCCCTCATAAGCGATTTTGGTTAGAACCTTCGCGAGCAGGGAGAAGGGAGGTTTAGCATACGCTAGGACCATTGCTTTCCAGAAGAAACGGAAAGCATTGTTCAATTCTTTCGTGCAGTACAACTGCATGACGTGCTGTTGTTGGCTCGCAAAAAATTCCACCTGGATCTCATACAGGTTTGGTTGAAGGGCCGCCAGTCCATTTTCAAGAATGGGACGGGCCAATTGGTAGTTTTCAGTACAATACTTAGTCTTGGATGCGTAGCGCAGCCCAGACTCTTTCCGTCCTGACAGCTCCAAAGGTACGGAGAACAGCCCACTGCCAAAGTCGCAGTGCAAAGAATAGGGGCGCTGGAGGGACAGCATTTTTACCTGGGGGTTTCTTCGTAGGAAGTCTGTACCAATTACAATGTCAAAGGCGTCGGTGTCCAGCACTCTGCAGTGTTGGGTCACGGTTTCGTCGCCCAGGCATATAGTCACATCGACCCCTCCCAAAAAATGGATGGTACGCCCATCCCCTACTCCTATGGCGGCGGTCTCAGTTTTCTCGAACGTCTTTAGCAGGCGCCGGGCCACTATGGAAAGTGTTGCACCGGTGTCAAGCACCGCTCGAAGAACTTGATCCCCGATTTTCACGAGGATCCGGAAAACCAAGTCCTCCTCTTCGGAGCCGCCCCCCTACTCCTCATCAGGGAACTTGACATCCACCCCTGCAGCTATGGGGGACCTGGCCATCCAGGCCAATCGCCTCTTCTTGGAGTTTCTCCCCTCAGGGGTAGCGTTATCCCCCTGTGGGCGCTTCTTGGGATCACCTGCGGCAGGAGGGGGTGTAGCAGCAGGAGGGGGTGTAGCAACAGGCGCTGATGAGCGCCTCTGGGGGTTAGGGGGTCCGCCTTTGCCACCCCCCTTGCCACCTCCTTTACCACCTTTATCCCCATTCTGAGGGTTTTTGGTGGGTGTTTGGGTGTTCTGGCGTTCAGCCTCCTGCCGCTTGAGTTTATCACTCTCGCGTTTCTTTATGTGACATTCGTCTTCGTAGTGACGACGTTTGCGAGGATAGCCACAGGTGATGGTACACCTGAAATGATCCTGATGGGTTTCCCATCTTTGGTATGCTGCTGTCGTTTCATCTGCAGCATACAGCTACTGCGTTGATCGCAGTCAGCGGCATGACAAGGCCCCCCCTTGTCATTGACAGGTTTGCAGTAGAACAAAGGGGGTGTACCTGCATTAGGTTTAACCTCATTCATGGCACGTAGGTTACCCCTTCTTTTACCACCTCCCTGGTTGGCGTTGTTGGGATTTTTAGGCCCTTTTCCTTCGCCACGTTCGGGGGTAGGGTTACCCCCTCGACCCAAGTGCTTCTTGAGGAATTTCTCCATGTGGGAATCATTCTCCCTCTCAAGAGCTAGCTCAATCAGAAGGTCCACCAGTTCATCGTACGAGTGGGTCCGACTCTTCCTCTCAGAGGTAGAGCGGCAATCATCCCACGTATGTTGAGGGATCTTACTCATGAGCCACAGGTGGGCTCAACCGCTCTGTAGGAGCCCACGTTCATCCACGAAAACAGATACTCCAGGTGGCACACGTATTCAGAGATTCGCGCAGAAGAAGGAAGCTCAGGGAGCATATGTAGCTCCTCTATCTGTGTGCGCACACTGATGTCAGTCTCATAGACTGGGAACGTTTTCTCCAACCTCTGGAGTACCTCTGCCCAGGTGGAACAGGTGTTCACAATCTGCTTCACCTGTTTTTGCAAAATTTTCTTTTTGCATGAGCGTTTCAGCAGTGAGCATTTGGTGGCCACATCCACATGGGATTGGCCAGTCAGCAAAGGAAACTCAGCAAATTCTTCTGGCAATTCGGGCAGAATCTTTGGGGTGGAACTCCGGCAGTTCCAGCTGGATGTTCGCCTGGGCAATAGGTCTGCCCGTCTTCCCACCCCCCGGAGTTAGGCCAGAAGGTGATACGCCGGCAAGAGGTGCCAAGGCTGACAGCCCTCTTTTCTCAGTCTCCGTCACCGGCAGGTCCTGTAGTTCAGCAATAGGCACTGTCCTGGCGCGAGGATGAAAAGGGCTGGGGCAAGTGACCTTGGGTAGCAACCTGGACACCCTTGATCTTTTGAGATCATCAGCCAACGTGCTCAATCCTGGTGAAGGTGAGAGTAGCGCTGGCTTGGGTAAGGGTTCAGTGATACCCATTTTTCCTTGAGAGCCGCTGACAGAGCTGTCACATCCGGGTCTTCCGATCCGGATGGAAGTTTGGCCAAAAGTTCGGCCGTACGATCCAGAGCCCCATGAGTGGGCTCTGGGCGAAGAGGATCCATTATCAGCAGGTCTGGATGCCTTGCTCTCGGGTGTTCGTGTACTCTCGGTCGTCTCGGTAGTGATACTGTGTCCGCCATGTCTGTAGATGGCCCAGAAGAGAGGAAGGAGCCCATCTCAGTTTGGGGCGGCGACCCGAGAGCATCAAGAGGTATTTCGCCATCTTCTCTTATGGTGGACTTGTGGTACTGTTCGTGGAGCATGAACTTGTCCATCCTCCTTCGTAGGTCCTCTTGTTCTTCAGGACCAACTCCAAGGTTGGAAGAAGACGAAGCTGGATATGCCGACCTGGTGAGGGAAGCTTCGACACGCCTGCGGAGCCTTTGCAGGCTGTCTTCACCATGGGCCGCTAAGGTTTCCATGGTTAATGGGATTGTTCTGGGTGTATTCAGTTCAACTTTTCTGTGCTCTGGATCTTCCTGAGACCCAGATGCTGCTCTGAGTGGCGGTTCACTCACTGGGTGAGATAGTTGAACTTGTACACTTCTGATTGGCCAGGTTCAGTAGGACATGTTCAGTGTGTTTTTCTTGTGCTTCTGCTCAGAGTCGGTTCGAAAGGTTCTCAGGGTTTGCCTCTGCTACCAGAAAGATGTCCTTGATTATTGCCCTTCAGATTTTGATGAAATCCTGCAGATTTTTGAAGATGAAATCCCAAAACCAAAGGAGCAAGTAGAGCAAGAACAGGATGTGGATCAAATCAATGAATAGTTTGAAATCCAGTGTAACACAGAAGGGCTGCAGATAGACTAAGCAGGTATAAGCACAAAGATTCAATCACAAATCGATAATACAAAAGATTTTATATGAAAACTGGACTGACTCTAGCCTCCAAGATAGTATCAAGCACTTCATGTGCACTCTTTTGGGTGAAATGGTGCTGGTTAGGAATGTGGGGCATAGGTGTCAGGCCAACACAGAAAATAACTTGGCCAAGCAACTGAATTCAGAAACAGTTGAAAGGTAGAACCACAATAAGTGGTAGAAACAATTGAGGATAGGGGTCTTGGGGTGGGAGACCACTGGGCTTAACCTCCAAGGCCTAAAGCATGAAATGCCTATTTTTCTTCGGTATATCCTGCATGAAGGAAGATACCTCCGCTCAGTTGAGTGGTAGGGGTGAACTTCATGGTGGACTAGGGTTAGAACCCTAGTTACTTTGAGAAAGTGTACTTTAGGCTTCAAAAGAGAGATAAAAATACTTACGTTGGTCTTAGCATCAACAAAAGGGTCTTAAGGGGGGTCTGGCACGGATCAAGCCCTCCAAGAAAGACATGGCAGTGACTTTTTCTTACTCCGACTCATGCCGACATTTACGGACCATCCTCAGAAGGCGCCGTTCACGTCGATTGTGTCCCCGCTCGGATTCCTGTCCAGAATCTGTATCTGAACTTGAATCTGGAGGTACCAAGCAGCACTAAACAGAACGAGACGAAACAACGTAGCGCAGAACAGCACAGGGCAGCGCGGCACAATGCGAAGCAATGCGGCACAGCACAGCAACCAGGAACACCGCACAGCACAGGGCAACACGCACGAAGGCGAGACAGCAAGCCACAACGCGGACGGCGCGGCAAAACTACAAGGCCGAAGACTTGGCACAACACACATCAGCAACCAATTGCATGGTACAGCACAGCACAACCCTGCGTGCTCATTTGGATCAGGTACTTCACACAGTGGTTTTCCCCGGTTTAACCTGGTTGAACTCGGGAGGGGCCCGGTTGAACTGCTGAACCGCGGTTGAACCGCGGTTGAACCACCGCCAGAGCTGGCGGCGGCGGCTGCGCAAGCGGCGCGCGCTTTTCTGAACAAAATATTTGCATAACCACCTGAAACTGACGCGTGACAAACTTTTTTTAAAAAATGTCCCAGCACTGGCTGCAAGTGGTGAACGACCACTACAGCGGGTCGGGGGACCAACAGCTGGTGGACGACTTGTTCACGTTTTTTGCACAAACGGCACGACAACCCGCCTATGGAAACAACTTGCTGACCGAGTTGGTAACACACAGAGGGCTTCCAAACAGACAAAAAGGGCTACAGAAAAAGCTTTCACAGGATCCGACGCTGTGCGCCTCAATTTGGACCTTGGGATGCCGAAGCGAGGGTATGTGGCATAATGCACACATGCCAACAAGTGGTTCAACGTGGTTCAACAGTGCGGTTGAACCCTTATCACAAATGAACAATTGTGATTGTGCTTCATGACAACGTTTGCACGGCAAGATAATCGCTTAATGTTGCCCAAATCATGAAAATATGAGTTGCAACGTGTTGCCCGCGTCACAAATGTGAATACTTTGTGGTTTGTACCATTGGACGCTTTTTGGTGCCATGACGGCAACCCATTCAACCGCAGGTTCAACCGCGCACTTTCTTCCAATTTCTTGGTTCAACCGTCCCTAGGTACAAGAAGCTTATTTCATAGGCCGATGCCAAAGGGAAGAAAACCCGTGGAAGCACCGTCCCATGGACACATTGCTTTCCGTCGTATGCAACGATGGATAAAGCTCGGTCCACATTATGGCCAAAAAATGCCATTTTGTAGCCTAAAACAGCGCTTTTGGGGCCTGAGTGGTCAGTTGTAGGGCCCCATACCCTATTTTGAGGATGCTCGACTCAAAAGAGCGCGTTTTGCAGTGTTTGGGAGCAAATGATCAAGGGTTCCGAAGCCACCGTCACCAAAAAACCGCTTTTTTGGCCCAAAAAATTCCCATTTTTTGGGCTGAAACAGCATTTTTGGGGCATGAGTGGTCAGTTGTAGGGCCCCATACCCTATTTTGAGTGTGATGGACTCGAAAAAAAGTGTTTTGCAAGGTTTTGGAGCACGATATCGAGTGTTTGGAGCCGCCATCACCAAAAAACCATCTCTTGCCAAAAACAAACATGTATGGTTTGAGCTATACAAAAGCTGCTATTCGCAACTAGGTGGTGAATGTCATATTTCTCGGATTCGGAGGGTGGGGGGGGGGCGAACTCCGGAAAATATGCTCTTTATGGTATAATCTGACAAAAAAAGTAGTATTTCTGACTGTAGCTGGTTTTGGGATTTTTGGACCCCATAAAATCCCAGGTGTAAGTGAGAGACAAGTACTAAAAACGACCATAAAGGATGGAAGAGTTGGGGTTCGTTGGGATGTGGATGCTTGGATACAATATATAGGTGATCAAAGGGATGTGCTAGAAGAAATGCACTTCCCAAGATTTAGGGATGATCACCCCTATGTACTTATAGTGCGTGGTGATGGGTTTCCATGTGGAGCAAGGTCATGGTGCCAAATTGCATGTGGTTTTGCAAACCACATGCAAAAAGCACAAGCCCTGCTCTACAATTCGACCCTTGACCTTGCTCTCGTCCGTCAGCACGAAACGGATCTTGTGCGTGTCCTCTTTGGAGAGACACTTAAAACAATACAACAAATTATTGATCGTGGCTACATGTTGCTCCGAGGGCTTTGGGTGCGAACGGTTGTCATTATTGGAGGGGATAGCCCTTGGCATTGTCATATACTTGGTCTATCAACATTTTATGACATTGGTTCAATTTATTCTTTTGCGACATGGTGTAGGGAGAAAGAAAGATGGGTAGGGTGTGAATGGCGACAAAGTACAAGACTTGAAGCAAAATTCCTAAAGTATAGGAAACAAGGAGTTAGTAGTGTTGGTGCAAAAGGGTGCATCGAAAGTCCACTATTGAAAGTGGATGACCGTATAGGGTGTGTCATCATGTGTGTTCTTCACTTTGTGATATGATGTGGTGAATACTTAACAACGTTTGTGCGCACACGAGCCACAATGTTGACGGTACCACAACGATCCAAGGTTGAAAGCCTCCTAAAGTACGCCGAGACCAATATTTCTTTGAAAGGCCGGTCCTTCCCCGATGGGGAAGAGACATGGCACTTGTTTGCCAATTGGTTGCACATTGCAAAGAGTTTGCGTCACCACTATCGTTCAGGACATGGGGAAATTGCTAATTGCTATCTATCGGTGGACATATGATCCATTCGTCCAAGGGTGTGAACAAATTGCAAAAAGGTTTCAAAACACTATATGTCCCCAAAAACGATCACCTCACTTACTTTGGCTCTGCAACGAGGGGGCCATCGTATTGGGTAATTTGCAACCCTTGGGGGGGGGGGGGGCTGTTTTGTGGCGACATTGTTGAGTCGCTTAACTATGTCTTTAAAGACAACTTTCTAACCACAAGTTCCCGGGGTGGTGGTCGTAAGGCTACCAAGGAGGAAAAGAATGAGGCAATGCTCCGACACGCGCACGAGCGCACCTTCCTCTACAAGGAGATGCCATGATGGGACGGGCGGCGGTGACTGGAAAATGAGCACGTAGTGCACGCTCAATCCGAAGTTGGCAACCAGGAGGTGTGTGTGTGTTTCAACTGTGGTTCAGGAGATTCACCTATGCGGTTGAACCGGCCTCCCCACGGTTTTGACCCTGCTTCTCTCACGTGTCTTTGCGCCATGGACAAGGAGTCTTTGGGGAAGGCTCTGCCGGACCGCCTGCGGGCAATGGGTACGAGACAAGGCGCTGATCCACCAGCCGCGCCAGCGCCACAAGCAGCGGCAGCGCCTCCGGCTCCCCACCTGGCCGACAAGTTCCCGCTGAAGGAAGAAGTGGTGGTCCACAACACCTGCAACCCCGACACCACCCGCGCACCCGAGACGCCTGAGTGGCGGTGGCTGGCTGACGTGACGCCGAAGTACTTGTTCCGCCGTGCCATGACGCTCTGGATGAGGAAGCACCGCCAAGAAGACAAGGATGGGGTCCAGTCCTACCCCTGGGAGACAAAGTGCCTGAGCGCCGGGGAGTTTTCGGAGTGGAAGGTACTGCGTGTGGGCCTGTCAAGCGACCCCCAAGGCCACATGTCCCTGGATGAACCAGGTCTGGATGCCCTGCTCAGGATATGGGCCACTGCGGGGTTGTAACGGCAGCAGTGACAGCACTCAGATTATACATCAATGTGATCAGTATTTCAATGATTCTCAGATGTACATTAGTGCAGTAAATCTTCCGCTTGTTTTCATGTTTTCCATTCGCCGCCAGATGTCGCCTGTGAGCGCGCGTCGATTCGCATTTGTCTTTCGTGATTTTTCAATCGGGTTTATTCAAATTCTTTCTAATGATTTCACGTTGAGTCATTATGTGCGATGGATGCACAATGAGATTCTCTGTCTGCTCCATTTTTGTAGACCGGGTTTTCTGACCCTTCATATTCCACAATGGAGTTCAATGGGCTTACAAGTGCTTCGCATATGTCGCTCCCAGAGGCTGGATATGGGTCTGAAGAGGGTCAGTTGGGTTCGGAGATATCAGGGGCAGTGTCAGGCGTTACGACCCCTGGGGCATCAAGGCTACAGGCTTTGCAATTACAAGAAAGATCCGCCACTATGCAGCGGTTACATGGTAGCAGAGGAAATCATGACTCACTTTCTGGGATCTCCACGGACACCTTGAGATCATCGGACTTTAGCGGGGCTATCACTCGTTCTGGGTCACTGCGTGTTCCCCCTGAGGTTACATTGGTGGCATCTCCCCAGCAAACCGAGGATCAACCTTCAGAGTGTCCTTACTGTGACCATAGACATTGGCCTGGAGTTCATACTTGTGCTGATTGTTGTATGAACGCCCCACCAAACCTTAAACCCGGTCGAGAATCTCCCTCCTCAAGTGAATCTGGTTCCGACTCTCACGCTCTACCTGATCTCGAAGACAGCAGCAGCGGAGGAGAGCAGTCTGATACTGGAATTAGTGGTGATTACTGGGAAAACCACTTCCAGGAAATCTGGAATCAGGAGTTCCTGCACTGCCAAAATTGGCTACTGGCGGAGGCAGGCCATCGAGGCTGCCTGAGGGACTGGTTCAGGGCGTCGTTCCGGTTCGTCAGGGACAGTGGCCACCTGCGATTTGACGCCACTTTGCGGGAACAAGAGGATTGGGAAGAGCTGATGGACCAGTTCGACCACCAGGCTGCCGTGATGGTTCAGATGGCCCTGATTGCCGAGGAAAGGCGCCAGAATGTGCATCCGCACGCTGGCCCGTCGGGCGCCTGGGGTCCGAATGACGAAGAGGTCGACGAAATGAGGTGTGATTCGACACATTCTCAACTCTCCAGGGAGCAACTGTCCAAGCTTCCCAACTCCAACTCAAGTGTTGATACTTGGGTTGATGAAGTACGAAGCGAAGGAAAAGGTATGAGATGCCCGTCCTGTGGTGAGTGTGCCAAGGACTGCTCCTGTCGACGCCAGATTTCGTCGCTGGAAGACAGGGTGAAGGAGCTGAAGAAGGCCACCAAGGAGAAAAAGAGGGATGACGACAGCAAGTGGAAGGAGATGGAGCAGAAGCTGGAGAAGCTGACCAATCTGGTACAAAATCTGAGCACTACTGGGCTCACTGGACCAGCGCCTACAATGGCAAGTCACCCAGCACCTACCTCCTCAGCTGCACTTGCATCCACGCCTTACGGCGTTCCACATTCTCCGGCACCCCCAGCTTTTACTGGCTCACACCCAGCTTTTACTGGAAATTCTGGTATCCCCCCTACTGGATTTGAAAGTCCTATTGGGTTTAATCTGGGTACCGAAGGAGGAGAATCTTCGTCAGAGAGGTCTGTACTGTCTGTTGGTACCATTGGTGATATTGATGGAGAAGCAAGGACGACCGTGAAGGAAAGATCAATTGCCTTGAAGAAGAAGGACAAAGAAAAGAAGGAAAATGAAGCCGAAACGAAGGAAAAACAGAGGAAATGGAAGGAGATGAGGCTTCATCAAGCACAGTCAACGCCGTTTGTGCAGCCTACTGTGGACCAGACGTTGCCGGCGGTCGCAATTGCTCAAGCACAGGCAATGGGAGGCGCCGCCGTCAACCCAGTTTTCGTCAATCCGGTTGGCACATCCACAGGTTTCAACCTGAACCACCTGCTGAATCCTTTGCACATGAGGCTTAGAGGTTCAGTAATGAAGCAGCCTAAGTTCTCAGGACACCCAAATTACTGGGCGTCCTTCGAAAGACAGTTCATGGTTTGGCTGCAGACGGAGAAACTGGAGAAGAACTCTGGATTCTCGCGTTGATGGACTGTTTGACTGGCAAACTCAGGGAAAGTACATATAATCTTTATGTTGAAAGGCAGAATCAAGGAGATCCTCTGACCTATGAAGAGCTGTGGCGAAGTCTCAAAAAGAGAGGCTGTCGACTCCCTGAGGATCATTACAGGAACCGTCTTGAGAACTTCAGGGCGATCAAAAAAATTGTTTCTTGAAGAGATCCAAATAGCAAGGCAGGATTGGGAGCTTTTGGTGCAGGAGGCGGAGAACTCGGGAGAAGGCCTTTCTGAAGGCGAGATGAAGAAGATTCTTCTGAGCAAGCTCACGCCGGAGACCAAGGAGAAGATCAGGGACTCTCAGGCGGACCAAAAAGTCCTGGGCAACTGGGTTGAAGTCCGAGGATTGCCGGAGACTATGGGAAAAATGGCAGTTCGTGAGTTGCTAGACTCTATCAGTGCTACGGGATTGAAAGACATCACCATTCGTGAGGGCAGATGGAGAGTTGGTTTCCATGATTCTGAACAGTCGGAGTTTTTCTGTAGCATGGTGGATGAAAAAGTGAAGTATAAGGGAACAGTTTTGAAGGTGCGACCGTGGATCTTCTCGTATGGAGTCGAGCAGATCTGGGACCAACTTGAGAAGTATGCAAACTTAGAACGCCAGAAGTCACAGGATGCACAAGGCTTCGGAAGCAAGGTCAGTGCCGTTGGTGACAAATCATTGCTCCGTGTGCATTGCCCTTGGAAAGGAAGGTCGAGCGGCGTCTCACACGACCGCAGATCACAGGTGGACGCCCTCAGATCTCAAGACCAATCAGTCCAAAATTGATGGAAAGGGAAATTCTCCGAAAAATCCCCAGCAGGATGGAGCACGAGATGCTGACCAGCATGGAAGGGGAAAGGGTAAAGGGCAGTCCAAAGGAAAGAACAGAGATTGGACACCAAAAGATTACTCGCAGCAAGGCTGAGATCCAAGTGGCTCAAGATGGACCGATGCTGGTTGAAAATCTGGTCGAAAATCTGGCGAAAAGAGTGGAAAGGGACAAGGAAAGTCCGGGAATCAAGAGGATTCCAAGGTGAATGGCAATCCCCTGTATACGAAGACGCCAGCAAACAAGACCTTCGGCAACAACAAGGATACTGGAGGTCGAGGCAAGGGCAGATCCAACGAATCCAACCCCAATTCCAACACCTCCAACAACAAAGGCCAAGGAGGTAAGAAAGGTGGTGGTGAAAAGTCATTTGGTGGTCGTGGACGTGGAAAAGGAGTCAATGCCGTTGAAGCAGGAGAAGAATGGCTTGACGAAGGACAAGTACAGGACGTGCAGCCGAACGTCGAAGAAGAATGGCAAGAGGGAAGCCAATTTGACCCTATTCCCAACACTGGGGTTGAGTGGCAGGAAACAAAGCCCATCAGGGTAGTTGGGGTGGTGGATGGACGCTGCTGGGATCGTCTGGCGCGTTCCTCCGGCCTCCTCTACCCTGCCTGGGTCCTCAGCGCTGTCCGGCGGGGCAAGCAGCGCCAGTTTGTCTGCTTGATGCAGGTCAGGACGACAGATGGTAAGGTTAAACTTGCCAAATGTCTGATTGACAATGGTTCGGAGGTCAATCTGGTGAGGAAAGGCTTTCTGCAGGAGGATGAGCCGAAGATGTCCTCGACACCTGTCCAGCTGGAGGGAGTGAGCGGACATCGCCTTGAAGGTGGCGACAGAGAGGCAGAATTGGCGGTCAGATTGGTGAAACAATCTGTGTGGAGCGTGGAGGAGACGGTCACAGAGGGGTGGTTTTCTGGAAACCTCTATGAAGCCACCATAAAGTATGATTTATTCTTGGGTCAACCATGGCTTCACGCTCACCGTGTGTAGCCCATGGGACACGGGACATGCTTCCTCCAAGATCCGTCGACCAGCGACCCGTCCGAACTGTATTAGCTGCACCCATATACAAAGAGTATACACCAATTCAAGGAGCGAGAAAAGCTGCATATCAAGCAAGATGGGCAGGAATGGACAGGGAATCAAGAAGAACTCGACGAAAGAAAGGTGGAATCATTGAACTGCAAGAGGTGGAAGTCAGTTTGCCATCGTGTGGTCGACAAATGGCGGGACATTCTGGTGGATTACTTCGAAAGGAACCACAATTTTCGTCCGCAAGTTGTTGCCTTTGCAAACAAAAAGAACAAAAGATTTCCGAAGTTTTTAGGACGATGCCTGGAGTGAGGACTGGTCTGAACCTTTATGGATCACTCCGCCCTTCGACTTTTTTCCTCCTGTGGTGCAGAAGCTGAAGCAATCCGGCGCAAAGGCGATTTTAATTGTCCCCAACTGGCGAAAACAATCTTGGTTCAAGGACATTATGGACATTTCAATCGACATTGTCGAGCTACTTCAGCAGGGAGTGAAGCTGTATTGCGAAGACAATGGCAAGTCCTTGCCACAGGGTTCGTGGAGCACGTTGGCGTGCTTAGTTGACGGGAATCTGGGACATTTTTGGCAAGATGACAGTGAAGTGGGAACAGAGGAGGTCATCTCCAATTCCTCAAGAATCGACGAAATTGAGGTGGATGAAGACGATCGAGAGCGGAATCCCGACGTTTCGTCGCGGAAGGAGGGAAGGACAATCGGCGTCCCTCAAGAGAACGCCTCCATCCATTCCAATTCGTCCCCATCAGACAAGACTCATGCCAAAAATGTCACAATTTCAAGCAAGAATGACGACAAATTTCCAAGATTTTCACCTGAATTGACGGGAATGCAGCTGAATTCCTCCGACCATCCCTTCAAGACATTCGTGGACCCCCTTCATTGGTGGGATCCCACGGAGGAGCGAGCTCAGGTGAGCTTCATCCGCCAACAATGCGACGAAGAAGTTTGGAATGAAGTGGCCAAGAATATGAGACCACGACCAACAATTCGCAAATTGGTGGACATAATGTCGGTGATTAAATGTGGGAATCAGCTCGACGGAGACAAGATATCTGCAAGAAGGGACGCAGTGTTCGAAGATTATAAAGATGACGTGCTGAGTGGGAAGTTGTGGAAAAACCCCCCAATTCGATGTGAAAATGGGGAAGCCAGGATTGAGATAATCCAAGGCTCAAAGGTGCACAATCAACGTCCATTCTACCTTCACGGCACCAAAGCAGATGCCCTGCGAAAGATTATTGAGCACAATCTACATGAGCTCGGTTGGTTGGAGGGCTGCATGAGTTCGAGTGCTGTTCAGCACCATCTACCAATCCAGCATAGATGCTTGGCGTCTAGTGGTGGATTACAGAGCTCTGAATGCCGCCACGGTACCTGACGCGCATCCCCTTCCTTTAATCGAGAAGGAGATCGCCGCGAGAGCCAAAGGTAAGCTCTTTACTTTGTTGGATTTGCGCCATGGCTTTCACCAAATGCCACTTCGAAAGGAGGATAGGCATTTGACGGCAATGTGCACGCCCTGTGGCACTGTCCAGTGGACTGTACTGCCGATGGGTCTGAAGAATGCGCCGTCGATGTTCCAGAAGATGATGGAGACTATTTTATTTCAGAAGCACAAGTCTGTGAATTTACAAGAATTCTGCAGCATCTACATTGACGACCTTCTGATTGCCACGCCGTTGGGAAAAAACTTTGATGAGTGCCTGAAGTTGCACGAAGAACAAGTTCGCAAAGTTCTCGAAGTCCTTCGACAAGAGAAGCTCGTGTGTGGACCCAAGAAGGGCAAAATATTCCTCCAGAGTGTGGAATTTTGTGGCTCTGTCTTGGAAGATGGGACAAGAAGACCGGACCCAGGGAAAATGGCTGCCCTGCAGCTATGGGAAAGGCCTAAAACCACCACGCAGCCTCGTGCCTTTTTAGGCTGCTGCAATTATTACCACGAGTTCCTTCCCCTCTACGCCAGGTTCTCTGGTCCATTGACAGAGTTACCCAAGGTTGGCAAAATAGAAGGAAAGAAGGGATCTCACGTCAAGCTCAAGTGGACGCCAGAATGTGAAGAGGCCTTTACTGGTCTCAATGAAAGCACTGGCAAATGTGGTTACATTAAAGACTCCGTGGTTGGATGGAAGACCTTTTTATATTCGTACAGACGCCAATCGTTACGCCATTGGTGCTACGATCGAACAAGTCGATGACGAAGGTCACCATCATTCTCTGGCTTTTTGGTCTTGCAAGCTTACAACAAGACAGCGAAATCGGAATCCAAGGGAACAGGAAGCCTACGCAATCCTTTGTGCCTTACGGCGTTTTGAAGGTTGGATCTTGGGCCATCGCGTTGAGGTACTGACTGACCACAAGTCACTGGAGAGCTGGAGGACAGAACATGTGGATACCCCTGGTGGACCAGCTGGGATGAGAGGCCGTTGGCATGAAACTCTCAGCAGATTTGACCTCCACGTGACTTACATTCCAGCACGCTACAATACAGTGGCGGACGCCCTGAGTCGATGGGCCTACCCAGCCTCGGAAGCTTACTCTGAAGTGAGTTTTCATGGGACAGCGACGGATAAAGCCGAAGTGATCGAGTTTGACAAGGAGGAACAAGCACTGATCAAGAAACATTGTCTTCAATGTTCGATTAAGAATCGGATGAACGTTGAATTGGTCAGATGCAAGGAGATTACCAAGGCAGATCAGACTGAAAGGGTTAGCTTTGACTCTGAGTCGTCGCTGCCGCTCCTGAATGTGTTTCCAGTGACAAGATCCAAGGCGAAATCCACGCTCCCTCCACAACAAAAGGACAAGGAAACTTCCTTCCTCTATGTGGATTGGACGAAGATGTACAAGGAGGACAGATTCTTTGGGTCTGTATACCACAAGTTGAAAGGGGACAAGCCTTACGACTCTGAAGAGACGTCTGATTTCAAGATCCAAGGTGACAAGTTATTTTGGCAAGGACGGATTTGTGTTCCTGATTGTCTAATTGACCAATATGTCAATCATTGGCATCGGAATGAGACAGCCCACGCACATTCTCGTGTTCTGGAGCAGGAGCTACGACACAGAGTGTACACACGGGACCTCAAGAGTGCCTGTGAACGAGTTGCCAAAGAATGCAAGCAATGTCAGGCGAACATCCCGGAGAATCAAAAGGCAGAAGGACTACTGAAAGAATTACCAATTCCTGAGAGGTTGTTCGACAAGGTGACGGCGGATGTCTTCGAGTTGGGACAAATCCAAGAGGAATGTCTCTACACGAGGAAGCCAATCGATGGGTTTTTGTTAATTCAAGACCGCCACAGTGGCTACATCCAGGTCCTCCCTTGCAACACGAAGCATTCCACCTCTGAAATGGCTGCCAAGTGGACGGCAAATCAGTGGATGAGTAACTGGGATGTTCCCAGTGAAATTCTGACGGACAAGGGAAGGAGTTCATTGCGAATTGGTCGGAGAACATGTGTGCTCTATTGGGAGTTCATCATCTTCGTGCCCGAGTCTACGACCATCGAGCCCTCCCTGCTGAACGCCCTGGAAGAATTCTTATCAACATTCTGAGAAAATTCCTGGCGACTGAAAAAGACTACAATTGGTATGAGACAATTTACTGTGTCTTGAGGAGATACCATCGGACGGGGAATTACACTTGATTAAGTCCGAATGAGCTTGTTTTTGGTCGTGAGAAGATGGGTCCAAGACCAGTGAGGTATCATCCAAGGCAGTGCTATGACGCCTCACAATGGTTTGAGAGGATCAAGCATTTAGAGTCGAAGTGGATCGAAGCCAAAGTGGAGAGTCAAGCAGATTGGTTGAAATTCAAAAATCAGTCGAGAACACAAGGAAAACCCTTCGAAAAAGGCCAGCAAGTTTGGCTTCGTAAGTCAGACGAGACCCTGAAGGATGACAACAAATTGTTACCTTTGTGGGAAGGCCCATTCCAAGTCAGTGGTCAACTAAGTGAGACTACATTCAACATTCAGGTTGAACCGAGCAGACATCAAGAAGTACATCAGGACAGTTTGAAGGCCGAAGTACCCTGCCCCAAAGGAAGGTTCAAGCCTCTCTATTGGACTTCGAAGTACCTGAGCGACAGGAAGATGGTCACCCGCAGTTTCGAGTTGGAGAAGATCCTTGATTACAAAGAAAAATGCTCGAAACAAGTGGTACTTTCTGTGCAGATGGAAAGGAGTCGGTCCAGAAGAAGACAAATGGGAGCCAGCCTCAAGCTTTATCCATGGGTATACGGACACTTTCATCAAGTTCCTGAAGAAGCACCCTGAGATTGACCGTGAGCACTCGCTGATCAAGGATTGAGTCACCAAGGAAGACTTACAAGCACAAGAAGAAGCTCCAATCGTGGCAGATTCCATTCGAGACAAGATCTGATCAGAATTCAAATCGCCGAAACTTTGGAAAAGGTTTACGGTCTACATATACCCTTGGCATCGACTATGCCACTCTACTCGCCTTGGGAAGGACTCGTTCGAGTTCGTGCTCATTTCAGCGATTCTGGCACATGACTGAGTCTGATGCATTTCATGTGTTTGATGGATCTGCTGAGAATGTCATTTCAATCAGCTCTTACATTGAGACTGTTGGTTTGTTTTTCAATCGACCGCTGTCAAAGGGCTTATATAGACCAAGTGACAACGATGGTGTTCTTACTTGTGTCGACTTGCTATTCATCTGTGGATTGTGTTGGAATCCTTCTCAGAATCAGCTCAAATTTGGCAAATTCCTGGTACCAAGCATTGGATGCTTCTACATTCTGGGATTATAACGAGTCAATTACCACTTCTGGCTCATACTGGATTAAACATGAAGCCCTGGAGACAATACTGACAGTGTCGTGTACACTCACTGGGCTTTCTTGGCTATCATTACTTACATGATTGAATTTCCATCATGGGAATCATCATCATCATGAGGACTGGATTTCCGTTCAGCACGACACACAGTATCTATCGCCAATGAATTGGACCTATATTGGCTTGCTGTGAACTTCGCTGTCTTCAATCTGTGTGCGATTCACTGGTTTTGGTCTCAATTCAGTCACATTTTGTACCATAATGTGGCATCTGGTCTCATGACTGCAAATGACGCCGACCAGTTTCACATATCTTGGACTCCATGAAGGGATACCCTATTTTTTTGACGCTCGACGACATTGCGACACTCGTACTCTGTTTTCTGGCAGTGGGATGTCAGATCCTGCTTTCATCATGGATCATGGATCTTGATCATGCATCTACATTCTTCACTCAGACTTTCAATTTTTGATTTTTCGAGCTTGATCGAAGCTATTTCTGTGTACCCTAAGGTACCTATGCGTTTCATTCAAGTTGATGGCCATCGCGATACACAGATTCAAGCACAATTTTGCTCGATTCAGCTCATTCTCCCACATTTTGTCACAGATTAGTCGGTTTCTGGTCACTTTCGCCGTTTCTTTCACTTCACTTGACCCAGCCTGACATACTGGCGTATGTTTTCAGAGGGGGAGTGTAACGGCAGCAGTGACAGCACTCAGATTACACATCAATGTGATCAGAATTTCAATATTTCTCAGATGTACATGAGTGCAGTAAATTTTCCGCTTGTCTTCATGTTTTCCGTTCGCCGCCAGATGTCGCCTGTGAGCGCGCGTCGATTCGCATTTGTCTTTCGTGATTTCCCAATCGGATTTATTTAAATTATTTCGAATGATTTCACGTTGAGTCATTATGTGCGATGGATGCACAATGAGATTCTATGTCTGCTTCATTTTTGTAGACCGGGTTTTCTGAATATTCATATTCCACCATGGAGTTCAATGGGCTTACAAGTGCTTCGCATATGTCGCTCCCAGAGGCTGGATATGGGTCTGAGGAGGGTCAGTTGGGTTCGGAGATATCAGGGGCAGTGTCGGGCGTTACGACCCCTTGGGGCATCAAGGCTACAGGCTTCGCAATTACAAGAAAGTGTACTAGTCCAAGTCCTCCTTGATGTCTTGTCCTAGAATTACTCCAATGCTTACCCAAAGCCAAACAGATCAGTGGACGAGCACCAAAGCCATTTCGGACATAACAGGAACCTATGCAGTGACAGAAAATCGTTGTATTTTGGAATGAAACTTCCACAATCGAAACTGCACTGCACAGCGCTAAATCTCATGATCATCGCTAAATAACACGAAATGCTCAGGCGACTTCCGTCGCTGCATGCTGGCGGCTACACTCCCCTCCCAAGCCCAAGAAAATCCCTTTTTGGGGCTGAAAAACTGGATACCAGCCCCAGCAGGCCTGTGGTTCTATGACCTGGGAGCTGCCTGAGGGTGCTGCCACAGCCGTCTGCCCATCTGTACCCAGGATAGGGGCACTGAGTTCCAAGAACTACAAACCTGTCATCTCATTGCCCTGGCATTGACTCACAGCACTGTCCTGTAACTCTGACTGCCTGCCTGTGCACAGAGGGGGGAAGTCAGTACTACGCGTATACCACCGGTTCCACTGGTTTTTTTTTTTTTTTTTTTTTTTTTTTTTTTTTTGTTGTTGACATTGGGGATCCATTGTTTCTCAGAAGTTCATTGTACAACATTCAGTGGGCTCCAGGCAAGGGCTCGAACATACAAATGCAAATCTCTGTGCATCACAACGCAATGTCTTCAAACAAACAGACATGAATGCTAATATACAAAGCCCATTCACTGAAGTCATATATGAGTTAGATTACTTCTGAGATTTGTTCTCTGGATCCTTCATTTGTCTTTATTGATGCTGATTGGACTCCTGAGAAGCAGTCCAGAGTGATGTGGCGTGGAACCCGAAAAATGGTGGCATACCCTAAAACTGACATCGATCACTGAGCTGTCTGCATTGAATCGAATTCATTGCACCTGAAAGAGAGGAGTACAAATAAACAGGGTGAGGGGGATGCATCATACATTCAAGACATACTAACTACATCATCAACTGTGAGATGGAGCCCCTTCTTTTGATTGAAGGCATGCCAGTCTTTGTTGAGTTCATTCATGAAGCTACTGGCAGGCTCCCATGTGGGACGTGTATGACCCCGCCACTTCACTTTCCACTTACGAACACCATTGGGGTAAACCCTGGTAGCCAAAAATTTCTCTGGCACCCAGTGCTGTACCACAGGGGGGGCGACGTCCTCCTTGGAAAAGTAATTGAAAGGATGTGCAGAATCTGGTGCACCATACGGATGCATGTAATGCTTCAATCTACTGGTAGACAATGTCTGATCCCCTTGAGGGGTATTCACCACCACTCTCGAAGCAGAAATGACCCTACCCACCTCACAGGGACCCTGCCACAGCCTATCTAACTTAGATTGGCCTGGGAGGTTCTTCACCCACACCTTGTCCCCTGGAAGCAAGTTCAGGGTCGGGAATTTCTGAAGAAACTTATTCCGCTGTGCGGCATGAATCTTTTTCAATTTTTGCTGCACCTCCCTTCGTTCCTTCTCCAGACGGGAGAAAAATGTCAGGGCGTCCTCCGCACAGTCATCCTGGACCGGTGGACAGTCCCCAAAACCAATGGGGTCACGCCCAAACACCAGTCTGTGAGGGCTGTAGGGACCGTGAATGCCAGGCAGGTCATTCACTGCCCACACTGCCAGCGGTAGAGCATTCACCCACAGCGCCTTTCGCTGCTCCAAATACAGGCGGAGCGAATTTACTACCGCCTTGACTGCATTTTCGGCCCTCCCATTACTCGAAGGCCTATATATAACACCCCTGTGCGTCTCAATCCCCATTTTCTCACACAAACTGTGAAAGAAATCACTGGTAATGACATTGTCATTGTCACTCATGATTTCTTTCGGCACGCCAGTGAAGAACAAGCAGCGTTGCAAAAACAAATCTGCCGCTGCTTTGGCATCCAGGCCCTGGGCCCTGCATGGCACCGCAGTCAAATATCCTGTCAGCCTGTCTACAATTACCATACACTGGTCATACACCTGTCCGGCCGAAGTAACTTCCGGCAGTGATACAAAATCAATGGCAAGCGATGCAAAGGGATACTGGGGGACAGGGAAAAAACGACATTCATCAAAGCGTGCTGGGCCTGTTTTACACGTTTGACAAACAGGGCATCGTTTAACCAATTCAGTGACCTTTTTCTTCAAAACACTCGGCCGGAAGGTGAAATAAAATTTTCTGCGGACCAACTCTATCAGTTTGTCCCTACCTGGATGGACATACTGATGCATGGCAGTCAGAACCTTATCCGTTAATGAAAACGGAACCACGATTTTGCCATGGTGTCGCAGCTTCCCCTGAAAAAGCGAAAAACCTTCAACGGCCTGACCCTGTGACAATTTGTCAAAAATAATGCAAAAATTGCGGTCACTCTGGTATTCGTTGTCCCACTTGCCAAACAAACATTTAGTGAGTGGCTCCTGAGTCAGCACTGCAAGCTGAAACGGGTCCAGCCCACTCTCAGCACAACATAAATTATGGATGATGCGCTCAACGCGCTTCTCGTGATTCACAGAATCCCCACTGGAGCTCTGCAGGGGTGATTGACTGTCACTGAACAACGACCGCAAGCGGGTATCCATCTGATGTCTCATTGTAGCTTCCCTGAGCTCTGTCGAGACGTCCTGATCCTGAACCTGAGGCACCACCTGTTCACTGCGTACCTGACGCAATAACCTCGCACTGTCCTCCAAAAGACGTTCCCTTCGATTTGTGATAACCCACTTCTGACGTCCGTCATTCTGTGAGAGGAGGTACAGTGATTTGGAGCCCCGCTCCAACTCTTGCATACAATCAGCGAAAAGTGGATGCTCACGCAAGGCCTGATTTTCTTGCTCCCTGACCTCCACCTCAGTCCTTTCCCATGCAGCCGCATCATTTTCTGACCCATGTAGGCTACTATCAGGGGCCGCAGTGTTGGCAGGGTACGCCCAACGGGAGAGCACGTCAGGAACAATGTGCCCCGCACCCGGAGTGTACCTCACCTCCACTAGGGGATATCTCGATAGAAACTCATGCCAACGACCGCGACGGCCAAGTGGACCACTGACCGTCAACAAATCGTCGTGGTACCACTTCTCCAGCGTACGATGGTCAGTCAGAATTTCTACCTCAGTTTCCATCCCTATCCATGACTGATGCTTATGCAAGGTGGAGATGATGCCATACATCTCCTTTTCTCGCGTACTCCAACCCCTTTGTCCCCGCGCGGTACCATCACCTTGATCCCCTGCCAACTTTCTGGAATAGAATGCTACGGGCCTGAGCTGATTTTTGGAGTCATACTGCTTCAAAACTGCTCCTACCGCATAGTCACTCGCATCAACCCTTATAATAAATTTTTTGTTGACATCCGCAATATCTAGGATCACATCCTCACTCATGCCACGTTTGATTTGGGAGAAAGCACGCTTCATCTCCCTTGTCCAAACAATCTTATGTCGCTGTGAGGAGCGTCCCTTATCCTTTGCGGTCGGTTCTGGTAATTTCCGCAGGGCCTCAGACAAAATCCCGGCATATTTTGCGTAATTACGCATATAAATTGCGTACCATTGGGTTAAACCCAAAAAACTTTTCAAGTGTTTGGGAGTCCGTATGTCCTCCCATCGCCATTTCTCAATGGCTGCCCGTTTTTCAGGGCTGGACATTCTCTGTCCATTACACAAAATATGCCCGCAGAATTTGACCTTTCGGACAAAAAGGTGCATCTTGGTCTTCTTCATCGTCAGTTTGTATTTTCTAAACAGTGTGAAGACCTCCCGTAACTGTATATCATGTTGTTTATATACTGTATCATCCACTTGTCCTGTATCAATATTTGGGGGTGTGCCCTTTAAAACATCATCGATGTAGGGCTTCAGTTTAATGGAATCCAAACAATAGGAAACCATTCTCTGATATTGGGAGGGGGAAGCTTTTAAGCCCATTGGCAAAACCTGCCATTCAAACACCCCCCAGGGCGTCGTAAAACTTGTCAGATGCCTACTGTCTGGCGACAGTGGCATCTGGTGGAACCCATCTTCTAAATCGAAAATGCTCCACAGGGCATTCTTCCCCTCCTCCACTATGCGATCCTCTATTATTGGGATCGGATATGTAATATTTTCTATGTTGTCATTCAGGTGCCTGTAATCTATCACGAGCCTCCATTTTCCCCCCGGCTTAGGAACCACAAAGGCTCTGGCAATCCACAGAGGATTACCTTCCGCTGCTTTGATCATCCCCCGATCAGAAAATTTATCAAGCAGTGCCTTAAAGGCAGCTGCTCGTACCCCCAGGCACCGGAATGGCTGCACTGATTTGGGCTCAGCACCCTGTTTCAGTGTTATAGTGGCCTCCGTATAAGGACCACGTATCTTATTTTCGATATCCTCAGGAGTAAGGGACTTGAATTTCAGGACGTCCTCAAACTCCTTTTCCAAAGCCTCCCTGTAACCTGAACAATTGGGATCGGTCATGTCCGCCTCAATCACAGAGCGAATAGACCGTCCATGGATGCCGGTTCGCAACTGCCCTGGTGGCTTATCCTGCAGGATCACTGACCTGACCTTTCGGCATTTTTTTGTACGCCCTGGCGAACCTGTCTCAGGGCCTTCATCAGAACTGGACACAGCATCAGTATTAAACTGGGCCAGGCGATCACGCTCTGTCCTGGTAAGCAATCTGCGCCGCATCCTGCGGGGCAGGTGTCTCAAATCAGCACATGAGGCTGCAGCCTCCTGACACTGTTGTAGACCAGCGATTACTTCGGGCTCTGCTGTACCCACAGGACCCTGTATGGACTGTTGCACACCTTGGTTTTCAGATTCAGACGGCGCTTCGGATGTAATCGCTTGCTCTCCACTGCAGTCGATGTCACTGCAAGAGGGGGAGCACACACCAGCAGTTTTGCCGTGTCCCTTACCTGACTGACGGGACAAGCGTCGTTTCATTTGCCTACATTGCTGTCGTTCCCCAGGCGCTACTCCCCTCCCAGACTCGTCAAGGGAGTGCGCCTCTGCAGACTGTGTATTTACAGATTGGACACCTGGTTCATCAGGGCCCTGCAGTTCCTCAGGTGGGGGCGTGGTAGGGGTCATGTGGCAGGGGGGGGGGGGTCCACGCTCTCTGGATCACCTGAGAACTCATCCTCCTGGACTCCCGCCCATCTGTCCATCCCTGCATCCATGTCCAGGGCAGCCAACGCATCAAACAAGACGACACGGGTCGCCCATCGTGGCTTAGCCCCCTGATATATAGGCATCTCTGGGGGGCAATCCCACCAGTCAATGGCCACCTCGCCAACACTCCAAAAGTGTGGCATTTTTTTCCACACGGGGAGCACAAGAATACCCTTGGCTCCATCCAGCAGTATCTTTTCTACCGTGTCCTTTAGCTCTTCAGGCCGCGGGTGCAAAAATAAACATTTGCCAGTCCATGGCTGACTCATGGCACGATCTCCATTCTGTGCGAACACGTCAAAAAAATCTGTCACCACCTGTGGATCCTCACCATTCGTCCTGTGTGCCCACTGTATAAACTGACGCCGTGCTGAGGGTAGGAGCGACAAGCGATTGTCAACTTTCTTCCTATGCGCTGAGCGCCTGATTTGCAGTCGTTCGCTTGCCGTGGTAGGGGCTGCAGGAACCCGTGAAAGCTTCGACACCTGAGCATTTGGACACCCGGCCGGCGTGTCCTCGGGCGCGACGGTCTCCGAGTTCTGGTCACCCCACCCCCTTGTGAGTCCCCAACCTCCTGCAAAGCAATCGGGTGGTACCTGAAATCCTGACTTCTGTTGGACTCCTCGGACGGTTCTCTCGTCTGAACTGGCGGGAGGCACCCTGCAGTTACAAGCAGGCAATTGCACCTCCCCAATCTCCAGCTCTTCTGAGTCCGTCAATATTTCGTGTGAACGCACTTGATCATGTGTCATGCCATGACATACACGTATCATGCATATAGGACGCGAGGCCTGCTCATTTTCCCCTTTGTGACAGCACGTGCACGCACTGTGCGCCGCCACTTGGTTCGCCGAGCATCCCACGCCCCTTTGCACCTGCTCAACGCCGGTGCTCCCAAACCCTGCAGCCCCTCGGCCTGACGGAGGTAATTCAGCAACCTCCTGTAGTTCAGGTTGGGCTACAGGTTTAGAAAGAAGTTGCGCAATGCGGTCTCCCACTGAGACCATATATTTCTCGGTACCGTTATTCACCAA
This sequence comes from Eutreptiella sp. 'Long Island Sound 2002', assembly GCA_964036045.1. Classification (NCBI taxonomy): domain Eukaryota; phylum Euglenozoa; class Euglenophyceae; order Eutreptiales; family Eutreptiaceae; genus Eutreptiella; species Eutreptiella sp. 'Long Island Sound 2002'. Next base: position 59,314,387 of record OZ038379.1, read on the forward strand.
AAGAACACCAATGTTCCCTCGGAAATCAGAATCAATGACGCCAGCCGCGGCGTCAATACACTTATTCTTAGCAAGGCCCGACCTGGGCTGCAGCTGAGCATAGAACCCTGCTGGTATCGACAATGCGATATCCAGCTGCACCACACGCCGACAGCCAGGCCGAATTTCTGAAGGATGTGCTGCATACACATCGAAACCCGCTGCCCCTGCTGATCCATGCGTGGGTATTTGCCCATGCTTCGTGAGCATCTGAACTTGCACCTGTAGGTCGCCCACAGCACTCTGGTCAGACTGTCCAGCGATCTGAGTTTCGCAGACCGGCTGACCCCTGCCCTCCCCATGGGGGGGGGTATCCTGTGCCGAAGTATGTAAACAGAGACCTTGGTCGGACTGGTGTCCACGCGACCGGTCACTGAATTGTTCCTTCGAGTCGCGTTCGACCTTCCGTACCTGAACGAAGGCAACAGACCCATTGACACACTGCACCCTCTGGCATATCATTCTTGAGGGCTGCACGTCAATACACTCCATCGGCAGAACACAGTGTTTCACTGTGTCCACAGTGAGCCCATACGCAACTAAAAAGGGATAACCCAGGATCAACTCAGGGGTAACGTCCGCTGAGTAAATCCACGCATCCATGCACACACACTGCAGAGGACCCAGATAATGACACACAGGCAAAGAAATATTCACTTGCGCGCCCTCAGTCCCGCCTGGCACCGGTTGTGACCCCACAGCACTGAGGGTAAGGGGCCTCCTGGCTGGCCTCAGTGAACCCTCAGGAAAAGCACTGCGCTTCCCTACAGCAAATACCTCACAACCCGTGTCAATTAATGCACGTATGCGTTTAACGCCATATTCACCAAAGTCCACGTCCACTTCTATCCACAGCTCACGTCGTTCCCTTGATTTTACCCGTCTCCCAAAACGGCGGCGCAATCTCAGGATGCCCTCCCTGCAGTCAACCAATTTAATTTGTGACTGCTGCGCCAAATCACCCGGGAACTGAGCCTCAAGCAGGGACTTACATTTAGCAGAGATTGCCCCATGATCTCCACCCCCTTACGGGCTTTTCTTATCTTTAGACTTTCGCCATTGCTGCCTCAACTCTGGATGCGCAGTAAAGCAAGACGCCTCGGTATGATTAGTCTTGCCACAGTGCTTACACGGGGGGTATGGCCCCTTCTTGGCCTCGGGTGTATTCTTCTCCTGTTTACCCCGCGCCGTGTCCTTACGGAAGGGATTCTGCTCACATTTCACACCCAGGTGATCCCCACCACACCAAATGCACTTTTGGTCCTTTAAACGCTGCATAATCGTCTTGTGTGGAACTTGTTTTTGTTCCTTCCAACTTTTTGGCCAATGTGTTTTATCCACTATCCAACACGATCCGTTGTGCGCCTTACCACACGTGGTGCATTTGGGGGGTTCGGATTGCGAGCGTCCCTTACCACCTTGCTGTCGCGGTCGTCCTTTCCCACTCCCACGATCATCATTGTTCGCTGGTCTCCGACCCCTGAGGTTCCCAATAGCTTCATCATCGATGTTTTCTGTCCCAACGCCAGACCCATATCGCTTAGCCAATACCTCCGCACGCCTACGCAACACTAATTTACGGAGAATGAATGAATGTGCTTCCTGAAAGGTGGACTCACCATACATGGCTTCCACCTCCAACAACTCACTCACCTCTTTCTGAAAGCATTTAGCCCTGGCCAGTGCATCCATATAGGTCTTCTTGGCCGTTTGGGCAGAAATCGTACCAACACGATTAAACAGAACCTGAAACTTCAAAAACCATCTCCTATATGGCATGGGGAGTCGATTGGGTGGGGTAGTATCTTTCCATTCTTGCTCAAGGACATGAGGATTTTGCAACTCGGCAGCCTCTTCCTTGAGCATTGCCCAAATATGGTCATACCCCCACCCCAATTCCGTGACACAATCCCAAAAAGCCGCCGCGTCCTCACTGGGCAAGGCCGAGAGGAGCGCGAGTGTGCGGAGTTCGGGGGTAAGGGAGGCCGACCAATATTTCAACCAATAGTCCCAGTGTCGTTCAAAATGAAAAAACGTAGCGTAATCTCCATCAAACGTAGGTCTCTTAATAAAACGTTGAATGTCCTTCTTAGTGTCTCGATCCAGCAACCCAAAGTCGTTATCCATATCCCCCCGATCACTTGAGAACAATCCCCTTATGTGGGCTTCGGTTCCTGTACTGGTGGGGTTGTCCTCATTCTCCGGCTGTGCCTCGGGGTGCACTGAAAAAAATCGGTGCAAATCATGAAAACGAACTGGTTTCTCACCAATCAACCCGGCCCCTTCCCTTTTAGGTCGTTGTGCCAGTGGCCCGGGAGAGAACTTACCCCCGAACACATTGCGTGACCCTTCAGGGTGGGAACTATTTGATACAAAATCAGACGCTTTCATGGCGCCCGACTCAAAAGAAGGAGGCATACCAATGCGATGAACGAAGTCACCGAATCGGCTTACCTTCTCCGTGTCGGACCCTTGTTTCACCTCGTGACTCGGTTGATTAATGAATTCCTTCTTTACTTCCTTCGGTCCAGCGCCCGATTCTGTGGACGAAGGCCAATGTGAAGGAAGGGACAATTGTTGATGTGAATCATGGGACTCATGCACCTCATGAGACCCAAAACCATCGACTAATTGTCGGAACTCTAATAATTCAATTTGAGCCGATTGCAACATTTGTTGCACCTCTTCGATATCACCTTCCAACTTAGTCAAACGATCATCATCCACCGGCGAGACCGTTGTTCTAGTTTTCAAAGAACCATCCGTTGAAGACGATTGTTCATGAATCATCAACCGTCGAACCTCATCCTCCATCCTAGTCATGACCCTTTCCTCAAGCTGTGAAATATATTGTGCGGATGACTCTCGTACCTCCGCCATCAAAGAATTCTTATGCAAAGAAAATTCATGTTTGACCATAGCGTCAAGCGATGTCGGATCACGCCGACCATAAACGCTCATGCCATGATCCAACTCCGCTTTCATTTCCACAAGTTGGTTCAAAACACTCTTACAGTGTTTATCAAAATCACCAAATGGCACAAAGGACTCATTCAAACGCTGCTCAAGGTTTTTAATCGACTCGTTGCTCGCGTTCAACTTCTCCACGACTCGCTCAATCTCGTCAACACGTTCCCCAAGAGTGCCAATGCGTCCGTCACGAACAAGCGTTTGAATGGAACTCTGGATGGAGTCAATGCGCTTGTTCAATTGAGATTCGCAATCCCCAACGGCAACACTAATGTCTCCATTCAAATTTTTCCGATGACCACGAACTTCATTGCGCATCTCGACCCCAAATGGTTCCAACGCCTTGGTGATGATCTCACGAACCCATGGACCCAATTGCACTTTAATATCCTCCACCGAGAGTGCGTTACGCCGTAATTTGAGCGTCGATATGTCCGTTTGAATTTGTTGAATCAAAGGAACATAAGGATTTTTCGATGGAGATGCTTCATGTCGCCCAACTAACGAAGATACTTGGCGATAAAGCCACCGAACACGAGCATTCAACGACTCCATTTCCGACGACATTGTATGATTATTTTTCCCATATTGTTGTTCCATGTTGGATAATGTCTTTTTGACCTCATTTATGTCTCCATCAACATCACCGACACGAGCAAGAAGGGAATCACCCACATGCACAATTCGTGATATGCGTTGATCTACATCACTATGCATGACGTCAATGTTAAGCCGTTGTTCATGGAGGAATTGAATGATATTTTGAACTACATCTCCCAACACTTCAAAGCGTTGGGGATGTATACCTTCACGGATTTCGGCTTCCATGGCTTCATATCTCCGTCCCTCGGCGTCCTCCCAACGAAGGCGTCGAATACGGCGATCGCCAAAACTCGTCTCCATATGATCCTCTTCTTGTTGAGAACCATACTCCAATTGCCTCGAGTGATCAACCGGACCCTCAAGGAGTAAGTGAGACGAGTTGGAAGGATCCATAGTGGAAGGTGTACCAAACAAACGTCACGGAGTTACCTCTTTTTAGAACTCGTGATCAAATGCCCAACCAATGCTCGAAATCTAAGGCGCTCGAGATCGAACCGTATTGCCAAATTGCTACCATGTACTAGTCCAAGTCCTCCTTGATGTCTTGTCCTAGAATTACTCCAATGCTTACCCAAAGCCAAGCAGATCAGTGGACGAGCACCAAAGCCATTTCGAACATAACAGGAACCTATGCAGTGACAGAAAATCGTTGTATTTTGGAATGAAACTTCCACAATCGAAACTGCACTGCACAGCGCTAAATCTCATGATCATCGCTAAATAACACGAAATGCTCAGGCGACTTCCGTCGCTGCATGCTGGCGGCTACAGAAAGATCCGCCACTATGCAGCGGTTACAGGGGTGCGGTGTTGCCAGGAGCGTGTCCTGGTTTGGCGCGGATTCCGTGGGACGAGGTGATGGTCACAGCGCAGGACACGGTCCTCGCTTCTTCTGCAAGGCCTTGGCGGAGCTGCCACCAGGTTGGTTCGACGAATCTGAGGTCCAGCCGTACACGGCGACTCCGAGCAGCATGCTGGCTAGGGGTGCCACCATCTCAGGTGGGGGAAAGCACAAGAAGGCGAAGGCAAGCGCCGCGACGGCAGCAGCGGCACCACCAGCAATGGCACCATCGCCATTCTTGCAGCCAAGTGTGGTTCAAGCGATCCAAGTGGTGCAACAGGTGTGCAGTAGTTCAACCGTCGTTTCAGCGCGTTAAACCGTGCAGCTGAACCTCCTTCACGGTCTCCAACCTTGCACAGTTGAGCGTCACTCTCCTACACACCTAATTGAGTTCCCCCACTTCTGCGATTCACCTGCCTCCTTGCTTTCTCTGCAGTTGACCGCCAGTGATGTGCCTGAGCACATGTTCGTGGTGGATCGGCATGGCCCAGGCATCGTCGTCCACGGGCGATGGCCACCCATGCCCGTCGTGGAGTGGTCAGACCTGTGGTATCGGCAGATCCCTGGCGCCGCTCAAGTGGTCGACCGCATGAGTCGTGGCGTGCAGCGGGGCTTGCGGGAACTGAGCAATGCCGGGCAGGACAGTCCTGCGCCAGAACAGCAGAGGTCAACGCCCCTGGAGTCCAGTCCAGCCGTCACCACTGCGCCCAGACCAAGTCCTGTGGTAGAGAACTTTGAGGAGTTCTACAGGAGTGTGTGGAACCGCCCACTTGGAGCAGGTGGGGCATCCGAGAGCAGTGGAAAGGCCCCCAAGCCTCCACGTCTTCGAGCACCACCGCCACCACAAGAGACGAGCACCCCCGGCAGCAAAGTGGTTCCGAAGTCCCTGTTTCAGTCCGCCCTGAAGGAGCTCCTCCCGTCGAAGGGGACAAGTGCAAAGGCTGGAGCAACGCCCACGAAGGCCCAAGTCTCTGGCGACAAGAAGCCGAAGAAGAAAGCCAAAACTGGCAGCTGTGCTTCCTCGAAAAAGCGGAAAATCGCCGCGGACAGCAGTGAGACGGACAAGTCAGACCCCCTATTTGAAGAGCACAAATGGGTCCCAGCCGCAAAACATATCCCGAAGAATAAGAAGAGGAAGGTAGTTCCGGCCCCCAGTTGCGGGAGTGACTCCAGCAAGCTCCCCACCGACACCGTGCAGGATGTGAAGGCCCTGGCAGCTGAGTTGGCTGCAGGATTTAGGGATGGCGACGAGGAGAAAGCGATCAGGGCAGAATCGGCGCATGCGTCAGCTCTGGGGGTGTGCACGGTTCAACTGGTGAAGTGTAGTTCAACCGCACGCTTGAACCGCCTGAACCACGGATTCACTATTTTTTCCTGTTTGCAGAGCCTGGATCAAGCCCAAAAACGACGACTGGCGGTTGAGGACACGCGCAAACAGCTGCAACAGGTGTTCGGATGGGTGACCAACAAGCCAATTCGATGGGTCCTTGTGGACGGTCCTGATCACGAACCACGTCTGGCCGTGGGTACCTCGGGGAAAGCCACAAAGGGGACCCCCGGTCCCAAAAAGGGGGAGGAATTGGTCTTCCTTCCCCCACACTGGCAGGAGGAGGGCGATGCAGCCGGGACAACGTGGGCAGTTATTGCAGTCAAGGACAGCACAAGCTTCAGTAACCCCCAACCTGCCGAGGAGGCGTTGGAAGAGCGCCGCGCCCAGAAACAGGAAGCGATCAATGAGGAGGGCAAGAAGACAATGGAGGACTCCCCCTCGTTCAGTCCACTCGGAGGAGAAGGAGGTCAGTCTCGTGCCGGAAGCTGAAGCGCAAAAAGACAGTGACAACGGGGTTCCTGTGCCGACGCCGCCGGTGATTCCAGAGCCAAAGGACACTGAGAAGCACATTCCTGTGCCTAGTCCGCCGGAGGTGCCAGAGCCAAAGGAGAGTGAAAAACAGGTGGTCAAAGAGGAAGAGGTGGAGTCTGCTGGTCTAGGGGTGCAGGAGCACCAGGAGAGTGGGGAGGACTTGCCTGCAGCCCGGGTTGGTTAATAGGAGATTGAGGAGGTTGGTGGAGCGCCGGAGGACGAGAAAATGCCTGCATGTAAACAGGAAGATAACGAAGAGGCAGCCCCAGAGGTTGGTGCACCAGTGCCTCACGTGAGAGAAGAGTCACTCCCAAACGACTGACTTTTCACGTGCCTCAAGGGAATGAGGGGGTGGCAGTGGCGGGAGCAACATGGAGCACGGCACCGTAGGCAGTTGTGGGGGGCCGTAATGGTGCGGGGGCATCGTCGTGTGCAAGTCGCAGTGCAAACGAGGAGAGATCCGGACCTGGTCCGGCGCGTGAACGGACACATCTGAAGTGTACTCCCCGAACTAACCTACACTGCGCTCGCAGTGGTCCATGGGGTGGGCGATCATCCCATGCTTGTACATACGCATCCAAAGGATGACAGTCCCCTTACGGAGGAAATAGCCCTGGGTGATTTTGTGGGGGGGGAACTGTTTACCAGTGCCCTACTCTGTGCAAATGGGCCTTCTCGTCCTGCATGGATACGTTGGGGGCGTGGTTTATTATGGGGACATATTGTGCATCCTCGATATGGGGTCATGTTGAACGCTCTTAGGCCCCACGTGCCTCTGGCGTGGTCTGGACAGCGCATTGTGCTCGTACCGTAGACAGGCATTGCCTGGGGACGTCTGCCTGTGGCGATGCAGAATGAACTGGTCACGGTGAAGATGTGTTTTTTGTGTAGCGCTTCGTGCAAAAGCGGTTGAACCGCTGAAGCCGGTGCAACCGCGCGCCTGTCCAGCGGTTGAACCACATCGAAAGCCGGTTAGATTTTAGTGCAATACATGAGGAAACGAGCTTCTGACAATCAAGTGTAGGCTTGCATGTAATTGCTGATAACTAAAATGGGTCCAAAGTTCTAAAAGAAAACCAAACAAGGCGCAGGGGTGTATGTCACCACGCCTAACGAAAAGTATATGGTGAAGCCGTGCGGTTTCAACCATACAGCCGCCGCCACTGGCACCTACACCACCAGCGCTGTGAAATATGATCGAAGAGAATTAGGTGTCGAGTGTTTTGGACCAATGAGCCAACAAGGTTTTCACAAACATTCTTTTTAGGGGGTGTGGCACCTCTTGGAGGGCTGAAAAATAGCGGCTTTCAGGTGTCTACTTAACAATTTGTTGCTGTACCACGATAGGGGTTCAACAGTGGGGAAGCCGTAATGAAAGTGCGCGGTTGAACTCGGTGGAACCACTTGGGGAATTTAAGGGTACCTGATCCAAATGAGCACGTAGGGAACAAAAGAAAAGCCAGCTTGAAGAACACCGCACAACGTGCAGCAGCCCACAAAAACACAAAGCAGGCCACCACAGCACGCCACGCAGCGCACAACACCCCAACACGGCACCACAAAACACCAGACAGAAGGCCGGCGCTGCGCGGCCACACAAGGCAGCAGGAGGCACAACACACGCACCAGGGGTGGGGGGGAGGGGGGGGAAAGGAAACAGAAAGGATAGGAGGGGGAAAAAGAAACCGCACGGCGCCACGGCCGAGGACACCCGAGGCCCGAAGCAACAAAACGAGAAGGACAAGGGGGGCGCAGGGCACAGAAGAAAAAAAAGACAGAAAAAAAGAAAAGAAAAAAGATAAAAAGGGGGTGGGGGGGGCATGGGGGGGCTGGCAGAAGCTAACGCAGAGCGCCAACGCTCAGGGCACCCCGGAAACGGAAAGCACAAAAAGCAGGGGCCCGAGCAACGGGGGAACAAGGTGAAAAACAGAAAGAAAGAAGGAACGCAAACAAAAGAGAGAGAAGAGGGCAGCCCAACCCTTGAGGGGGCCGCGCAAAGAAGAAGGACAAAACGGCAAAAGGAAAGGTGAAGTGCACCAAAACGCGCCCACAAGGCTCGTCTGCCTGACAGGGCCAAGAAAGGCACGCACACGCACACACTTGCGTGGCGTCCTCGGACCCAAAAGGGGAGGTGTCGGCGTCCACACAAAACAGCCCCGGTGCACCCGCCGACTCCCCCGGCCAAAGACGGACGGTACGGGAAACCAGACGCGTGAGTGACCGTGTCAACACAGTCAAAACCACCACAGCGCACTCAGCTCAACACAAACGTCAGAGGGACCTGCCAGGGACAACCCAATAGCGGGGCCCGGAACAGGTACGACGCGGAGGAAGCCCAGCGCCCCTGCCAGGGTAGGGGCCCGCGGCAGGCACCATTAGCCCGGTGAAGGGCCGACCTCCACGTGCCTCGCGCAGCCACCCAGTAAAACCGGAGGCGAAAGCCCCCGGTAGGGGGAGGTACCACAACGACAGGAAAGCCGACCGGAGCACCGAGAGCAACCGGACGGGACAAGGCGCGGCGCGCCAATGCGGGGCCGCAAGGCAGGACAAAGAGGCACGCTGCCGGCCACAAGCGAGGCACAGCGACAAGTGCCAAGCAACAACGGCAACCGGGTGCTGCAAACCCAAGAAGGGCGTCGCCCTCAAGGCGCCCTCGTACCGCCCAAACGCGCGCAAAGCCAGCTCGCAAGAGCGTGCGCTGTGGGGTAGCTGATGGGTCACCACGCCCAGAGCCCCCGCGCCCACGGAAAACAGGCAGCAGTCCCCGGCCATCTGCCCCAAGGATGCACCCTTCGGGGACGGAGTGAGCCGGACACCAGACACCCCTCACAGAGGCACAAGGCGCCCTCCCCCGGGCTCCCTCCTGCCGCCCCCGCAGCGCGCAAAGCCAGCTGGCAAGAGCCTGCGCTGTGGGATTGATGACAGATTTCAACGCCCGCACCCCCTGCACCCACGGAAAACCGGCAGCTCGCCCCGGCCGCCTGCCCCAAGGCCGGACAGTTGGGGCGGGGAGAGTGCCTAACCCTGGACCCCCCACAACACTACAGGGGAACAGGAAGGGAAACGCCCTCCCACCAACGACAGGCAGAGCAAGTAACCGGAGCAAGAAACGCGGAGGGGCACAAGCAACCTGGAATGGCCCTTCCAGCGTCCCCTGAGGGGACCTCGCGCAGGGCGCGCGCCACAAGGCAGGGGGAGGGGTGGACATGCAAACGGTGCGGGAGCGGGAGCGCAGAAACACAGAATGGACAGGTGGCCCGCACCGAAAGGGCGACCGGACCATCGTGGCGGAACATACAGACCACATTGAATGGCGTACCAGAGAGCAAAGACAAGGGACACCTGGACGGGGCAACCCAAGAAAAGCACCTTGAGGGAGGCGAGGGAGGGACAGCAAGGGGGGGAGCGACGAGGAGTGGCATCGGCCCCACCCTCCTAACCTGACGCGAGCGCCGCACACACACCAACACAGCACCGCACCCGCCAAGGCAGTAGTGGCGTACAGCACAACACACCATTCCAACGGCTAGGCCGCCTCCGCGCCAGCCCATGGGGGTGCCACTGGCGATAAGCCAGTAGCACGGGCCCGGCAGCGCGGGCACCCTGGGGCACCAAGCATTAGGGGGGCGACGTAGTCGGTAAACGCCTGCTGAGATGCGAAGTAGCATACTCACCGGGGATTGGCGAAATGGGGAAGCTGGGGAGGGACAGGGCTCTGAGCCACCTGAACCCTGGGGACCCCACCACCAGGCAGGAAGTGTGTCATGAAGGGCGCTGCACTAGGCCCTGGTGGGGAGGATATCACCTGGCCTGACCAGTTGCCCCCCCGGGGCCAAAAGGCGTCTAGTGTGCGAAACCTCAATTCTCAAACCTCATTCCTCGTTCTCATTCCAGTCTTCTACCTTTGAGCGTTCAAGTTAGTATTCGCGCTGGAAATACCTCCAGTTCGATAAGAACATATGAGTCGGGTTCTGTACGGGAGTGACAGCCTTTCATAGCTTGGATGCTTGTTCCGGAGCGTCGACTCTTTCCACCCGCTCCTGCCACTTCTTGGCTTGCTTGTACCCCTTGATCCTTTCATCGGCCAACTCTTGGAGGTGTAAACTCTGCAGGGCTTTGGGCAGGCGGTAATGAAACCGATTGAAAAGATATTCCTCTCGGTCTGATCTTGCCATCCCAACAGATAGTTGCAAGCATATGGATGTCCAATGCGCGGAAGAAGTGGTCGAGAATGAGTGGAGCACCGCTGTAGTGAAGAGGAAGCAAATGACGGATGTCCTGTAAATCAGCGGTTCCCCGTCAGCTGCTTGCCAGTATTGGCACTCAACCACGGAGCCCTCAATCGCGTAGAGGGCCATATGGTTCACGGTATCTTCCATACGCGGCTTGTGTTCCCAAAGGATGAATGCGCATGTTGTGGGCCATGTGGCTCTCCTCTTCGAAGTTGGTGTAAGGAGGGGGAAGACCTTAGAACTCCTGGTCCAGCATCTCCTGCAAGCTTATACCACTGCAGTTGCTGACATGGCGGATGTCATCCTCCTCCACCGCCGGTCAATACCGCTGCAACTCTTCTTAACGGTGCGCCGACCGTGGAATACTTTGGGGCTCTTGTACCCTTGGCAGTCTCTCTTGCTGCCATTTTCCTTTCCACGCGAACCCATTGATAGGCAGCAGCCGGCAGCACAGCTTAGTATCCTCTCGGAGGTGGAGTTCTATGAGGTGTCCCCGATACCTTTCCAGACCTTGAAGAGGGGGCGACACTGGACTGCAAGATCCCGGACTCTTCGTCATCGGGAGGGGTTTGAGACAGAGAATTCCATCTTTCCTGCTGTCGGTACGGATCCCTCGACGGCGTTGCGGGCTCAACGTCTCCGCGGCCTGGTGGGGCTTGCGGGGGGGCTTCGCGCACTTTGCTATGCTCCTCTAGGTTTTTGGATGTGAGCGCATCGAGGGAATCTTGCAGCAACGTGGCGACTTGCGTGTGGCGTTTTGATTGTTCCACTAGTTATATGGCTGTTCTTTGGGCTGGATGGACCGGACCAGTGAGTGGAACCACCTCTTCCTTGGCGATGTTAACTTCCTTCTGGAGCTTCTCGGTGTCCTTCTTCAGCTTCTTGATCTTATTGTTTGGGTCAGCCACAGTGTTCCCCAGCTCTTCCACTCTTTCCTTCGACGAATTGATGACTGACCATCGGTCCATGCAGTCTTGGGACTTTGAATCGCGTAACTGGTCTCGCTCTAGGCACCCCGCGCGTGGTTGTCCAGAAAGAACTCGGATACACACGCTATTATCGGACTCCTCAGAGTAACTTCGCCATCTTTTTGAAGGGCAATTTCCCGATCTCTTACCTGTGGAGTCATACGACCTCCCATCTGCGCTTGGGTTGCTTGGATCGCAGCGGCAACCAGGGCCTCAGCAGGGCGATGTATTGCCTCGCCAAGTGGACCCAACAGACCTGGGAGATCCCCACGGACCGGTAGCTGTGGAAGTTCACGCTGCGCCCCCAGCAGAGGGAGGCCCTCCAAACCGCAGTAGACCCACCCCCGCGCACCACCACCCTACAGCTCTGCCCGTACATGGTGGCAGCCCGCCTCATGACCCTGCTGTGGCCGGGCCCAGACACCCCCATCCGAAACTACCCCAACCTCACGGAGGAGTACATGCCCGTCGTTCAGCGATGCTTCTTCAGCACCCTCGACTACCTCCATCAAACACAGCCACACGTCCTGGAGCTGAGGTGGACTCTGCCCAGATAACCCACGTGCCCACACAGCCGAGACAACGCCACCACACCGCCACATACATCTGCACATGCACCGGCACGCACGCAGGTCACCAGGGAAAGCGCGCGCACACACCCGGTGCCCAAACCCGCATCCTCGTCCTCATTCCTCACAGGACCCAGCATCCGACGCCCACCCCTGCCGCCCAGGACCCCCTGCCGTCCCCGACAGCCCTCTCCTCCGCCTTCGACTCCACAACCTCCACCACCACAACCACCTCATCCACCACCACCACCACGTCCTCGTCCAGCACTCCATCCCCCAAGCTGCAGGGAAAGCCTTCCAAATAGGCCCCCGAACCCGTCCCCACCGCGAGCAACCCCGCCACCGCCAAGGCCCACTCCCCAACGAAGCCCGCGCCCGCAGACCGGCAGAAACCCAAGACCGCCGTCAAGCAGCCACCCAAACCTGTTGGCACTACACGACCTCAACCTGCAGTCAAACCCAAGCCCCAGCCCTAGCCAGGCGCCGGACCCCCCGAGGACGTCCTCTACGACATCCAGCCCCAGCCATCCCAGACCCGGCAGGAGCAGCGCCCAGCACAGCCCCCCCCATCGTCACAGCTGCCGCCGCCACCAGCTTCATGGCGGAGCGCGCCGCAGCCGAGGCGCGACGCGCCTCGTCCTGCCACCCCCGCACGCCCACTTGGTCCCTAGTTTCATCTCACGAAGTTTATCTTCGTAAGATGAAGAATTCATCTTAAGATGAGAAGTAAGAAGAAAAATAAGAAAAATAATCTGCTGACATTTTTTTCTTGGGTTCCAGTTTTTTTGCCTACACTTTTTTGCAGTTTTTGCAGTTTTTTTACAGTTCTGGAGACTCTTTGCACCTTTGCAGTTGTAAACATTTACATTTATAATTGCAACCATGAAGTTGATGGATTGCTTGATTGATCATTAGGATTTGCCCAAATCAAAAATCCACCTCCTACTGTTGGGCACATCCGCCTTTTGTTTGCCTGTTTTTTTCAGAGCGATGGAAACCGCGATTCAACAACTACAAACAGCAATCAAGAAGATAACACATCAATACTCAGCTTATGGTGACGATGCTGCCACGTTACTAGCGGCTTTCTCTGGTGGTTCTACTCTTGGTCGCTCCCTCTTCCACCAAATCAACAAGAAAATGAAACTCACCGCAAAAAATGAAATGCTGCATGTTTTCACAAAACATTGGTGTAGCCCTATACAAGCTGTGTCCTTGATTGTGGCACTTGGCCTCTCCTGGGCACAATAAAGGCACCTCCTGTCCTTTGCAAGTGCCAAGCAGCAGGCGTACTTCAATGCCACCGGGGTTCGTGTTCTCAGTTTGTTCCCGGGTCCACGGACTGTGGAGGACACATGGAAAACTCTCACAAGTCTTTGTGCATTGGAGTCACCTACATGGTACAACAACACCGTCTCAGTTTCCTGGCCACTTGAAGAATGGCTGGAATATGTGCAGTCCCAGGATGCTATCTGGGACACTGTTGCAGACCCGCAGGATGGTATCACATTGATTATCCGAGGCGATGGTTATCCGGTTGCGGGATGTAGTTGGACACAGTTAAATGTGTCCATCATGGACCATGGTCGCCTTGCAAGGAAAACCAGCCACATGTGGGTGATTTCACAGGCCTATGCCAGCGATAAGGACATGCAGGACCTGAAGTTTCTTTGGAAAACCAATGTGGAGGTGTGCTGCGCTGCATTCTTTGTAATGTTTCATCGTAAGATGAAATTTTCATCGTAAGATGAATTTTCATCGTAAGAAGAAAATTTCAGAAGAAAAAATTCTCTCTTCCCTGCAGGCCATTCAGCAAATCTTGACGACTAGTTGCATTTCTCTGCGGTGTGGCATGGTGCCGGGTACCTGCAAGTTTGGTGGCAACCTACCGTTTCTCTGTGGTATCCTTGGACCCAGTACAACCTGGATGGTTCCTTCCCCATTCTCCTATGGTATTTGGTTTGATGTGCACCAAGAATTCATTGGGTGGGAAAGGCAGAGAACACCTGAGGAGAACGCACAATGCAGAGGCAAACTGCCTGTTGTACAGGCTGGAAAGGGAGTCAAAAATGAACCCATGTTTGACACTGATAGATCATCATTTGTCCCTTGTATTCTACACATCATGATGATCTGTCGTAAGCTGATCTTATCCTTTACACGCAAGGTTGCACTGGACTTGCCCAACGACAGGGTGCGGCTGCTGAAAGCGACGTTCAAGGCTGCCAACATCCGATGGAGAGGGTTGCACAAGGAGTCTGCACCAGCTGGCTAGGAAGTCCAGCGTCTGCTTTGCGCTTGGGATACAGTGGGACTCGTGTTGAGCATTCACAGATCTGCAGCAGATGAGGCTGTGCGGCACCTGGGTGAAGTACTGCGCGAATCGTATCACTCTGGGCCCCCGGTTGACGGCTTGAAAGATCAGGTGGAGCTAGCGGCACGCAACTTCCAGTTGCATTGTGTTCCCCATTCCATATCGTCGTATCTGTACATCCTCATCCATGACATGAAAACCATCATCAGCGAATGTCGGGACTTGGGAGTGGGTCTGGCAATGTTTTCAAACGACCTGACAGAAACCATGAATGCAATTATGAAGAGAATATACCTCCAGCACAGCAGCAGAGGGGGTGGTTCTGCAACAGAATATGGTTTGGGTGAAGCCTTTGCACTAAGACGGACCATTCTGCATGTTTTTTAATTCAATCATGCACATCTGGAAGCCCATGGCGTGCCACGACCCTGCAAATCACGTGTGGCATCACTGGATCACTCAATACAGAAGCCAAAATGGACCAAGATTTCAAAGAATTTCTGGAGTTCAAGAAGTGCAAAGAGGTATGCTGTAAACAAAATGCTGATACTAACAATAATGATAATCACAATAATGTTTTCAAAAGAAAAATCTGAAATTTTTTTTGTCGGGAAAATTCATCTTAAAATTTCTTCTTAAGAAGAAAACATTCATCGCAAGAAGAAAAATCGTTGTACGAAGGAAAAATTCGGAAAAAAAGAAAAAATTGCAAAACCGGAAAAAAATGTATTTTTTGCAGACAACGACATTTCTGCCACCTCAGGCCTAGAGACAAGCTCGAGCAGGCACGGTGACTCCAAGCAAGGAGCTGCCAGCTGCAGATCAATTATATCACACACCAACACAATTGGCTCAGAATCCTGTGCGACAACTTCACTTCAGTGCCACGGACAGCCCACGCAGTGCACTTGGCGGCCCCCTTTCTGAAGTGTCTGGCTACAAGCTATCTAGCCATGAGAAGGTGGTTCTGGAGGAACGCCACGTGAACTAAATGTTATTGGAGTGCCTGGAGGATGATGTTGATATTCCTGGGCCGTCGACACCCATTTACATTGACCCTACCATGGTGCACGTGACACTCAATCATGCTTTTGGTCGTTGTCGGAACAAGCTTACGAAGCAGCACGGGAGCATGAGCCTGGATGCCTGGGTTACAGCAAATCAGCTGGCTGGCCAATGACCTTTTGGTGTCCCATTGACTGAAAAGCAGAGAAATAATCCACCCCGTCAGCCTCCGGCGCCTCCAACCGCCCTGCTGAAATTATTGGGAGTCATCTTCCAATTACATGGAGTTGTTGAGCTTCATGCTGAAGCGGGGGAATGGATGCTATGGTTTTCGAGCACCCCTGCACCTGACATTTGAAATATTTCTATCCCTGAGGGGAAGCAGAAAGAGAGACCTCCAGTAACATCTGCGCCACCAGCTGCCATGAGATCGACATCTGCACCATTACAAGAACCAAGTGAGCCTCCACCACCAGTAGCAGCAGCACCGAATGGGAGCGCGACGTTGATGGCATCCGTGACTGCTGGACTTCAGGAGAAAGCGACAAAGCAGCGCCAATATGAGGTAGGCAACCGGTGAAGAGGTGTGCGGGTAACGTGCGACTATTCATCTTATAGATTCATCGTAAGACGAATAATTCATCGTAAGAAGAAAGCAATTCATCGTACGATGAAACAGTACAAAAAACGTCGTTCGTTCATTGCTCTTTCCTCAGGTTGAAGCTTTTGAGCGCTCAGCTGTAGGAGTTCGACCTCTTGTGGGCAATATTGATACTGATCTTTGGGTTCAGCATGTTCTCACTGCAGGAGGCATCCTAAATTCACTGAAACGTGCACCCGCTCGAACATTGGGGATCACCTAGGATTTTATGAGGTACCGGAATCCCGTAACTGAACCATCCCAAAACTGCCGTGATCGCGATTTGGGGCCCGCCGCAACCCAATTTTGCCGAGGTTTTGGTGATTTGTGCCAAATCTGTGCGCATCCGTCGCAATCTAGATGGCACAATCGGTAGAATACAACATTATCTAGTTGCTGTATTGAAATCACGTCGATTGCATTACCGGATGTCCAGATAAACCAAAAATACGACCATTTTTGCCCATTTTTGCCATTTTCGGGCCATAAACGGTCATTTCGATGATGTCCTTGTGGTGTCACGAGATTTCAAATGGATCAGGTTTGTCCCTAGTGCCCTGTGAGGCTGGACGAGCAATGATTTGTGCCCGTCCCTGCCCTTTACCCAAGATGATAATCTGGAGGGTGCCAGAAAACGCCCAAAACAGCTATATTTGCACTTTTGAACACATAAATGTTGATTACTGTGATACGGCCGTGCTTTCATGTGATTTCAAAAGGATCACGTTTGTCGGCTGTGCTACATGAGGCTTGGCAAGCAATGATTTGTGCCCGTGCATGCCCTTTACCCAAGATAATAATCTGGAGGGGGCCAAAAAACTCCCAAAACAGCTATATTTTCACTTTTGAACACATAAATGTTGATTAAAGTGATACGGCCGTGCTTTCGTGTGATTTCAAATTGATCACGTTTGTCGGCTGTGCTACGTGAGGCTTGGCAAGCAACAGTTTGTGACCGTGCATGCTATTGACTCAAGGTTATGGCCCGGAGGGTGCCAAAAAGGCCCCAAACAGCTATATTTGCACTTTTGAACACAATAATGTTGATTAAAGTGATACGGTTGCGCTTTCGTGTGATTCCAAATTGATGAAATGTGTCTCTAGTGCTAGGTGAGGCTTGGCGAGCAACGATTTGTGCCCGTGCATGCCCTTTACTCAAGGTTGCGGTCTGGATGGTGCCAAAGAACGCCGAAAACAGCTATATTTGCACCTTTGAACACACAAATGTTGATTAAAGCGATACGGTTGCGCTTTCGTGTGATTTCAGATTGATGAAATGTGTCCCGAGTGCTAGGTGAGGCTTGGCAAGCAACAATTTGTGACCCTGCATGCTCTTTACTCAAGGTTAGGGCCCGGAGGGTGCCAAAAAAGGCCCAAAACAGCTACATTTGCACTTTTGAAGACATAAATGTTGATTGAAGTGCTATCGCTGCCCGTGTGTGTGATTTCAAGTTGTTCAAGTTGGTCACTAGTGCTAGGTGAGGCTAGACAATGAACAATTTGTGCCCGTGCATGCTCTTTACTCAAGAATATGAACCGGGGGGGGGAAAAGAAAGGGTCAAAACAACTGTATTTGCACACACGCCATCATTAGATTTGCAAATGCTGTAATGGTCAGAGCCACACTCCCTTGGCATTGCCTGTCAGAAAAAACAAAAAGGAATTCCCCTTGTACGTAACGTTCCTGTCGCCCGTGCCGCAATAATGTAAAAAACAGAAACAGAGAAAACAAGGCCTATTTCAATTTTTAACGCCATAAATCCTAGTTTCATAACAGAAACAATGTTACGGCATAAAATTCCACGTAAAATGCATCATTCCGAACAGCGCATACAGCAGTCGCTGGAAATTCTAAACACCGTCGCAGCTTTAAATCTACAGATAACAAATGCAATCACAGAGATCATCTGTAACGCTTCCGGAGCCCCTCTGTTAGCACAACCTGTCCCTCAAGAACCCACTTTAAATATCTCTCGCTCTCTCACAGACCACTACAAAACGCAGTCCGCCAAGGCAGACGACGCATCAGCAGAGTCGGCGACAAGCACTGCTAAGGTCTCCCCACCCCCACCTGTTCCTTCAAGCCAGGTAACAACAGCAACATGTTTTGAATCACCATCTCCACAGAGTAAACAGCCGCCGCCACCTTTCACTTCTCCTGCTGAAAATTTATTCTCGCCGACCTCACCCATTAAAAAAACACCACCACAGCCCGCTACGCAGTACAACAACACAGCGCCATCACGCCGTTTATCCTATAATCAACCATCATCCACTCTCCCAGGGCCAGACGAGGAAAACTCCGAGTCGCCCACATGGCAGTCACCGCCGACAAGCCAGAGGCCAGACAGGGTGAATACCGAGTCGCCCAATTCCCAAAGACCTGATGAGAGCAACTCCGAACCGCTATCCTGCAGTTCTGCCGACCTGCCGGACCTACAATCTGGCTCCTCAAGCGACGATGGTTCAGTTCAAAACGAAAAAGACGACAATCCTTTCACTATTCTCCGAGTAATTCCGTCCCCAGAAAAAACCACGACCTTCCAGTTTCGCTCAAAATGTCAAAGGAAAAAGAGGAACCGGAAGTCTAAGAAGGCTACGAGCAAGCAGCTAACTACGACAAACGACTCCTCACTGTCACAGAAAGCGCGTTTTGCAGTGTTTTGGAGCAAATGACCAAGGGTTCCGGAGCCACCATCACCAAAAAACCGCTTTTTTGCCCAAAAAATGCCAGTTTTTTGGCCTAAAAAAGCATTTTTTCGGGCATGAGTGGTAAGTTGTAGGGCCCCATACCCTATTTTGAGTGTGGTAAACTCAGGGTTTGCAGGGTTGCAGGGTTGCAGGGTTTTGGAGCAACTTATCGAGTGTTTGGTGCCGCCATCTCCAAAAAACCGTATTTCTTGCCAAAAAAAACAGGTATGGTTTGAGCTATACAAAAGCTGCTATTCGCAACTAGGTGGTGAATGTCATATTTCTCGGATACGGCCGATTTTAGATGGAATCAAGCCTGCATTGTCGATCTAGGGGCTGGCAAATTTCCAATTTGGAGGTTGGGGGGGGGACTAACTCCGGAAAATATGCTCTTTATGGTATAATTTGACAAAAAAAGTAGTATTTCTGAGTTTAGCTGGTTTTGGGATTTTTGGACCCCATAAAATCCTAGGTGTGCTACAAGCATTGGAGACCGATGAGAACGCAGCAAGAGCAATGCAGCATGACCAGAAAAAGGCTGTTCACTGGGAGCCCTGGCAGAGCCCAGTGAAAATGAGAACAACAACCGTGAAAATTGCAAAGCCCATTAACCCCAATGCCGTGCGGACACTGCTTGCCCTCCAGGAACAAGCCACAAGGACGGGCACACCAAAGAGTAATGCAAAAAGTAATGAAAAAAGCGAACTGGCAAAAGCAGCACCACCAGCCACCAGAAGACGCAAGTGGGA
Organism: Eutreptiella sp. 'Long Island Sound 2002'; assembly: GCA_964036045.1. Classification (NCBI taxonomy): domain Eukaryota; phylum Euglenozoa; class Euglenophyceae; order Eutreptiales; family Eutreptiaceae; genus Eutreptiella; species Eutreptiella sp. 'Long Island Sound 2002'. The sequence goes on from OZ038379.1 coordinate 59,333,869, forward strand.
ATTTGAGTCCAGAAAAACGAGGAGTCGGAGGAACCTGAGGAGGATGAAGGTGAAGACAAGGGAGAGGAGGATGACAGTGATGCCAGCAATGAAGGCGTCACCCAAACAACTCCAGCCAAAGGACCGGAGTGGTCGTATGTCCCATACAAGGCGGAGGCCAATGACGAATGGAAGGCCGCACCAGGGATTGTTCGTCCATTTTATGAGCCTAGAGGAACGAAAGTATCTGACGAACTAGTGGCTGAAGCGGAGCGGACTAAGAGCACTATCTGTTGGGTTCCTGATGATGCAACCGACAAGAGCTGGAACATGGAAGGTCGATACCTTGCTGCTCGCATCGCGTTTTGCACTCCCAAAGAAGCCGAGCTTTACTGGAAAGGCATGACGCTGGCACTAAAGAAGCGCAAGATGAAGGAACAGCAGCAGAAGGAGTGCGAAGCTCGCAAGGCATGCAAGACAGAAGCTGCTGCAGAACCAGCTGCACCACCAGCACCAGCTGCAGATGAAGAAGAGCCCGAGGAACAAACAGATAAGGTGTCAGAAGGTGCAGGTGCGAGTGGTGCAGCGCCTGACGCTGCCAAGCCGAACTGAACGTGTCTATTTTGATTGCCATTGACTGTTGGAAGCGACCGTTTCGACTTTCACTGTTACTGTATCAGATTCTGGTGCGGATTTTTGCATGTCGCTTCTGTCGCGCTAAATTCATCGTAACCTTTCATTGTACGACGAAATTCTTCTTCGTACGACGGATGTTCTGTGAAAAAACTTTCCGTGCAAAAAGTTACGTCGACAGGCAGAAACAGGGGCACACACGCGCACGGCATCTGCAGCAGGCACCCAAGCACAGATTTGGAACCAATGTGACGGAAAAAAATAAGGCACGATGAATAAGATTTAATTTCAAGATTTTCATCTTAATGATTTTAAGATGAATATTGAGTTCTGGTAAGATGAAACTAGGGACCACGTGGGCACCCCCACCAGGCCAGAACAGTGCGAGGGTCCACCAGCAGCGTCGCCGCCCCCCTACCCACCATCGATGTCAGCCCACATCCAGCAGATGCTTCGCTAACGCCGTCACCGCGAATCCCAACCAAACCCCGAGGCGGAAACCGTGCCCGCGTACCCGGGAGTCCACATGCGCCCACGCCCCCGCTCCCCACCCCCACGGCACAGGACCATGAGGACTCCTGCCGGCCCGCCACCGCTACCAGTCCCCACAACCCCATCACACCCCCCACGCCCAGTCCTCGCAGGGACAGTGGTGGCAGCCCTGGACCCACACGCAGCTCTGGGAGCTGCGAAATTTGGCCCGGGCAGAGCCCTCCCTCGAGGGCGTGGTCCACCGGCCGCGCAAGGGGTCGGTGGAGAACTGCCGCCTCCAGCCAGCGGGGGGTTGGATGCCACAGGCCACATGGGAAGCCATGCTGGCCGATGCGCTCCACCCCGAGGGAGTCCACTCCCGCAGCCTCCCTGCACCCTAGGACCACCCGTATGTCCTCAAGCGCCTGCGAGAGACCCTCCAAGAGACGCGACGAGAAGGCAGACGCCTGTCGGACGTCAGCCCAAGCCCAGTCCCGCGCACACACACCCCCTCCCCAACCCGCAAGCGCGCAAGCACCGACACCGGCAGCACACGCAGCACCCCGGGAGCCCCGCGCGCCACAAAGCACGACGCCGCTGACCCCACTGCCAGCGGTGCCACCACCTAACCCCGCTACCCAGCCAGCCACCGCTGCGGAGCGCCACGCCGAGCCCCTTCAAGAAGGCACCAGGCAAACCGGTAGCCGATGGACGCCAATGCGGACGCCAACAGGCACCGCTACGCCCAACGGCACCGAACCCAAGCTCGCATCCGTCGAAGCCGCCTAACCCGCCACAACAGCCCAACCCAAGCCGAAGCCTCAACACGAGTCGAACCCGAGCCGCACGCCGTAACCTCCAACCCTTGACTCCTAACCAAGCCCGCCTAGGGAGCAACGTAACCACAACCCACACCCACAGCCCACACAGCCGCCTAACCAGCCAGCACCAAAGGCAAAGAGGCAACTAACCAAACCAACCCTGACCCGTACCCCAGTACATCAAGACACGTGACCTGCACCCCTGGGGCGCGGCCGCCACCAGAGCACCGAGGACGCACACCGGAGAACACAACGCTATTGCACCGCTGCACCAGTTGCCCATGCCTGACCCTGCAGTGTGCACGCCCCCCCTTTTCCATTTTCACAAGAAAAAAAAGGAAAGTCAAAACAACACAAATATGGAGCAAAAAAACAGAAAGTTAGGGAGGGGAGGAGGAGGGACACCAACACCAACAGCACACGCACACCGCACACAGCGCGCACACCGGTGAACAGGCGCCACGTGGGCCAGGACACCGCACACGCACATGCACCGGGGGCAGCAAAAGGACAGGACGCAACAGTCTACACCCCCAGGGTCGGACGAACTGGGGCGACCCAGCCAACCGACCTGGCCAGTGGCAGGAGCGGTAGTCCAAGGCCGCCGATTCGAGCCCGGCCAGGCTGCATCGGGGACCATGGCAAATGTCGCCCGGAGCCATGGAAGCAACTGATGACAGGCGTGCTGGCACACAGCCCAGGAGGGGGTCGCCTGCCAAGCAGCGGGGCCTCGCAACTCGAGCCGCAGGGAAGAGGCGTTCGTACCGTAGACTCGTGGGAGCAATACCCCCTGTGGTGAGAGATACTCCATACAGCTGGGCAGTCCCTGGAGCTGCCGCACACAGGAGCAGGCATGTGACCCTACCCACGGACACATGTGGGGACGTCCTCCCTGCCGGGACACCTGGACCAGGTGGCCGCGACGCTGCCTCCCCTACCACATGCGGGAGCGGTTTAAGAGGCACATGACATAGGGCAGCGGGAGGGACAGGACGTCCCCTTGTTAAGACTTTCTTCCTGCATTGTCAAAGCAGGCATCCCGAGATCCCGAAGATACCTACCTACATAACTACCTCTCAATGGCGTAGAGGATGGTATGGTTCACGGTCTCTTCCATACGCAGCTTGTGTTCCCAAGGCACTAATGTGCATGTTGTGGGCCATGTGGCTCTTTTCTTCGAAGTCGGTGTCAGGAGGGCGCAGACCTTCGAACTCCTAGTCCAGCATCCCCTCCAAGCTTATACCACTGCGGTTGCTGACATGGTCAATGTCATCCTCCTCCTCCGCCGGTCCATACTGCTGCAACTCTTCATAACTGTTCGCCGACCGTGGATTACTTTGGGGCTCTTGTACCCTTGGCAGTCTCTGTTGCTGCCATTCTCCTTCCACGCAAACCCATTGATAGCCAGCAGGCGGCGTCACAGCTTGGTATCCTCTCGGAGGCAGAGCTCTATGAGGTGTCCTCGATACCTTTCCAGGCCTTGAGGAGGGGGAGGCACTGGACTGGGAGATCCCCAACTCTTGATCATCAGAAGGGGTTCGGGAGGGTGAATTCCATCACTCCTGCTGTCGGTACAGATCCCTCGACGGCGCTGCGTGCTCAACGTCTCCGCGGCCTGGTGGGGCTTGCAGGCGGGCCTACCACACTTTGCTATGCTCCTCTAGCTTTTTGGAGGTGAGCGCATCGAGGCGTTATTGCATTGAGGTGGTGACTTGTCTGTGGCGTTCTGATTGTTCCACTGCTTATGTGGCTGTTGTTTGGGCTTGATCCACCACAGCAGTGAGTTGAACCACCTCTTCTTTGGCGATGTCCGCTTCCTTCTGGAGCTTCTCGGTGACCTTCTTCAGCTTCTTGATCTTACCGTTGGGGTCAGCCCAGTTTTCTCCAGCTCTTTCACTCTTTCCTCCAGCCAATTTATGACTGACCATCGGTCCAAGCAGTGTTGGGACTTTAAATCATGTAATTAATCTCGCTCTAGGCACCCCGCGCGTGGTTGTCCAGAAAGCACTCTGATACGCACGCTATCATCAGACTCGTTGGAGTAACCTTGCCATCTTGTTGGAGGCCATCTTTCCGATCATCCACCTGTGGAGTCAGAGGACCTCCCATCTGCGCTTGGATCACTTGGAGTTTAACCTCCTGCCACCACGGCGCTCATGAAGACCTTGGCTTGACCCCGGAAGTCGGAGAATTCCCGATCTTCAGGCGTAGTGTAGTGCTCCTCCTCGGACTGTTGAGGCTTGCCACTAATGAAGGTCTGTAGGACCAGCCCCTGCCACGGTGCGAGCTCTACCGCCATTCCCGATTTTCCACCTTCTTCCCCGTGACCCCCACTGTCCTTGATCTCACCAAAGCTTCCATGCTTCCAAATTTGGAATTTCCAAATTCCAAAAATGTCCTGCAAACACACACCTTGGCAACCCTCGGCACTGAAATCGTAATACGTGATCAACCACTTTATATTGAGGAAATTGTTGAGGACGGAGACACTTGAATCAATCAATACATGTGCGGATGGAGAGCGGAACAACTAATGACAAAGTCGGGCAAAAGAGTTGAGAGGTGGAAATGGAGATGAATCCGGAATAAGATATGCGATTATCGAAGACGATGTTGCATGCCTACTCCAGGAATCGATTTATATACCATGCACCCTCGAACTATGCATTCTGTTATGGACATGCGACGCCATGCTAGCACAATCCTGATACTACAACGAATTAAGAAGACACCTTGGTTCACAGAACGTCATGCATGACGCAATCACATCAGTACAGTCCATTAGGTGTATGGCGAAACACAATGAAAAAGATATGAAACACAATGGCAGCATTGTGCTCCTCGCGAAGCTTGAGCACACGTGGCCCATCCTCACGCTTTCCCACAAGACGGTAAAATGGAGTAAACAAGTTGGGTTCCAAACATAAGAAATGCTCTCACCGTTGATCAACCATCACACCATGGCCTCCATGAACACAAAGTACGGCATGGCCACATACATGACTTGCCTACCCTCATGAGTCACCAATGTGCACGTATGAAGAACGTGCAATGAGGATCACGAAATATGAGTCAGGAGAGTGACCTCACGGCAATTGCAAACACTACCTGATACCTGACACCTGACACCTGACACCTGGCACCTGATATATATACCGTCATGATGGCAATGCTTCGGTACTCCACACGGGACGCCCCCTGCCCGTCACCCAGCAATATCATACACCATGGCCAGCAGGCCTGTAGGCTTGGCGGGGTTACTTGCTGCTTGCAAAGAAGACATCAAGAAGGGCCAGCCCACCAAACCTCACATGTTTAGTGTATGGTACATACCGATTGCAGGGCTCCCTACGGCTAGAGTGTCGCGAACCAAAGACGTGAATAGGGAAGCCAACACACAGCATATGTCTCCGGCCCCCACATCCTGGGACATACCACTCGGTCCCATCACTTGATATCTAATTGCTTTGAACCCGATGGCATAGGCAGACTCAATTGTCATGTGCATTAGAAACTATTGACACGTGCACATGTGAAATAACTGTTGCCTATTTGCATGTTTGTGTGACACCAAACCAATTCAATGCATGCTAACGGAACGTGGCCAAAGGAATGGTGGATACCGTAAGCATAACCATAAACGGTTGCATAGATTGCAGCGAACGTGAACAAGCCGACCCAGTCACTTAGCCCACACCCACATTCTCATAGGTTGCCAACGCTATACACGTCGTATGGAGGAAAACTGCAACACCGCCACACACACACAAACCACACTAGGTGGGCCCAGGAGATACCGCCGCCGCTGCAACATAGACACTACCACCAACCATGCGAAGTGTTGTACATGTTGTCGTCACAACCGCCACCCCGACAGCAGCCTACACCCCCATCAACCTTTTGTCTCACAGGACCAAGAAGGAGTGAAGGAGGCGAAGACAGAACCACACGAAGAGTAAGAGGCCGCCAACACAACGGAAGGGAGGATGGTATGAGTGCACGCCGCCCCATCAAAACACGCACATGCAGGAAGAGCAAGAGGTATGCCCGGTGCCCGCTGCCCACACACGCGCAAGCATGGACCTGCACCCACTATATTTCAAAAAGCAAGGACAAGAGAAAGATGTCCTTGAATTATGCCCTAGGTCTTTTGATGTATTCCTGCAGGTTTTGTAGTTGCAAACCCCAAACCAAAGCAGCAAGTAGAGCAAGGACTGAATATGGATCGAATCAATGATTTGTTTTGGAATCCAGTGTAACACCGAAGGGCTGCAGATAGACAAAGCAGGTATATGCACATAGATTCAAACACAAATGGATAATACAAAAGGTTTTATATGAAAATTGGTCAGACTCTAGCCTCAGAGGTTGCAATAGGCACTTCATGTGCACTCTGTTGGGTGAAATGGTGCTGGTTAGGACTGAGGGGCATAGATGTCAGGACCACACAGAAAATGACTGAGCCAAGCAACTGAATTCAGAAACAGTTACAAAGTAGGACCACAATAAGTGGTAGAAACAATTGAGTATAGGGCTCTTGGGGTGGGAGACCACTTAGGCTTAACCTCCAAGGCCAACAAGCATGTAATGCCTGATTTACTTTGGTATGTCCTCCATGAAGGAAGGTATCTCCGCTCAGCTGAGTGGTAGGGGTGAACTTCATGGGGGGCTAGGGTCACAACCCTAGTTACTTTGAGAAAGTGTACTTTAGGCAACAATAGGGAGATAAAAACACTTAACTTTGTCTCAGCATCAACAAAGGGTTTTAAGGGGGGCTTAGCCTGGATCAAACCCTCCAAGAAAGACATGGCAGTGACTTTTTCTTACTCCCCCCTGGAGTACTAGTTAGCTAAGCTAGTAGGACCAAGGAAAAAGGCTCAAATATTCCCAGAATTACCTTAAAAAATGCATTGAACTTACCAAAAACATTCTCATCACTTCATAGAAGCCTAGCACACTGTAGGGACCCTTGAAGAACAGTGTAATGTACCGTGAATGATGTCCCTTCGAAGGGGCATTCCTCAAAAGTCGCCGGCGTGCGGCGAAAACTTTTGGAAAAAGTGTGCAGGCAGTGGGAATTGAACCCAGGACTCCCTGTCCAGAGCACATGTGTCTGTCCACTAGGGTACAGCCGAACGCTCTAATGCGGACAGTTATCGCCGTATAAACAGCGTTTTAGTAAACGTCCTGACCAAGGGCCAGGGCGGAGCAATACTCCCAATGGAGGACACAAACCCCCAGGAGCTGGAAAAAATAGAAAATGGAACCAGCAGGGAGTGATTCCTGCGGTTTTGCGGAAAGGGGTTGCGATTTAGCAAGTGAAATCGTTGAAAATCGACAAAACCACGCGGGAAATCGTCATTTTTACACATAACTTAAAGTCGCAGACAAGCGCAAAGGAAGCGGACGCCAAGAAAAGGGTTGCGCAAGCGAAAACGGCTTTTGGAAAAGAAGGTATGAGCCGTAGTTTTTAAAGTTTTAAAGAAAATTTTTGCACAGTTGCATCAAAATTTTTATAAACTTCAGAGTAAAGCATTCAAAATCAGCCCACACCACAGAGCAGTTCAACACCCCGTCTCTCAGGTATGTCTGTGTCACTTCACACTCACGCATTGCGTTCGTGTTGGTTGTTCCGTCAAAACGTTAGGGTTGTCAACGCTGTGCTCGTTGGGGGGTCGGGTGTTCATCTCTCGTGCTCTGCACAGGTGAAAGCAGGAATGAAAGGTATGTGATGCGAATGGAGCGCGCAGCGCGCACGTAGGGTTAGAATATGCGCTGTGCTCGCGATGCATGTGCCTAATCTAGGCATCCACACGCTGTATCGTCTCACCTGTATCCCTAATTCACCCTTGTTTCTCCACAGGTTAGCGTTTGTTCGTGTGCGGCTGTGGCGTTCAAGTTGAGTTGCTTAAAACGCTTAGGTTTGTTTTGTGTTCGTTTCAATGCGGCATTCACACGATGCATGGTGAGTAAGGTAGGTCAGCCCAGGAGGAGCTCACCTCCTGGTTGAGTCTGTGGTTAAGCCTCCCTTCCCTGCGTGCACATGATGCATTAAAGGGTAGGCCACGCGAATTGCGCACGGTAAACCTTGTTTGGGTTACCCAGAGGCTCCTCGGTACGTTCTTTAAGAGAACCCGAGGAGTTTCTTAAAGCTTGCTTGCTTGACAGGGGTACCTGCATCTGCAGCGTGTTTGCGAACAGTGTATTATAGGTCACACTGAGAAGGGTAGAATACCTGGAGTGTGGCTTGGTTCCTCAGTCGCAAACGCCCCTTCATCTGCCTCTTTTGTACAGGTGGGAGAGGTTAAGGCTGATTGGTGCACGCAGCAGCTGCCTTCGGCGGCTACCATTTTTCTGCCCCAGCAAAACAGGGGCGCTGATCACAAATCAAATCACTGTGCCTCAGCCAGTACTGGCGAGGACAGTTCGACCTCAACGACATCTGCGCTGTGCAGGCAACGAGAGCACCCCTTCCCTCCAAGCCCTAGCAGGGGAAACGCGTTGTGGCGTCCCCTGTTAGGCCACAGCTGCTTAGGAGCGCTGTGTTCTCTCGTCCTTTTCACAGGAGGGCCACTAGGGCCTGAGTGACGTTCGACAGCAGCACCCAGTAGCGTGTGTAGGGGTTAGGGTCAGCAGGCCTGGCAGGAGGTGAGTGCAAGTGATGAGTGCTCACCCTGCCTTCGAAGGCCGGTGCTGGCGCTAGTGAGTGTAGTGTAGTGGTGTCTCCTGTCCCGCGTGCTTTTCCTCGTGGGCAGGGGAGTGCGTTAGCTTTTCGCCTGTAGCAAAAATGGGCGTTTTGTATGCCCTTAGCACACTTGGCCACCCCTCCCCTCTTAGTAGGTAGGGCTTTTGCCGTTTACCCCAAGGTTAGGCGCCAGCACAGAAATTGGGCGTCATAGGAGTGGTAATAGTACCTGATTAGGACCTTCGGTCCGACGTCAGCGAAGCCCGGTCTCCGGGAGCCACGCTGGGGAGAGAAGTGAGACACATACAGACATACGTAGCACACATAGGGGTATGGTAAACCCTGTAAGGAAGGGTAGAACCCCATGGGTCTGGACCAGTCAGGGGTCCTAACTGTGGGCTCGCTTGTCCCCAAGGAGGGAAGACACACCTTGCCTCATAACACCTTGCTTGTCATTCACCCCTGGTGTAGAAAGCCACCGTTCTTCGTTGGCTCACTAAGGTCATTACATTAGGGCAGTACCCATGCAACACATGGTCAACAAGGCAACCACTCGCTGGGTGGCTGCAATCTTGATAAGCGGCCACCTGGCTTACGCTGGAAACCATAGGCGTGGGTCTGCAGGGCACAGACAGGGTCAGTAGACTGACACAGGGTAATTAGTTTCGCTTCTTACGCTGGGACATAGTCTCAGCACGGGTTAGGAGCTGCCCCTCGTTGTTCTCAACGAGGTAAGTGCGGAACATGGGGTGGATACTCCCATCTGGTTGTATGAAGGCTGACATAGGTTCCCAGGTCGCCCCGGACAACCCATAGCAGTCCCACAGGGTAAGGAATTTCCAGCCTTGTTTATACTCGTGGCGAGCAATACCTGCAACCACGTAGTAACCATCGACTGCCATCTCATCGGCAGTCATCTCTTCGAGTTCGTCTGCCTCCTCTGGACTGGCGGTGATCTCTAGGTCTATACGTTCAATCTCATTGTCGCTGAGGCGCCACTCATCCCAAGACAAGTCGTCAGGGGAGTGATAGTGCCTCAACTGCTTAGGAGCACATAGTAGTTCACCACCTAGACGTGGACTGCACCTGAGATGGATCCTGGATCCATCTATCCTGATGATACGATAGGGTCCAAAGTAAGGGTCCTGTAGGCAGTTACGTGGCCAGGAGGGTAGGCGGGAATGGTGTACCAAAACAAGGTCACCAACTTTGAAGCTGGCAGGTCGCCGTAGGCGGTTCCGTCGGCTCTGTTCACGGTCACGAATGTGCCTCAGGTTAGTACCAGCCTGGTTAGCCAGAGACTGCTTGTGTTCCAGCCAATCTCCCACAGGACTCTTGAAGTCCTCAGGAAAGGGGGTTTTGAAGAACCAAGCAGGTCGTCCTCCATGGAACAGTTCGTGGGGGGTGAAACCCGTAGAAGAGCTCCGCTGTGAGTTCATGGACAGAACTGCCCAGGGCACTAGGCGTACCCAGTCCTTGGTGCGCTCCTGTTTCATCAGGATTCTTAAGTTTTGCTCTACCACACGGTTCTGTCTCTCACAGAGAGGGTTAGACGTGTGAGTGTAGGGCACACCTGTGGTTACCTCCACGTTGAGGGCATTTAGCACTCGTTTGTACCACCCAGTGTCACTGCGGATGCGTACATCTTCATCAGAGTGCACCTGTTTAGGTGCTTCATAGGGTTCGAACCATTGTTCGACCAACATTTTTACAGTCTGCTCACCTGTGATTTTCGTATTGCAAGGGAACACACGGGTGAAGCGAGATAGACCACAGGTGACCACGAGGCAACTATCATAGCCGCCAAAGCGTGGTAGGCCGTGGATGTAGTCCACGTAGAGAAGAGAGTTAGCACAATAGGGTATGGGTAAGCTGGAGATCAGGCCCCTATCCCTACTGTCGCTCTGCTTGCTGGCATGACAGCCACAAGCATCCACAATGGTCTGCATACGCGACCTAAGTTCAGTCAGGGTTGGACTAGAGTAGAAACACTCACGGAAGAAGTCCACTGAGCGATTAGCGCCCGTGTGACCAGAACTGAGATGGGACCACTGTAGGCATCCATCCAGTCGTGCCTCAGGCACAACAATTCGGTCCTCGTAGAAGAGGTACTGATTGTTTTTATACCACTGGTGCCCGTCAATGACACGGGGTTCGAGACCAGTGCTGAGGGTTTGGAGAATTTCTTCATACTCTGACTGAAAGTCGGTTAGACTCCAACCCTCCAGGATTCCAGCAGTGCGCATGGATAGGTCAAGCTGGACATCCATACGCTGGAAAGCCTCTTTGGCGAGCGCCTCAGAGCTCTCACCAATAAGCGCATCGAAGTTGTTGCGCGATATATAGTCAGACAGTTCATTCTTAATCCCGGGGATATGATGCACTGTCAGCCTGAACTGGCTCAGGTAAGTCCACCACCGTTTTAGCTTCGCTTTTTCTGGTGGTGGGCCCTTCTGAAAAGACTTCACAGGCTCCTGGTCACACAGCCGGACAATAGGATTAGACCCCAGGAGTCGGGATTGTGACGATAGCACCAACATACCGGCCAGGAGTTCCTGGTCATAGGTGCTGTAGTTGGAACGCGCTTGGTTCCATTTCCAATTCCAGTGTCCCAGTGGCACCAGTCGCCACTCACTGGTAGGATAGTCATGTTTCAACGAACCATCACGGTTCAGTCCAGTAGTACGATAATGGCAGTGGGTTAGTTCAGCGGGGTTAAGCTCCTGCCATTGGTAGATCGTACCTCCCCCCCCTACATCACTGGCATCAGTGATCAGGACTATCTCGCCCTCAGGGCGGGGCACTCCCAGGCAGTTGGAGGAGGCAATCTTCTTCTTCAACTCCTGGAAACACTCTTCCTCTTTGGAGGTCCATCTCCAGGGAGTAGTTTTCTTGATCAGGTCAGTGAGGGGTGCAGAGGAGTAAGTAAAATTGTGGATGTGACGCCGATAGAAATTACAGGCGCCCACAAAACCCCTCACATCGTGTAGACCCTTCTTAGGGTCATCGCGAATCTGCATGTCCTGTAGGGGCTGCATCTTAGACGCGGCTGGTTTCCACCAGCCATACCCCACGTCGAAACCCAAATACTCCATCTCCTCTTTCATGAACTCACATTTTTCGAGTTTGATTCGGAGATGGTTTTCTTGACAAACAGTGAAGAATTCACGGAGGAGAAGGACATGGTCCTCTTTGGTATTAGTACCCAAACTCACGTCGTCGATGTGAGCCTCCATTTCTGCACCCCCAGAAATCAACTCTTGTACTAGAGGCCTGCGCCTCAGTATGTTTAATTTTGTTCATAAGCTCCCGGAAGAGCGCTGGGGCGTTGGCCACCCCGAAAGGCATAACCTTCCACTTGAAGACACGACCCTTAGGGGTTATCAAGGCAAGCAGCTCCTGAGCTGCGGCGGTTAGGTCAACCTGCCAGAAACCAGAGCGTTTGTCCATTTTGGTCTTATACCTGCATTTGGCAATACGCTCCAGGGTGTTTTCCATGTTAGGAATACTCCCTGAGTGGTTCTGGGCTTTCTTGTTGACCTCACCATAGTCTACAACAAGACGTAGAGCAGTCGACCCTGGTTTAGCAACAAGGAAACAGGGGCTGCAGTGATGGGGATAGTCCCCATGTTTATACTCTTCAACGAGGCCAGCATCAATGCATTCTTGGATCTGGCGCTCGATTTCTTCAACCTGTTCCTGTGGAGCGGGATAGGGACGACGCCTCACTGACGTCTTTTCAAATTCGGGTTTCAATTTCAGGTCCATCTGGACCAGCTTTTTACAAGATAGGGGAGGCGGCAAGGCGCCGAACACCTCCTCATAGGTTATAAGCAGTTTCTTCAGGCGGGGGTCAAGGTTAAGACTCTCGACTTTCTGAAGGAAATCCTCCTCGGCATGGAGGTTGCTTTTTCCATGTTCTTTCTTCTTATGCCGATCAGCAGTTTCGGCAGGTACAGTACCATCGTCCCACTCAGGGGGACATTGCTGCCCATAGTGTAGAGAATACACTAGAGGTATCTCAGGTTCAGGCAGCGTATAGGACTCATCGTCCTCCTCAGACTAGATGGAGTATTTCCAGGTCTGTCTGAGGTATTGCAGCCGCTCTTGGCGCTCAATACCTTCTGCCTTCAGGTACAACAGCCGTCGGAGTTCTTGAGTGTCATGCTCAGACAATGGCATGTTATTAGCAGCAGGCCGTGCCAGAGCATCAGTACTCCGGGCCACGGGTTCACCTGTGTGCACAGGCTGCATGTGTAGCACTGGTTTCCCAACAGAGGAAGCGGGTTCAGAGGTTGACTCTAGATCTACCTCCTCTAGCAACAGCTGGGCCAGGAAAGCACTATGTTTTAAGTCAACACAGCTGGGATCAACAGAGGGAATAGTGCTGGCGGTCTCAGACAGTTGGTCGTCAGCATCCTCTTTTACAGCTGCAGGTTCAAGATAGTCATCAGGAGACTCACACCCTGTAAGTGTGGCAGATAGGTGCTCAGGAGATCGATTTTTGAGATCATAAAGGGTCAAGCCACGATTTTCGGCCATGACCTCTTTTAGTAGCACCTGGTCCAGGTCACACAGGGGTACAGGATTGAGAGATCCATCGATGATGGACAGGAAACTGGCCCACTCAGGGGCCTGCATAGCTGTGTCTGAGTCCTCAGGCACATAGATGGGGCCGTCGGGGAGTTGCACTCCCCCCACGGTCATTCGGTCAAGCATACGGCGCCAGTAAGCATGTTCACCAGAGCAACCCCAGTCAGGGGTGCACATAACAACCCTTCCTCCCTCATAAGCGATCTTGGTTAGAACCTTCGCGAGCAGGGAGAAGGGAGGGTTAGCATACGCTAGGCCCATTGCTTTCCAGAAGAAACGGAAAGCATTTTTCATTTGTTTCGAGCAGTACAACTGCATGATGTGCTGTTGTTGGCTCGCAAACAATTCCACCTGGATCTCATCCAGGTTTACCTGAAGGGCCGCCAGTTCATTTTCAAGAACATGACGGGCCAGTTGGTAGTTTTCAGTACGATAGTTCGTCTTGGCTGCGTAGCGCAGCCCAGACTCTTTTCGTCCTGACAGCTCCAAAGGAACGGAGAATAGCCCACTGCCAAAGTCGCAGTGCAAAGAGTAAGGACGCTGTAGGGACAGCATTTTGACCCTGGGGGTTTCTTCTTAGAAAGTCAGTGCCAATGACAATGTCAAAGGCGTCAGTGTCCAACACTCTGCAGTGTTGGGTCACGGTTTCGTCGCCCAGACATATGGTCACATCGACCCCCCCCAAGGAATGGATGGTACGCCCATCCCCTACTCTTATGGCCACGGTCTTAGTTTTCCTGAAAGTTTTAAGCAGGCGCCGGGCCACTATGGAAAGTGTTGCACCGGTATCAAGCACTGCTCGAAAAACCTGATCCCCGATTTTCACGAGGATCAAGAAAACCAAGTCCTCCTCTTCGGAGCCGCCCCCCTATTCCTCATCAGGGAATTTCACATCCACTCCTGCAGCCATGAGGGACGTGGCCATCCAGGCCAAGCGCCTCTTCTTAGATATATTCCCCTCAGGGGTAGCGTTATCCCCTTGGGGGCGCTTCTGGGGGACACCTGCGGCAGGAGCGGGTGTGGCAGCAGGAGTAGGTGTAGCAACAGGCGCTGATGAGCGCCTCTGGGGGTTAGGGGGTCCAGTTTTGCCACCCCCCTTTCCACCTCCTTTACCTTTATCCCCATTCGGGGGATTTCTGGCGGGCGTCGGGGTCTTCTGGCGCTCCGCCTCCTGACGCTTGAGTTTGTCACTCTCGCGTTTCTTGATGTGGCATTCGTCCTCATAGTGACGACGTTTGCCACAGTAACCACAGGTGATGGTACACCTGAAGTGGTCCTGATGGGTCACTGTTTTCCCATCTTTAATATGCTGCTGACGTTTCATCTGCAGCATACAGCCACTGCGCAGATCGCAGTCAGAGGCATGACAAGGTCCCCCCTTGTCATTGACAGGTCGGCAGTAAAACAGGGGGGGTGTGCCTGCATCAGTTGGAACCTCGTTCATGGCACGTAGGTTGCCCCTCCCTTTACCGCCTCCCTGGTTGGTGTTAGTGGGATTTTTATGCCCCTTCCCTTCGCCACGTTCGGGGGTAGGGGTACCACCTCGTCCCAAATGCTTCTTGAGGAACTTCTCCATGTGGGAGTCGTTCTCTCTTTCAAGAGCTAGCTCAATCAAGAGATCCACCAGTGTATCATACGAGTGGGTCCTGCTCTTCCTCTCAGAGGTGGAGCGGCAATCATCCCACGTACGCTGGGGGATCTTACTCATGAGCCACAGGTGGGGCTCAGTGGCTCCGTAGGAGCCCACATTCATCCTCGAAAATACGTACTCCAAGTCGCACACATACTCAGAAATTCGCGCAGCGGATGGAAACTCCGGGAGCATAGGTAGCTCCTCGATCTGTGTGCGTACGCTGAGGTCAGTCTCATAGACTGGAAATGTTTTCTCTAACCTCAGGAGTACCTCTGCCCAGGTAGAACAGGTTTTCACAATCTGTTTGACCTGTTTTTGCAAAAATTTCTTTTTGCAAGAGCGTTTTAGCAGTGAACATTTGGTGGCCACATCCACATGGGATTGGCCAGTCAACAAAAGGAACTCCGCAAATTCTTCTGCCCATTCAGGCAGATTTTTGGGGTTGAACTCCGGCAGTTCCAGCTGGATGTTCGCCTGGGCAATTGGTCTGCCCGTCTTCCCACCCCCCGGAGTTAGGCCTGTAGGCGACACGCCGGCAAGAGGGGCCAGGGCTGACAGCCCTCTTCTCTCACTCTCTGTGACAGGCACGTCCTGTAGATCCGCCATAGGCACAGTCCTGGCACGGGGGTGAAAGGGGCTGGGGCAGGTAACCTTAGGCAACAGCCTTGAGACCCTCGATCTCTTGAGATCTTCGGCCAGGGTACTCAGCCCTGGAGAGAGAGAGAGGAACTCAGGCTTGGGTAAGGGTTCTGCAATACCCAGTTTAGCCTTAATGGCCTCCGATAAGGCCGTCACGTCTGGATCTTCTGATCCAGACAGGAATTTGGCCAGCAGCTCGGCCGTCAGGACCAGGGCACCGTAGGTTGGCCTTGGATGGTGTTCTTCGACTCGTGTTGGGCCCACTTCGGGGGCCCTTGGGGTTGGATACTCAGGTCTTAGTCGTCTTGGCAGCGATGCAGTGGACGGAGGACCAGAGTGTGCATAGGACCCTAGATCTGTACGTGGTCTAGATCCATGTACAGCCAAGGGCTCCTCTCCATCTTCCCCACGGATGGATTTATAGTACTCCTCGTGCATGATGTACTCATCCATCTTCATCTTCAGCTTCTCATATTCCTCAGGTCCTTCAATGGCAGTTGAGGATGAAGCTGGACAATTGGATCTTGATACTGAAGCAGCCACACGTCTGTGGAGTTGACTGAAGCTGTCTCCACCGTGTGCTGCTAAGGCCTCGGTGGTAAGGCCTTTACTCTCTTCCGCCCTTCTGCGTTCTGGATCTCCTTGGGACCCAGATGCGCCACTGAGGTGATGTGGTGCTCGGTGTGGTGGTTCACTCATTGGGTGGACCACACTGCCCATTTGTACTTGGACAGTTCGGATAGGCCAGGTCCCGACGCTTGGCGTGGACATGTTGGACTTGTTGTTGAGCTTTTGTTTTGCACTTCTTCTCAGGGTCGGTTCAAAAGGTCACAAGGGACTGTCTCTGCTACCGGAAAGATGTCCTTAAATTATGCCCTAGGTCTTTTGATGTATTCCTGCAGGTTTTGTAGTTGAAAACCCCAAACCAAAGCAGCAAGTAGAGCAAGGACTGAATATGGATCGAATCAATGATTGGTTTTGGAATCCAGTGTAACACAGAAGGGCTGCAGATAGACAAAGCAGGTATATGCACATAGATTCAAACACAAATGGATAATACAAAAGGTTTTATATGAAAATTGGTCAGACTCTAGCCTCAGAGGTTGCAATAGGCACTTCATGTGCACTCCTTTGGGTGAAATGGTGCTGGTCAGGACTGAGGGGCATAGATGTCAGGACCACACAGAAAATGACTTGGCCAAGCAACTGAATTCAGAAACAGTTACAAAGTAGGACCACAATAAGTGGTAGAAACAATTGAGTATAGGGGTCCAGGGGTGGGAGACCACTTAGGCTTAACCTCCAAGGCCAACAAGCATGTAATGCCTGATTTATTTTGGTATGTCCTTCATGAAGGAAGGTACCTCCGCTCAGTTGAGTGGTAGGGGTGAACTTCATGGGGCGGCTAGGGTCACAACCCTAGTTACTTTGAGAAAGTGTACTTTAGGCAACAAAAGAGAGATAAAAACACTTAAGTTTGTCTCAGCATCAACAAAGGGTTTTAAGGGGGGCTTAGCCTGGATCAAGCCCTCCAAGAAAGACATGGCAGTGACTTTTCTTACTACAAGTAAGGCAAAGGCACCGTACTCGCTCGTCTCGCTGCATTGTGAACAAGCGGACCCAGTCACCCTATCCACAACCGCGCTCTCAAAGGTCGCCAACGCCGTACACGTGGTATGGAGGACAGCCGTGACACCGCCACACACACAGAAGCCACACTAGGTGCGCCCAGGAGATACTGCTGCCGCCGCAACGTAGACACCACCGCCAATGATGTGTAGGTCCGTATGTCGTAGTCACAACCGCCACTCCCACAACAGCTCACACAGCCATCCATTCCTTGTGTCACAGGACCAAGAAGGAGTGATGGAGGTGAAAGACGGTGGCCACACACGACAGAGAGGACCAAGAGAACGAGGAGATAGGCAAAGGAAGAAGCCGAGCCACACACAAGGACGCAAGGGAGGCAGGAAAAAATGCACGCCAGGAATGAGGGCCGCCGAGCAGTGAGTAGAGGGAAGGGTAAAGAACGCCGCAGCAAGAGAAAGAGAAGGAGTGTACCGCGCCAGTAAGGCAAGAGACCCACCCGAGCGAGGGACGCACGGGGAAGGGGGCACAGCCACAAGCCACGGCACGCACAACACCACGAGGCAGAAAGGGAGAGGGGGGCACCAGAGCGACAGGGGAGGGGAGACAAGCACCACATACCACGGCACCACAGCAAGAACCACACCACCACGCACCCACCTGCACACAAACACCACACAGACAGGACACACACCATACACACCCACGCCCGGCCGCCCGCCCGACGGACGGGCGCTACACCCACGCCCACACACAAGCGCCCACGGCAAGTGAGCGACGGGCCCTAACTGCCTGCCCCACGGACGGGCAGCCAGAGGAGGGCTGCCGCCTAACCCCAGGCGCCGGCTCACGACAGCGTGGGAAACCCCAACTAGGGGACGCCCTCCCGCCACCCCCACAGCACGAAACGCCGGCTCGCAAAGGTGCACGCTGTGGGGCCAGTGCTGGGTCCACACCCCCACAACAACGGCGCCCAGGAGACACAACTAACGGGGCCCTGGTTGCCCGCCCCCAGGGACGGGAGGCTAGGGGAGGGGCAGCGCCTGACACCAGAAGCCCCTCACAATGGTGGGAGGCCACCCCCCCGGGACGGCCTCCTACCACCCCCGCAGCACGCAGCCCCCTGCAGGGCATGGAAGCCAAAGGGACAGTGTCGGGCCCCGAGGGCCGCACACCCGCGCTCACAGCACGTGGGACGCGGACCCCGACAGCCCGCTCCGAGGGCGGGCAGCCGGGGGGGGAGGAGCGCCTGACCTCAGACGCCCTTCACAACGGCACAAAGTACCCCCCCCCAAAGACACCCTCCCGCCTTCCGCATAGCGCGCAACGCAAGCTCGCAAGAGCGCACGCTGTGGGGCCGGTGCTGCTTCCCCCGTGCCCACACCACCAGTGCCCGGGAGACACGGGCAACGGGTCCCACCTGCGCGCCCCCAGGGACGGGCGGCCGGGAGAGGGAAAGTGCCTGACGCCTGACTCCCCTCACAACAATGGGAGGCCAACCCCCCGGGACGGCCTCCTACCACTCCCGTGGCACGCAGCCCCCCGCAGGGCATGCAAGCCAAAGAGACAGTGCCGGGCCCCCACGCCCGCACACCCGCGCCCGCAGCACGCGGGCCGCGGACCCCGACAGCCCGCCCCGAGGGCGGGCAGCCGGGGGAGGACGAGCGCCTGACCTCAGACGCTCCTTACCACGGCCCAAGACACCCCTCCCAAAGAGGCTCCCCTGCCACCCCCACAGCGCCCAACGCCGCCTCGCAAGAGCGCACACCATGGGGCTGGTGCTGGGCCCCCAAGCCCGCACTACTTGCGCCCGGGACCCACAGGCAACGGGTCCTGGCTGCCCGCCGGGAGAGCCGCGCGGCCGGAAGAGGGAAAGCGCCTGAGACCAGACGCTCGCCACAACAGTCTGAGGTCAGCCCCCCGGGACGTCCTCCAACCGCCCCCACGGCACGCAGCCCCCCGCAGACCATGCAAGCCGACGGGACAGTGCAGGGCTCCCACGCGCGCACACTGTCGCCCGCAGCTCCTGGGCCGCGGACCCCGACAGCCTGCCCCGAGGGCAGACAGCCGGGGTAGGACCGGCGCCTGACCTCAAACGCTGCTCACACCTTTGATTTTACCGGGCAAAAAGTGGCCAAAACCCAGATTCTATCCAAATGGTTGACAAAATTGACACATCGTTGTTGTGTATTAAGCTTGTTTTGAATATTTTGTTGTTTTTCCCTATCATTCATAATAAGAGTTGACGCATGGCTCATTTTGAGTGCCAAGATGTCATGCACATCCAATATTTCGGGCAAAACAAAAACTCAATTTGTGTGGAGAAATGAATTACTTACTTGTCCAACACAATACAAAATGGAAACCATTGCAATGTATGTAGACAACATAGATTGACCCTGATCTACACACGATTCACATTATCCTTGTGTTTCTTGTCTTGCACCATGCAGTTATAATGTGATATGCTCGTCAATACCCGAACTTTTCATAACAAACATTTCACTAAAAAAATCATACAGCTGCACGATGCACATTAGAGCTTCAAATTATTGCTGTGTGCTGTACCTTCAGTTCAGGATTCAAGAGCAGCTGTAACAAGTTTACTGACATATGCAGAGCAGACAACTGGCTGCACCGTACCACCTACACAGCTGCAGAGCTGCACAGCAATCTGCACAGCTGCACGATGCACATTCAAACTTCAAAGCATTGCTGTGTGCTGTACCTTCAGTTGAGGGTGAGAAAAAGGGTTCAAAAGCCTGTGGCAACCTTTGTGAAGCGAAGTTCTTTCGAGCCTCGTACGCTGCAACCAGTTCAAGCCGAGTTCTGAGTTACCTGGACACCTCAGTTCTCAAAGTCAGTTCAAAAACCTGTGCCAACCTTTGTGAAGCAAGGTTCTTTTGAGCATCGTAGGGTGGGACCAGTTCAAACTGACTTCTCAGTTAACAAGACACCTCAGTTCTCAATGTCTCTTCAAACACCTGCGAACCTTTGTGAAGCCTAGTTCTTTTGAGCATTGTGCGGTGCAAAGGGCCTGTGCCTGCAAGTTTGAGACTATTTGCCAAAGATGAGCTACAAAGCCTGACCGTTGGAATGGGTACTTCTGCACCACAGGAGATCCCTTTTCAGGCAGAGTCAAGGGTTGCAGAACAGGCTTTGCAACAAATCAGGCAAATAGTAAACTCAAAGAGCCAAGACTGGGCAAAGAAGGCACAACACAAGCAAGCCCACAGCACGTCAACTGTCAACTGTTCCGAAACCTTTACCAGCAACACAAATCAAGTCCCAGGGACCTCAGTTATCAACAGTTCTCACCAGTTCAACGTTGCGTTTGCAAGCAAGGCAAAACAAAGGCAATTGCAAAGCATAAGTCAGAAATGTTGTGTCAAAATTTAGCAGTCAATGGCCGGAAATGTCCAGAGCGATCTGCACTACAGCTGAGCAGCACAAAAACAGCAGAACAACAATATTAAAACGACTTTTGGCAGGCATTATTAGATTCAACCACAGCATTGTAATGTTCTGACACATCCACACTTTTGTGCCAAGGAATCAAATGAATTCGAGCAATGGATTTTGCAAAAAATCATGTTTGAACGACAAATTTTTGGCACCGCGGCCGTTTCAGATCCAGTGGGCCGTCTCAGATCCAGTGCGGTAGCGTAAATGCAGTTTTGGCCGCGGAACGCCCCGCAAAATCATAAGTGACAACAGCCCGAGGCACCCCCCCCCGGGGACGCCCTCTCGCCACCCCCACGGCGCGCAACGCTGGCTCGCAAGAGCGCACGCTGTGGAGCCGGTGCTGGGTTCCCCACGCCCACACCACCCGCGCCTGGGAAACACGGGCGACGGCCCCTGGCTGCACGCCCCCAGGGACGGACAGCCCGGAGAGGGAGAGCGCGTCACAGCAGACGCCCTCGACAACGGTGAGAGGTCACACCCCCCGGAACGGCCTCCCACCACCCCCGCGGCACGCAGCCCCCCGTAGGGCATCCATTCCAAAAGAACAGTGACGGGCCCCCACGCCCGCACACCCGCGCCCACAGACGTGGGCCGCGGACCCCGACAGCCCGCCCCGAGGGCAGGCCCCCGGGAAAAGATGAGCGCCTGAACTCAGACGCCCCTCACAACGGCAAAAGGCACCATTCCCGGGAACGACCTCTCGCCACTCCCACGGCGCGCAACGCTGGCTCGCCAGAGCGCACGCTGTGGGGCCGGTGCTGGGTCCCTCATGCCCACACCACCCGCGCCCGGGGAACACGGGCAACGGGCCCCGGCTGCCCGCCCCCAGGGACGGACATCCCGGAGAGGGAAAGCGCCTGACACCTGACGCCCCTAACAACGGCGAGAGGTCACTCCCCCCGGGACAGTGCCAGGCCCCCACGCCCGCACACCCGCGCCCGCAGCAGGCGGGCCACGGACTCCGACTGCCCGCCACGAGGGCAGGCAGCCGGGGGAGGACGAGCGCCTGACATTAGACGCCCCTCACAAGGGCGAAAGGCACCCCTTCCGGGGACACCCTCCCGCCATCCCCACCGCGTGCAACATAGGCTTGCAATAGCGCCTGCTGTGGGACCGGTGCAGGGTCCCCACGCCCGCGCCACCCCCGCCTGGGAAACACGGGTATCGGGTCCTGGCTGCCCGCCCCCAGGGACGGACGGCAAGGAGAGGGACAGGGCCTGACACCAGACGCCCCTTACAACGGCGAGAGGTCACCCCCCCCCCGGGACGGCCTCCCACCACCCCCGCGGCACGCAGCCCCCCGCAGGGCATGGAAGCCAAAGGGACTGTACCGGGCCCCCACGCCCGCACACCCGCGCCCGCAGCACGTGGGCGATGGACCCCGACTGCCCGCCCCGAGGGCGGGGAGCGAAAGAAGGTCCCTACGAGGACCGGCCCCTGCTGTGCCCCTTCCGCCTGTAACCCCTGCCGATATGCTCCTGATCAACGATTGCATTTATCAGAATCCAGGGTTCCAAATCCAAAAATATAGAAAATAAAATACAATCCTCCTTCGACCCTGAACAGCAACCAGATATCACAAATCCAGCAATAATCCAATCCACACTGCAGGTTTCCGTTCAGCACACCGGTCGTCCCACGGTGGCGGGCATGTACAAGAATTGCACCAAAGAGGAAAGCCCTGAAATTGGCATATGAACACAAATAAAGCAAAGTTGGAGAAAGAGGTAAACATACACTTTCACAGCCAAAATCCCCTCCTTCCCTGGACTCAAGACCTTCCCTTGACTCACCAACATATTGCCCTGAACCAGGTCAAATGAGATGGCTGAATGCCATTTGTCACAAGTCAATACACAAACCCCAAAAATGTGTTCACTCCCAAGGCTCCAAATCCTAGCCCAAAGGGGGGGGGGCGTGTCATGGCCTAGAGTGGCACTCAGGACCATGCCCTACCCTGACATAACCTTGGTTGGACTTGGAGTAGATTGGGCTTGGAGATATGCCCCATGAGTTTGAACTCATAACATGCCATAAAACTGCCAATTCACACCATATTGGCCATATATTAAATATATGCTCAAAATTGAAGTTATTACTTATTCGAAGGCTCAAAGCATGCATTGAATCGAAGTCTAGTATTCATGGAGGATAGAGACCAAAGGTCAATGCCCATGTACATCCCCACTTTACTCTCGAAACCCCTTCCGATATGGGCGCCACGCACTGCCCAAGTCAGCCCATGATCTTGAGACCAATTCTTGTGATCCTTCGTGCGCCAAGCCAAATGGAGTACACAATCCGGCATATGGTGGTGTCCAACTCCAAAGCATATGCCAACATATGAACAACATACCATGGTTCGACTCCCCATAGGCTTCTTGCTGTTTGCCGACCAGGTAAGTACACAAAACGCAAAAATGAGCAGGAATTGAGGTCAAAAACATGAAAATATGACCAAATGCAAAGTTGTCATGATAGTATATCTCTATGCTCACCCATGATATCCGCTCATGGTTCAATACACGAATGATTGGAACCATTTGCGAACGATTCCCCCACTTCTATCCCCAACCAGGCGCATGGAGATACCTTCGCCACTCATATCTACATGCCCCATGAAAATGGGAGTGCACTCATGGATCTCTTTGCCAAACATACCATGAGCAATACATATGCGGTAGACTTAGTCTAGCGCTTTGAATTCCACAATTAGAACATGGGCAATACCCTTGTCACGTATGGCTCCCCATCTCTTCGGCCACACGAAGATATATAACATGGGTGTGAGCATATCAAGACAATACTACCAATATCACACATAGCCCCTAAAATAGGCTCCCACCATGGTATGCCATGCCCCTCCATGGTCATAACTTTGGGTTAAATGGACATGGGAACCTAAGGAAAAATGCTATGCAAACGCAAGACTCATGCACTACCCTCGAA
The DNA here is from genome assembly GCA_964036045.1 of Eutreptiella sp. 'Long Island Sound 2002'. NCBI lineage: Eukaryota > Euglenozoa > Euglenophyceae > Eutreptiales > Eutreptiaceae > Eutreptiella > Eutreptiella sp. 'Long Island Sound 2002'. Next base: position 59,357,324 of record OZ038379.1, read on the forward strand.
AGTCATAATATCAAGTCCGGACATATGGTCAACAAGTTATAAACAAGTTTCTACCATGTTGACTATGATCCTATGATACAACGAGTGTGTGCGCCGACTTAAGGTGTTGGACCCTACTACAGATAAGTTGAGACTAAGGCGCTTGCAACCCTCTTTCTTGCAATTCTCTTTCCTCACACTCGCGCGTAGATATGGCCCTTCAAAGTGGTCCCACGATTCACTTTTGTTTCCCTTATATCTCCAAGTCAAATGGGTGGCAAGCATAAGGGAAACCCGATTTTGGCAAAGGGAAAGGAGTATGACCACTCGAAGAAGACCAAATCAAGTGCGGCGATGTCGAAGTCGAAAATCGGATTTCGACATCGCGAAAAATTCAGATTAAAATTTCGAGTGCTTATTCAGAAAATTGCGGAAGCAACGAACCCTTTACAGATGATATCTGACCCTTCATCGGAGTTTCCGCCAAAACATCTGGAAATAAGATTTAACCAATCGGTTACCGCAAAATCGCGAGCCAACTGACAGTCGGCGATACATTGACCATCAGAACGAAAGGCGGAAAAATTACGGAATAATTATGATAAAAAAACCCTGTTGATTCCTGATATTCTGATATATAAATCTCCGCTGGCGGTGCCTCGTTACTGAATATGGCCGCTCGTACCCGGAATCGCCAAACCTATGACACTATCACATCAGGTTAGGTCAGGTGGATGGGAAAGTATGATATCAGCCAATGGCGGCTTGCCGGCACATAGATACACACCCCAAGTGACCCCAAGATAGCCACGGGGGTCCGAACCGGCTGGTCGCGGTCCAGGATCTTGTTATCCCCCACACGAACCGCATACACATCCTGCCCGACCTTCCGAACGATTACCCCCGGCACATACCAAGATGCCTGCCGATGCCTGGACAGGACATCCTTGTTGTGCCACTCCACCCACACGGTGTCTCCGAGAGCATACTTCTGGACTTTTCCCTGCTTGAAGTACTTGGCCCTCTTGTCATGCTCGTCCTGTAGTGCCTTGCACACCTTGGTTGCCGTGTCGTCCGCCTCAGCCATCATGGTGTTCGCATCTCGGGCCACTTTGCCATGGTTCAACCACGGGAGAGTGCGTTACACTCGATCCTGTAGGAACAGGATGCGATGGGGCGACAGTCCAGTGGGCCCCGGAAGGTCGTGATACGCTTGGAGTACCCTCCACAGCGAATTGTACCAATTCCGGCCTGGTTCGTCGATGTGCAGCTGGCGGAACTTCTCGAACATCTGCCGCCCGGCCACCTCAGCCCGGCCATTCGACCGGCTGTGGTATGCCACGGTCTTGGCGTGCCGAATTCCCATGTGCTTGCACATCGTCTTGAACCACGTCCCCACGAATTGACTGCCCCAATCGCTGCAGATGACAGCCGGGACATCAAAAATCGTCAGCCAATGCCTGAACATGGCATTAGCGACGGTCTTGGCCTGCAGCCCCACTCCATGCTTGTCCTTCTTGTCCTTCTGCTTGGACGTCTTGCCGAGGACCGCCACGATATACCCATCGTGCCTGTCCACCGCCAGGATGACACAGTCGTAGGTCTCTCCTTCCACGGTGACCTCAGGCATGGCGAACACATCCATGGCCACGGACCGCATAGGGGCCTCCGGTATAGCCGTATACACCGGGTTGCCCGCTGTGGAGTGGTTAGGGCTCTTCGTGGCCCGACACACGGCACAGTCGCTGCAGTACCTATCCAGGATGGCGTAATACCCCGGAGGGAACTTGAAACGCCACTCCAGGTCCTGCTGCATCTTGTCTCGGCCAGGATGCATGAGCTGGGCGTTGTGCCAATGGTCAATGCCCATGTACATCCCCACTTTACCCTCGAAACCCCTTCGGATATGGGCGCCACGCACTGCCCAAGTCAGCCCATGATCTTGAGACCAATTCCTGTGATCCTTCGTGCGCCAAGCCAAATGGAGTACGCAATCCGGCATATGGTGGTGTCCAACTCTAAAGCATATCCCAACATATGAACAACATACCATGGTTCGACTCCCCATAGGCTTCTTGCTGTTTGCCGACCAGGTAAGTACACAAAACGCAAGAATGAGCAGGAATTTAGGTCAAAAACATGAAAATATGACCAAATACAAAATTTTCATGATGGTATATCTCTATGCTCACCCATGATATCCGCTCAGGGTTCAATACACAAATGATTGGAACCATTTGCCAACAGTTCCCCCACTTCAATCCCCAATCAGGCGCATGGAGATACCTTCGCCACTCATATCTACATGCCCCATGAAAATGGGACCGCACTCATGGATCTCTTTGCCAAACATACCATGAGCAATACATATGCGGTAGACTTAGTCTAGCCCTTTGAATTCCACAATTGGGACATGGGCAAAGCCCTTGTCACGTGTGGCTCCCCATCTCTTCGGCCACACGAAGATATATAACATGGGCGTGAGCATATCAACACAATACTACCAATATCACACATAGCCCTTAAAATAGGCTCCCACCATGGTATGCCATGCCCCTCCATGGTCACAACTTTGGGTTAAATGGACGTGGGAACCTAAGGAAAATATCTTTGCAACCGCAAGACTCATGCATCACCCTCAAAAGTCATAATATCAAGTCCGGACATATGGTCAACAAGTTATAAACAAGTTTCTACCATGTTGACTATGATCCTATGATACAACGAGTGTGTGCGCCAACTTAAGGTGTTGGCCCCTACTAAAAATAAGTCGAGACTACGGCGCTTGCAACGCAACCTTCATTATTCTCTTTCCTCACACTCGCGCGTAGATATGGCCCTTCAAAGTGGTCCCACGATTCACTTTTGTTTCCCATATATCTCCAAGTCAAATGGGTGGCAAGCATAAGGGAAACCTGATTTGGGCAAAGGGAAAGGAGTATGACCACTCGAAGAAGACCAAATCAAGTGCGGCGATGTCGAAGTCGAAAATCTGATTTCGACATCGCGAAAAATTCAGATTAAAATTTCGAGTGCTTAGTTAGAAAATTGCGGAAGCAAGGAACCCTTTACAGATGATATCTGACCCTTCATCGGAGTTTCTGCCAAAACATCTGGAAATAACAGTTAACCAATCGGTTACCGCAAAATCGCGAACCAACTGACAGTCGCCGATACATTGACCATCAGAACGAAAGGCGGAAAAATTACGGAAACATTATGATAAAAAAACCCTGTTGATTCCTGATATTCTGATATATAAATCTCCGCTGGCGGTGCCTCGGTACTGAATATGGCCGCTCATAGCCAAACCTATCACACTATCACATCAGGTTAGGTCAATTGGATGGGAGAGTATGATATCAGCCAATGGCGGCTTGCTGGCACATAGATACACACCCCAAGTGACCCCAAGATGGCCACGGGGGTCGGAACCGGCTTCAGAGCCAGGGGAGGACAAGCGCCTGACCTCAGACGCCCCTCACAACGGCGTGAGGAACCCCCCCCCCGGGAACGCCCTCCCGCCATCCCCACGGCGCGCAACGCCTGCTCGCCAGCCGCACGCTGTGGGGCCGGTGCTGGGTCCCCCAAGCCCACACCACCCGCGCCTGGGGGACCAGGGGCGACGGGGCGTTGCCGCCCGCCCCCAGAGACGGAAATTCAGGGGGGGGAAAGCGACTGACACTAGAAGCCCCGCACAACGGTGAGGGATCAACTCCCCAGAACGGCCTCCAACCACCCGCGTGGCGCGCAGCCGACCGCAGGGCGCGCACGCCAAAGGGTCAGTGCCGGGCTCCCACGCCCGCACACCCGCGCCCGCAGCACGTGGGCAGCGGACCCCAACTGCTCACCCTGAGGGCGGGGGGCCGGGGGAGGACGAGTGCCTGACCTCAGACGCCCCTCACAACGGCGCAAGGCACCCCTCCCGGTGACGCCCTCCCGCCACCCCTGCAGCACGCAACGGCGGCTCGCAATTGCGCACGCTGGGGGGCCGGTGCTGAACACCCCACGCCCACACAATCCGCGCCCAGGAAACCAGGGCAACGGGGCCCGGCTGCCCGCCCCCAGGGACGGGCGTCGGGGAGAGGGACAGCACCTGACAGCAGACGTCCCCCACAACGGTGAGAGGTCAGCCCCCCCGGGACAGCCCTTCACCACCACCGCGGCACACAGTTCCCCGCAGGGCATGCACGCCCAAGGGACAGTTCTGGGCCCCCACGCCCGCACGCCCGCGCCCATGGCACATGGGCAGCAGACCCCAACTGCCCGCCCCGGGGGCGGGTAGCGCAGCCAGGCAACGGGGCCTGGCCACCCCGAGGCAGAGGACTAGCGCCTGACACCAGACGCCTCTCTCAACGATGAGAAGCCACACTGGGGAGACCCTCTACCGCCACCCCCGCGGCGCACAGCCCCCCAAGAGCACGCACGCCAAAGGGACAGCGCCGGGCCCCCACGCCCGCATACCCGCCCCCAACACACATGGACAGCGGGCCCCGACTGCCCGCCCCGGGGGCGGGCATTCTAACGGGGGCGAGCACCTAACCCCAGGCCCCCCTCACAACAGCACCACGCATCCCCCCGGGGACGCCCTCCCACCGCCCGCGCAGCGTGCAGAATCTGTGGGGCTGTTGCTCAGCACCCACACTCATACCGCCCACGTCCAGGACGCACGGGCGCTGGCTGCCCACTCCAGGGACAGACGGCCAGGGAGAGGGGGCGCCAAAGACCGGGCGCCCCTCGCAACAGTGGGAGGTTGGGCTCGCCGCCCCACAAGCGGGCAGCCGGGGGAGGAAGAGCGCCTGACGCCAGATTCCCCCCCGCAGCCGCCGGGGCACCAGGCCCCCACGGGCGCACCACTTCCCCTTGGGCCGCCATGCGCATGTGCAAGACACCCAGCGGAGCCCGGGGAGCGACGCTTGGCAGCAGCCCCCGGAGGAGTACGTTGCGGAGCCAATGTGGGGCTCCACCCGCACCCCACCAATTTCACAGCATAGGCAGCACCCGCATCCCGCATCCCATCCTCTGCTCTCAGGCACAGCGACAAAGCAATGTCGGAGCCAACAGCCCCAGACCAAACGCGCCCCAAATCTCGGACGCTGGACGCGGCACACGAGGTCATCAGGGCGCTTGGACCCCGAAGCAGCCGCAGGACCCTCCCCCGGAGGACGCGCACACGGACTCAAACCTGCTGATTGTTCCGGAGGCCCCCGCGGGCAGCGCGCCCGTGGGGCCCGCACCGCCGGCGGGCAGCATCCAAGCCCTCTGCCCCAGGGGACTGCAACGGGGAAGGCTGGTGCCCCAGTCACCGCCTGCCTCCTGCTGCCAGCGACAGGGCACTGCCCGCAGTGGGGCACGCGGCTGCATGCGCAGCCCTGCGCTACGCTGTAGCGCAGGGCTGGATGCAAGGTGAGACCACGCGCGGCACCCTGAACATCCACGAAAGCCGCCGACCGGGTTGCCCACACCGGCCAGACAGAGGTGGCCCTGCACACCCGGGGCCGCCACGGCGGACCGGCAGAGGGGATCGTTGTGGAGCCTAAGGGAATGGTCCTAGTCCTCGCCGCGGACATGGTCTGAGGGGTGCTCCATTAATCCGGAGTGCGACGCGCGCGCTCGCAGTGGACCATCCAGGTGTACACCCCACCACGGGCGTCGCCTTTCTCCACCTGGGCAGTGCTTGCCGTCATGTGGCACCTAGCACTGGTGGGCACCCCCACAGGCACTGCGAAGGAAAATTGCCCGGGACCTCCACGCCTGGCAGGCCCACAAGGACGTCCCCAGGCGCAGACCCCAAGGCGGCCTCCCGGTGGCGCTCGCCGCGGAGGGGTTCAGCCTGGCGGCGACCCTCCAGCAACACCCCGACAAGAGGCACGCCCCTTCCTGCAGACAGGTACGGTCCCGGCCGCCCCGCCCGACTCCGGATGGAGGTGGGACGCAGGAGAGGCACAACCGCTGCCGGACTCCTGGATCCTCCCACCATTGTAGTTGCCCACGGACGCACTGGCCCCTGCCACCCACGCCGTCAAAGGGACCTTCCCGCAGCCCCAGCCCCCCGGCGCAGCCCTGCTCCGCAGCCTGCAGGCGGAGGCAGCCTGGGTACGGTGGCGAGAGGAGAACGGACGCCTGGGCCCGTACTTCCCCCGGGTGCAGGGACAGGCATTGCTTCACGCCGAGGACATGGGGACCGTGGAATGGGCGGCGATCGTGCCCGACACGGCGTGCAGATGGATAACGGCTGCCGCCCGGCAGCCCATGCGGCCGCCACCGGCGTCTCACCGCCTTCTACGAACGGTCGCCCCTTTGGCTCCCTCGCACGCCCTCAGAGGAGATGTGTGCAGGGCCCTACTGAGCCACCTTAGGGAGTGGATGGCAACCCGGGGCAGACGATACCCACCAGGGGCCGTACTCAAGCAACTCATGGCCCCCACGCCCGGGTCCGCCACGTCCTGCACAGAGTGTCCGCCCCTACACAACAACTCACCGATGAGGTGCTGGACCTGGCACTGGAACCCCTACGGGTGCTCTATCCGCAGGCCCATATCATGCAGGCGGGCACGTCTAACCACCTGACCCGCTTCAGACTGAGGCGCTCCGTCGAGGCCGCACACGCGGGAGGCGTGGTGGGACAGTGGCTGGCACTCCACAACCAGTCCACCAGGCAGGGCCACTGGTACCTGCACCAACTCCTCATCTTCCCTCGGGCAGCCCCGGAGCACCGCCGGCAGAAATTGTATGACACGCACCCGGAGCACTTGGGCGCACAGGGCTACCCGCAGCTGGCCCTGCCCGCCCTCACGCCGGGGCAGGGCCAAGAGGCACTGCTGCAGGGATCCTCGGTTGACACAACCACTGCGGTGCAGCAGAGGGGAAGCAGCAAAGCAGACAGGGCCGAACCAGACCGTACGAGCTGCGGGGTGGTGGCCTGGACCGCGGCCTGCAAGCCCCTCACTCGGGACACCACGGGGACTCAAGCAGTACCGGCCGGCGGACCGCACAGCACTGGCGTCCACGGTGGCGTCGGTCACCATGGGATTCGTGGCGACGTGGCCGGCACGCCTGCTGCCCCACGTCCCTGCCAGGATACGCGACCCCGCCAGCCAGCCACGACGCACCCGCCAACGGCGCCCCTCACGGCAGAGCAGCTGTACGTCGTCGCAGCAGCGCTTCTCGAGGACGGCAGGGATAGCTTCGTCCACGGCCACGGCCCAGCGCAGATTGTGGGTAGCATACAAGGTCCGCAGAGCAACACGCCCCATCCGTGGCACGCCACGCTCCGCGGGCACACTCGCGTCAGGGACGCGGTCGGCGACACAGTCCCCCCGAGACCCCAGCAAGGGCACGCCGGGGGCTATCGGTCGCACATCCGGACCAGAGGCCAGTGGACCGTCTGGCATGGCACAGCCAGGCAAGGGGCCTTCCCGCCCCATGTCAATTGGCAGCAGGAGCTGCACCCAGGCTTACTATATGACGGCGGACACCTGGCCCCCAGCCGTCCTGCTACACACCATCAGCTCCCCAAACAAACGGCAGGAGCTAGGATGGGTCAACCCCCCCACGCTGGTCTGGAGCCCCGACCAGGAGGAACATCTACGGGCCGCGTGGCAAGGTGACGCCATCAGGACCAAGGATGTCCCGGATCTCCACGCGGGACTCATCACGCACGCCCGCCCAACAGCCACCCTCGCGGTGGCGCAACGAGGACAGCAGAACACGAAGTGGGTGGTCTGCATGTTCAGCCCGGCGGACGCGCACATCGCCGTCTACGACCCCAAACGCCTGTTGGGGCCTGAGGACAACCCCAGGGCGGCGGAGTAGGGGCTGTGGCCGGCAGCGGCGCTCCCCACCGACCTACAGCTCAAGCTAGCAGTCCCGACCATGCCATACCACTGCATGGCTCCAGGCCTTCCCCGACCTGCGGCAGAGAGGCAAGCCCGACCGCCAAATTGGCGCAACTCACTGGCAAGGGTGGCTGCAGGTGGACGCGCAGCGCATCATCGTCTGGGGACTCGCTCCCGCGCCCGCGACAAGGACCCTCGACGCGTCAGCCCCCGGCCGCGCGCTGACGCCGCACACGGTTCTGCTGGCCAACCCACCCTTCGACCTGGCGCCAGAGGGCACCATCCGCAAGTCGGTGCCGCTCCCTCCGGCAGGGGGGGCCACGGAACCCACGAAATGCCCCCTATGTGCAGACAGGTTCCACACAAGCGGGGCGATGCTGGAACACCTGGCGCGACACGCAGTGCACGCTGCTGCCCCGGCAGAAGACAAGGAGGCGGCCTCCCGCATCATCCAGGGACGGGCACGGAGCTTCCCCGTGGCACGCCCCGTGCGCCCAGCGCCGCTCCCCCCCAGGCGGCCGGCCACGTGGCGGCCCTGGGGGAGGAAGAGGAGGCGGCCGACGCGGCCCCTGGGGCCGGCGTTGCAGCCCACCAGGAGTCCATCCCCGCGGGACTGGCCCCCTTGTGGACCCCCCTGGGAGCGGGCTCCCCACAACCCATGGCCCCGGCACACCCCTGGCTGCCCCAGTGGACCCCGCGGCGATGCTGATGAGGAACAGCTGACTCCAGGAAGACGCAGCGGGCGACGCCCTCTGGCTCCTCTCCTGGAACCTGCGCAACTGCCTGGTCCCAGCTGACCGGTCCCTCCGGGACACACTCCGATGATGCCGGGCGCCCGTGGCCTGTACTGATAAGGAGCACCTCATCACCGGCATGCTGCCCCAGGAGGGGGGCTTTGCCATCATGCTCCAGGAGACAGGGATCGCCACCCGGGCACAGGAGATGCACGTGGCCGCGGCGCTTCGGGACGAAAGGTACACCGCCTTCTTCAGCAGCTGACCTGCGGAAACGGGGTCGACCTCCACCTCGAGAGGGGGAGGCCTCATCACCGCCGTCAGCAGCAAGTACGTGGCCGAGCACGACGTGCTCAGTTTCACGGAACTCGTCCCCGGGAAGGCCGCGGCCCTTGAGATCCCAACGGACAAGGTTGGCCTCAGCCTCATCAACGTCCACGGACCGCAGGCACTCTGCTCCCCCTCGGCGGGACGGGCGGCGTTCTGGGCCGACATACAAATATATGCCACAGCGCGCAGCCTCGGTGGGAGGCACCTGGTGGTCATTGCCGGCAACACCAACATCTGAATGGATGCCAACACCAACCCGGCCATGGAGCACTTCCGTGCGGGCTGGGGGGCCTGCGTCTTCCAGAGGGCCACGGCAGGCGGCGTGCAGGACATGACCCCCACGCTCCACCCGTCGCAGCACTGGGTGGACACCTTTCTGGTCAACGAGCCCCTCCTGCCGTGGTCCCTGCGGGCGAGCGTCCGGGCCCGCGGCACCGCGCACCCCGTGGTGATCTGGTCGGACCACCTCCCGGTCCGCCTGGCCCTGCCGGGCCTCCTCACCGCGGCGGGGCATGTGGCGGTGCCCACCCCCTACAGCCACACGGAGGGCCGCCTCCTCCCGTACGACGTCGAGGCCGCGCCCGTCCAGCGCTGCCCTGTGGGCAGCGGTCACCGCCGCACAGCACGAGCCCTCTCTGGCGTCCTGGCTGGGCGCCGCCGAGCAGCACGCCTACAGGTCCATGCCCACAACTGCCGTGGACAAGGTGTTTGAACACTTCCACGCGGCCCATGACGCCCTCGCACACGTGGTGGGTTGCCAACAACCGTCCCCGGCGGGGTCGGGTCCAGCATGAGAAGACCCCTCTGAGAGCGGGAAGCGGCTACAGGCGGCGATCCTCTGCTACGACGCCCGGGCAGGGTGCGCGCCGGCGGCGTACCAGGCGAACGCAGCCCGGCATGCCGTCCACTCCGAAGCAGTACCCCGGCTCACGGAGGCGCTGCGGGGTGCATCGCCAGGGTTCCGCCCGGCCACGCAGAGCCAGCTACAGGAAGAGCTGGAGAGGGAAACAGCCGCCCTTGCAGAGGACATCCGCCAGCTGAGCGCACTCCTGGCTGCCGACCGCAAGCGCGCCATCAAAGACTTCTGGCGCCGCCAGCTCCCAGGGATATCACCCTGCGGTGGAAGGCCGGGGGAGGGGCCATCCAGGTGGAGGCCCCGGGCCCATCGGGCCTCTCGAACGTGCGGGTCCCCAACACCCAAACGCTCCTAACAGAGGCCCCCCGCGTGATGTCCGCGGTTCGCGCCTTTTGGCAGCAGCTGTAGGACAAGCGCCCCGTGGATCTCCCGGGCTTCCAGGCGGTCCTCGGCCGCCACGTGCCCCGGGTCTCTGAGGTGGCGTGGGCCCAGGTCCAGCAGTACTCCATGCAGGACCTGCGGTCTCGCTAGACAAGGCCGATGGCAAGGCCCTGGGCCCCAACCACTTGGAGGCCCGCTTCGTCAAGGCCCTCCTGGCGCCCGACCAGTGGCCCCTCGTCCACTCCTACCGGGCCATTCTCCGCGGCGCCCCGCTGCCGATGCACTGGAGAGATGCGCACATCTGGCTCAGCCCCAAGGTACCGGGCTGCGCCAAGCTGGACGACTACCGGCCCATAGCCCTGGGTTAACTGGTCATGAAGCTGCTCACGGGTCCCCTCACCCAGCGGATCACGGAGATTGCTCAGGCGACACGGCCTGGTCAGCGATCGGCAGCAGGGGGCCCTCCCCGGCTCAAATACCGCCCCCCTCCTGTTCATGGCGCAGCGGCAGCTCCAACAGGGAAGGGCCACCTACATCTTCCCCTTCGACGCGCGCAAGGCCTTTGACACCGCCCCGCAGGGCGCACCCCACCTCATTCTGTGCCACCTCTTTGAGCCGCCAGAGGTCATTGACCTCCTGCTCTTCCTCGACACGGCAGCCCAACTGCACAACGCCACGGCACACGGGCTGACACAGCGAGTCCACATGCTGCGCAGCGTCCGGCAGGGGAACCCGAAAAAGCCTCTTGCTGTATGCGCTACACCTGGAGCCCCTACTCCGAGTCCAGGGGCACCGCCTGCGCCCGCCTGGAGAGGCCGAAAGGGGTCTTATCCAGGCCTATATAGACGACCTGCTTGTGGTGGCCCACGTGCTGCAGCACTTCGTCGAGGGCGTGGAGGCGGTGGCCGCGGACCTCGGGATGATGGGCATGGGGCTCAACCCCTGCAAGTGCGCCATGGCCACCACGGAGGAGGTTTCGGGCCTGCAGCTGCGCGTCTGCCCACACCTGGACAACCCATGGCACTGGGTACCGGCGGCGGACTCCATCCCCAACCTGGGACTCCAGCTGCAGCCAGAAGGGGGATTCTCCCTGCCTCGCAAACACTGGCTGCGCCTGCCGGCGGTGCACCATTGGTACCTCAACACCCTCGCGCCGCCAAAAGTGGTGCACGACGTCATCCTGGCGATCTTGCGAGGAGTGACACAGTACGTCGCCCCCCTCATCGCCGCCGACTCCCACACCGCGCGCCACCTGGACCACATCACGGTCCGAGTCGCGAAGGACAGGGCGCGGTACGCTTTCGACGCCTCGCGGGACAGCCTACACGACGACTGGACCCTGAAGCTCACACGGGTGCCAACACGGTGCCAGCAGGTAACGGTTGCCCTCGTAGGCACGCTCCCCCACCACCACTCGGCCTCTGTGCGCGCCGAGGCCCCCAGGATGTTCTGGGACATCGCCAGCATGCATGGCATCTGCCCCGAGGTGCACTATTCCGTCCCGGAAATCGCAGCCCTGGCGGGGGGCGACTTGGTCAGCCGCGTAGCCCTGGCCCTGGCTGCTGTGGGGGTGGGACTCCACAAGCCCATCCCGTGCCCCAGGGCGGCCCACGTCCAGCTGCAGTCCTTCCCGGGCAACGTCGTCACGCTGCGTACCGCCAAGCTGCGGCACCGCGCCACGTGCCGTCTGACGGTGCCACACACGACTCTCTGGCAGGGGCACCACTGGCTGCACCAAAACTTCACCGACAACAACAACCCATGGCCAGCGGCGGTGTGGGAGTGCCTCAACCAGTGCGCCAACGAGCACCTCCACTACTGCCGTCGCACAAAGGGACCCACGGACCACCCCGGATGGCGCGATGCCCTGGTCTACCTGTTCGACAGCACCGGAACCTGCGCCCGAGGCTCATCCTCCCATCGAGGGCTAAGTAGGACGCCCACACTGGCCCAAAGGTGACCACTGACGGCCTGCAGCTTCAGGTCGGGGCCTACCGCCACGAGGGCAGCTCACCTCCCCCCACGCAGGGGCCCGCATAACACCCACTGGTGGCCCTCCTGTACATCGTCCGCGACCTGCTCGCGGACGACGAGCACCAGGCACCCAATGCGGACGTGGCGTGGCCGGAGCCCCTACGCCCACGGCCCCACGCACCGACACCGGTGTGGCTGGTGACCACAGACGATCAATTTGCCCGGGCGACGAAGCAGGCGCAGCTCCGGACCGAGTGCGTGATAGTGCAGGTGGGGGAGGGCCAGCCCAGGCCCCGTGGGCTACCCCGCGGCACCATTCTGCTAATGGCTACAGAGGTGACGCACGACCCGCAAATGGCGGTGCACACGCTGGAGGACCAGCCAGAAAACGCGAGATACCTGGTGGTGCACCAATGCGGAGGCCCGGCATGGCTCAGGGATCATTTAACGGCGCTCTGGTCCTTCGCAAGCCAGATTGCGGGAGCTGAGATCTGGCTGGACAACCAGGCGGCAATCCGCCATGACGACAGTCGGGCGCTGAACGTGGACCAATTGACCCCCAGCAGCCCCGATGTCAGGTGGCACTCCGCCGCCCTCAACGCGGGGTGGCTCAGCCTCACTGCGTACTACTGGATCCCGGAGGCCTGGGGCCACACGTTCTGCGACGTATGGGGGGGCGGGCCCTGCAGACAGGCCACTAGTGTCGCCCTCGCTGCCGACCTCACCCCCAAGTGGGCAGTGGCCATCTCGGGCACTGTACCCGACGGAGAAGGCGTGGCGGCCTCCCTCCCCATGCAGTAAGGCATCCACAGACCGTGGGTCCATACGGTGGACGCCCAGGTCATCCTCCATCTTTTGCGGCACGCGAATCGCGAGTGGGCCACGGGGGTCCCCGCGAGGCGGCGAAGGCGGTCAACCGGATGCCCCTGGGATGGCTTCAGCACAGCCTGCGCGTGCGCGGACAACACACCGGGCAGCCATTTTGGTTTGCCCGGGTTACCTCCCACCACAGCAACGCGCTGCTGCACATGGCGGACCCGGCAGCGTCGCAGGACACCGTCCTGCAGAACACGCTGCCGGGTCCCAGCCACGCCCAGCACATAATCGCCGGTCGTGACGGGCACCTCAACCTGCGGGCCCGCACAATGCAGACACAGAGTACGGTCGCACAGCAGGCACAGCTGGACCATGCGCGGACGCACCGGTAACACACGCCCGTGGACGCGGCCCACGCCACGGCCTACGTCCACACTCAGGTACCTCACTGCCGCGGCCACCAACCAACGGGCGCTGCGGGCCAGAGACGGCCACACACCAGTATAACGCAGGCTCCGCATCCAGAGGGAGCGGCTCTCCGGCCTCTCCATCTTGCCGCAGCTGTGCCTCCTCTGCGGAGTCCAGAGGAGACCCCGGTGCACATGCATGTGGGCTGCCCCCACTGGCGGCTCCTCTGGCCCCACTTACGGCAGGCAGTACAAGAGGCGGCCCGACACCTTCTGCCCGCGGACAAGGCGCTATGGGTGGGTTTGTGGCGCTCCGCTGGCGCCGAGTGGACAGTGGTCTTCTGGTGCCCGAGGCGGCGGAAGCGCAGCTCCGCGCGATTACCTGCTACGACCCGCCAGGAGGGACCTCCGTAGACGAGTTCTTCCAACACAAGCTCCGGCTGGGGGACTTCCTGTGGAAGCTCCGCAACCAACGGCTCGAGCAACTCCTTCGCGCGCCCCACAGCGCGGCAGCCCGGGTGCACCGATAGCTCACTAGGGCAGAGGGCAACTGCCCCCCCCTCCCCCGCGCCCTGGAAGCGACTTCTTGTCCTCCTTCCGCATCGTGAACGGCACCCTGGAGTGTCCCCCGCAGGAGGACCCCAAACCCTACCGGGACCTTCCTGGGGGTTTCCTGAAGCACTTGCAGGACGCTTTCTTCCCGCCGTGGATCATCGGACAAAACTCCATGACCGCATGGGAGGCGCAGGTTGTGAGCGCGGAGTGGGCGCGCGAAAGGAGCCGGTGGTTCGCCACAACGCGCGCGCGGGGGACCCCCGCGCCGCAGTCCGCCGCCGTCCCACTTGAGGTCGCACACCGGGCCTCGGCCCAGAAAGATTGGCAGGGCGGGCCCTGAACGACCGTGGGACGCAGCGGCCGCGGAATGGCTGCGCGCTGCCCCTGAACCCCACGCAGGGTGGAGTGGTGCTGTGTCCTCGCTCATCAGGGCGACCCCCCCCCCGCCTCGTGCTCCACGCCGCCCACATGCTCGGAGCCATGGAGATACACAAATGGGGGTGCGACGCGGCCACCGTCCGGTGGCTCCCCCCGGAGGACGGGGGCACCCGGCTCACTGTGGCGCATTTCAAAGACGGGGGGCCTACATACCACGAGGCCCTGTCCCGGCTGAGCGACTTTCTGGGGCCCCTACTCCTCATGCTCCCCATCGACCCCGCTGCCGCGCTACGCCGGGAGATGGACACCTGCGACGGGCTGAAGGTGGGCAGGGAGGTGGTCGAGGACGGCAACCTGCGGGCCCTCCTCCACCGAGACACCGCGGACGCGTACCGGTGTGACGCGCTTGTGTCGCAGCTCACCGGGCGCCGAACATATGCGCCGACACCCCCCCGGGGGCACCAACGCCCGGCGTGGGATGACCTCATCGCGGCTTTCCACGACCACGGGATCCTCCCTGACGACACGTGGCAAGCCGTCAGGGAGAAAACGCTCGGTAGGGACTACCGACGCCGTGTCTGCGCCCGCCTGCTGGAACTCCGGGACCCCCTTTCCCAATAGTGGGACGACTTCTGGCTCTGCTGCCTCGACTCCTGGTCACCGGCCTCCCACCTGCCACACACCTGCCACCTCTTCGAAGAGTGCGACACGGTGTCCTCCGCCACACCGACGGGGCCAACAGGTGCGCGCAGTGCTCTCAGGTAGCCCCGTGCCCCCTGTCCGAGCCACGCGCGGGCCCGCGCAGGCGCACATGCAGCCGGGCACAGGCACATGGGTGCGGAGATAGTCGCAGATGCATCGCGCCTGTAGGCTTTGCGATTATGTGAGTCTATCATGTCTTCGCTATTTGATTGATTGCTGTTGTATGTTTGTATGTGTTTATATGTATTTATTATTATGTTACTGTCATTTCAGGGTTTGATTGTATAGCATCATTTGCTATTATGCGCGCTCTGTTGCATGGTAGCATCGTCACGTTGAGGTTCTGCGAGTATGGGATTGCCATCCAAAGAGTCGAAGTTGTTTCCTCTACCGCCATTTGTTCAACCGTTGCAGGCGTTAGTGCTTCTGTGATTCTAGCGCGCCCCTACAGCGAGATGTTAACAACACAACGTCCTTCCTCACTTCTTGGTTCTATCCCTTTGATGCGTCAGGAACAAGCTTAGTGCAACCTTGCTGCAACCTGAGGTGCCTACGATTTTTCATTGCCACTGTCCTGTTCGTATTTCTCTGATCTTGTTTGCTGCCGATGCGCTGAACTGTGCTTTGCGAGATCTTCGTGGAAACATACAGGTCAAGTGCGCGCTCCGTCGCATGCCAGTACGCGCCATCCGGGTTTACCGGTTGTTCGTCGAGGAGATCTGCAACTCCTACACCTTGAACGGCACTGTCAGCAGCAGGTAGTAGTCTTCGTGCAAGTCTTTTTGAGCAGTCCCCTTCAGCAGCAGCGAGTGGAATAGCAGCTCGACGCGAACGGGGCTTCTTCTTTATCGCTCAGCGGTCCATCTTTGTTGGGCCAGGCGCTTCAAAGTTTACATGACAACTGATCTTCCTTACAGACTTGGTGCTGCTGCCTGGAGAACTTCTAAAAACAAACTTGTGATACCAAAGTACTGTTGTGACTGTGTGTCTCTGCGTGCGTGTGACCGCGCGTGCTTGTAACAGCTAGTGAACAATGAAGGGAGTCTACCACTGCGTAACCGGTTTTCAGATACACTTTGTGTCAGATTCCCGAACACGAGCAGAGTGAATTACTGTAGCGCTGAAGGGTGCTGCAGGATATGGGTGGGAGATCCTGGTGCTTGTGTTCTGTGCTGTGCAGGCTGAACCGAACTCACAATGAGTTGAATGTCAAAATGACTTGCGTGTCAGAGGCCTGTTTTGGCCGACAGGCACTGTTTTTGTACTTGGAAGGTTGCAAATCTATGCACCTCTGCCTCGTTTTTCGCTATCTCTGTTGAATGATCAAGCTCAGGGTTCTGTGCGCTGTTGGGTAATGACAGTTTTTCTTTTTCTTTCTCATAAGACAGAATGAAGTCGACTTATATATATCTACTGGCTCTGCTAACCCTTTGAAAGAGCCTTTGTTTCTGTTTGTATATTAGTGTGAAAGGCTGCAGTGTCACTCTTGGAGTGGCTTCTCTTCAGTGTGTGGACTTGTTCCGCAACACATACACAGATGTTCCAGCACTTTGAATGCTCCGTGTGTCTTAATACCTGCTGTGTTTTTTTATGTTTCAAAGCTTTTGGATGCAAAACAGCAGGAGGTTTCAAACCCAAGCAGGAAACCAATCATTCCAGATACTTTAGTATTTTCAAAACCAGCATAGGAGTTTTCTATAACAAAACCACTGGTTTTACAACCCTCAGGGTGTTCGGCGGTGGCTCCCCTCTCTTAACACAATGCGTAATTAGCCCCTTACCCCTCCCTACAAGACGAACCCCATTGCCCCGCATAGTCTACAGCCACTCAGAATATTACTTTTCGGATGTTTGTTTTATTGCAGAAACACTGTATGCGGGGAAGCCAACCTTTTTATTACGACAACCACAAATTCAGGATTCCAGGCCCCCCATCTATATGGTGAGCTTAAGTAGGCGCTTGAGACCTGCAGTAGGGTGCAGTAGAACAGGAGTGTACATTTCTTCGTTTAAGACATGTGATTCTCATGGCAGGGAATTGAATCATCCTGATTCAAGGGCTAGGTGTTCATATATCACGAAAAGCATATTGTGGCGATTTGGCTTTTTCAGCTTTTGCAGGTTTTTTTCAGGATGAAACTATTATGTGTACAATGGCCTCAGCACGACCCAGTAGGTGGTGGGCTGAACTGTGCTTTGGTTGGGGGGCAAACAGGGACACGCGACACCTCAGTGCTGTGCCTGTATGTATTTTTGTGCATCAGTTGGCTAGGCAGCACAGTGGGTAGGCCACAGGTGTGGTGCTGTGTATGGGTTAGAGCTTAGGCCAGACTGTGCATGCACCTGGTAGCAGGTTGCCAGTGCACTGTAGTGCGGTTTTTCCTGATTGTGATTTGTCATAAGCTTTTTGATGCTGAATGGCCGTTGCTTACTTTTATGCAGGTGTGCTTGCACCAGCACATGGTGGCAGGTCACTGATGTGGTGCCCATTTTTCTGGTTGTTTGCAATTATACCCTGAGTAGTGCTGTATTGGTCTCAGCCTTTGAGTGTTTGGTGAGCCCATTGTCTCATTTGTTTTTTAGTACCCCACTCAGTTTGTGTAAACCCGAAAAAAAGTGGATGGACCATGGATCTGCACCATGGTCCAGGGAAATGTACATTACCACCTATGGTCTGTGCCTCCAGGTCCACTATTCCGTCCTCAGATGGCCCAGGAGGGGGGTGCGGGAGGGACCGGGCACATGGGTGCGGAGATAGTCGCAGATGCATCGCGCCTGTAGGATTTGCGATTATGTGAGTCTGTCTTGTCTTCGCTATTTGATTCATTGCTGTTGTATGTTTGTATGAGTTTATCATTATTGATTACTGTCATTTCAGGGTTTGTTTGTATAGCATGATTTGCTATTATGCGCGCATAGTTGCAGCAGGGGGGGGGAGGCATTGCACCGACGCATCGAGGACGCGCAAACCTCCTCGCACAGCCAAGCTGGCCCCCCGGTCGCCGCCCTCCTAAGAATCCACGTGGACCTGAGGGACCCCACGTCCGTCGCGCAACTGTCGCAAGTGTTCACGCCCTGACCCCAACTTGACGCCACGCCTTGCAGAGGCCACAGCACCATGCCTTGCCGAAGGCGGAACGGGCCTGAGCATGCCAGAACCCGCCGCCGGGCGCGGGAGGCGACCGTCCGGAGCCTGGTGGCGGGAGCGGTGACGTGGGCGCACGCGGCGCACGCTGCCGCCCTGCACGACCCGGTGGGCAGCGTGACAACCTTCCTCGGCAAGGACGCCCTCCCAGCCGTCTGCGCCCTGAACGGAGCGGGAGCCCCTGCGTTGCTCCCGCCGATGCACGGGGTCGTCAATGGGTACTGGATGGAGTGGCGCACGTCCAACCCGTCAGGCCGGCCCCTGTCGATGGGGGACACGCTGCGGCTGACTGGCAAGGGGTCGGCCATCTCACTCCACAGCAGCATTCCGGCCCTGCTGCACGCCCTGAGGACGCGCCACCACATGGACGCGGCCCTGTACCTGAACTGGGCGCGGGCCACGTACCCGTGAGGAGTGTCCGAACTGGACGCGGCGCTCCACCTTCTATATCCGCCAGAGGAGGACTTGGAAGTGGGCGAAGTCAAGATATTCGTGGAAGGCTCGGGCGGGGCGCCCACCCGCCCCCGCAGCCCGACAGCATACGACAGGACCAAGCCGACCCCTCCGTACGCCGTCGTGTGCGAGGCGTTCCCCAGAGAGCCCACCTGGTGTCCCGCCCTCCCGCCAGCCACTCCCGCGCCCCGCGGCTGGGCCGACCCACGCCTGTCCCCACCCCTATCCAGGACCAGGGGTGCCCACCACAGAGGGCACGTCCTCTGGCAAGAGCGCCCGGGCACCCCCCCTGCTCCTCCTCGTTGTCACGACCCGCGGGCACCTGCAGCGGGTCCTGGGGGTCTCCCCCACCCACCTCTACGGGGCAGCGCCCGTGCCCCGCCCCCCCCTCCCGGCGCCCGAGGCACGGGACGGGGTGCACGCCTTCCTGCGAACACAGAAGGTCACCGCAGTTACGGGGGTCCACCTTGTGCGACCCCCCTCAGCACCACCTGACGAGCCCTGGGGGTCCACCCGGCGCGGCGAGTGGGCCGAGTGGCTCAGCTGCCTCCCGCCCCAGTGCCAGTGGATGGCCATCGACCCCTGACCACCCGGAACAATCACCAACACCAGCTCCCCCTCCCCCCCCCCCACACAGCACAACAAGGCACTGCCGACGCCACCCACAGATACACTAGGAGGTAGTGGGATGGGCACCCCTGCAGCCCCACATGCCTACCAGGATAACAGTGATGTCAGACACCGATGGCTCCCCCCAGGGGGCTGACCGCCACCACTGCCGGTCTTGCTCCCGCTCCCCTGTCTCACCGGGGTACGCGGGGGAAACCCTCGTGGAGCGCGAGGAGCGGCGGCTGGCAGAGGCCGCGCTACCGGTCGGGCCGCCAGCCGAGCAGCCCCAGTCGCCCCCAAACGACTCCAAACCGCCCAGGCGCCTCTGCCGGCCGGGGAGGCCACCCTCGCCACTCAGGCCGCGGCCCCTGCTGCCCCGCCCCCGGGGGAGGCCCCGGATGCGCAAGGAGCTGCGACCGCGGCCCCGGCTGCCCGCGCCGCGGCCCCTTGCACGCTGCTTCCGCGAGGGACGGGCCCCATGCGGGCGCCTCGCCAGGAACCGCCACAGCTGCAGCAGAGGGCAGGAAAGGCGCCAAGTACCGCGCCCACAGCCACACCCGCAGCAGCCCCCCCAAGCCGTACCCGCCCAAGGCCGCCTTCCCTCAGGGGAGACCACGGCCCGTCCGCGCCCTGGCGCCCGTGTGTACGCCGCCAGGCATCACGCTGCCGCAGCGGCAGCGAGACGCCAGGAGGAGGGAGACGGCGAACAGGCGGGGCAGGGTACCGCCCGGGGGAACGCGTGGCGAGGGGCGGCGGGCGATAGAGGGTGCGCCAGGAATGTACGCAGGGAACAGGCCAGAGCGCCCACGGCAATGAGAGGGGGCAAGGACACGGGCAGGGCACAAGGGCCAGCAGCAGCGAGGGAGGACAGGCACAGGGGGCGGGCCAAAGCGCGGGCAGCGGACGAAGGGAGACAGGGCACAGTGCAGGACACGGGCAAGTGCACGGGAAGGACGCAGGCGCGAGCAGCAGCGCCAGGGGATAGACGCAAGGGCACGGGCAGGGCACCAAGGCCAGCAGCAGCGGGGGGGGGACAGGCACACGGGGCAGGCCAGGGAACGGGCAGCGGACGGAGGGGCGCAGGGCACGACAGAAGACACAGGCAAGGAGATGGGAAGGACACGGGCGCCAGCGGAAAAAGCCAAGGGCGCGGGTGACAGAGGTAGGGACACGCAACACGGGCCAGAGAGCAGGGGGGAGGGAGCGCGTTCACGCCAGGGGCTGGGGGCCCAGAGAGGGGGCCCAGGGGCAAGGGGGGGAAGGGTGACGTGGGCCCCTGGGGGCAGGCACGACGGCGCACGGGGGCAGGGGGGAGAGGGCAGGGTGCAGGACAAGTGAAGGGGGGCGGGGCGCCCACGCAGCCGGACGTCCAGGCGGTGCGATGCTTCCCCCCCCGTATCCAGCAGATGCCGGCGCACCACGCCCATGACCACCACCAGTCCATCTTCAACATCGACCCCGATATGGGGGACCTTATCCCCCCCCAACCCCCCCGGCCCCCCTACTTGCGGGCCCCCAACCTGCACGGCGACGCCCCGCACGGCCCCGCCCTCACGAAACGGGAGCCGCGGGTGGAACCGGCGCGGATGGCCGCTTCCCCTGGCGGCGCGGGGGTCCAACACGGCACCGCCGCAGCAGGCGCAGGAGCCGCGGGCGGAGCCCAGACGGGGGGCAGAGGAGGCCCGGGGTGATTGGGGCCGGGACTGGCAAGCGATCCCCGAACCCCTCGGGGGCGAAGCCCTCCCCTTGGTGATGGAGGTATATGGGTCGCTGAGCTGGGCCACCTCAGGGACCACCAGGGGGCTGAGGAACCAGCCCTTCGATACCGTGCGCCCCTGGAGGGACGGGGGGGACCGAGAAGTACCCCCGGGGGCTGGGTGGCCTGGGGGGATCAGGAAAGGGTCCTCCGGCCCGTGGTCCGGGTGGGGTGGCCCGACCGGGTGCAGAGGAGGCTGGCTTTCCTGGAAGAGGGAGATGTGCCCTGCGCATCGCGCCCTCACCCACTGGCGCTGCCGCCCGACGCGGGGAGCGGGGAGACCCTGGGCGTCAGCCCAAACGACAGCCCGGCGCCCAGTGGCCGGAAGGGGGGCGGGACGGAAGTGCAGATCAGCGGCCCGGGTTGCTCCCCTGCCGGGCGTCGACCCCTAGAAACGCCCCCCCCCCCCGGCCACTCACACGGCGCATGGGCGGGCGTGGCGGCAGGGACTGAGCTGCCAGCGGCTAACCCCCCGGGCCGCGCCCCGTGCCCAGGGAGGCCTACGAACCCCGGCCGACAACGATGCAGGAGGGGCCTGGGCCGAGAAATTAAAGCCAGCCCCCCCTCCCCCCCCTCCCCCATCCCCCAGCCCATTCCAGGGGCCGGCCAAGGCGACGTCAGCCCTGTACCCCCCCCGCCGGGCCAGGGGAGCCCCCCTCCCCAGAGAGGGCCGCGGCAGCCGGGAAGCAGTGCCACTAGGCCCATACGCCACACGCCCCAAAACCGCCACCCACCCAATCCCAAAGTGACCTGGATAGGCCTGCGGTGGCGCGCAAAGGGCACCCCGCGGACCACGTCTGGGCGGCAGCTCCAGGACACGAACCGGAGCAGTATGGATACCACGCCCTCCATGGACTGAGCAACGCCGATGAAGCCCGTTTTTTTCCCAAGGAGGCAGAGGGACTGACCTAGGCAGAGCGACCCCCCCGCCCCCCCGCCTCCCGGGTCCCCCCAACCACGCCCCTGAGGGAGGGGGGCAAACAGACCGCCCCCCTCCCAGCCCACAGGCCGCCCGCACGGCACATGGGCAGGCGTGACGGCAGGCACTGACCCACCAGCAGCCAACCCCCCCGGCCGCGCCCGGCGCCCAGGGACGCCAAACCGCTCCGGCGGAGCACGCCGCAGGGGTGACCCCCGGCGCCACACAGCCGGCCGTAGGGGGGGTCTGCGCCGGGACCTACAAGCCTCCCCCCCGCAGACGCCGGGGAAACGAACGAGGGGGCCAAAGAGGGGCAACAAGGAACCCTCGCTCGACCCCCCCCACTCTCCCCCCTCCCCCCCTCCCAGCCCGCGGGACGCTAGAGGCCGGCCAAGGGAACGTCGGCCCTGTACTCCCCCCGTCGGGCCAGGAAAGCCCCCCCCCCCCCCTGGAGGGCCGCGACACCTAGGGAGGACCGCCACTAGGCCCATACGCCGCGCGCCCCCAAACCGTATCCCATGCACTCCCACAGTGACCTAGACAGGCCTGCAGTCCCGCGCCGGCGCGCCAGGGCACCCCGGATCAGTATGGAGACCACACCCTCCATGGGCTGAGCGACGCCAATGCAGCCCCTTTTGGTGCCCACCCAAGGGAGGCAGAGGGACGGACCAAGGCACAGCGACCTCCTGCTCCCCGCCTCCCGGGGCCCCCCAACCACGCCTCTGAGGGAGGGAGGCACACAGACCCCCCCCTGCCCCTACCCCCCTGGCGCTGGACCGCCCCGGACGCACAGGCCCGCCCACGAGGGGGGACACAACCCAGAACCAGGAACGGCGGGAACGGGACTGAGCTGCCCCCAAGCCCCCCTGAGCTAGCCAGACGGCGCACCAGACGGGGCAGGATACGCGGAGGGGTACGACTGGCATGGAACGGCCCCACCAGTGCCCTGCACCGGAACCACGCGTGGTGCGCGCGCCACACCGACCTGGGGAGGGGGGAGGGGCACGGATGCCGCGCGAGCGCGAGCGCACACACACGCAAAGGGCACGCCGGGCAAACCTGGTGGGCAACCGGACCGAGCCCGCGTAAAGCACAGACCGCATGGAATGGCGTACCGGCGGTCGAGGGTAAGGGCACTCGGATGGAGCAATCTGCCACAGACAGCGCGGGGAACGCGGGGAAAGGAAGGGGGGCATGGGAGAGACGCAGGAACCGGCACCGGCCCCAAACCCCCGGACCTGCCGCGAGCGCCGCGCACACACAACCAGGGCACTGCACCCGCCGAGGCAGTAGTGGCACACAGTGCCACGCACCAGCCCCACGTCTAGGCAGCCTCCGCGCCAGCCCAAGGGGGTCCCACTGGCGACAAGCCAGTAGCACGGGCCCGGCGGCGCCGGCACCCCGGGCGTCCGCGCATTAGGGGGGAGGCGTACTGGGTAAGCGCCTGCAACCACGGTTGCTAAGTGAAGCACTGACCGGGGAGTGGCGAAATGGGGAAGCCGGGGAGGGACAGGGCTCTGAGCGCCGTGAACCCGGGGGACTCCGCCACAAGGCAGGAGGTCAGTCATGGAGTCTAGGTCCCGGTGGGGAGTATATCACCTGGCCCGACCAGGTGGCCCCCGGGGGCCGAAGAGCGCCTGGTACCAGAAAAGTCAAACCTCAAACCTCGATTCGCTGCATACCACTCATAGAGCGAAATCGGGTAGGAAATTTGGATAAACAGATGCCCTGGGTAACATGTAGAGGCCTAGACGCGGCCCCCAGAATGAGTGCCCTGGGTCCAATGTGTGCACATCCATGTGAGATTGTCCCATCCAGAAGAGAAGTGTTCCTGCCTTGAAGGGAAATGGTCCGCCCGAATCAATGCCTTGAGAGAGATTGTCCCGCCCCAATCCATGCCC
Organism: Eutreptiella sp. 'Long Island Sound 2002'; assembly: GCA_964036045.1. Taxonomy (NCBI): domain Eukaryota; phylum Euglenozoa; class Euglenophyceae; order Eutreptiales; family Eutreptiaceae; genus Eutreptiella; species Eutreptiella sp. 'Long Island Sound 2002'. The sequence goes on from OZ038379.1 coordinate 59,381,057, forward strand.
CGAGAGAGAAACTAACCAGTCCATGGCCCAGGAGGGGGAACTTAACAAATCTATGGGCCAGGAGAGAGAACCTAACCGATCCATGGCCGAGGAGGGAGAACCTCACCAAAACCGAATCCCGAGAGCATGCATATGGAGGGAGAGTTGCGCCTAGCCATGCCCCAGGAGAGCATTCATGCACTTGGAGTGAGAATCCCCAACCTTGACCGACGATTGTCCCTAAATACAATTGCCAAATTGAGGGAATTCATGCCCTACTGCATACTGCCGAGAGAAGGATAATGGATCACCAACCATGTTTGACCAATGATATGAATTCACCGAAGGTCCCCAAAGTAAGACGGCAAATGACTGGTTAGCAACCATGGCATAAGTGCCAATTTCCACCTTTAGCATGTTCACCCATTGCACGTGCACACAATATGTTCGACACTCGCAGTCACCAAAGATTGACCCTCTTTGATTCCAAGGAAGATCAACTTCTGAAGACACATGCAAAGCAAACAAATGATAAGCCACCGAATGAGGAATTGCTTTGCCTTGCGGAGCAGCGACCGAACTACTTTCTTCCCTTCGGCTGCGCCTACATCAGCCACATCCACTTCCACTTTACTTCCACTAGGGTTCCTCCAGCTTCAAGGGACTCGTGATCCCCGTAGGCGTGGCAAAAGCTGAAGCAAATGCGCCCATTAACGCGTACCCATCCCGTTTTACAGGGGCCGGCCGGTGTGGATGAAGGCAGCACATTCAGGGTTTAGCCAGATCACAGTTCGGGGCCTTCTATCTTCCACTGGAGTTGCCCTAGCTTCTGATTCGCTTCAATTTCCCCAACAGGGTAGAATCTAACACTATTAGCACCCGTCTGGAAGAACTTTCACTCGATCGGCCCGCATCGAAGAGCACAGAGACTGCGCACGCCAACGGGAACGCGAGAAGGGCGTGAGCTCGCACAGCAGGCCTGGCATGAACGAGAAACGTGAAATTCCCAATCCTGTGAATAATAAATAATATAGATTCGGAATTCCGTAGAATTTATACCCGATATTGCTGAAATCGTCGAAATCACTGAAATGTCGTATAGAGTGGAGCCAAATGGGACCCGAACTGGCTTCACCCTGCTTTCCAGATCATTGTCACCTGCTCAGAAAAACATAAAGAGGACAGGAGGATCCCGGTTTTTTTCTTGGCAGTCACCTCACTGTGGGAGGGTACCACATACACCATGGCCACCCGAACATATACTCGGGGGGAGGTAAGATAGGAACTCAAAAGAATCAAGGTTCTACAGTCACCACTAAACGTAAAGGCATAGGCTCAGGGAATCAAAGATATACGAAGGGCAACGTGGTCGACTAGTCTACATAAAGGACCACAAACAGGTATATTATGCTGGGCATGCAATTGCACCATGATAGATGAGGGCATTGGATCACCTCCAAGAAAACATTAGCACTCATGGGAGGGGGATGATACTGCACCATGATGAGTGTACACACAAACAAGGGGGTAATTGGTTTTTTTTTTCCTGTTTTCGGAAAAACAATGTTTTTCCTGACATTTCTTTTAGGGGTCGAATCTTTGGAACCCGGCTCCACGCACGAGATGAGCTCAGGCAGACGTCGCAATCGCGTCCGGCTCGCAACAAAATGGTCATCGATCCGGTCAGAAGGTGGAAAGGTGCCAAAAATACGGAGAAACGAGAAAAGAACGTTCTACTAAAAAATCAAACATTTGTTGCTAAAAGGAGCACAGGCAAAAAACTGAAATCTCCCGACTGAGAGTTCCTGCAGGGAAAGGGACTGCACTAATGCAACGACAACAGATATTCGGTGGCTGCGCACTCTGGCGGAACGCAAAACTGGACCGGTATGGAGGTGTTCTAAAAATTAAAATTTTGCTACTAAAAAAGGCGTAAGTGTTCTAAAAATTGAATGTGGTGTGCTAATGATAGAAAAAGTAGTTGCAGAGGACTTTAGCCTAACCGGTGGTCCCCATCGTGTCCAGCAAATTTGAAATAGGGCTAATCGCTCAAAAGAGAGGCGGAAACAAAGCAACAAAGCAAAGTGGGTCAGGAGATCAAATGAAAGAAATGTCAACTCCATATCCCCCGCAGTCACTGGAATTCCAACCTAGCAGTCCACAAACAATCCCATATAGCGGGGGTGTTGCCTCTGCTGATGCACTTACCAAAGGCTCCATCCAAACAAAATAGGAAATGATGAGGGGTTCTTGACAACCATGGTTCCGTGGGAATCCCTAGAGCAAGCGGTGACCGATTCTGCACAAGAAGAAATATGAACACAACCCAGGACTTATCTTGGTTCCAAATGTCCGTCTCGTGTCAATGAATTTGGGTTCGGGGGTACTTGGGAGGTTCCAAGCCGTGGTACATGCATCACTGCGTCAAAGGGATAAAATGCAAATATGTGGATACACAAAAATATGCCTAAGAAGCGATGGCCTCAATCTCGGTCGCCCATGACCAAGTGAACCAGCACATCCTTGACATCCAACTTGATTTCCTTGGCTCCGAGGTAGGCCAACGAGACAGACGTGTATTGCGGCACAAAGCTGCTTGGAGGTTCCCAAGAGTCCCTCCATGCAGCAAATCCCATCCATCAGACGTTGTATAGCCTTTCCCCCGGTGTTCTGGGATCGGGCTTGTCCGAGAGGATGCGCTTGGTGGTGTACTCGTTCTCCTCCCCGTCGGTGTCAGAGTCGAAGGCGTCCGCGGTGAACTCAAAGGTAACGGCACAGCCATGGGGATCCGGTCCAAGTGGAAGCAACAGAGTGTGATCCCGCTCCACGGTTCTGTTGTTCTCCACTTGCATCACATACACATCTTGCCCCTTTTTTCGCAAGATGACACGTGGTATATACCATGACTGCTGCTGGTGCCGGGACAAGACGTCCTTGTGGTGCCGCTGCACCCACACGGTGTCCTTCAGCCGATATTTGTGAATTCCCCTGGATTGGGGATGATCGGCCATCTTCGCATGTTCCGCCACCATGGCCTCACACACCTTCTTGGCCGTGTCGTCGGCTTGGGACATGATGGCATTGGCCTCGCTTGCCACAGAACCATGGATCAACCTCGGGAGTGTACGTGAAACTCGCTCCCGCAGGAATAAGATACGATGGGGGGACAAGACAGACGGTTCTGGTAAATCGTGGTATGCCTGCAGAACCCTCCAAAGGGAATGATACCAATTTCTACCCGGTTCCTCAATATCCAATTGCCGGAACTTTTCAACAACTTCGCTGCTCACCACCTCTGCTCTTCTGTTCGAATGGCTGTGATATGCCAACGTCTTGGCATGCCTCACGCCGACGTACTTGCACATCGTGCGAAAACATGCGCGAACAAACTGCGTACCCCTGTCGCTGCATATCACGGCTGGGACATCAAATACTGTCAACCAATGGCGGGCCATTGCTTGCGTCACGATCTTGGCTTGCATCCCCAATCTGTGCCTGTCCCTCTTGTCCTTTCTCTTGGATTTCTTCCTCGGAAACGGCACAATGTATCCGCTGTGGCGATCGACTGCCAAAATGAGAAAGTCAAAGACCTCCCCCTCCACTGTTACTTATGGCATTGCAAAGACATCCATTGAAATCGACCTCATGGGACTCTCAGGAATGGCTGTGTACACGAGGCTTCCAGCAGTTGACTGGTTGAGATGTTTGGTGGCCCTGCAGACTGCACAGGTCTTGCAATACCGGTTCAAAACTGAGTAATAACCCGGAGGGAGCAAAAACTTGGACTCCAAGTCCTTCTGCAATTTATCTCGTCCTGATGCATCAACTGAGCGTTCTGCAGATGGTCAATAAAGTCCTCTACCCGGTCTTTGGGAACCAAAAGCTTGTCCTTGAGAAAGAGCTTGTCCCTGTCCTCCGGCAATCCCTCCCGCCAATTGTCATTGGATGCCGCACCCACCGCATTCCAGTACTTGAGCCAATGGTCTGAGTTTGCATAATCATTGGACAATCCTCTGTCAAAACCGATTGTACTCCATCAATGGCTCGTACCATGCCCTTGTCCTTCATTTGCGCCTCCATCCCTTGCACCATGGCATCTCAGAATTGTGGCAGCTCCGCGCGGGCCCCCATCACCACAAAACATTTGGCCCCGCCTTCTTCCAGGAGACGCTCTGCCTTGATGATACGTTTGGCCTCCACAGTATCCTCGGCGTCGCCATGCATGGAGATATCAATCCATGCTTTCTCGGCGAGGTAGGCCCCACGACTGGGGCAACGGGCCACAGTGTTGTCCTTTCCTGGCAAATACACTATCAAACTTGGGTAGCGTCTCGTGCCGACCAGCGCGTCGGCTGCCGGACCCAAGGGGGTGTTGCCGTGCTCCTTGTTCGAACTCTGCAGACTTTGATTGTCGGTGCACACGAATATGGGTTGCAAACCAATGTGCCCAGACCACTTACGCAAAGCGCAGATCTCCGCATACGTCTCCTCTTCCCTTGCAGTCCAAGTGTGGCGTTGCCCGTCCACCAAACATCTACTCTAAAAGGCCAGTGGGACATGGGAACCATCCTCTCAGACCTGCTCTAGGACTGCTCCCACGGCATAATCCGATGCATCGGTGTGGAGCACAAATCCTTTGACCCGATTGATAGAGAATAATCCCAACTTTCCCAGAAGAGTTCTCTTGAGCGGCTTGAACGTTTCTTCGGCCTCCGCTGTCCAAGGCAGCTTTTTCTTGCTCCCCTTGCGCCCATCAAACTTCCCAACTTGCAGCATCTTGTGCAATGGTCCTGAGAGTTTGGCATACATTTGTACGTAACCCGAAAAAAAATTGCAGAATCCCATGAAAGAACGCAACTCGCTGATAGTGGTGGGTCGCTCCCAATGGTTCAAGGCGGCCAACTCGCCCGGCATCCGCCTGCGTTGCGCATGACGAACCGCAAACACGACCTCCTTCACGAGTACGGATGCCTTTGTTGGCTTGCATACCATTTGGTGGGGATCTAGGATGTCAAGCACTCCTCTCAGGTCTTCCTCGTGGCCCCCGATCAGTTCATCTTCCGACATGTCCTCGGTACCAAACCTGATGATGATGTCATCCACAAACGGCGGTCCGCCGAATCCCGCACAGGTCCCGGCAGATCCTCCATCATGCGTTGGAATCCTGGGTTGCAATTCTTGGCTCTCATTGGCACCACCTTCGACTGCCTTGGGCCAAGCGGCGTACTCATCGCCGTACACACCCTGGAGTCCTCATGCAGCGGCGTCTGGTGATAACCATGTTTGTGGTCCGACACCGTAAAGATGCGCTTTGGGGCCTGTTTTTGCAGCATAGAGTCGATTAAGGGAACAGAGTACGAGTCATGCTCGGTTTGCTCATTCAACCCTCGATAATGGACACCAGCCTCCATTCGCCCTTCTGCTTTTGCGGCACGATGAATGCCGGGCTTGCCCACTCGCTGTCTGAAAATTCCATCCATCCGCGCTTGATGAATTCCTTTAACAGCCTTTTTATGGTCTGTGCCCGATCACCTTAAAGCTGCTATTCCGAATACCGTAATACTTCGGGATGGGGCTTGAATTCAATCCCTGCAGTGCCAAATCGACCTGAATCTGGCGGATTTTTGTTGGCCTTACCGCTGAAGAACCGTGGATAATCCTTCACCAATCTTTGCCGCGGCTCCTCCACTCTTGACGTTCCCTTGCTTCTTGGGCCGCAGCTGTCTGCACAGTCATTACTCACCGAATGGCCGTATAGCTTTCATCCGGATCGCCATCCGACATTTCCTCATCCGCCATACCCTCCTAAACATCCTGGGTCTGCAGCCCAGCCGACAACTTCCTGAATTCTTCGATATTGAATGGGGTGTCGGGCTCCGATCCGATACCCGAGCATGGGTAATTTCACGTTGGTGGGTTGGAACCCACAGGCTCATCCTGATCCGCCATGTGGTCCATCAGCCTCGCCACAAACGCGTTCTTGGTGAATTTCCCTGTAATCAAATTGTGATTGTCCCACCAATGACGAGATTTGACCCGGCTTTTAGCTTGCTTGGCTGCCACACGGCCATGCATGCCATCCTTCATGTAGTGGACAACAGAATCAATCACCTCAAACAACAACTTCGGCGGCTCAAGTGGCATGGTCAAAAACGAAGAAAAAAGTAGGAAAATGACAGGTTTCCAAAGGCATCAAAAAATAGTTGTTTTGATGGATATTTGAAAACCGTCGCAAACAAGTATGGCGGAATAAATATTTCTATAAGAATGACGTGTCCCATGGGCGAGACAGGGAAAAGTATTGTTTGCTCACCATGCTTTGCGCGAGGCCTCGCGCAAAAGCGTTCATTTGTGTCAGATAAATGTGCTACAGCACGACGCATTAGGCAGGTTGTCGAAAAATGGAACCCTGTCGTATTTATACACGTAACTTAGTACCATTATCAGGATGGAGTGATAGGGATGGATCTATTAACGAATAAACTGCAACAATGGTGTACCCAAGAATCTTGAAAAGTATAAATGTTCCGAAACAACCTGCAGTGTCAAGCGCGAGGCCTCGCGCATGGAACGGCGCATGAGAAACATTAAAGTTTCGGTGATTATTGCGCGAGGCCTCGCGCAATAGATCTCATAAGCGGTCAGAGAAACCAAAAATGGAACAGATCCACAAACTACACAGCATGTGCATTCCCTTGATGCGGCGCTGCCGCATGGGCCCCCATACAGGTCCCGCCGGCATCTCCAGTTTTCATACTGTCGTCACCGCTGGCTTCACTGCCTAACAGCGATGGTGACGCGCCGCAACTGGCTACCGCAATCAGGATTAACTAGTCAATTGTGGGAACACCAGACAGTTACAGTTAACCGAAAATGGTGCATGCGACAAGCGAATCACAGAAAAATTGGTCGCGCAAAAAATGTCTGACAGGTTGATGTTTCAAATCAAGAAAGTTTTTAAAACAGCGATCTTTACGTAGATAAAGGTACGCAATTATTCTTCACAGCAACCATGCCCCTGCGAAAAGAGGTGGACCTTGAGAAGACAGTGGCCGCAGCATCTGGAAGTTTCTGTGATGTCTGCTCAGAGGAACCGCTGTACCACACGGCAGAAGAACTGTGGGAAGGGCTAAAACAGGTGGACGAGGGCGCGCCATTGTTGTTTGTGTTTTTTCTGCGTCTGCGCAAAAATGAACGGATGCGTTGCAGCGTTGAAAAGGCGATTGCGGCAGAAGGCAAGATATGCATTGGTGTTTTGATAGAGGAGGCCTGGCGCCTTTCTTTGCTGATGCGCCACCATGCAGTTCCATACCAGGGAAAAGCAAAGTCAGTTGTTGCGGTAGGGGGAAGTAGGGCGCAGCGTCGCATTTTATCAAGGTCAGGTCTGGCGCGATACAGCGCACCTTCGCTGAAATAGAAGGCCGCAGTCAGGTTACAGACTACATGGAACAAAATACATCAACAGTGGGTTGTGTTGTGGATGGACAACTGGTACAACAAACAGTTTACCAGAAATCCTGACAAGAACGACAAAAGCCTGAAAGGAACAGCGTTGGCTGTGTTGCTACTGAAGGATGCACCGCGCTACTGGCATGGTTATCCTAGCCTGGAAGAGCTTAAACGGCGTGTTTCTGTTGCTGCACGCATGCTGGGGAACAGCGAGGGAACGATTGTATGTATCCTGCGTGATCTGGGATTTGCAAGCACGCGACCTGTTGTTTGAGACATTAGGGCGCCGCTTGACATTATTCGCCCTGTACCTGCCAAGAGACCACATTGGCGGCCCCTTTGTCTAAGTAAAGAAAAGGTGGGCGGCAGCGTCTCACTGCTTAATCGTTTGCAATTCACTAGGGACATGACGCAGCACACTCGACCAGTCGTCCCTGTTTTATGTGATGAGAGCATCCATTACCGCATTTGTAGGATAATGTACGGTGAAAGAACAACGGGTTCGAATGTCCGACTTTTCTCGCGGTCACACCCTATATTGTATGGTTTCTGGCACGCGTACAAGTTTTGCGTTACACAAACATTTCGCTCATTTTGGCCCATAGTGACTTTCTTCCGTGAAGGTTTGTTGCGCAGCGGTGACACAGTCCCCTGTTTTTCCAAGCTGATCACAATGGAGATAACTGTTGGCACACTGCTGTTGGGTATGGGCCCCCACATACGGCGCCTTAACAGAAAATGTCATTCCCTTGGGCTGGCACGTCCTGTAAATCGGCGAGGACGCCTCCGTTACGCTGTGTTTGAGGCCATACAGATTCTGTTAACACAATACTGTCCTATGTTACTATACCTAGGTCACCTCCTTAGATAGTGCAATTGGGCCGGGGAGATGGCCAACACGGGTGTTTTTGCTTCCGAGGGATTGCAGATTGTTATGTGTCTGTTAGACCGTTTGAACATGGGGGACACACTTTTAAAATACGAACGCACTGTTGCAACTGCGCTATTGTGCCACACTGCATGGTACACAGCCATGCCTGGACAGGCTTTTGCCGAGGAGTTTTGTGAAAGTCTGCTTTCCAGCCTTGTGACAGAGAAGGGCCAAAACAGAGGTGCAGTAACCATTGAAGTGAATTTAGAAGATGTTGACGATCTGTTTCATCTCATCACTATCCGCAAAGAAGGTCACAGGGTGAACGTCTGCAAAATCCCCAATTCCTTTTTCAATTCCGTGCGTCAACGGTTAACTGCTTACTTGAACGCAGAGCGTGTATATGTGCCTTGGGTTAGGTGGTGTGCTGAGCCTACTTGTACAATTCAGGAGCATTGGCCGCGCAGGGATGTACCTAACTTTCCACCGTCTCTTCTAATTCCAAAGGGCTCTAACCACTACAAACAAGTCCTTGTGTCTGTGTTGTTGGTGCTAACGCAGCAGGGGCCGCTTAAGGCTGGTTTTAAGCGAAAACTGTCGGAGCTGATTCCCCAAAGCAGTGTATTGGAGGAACAGAGAGAGGCCGACATGCTGCGAAACGTTCGACGAAGATTGGAGAACATGCAGTGATGCGCGAGGCCTCGCGCAAACAGCATGAAACAACAGGTTAGTACACCCCCTCTCTTGCGCCAGGCCTCGTGCAAGGTTGACAGTCAAAAACAGTGCCGAGCCCCTTCAGTTTTGCATTCTCAACCATACTGTACTCGTATTCGCTAAAAGCGCCTCACATATGCATTATCGACGACAATTTTGACCCTTTTCAATGTTATGTTTCCTTCAATACAGGCTTTCTCCTTATCGCAGAATGACAAGCCCTGCCAAAAAAAGGGCCGAGGAACGAGAAGATACCGACTATGACCCTGGGACCTCAGAATCAGAGGCTGGAACACCAAAGAAGGGGAGTAAGAAGAAGGAGAAACCAGATCCTGGCTTGAGCTTGGGTGCTGACATCAAGGACCACCTGAAACCGGATAGGAGGCAGGTGGAGGTTGAGCTGGACAACGTGATAATCGACCAGGAGAGGACAAAGGGGCAGATTAGACGGAAAGATACGAAGTTACTGCAGAAGCGTATTGAATCACTCCAAGCAGCACCGCCAACAGGCCCAATACACGTCGTTCTCTGGGAAGATAATAGTATGTTGCCAACCAACTGTTCGCTCTTCTCGTTCCGCGAGCCCTCGCGCATAGACGTGTCTCATATTTGCAGATGGCGATTTTTGGTGTGTATCTGGACAGCACAGCGTGGAAGCGATTGGGAAGATTCGGGAGAAGCGACGCACAGCATGTCTGGATCTGCAGCAGTGGCATACTACATGCATCGCCGATATTCTGAAGCCTGAGACACCGTGGGTCTTCCGTGCAAAGCTGGCGGGACAAGCACAAGGACGCGCACAAGTTGTTGAGCCAATACCGCTGTATGAGGCAGCAGATAACCTCATTCGATGTGTTGAAGATCAGCGGCGGCGAGGCCTGGCTGACACGTACAGAAATCTCAAGATCGCCATTGTGGATGCTGTGCAGATGAGTGCCCTGGTTCTAACCGCTGAACTGAAGCAGCCTGGTCAATTTGTATGTTCATTAATCGTTGTTTCGATGCTGTTCGTTGCGCGAGGCCTCGCGCATAACGTTGTCACTCTCAGGACAAAACGTATAAAATGTGGAAAGATTTTATGACGTTTGCCTACTATGCTGGTCCGGAAGCTGTGAAAGGTCTGCAGAAGTTCCACGACAAAGGGGAGAAAGTCACGAGGAACGCGCTGAAGAAACTGGACGGGATCCTGTTGCCGGAGTTCTACAAGAAAGTGGCAGAGGTGATGCAGGAAGAAAAAACAACCCTTAAATCCTTGCCGAATTCGATTGACGACATCATCCTTGATCAGTGGGTCTCAATCCATCTGGACCACCCGCACAACGGCCAGTACGTTTGACCTGAGAAAGGTGTGTACCATCCACGCGACGTGGGTTCCGCTTCTGCATTGGTGCGCCGCACTTTCTCCATTTATGTTCTTTAGCCAAAGACATACGGACCCGCAAAGAGCTTGCTGCACTTGGAAGGCCTGCCCTGAAGGTGACTCTTGGTACATGGGGCTATTGGCGGGAACCTGAAGGCAGAGGTCGCGGTCCATGGCCGGCATGGAAATCCATGATTCGCGCACCACTGTGGCAGGTGGCAGAGAAAGGCAAACCTGCCTCCCTGAAAATCCTCAACGTCCAAAGTCTCCTGGGTCAAGAGCCTACCAAGAGCCGTGTGGTCCCCTCAGCTGCTGGCGCTACTGGTGACTTCAAGACAGTGGAACAGCAGGATCCATCACTGTCAAGTCAAACTATCACAATTAAGGCGACCCGAATTGCAGCGTTGGCCCATATTTTTTCGAGGCGGTTTTTTGAGATTGACAAGAACCTGACTGTCATCAACGGCGACATATTTGAACATCTTGCTCCTGAGATGATGTGCCCAGCCTGGCTGTATGATAAGATGGCGCGTGCCGATACCCTTATCTGCGGCGCTCAAACTGTTGTTGACAACATGTTCGACGTGCTGGAGACAGAAACAGATAGGTGTCTCAAAGATGATTTCCACGCGCCGCGCATGGCTAACATGTTGCGTGTTCCCATCTTGAATTGGTCAGTCAAACCGGAGCCTGCAGGGGATCCTACAACGTTTGACGTTCGCTGGTTGCTGATTTTGTCACCAGATAGCTGGTCGATAAAGGTATATTTCCCTCATTACGTCCGCTCTTTGTGCGAGGCCTCGCGCAATAACTTCTCCCTCATTGCAGATTTCGAATTATCTGACGTTTGGACCTACTGAAGTAGGGGAGATGGATCCTGTTGAATTTGGCAATCACCCTCCGATAACGACAGTTATGTGGTATTTCGACACTCACCTCTTTTACCTGAAGCAGGATAAGAGCTTCAAGCCTGTGTTTGTGTTCATTGATCATCAGCCGGATCTGGTGTGCAAGATCGCGTCCATCGAGCCGGATTCTCGCATGTACCTTCTTGGTATTACCTCCGACAATCTCTCCGGTTTGGTCAACAGAGTGCAGACTCAGTTGAACCACGTATTGACACAACGGTCGAAACTGGACGCGTCTGGTGATTGGGACCAGCAGGCCAACTGGTCAAACCGTGATATTCCCCTTTGGGACCGCGATGAGAAGTTGGGTTCTGAGGCGTTGTCGCTGAAGGAGGAAGAGACTGTTGAGAAAGGTCAAGCTGCAGAAGCACAGGCCCCTGCAAAGCGGATGTCTAGTGGTGGGGAACCAGCCTCCAAGTAGAAGAAGACTGCCCCCAAGCCTCAGGCAGCGAAGTCGGTTACCGGTGCAGAATCCGACAAGAGCGATGGGGATGAAGAGAGGGAGAGCGAGGAAGAAAAGGAGGAGGAAGTGCAGGTCTCCAAGGGCAAGGCGGCGAAGAAAGTTGCAGCGAAGCCGAGGTCCAAGGAAACCGGCGCCCGAGCTCCATTCAAGCAGCCAGCCCGTGAGTCCCAACCAAGAAGCGAGCCCGCAAAGCCACCGGCTAAGGGTAATACGCCCGTTGCTAAGGCATTGGGTTCTAAGATGCAAACTGTTCCGAAGAAAAAGTAATTTCTTCGCTTGTTCTGATATATTATGCGCGAGGGCTCGCGCTATGCATTCCTCTTCGACGACCTTTATGCTGTCACCTTGTGCGGCACATTTTTCTCTGTGATGCATTTTCTTGCGCTGTTGTGTTGGTGTTTGCAGAAGGGGTGCCAAAGAATGCTTCTTGTGGTGCAGCGTGCAACATGGTTTCCAAAAACTGTTTTTCCAAAAGATTGTAAGCTCATGGGCGTTTTTATTGCAAAGCATAAGTGGTATAGGAAACAAAAAGTCGTGGTTTTCCCAAAAGAGAACTACATTTTGGTGGAAATAAGTCATTTACCCGGGCAGTCTGTTTTGTTGAAGATAAAGGAAAATGGACCAGTTATTTGCTTTTCACAGGATTTTTTGTTCCTTTGTTTTAGGTCCCCCCCAAAAGGACTATTTTTTCGCAGTGCCGTGGAGAGGCAGGTTTGGGCGCATTTTGACCATGCAACTAGAGCCGCCTAAGAACAAGCTCTTGACTTCTACTTGGGGGTTGTTGCTCCCTCTGAACATGAACTTCTTGGGCACCGCCTGTATCCTCAGGATCAAAGCCTCATCGCCCGTGGGATGGCTTTGTGCACGGTCCACAAAATACGCGTGGGCCGACCATGCCTGTCCTGGTGACCGCAAAGAGGTGCACGTAGCGTCCATAAATTTCTCCTCATTAGGCGCAAACACAAATTCTTTCAAGGGGATGGAATCCATCTTGGATCTTAGAACCTCGCCCTGGGCTTCCCCTGAGCCGAGTCCAGTTAGCACCAAGACACCTTTGGCTCTATTGGCGAATCCTGTTGGGCTCCGTGTACTTACAGATGGCCCCATCTTTCTGCGCTGCAGTGTCTGTTCCGCTCCGAGTCACCCTTGTGCCAGTCCCTCGTGCAGTTTTGCAACTTGGGCGCCACTTTTGATGCGATGACATCTGTGGACAGTGTATCCATACCCAAGTCTTCTTTTAGACGACAATAAGCATCCCGGGATAGCCATACTCGTGAAGGGGCTCACCATCGCCACCTTCGGACTTGATTCCCGCTGCTTTCACCGCACGAACAATTTTCTGTTCCTCCTCTCCGGTCCATAGTTAGTGAAAATTGATGTTACTTAGTAGAATCACAGCAGTGCGACATTTGTTCTTAGTGCTTTGAACCAGAATGTCTAGTGCCAATGATGTTGCAAATTTCCTTGTGGCCAAATATGGCGGATTAACGCAACCCCGTGCCGAGGACGCACTAGTGGACCTATTCACGAGCAATCAACATGGAATGGCTTTGTCAGACCGCATTACCGCCCGGGTAAGCTCATCAGTGCGCTTGGCCAAACGACGTCGCGATGGCCAAGCCAAAGTATTCACTGCGCAATAAGCCGTGAGGCTTATTCTTGACCTCAACATTCCGAAAGGAAGGTGGCGCCACTCTTGCGATCATTTAACCATAGTTCAACCGCCTTCACTTCAGCAGTCGAACACGTTGTGTAGAACCATGCAAACTATCTGAGCTATGGTCTTTTTTATCGTTCCATATTGCCCCAGTCTTCAAAGTTGGTGTCATATGATGGTCATGGATGGTGCTTACATGCAATTCACGGCTCGACACTGCATTTTTGAAACTTGAATTTCAAACGTGTGAATGTTGAAAACCGCACGGTTGTACCGGTTCCACCTATCTCAACCGCTTTGGCTATGCACATAGGTACCGAAGGCTCATTGAGTGGTTAAACGCCAAAGAAGGTCTTGCACGTTAGCTCATACATCCGACTTGGCATCATTGCTTTCCATCTAACGAGGTGATGCAGAAGGCATGGCAACAATTGACGTCTAAACAAAAATTAACGCCAACTAAGGCACACGGCACCATTGCCGTACGCTGGGATTTGGATGTGTACTCGTTCTCCTCCCCGTCGGTGTCAGAGCCGAAGGCGTCCGCGGTGAACTCAAAGGTAACGGCACGGCCATGGGGATCCGGGCCCCGGGGAAGCAACTGAGTGTGATCCCGCTCCACGGTTTTGTTGTCTTACACTTGCATTACATACACATCTTGCCCTGTTTTTTGCAATATGACACCCGGTATATACTATGACTGCTGCTGGTACCGGGACAAGACGTCCTTGTGGTGCCGCTGCACCCAGACTGTGCCCTACAGCTGATATTTGTGAACTTCCCCGGATTGGAAATCATTGGTCATCATCGCATGTTCCGCCACCATGGCTTCACACACTTTCTTGGCCGTGTCGTCGGCTTCAGACATCATCGCATTGGCCTCCCTTGCCACAGTACCATGGTTCACCCTCGGGAGAGTACTTGACACTTGCTCCCGCAGGAATATGATACGATGGCGGGACAAAACAGACGGTTTTGGGAAATCATGGTATGCCTGCAGAACCCTCCAAAGGGAATAATACTAATTTCTACCCGGTTCCTCAATATGCAATTACCAGAATTCCTCAACCAAATCTCTGCCGGCCATCTCTGCTCTTCTGTTCGAATGGCTGTGATATGCCAACGTCTTGGCATGCCTCACGCCTACGTACTTGCACATCGTGCAAAAACATGCGCCAACAAACTGCGTACCCCTGTCACTGCATAACACGGCTCGGACATCAAATACCGTCAACCAATGCCGGACCATTGCTTGCGCCACTATCTTTGCTTGCATCTCCACTCTGTGCTTGTTGCCCTTGTCCTTTCTCTTGAACTTTTCCCCCAGAACCGCCGCGATGTATCCGCTGTGGCAATCGACTGCCAAAATCAGACAGTCAAAGACCTCGCCCTCCACGGTTACTTCCGGCATCGCAAAGACATCTATTAAAATCGACCTCATCGGACTCTCCGGAATTGCTGTGTACACGGGGCTTCCAGCAGTTGCCTGGTTTGGATGTTTGGTGGCCCTGCAGACTGCACAGGCCTTGCAATACCGGTTCAAAACTGGGTAATAACCCGGAGGGAACTGAAACGTCGACTCCAAGTCCTTCTGCAATTTATCTCGTCCCGGTGCATCAACTGAGAATTGTGCCAATGGTCAAAAAAGTGCTCCACCCGGCTTTTGGGAACCAAACGCTTGGCTTTGAAAAAAAGCTTCTCCCTGTTCTCCGTCATTCCCTCCGGCCAATCATCGTTGGATGCCACACTCACCGCATTCCAGTACTTGAGCCAATGGTCCGAGTTTGCATAATCATCGGACCAATCCTCCCTCAAAACCGATTGTACTCCTTCAGTGGCTCGTACCATGTCCTCCTTCTTCAGACTTGGGCCAGCTCCGCGCAAGATCCAATCACCACAAAGCATTTCCCCCCGCCTTCTTCCAGCAGACGCTCCGCCTTGATGATACGTTTGGCCTCCACAGTCTTCTCTGCGTCCCCATGCATGGAGATGTCAATCCATGCTTTACCGGCCGGGTAGGCCCAACGACTGAGGCAACGGGCCACAGTGTTGTCCTCTCCTGGCACATACACTACGCTTACGTCAATTTTGGCTAGTGTCTCGTGCCACCGGGCGTGTTGGGGTGCCGGACCCAAGGGGGTGTCGACGTGCTCCTTGTTCGAACTCTGCAGACTTTGATCGTCGGTGCACACGAAAATGGGGTGCAAACCAATGTGCCCAGACCACTTGCGCAAAGCGCAGATTATGGCTTACGTCTCCTTTTTCCTGTCAGTCCAAATGTGGCGTTGCGTCACGCTGCCGCAACTGCAAAGACAGCGGGACGCCTGGCGCGTGATCCAGGAAGGAGGGGAGGGCGCGCAGGCAGAGCTGCGTGCCAGCCACGGGAGCGCGGAGCGTTGGGCAGGAGGCGACAGGGGAAGTGCCCAGGAGCGCGCGCAAGGAGCAGGCCAGGGCACGCGCGGCAGGGAGCAAGGGCGCAGCAGCGGGGGGGGGCAGAGCGCAGGCAGCGGACGGCGCGACTCAGGGCAGGGGGCCGGGAAGGGACCAGGGCACGGGAAGGGCTTGCAGGGGCGCGGACAGGGAGCCCAGGTGCAGGGGGCGGGGCGAGGGGCGGTGGGCGAGCGGGCGGGCCAGGGCGTCGGGGACGGGGGGCGGGACCCGCGGCATGGACAGGGGGCCGGAAAGGGGCCCAAGAGCAAGGGCAAGGGCGCCGCGGGCCCAAAGGGACAGGCGGGACGGAGCATGGGAGCCCGGGGGGGAGGGCGGGCTCAAGGGAGGGGGGCGGAGAGCGGGGCGCCCCCACAGCCGGACGTGCAGCCGGTGCACCAATGCCGGCGCACCACACCCACCACCACCACCACCACCACCACCAGCACCTCTCCAACATCGACCCTGACGCCAGCGAGCTCGTCCCCCCCCCACCCGCACGACCCGAGCAGCGGCCAGCCCCCCCCGCGCCGAGAGCGGAGCCGGCGCAGATGGCCTCAGCGGAGGGGGGGCGGGGCGCGGCATCGGCGCCGCAGGCACAGGGGCAGCGAGGGGAGCCGGCGCGAGGGGCAGAGGGGGCCCGGCCCTGGGACCGGGACTGGAGCACGGTCCCGGACCCTCTGGGCGAGGAGGCCCTCCCCCTGGTGGGGGAGGTGTACGGGTGGTTGTGCTTGGCCAACCAGGGGACCACCAGGGTGTTGAGGAACCGGCCCTTTGATGCCGTGGTCCTCCGGAGAGATGGAGGAAACCGAGAGGTACCCCCGGGGGGGTGTGCAGCCCCGGAGGACCATGAGAGGGTCCCCAGGTCAGTGATCTGGGCGGCGTGGCCCGACAGGGAGCCGACGTGGCCGGCCTTCCTGGAAGGGGGAGCGGTGCTCCGCATCACGGATGCGGACGCCAACAACTGGCTCCCCCGGGCCTTGCGCAGCGCCCTCGCCCACTGGCCCTACCGCCAGCGCAACCCGCCGCCGCCACAGCCCCAGCCCCCACACAAGCGGCAGCGCAGGTGACGGCTCAGACGGCGGACGCGAGAAAGTGGGGGGGGGAGCTGGGCCCCCCGACCCACGCCCCCCCCACGGTACGGCGTGACGCAGGAGCGCGCCCACCTCCCACGGGACGGAGGGCGGAGACAACGAGACCCCACAGCCCGCTAACTGCTGACCGCTAACCCTCACGGCCGCCCCTGGCCGGCCAGCGCCGCGCGACGACGGCCAGGGGGATGAGGGGCCCCAGCGAGGGCCTGCACGAGGGTCCGGCTCTAGGTAGAGGGGGGCGGGGGAAGAGTGCGACCCCCCAGCCGATGGCTGGCCCCCGGGGCCGGGAGCGCCATGCCGCCCCCCCCCCTGGCCGCCAGGAGGCAGCGCCAGGGGACCAGAGGCCCACTCCCCCCCCCCCTCCCACTCAGGCCCAAGACCAGACGGAGGCAGACCGAAGAAACGGCGGCCCCGCAGCCCCCCCGAAGAGGCCGCTGCACCCGGGCCGCGGGGGCACCACGGCCGAGGCAGGCGCCCACACGCCCTGCCTGCTGCCGGCCGACGGCGGACGGGCGGCGCCCAGGACGGCGCAAACGGAGCTGCCTTATCAGAGGCCGGCCCGGGGAAGACCGGGGCGCGAACCAGGGTGGGGGGGTTCCCCCCCCCCTCTCCCCCCCCCCCCCGCCGCACAGACCCGTCGGCGGCCGACCGGACCGCGCCTGACGCCCGCGGCCGCCCGGCAACCCCCACAGCGCGAGTATACCCCGGGGGGGCACGCCGGGGACAACGGAAAGCAGGCCGACGCCCGACGGGGCGCCGGGGCGCCCCCCCCCCCCCCCTCCCGCAGCCCCCCCCAGCTTGGGGGCCACAGGAGCGGCCCTCCGCCCCCCCGGAGCCGAGGGGACGCCCCCCCCCCCCCAGAAGGGACCGCGACGCGAGGGAGGGGGATGCGGCTGGACCTGATCCCGCGGGGGTCGCGGCCGCAGGGCGAGCACACACCAGCGTGCCGGAGCAACGCGCGCGCCAGAACAGTATGGGGGGCGCGCCTCACATGACCCTCCCGTGGCCACAGCCCACTCAGGGAGGGCAGGGCGGTGGTTCAGGTCTGCAGGGGCCCCCTGCAGAGCGGTCCAAAGGCCGCCCCTCAGCCCCCCCCACCCCGGGGCGGCACCGCGACCCCGACCGCACGCACACGCCGAAGGGGAGTGCGCCAACAGCACGAGGGGGGCCAGGATTGAGTACCGCAGGCCGCCATCCAAAAAGGGAGCAGGGAGGCTGCGGCGCGACCCCCCCCCCCACCCCCCCACCGGCCCGCAAGCCGCGGGGGCCCCGGCCCCAACCCCCCGAGGCAGGGGGGATGGCCCCCCCCCCGCCGGAGAGAGGAGCCGGAGCCGCACAGGGGCCGCGGAGAACAAGCGAGCCCGCGCCAACGCGCCAGGACGCCGCACAGATCGCGCCCAGAGAAGGCGGGTGAGCACGAACCGGAGTGGTATGGGGGGCCACGTCCCCCATGGACAGCACGACGCCAGTGACACCCGCTTTGTTGCCTGCCCAGGGAAGGCAGAGGAACAGAACGAGGCAGAGTGACCCCCGCCCTACTGGCCCCCCCCCCGGCCACGCAAACCCGGGGTACGACGCACCCCCCCCCCCGAGCTCGCCCCCCGGCACACGAACGCCGCGGACCCGCCCCGCGGCGCGCAGCCCCCACAGGGCGTGCAGGCCGAGGGGACAGAGAAGGGCCCCCACACCCGCACGCCCGCGCCCACAACACGTGGATCGCGGACCCCAACAGCCCGCCCAGTGGGCGGGCAGTCGGGGGAGGGGGGGGGCCTGACCCGAGACGCCCCTCGCAACAGTAGAAGGCACCCCCCCCGGGGACGCCCTACCGCCACCCCCACAACCCCAAGCCAAGTAGGGGGGAACCGGGACCGGACCCCCTCCCCCCAAGAACGCCAGACGGAGCAAGGGACCGGGGCAGGACACGCGGAGGGGCACGGACCGCGTGGAACGGCCCTACCAGCACCCAGTGCCGGGACCACGCGAGGTGCGCACGCCACACCACCCAGGGGGGGGGGGCGGACGCCGCGGGAGCGCGAGCGCACACACACGTAAAGGGCACGCGAGGACTACCAGAAGGGCAACCGGACCGAGCGCGCGGAACGCACAGACCGCGTGGAATGGTGTACCAGCGAGCGAGGGTAAGGGACACCCGGACAGGACGGCCCGCCACACGCAGCGCGGAACACGCGGGGCGGAAAGGGTGAAACGAGAGAGACACAACACCAGGTACCGGCCCGAACCCCCCGAACCGGCCGCGAGCGCCACGCACACACAGACGGGGCACTGCACCCGCCAAGGCAGTAGTGGCGCACAGCGCAACGCCCCAACCCCTAAGCTAGGCAGCCTCCGCGCCAGCCCAAGGGGGTCCCACTGGCGACAAGCCAGTAGCACGGGCCCGGCGGCGCCGGCGCCCCGGGCGACCACGCATTAGGGGGGCGACGCAGTGGGTAAGCGCCCGCAGCAACGGCTGCGAATTGATGCACTGACCGGGGAGTGGCGAAACGGGGAAGCCGGGGAAGGACGGGGCTCCGAGCCCTGTGAACCCGGGACACTCCACCACCAGGCAGGAGGTGCGTCTTGGAGGGCCCCCCACTAGGACCCGGTGGGGAGGATATCACCTGGCCCGACCAGGTGGCCCCCCGGGGCCAAATGGCGTCTAGTACCCGCAAAATCAAACCTCAAACCTCAAACCCCAAGTGTGGCGTTGCCCCTGCGCCAAACGTCTACTCCAAAAGGCCAGTGGGACATGCAAACCATCCTCTCATACCTGCTCCAGGAGTGCTCCCACGGCATAATCAGATGCATCTGTGCAGAGCACAAATCCTTGGTCCCGATTGATAAGGAATACTCCCAACGTTCCCAGAAGAGTTCTCTTGAGCGTCATGAACGTTCCTTCCGCCTCCGTTGTCCAAGCCAGCTTTTTCTTGCTCCCCTTGCGCCCATCAAACTCCCCAACTTGCAGCATCTTGTGCAAGGGTCCCGAGAGTTTGGCATACATTTGTACGAAGCCCGAAAAAAAATTGCAGAATCCCATGAACGAACGCAACTCGCTGATGGTGGTGGGTCGCTCTGAATGGTTCAAGGCAGCCAACTCTCCCGGCATCGGCCTGCATTGCCCATGACGAACCACGTGTCCCGCGAACTCGACCTCCTTCACGAATACGGATGCCTTTGTTGGCTTGCATACCATTTGGTGGTGATCTAGGATGTCAAGCACTCCTCTCAAGTGTTTCTCGTGGGCCCTGATCAGTTCATCCTCGAACATGTCCTCGGTACCGAACCCGATGATGATGTCATCCACAAACGGGGGTCCGCGCAATCCTGCACAGGACCCAGCAGATCCTCCATCATGCATTGGAATGCCGCGTTGCCATTCCTTTTACCACAAAGCAACATTCAAAGCCCTGCCAAGGCTCCACACGAAATGCCATGAAGGTCCGGGAATCAGTTCCTCCAAGGACAGCCGCAATATGAACAGAATAAAGAGTCAACTCCCGTGGTGAACCAGTCAGGTTTCAGGCGAATGGGACAGCTTTGAGGCCAGACGATGGGGGACAGGCTGAGGGGGTGGGGGTCGTCTCTGCTTGGGGGGCAGAACTGGAAAAAATAGGTGATTTCCTAACCGAGTCGATGGAGTGTGCCTTTGGCGGCGGTTGGGCCGCAGTGTGCTGCTGGGTGGTTGCTGTGTGGTGTTGCGACGTCTTGTTTTGTTGTGGCCCTGAGTATTTGGCTGGTCGGTTGGGAATTTGGACGTGGTAGTTCGGTGTTTTACAGAAGATGGAAACGGGGGGGCGGAGTAGTTGGCTGATTTGGGAGGCGAGGGTGCCCGTGACGTGCTGTAGATGGCAAAAGGGGTTCCCCAGGGGTTGTCGGACACAGGGGGGGGGGCGAGGCATTGGCAGTGGGTGGCTGTGCAGGTGGCTGAGGGTCTTATTTAGGACGGTCGTCGGGGCAGACCGGCGATGACGAAGGGCAATGAGAAGGTCTTCTTTGTCTTCCGCGAGGGTTTTTCCCGCTGGTGGGCTGAAGAGGAGGGAGGCAAGACTCTTGGGGACCAAAGTCCTAACAAAGTGGCGCCAATTCGTGACATCCTGTGATTCCCACCAGACTGCAGTTATTACGTTGAAGGGTGAGGATCA
This sequence comes from Eutreptiella sp. 'Long Island Sound 2002', assembly GCA_964036045.1. Lineage (NCBI taxonomy): Eukaryota > Euglenozoa > Euglenophyceae > Eutreptiales > Eutreptiaceae > Eutreptiella > Eutreptiella sp. 'Long Island Sound 2002'. Next base: position 59,402,118 of record OZ038379.1, read on the forward strand.
CGCCTGAAACATTTCTGGACGAACAGTATCCATTCTGCAACATTCAGCGACAAACGTAATGGGGTCGAATGGGTGCGGCTCTGAGCAGAACGGGCAGTGATACTGAGACAGATTCCAGTGGGGTTCGTAAGTAGCCATGCAGAAATTTCCTGAGGATGATTCGAACAAAAAAGCCGAGAAAAAAGTGGAGTGTTTAAAGTAGTCGAAACTGAGAGTGTGGTGTAGGTCAGAGTGGGCTTTTGCGGGCAGAGGTGACTTCACGTAGAAGGAGGAGGGAAGAGAGCGCACCAGGCGTTTGTTGAGCGTCACCGAACCGAGAAGGGGGAGGTAAGTTTGTGGTGCCAGCAGAGGCCGTGCGCAGGCCATTTGCTGAACGAATCACTTACCTCGTCCCTGGCGAAGCCCGCATGACCTTTAATCCAAGCGCTCCGGACTACGCACTGTTCAGGAAGGCCCCTCACGAGGCTGCAGTAGACTCTGGTCCACAGGGATGCCTCAGGGGGGACGGGCTCATCGTTACTGCAGAGACGAACAACACAGGCCTGTGTGCGCTGCATCTGGTCGTTATCGATGAGAAAACATACACCGTTATGTAGTGGGTAGGCATGTAGCCATTGCAGCGCAACGCAGACGGCCACATGCTAGGAACCTTCAGAAGACCCGTACAGCGAGGAGCAGCCAAAATTTCGGGGGGGGGGGCGGTAGGGGGGAAGAGGGTGGCCGCGCTCCCGTAGCACAGTGGCGCAGCCGAGCCATCAGTGTAAGCCCAGTTCGTTGGAGCCTTGCTGTCCAAGAGTCGGCAGGCTTTATTGCAGTCCCATGCCTGCAGGTCCACTCTTTTGAGGATGTGAATCAGACCAGGCACCTCGAAGAAGTTGCCCAACTGTGTATTGGCGAGGGGTGAGGCATTCAGGGGCAGCGACGGCGTGGACAGGGTCAATTCCTGGGGTTGCAGGGGTGGAGTCGCCAGGACGCTGGGCTCTGAAGTGTTCCAATTGGAAAGGGTCCTGAGGAGGTTGGGGTCAGGACGAGGGGTGTGGTCAGTCGTGAGGGTGAGAGGGCCATCGTCAAAGGTGACTTTAGCTTGTGACAAATCCACTGCCGTGACTTCGCCCAAGTGCTTGCGCGTGGATAAGCTGGCCTGATTCAGCGATGAGGCATTTGGTCACGATCTAGGATTTCAAGCACTCCTCTCAAGTCTTTCTCGTCGGCCCTGATCAGTTCATCCTCAGACATGTACTCTGTACCAAGCCCGATGATGATGTCATCCACAAACGCAGGTCTGCGCAATCCCGCACAGGTCAGAGCAGATCCTCCATCATGCGTTGGAATGCCGCATTGCCATTCTTGTCTCCCATTGGCACCACTTTCCATTGCCGTCGGCCAAGCGGCGTACTCATCGCCGCACACACCCTGGAATCCTCATGCAGCGGCGTCTGTTGATAACCATGTTTGTGGTCCAACACCGTAAGGAAGTGCTTTGGGGCCTGATTTTGCAGCATAGAGTCGATTAAGGGAAGACAGTACGAGTCATGCTCCGTTTGCTCATACAACCCTCGATAGTTGACCACCAGCCCCCATTCGCCCTTCTCCTTCTTTGGTACGATGAATGCCGGGCTTGCCCACTCGCTGTCTGAAGGTTCCATCCATCCGCGCTCGATGAATTCCCTTAACGACTTTTTCATGGTCTCTCCCCGATCACCTTGAAGCTGATATTCTGAATACGGATATACTTCAAGATTGGGCTTCAATTCAATCCCTGCAGTGCCAACTGGATCTCAATCTGGATGATTTTTGTTGGCCTTACCGCTGAACAACCTTGGATAATCCTTCACCTATCTTTGCTGCGGCTCATCCACTCTTGACGTTCCCTTGCTCCCTGGGCCGCAGCTGTCGGCACAGTCACCACTCACCGAATGGCCGTATAGCTTCCTTCCGGATCACCCTCCGACATTTCCTCATCCGTCATACCCTCTTGAACATCGTGGGTCTGCAGCCCCGCCGATAACTTTCTGACTTCTCGGATATTGAATGGGGTGTCGGGTTTCGATCCGATACCCGAGCGTGGGGAATTCCACGTTGGTGGGTTGGAATCCACAGGCTCATCCTGATTGGCCATGTGGTCCATCAGCCTCGCCACGAACTTGTTCTTGGTGAATTTCCCCATAATAAGATTTTGATTGTCCCACCAATGAGGAGATTTGACCCGGCTTCTCGCTTGCTTGGCTGCCACACGGGCATGCATCCCATCCTTCATGTAGTGGACAACACGATCACTTTCTCGTCAAACAACAAGCTCTTGACTTCTACTTGGGGGTCGTTGCTCTCCTCAAACATGACCCTCTTGCGCATCGCCTTCATCTTCAGGATCAAAGCCTAATCGCCCGTTGCATGGCTTTGTGCATCGTCCATATAATACGCGTGGGCCGACCATGCCTGTCCTGGTGACCGCAAAGAGGTTCCCGTGGCGTCCATGAATTTCTCCTCATTGGGCGCAAACACAAATTCTTTCAAGGGGATGGAATCCATCTTGGATCTTAGAACCTCGCCCCGGGCTTCCCTTGAGCCGAGTCCAGTTAGCACCAAGACGCCTTTGGCTCAATGGGCGATAATTTTGTTTACCATCCGTTCTGAATCTCGTCGGGCTCGGTGCACTTACAGATGGCCCCATCTTTCTGCGCCACAGTGTTTGTTCCATGCCGAGTCACCCTTGTGCCAGTACCTCGTGCAGTTTTGCTACTTGGGCGCCTTTTTTGATGCAAAGACATCTGTGGACAGTGTATCCATACCCAAGGCTTCTATGATACGACAATAAGCATCCCGGGATGGCCATACTCCTGAAGGTGCTCACCATCGCCACCTTTGGACTTGATTCCCGCTGCTTTCACCGCACGAACAATTTTTTGTTCCTCCTCTCCGGTCCATTCAGATCCACCAGTGGCACAATGGGTGGATAGCCATGAAAGCGCCTTGTTTGCGTCACGAATGATTCTGGCGCGATGTGCAATGCTCCGGCTGAACTGCTGACCATGAAGTTATAGCCCATTATGATATCCCAGTCGGAAAGATCGGCCTTGTAGGATTCCCCACGTAACATCAAGCGATTAGCTTGGTCCGGTCGATGAAATCAGTCATGCTTCCAAAATTCCTGGCCAATTCCGGCTTTACGGGCTCTTCCACCCATGATCCCGCCGTTTGCGAACTTGAGGCGCACTGGTCGGCCACTGCTCTTCAGACATGTGTCCGGAAACAGTTTATTCCGCACCAAGCTTACCTGGGCCCCACCCTAAGTACTGGAAAATGCACACCACTCGTTCGGTGGTTCAAGTGGCGGTTGAAGCAGATTTACCACGTTTTGAGTAAAAAGTGGAAGTTGAGCCAGTTAAACCACCGGTTGAACCGGTTGAACCACAGGCCAGCGCTTGCGGCGGCGCGCGCGCCGCAGCGCACGGCACCAATGGTTAATTGAAATTGATGTTACTTAGTAGAATTACAGCAGTGCAACATTTGTCATTTGTGCTTTGAACCAGAATGTCTAGTACCAATGATGTTGCAAATTTTCTGGTGGCCAAATGTGGTTTGATTAACGCAACCCCGTGCCAAGGACGTACTAGTGGACCTATTAACGAGCAATCAACATGGAATGGCTTTGTGGGACCGCATTACCACCCGGGTAAGCTCATCACGGCACGTGGCCAAACGACGTGGCAATGGCCAGGCCAAAATATTTACTGGACAGGAAGCCGTGACGCTTATTCTTTACTTCAACATTCCAAAAAGAAGGTGGCCTCACTCTTGCGATCGTTGAACCATAGTTCAACCGCCTTCACCTCAGCGGTTGAACACGTTGTGTAGAACCATGCGAACCATGCGAGCTACGGTCTTTTTTATCGTTCCATATTGCCCTATTCTTCAGAGTTAGTGTCAGATGATGGTCATGAATGGTGCTTACATGCAATGCAGGGCTCGAAACCGCATTTTTCAATCTTGAATGTCGAATGTGTGAATGTTGAAAACAGCACGGCTGTAGCGGTTGCACCTATCCCAACCGCTTTGGCTATGCACATAGGTACTGAAGGCTCATTGAGTGGTTAAACGCCTAAAAATGTCTTGCACGTCGCCCCATACATCCCACTTGGCATCATTGCTCTCCATCTAACGAGGTCCCGGAGAAGACATGGCAACAATTGGCGTCTAAGGAAAAAATCACGCAAATTAAGGCACACGGCACCGTAGCCGTACGCTGGGATTTGGATATTTTCTTTTCCTACATTTCTACCCAAGTTGGCGTGCTCAACGAAATGATTTTTCCCGAACCTATATACAATCTTATTTTTCGGGGTGATGGCTTTCCATGTGGTTCACGCTCGTGGGTACAAACCACAATCACGTTTGCGAACCACATGGCAAAAGCGCGCACACCTGGTTACACGTGCACCCTCGATCTTGCCCTTTGCAAAGAGAGTGATGGTGATGTACTAGGTGCCTTACTTCACGGCACGTTTACCAAGATCCAGAAAATCATCGATACCGCTTACTTTGTATTGCGCACGTACTACGCTCGTGCGCGTGTTACAATAGCAGGTGAGTCCCCATGGCTACGCCATTTATTGGGTTTGAGCACCTATTTTGGTGTGAGTAGTGTGTACTCGTTTGCCACATGGTGCCTTGAGCTCCAAAAGGGGTGTGACACGGACAGTCCACCCACCACAAAGGGCGAAAAAAAAAGCGACGTATGTACACTCGTGCTGCAACTGCCTTGGATGCCCGCGGTTGCACCAAGGAGCCACTTTCGCACATCGATGACCGTCATCATTTTGTTCTGATGTGCTTGTTCCATTTACTTAACGGGGTGGGGAAGTATATTAGGAAGTGACTCCGTGTGCATACAACACGCCTAACCCCGCACCACAGCGAGTCCGCGCGCGCGCGCCAACGGTGGTGGAGCAGTCACCCCAGTTTTGAACTTCACCATCGCCGAGAGTCCCTTGGGCCGCCAAAGTGAGTCGTCCGAGGAGTTCTGGGAGAGCTTGAACAAGTTCAAGGAGGAAGGAGGCACCCCCGGCGAGGTGCGCGTGCAACGTTCTCGGGCAGAAGCTCCTTGCGCACCACTACCACCCATCCTCCAAGCTTCGGGAAAGCAACCGCAATGGGCGAAGCAATTCTTGAAGGCCGTCCAAGCGCAAGCGCAAGAGGTAAAGCCCAAGGCAAAGCAAGCTCCAAAGCCCAAGTTCAAGCCAAGTGGTGCCGAGAGCAAGAAGCGAAAGAAGGTCCTGGTCCCGGATGATAGTGGTGACGAGTCAAGCCCAATCCCCTGCGGCGGGAGTGAGGATGGTGAGGATTCCCTACACCCGGGCAAACCATCGCCAACGAAGAAGTCAAAGGTGAAACAAAAGAGGAAGAAGCCATTGAGGAAAACCAAGAAAGGACATGGTGTACCGAGGGAGACGAAATCCGTGAGCGCCGCGGACAAAATTGCCGGACAACTGCTAGAGGAGGAGGCGCCCGCAACGCAAGACGAACGACCCACACCTCAAGACAAAGACGTATCGGAAAAGGTGTGTGTTTCAACTGGCTCCTGTGATGGTTCAACCGTTTCAACGGCTCTGTTCTGCCGGTTTCTACTACGATTGAACCGTTTTCCCCGCATCGCTTTGTGTCACCTATAGGAGCAAGCGCGACGTCAACAACTGGAGATGCGCCGTGACGCCCATCGAAAGCGTGAGGAGGCCCGCCAGAAATATAATCTCCCGCCCAAGGTCGCCATTCGGTGGGTGCTTGTCAAGGAGCGTGGCACAACCCAAGTATACGTGGGAGCGGTCGGCAAGCCGTCAAAGACCGGCCCAAGGCCGGGCGCCGGTGAGGAGTTGGTCCACACACCACCGGGACAAGGTGCACTTGATGGAGGGTCGCAAGTAAAGGCGGTGACATGGCCCATCATTGCAATCCCGAAGAAGACCTCCTTCACCTCGGAAGAGGCGGCCACATCGGCACTCGAAGAGTTGCACTTGGCCAAGGTGAAGGACAAGGAGGAAGTGCATGTGGAGGAGAAAGATGTCTCAAAGGAGAAAGGGGCGCATATGGAGGTGCAATCCGAGGAGAATATGGTTGTGGAGGATGCACCAATGGTAGAGGACACCGCATGCGCGAAAAAAGAGACCACGGATGAGGTTGTGGAGGAGGGTGCAGAGGAGGCACCAAGTGTGAAGATTGAGGAGGAGATGAAGGTTGGGTCCATGGAAGAAGCAAAGCCTGATGAAGAACCGAGGAGGGATGTCGGGATGAAATGCGAAAGTGGCGACAGCACTACGAGTGGAGACAATACAACCAGTGGGGACAATGCAACCAATGGCGAGAAGACAACACGTGGGGACGCTGACGCCAAGCCAATGCCAGGTTGGGACGTTGCAAGCTCATCAAGTGCCGCCGCGTTGGTGCCAACGCAAGGGACGCCACACTTGTGGGATCCCAAATGACTCGCCGGCGCGATAGGTAAACCAAAGGGATGGTTGACAAAGGAGACGCATGGGACACGTTACCGCCGAAGTCCTTGTGGGGCGCTGCGTGGGTATCCAACATTCCGCACCACCATCACCCTTTGCGCTGCCACGGAGCGCAATGTCGGTTTTGTAAAGTCTCTCAATACATATCTAAGGGGAATATTCCCCGGCATCTCATGGATCGCCATCGCAATTGTGCATGGGGACGGCCATCGCCCCATGACGTTGCACGATCACCTTGGGGATGACTCCATGCTTCGTGCAGAGTGGTGCATCGGGGACTTTGAGTGGGGGGAATTTTGGACGGGGGGGCGAATCCATGCTCATGGGCCGACACGAGAAAAGGGTGTGTTGTATGGAAGAGGTGGTGTAGTGAGTCACATCGTGGATCCGCGCGATGATGTCATATTCAATGCGTTGCGCCCTGATTGTGCACTTCCGTGGCGCGGAAAGCGGTATGCCATTGTGATGTATATTGTTGTGGCATGCCACAAAGTGCCCACCGTCTTGCAACGCCGTATGCATGAGTTGAACTTTCTGTTGTGAACACATTTTCTTCGTTACTGCGCAGTTTCTCTTGTTTTTCGCCATTCATGTGCGCTACGCTCCACGCCGCTTGCTAAGCGGTTCAACCGCGGTTCAACCAGTTCAAGCGGGTCATTTTCGGCGGTTGAACCTGGTTGAACCGGTGTTAGCGCGCGGCAACAAAATCATGCATTTTGGCCCAAACAAACATGCTCGTGCCAAGGTTTTTGATCTCCAATGGCCCCCAACAGGTCCAGAAGGAAACACACCACCCAAAGAAAAGGGGGGGGGAAGGGAGCGACCCGTGCTAGGCGCACGAAACGGTCCCCGGATGGATGAGGATCCAGTGGGCCCGCGCCAAAGGGTTGCTGGCAGCCCGGTTGGGTATAAACACGGGATGATGGGGAAATGGGACGGGACAGAGAAGGGTGTGTGGCTAGGGTCGCACAACAGCCCCAGGAGAATGGGAAGGCGCAGGACTCAGGGAATAGGCCGAGATGGGTGACGGGACGTGGCACAGTGGAAAGGGAGGGGAGCGGGAAGGGAGCGAAGCGTGCTAGGCGCACGAAACGGTCCCTGGATGGATGACGATCCAGTGGGCCCGCGCCACAGGGTTGCTGGCGGCCTGCTGGGGTATAAAAGCGGGATGAAGTGAGAAGGGGAAGGGACAGAGAAGGACGTGTGGCTAGGGCGCACAACAGCCCAGGGAGAATGGGAAGGTGCGGAATGCAGGGAATGGGCCGTGATGGGTGACGGGACGTGGCACAGGAGGGAGGGACCTCGCGGGGTTGCGAACCAGGGGAAGAGGAGAGGCGGGGGATACTGAGACACAGCCCTGTGGGATTGGAAAACCAGTCGCCATGGAGTGGTGAACCATGGGTCAACCATGGGGAGCCTGACCAAGGGAAGTCGGGAAAAATCCCTGACCTCCGGGGCGGCCGTGAGGTGTCCGCAGCGGTGAGGGTTGACCCTGAAGTCCCGGGGTCAATGGCCTGAGTACACGTGGGTTCACGCGTGAGCGGGACCTGGGGGAACGTGGAAAGAGTCATCCCCTGGCCTCCAGCCGCGGATGGACGACACACAAGTGCATCCGGGAGCCGAGTGGGTACTCCAACGGGTGAGGGATGGGGAGTGGTGGAATGTGTTTGAGAGCAATGCTGCGCTGCCGGCAACAGCTATCCACAGGAAACCCGCCTGCAGGCACCAAAAAAGGCTATGCTAGGGGGGGAAGGCCGGAGGATCCTTCGATGGGTGACCGGAAGGAGCTGAGACCGTGAGGGCAGCAACTGAAGAAAACCCCCCGCCGGACATGCCCCAAGGGAACCTGGTTGGGGTTCTTGGCCGTGAGGTGAGAAAGGGGTCGCCAGGGGAACTGATGGTGGAGAGCTCTCATTCCCGCCAGAGGCGGCCACCATGTAAAACAAACAAGGGGATGTCAGATTAGGCTGCGGACGCGGCCGCCCATACGTACTTACTTACTTACTTACTCCAATGAAGTAAAGTTGAAGAACAGTGTGAGTGACTACTATTTTCCTCTTCCTTGGGTTTGCACCAACACACAATATCATGTTTCTCATTGTCCTATACACTGCTTGCGTGGTGTGTGGTTGAACCAGGGTCTTGAAGTAGGCCTACACTAGGGGGTTGAAAGGTTCTAAATGCTGCACAATATTCAGGATCCCATGGGTTGCCAGGGTAGAAACAAGTCGTAGGTGTGCAACGCAGTGCTGGCTCCCTATTGAAAACGCGGGAAAATCTGAAAAGCAGCATATGATTGGAATAGGGTGGGAGGGCGGTTGAACTGCTTGAGGACGGGGTTGAGTAGGGTTCAAGCAGGTGTGGTGTGCAAATTCCGGTACGTAGGGCAGTATCCACCAAGACATCCGCGATCACTCTCTTCCGTCTGCACATTACCCTCACCTTGAATTGCAATTACCGATCATCGCCATGTGGTGTACTGACGACTCTCACAGAATGCAACTCTAGCAGGGATGGGTGCATAAGGACTTCCCATGTGTGATCACTTATCTCATAGATTTTTGGTTGGTCCTGCGCATCCGGGGGACTCTCCGTGGTCTCTTCAACCTTCATGTCCCAGTTGCCAATATCCACTTGTACTTCCCTTGACAGGGCGTCCCATGGACTGGCTCTGGCAGATCTCAGTGGCTTTGGCTCCTTGGGAACCTTCTTTGGCACCATTGATGCCTTCTTCGATTGGATTCCACTGATCTTCGGAGGAGAGTCCTCCGGTGTCCCACTCCCGTGCAAGCTTCTCTAGGTTCGGCCGACCGCAGCCCTGTTTTGCTGCAAATCGCCCGACCATTGGGCACTTCTCTTGTTCTGCAAGGCCTTGAGCGCTTCGACGCCTTGCATTAACAAATTGGCCACTTCCTAGATTTGTTGAATTGGGCGGTCACCTCCATGCCCTTGTCTTCCCAAGCCTCCGCCAGCACTTTGCCCCGCTTCCAAGGCTCCATACGCTTATCTTTGGGCACCTTCTTGGGGTGGGCTTGGAAGTAAGCCTTCTTGTCCTCCGCGTAGATCTTGCACATTTTATGGTTCTGTTTGTGTGGGAGATTCTTCCCATAGCAGATCCAGCATCCGTCATGTTGCGGCCTGTATTCCTTGAAGGTGAGGAGGTGATTGCCGATTCTCCGTGGCGGTTTCGCCGTTCCTCCACAGGGTGGTGCTCTGCTCCACTTCGACTTGTCCGGCCAATGCTCGTTTGTGTTGTGCGTTACAAACGCAAAGAAGTGCGCTTCCTCATGATCCTCCCGGGTCATGCTCTCACCGCCGGATGACCCCCAACCATCTTACGAACTCCCGCTGCGATCATCCTGGACCTCTCGATGAGGTCCATCTTGGCGGCGATCATGGTTCCCATGATTGTGACGGTCATTAATATGCGCTTTGTTTTTGGAGTTGAGCTTCAATTCAACGCTCATGTACTGGATGATCGAGTCCAGGCTCATTCGTGGGGGTATCATCTGCAACTTCAGCTTTTTCACGCGTCTCCATTCGACATTGTTGGGTCGAAGGAGACGTCCCACCGCCGTCTCACCTAACACCACCACGTACATGGAGATCATTTGCTCTGGCGCCCCCAGGTTCCATCAGAACTATTCCATAATGCCCGGGTGCTGCGCCTTCGGCGACCTGATGCGTACGGCCATACGTTTCTTGACCTGCTTCTTCTTCTTGTCTTCGAATCATTTCTTCCAATAGGCTGGGAGAACTTCCTGCAAGAGGTGGCAAATCCCGCCCAATTCCGACCAATCCTCAACCTGCTTCAACAACCGGCAATACTTTCGGAGATATCTCCTTCACTCTCTCAACCGCAACTCCCCACGTTCCAAATTGAGAGGTATTGCTCACGGGTCATCGAGCTTTTGGTTAGGAGTATCCACCCTTTCCTTCGGCTCCAACCAGTCCAAGCACTGCTCCTCCGTACGAATCCTCTTCTCCCGCGTCCCGCAAGTCCGCTTTCAACTTGAGGGCCAAACGGTGTGGGAACGTACAACATGCCCACCTGTCTCGGGCATCTGATCCGAACCGCATCTCAGCCATTGCTTTCTCGGCGAAGTCTTCCCGATCTAGGATGAGGTGGTCCAAATTGGCGGGGTTGGTGTCGTAATGGAGTATTTTCACACCCCGGAGGTCGTTGATGCGTACAGCGTCCCCTACATCCGAAGCAATTTCGCCCCCAAGTCGGATACTTCCACCTCTGCCATTGCCCGGGAAGTGGGAGTATACTCCTCGGATCTCCATGTTGTTCTGTGTTCCAGATTTGGTTTCTTCGATGCTCGGACGGACGATTGTCAATATGCCCGACCGCAGATCTTTCAACCACAAATCTCCACCTGTTCCTCCACGTATTTCCGAAATCATTTCGGCTACCGGGCGCTCATACGCTGCACGGACATCGAACGTCCCAGCAGCTGGCAGGCCGCTCATGTAAATCCCAACCGTCCCCTCACGGTTATCACGCTTGGGCGTACCAATCCCCGAGCTTTCTTCCCGCATCTTCTCCCCCAGCATGACACTGGCCGAGAAACGTGGGATGTGCCTCAATAATTAGGGGTCACCCCGTGGCGGACCGTATGGTGCCGACTCCATGGCACCCTCCATGGGCGCCACTCCTTCTGCGGCTGTCCTGCAGGTCGTCAACCGCCTCACCAAAGACTCCGGGGCAGGATCCCGTGGTAGATTGGACCTGGCGCCCGGACTCCTGCACGCCTCTCCAACTCCTTCATCCTGTCCTCGACGTTCTCGAAGTACTTGATCATTTTGTCCGCCATTCCTTGCTGCTGTACCAGCACTGTCTCAAGCTTGCATGGCCTCGTAGTTCTCTTGATGTGATCGGATACTCTTCAGAGCTTTGCTGAAGATGGCCCAGTCCTCAAGAATTCCATCAGTTGTGTTGTCAAACTTGTCGATCCTTTGAATAAGGGCATCTTTACCCACCCGGGGATAACTTCTGATGAGGGAGTCCACATGTCGGCAATGACAGTGATCTTCACGCGCCCCATCCCCGCACACCACTTGCTTGGCATCCTGGTGCCGATGTTAATGAATTTTCCATCTCAGTCCCGGCTATCCCGCGGCAGACGTCACGGAGCTCCCTGCTCCTCTCATTTGCTCATCACGGTGTCGCCCGTCCCATCCCTGTTCATCCTCCGTTCCGCCGGTCCCATCATACCGAACTCGGTATGCATTGGGACCCTTGTTGTTGCCGACCTTCACGGTAACAATTTCCGTTCTACATCATGAGGACGTTCAGCATTTGGGGCGGTACACGATTGCCCTGCCGAGAAATCTAGCTCTCCGCCGGCAGTATCCGAAGGGTAACAAGTATGGTATCCCTCAGACTCCAACGGAGCACTGAGCATCCGGCAGACGGGGCTTGCCGTCATTTCCATGGCCGATTGCCCTATCCTTCTGGGATGGTTTTCGCGAACCACGTTCCCGGATGCGCCTGGCCCTTGTGCCACTGCTGCCGCTCGCGGCCTCCTCCTCCGATTCTTCTGCGGGTACTCGGAGATGACATAGTTTTCAGCATATTTCCTCACTAAAGGTGACGATGTCCTCCATGTGATCGACGGTACCTATTCTTCTTCCCGAATGTCTTCTTTCTTCTCGGGCTTCAACCAACGACTCCCGGATGGTATTGTGAATGGTCACCCAGAGTCCACTTGGGCAGGGCTCATGAGGGCCCAAGCTCCCCGGGTGGCGGTAGGCGGCAGGTAAACCTCTGATATCATAATGAAGGTCCGTTGAGCCCGCCACTGCCATTTTGCGGGCTCTGAGGCCTATTCTCGATTCTTCCACCCTCTTACCCGTGACCCGCACTGTCCTTGATCTCACCAAAGCTTCCATGTTTCCAAATCTCCAATTTCTAGGTTTAAAAGATGTCCCGCAAACACACGCCTTGGCAACCCTAGGCAATGAGATCCAAATGCGTGATCCACCAATTCAAATTGAGGGAAGTGTTGAGGACTGAGAAACTTGAATCTGTCAATACATGAAGGTCATGGAGAGTGAACAAATAATGACAAAATCGGGCAAAGGAGTTGAGAGGTAGAAGTGGAGATGAAGCCGTGGAATAAGATATGCAATTATCGAAGACGATATTGCATCCCTACTCCATGAATCGATTGATATACCATGCAGCCTCGAACTGTGGATTCCGTTATGGACATGCGACGTCATGCTGGCAGAATCTCGATTCTTAAGGAGACACATTGCTTCACAGAAAATAATGCATGATGCAAAGACATCAATACAGTTAATTAGCTGTATGGCAAAACACAAAGAAAAACATATAAAACACAATGGCAGCATTGGGTTCCTCACGAAGCATGGGCACACGTAGCCCATCGTCACCCTTGCCCACAAGACGGAACAATGGAGTAAACAACATGGGTTCAAAACATAAGAAATGTTCTCACCGTTGATCAACCATCGCACCATGGCCACCATGAACACAAAGAACGGCATGGCCACATACATGACTTGCCTACCCTCATGAGTCACCCATTTTCACGTATGAAGAACTTGCAATGAGGATCACTAAATATGAGTCGGAAGAGTGTCCTAACCACAATGGCAAACACTACCTGACACCTGGCATGTGTGACATATATATCTCAATGATGGCAATGCTTCAGTACTTCACATCGGACGCCGGAGGCCGTCACTCAGCAATATCATACACAATGGCCAGCAAGCGAATAGGCTTGGCGGGGTTACTTGCTGCGTGCAATAAAGAATTCAAGAAGAGGCGGCCCACCAAACCTCACATGTTTAGTGTACGCTACATAGCTGGGCTCCCTACAGTTACAGTGTCGCGAAGACATGAATAGGGAGGCCAACACACAGCATATGTCTCATGCCTTCACATCCTTGGACTGGCCACTCGGTCCCATCACTTGATGCCTAACTGCTTGGGACCCGATGGCATAGGCAAACACAATCGTCATGTGCATTAGAAACCATCCACACATGAATATGTGAAATCAAGATTGCCTATTTGCATGTTCGTGTGACACCAAACAAATTCAATGCATGCTAGTTATAGAGAGATATCGGGTAAGAGAGTAAGATTTACAGATGCCCCGGGTCACATGTAGAGACCTAGACCCAGCCTGCAGAGTGAGTGCACAAAAGAAAAGCACCGCGGGTCCAATGAGAGCACATACATCTGAGATTGTCCCATCCCAAAGAGAAGTAGTCCGACCTCAAAGAGAGATGGTTCCGCCCCAGTCAAGGCCTTGAGAGAGATGGTCCCGCCACAATCGATGCCCAGAGAGGGAACCTAACCAATCCATGGCCCAGGAGGGAGAAGCTAACCAATGCATGGCCCAGGAGGGAGACCCCAACCAATCCATGGCTAAGTAGGGCGAATGTCTCCAAAAACCAATCCTGAGAGCACACATAAGGAGGGAGAGCTTCGCCTAGCCATGCCCCAGGAGAGCATTCATGCACTTGGAAGGAGAATCTGGGATCTTGACCGACGATTGTCCCTATATCCAATCGCCAAATTAAGGGAACTCATGCTCTACTGCTTACTGCCGAGAGAAAGAAAGTCGATCACCAACCATGTTTGACCAATGAAATGAATTCACCGAAGGTCACCGGAGTAAGACGGCAATGAGAGGTTAGCAACCAGGGCATAGGTGCAATTCTCCACCTTTAGCATGTTCACCCGTTGCATGTGCACACAACATGTTCAACACTCGCAATCACCAAAGATGGACCCTCTTTGATTCCATGGAAGATGAAGTTGTCATGACACATGCAAAGCAATCAAATGATAAGCCGGGCGGCGCTGGAGTTGCGCCTGCTGGCGTCTGGCCAGAATGAAAAAAGAAGAGGGTAGAACAGCACGAAAAACTTTCTCAATTGCTGAAAATAAAGGTAATTAACATAAAAAACGGCTAGGCAAAGAAGAGCACTGCAAAACGTGTTAAAAGCAACCGAGAACTTCTCGCCCTTATATAGGTGAATAGTTAACGCCCCCAAAATCCGTTACGCTAAGATGAGCAGAACGCCATGTCGCCCCTTGTGCTACCTGCCGTGTATGCAAAAAACACTTGTCGCGAGCAGCGCATAAAGGTCGAAAAACACTTTTCTACGTCGTGTTCCCGTTCCTCGTTGGTTTTCTTTCTCTCTCTTCTCCATGTGCCTCCCTTTCCTTCCCTGTCCCCCTATTCTCCTCCCTTCCGTCAGTTTAGGCACGCGGCCCTGGAGAAAATGCGATTAACCTCTAGCAAACATCAAGAGCACCACCAGCAACAACAACACCAAGAAAGACACAGGCGCCGACAACGACACCAGATCGTCACCAAGAAGTAAGTTGAGAAGGGTTATATGGTCTTGCTGCTCGCAGGTGTGCTGGGGTATGTACAATTTCATTTTTCAAAACAAAAAGGGAAAAACATTTTTGCGGGTTTGGGCAGTGCTTTTTAAAGGAAGCGAAAGGAAACAAACACAGGCAACAAACCAAACAAGGCAGCAGGAAAGGGCACCACAGCACCGCAGCGAGGCACCGCACCACAGGGCACAGCACAGGGGAGCAGGGCACCAAGGGGGAGCATAGCCGCCCACCAACCCGCACCACACGACAGGGCAGCCAGCAAGCCACGCTGCAGGCCGCAGCACAACATTACAAGCTACAGGCACAGCGCGCAGCGGCACAGCACGACATCATGATTGGAAGGAGACAGCACACCTTGCAGCAACTCACGAAAGGACCAGGCGCGGGAAAAAGCACGGACCGAACGAACAGCACAACGCAAGCGCACCAGGACGGCGTGGTGCAGCACTGCAGAGAGCAGGGAGGACAGGGAACGAACAGCAGGACAACAAGGGCACACACAGCACACCGCACAGCGGCAAACAACAGCACGCACGAACACACCACGGCAAAACACAGACAACACAGAGCAAATACTGTGAAGAAACACCACAAAACAGCGCGCCGGGGGGCACAGGACCCCAGGGCGACGGACAGCGTACGAGGGGGCGACACAGCAAGCAGCGGGACCAAACGGAGCGACACAAAACAACACAGCACACAACAGCACAACGCCGGGCGGAACAACACGCGACAGCGCGGCGGAGCACAGCACCCAAAGACACAGCACAGCATACGGCAACGCAGACCAAAACCAGACAGCAAACCACAACACGAACAACACAGCGGGACAACACTACCAAAGACACGGCACAACACATAGCATTAACCAACAAAACAACACACAAAAAGCCGCCCCAAAGAACACCGCACGGAGCCAAGCAGCCCACAACACAGCAAGGCGGGACACCACAGCACGACACGCAGCAGAGAACATGGCAACACGGCACCACAAAACACCAGACCGAAGGCCGGCATGGCGTGGCGACAGCACACAGCACAGGGCACAAGGCGCACAGCAAAAAATGGGGGGGGGGGGAACACCGAGCGGCAGTGCAACGACACCCGCGAAATACACACCAGGGACGCAGGGGGGCAGCAACCGCAAGGGAACAGCCAAAGACGAGGGGAAGAAAAACTGCCACACAGCAGGAGCACAAGGAGCGCCGAGCAACGGGGTAGGGGAGACCCGCAAAACAAACACCAAGGCCGGGGGGCGGGGCGAGCAGAAAAAGCCGCAAGAAGAAGAAAAAAAAGAAAACGGGAAGAACAAAAGAGGACAAGGAGGCCAGACGAAAACAAACAGCAAACCAATGGGACCAAGGCCCAATCTGAATTTCAAGGGCAAAAGAAAGGGGGGGACGAGGGAAACTGCAGAGCCCCAAGGCCCAGGACACCCAGGACTGGAAACCAAAGAAAGCCCGAGACCACGGGGGCGCAAGGAGCGGGCAGGAGGAATGAAAAACCACAAGAAAAGAAAAGAAAAGAGGGAACGCACCCCAAAGGACCAGAAGACGGCAACCCTAGCCCGGAGTAGGGCGAGCAAAGCAGGAGGACAAGATGGCGCAAGGGAAGGTGAGGCGCACGGGAACGCGCCTGGGAGGCCGCTCGCCCAATGCAGCCAAGAGTAGCACGCACACGCACAAACGCATGGGACCCACGTGTGGCGTCCTCCAACGTGAAGGGAGAGGTGTCCGCGTCCACACAAAACAGCCCCGGTGCACCGGCCGAGGCCCCCCTCAAAAGACAGACGGTACAGGAAACCTGACGCGTGAGTGACTGCGTCCACACACGCCAAACCACCGCAGCGCACGCAGCCCAAGACCGACGATGGAGGGATCCGCCAGGGACAACCTCATCGCTGGCCCCGAACAGGTACAACCAAGAGCAAATCCAGCGCCCCTGCCTCAGCAGGGGCCAGCGGTAGGCACCATGAGTCCAGTTCCCGGCGAGCCTCCAAGTGCCCTGCGCAGCAGCCCAATGAATCCGGGGGTGAAAGCCCCCGGGCTGGGGGAAGGCACCACGGCAACGGGAATGCCGACCGGAGCACCAAGAGCAACCGGACCAGACGAGGCGCGGCGCACCCAAGCGGGGTTAAGAGGCACGCCAGAGAGGGACACCGCGCGCCTAATCAATGCACGACGACACGTGCCAAGCAACAACCGCCGACGTGTGCGGCAAACCCGGGAAGCACTCACAACACGCAACGAACCACGGCACGGGAGAAGGTACCCGGCAACACCCAACCGGCACACCTCAAACTGCAACCAGGAGAGGCGGGGCACACGCGGAGCGCGCACAATGATACACACACCTCAACACCCCAGCCAGGAGTGGCGGGGCGCAGCCGACACGCAAATCGGTGCACAGACACCCTCACCGCACACCCCAAGCAGGACTGGCGGGGTGCAGACGGCGCGGACACATGAAGACACACACACCAACACCCCAGCCAGGGTTGGCAGGGTGAAAGCCAAAACCCGAAACAAAAGACACGCACCACGAACGCAAGCCAGGATCGGCGTTGTACGGGCGGCACGGGCACACAAACACAGGCACCCCCGCACCACAGCCAGGAATGACAGAGCGACGCCAAAACCTGGACCCAAGCACACACACGGACACGGCACGCCCCAGCCAGGACTGGCGGGGTGCAAGCAGACCGTTCAAACAAACACACAGGCCCCAGCACCCAACCCGGGATTGGCAGGGTGAAGGCCAAATCCCAAACTGACACACACGCCCCACGAACCCCAGCCAGGACTGGCAGGGTGCAAGCGAAGCGGGCAAACAACCACACACACGCGAACACCCTAACCAAGAATGGCGGGGTGCAGCCGAGCCCGGAACCCGCGCACACAAAAGCATATCGCACATCCCAGCCAGGACTTGCGGAGTACAAGCAGAGCGCGCACACAAACACACACATTCAGTGGCCCTCGCCAGGATTGGCGGCGTGAAAGCCACAATTCAAACCGATACACACACCACGAACCCCAGTCAGCAATGGCGGGGCACAAGGGACGAGCGCACACAAGAGCACACACCCTAACAACCCAGCCAGGAATGGCGGAGTGCAGCCAAAAACCGAACCAAAGCACACACATGCACACCGCACACCCCGGCCAGAACTGACGGGGTACAGGCAGAGCGCGCACACAAACACACAAGCCCCGACGGCCCAGCCAACATTGGCGGAGTGACAATCAAAACCGGAACCAAAACAAAGGGACCGGTAACCCGGGCCAGGATTGGCGGGGTACAGGCGGCGCGCACACACAAACACAGGCACCCCAACAACCCAGCCAGGAATGGCGGGGTGCAGGTGAACCGCGCAGCTGGCTCAGCTAGCACTACACAATCCCCATATATGGGCCAACTCCTTAAAACCGGTTTGTTTTCTCTGTTTTCTGCTCATTTGGTGCCCTTTGCTACCTTTCATTGAAACGGGCACCCTCAAAATATACACAAAAATGGTATTATACATGAAAAATGAACTTTTGACCTCAAATACCCCCCATGGGGTTTGAACCCACACTCTACCAACCTTAGAGTTGTGTTTTTCCTCTAAGCTACGACCTGTCGTCGACGATCTCAGAGAAAACCGTAGTATAATAAAAATTTGGAAAATCAGTACTCCTTACATGCTCCAACCACTATTAACCTCCCATGCTCTTAAAACCGGTCACGCGCTCACTGAGTTGTTCAACTAGTGATTTGCTGTACCCAGAGCTTTGATTTCTGATGCAATCCAAAATGTTTTAAGGATATAAATTTTAACAAAATGACAGAAGAAAATGAGACACTGGATTTTCACGAGTTCGTGCTGAAATTGCCGGATTCGGCGTGGAACCTGAGTTCTGAGTCGTTGGAACATGCAGCACAGTTGGCAAAGGAAGGCGCAATGAGTGGTCTCAGTCCTTGGCAGGCAGCGTCACTGTATTCCAAACTTACAGGAAAGAAAACACTGGCCACTGTCAAAGACACGATGGCCTTGGTTCGTGATGCCTTACTCACCTTAAAGGGCGACGACATTGGCAGAACAGGAACGTCGTCGCATCGCGAAGACGTCTTCTTGGCATGCGAAACCTTGAGCGGTCCCAAGGACCACGCTGGCCCCGCGTCGGACAAGGAGTCCACGTTCGTGTGGCGCGATGAGGTTCTGTCGCTCCCTTCACGCTTGTCTGCACTCCTGGAAGAGCGAAAGGTTTTGCAAGACGAGTTTCGCAGAAAAAAGATGTTGAAGCACTTGCCAGTGTTCGACGAGTTCCATAGGGCAGCTGTTAATAACGCGCCAACGCACAAACATCCAGCGGACGCAGAGAAGCGTCGTTGGGAACAACAGGTAAAAGACGCCATGCGAGTCCTGGGAGTAGTCTTAACACGCGAAGATGACACAACGGTAGCTCCGGAAGCACCTGTTTCATTGGTACTATGTGAACATTTGTTTGCAATGTTGGGTGCGTTGGACTACAGCATCCAGAGCTCCCGGCGAGTGGCAGTAGATAAACGGTTTGAACAACCTGCGATTGCACCAGAGTTACTCTCGAAGGATGACATGTCACTACTTCAGTCGCGCAACAAATTACAAAAAGACCTGAGAGGCACGCGTTTCTCCCCTTACTCGCATCGTAGTTCTTTCCGTTCGTTTTCAACACGAGGTCGTTTTGATCCACGGAGATCTGGCAAAGGAGGCAAAGGCAAAGGTAAGGGTTTCACCCAAAGATTTGTGCCACGTAACGACAAGTTAGATGAACGACCACAGCAGTAGCTTGACTGTAGAGGATTTATTGGCACCAGCCGTGTGCGTGCCACCGCCGATCCATCCCCACCTGCCACTCTATTTGCGCTGTCGTGCACAATTGCATGAATGGGAAACGTTGAAGGACACATACGCGGCGTCAGTGATTCGCAATGGGCTGCAGCTTGATTGGGTTGACGGTTTTGATCCGGATCGACCAACCGACGACTTCCGTCCTCGTTCTTCCCACGCAGAGGTAACCGACCCTGAATTGGTAAAACACGTTTTGGATGCAGTGCAACAGGGTTGCATGGAATGCGTCGAGCGCAAAGACATTAAGTGTTGTGCAAGTATGTTCGCAGTGGACAAAGCGTCAGACGAGGCACATCCTGAGGGAGGCCGTCGACCTATCACCAATTTGAAGAACGTGAACCAGTTTGTACAGACCACCTATTTTCGTTTGGTCACTCTGTGGGGCATTTTACCGTTCTTGAGACCCGGTCAGTATGCTTGCAAAATTGACCTGAAAAGTGCTTATTTTCACATGGGTATCCATCCGCGGGATCGACCTTATTTGGGGGTCTACGTCGACGGTGAATTTTACAGGTGGTGCGTTTTGCCGTTTGGATTAAACGTTGCACCACGGGAATGGCAACGCCTCATGCAACCAATTTTAAATACCGTGCGTGAACGCGGAGCACTCGTTTGGGTCTACTTGGACGATTGGCTCATCATTGGCAATACTTACCGTGAATGTCTGGAACACACACGTTTTTTGGTACAACTTTTGCATCGGTTGGGTATATTGGTCAATGTCCCAAAATCATGTTTGGAGCCGTCGCAAGAAATTATAATGCTTGGTTTTATGCTGAACTTCAGGGAAGGATTCGTCGCGGTACCTCCAAAGCGCCTACAAGCAATTTTTCGGGACGTGAACAGACTGGCACACAGTCACACACCATCAGTGAGGCGATGCGCCTCCGTTCTTGGAAGAATCCGTTCCTTGTTGTTCGCCATGCCCCATATCCGACTCCTCAGCGACGCCCTGGCGGTGCACGTGGCGGTGGCAGTCCAGGCTGGCTGGGAGGCAGACGTGGCGCTCCCGGAGCGCGTGTCACGTCAGTTGATGGATCTGGCGGACGAGTTACACCAGTGGAAGGGACGCACCTTCGTAGTTTCCATGGGTCACGTCAGGGACATGTACTCGGACGCGTCGGATCTGGCGTGGGGCGGAGTCCTTCAAGGGAATGCCCAAGCAGCGTTCGGTTGGTTCCTGAATCGAGAGGAACACATAAACGTCAAAGAGTTCAGGGGAGCCCTACTGACGATTCAAGCGTATGCGCTGAGGGACACCACGCTGCGATTTTTCACCGACTCAATGGTCCTTTACTGGTATCTCCGCAAGTGGGGAGGTCGCAAGCCGCGGTTCAACGCATTGATTCTCCAACTGTGGAATTTTACACAAGCCAATCGCATCGAGATTCAACCGTTTTACGTGCACACCTCGGTAAATCCGGCGGACATTTGGTCTCGGCTTCGTTGGACACCGTCGGAGGCTACCTTCCCGTCGGACGTGTTGACTTGGATCCTGGAGGAGTTCAAAAGTTGGATTCAGCCGGAAATCGATTGGATGTCAAGGAGTTCCAATGCGGTGTGCAGCAAGTTCGTCAGTCCGTGTCCTCAGCCGGGGGCTTACGCCATCGATGTCTTCTCCCAGAATCTAACTTTACTTTCACCGGGGTGGGTCTTCCCGCCGTTCAAGCACATACCTCAGTTGGTCAACCAAGTGTTGGAGTCACCAGGGGTGGAGGTTCTCATGGCTCTGCCGTACAGGCCGCGCGAAGTTTGGTGGAACCTATTGATGAAGCACGTGAAGTTCGCAGTGAACACGTCGGAGTTCCGGTTGCAAATGCCAGACGGCACAGAGACACAACCACGTTTCGTGTTGACCTTGGCGTATGTTTGCGTGAATACTATCAATTGCGAGGAGCTACCAACGAAGAGGCGACGCTCATCATCAATGAAATCGGGAAGGACACCTTGAAACGTTACAATTCTGCGTGGCACATGTTTGGTACGTTCTTGTTACAAGACGCGGCGCTTGCTCCACTGTTAAAGGTGGAGCGCTTTGGTCAAATCCCACTGATGACGGTGGCGGTGCAACTTTTAAAGTTTTCACGCACGCATTCTTTAAGTGCTGGGCGTATGGCGTATTCAGCAGTGTGTTTATTCCCGTGCTTTTCGCAACTACGTTTCGAGGGTATGCTACGCAACTTGAAACGTGACTGGTTCGTCAGTGTTCCTCATTATCATCGTTTCTATGATGTACGGCGTCTTATACAAGTCATGCATCAGCAACCTGTGGAGACGGAAGCTCAGCTGCGCTTGCAAGCCATTTTGTCCTTGAGATTCTTTGCCTTGTTCCGAGGCGTTGATCTGGCGCGATCACGTAGGGATATCCAACGCGCTGCTCAGCCTTGGTTCATTTCTGCTAAGCGCAAAGGGAGGAGATACTATGCACGTTATCCTATTCACAATGTTACGCCACCGTCAATTGATCCGCAGCGCTGCTTAGCGCGTTATTTGGAAGCTACTGGTGATTACGAGGGTTCTGAGATTTTTGTGTCCCTACGAAAGCCACGGAAGCCTTTATCGTCTGATACCATCAACGGTCTCACTACTCGCTGGTTAAGGAAACACCTACTGGAATTGGGGGAACTGGAGATGGATTCGTTTTCCGCGCATTCTACACGAGGAGCAGCAGCAACTGCACTAATCTATCTTGGCGTGGATCCGCATGTGGTAGCGGCATTGGGTGATTGGTCCTGTTACGATACATTCAGGAAGTTTTACGACAGGACCAGAGCTCTGTTGCGCATCACGCAAGTTCTGGTCCCTCCTGATCTGGCGACTGGGGAAGCGGCGCGCGCTTCGCGCCTGGCGATTAATTAATTCTTATATAAGGGTTCAGTTCACGGGAGCTCAGTTCTTCCGTTCTGTTGCCCATATATGGGGATTGTGTAGTGCTAGCTGAGCCAGCTCGGATTTACCCGAATAGGTGAGGAGGAAAGAAGAGATGGCGAAGCAATAGCACTACACAAGACACATATATGCCCACCCTGTCCCTCCCTTAAGTTCTTCGCTCACCGTGAAAAGCAGTTGACACTTGGGTCGTCGGTTGCCACGGTTTTAAGAGCATGGGAGGTTAATAGTGGTTGGAGCATGTAAGGAGTACTGATTTTCCAAATTTTTATTATACTACGGTTTTCTCTGAGATCGTCGACGACAGGTCGTAGCTTAGAGGAAAAACACAACTCTAAGGTTGGTAGAGTGTGGGTTCAAACCCCATGGGGGGTATTTGAGGTCAAAAGTTCATTTTTCATGTATAATACCATTTTTGTGTATATTTTGAGGGTGCCCGTTTCAATGAAAGGTAGCAAAGGGCACCAAATGAGCAGAAAACAGAGAAAACAAACCGGTTTTAAGGAGTTGGCCCATATATGTGTCTTGTGTAGTGCTATTGCTTCGCCATCTCTTCTTTCCTCCTCACCTATTCGGGTAAATCCGACACGAGCACACACACGCCAACACCCCGGGGTCAAGGCGAGACCCGAACGGAGAAACACGCACCACGAACTCCAGCCAGGAATGGCGGGGTGCAGGCGAAGCGGGCAAACAACCACACACACCCCAACACCCTAGCCAAGAATTGCGGGGCGCAGCCAAGCCCGGAACCCGCGCACACAGAAGCACATCGCACACCCCAGCAAGGACTTGCGGAGTACAGGCGGAGCACGCACACAAACACACACCCTCGGTGGCCCCAGCCAGGATTGAAGGCGTGAAAGCCACATTTCGAACTGATACACACACCACGAACCCCAGCAAGGAAAGGCGGGGCACAAGAGGCGAGCGCACACAAGAGCACACACCCCAACACCCCAGCTAGGAATGGCGGAGCGCAGCCGAAAACCGAACCGAGGCACACACACGGACACCGCACACCCCAGCCAGGACTGGCGGGGTACTGCCGGAGAGCGCACACATACACACACGCCCCAACACCCCAGCCAGCGTTTGCGGGGTGAAACTCGAGACCCGAACCAAAACAAAGGGACCGGTAACCCGGGCCAGGATTGACGGGGTACAGGCGGCGCGCGCACACAAAAACAGGCACCCCAACACCCCAGCCAGGAATGGCGGGGTGCAGGCGAACCGCGCACACGAGCACACACACGCCAACACGGCGGGGTGAAAGCCGAGATTCCAACCGAGACACACACACCACGAACCCCAGCCAGGAATGGCTGGGTACCGGGGGGCGTGCACACAAACACACACAGCCCAACGTCTCAGCCAGGAATGGTAGGACCCAGCTGTAACTCGAGCCCAAGCACACACACCCACACCGCACACCCGAGCCAGGACTGGCGAGGTACAGATCGAGCGCGCACACAAACACACACGCCGGGACACCCCATGCGGGATTGGTGGGGCCAAAACCCGAACTGAAACACACACACCATGAACCTCAGCCAGAACTGGCGGAGTACGGGCGTAGCGCACACACAAACACACACACCTGGAAACTCAAGCCAGGAATGGCGGGGGGTAGCTGAAACCCGGAGCCCAAGCACACACAGCCCCAGCGCACACCGGAGCCAAGATTGGCAGGGTAGAAGTCGAGCGCGCACACAAATGCACACACCCCAACACCAAAGCCAGGATTGGCAGGGTGGAAGCCAAAACCCGAACCCAGACACACGCACGGGGAACTCCAGCGAGGATTGGCGGGGTAGAGGCGGAGAGCGCACACAAACACACACACCCCTACACCCCAGCCAGGACTGGCGGGGCGCACTGGAAACCCGAGCCAGGACTGGCAGGGTACAAGCGGAGCACGCGCACCAACACACAGACCCCAGCATCCCAGCCAGAATTGGGGAGGGCCAAACACAACCGGAGCCAAAACACGCGCACCACAAACCCGAGCCAGGATTGGCGGGGCGAAGGCAAAACCCGTACCCAAACACACACACCCTAGTCCCCAGCCAGGATTGGCCTGGCGACCGCCAAACCCAGACCGGAAACACAAGCACCACAAAACAGTAGGAAACCCAGTGTCCATAGCCAGGAAACTGAGGCAGCCCGTGATATGCAGGTGACCCGACTAAACGAGATTCGGAGCCCGGCGGTAAGGCTGCATCCTAACGCCTGCGCTGCTTTGGGTCTAGAGGCAGAGCGTGTGACACTCAAGCACCTGGGAACCCAAGCACCAAGAACGTGCCGCTGGTGTGCCTTAGGAACCGGATACGCAAGGAAGTGCGGTGAACATTCAGGGCTCCGCCGAAAGGAGAAAACGAGCGCAAGCACGGGGGCATACCCTCCTGGCGTGACAGGTGCGTCACGCTGGCGAGGATCAGCCCTTCCGGTACTGCCCAGGGCCGATTTGTTGCGGGCCACCAGTCAGGTCTAGCGGGATGTACGCTGCCTCCCGTCTTCAAGCGCGGAGCCTCTTTCTGTTCGTCATAGCGGCAACACCAGCAGGAACCATGCGGCGCCCTCCACGACTGGATGCACCTACCTACGTAGGTACCTATAACCAATTTGCAAAACTAAGTGAACTCATGCCCTACTGCTTACTGCCGAGGGAAGGGTAGTGCATCACCAACCATGTTTGAACAATGATATGAATTCACCGAAGGTCACCGGAGTAAGACGGCAGATGAGAGGTTAGCAACCAGGGCATAAGTGCAATTCTCAACCTTTAGCATGTTCACCCATTGCACGCGCACACAACATGTTCAACACTCGCAATCACCAAAGATTGACCCTCTTTGATTCAATGGAAAATCAAGTTGTCACGACACATGCAAAGCAAACAAATGATAAGCCAAGGAATGAGGAATTGCTTTGCCTTGCCGAGCAACGACCGGGCTACTGTCTTCTCTTCTGCTGCCCCTACCTCAGCCACATCCACTTCCACCTCGCTTGCACTAGGGATCCTCCAGCTTCAAGGGACTTGTGATCCCCCATACGCGTATGCGTGGCAAGAGCAGAAGCACATGTGCCCATTGACGCGTACCCATCCCGTTTCACGGGGCCGGCCGATGTGATCGGAGGCACCACATCCAGGGTTTAGCCAGATCACAATTCCCGGCCTTCTATCATCCATTGGAGTTGCCCTAGCTTCGGATTCGCTTCCATTTCCGCAACAGGGTAGTATATTACACTATTAGCACCGGTTGGAAAGAGTCTTCACACGATCGGCCCGCATTGAAGAGCAGAGAGCAGGCGCACGCCAACAGGAACACGAGAATGGCGCGCGCACAAACAGCAGGCCTGCTCTGAACCAGAAATGTGCAATTCCCCTGTGGATTATCCAAAATATAAATTCGGAATTCCCCTGAATTTATACCCGAAATCGCTGAAATTGCTGAAATCGCTGAACTTTAGGATAGAGTGCAGCCAAATGGGACCCGAAACGCCTTCAGCACGCATCTTGATCTTGTTCTTCCCTCTGTGCTTCCCCTTGCCTTTTTTGTCGTTAAGGGTGCTCCCACTCTTGAATTCAACCTTGTCGAGGGTCATGTTGTCCTCAGGACCTGTGGCTGGGGGATTCCAGGCAAATGGTAATCGACGCCCATAATCTCCAGCCAGACCCGAAGTGGGCGCTTCAGTAATTCCATGTCCAAGTGGCGGCTCATGTTCGCCTCTTGCTCCCTCTCGGCACGCCGGGCTGGTGCCATCCTCGCTGCTTGTTCAGCTTCTTCTTTCTCAGCTTCTTGCCCTTCAGTTCTCCTCACCATCTCGGCGTTGACGACCTCAGCTCCTTGCGCCAGTTCTCCCGCGAGGATTCCCTCAATCCCCCTTCGCCAAGAATCCACCCCCTTTTGGCGTTGCGTCATCTCTTTGACAGTCCAGTCCTCTCCTTGTTCTCGTTGTTCCCCGAGGAGGCGTTGCCGTTCCCAGAGACGGCAAGGGCGCCCAGTACACGTCTTGCATTCTTCTGCCCTTTTTGTGCGTTCTTCGACATCAAGAGGTTGTGGGGCGCTCCGGGTTGTGGGTGCACAGGCTGTTGATGAGGATGATGGTGCTGGCGCCGATGAGGATGATGCGACAGGGGCGGATGAGGATGATGCGGCAGGAGCTGAGTAAGCCTCAGGAATGCCCGTGTGTACATCGTCCATGGCGGGTTCGCTTGGGGTAGATGGTTAGCGCGGGCGTTCCAGCGTTGTGGGTTCACCAATGGCAACTACTGCTCTAGATTGGGAGGCTTGAAACTCTTGGAACTTTTTTCATTTTGTGCCCCGCTTCTTGTCCCCGGATGAATGCTTCTTATCTCTGGGTGACTTACGCAATTTGCGTTCTTGTCACGGTTGGCGGAATTCTTTTCCAATGACATCCCAAACGGAAACGTGGATCCTTTGGCCGGGCCTATATTCGTAGAGAGGGACCTCGTTGTCATACCCTTCCAGGCACAGCCCTTCTTTAGACCTTGCGTACAGCCTCCATACACGCCACCTTCTTTGGCGGAGGCGGTAGCTGTAACCTTCCACTTGCAGCGAATCTTCAATGGCTTGCAGGCGGTTGTTCCCCATGCCCTCGGTGAGCTCCAAGGTTTCAGGGAAACCGCCTTCACACTTGGGGTTGGAGTGGCGGTAATGCTGGTCCAATACCAGCCCTTGCGGTAATGATACCGCATGGGGACGGGGCATGGGCCAGTTCTTGCCCGATTGTTGCCAATTTACCATGGCGTCTCCATCGAGTTCTTGGACTCTGACCTGGCGGAGTCTAGGCAGAGGAAGTGGAAAGGCTGGATCTCCAGCAAAGTGAGCAACAAGAGGTCGTAAGGTTGAGGGAGGGGACGCGAGCCAAGGAGATTCACTCAATTGCACGGTGGTATAGACAGCATCCTCGTCAGATCACAAGCAGAAACCTCTCAACAGCACGGTGCCGCATTGCCGTGCCGTAACGGTCCCAAGTGCTATGCCCACCAACCGAGTACTCGCTGCCTAACGACTTGTCAACCCCGACGGCGCTGAACACGTTTGCGTAGGCTACGTTTGATTTGACCCGGGTCCTATGGGGTGGTCCTTCCCTAGACACGCGGCTGCACAAATCAACGCAGTGACAACCAACAAGGAATCCCCATCTTGACTGCTTGTGAGCAATACACAAACAAATGTACAACCTTTGCCGCCTAACATAAAAGAAGATAAAAGTATGTACACCAGAATGAAATAACATACACAACAGTCGGAGATGATTAGCTAAAAAATGATTACTACTCTCTCGGTGAACCTGAAGGTCGTGGTCATGGCCATCGAAGATTGCGATGCAGCACGGCTTTACGTTTTGGACGTACGTAGGTAGGTCATGTCGGGACTGGGGTAGCCCCCAAAGGGGGTCTTACCTTGGGGCTTTGGCTCACCCACCCACGGCCCTAGTTCACATGCCCCCACAAAGTGGATCCTCCATGTGGGAGAAGGGCTCGGTCGCCGCCAGCAGTACCCTGTATCGAGTTTTTGGACGTAGACACATTTTGAGTCCGGTGAAGACTGTTCGATCCAATTTACACTGCAAAACTACTTTACAGCAGAAACCAGTAGGCAGAGTCACCCGATGGATGCCCCTTACGCCATTGGGTCAGTGCAAATTCGGGTGCTTGGCGCCTCAAGATCCTGTAGGGCGTCCGCCGGCACATGAGGGGGTGATATACGCGATATATCATGAGAGTTGGATGCGCATTCGAAACTGTAAGCAAAACCTGGCTAACAGAGGGTACTTCCGGCGGTGGTCAGGGTGGATTAGCTAGCTACATCGTAGGGAATTACTGGAGGCATGAGGAGAGACATACAACAGGTTCAGGCCGCTAGTGCGGGGGGAAGAATTTGTCGATCCGGGGCTGTTGGGATCAGGAGGGTGTGTGGACTGGGGGGGGGGGCGGGTTCACTGCGCTTGCGCCCTTTGTGCTGCGCCTGGGCTTCGTCCCGTCAGGGTGGCGCAGGGGGGGGAGGGGGGGGGGGAGGGGGGCCAATAGGCTGCAGGTAGGCGTCCAGAGCGCGTTGCGCTACGCTGGGCTTTGCTGGCTTGGGTGGTGCCGGGCGAGGGGGGCGTTTTTTCCGCTGTGGTTGATCCGAGGCTTTGCGTTTCGGGGGTGTCAACACCGCCGCAGGCAGGGCCGAGGGGGGACAGTATTTTGGCGGGTCCCGGGGGGTATGGCCTCTGGAGGTACTGAATTCACCGAGGGAATCAAAATAATTGTTTCTCGTTACTGGTGGGCTGGTGGCCCCGGGTGGGTTGTCGTGCAGAAATTGGTTGGCGTCCTCGATGAGCTGCGTGAGCGCCCTGTTGCGTTTAACCAGGGCGCTGTCAAAGTCCTTAGCATGCATAGCGGGGTCTTTGCCTGACGGGGACGTTGCAAGCGTTGTTTGGAGCGTTTTTGGGACGAGCTTTCTGGTAGTGAGTCGTCGTGCCCCACGGTCGCTGGCTATCCACCATTCGAGTGCTAATTTCTCAAAAGGGGGGGGGCAGCCGCCGGAGAGACATTGTTGGAACCATTGCATCGTGGGACAGAGGGCACAGAATGAGATGGGATCCATCGGGTGTACTCCTTGACATTTAGGGCATGATCGGTCACTGGTGTCACAGTGAGGTCTGTAGTCCTGACAACCATACGTGCCTGACACCCACTTGAATGCGATTGCCGAGAGAAAGCTGCTCTCTTGGAGAAAGCTTGTGCTGGTGCTGAAGTGCAGGCGCGTGTGTGGGTGGGTCGGGAGGAGAGAGCGGGTGTGGTGTTTCGGAATTTTTGAGATGATGGCTAGGCCCCCACTAGTGACTACTCCCGCAGGGGGGGTGGGTAGGAGGGAGGGGTGCCACATTAATGCTTGAGCGGCCCATTTGGAGAAATAGTCCGCGAGCTCGTTTCCGATAAAGTGTGCGTGGCCACATGGATCAGGTGAGGGAGGGGGGCGAGGAGGGATGTGTAGGTAGTGTCCCGTGTACCCTGTGTGTAAGTGGACGGCCTCGCTGGGGGGGGGCTGGAGAGGGCTCCGTTGACCGCTTCGACTGTGTCAAGGTTATCCCCCAAGATTACCACCGGAGTATGGGGGAGGATGTTGGGGAGGTGGGCTAACGTCATTGCCATGGCCCATTGCTCGGAGCCCTCTGAAGTGGGTGAGGGTGACGAGCGGCAGAGGATGTAACACTGTTGTTGCCACCAGATAGCGAAGGCGCTGCCATGGCCCCCTTCTCCCGAGCTTCCATCCGTATAGATCCACGCCGTGTCATCAAAGGGGAGCTCGGCGACGAAGTTAGCCGCCTGAATGCACCCCCACCGCATTATATCCTCATGGTTTAGAACGTGGCGGAGGTTAGGCAGGTGGAACCAGTGGCCTTCACAGGTGCTATCCATGAGGTCCGCTTGAAGAGGAACCGGGATGTCGGGGTTGCGGGTTTGCGGGGAAGAGAGGGGTGGAAAAAGTTGTTAGTGGGTTCTGTCACCCGGGGGGAGAGGAGGGCCGTTGTGGGGGGTGAAAGTGAAATTACTCCGTTCCGTGATGGTAGCGGATTCTCCGGTGTCGAAGCAAATGGTGGCTGTTTTTTTGGAGACTTTGGTAACCATGGCCAGGCAGGGGGGGGCATTTCGGGGTGCAGCATACAGTCGTTCTCGCTCGCGTAGCTCACAGGGGAGGCAGGGGTTCCATGGTCCAGGGGCGTGGAATCGAAGACTCAGGCAGTTGGCCGCATCCAGGAAGCGATCTTGAAGGGCATTTTGTCGTGTCGATAGGAGGGCGTCTCTAACTGCCGCACAACTGGCAGGGGGTCCGTCCACGTTTAGGTACCTTAGTCCCGCCTCAACAAAATACTTGTGAACCGCTATTCCCAGGTGGCGGAGGCCTAGCCCGAGCTTAGCACGTGGCTGGTATATGTCCTTAGTGGAGACTTTAGGCGAGATTCTGCTCTTTCCAGACCGCTGCCGTGAGCTCGTCTATTCTGCTGGGGAGAAAAGGGTGGGCTATGAGGCGGTACGTGAGGATTGGTATCAGTTGGACATTCACCAGTTTAACCAGCTCAGGGAGGGTGAGGCGAAGCGGGTAGAGGTGTACGAAGTAGCTGTCCAGTTCCGAGTGTATTTGGTGTCGGAGTTGCGGGGGGGTGCTTATCGTTGTAGATGTAAACCCCCAGGTATTAGTAACCTAGGCGACACTATCACCTCAATTTCACTCATGGGGGCTACCACCATGGAGTTCCGTAAAGGAAATGGCCCAGTGGTGAGTGTGCGGGTACCACAATACTCCGCCCTCCAAATCACGGGAGAACTTTGAGAACATTGGCAGCATCAGGTGCCCTACCGCATGAGCGATGTGGTGGATGGGGCCGAAATCCCTCGAGACCGACGGGTGGCGGTCATCCTTCGCAACGTGCAGTGTGCTCTGGACGCCAAGCCGGACGCCGAAGCTCAAAACGGCAGCGGGCAAGCTTAGCAAACTGCTTCAACGCCTCGGCGTCCCTCAACCCAGCGCGCATCGTTTGAGCACCCCCCCCCCTTCCTCTGAACCCCTCCGCCCCCGCCCCACTCCTAAAAACCCACGACCTTCACGCTTGCCCGACCTGGCATGCTTTGGTCTTGAGCCCCCTCCCGTGACCAATTGGAGGCAAAGTAAGGGGTATGTGCGCCCAGCTGCAAAGCTCAACAACCCAACGCCCCCCAAGCTCACAATCCTTTCACTCAACCTGGAAAAAAAGCCCCCCACCCCCTTCAGTTTCCACCATCTACAAAAAGGGTACCATGTCTTGCTCCTCCAGGAACTGAACGAAGAGCCCAGCCTCCCACACATCTTTAGCCACGGGGGGGAAAAATGCAAAATTTTCACCAACATCAACAAGGGAGAGAAAAAGAATGGCACTGCCATCGTGGTCTCCTCGGCTTTGCGGCCCTACGCAAAGTATGTTCCGAACTCGGACAACGATGGACTCATGTGCTCGGTTGAAATAACCCTCCCGGGCGGCCCCCCCACACTCCTCACTTCTCTCTACTCTCCCCCGCCCGCAATCACCAGGCGCCCCCTGATTTAAATCAACCTGTCGCGTCTTCCTTCCCGATACCCTTACCATGTTGTGGGAGGTGATTTCAACTGCATCCGCATTCCCCATCTAGACTCCTTGCACGCCGACCCCAACCCCTGGGCCTGGGTCACTTCCAAAACGTCGGGCAGTAACTCGTCATGGATCGATACGCACCGACACATGCACAGCACTGCCCTGGGGTGGACCGGACCGGCGTCCAAGAACAGATTGGACTACATCTTCGTTTCGAGGAGCCTCTTCCATGACCAAAAAATTGCTGACGCTTCAATTCTCTATGGTGATTGCTCTACCGACCACCACCCTGTCACAGCACAGCTGCACTCACCCCTCATCCCCACACAGTCCCCCCCAGCCCCCCGTAAACGCTTCCGAAGGCTAAAGAAACAAGAATTGCTTAGTCTTCAAGGGGGACTGCAACCCCTCGAGGAATGGTGTGAGGACTTTAAAAAGCACCTCCCTGACGTCCGGACCTCTGACCTGGTCCCGATAGTGGACGCCATTCTCCGAGGGCGCTCGGAGGCCTACCACTCGATTACCTCCCCGGCGGGAGGGACAGCCCCGTCCAAAACCCAGAAAGAATTCACCCAATTGGCCAATGCCCTCCCCCCAGCCTCCCACCCCCGTTTCGGAGAAAAAATGAGGCAGCTCAACGACTACCTCGATGAATGGCAGAAAGCGAAACAGAAATTGGCCCGGACTGCGGTACACAGAGCGATCGTCCAGGGCCGCCGAACTGAAGAGTGCCATCCAGAAACACCTCCAACCCCCGGATCAGGCTCCTATCTCCCTCAGGCGCTCTGACGGAACCCTTGCTACAGACACCAAAGAGGTTGCAAAGATGTTTTCCGATACGCTCCTCTACTTGGGAGGTTCGCCTGGCTACACCCCCCCCCGACGATTTCACGGAGCGCCTCCTGAGCCACAACCCCCAGTGCCCTCCGGGCACAGAACCTCAGGACATCCCGGACATGACATGGTCAGAGTTTACTGAAATCCTCCACTCGGCTAACCCGCGCAAGGCAGGAAGAGACGACCACACCAACACCTATCCGCTCTCCGCCCTCCCCCCCCACCTGCAGACACTCTTCTTTCTGGTGGTAAATCGCTTCCTGCAGGAGCCCCTACCACCCCACTGGACGACCGCCCAATTATGTTTGATCGACAAGAAAAAAAGCCCCCACGACCCCGCAAACTACCGCCCAAAAGCCCTGTTAAACACTGTGTACAAGCTAGTGGCCCGCCACGCCGCCTCTGCCCTCCAAAACTTTCATCAGAGATCATTCCCTCATGCACCACAGCCAGCACGGGGGCATGCCTAATTTCCGAACCATGGACCACCTTTTCCACGTCACGGCAGAAATCGCCCGATGCCCCATGGCCTCCCATTTTTACATAGAATTTAACAAGGACTTTAACAGCGTTCCCCACCCCACCCTCCGTCGGGTCCTCCACCACTATCGAATGCCGGCGGGCCTGGTCGACCTGATCAGTGGACTCTACGCCCACCCCCAGAACGCCCCCCTTGTCAACAATGTCCCACCCTACCACTACCTCCAAACCAGGGGCCTCCGCCAGGGCTGCCCCATGTCCCCTGTCCTGTTCATCCTTTATTCTAACGTGCTGCTCCATGCAGCCCCTCAACCCTCTCCGTTGGAGAGACCCGCCGAGACCTCTGCACACGCTTTCATCGATGACAAATTGTACCGATCACCCTCCCAGACCTACATCCAAAAGTTAATTGACTTCTATGACACGGACGCCAGGACATGGGGGCTCCAAATGAATTGTGACAGGTCAGAGGTGCACGCCCTGGGTGGCGTCCCACAGCATGACTTCCAGAGCCAAAGCGGCTTCACACTTTCTACTGTCGACCCGGATACCAAACAGCCACGGAAGTACCCTGCATCGGGTTCTGCCCAGAGAGCTAACCCATGTTCGACCGAGGTCTCACATCCCTCTCCTTTGGGCGGAATAAACATTGGGGTGGGGCCCATTGCATCTCCTCATCAACCCCTGGATTCTGGGGCCCATGGGCCAGGGGCCGGGCCAGAGGCCTTGTCATGCAGACATCCTGTAACGGCAGCAGTGACAGCACTCAATTATACACTGATGTGATCAGAATTTCAATGATTCTCAGATGTACATTAGTGCAGTAAATTTTCCGCTTCATTTCATGTTTTCCGTTCGCCGCCAGATGTCGCCTGTGAGCGCGCGTCGAGTCGCATTTGTCTTTCGTGATTTCCCAATCGGATTTATTTAAATTATTTCGAATGATTTCACGTTGTGTCATTAGTTGCGATGAATGCGCATTGAGATTCTATGTCTGCTCCATTTTTGTAGACCGGGTTTTCGTACTCTTCATATTCCACCATGGTGTTCACTGGACTTACAAGTGCTTCGCATATGTCGCTCCCAGAGGCTGGATATGGGTCCGAAGAGGGTTATGTGGGTTCAGGGGCAGTGTCGGGCGTTACGACCCCTGGGGCATCAAGGCTGCAGGCTTCGCAATCACAACAAAGATCAACCACTATGCAGCGGTTACATGATAGCAGAGGAAATCATGACTCTGCTTCTGGAATCTCCACTGATACTCTGAGATCGTCAGACTTTAGCGGGGCTATTACTCGTTCTGGGTCACTGCGTGTTCCCTCTGAGGTTACATTCGTAGCATCTCCCCAGCGAACCGAAGATCAACCATCAGAGTGCCCTCACTGTCGCCATAGACATTGGCCTGGTGTACATACTTGTGCTGATTGCTGTATGAACGCCCCACCCAACCTTAAACCCGGTCGAGAATCTCCCTCCTCGAGTGAATCTGGTTCCTCCTCTCAAGCTTTGCCTGATCTAGAAGACAGCAGCAGCGAAGGAGAGACATCCAATACTGGAATGGATGATATTTCTGGTGATTACTGGGAACACCAATTCCAGGATATCTGGAACCAAGAATTCCTGCAACGCCAGAATTGGCTGCTGGCAGAGGCGAGCTACCGAGGCCGCCTGAGGGACTGGTTCAGGGCGTCGTGCCAGTTCATCAGGGACTCAGGCCGGTTGCGATTCGACGCCCAATTGCAGGAGCAAGAGGACTGGGAGGAGCTGTTGGACCAGTTCGACCACCAGGCCGCCGTGATGGTGCAGATGGCCATCATCGCCGAGGAGAGACGCCAGAATGTGCGTCAGCACGCTGGTCCGTCGGGCGCCTGGGGTCGACACGACGAAGAGGTCGATGAAATGAGGTGTGATTCGACACATTCTCACCTCTCCAGGGAGCAACTGTCCAAGCTTCCTGACTCCAACTCCAGTGTTGACAGCTGGGTTGATGAAGTCAGAAGCAAAGGAAAAGGGACGAGATGCCCTTCCTGTGGCAAGTGCGCCAAGGACTGCTCCTGTCGAAGACAGATTTCGTCGCTGGAGAACAGGGTGAAGGAGCTGAAGAAGGCCGCCAAGGAAAAAAAGAGGGATGATGACAGCAAGTGGAAGGAGATGGAGCAGAAGCTGGAGAAGCTTACAGATCTGGTACAAAATCTGAGCACTACTGGGCTCACTGGACCAGCACCTACGATGGCAAGCCACCCAGCACCTACCTCCTCAGCTGCACCCACATCCACGCCTTACGGCGCTCCACATTCTCCAGCACCCCCAGCCTTTGCTGGCCACCATTAAGCTTTTACTGGAAATTCTGGTATCCCCCCTACTGGATTTGGAAGTCCTATTGGGTTGAATCTGGGTACCGAAGGAGGAGAATCTTCGTCGCATGGGTCTATACTGTCTGTTGGTACTGTCGAAGATATTGATGGAGAAGCAAGGACCACCGTGAAGGAGCGATCAATGGCCTTGAAGAAGAAGGACCGGCGGCAGAAAGAAAATGAGGCCAAGATCAAAGAAAAGCAGAAGAAATTGAAGGAGATGAGGCTGCATCAAGCACCGCAGACGCCGTTCGTGCAGCCTACTGTGGACCAGGCGTTGCTGGCGGCCGCAATTGCGCAGGCACAGGCAATGGGAGGCGCCGCAGTCAACCCAGTGTTCGTCAATCCGGTCGGCACATCCACAGGTTTCAACCTGAACCACTTGCTGAACCCTTTGCACATGAGGCTTCAAGGGTCAGTAATGGAACAGCCTAAGTTCTCAGGGCACCCAAATTACTGGGCGTCCTTCGAACGGCAGTTCATGGTCTGGTTGCAGACGGAGAAGCTCGACAAGGAACTCTGGATCCTTGGGTTGATGGACTGCTTGACTGGCAAGCTCAGGGAAAGTACCTACCACCTTTATGTCGAAAGACAAAATCAAGGGAACCCCCTGACTCATGAGGAGCTGTACCGCAGTCTCAAGAAGAAAGGCTCTCGCCTTCCTGAAGATCATTACAGGAACCGTCTGGAAAACTTCAGGGCGATCAAGGAATTATTTCTGGAAGAGATCCAAATTGCAAGGCAAGATTGGGAGTTTTTGGTGCAAGAGGCGGAGAACTCTGGAGAAGGACTTTCTGAAGGCGAAATGAAGAAGATCCTCCTGAGCAAGCTCACGCCGGAGACCAAGCAGAAGATCAGGGACTCTCAGGCGGACCAAAAAGTCCTGGGCAACTGGGTTGAAGTCCGAGGATTACCAGAAACTATGGGAAAAATGGCTGTTCGTGAGTTGCTACACTCTATCAGTGTCACTGGATTGAAGGATATCACTATTCGTGAGGGCAGATGGAGAGTTGGTTTCCACGATTCTGAACAGTCGGAGTTTTTCTGCAGCATGGTGGATGGGAAAGTGAAGTATAAGGGAACAGTTTTGAGGGTATGACCGTGGATCTTCTCGTATGGAGTCGAGCAGATCTGGGACCAACTTGAAAAGTATGCAAACTTAGAACGCCAGAAGTCCCAGGATGCACATGGCTTCGGAGGCAAGGTCAACGCCGTTGGTGAGAAGGGATGCTCTGTGTGCATTGCCCTTGGAAAAGAAGGTCGAGCGGCGACTCACACGACCGCAGATCACAGATGGACGCCCTCGGATCTGAAAACAATTCAGTCCAAAATGGATGGAAAGGGAAATTCTCCCAAAAATCCCCAGCAGGATGGAGCACGAGATGCTGACCAGCATGGAAGGGGAAAGGGTAAAGGGCAGTCCAAAGGAACGAACAGAGATTGGACACCAAAAGATTACTCGCAGCAAGGCAGAGATCCAAGCGACTCAAGATGGACCGATGCTGGTGGAAGGTCTGGTGGAAAATCTGGCCAAAAGGGTGGAAATGGCAAAGGAAAGTCCGGGAATCAAGATGATTTCAAGGTGAATGGCAACCCCCTGTACGCGGAGACGCCAGCGAACAAGACCTTCGGCAACAACAAGGATACTGGAGGTCAAGGCAAAGGCAGATCCAACGAATCCAACCCCAATTCCAACATCTCCAACAACAAAGGTCAAGGTGGTAAGAAAGGTGGTGGTGGAAAATCATTTGGTGGTCGTGGACGTGGAAAAGGAGTGAATGCTGTCGAAGCAGGAGAAGAATGGGTTGACGAAGGACAAGTACAGGACGTACAGCCGAACGAAGAAGAAGAATGGCAATAGGGAAGCCAACTTGACCCAAATCCAAAC
Source organism: Eutreptiella sp. 'Long Island Sound 2002' (assembly GCA_964036045.1). Classification (NCBI taxonomy): domain Eukaryota; phylum Euglenozoa; class Euglenophyceae; order Eutreptiales; family Eutreptiaceae; genus Eutreptiella; species Eutreptiella sp. 'Long Island Sound 2002'. The sequence continues at coordinate 59,439,466 of OZ038379.1, forward strand.
ACTGGGGTTGAGTGGCAGGAGACAAAACCCATCAGGGTAGTTGGGGCGGTGGATGGACGCTGCTGGGATAGGCTGGCGCGCTCCTCCGGCCTCCTGTACCCTGCCTGGGTCCTCAGCGCTGTCCGGCGAGGCAAGGAGCGCCAGTTTGTCTGCTGGATCCAGGTCAGATCGACGGATGGTAAGGTTAGACTTGCCAGATGTCTGATTGACAATGGTTCAGAGGTCAATCTGGTGGGGAAAGGCTTTCTGCAGGAGGATGAGACGAAGATGTCCTCGACACCAGTCCAGCTGGAGGGAGTCAGCGGACATCGCCTTGACGGTGGCGACAGAGACGCAGAATTGGCGGTCAGATTGGTGAAACAATCAGTCTGGAGTGTGGAAGAGACGGTCACTGAGGAGTGGTTTGCTGGAAAATTCTATGAAGCCAGCATAAAGTATGATTTATTCTTGGGTCAACCATGGCTTCACGCTCACCGTGTGCTGCCCATGGGACACAGGACATGCTTCCTCCAAGATCCGTCGACCAACGACCCGTCCGGACTGTATTATCTGCACCCATATACCAAGAGTATCCACCAATTCAAGGAGAGAAATAAGCTGCATTTTCAGCAAGATGGGCAGGAATGGACAAGGAATCAAGAAGATTTCGACGAATGAAAGGTGGATTCGTTGAACAGCAAGAAGTGGAAGTCAGTTTCCTATTGTGTAGTCGACAAATGGCGGGACATTCTGGTGGATTATTTCGAAAAGAACCACAATTTTTGTCCTGAAGTTGATGCCTTTGCAAACAAAAAGAATAAAAGATTTCCGAAGTTCTACGACGATGCCTGGAGTGAGGACTGGTCTGAACCTCTTTGGATCAATCCGCCCTTCGACGTTTTCCCTCGTGTAGTGCAGGAGCTGAAGCAATCCGGCGCAAAGGCGATTTTAATTGTCCCCAATTGGCCAAGACAAGAGTGGTTCAAGGACATTATGGACATTTCTATCGACACTGTCGAGCTACCTCACAAGGGAGTGAAGCTGTATTGCGAAGACAATGGCAAGCTTTTGCCACAGCGTTCGTGGAGCACGTTGGCGTGCTTAGTTGACGGGAATCTGGGAGATTGTTGGCAAGATGGCAGTGAAATGGGAACAGAAGAGGTCATATCAAATTCCTCAAGAATCGACGAAATTGAGGTGGATGAAGACGATCGAGAGCAGAATCCCGACGTATCATCGCGGAATGAGGGAAGGATAATCGGCGTCCCTGAAGAGAACGCCTCCATCCATTACAATTCGTCCCCATCAGACAAAAATCAAGCCAAAAAAGTCAAGATTTCAAGCAAGAATGAAGACAAGTCTCCAAGAATCTCGCCTGAATTGACAGGAATGAAGCTGAATTCGTCCGACCATCCCTTCAAGACATTCGGGGACCCCTTTCATTGGTGGGATCCCACGGAGGAGCGAGCTCAGGTGAGCTTCATCCGCCAGCAATGCGACGAAGAAGTTTGGAATGAAGTGGCCAAGAACATGAGACCACGACCAACAATTCGCAAATTGGTGGACATAATGTCGGTGATTAAATGTGGGAATCAGGTCGACGGAGACAAGATATCTGCAAGAAGGGACGCAGTGTTCGAAGATTATCAAGATGACGTGCTGAGTGGGAAGTTGTGGAAAAACCCCCCAATTCGATGTGAAAATGGGGAAGCCAAGATTGACATAATCGAAGGCTCAAAGGTGCACAAACAACGTCCATTCTATCTCCACGGCACCAAAGCAGATGCCCTGCGAAAGATTATTGAGCGCAATCTCTATGAGTTCGGTTGGTTGGAGGACTGCATGAGTTCTGAGTAGTGTTCAGCACCATTTACTGTGCCAAAACCCCCACCTGCTGACCAATCCAGCATAGATGCTTGGCGTCTAGTGGTGGATTACAGAGCCCCGAATGCCGCCACAGTACCAGACGCGCATCTTCTTGCTTTAATTGAGATTGAGATCGCCGCGAGAGCCAAAGGCAAGCTCTTTACTGTGTGGAATTTGCGCCATGGCTTTCATCAGATGCCCCTTCGAAAGGAGAATAGGCATTTGACGGCAATGTGCACGCCCTGTGGCACTGTCCAGTGGACTGTACTGCCGATGGGTCTGAAGAATGCACCGTCGATGTTCCAGAAGATGATGGAGACTATTTTATTTCAGAAGCACAAGTCTCTGGATTTACAAGAATTCTGCAGCATCTACATTGACGACCTTCTGATTGCCACGCCGTTGGGAAAAAACTTTGATGAGTGCCTGAAGTTGCACGAAGAACAAGTTTGAAAAGTTCTCGAAGTCCTTCGACAAGAGAAGCTCGTGTGTGGACCCAAGAAGGGCAAGATGTTCCTCCAGAGTGTGGAATTTTGTGGCTCTGTCTTGGAAGATGGGACAAGAAGACCAGCCCCAGGAAGAATGGCTGCCCTGCAGCTCTGGGAAAGGCCTAAAACCATCACGCAGCTTCGTGCCTTTTTAGGCTGCTGCAATTACTACCACGAGTTCCTTCCTCTCTACGCCAAGTTCTCTGGTCCATTGACAGAGTTACTCAAGGTTGGCAAAATAGAAGGAAAGAAGGGATCTCAAGTCAAGCTCAAGTGGACGCCAGAATGTGAAGAAGCCTTTACTGGTCTCAAGGAAGCACTGGCGAATGTGGTTACATTAAAGACTCCGTGGTTGGATGGAAGACCTTTTTATATTCGTACAGACGCCAGTCGTTACGCCATTGGTGCTACGATCGAACAAGTCGATGACGAAGGTCACCATCATCCTCTGGCTTTCTGGTCTTGCAAGCTTACAACAAGGCAGCAAAATTGGAGTCCAAGGGAACAAGAAGCCTACGCAATCCTTTGTGCCTTACGGCGTTATGAAGGTTGGATCTTGGGCCATTGCGTTGAGGTACTGACTGACCACAGGTCACTGGACAGCTGGAGGACAGAACATGTGGATACCCCTGGGGGACCAGCTGGGAGAAGAGGCCGTTGGCATGAAACTCTCAGCAGATTTGACCTCCATGTGACTTACATTCCGGGTCGCTACAACACAGTGGCGGACGCCCTGAGTCGCTGGGCCTACCCAGCCTCAGAGGCTCACTCCCAAGTGAGTTTTCATGGGACAGCGACGGATAAAGCTGAAGTGATCGAGTTCGACAAGGAGGAACAAGCACTGATAAAAAAACATTGTCTCCAATGTTCGATTAAAAATCGGATGAAGATGGATTCGGTCAGATGCAAGGAGATTACCAAGGCAGATCAGACTGCAGGAGTTAACTCTGACTCTGAGTCGTCGCTGCCACTCCTTAATGTGTTTCCGACGACAAGATCCAAAGCAAAATCCAGGCTCCCTCCACAACAAAAGGACAAGGAAACTTCCTTCCTCTATGTGGATTGGACGAAGATGTACAAGGAGGACAGGTTCTTTGGGTCTGTATACCACAAGTTGAGAGGGGACAAGCCTTACGACTCTGAAGAGACGTCTGATTTCAAAATCCAAGGCGACAAGTTATTTTGGCCAGGACGGATTTGTGTTCCTAGAAAAGTTTATAGTGTTTTCAGCACTGTGTTTTGCCTCTCCTGCTGCTTGCTGTTGGTGTAGGGATTCCTGCTGCTTGTTTTTGGAGATGAAAAGCTTTTGTTTTGATGAAATACAGCCACTCCAAGTCACTCCAGGATAGCCCAAGCCAATAGTATGCAAAGAGAAGAGGATTCAGGATCAAAGCATGAAGGGCTGCAGTGTAAACAGTGAAAGATGATTAGATATTCACAGAAACTGCAACTCAGGATACAAATGAATGCATATTCACAGAGATAGCTGAAATGTTTTGGGAAAAGAGTTAGAAAACTGCCTCAGGATCACTCTCTCTCCATAGTGCCATCTTAGGAGATGTGCACTCTTTGTTTTGGGTCCCATATGTGCTGAGGTGGCATGGTATGTGGAGGTGAGGTCACTGCCATGTCACATGGGATCTTCCTACTCAGTTGGGATCTTCCTACTTAGTTAGGCTGACCGGGAATTGAACCCAGGACCTCTCAAAAAGAGGTGCCTAACCCCCTATGGTGCATACCACTAGGGCAGATAAGTATTCATGGAAAAACATAGATAAATTCATAGGCTCTACCTTAGGTATGTCAGTGCTCAGTCAACTCAGGAAAAGATGTTTTACTTCTGATTGAAAGGGGATTAAGGGGTCCACTCCATATCCTGATTGGGTGTTTGGTTCCATAGGTCAAAATGTGTTCTCACCACTTTTGGCTGGACCAATACTAAGATAAAAATGCATGGTTGCTCAGTGCATCTCTAATACAACTAGAGTATGTCCTAAAGCAATGGAAAAGCACTTTTTCTTACTCCCCCCTTGTGCTGTGGTGGCCACCACTGTCGCATTTTAGGAAAAAGGGAATTTTTCTTGGCCTTTCCTTGGTTTCCACATCTACTTTAAAATACCTACAGTCTCCCTCACACTGAAAAATGGGCGCTCACCATGGCTGGCGTCCTTTTGCTGCTCTGATTGTACAGTTTCCTACAGAAGACTCAGCGCTCTTGGCGCTGCCGGGGCTCCTGTGGCTTGGTTGGGTTAGATTGGGAGCATGCCAAACATGTGCATATGCATCCCTCCCTCCAAGACGCAGCGTCGACACAACCCAAACGCAAGACACATTATACACACTCGCATGGGTTCTCGTAAACCTGCTGGCGACCTGTGACCTGTCTTAGGGCGAAGGGAGTCGAAAAGAAATTAATTTGCCCCTTGGTGGGGTCTTGGTTCTGCTCAGTCTCTCCAGGCACCTGCGTTTCGGCCCGAACACGGCCTACTCAGCGAGGCTGCGCGTGGGTATCTGCAGAGGCAAGAATGGGAGAATTATGGACGAATCCACGCAAAAACGAAGCGACGACACCAAAATCCGTCAAATGACGGCGTAGAATTTTTCTGAAACGACACACCTGAGCAGAATCCAATTGTGCATTAGAAGCACATTTTTATAGAAATTATAGTCATCTTTGGATTTTTTAAATCCAAAAATTCATACGTCCAAAATGGCGGCGCGCAGGAGCGGCTCCTAGCGAAGCGCCGGAAAATGGAAAAATAATGGAATTATAAACGTATGTATCACGTAGTCTTGAAAATGACGAGACACACATTAATAAACAAACATACAAATTCCACCCACACTAATAGAAGCTTCAAAAATTCAAGAATTCGAAAATCAATTGAAAAGACTTCAATGAATCAGGTATAAACTACAGGTATGCTCGTCTTGCATGCCGCATACACATTGCTCGTCTCGTGTCTCCGTGAACGAGTCGTGTAGCAGCGTTAACACCGATAACCACGATAGGACGCGGTAGAGGGATTGATTAGAAAGATTGCAGATGATTAGCGGTCAGATCAGGGTGATTAGTCATACACACAAATGCATAGCAACGTTCTTCGCGTGCGCCTTTCTTGTTTTCTCTCCTTGCTTCACTTCCCAGCGGTAGGTAAGGTAGGTACGCCCAGGCGGGGCCACCCCCTGGTGGAGTCAAGATTGTCGTGGAGATGGGCAGGTTTGCCCACGTGATTGAGCATACTCGTGCATGCACACACGCATTAAAGGGTAGGCCACGCGGAGTGCGCACGGTAAACCTTGTTTAGGCTACCCAGGGGCTCCTCGGTACGTTCTTTAAGAGAACCTGAGGAGTCCCTTAACGCTTGCTTGCTTGATAAGGGTAGCTGCTCCATGCAGCGTGTTTGCGGACAGCGTATTATAGGGCACACTGAGAAGGGTATAATACCTGGAGTGTGCCTTGGTTCCTCCGCCGCAAACGCCCTTTCATTTGCCTTTGCTTTACAGGTGGGCAGGTAGGGTGAGTGGTGCAGCAGCATTTTTTTATGCCCTGCTAAACAGGGGCGCAGATCACACAAACAAGTAACTCCGCTCAGCCTGTGGCAGAGCAAGGAGTCCGACTTCATCGACATCTGCGCCTTGCACACGAGAGCACTCCTTCCCTCCAAGCCCTTGCAGGGGAAACGCGTTGTGGCGTCCCTTGTGAGGCCACAGTTGCTTAGCAGCGCTGTGTTCCCTTGTCATTTCACAGGTGGGTCGCTAGGACCCTCGAGAGCTTCCTCTTCGCAACGCCAAGTAGAGTGTGCGTGTAGGAGTGGTAGTCCTGCGTGGGGGCTAGAGCCAGTTGCCCAGCGCTCGCCCACCAGGATGGTGCCACTGTAGGGTGTGTAGGACCTGTAGGGGGCGTGTCACTGTCCCACCCTTTTCCTGCAATTTTAGCCGGGTTGGTGGGCTGTGACAGTGGGTTAGGTTAGTGTTTTTGGCCACATAGCAAACAGGCGTTTTGCATGCCTTCATAGCTTTTGGCCACCCCTCCCTTTAGTAGACAGGTAGGTAGGGAAAACAATACCTGGATTAACACTCTGGGTATTCCCCCAAGGTTTTGCGCCAGCACAGAAATTGGGCGCATAGGGGAGGGGAGACCCGGGGCGTACCCCGTGGCATCAATAAGCCAACCCTCCAGGTTTAGCAAGGGCGCAGACTTGGGTATAATTAGGACACCACTTCTGCGGCTTGCTCTCAGGACCTTAGGACTAGCACACTCACACATACGCTTTGGCAGGTAAGGGTAAGGTTCAGTCCCTAGCTTTATTCTTGGAGGCCAGCGTCTCAGCGAGCCTCAACAACTCACCAAGGTTGTTCTGGGACAAGTAGTCAACCAGAACTGAGTTTAGGCGTCCCTCAGGTAGAACAAATGCAGAGAAGGGCTCCCAGGTGGCCTCTTCGACTCCAAACCCTTCCCAGAGGGTGAGGAAGCGCCAACCCTGGCGATAGCGGTGGCGTAGGACAGACTTCACCAGGTAGAAGCCCTCCTTAGCCATCTCCTCGGCGTTCATGTCGGGGAGTTCACCTTCAACTTCCATAGGGCTGGCAGCCCCTTGTAGGTCCAGAGCGGCGATTTCCTCGTCGTTCAGCTCCCACTCCTCCCCACAGAGGTCTTCAGGATCATGGTAGCGCTTCAGGTGTTGAGCGGCGCACACCAGGGTCCCCCCTAGACGGGGAGAACACCGCACCGTGATACGGTGACCATCCACAGATAGAATCTTGTACGGCCCGAAGTATGGGTCATCGCTGGTAGCGCGAGGCCAGGCGGGTAGTCGGCTGTGGTGCACCAGCACCCAGTCCCCCTCTTGGTAGGTGGCCGGTACTCGGTGCTTGTTCTTCTTGTTCCACTGACGCTCCCTCACTCTCTGGAGCATAGCCTTGGCCTTGTCCACCTTCGCTTGTTGCTCTTGGACCCACTCACCCACAGAAGAATGGGTGTCCTCTGGATAGGGGGCATGTAGGAACCACGCCGGGCGCCCCATGAATAGCTCATGTGGCGAGTAGCCAGTAGCTGAACTCTCTTGGGAGTTCATCATCAAGGATATGACGGGGAGTAGTCTCACCCAGTCTCTGGTGCGTTCAGTTTTGCACCATATCCTGACGTTCTCCTTCAGGACACGAATCTGTCGCTCACATAGGGGGTTACTCGTGTGAGAGTAGGGAATCCCCGTAGACACCTGGACATTGAGGGACCTCAGGACCCTCTTGTACCAGCCAGTATCTGAGCGTACTCGTACGTCCTCATCGGAGTTGATCTCCTTGGGCGCCCCATAGACACAAAACCACTCCTCCAGGAGTATCTTGATAGTCTCCTCTCCGGTAATGTGCTTGGTACATGGGAACACCCTGGTAAACCTGGTCAACCCACAGGTTACCACGAGGGCGAAGTCATAGCCCCCGAACTTCGGCATCTCCGTGTAGTCCACGTATAGAACACTGTTAGCACAGTGAGGGATGGGCAGGGTCGAGTAGAGACCTCTGTCCCTGATATCCCCTGGTTTACAGGACCTGCACGGGCACTTGTCCACGATAGGCAGGAGCGTCTTCCGCAGCCACTGCTTAAACAGCCTCAGGGTACGGTCAGCACCCACATGACCACTGGACTCATGGGTCCACTTCAGCAGCGCTGGGACTCGGTCACTAGGCACCACGATGCGGTCCTCGTGCCAGAGGTAGCTCTTGTCCCGCTTCCACTGGTCTTGATTGACCAGGAGGGGTTCAAGGCGTTTCTCCAGGCGCCGGTAGATATCCCCAAACTCCTGTAGGTACTCCGATTGTTGGAGTCCATCCAGGGGGCGTATCATGGTCATGTTCAGGTCCAGGTGTACGTCCATACGGCTGAACGCTTCCTTAGCCAGCGCTTCAGACCGGGCACCAATCAGGGCGTCGAAGTTGTTGCGGCTGATGTAGTCGGCACACTCGTTCTTCACTCCCTGGATATGGTGTACCGTCAGCCGTAGTTGACTGAGGTAGGTCCACCAGCGACGTAGCTTGGCCTTCTCAGGTGGGGGGCCCTTCTGGAAACTGCGGACCGGTTCTTGGTCGCATAGCCAGACCACAGGGTTACTCCCCAACAGTCGTGCTTGTGAGGATAGCACCAGCATACCCGCGAGCAGTTCCTGCTCATAGGTGGAGTAGTTCCCCCTGGCCTGGTTCCACTTCCAGTTCCAGTGGCCCAGAGGTACTAGGACCCACTTGTCGTCAGGGTAGCTGTGCTTGAGGGTTCCATCTCGGTTGAGACCTTCCGTCCCCCATTGGGAAATGGCCGAGTCGAACTCCTCCTTCTCTAGTGCTTGCCATTGGAACAACGTTCCACCACCGCCCACATTGCTGGCGTCGGTCACCAGGATAATCTCCCCTTGTGCCCTAGGCACGCCCAAGCACTTAGCGTTGGCTACCTTGTCTTTGAGCTCGTCAAACGCTTGTTGCTCTTGTGGGCCCCAGCGCCAAGTAGTACTCTTCTTGATCAAGTCAGTCAGTACTGCGCTGGTGTAGGTGAAGTTTTTGATGTGGCGGCGATAGAAGTTGCACGCCCCAATGAAACTGCGTACATCATGAAGTCCTTTCTTGGGGTCTTCGTGTCGTACCTTGGCATCCATCAGGGGTTTGGCCTTAGAGGCCGCTGGGGTCCACCACCCATAGCCAACGTCAAACCCCAGGTACTGCATGGTCTCCTGCATGAACTCACACTTCTCCAGCTTGAGTCGTGTGTGGTTCTCCTGGCAGACCGCAAAGAACTCACCCAAGAGGATTAGGTGATCCTCCTGGGTATTGGTCCCGAGGCATACATCGTCGATGTGAGCCTCCATCTGGGCCCCACGGGATATGAGCTCCTGCACCTTAGGTCTCCTTCGTAGGATGGACAAGATCTTGTTCATCAGCTCTTGGAACAGAGCGGGGGCGTTAGCCACGCCGAATGGCATGACCTTCCACTTGAATACCCTCCCCTGAGGGGTGATGAAGGCCAGTAGTTCCTGCGCGTTGGGCGTCAGGTCCACTTGCCAGAATCCACTTCGCTTGTCCATCTTGGTCTTGTAGCGACAGGAGGCTATCTTCTCCAGGGTAGACTCCATATTGGGAATGGACCCTGAGTGGTTCAGCGTCTTCTTGTTCAGCTCTCCATAGTCCACTACCAGCCGTTTGGCTGTAGACCCAGGTTTAGCCACCAGGAAACAGGGGCTGCAGTGTAGGGGGTAGTCCCCATCCTTGTACTCCAGGACTAGGCCAGCGTCGATACATTCTTGTATCTGTCGCTCAATCTCGTCGGCCTGCTCTTTAGGAGCTGGATAGGGTCTCCTCCGGATCTTGTGACCCACGAACTCGGGTTTCAGCTTGAGGTCCATCTGTACCAGCTTGTCGCATGAGGCTGGAGGGGGTAGTTCTCCGAACACCTCCAGATAGGTCCTTATCAGCTTTTGTACCCGCGGGTCCAGTACCTTGATCTTGTCCTCCATGTCCTCGTCGGAGTGTAAGTTGCTTGCCCCTTGAATAGAAGTCGGGAGGTGGTCCTCCACCGACTCTTCGCCCGCGGTAGCATCCTTCAGCCCTTGGTAGGCATACAGAAGGTCTTGCTCAACCATCTCCGGTGGACGATGGCAACATAGGCACGCTTTAGGGGGTTCACATACACATTCCTCCGAGAGGTCGTCCTCCTCTGGGGTCCTCACATGGGCACCCCACACGCTCTTCATGAGCTTGAGATCTACCTCCCTTTGCCAGGTGGTGATCTTCTGTTCGAGGTCCTCCTTCAATTGGGATAGGTCTCCCATACGTCCTTGCTTCAGTGGCCATGAGCTGCGGGTAGGCTTCGCGTAGCATAGCTTTTTCGCCACCAACTTCCTCTTGGAATCCACATACTCCCTGAGCCTGGATCGAGGGTCCAGCTCTTCATCCACGGGGTCTTCCACCCTCATGGAGAGTAGGGGTTTTAGTGGGGCGACGTACTCGGCGTTCTCCACTTCTTCCACCGCAGTCTGCACGAAGAAGGCGTCGTGCTCAGTTTCGTCGTCTGAGTGGATAGAGCTAGGTAGCTCAGATAGTCCACACTCAGAGACTCCATCAGGAACAGGTACATGACAGGGGGAGTTGGGGGCGTTGGTGTCAGTCACGACGTACTCATCTCCTCCGGGTATAGTTTCAACCGCATCTTGAGGTCGTAGGCGATCCTTCAAGTCACCCAAGGCGAGTCCATTGCTTTCTCGTTGTATAGCCTGGACCAGAGTAGGGTCCAGGTCTTCCCATAGAATGGTGGTAAGACTTCCGTCCACCACGCTGAGCATACTCCCCCATCCGGGCTTCCCAATGGGCGTCTTGCGTCCCAGAGGCACGTAGATGGCCTCATCAGGTAACCGCACAGAGCTGATAGTCAGCTTGTCAAGGAGGGTTCGCCAGTACTCATTGCCCCCATGGGCTCCCCAATCGGGGGAACACAGGACCATACGGGAACGTTCCAAGGCCACCTTGGTCAACACCTTCCCCAGTTCACTGAATCTGGGGTTCCCGTAGGCCATCCCGAAAGAGGGCCAGTAAAATTTGTAGCTGCAGTTCTTCCCCTTGCTGCAGTATAGGTCCAGTACATGCTGCTTGTCGCTGGCGAACAGCTCCACACTTAGGTCTTCTCGAGAGTAACCCAACTCCTTCAGACCTTGGTCTAGGACTTCCCCCACTAGTTGGTAGTCCTCAGTTTTGGAGGCCGCCATCATGTTCGAGGGCTCCTCCTTCGATAGTCTCAGGTAACTCGAGGTATGTTCCGACTGCTCCAGTGGCACAGACTCTCTGCCACTGCCGTGGTCCACGTACAGGAGGTAAGGCGCTTGCAGCGTCAGGGATTGTATCTGGGAGTGCTGCACGAAGAAGTCAGTACCCAGTACAAAGTCGAAGGCATCAGTGTCCATCACATAGAACCGATGGGCGATAGTCCTGGAGCCCATAGGTACCTCCACTTCGCAGTCCCCGCAGCTGTGCACCACATGTCCATCCCCCATCCGTATAGCGGCGGTGGTCATGGTGTTCTTCAGGCTCCCACAAGGTAAAATTTTCTTGGCCACTATCGATATTGTGGCACCAGTATCCAGTACCCCCAGGTATTCACGTCCCCCTAGTCGGATACGTACCCAAAACACCAGGTCTTGGGTGCCACCAGAGCGTCCCCGTCAGAATTCCGCGGGACAGGTCACCTCGAACCCCTTGTTCCGCAATTTGCGGGCCATCCTCATGAAACGGCTTCTCTTCTTGGCGTTGCCGTCGTCACCACCTTCATGCTCACGCTTGGCTCCTTGTTCTTGCTGGGCCTGCGTCTGTGAGCGTGTGGTAGGTCCAGACTGCCCTCCAGAGGGCTCGGAGTTCCCCCCTGGATTAGGGTTGGGGTTACCTCCGTTCTTGTCCTTGTTCTTGTTGTCGTTCTGGCGATTAGCGCCTCCTCCTCGTCCGCCTTGACCCTTGTCTTGACCACCTTGACCACGTCCTTTCGACTTGCCCTTCCCGGAGTCGTTGCCTTTGGCCTTGCCTCCACCTTTGCCTGAGCTTTTGCCAGGATCTTCCCCCTTAAGCTTCGCCGATAGGCGTTGCTTATGGTAGCACTCGTCCTCATAGTGCTTCCGCTTACCGCAGAATGCACACGTGATGGTGCAGCGGTAATGATCCGGCAGCTTCACCTTGGCGCCGGTGATCTTTTCCTGCTGCTTCCCCTGGACTACAAAGCAGTCTCGCTGCTCGCAGTCGGAGGCATGCTGCAGGTGGCCCTGCTCATCTCTGGCATCACACCAGAATAGCTCCTTCACGTTCTCCATTAGGCGGGCGTGGGCGTGTTTGGGGGTAGTCCCCTGCCCAGGTCGGGACCCTTGGTACCCTTTGCCTCCAGAACCTCCACCACCAGGACGGTAAAGGTTCAGGTGTTGGTCGCTCTCCTTCTCCAGCGCCATCTCCAGGAGTAGCACGCATAGATCCTCGTAGCGGAGGGATCTAGCCTTGCGCTCAGCCGTCAGACGGCACTCGTCCCATAGCTCACGGGGGAGCTTGGAGCACAACCAAAACAGCAGGTCGTCGCTGCTGTAGGAACCGGGCGTCAGTCGTCCAGCCCAGTGGTCCAGGTCCGCCAACAGCTCGGAGACCCTGCCGGGTTTGGGGTTGTTCGGCAGCACGGGCAGGTTCTGGATCTCGGCCCTGATGGAGAGGTCGGTCTCGTAGGTTGGGTACTGCCTCTCCAGGGCAACCAACACGTCGGCAAAGGTGGCGGAGTTGGTGACGATCTGCCTGACCTGCTTCTCCAGGTACTTCGTCTTGCAGCACTGCAGGAGCAGGTCGCACTTCACTCGCCCACTCGCGTGGGTTTGGCCGGTCAGTCGTAGGAACCGGCCAAAGTTCTCAGCGAACTCGCTGAGGTCCTTGCCTGTGAATTCAGGCAGGTTTACCACGATCTTGGAGGTGGCAATAGCCTTCGCCTCCTGAGCTCGGCGTCCTTCAGGGCGTCGGGTCTTCTTCTTCTTCTTCTTCTTCTTCTTACCCTTGGGGTCCTCGGGGTCCTCAGGGTCTTCGTCATCCGATGGCGAAGAAGAAGTCATCGAAGGCGGCCCATCATCAGAGGGGTCTCCGCCTAGATCGCTGGAGCCATAAGGCTCCACGTCCACCATAGCCCTTAGGGCTGTCAGCCCCAGCCGGTCCAGCTCGGCCCTCGTCGAGTTCGTCACGTGACTGTAGGGCGGCTGGGCTGTCCTCGGGACGAATGGGCTTCTTGGTACTGCTGCAGGAGTCGGCATCGGTCGGCTCCTCAGGCTCCCCAGGGTATTCGTCAACCCTGCCGCCAGGTGGTTAGCCTGTACTCGGTGGGGTGACATTCCCACTGTCGTAGGTGACGCATGGGACGGGATCATCAGGGGCTGCAGTTTCTCCCTGATCTCTTGCGTGAGGTCGCTCACGATTTGCGAAGTGGCTCCTCGGAGCACCTCGTTGATCTCCGACCGCGTCAGGGACCTGTTGGAGGATCTTCCCGATCCTCTACTCCTGCCTCCCAGGGACTCTGGTCCTCTCCTCAACCCACTCAGGGGTGCATACCCAGGTGTACACCCAGGAGCATACCCAGGAACTTCCATATAGGTTCCCGTGGCGTGGAGTGGATGGGGATGGTCAGCCGCATACCAACGCGGCGCAGAGCTGGAAGCCACCGGCTCACTGGCAGTAGTTGCCTCAAGGAGCGCAGTGGTAGGTGGGCCCATGCCATAGGCGGGGTAGTGAGGCATGCCAGTAAAGCCTGTGCCCTCTGCCATAGGCTGGTTGGTTGTGGAAGTGGATGTAGCGGCGGCTGGGTGTGTGGTGGTTATGGGAGAGGGTGATGCTTGGAGACCAGAAGCGCTTGGTGCGCCTTCGAAGGTAGGGACATCCGCCGGGTCTTGCCCTTGCTCCTCTCCTTCGTCTGCTCCTTCTCCAGCATCCTTCTCGCTCTCGTTTCCTCTCTTCCTCTTCACAGGCTGAGGTTGAGAGACCATTTCCTTCACCGACAGGGCCCCAAAGGCCGTCTGGAGGCCATCCAAGGAGTCCTCCGCCGTATCCATTGGCCCATGTAAGGGCTCCACCGAAGGTACAGCGTCAGGCGCCGGCCTTGCTGGTGTCTCTGGCGCTGGCGCTGGGTTCACCTCGGCGTCTACTCTTCCTGGATCCATCTTAATTCACCCTTCTGCTTATGTTTGCCTGCTCGGAGCACTGGTTGTACGGCGCGGGGTCGCTGCCGGTGCACAGAGACAGGCTGCCTCTTGCTACCAGAAAAGTTTATAGTGTTTTCAGCACTGTGTTTTGCCTCTCCTGCTGCTTGCTGTTGGTGTAGGGATTCCTGCTGCTTGTTTTTGGAGATGAAAAGCTTTTGTTTTGATGAAATACAGCCACTCCAAGTCACTCCAGGATAGCCCAAGCCAATAGTATGCAAAGAGAAGAGGATTCAGGATCAAAGCATGAAGGGCTGCAGTGTAAACAGTGAAAGATGATTAGATATTCACAGAAACTGCAACTCAGGATACAAATGAATGCATATTCACAGAGATAGCTGAAATGTTTTGGGAAAAGAGTTAGAAAACTGCCTCAGGATCACTCTCTCTCCATAGTGCCATCTTAGGAGATGTGCACTCTTTGTTTTGGGTCCCATATGTGCTGAGGTGGCATGGTATGTGGAGGTGAGGTCACTGCCATGTCACATGGGATCTTCCTACTCAGTTGGGATCTTCCTACTTAGTTAGGCTGACCGGGAATTGAACCCAGGACCTCTCAAAAGGAGGTGCCTAACCCCCTATGGTGCATACCACTAGGGCAGATAAGTATTCATGGAAAAACATAGATAAATTCATAGGCTCTACCTTAGGTATGTCAGTGCTCAGTCAACTCAGGAAAAGATGTTTTACTTCTGATTGAAAGGGGATTAAGGGGTCCACTCCATATCCTGATTGGGTGTTTGGTTCCATAGGTCAAAATGTGTTCTCACCACTTTTGGCTGGACCAATACTAAGATAAAAATGCATGGTTGCTCAGTGCATCTCTAATACAACTAGAGTATGTCCTAAAGCAATGGAAAAGCACTTTTTCTTACTTTCCTGATTGTCTGATTGAGCAATATGTCAAACATTGGCATCGGAATGAGACAGCCCACACATATTCTCGTGTGCTGGAGCAGGAGCTACGCCACAGAGTGTACACAAGGGACCTCAAGAGTGCCTGTGAACGAGTTGCCAAAGGATGCAAGCAATGTCAGGCGACCATCCCCAAGAATCAAAAAGCAGAAGGACTACTGAAGGGATTACCAATTCCTGAGAGGCTGTTCGACAAGGTGACGGCGGATGTCTTCGAGTTGGGACAAATCCAAGAGGAATGTCTCTACACGAGGAAGCCTATCGAGGGGGTTTTGTTAATTCAAGACCGCCACAGTGGCTACATCCAAGTCCTCCCTTGCAACACGAAGCATCTCACCTCTGAAATGGCTGCCAAGTGGACTGCAAGTCAGTGGATGAGTAACTGGGATGTGCCCAGTGAAATTCTGACGGACAGTGGGAAAGAGTTCATTGGGACTTGGTGGGAGAACATGTGTGCCCTATTGGGAGTTCATCACCTTCGTGCGCGAGTCTACGACCATCGAGCTCTCCCTGCTGAACGCGCTGGAAGGATTCTTATCTCCATTCTGAGAAAATTCCTGGCGACTGTAAAAGACTACAATTGGTTGGAGACAATTTACTGTGTCTTGAGAAGATACCATCGTACCAAGAATTACACTGGTCTAAGTCCGAATGAGCTGGTTCTTGGTCGCGAGAAGATGGGTCCAGGACCAGTGATGTATCATCCAAGGCAGTGCTACGACGCCTCGCAATGGTTTGAGAGGATCAAGGATTTAGAAGCCAAGTGGATCCAAGCCAAAGTGGAAAGTCAAGCAGATTCGTTGAATTTCAAAAATAAATCAAGAACGCAAGGAAAACCCTTCGAGAAAGGCCAGCAAGTTTGGCTTCGTAAGTCAGACGAGACCCTGAAGGACGACAACAAATTGTTACCTTTGTGGGATGGCCCATTCCAAGTCAAAATTCAACTATGTGAGACTACATTCAACATTGAGATTGAGCCAGGCAGGCATCAAGAAGTACATCGAGATCGTTTGAAGGCCGAAGTACCCTGCCCCAAAGGAAAGTTCAAGCCTCTCTATTGGACTTCGAAGTACCTGAGCGACAGGAAGATGGTCACAAGCAGTTTCGAGTTGGAGAAGATTCTTGATTACAAGAAGAATGCTCGGAACAAGTGGTACTTTCTGTGCAGATGGAAAGGATTCGGTCCAGAAGAAGACAAATGGGAGCCAGCTTCCAGTTTTATCCATGGGTATACGGACACTTTCATCAAGTTCCTGAAGAAACACCCTGAGATTGACAAAGAGCTCTCTCTGATCAGGGATTGTGTCACCAAGGAAGACTTACAAGCACAAGAAGAAGCTCCAATTGTGGCATCATCCATCCCAGACAAGATCTGATCAGAATTTGAGTCGCCGTAACTTTCGAAGAGGTTTACGGTCGACATATACCCTTGGCATGGGGACCTACCAGTCCAGACGCGTCGTCTTTGTGGTTCGATGGACAGATGATGGGACATTCTGGGGTCATCCTGGTCATTCCATCCATCATTCCCATCATGATCATCATGTGAATCATGTGCTTCATCTCAGATGATTCCAATTCGAAGATCCGACAGGCCATTATCTTCAGCCACGACGACACTCTAGTGTTTAGCTGTCGGCTGGACCCCTCTACTCGCCTTGGGAAGGACTCGTTCGAGTTCGTGCTCATTACAGAGATTCTGGCACATGACTGATCCTGATGCATTTCATGTGTTTGACGGATCTGCTCAGAATGTCATTTCCATCAGCTCTTACATTGAGACAGTTGGTTTCTCTTCCAAACGACCACTGTCAAAGGGCTTATATAGACCAAGTGATGACGATGGTGTTCTTACTTGTGTCGACTCGCTGTTCATCTGTGGATTGTGTTGGAATCCCCCTCAGAATCAGCTCAATTTTGGCAAATTCCCAGTACCAAGCATTGGATGCTTATACATTCTGGGACTATAACGAGTCAATTACCCCTTCTGGCTCATACTGGATTAAACATGAAGCCCTGGGAACAATACTGACAGTGTGGGGATACCCCACTGGGTTTTCTTGGCTATCATTACTTGAACTGATTGGATTTCCATCATGGGGATCATCATCATCCTGAGGATTTGACCTGGATTGGCTATGAATGAGAACTGGATTTCCGTTCACCACAACACACAGAGTCTATCGACATGAAATTGGACCTATATTGGCTCACTGCAGACTTCGCCACCTTCCATCTGTGTGCGA
Organism: Eutreptiella sp. 'Long Island Sound 2002'; assembly: GCA_964036045.1. Classification (NCBI taxonomy): domain Eukaryota; phylum Euglenozoa; class Euglenophyceae; order Eutreptiales; family Eutreptiaceae; genus Eutreptiella; species Eutreptiella sp. 'Long Island Sound 2002'. The sequence goes on from OZ038379.1 coordinate 59,456,698, forward strand.
TTCGCTGATTTTGGTCTCAATTTTGACACATTTTGTACCATAATATGGCATCTGGTCTCATGACTGCAAATGACACCAGCCAGTTTCACATATCTTGGACTCCATGAAGGGATACCCTATTTTTTTGACGCTCTACGACATGGCGACGCTCGTTTTCTGTTTTCTGGCAGTGGAATGTCAGATCCTGATTTCATCATGAATCATGGATCATGAATCATCATGTACATTCTTCACTCAGACTTTCAATTTTCGAATTTTCGAGCTTGAACGAAGCTTTTTCTGTGTGCCCTAAGGTACCTATGCGTTTCATTCAAGTCGATGGCCATCGCGAAGCACAGATCTCAGCACAATTTTGCTCAATTCAGCTCAATTTCACACATTTTGCCTTAGATTAGGCAGTTTTTGGTCACTTTCGCCGTTTCGTTCACTTCACTTGACCCAGCCTGACATACTGGCGTATATCTTCAGAGGGGGAGTGTAACGGCAGCAGTGACAGCACTCAATTATACACTGATGTGATCAGAATTTCAATGATTCTCAGATGTACATTAGTCCAGTAAAGTTCCCGCTTCATTTCATGTTTTCCTTTCGCCGCCAGATGTCGCCTGTGAGCGCGCGTCGAGTCGCATTTGTCTTTCGTGATTTCCCAATCGGATTTATTTAAATTATTTCGAATGATTTCACGTTGTGTCATTAGTTGCGATAAATGCGCCTTGAGATTCTATGTCTGCTCCATTTTTGTAGACCGGGTTTTCGTACTCTTCATATTCCACCATGGAGTTCACTGGACTTACAAGTGCTTCGCATATGTCGCTCCCAGAGGCTGGATATGGGTCCGAAGAGGGTTATGTGGGTTCGGAGATATCAGGGGCAGTGTCGGGCGTTACGACCCCTGGGGCATCAAGGCTGCAGGCTTCGCAATCACAACAAAGATCAACCACTATGCAGCCGTTACACATCCCCACCTGGGTTGGTTTTCAGTAGGCGTGAAGCTACGGGACTGACATGCAGTGACGCGTACTCACGGCTCTTGACGTGGTCGAGGTTGCACTCTCCCGGGGGGCCGGGGGTTCGTAGCAGGTTGTTGTTGTTGGTTGGTCCGTTGTATAGTGGTAGAGGTGTGGTGTGTTGTTGCGTTTGTGGGTGTGGTAATCAGCGGGCGTGGCGCACCATGGTGTCGCCCATCCTGAGGACGCCGTTCCCGTTTTGACCCTTGCATGTCCGGCTGGTTTGGTTTGCGTGTGGTCTGTTTGCAGTCGGGGTGTTGGGTCTATGACAGCCTGGTTGGTGTCTGGCAGTGCCAGCCACTGCATGGTCGGCTGGTTTGCCATTGGGCCTGTCGTGCCGCTGCCGGCGTCGGCATGATCGTTGAGGTGGGTCGTGGTGCCGGTAGTTAGGTCGTGTGTGGCTCGTGGCGGTGCAGTCCGGGGATGGTTATGCGATGGCCGCCCGCGGATCGGCGTGCTTGACGAGGGGCCTGCCACGTCGCAGCCGGTGTTTGCCCATGCGGCTGCGTCGGCGCGCCCCAGATGAGGTGGTGGCTCTTTTGTGCTACTCAGCGGTGCAGCCAGCCCTGGTGGGGCCCGCCAACGTAGTATGGAGTAGCCTGCCCCCGCCCTTGCATCTTCTCGGCATGCACAACTCCATCGCTCGCTGCAATGACTTCCTTCGGCTTTGTTGGTCCCCTGACCTCGCGTGTTTGCAGCATATGTACATCACTGTTGGCGGCAGCGCCTCCCCGGTCGGTGCCTCCCTCGGCCCCTATGGGAGTCCTGGGGCATCTGGCGTGCGCAGTGTCATGCGTCCCCTGGTACACACCTCGTTGCCCCCGGCGCCTCAGGTTTGGCGCTCCCTCATGTCGCTCTGTGCCCCGCTTGTGCCCGGGCAAGTGTACTGTGCGGTTCTGACTGAATCGTGTTGGCTCCTTCGGACTTTAGGGCCTTAGGTTACGATGGGCCGGTACTTCTCTGGTCTGCGGCCCTGCAAATGCCTGCGGCCCCCACACCCCTCGCCTACCTGGCCCTCTGTACTCTGCCCCCGTTGATTACGTTTTGGATTTGCTGGGCCGTAGGGGTGGCCGGGTGCACTGGAGGGCACACCTTGTTTGAGCTGCCGCTCGGCTTTGGAATTGCCGCAAATGGGCACTCCACCACATCATTCACGAGGACGTTTGCAAATGCCCCTTTCCACGTGTTTCCTCCCTTCAGCGTACAGCGGCGGAATGCGTACCAGGTATACATCAGCGGCTTCATGAGGACAGTGGGGGGCCGCTTATCCTTCTTCCCCTCAGCCAAATACAGAGTTTGACAGGGTCTTTCGCGTGCAATGAGATTGAATGTGGTGTCTGTGTCCCGCTGCATGATCTGGTTCAAGGTTGGGGCTATCTTGCCCAAGATGCGGCCAAAGACGCATACACTGGTCACATGCACCTTGTCATTATTGTTGTACAGAGGCCTGTTGGCGTTCGGGACAGCTTCACTATACAGAAAGTTGATCCATACCTGGCTCAGAGGGGGGCCTGTTAAGGCGGTTCACCTCGCCAGGTGTGAAACAGTGGCCGTTGGGCCCGTGCTGGAAGTGCGTTGTTCAAGGGGTTCCCGGTGGGGACTGGAACTAGGGCTGGGACCCGCGGGATAACAGAAATGTCTGCAAACCCGCATTTTAAACTTAAATACACAAAAGAATAGCGCCGTAGGCGCCGTAACGTTAATAGGAGCATAACCGTGTGCCCATAGTCACCTAATTCACCGTCTACGCAAAGAAAGCAGCGTCGCGAGCAATGCCTAAAACTGAAAAACATTTTCCTAACACGCCACGCCCCTGCCCTCGCTCCCGCACGCCCTCTTTTATTCACCATGTACCTTTTCCTCCCGCCCGTGCCCCACCCTCGACGCTTTTCCTTACTTTTCGCTGCAGGTGGTCCGTGTGTGGCGTCAAGGACAAGGACACCGAAGCCACCAAGGTGAAACCGTCCCAGACACCGCCACCAACGGGGGGTGACAGGTAAGGCAGTGAAGCAGACATGGTATTGCTGGCTGCGAGTGTGCGAGTGTGCGTGCTTTGGGTAGTGTATAGTTTAATTTTATTTTAAAATTTTTCTTTTAATTAAAAACCAATTTTGCAGCTGTTTTACAAGTATGAGAAACCAAACAAACAAGGCAGCAGGACAGGACACCACAACACCACACAGCAGCACAGCACCACGGGGCACAGCACAGGGGAGCAGGGCACCAAGGGAGAGCAGGGAAGCACAGCAACTCCGCACAGGGCGGAGAGGACAGGGAACACACAGCACAACACCCCTGGACGCACACGGCACAAAGCACACCACCAGGCAGCAACACACCACAGCAAAACACACACAGTGCGGCTAGACAAGACAAAACACAACGCCGAAGACACAGGACCACAGAACGACGGAAAGCGCCCCAGTACACGACACAGCGCTTGACAGCACCAGAGAGAGCAAAACGAGACAACACAGCGCACAACAACGCAACGCCAGGCGGCACGACACGCAGCAACGCGGCGCAGCACAGCAGCCAGGGACACACCACAGCTCACCACCGAAACACGACACCAGGACCCACCAGGACCCAACAGGAGACAACATAGGACAGCCAGGCCCAACAGCAAACACGCAAACACAACAGACAACAACACAAAAAACCAGCCAGCGCCGCAGGGGCAAGAGAGCAACGTACAGAGAGCAACGCCGCAGGCACAACGGCACCACACTGCACAAGCAGAGCACAGAAACCGAAACAGCCCGGAGCCCCACGGAAAGGCAAGGGACCACGAAAAAAAAACCAGCAGAGAACGCAGCAACGCACGACAGCAAAGCACAACAACAACAACACAACAAGACCCACCACAACAGGGCGCAAGAACCCAACCAGACACAAGCACGCCACACAACACCAGGCACAGCACAAAACAAGCCACAGACCGCAGCACCACACGTCACGACGCCGGACGAAGCAACACACGGGGCCCCACAACCAACCGCGTGGGAAACAAACAACACACAGCGCCAAGGCCCAGGGCACCCGGGGCCGGAAGCCAGAAGAAGCCAGGGACAACGGGGGCGGACAACGAAAAAAAAAACCGAACACCGAGAGGCAGCGACGAAAACCGCGAGACACAAAAGGGGGGGGGGGCAGCAAACATCAGGGAGCAGCCCACGGCCAGGCGGGAAACACAAAAGAGGCGGAGGCGCACAGCGAGCCGAGAAGCGTGAGGCCACCAAAACAAACAACACACAGCGCCAAGGCCCAGGGCACCCGAGGCCGGAAACCAGAGAAAGCGAGAGACAGCGGGAACAGAGACAACGGGGGCGCGAAACGAAAGAGCGAAAAAAAAAACGGGCACCGAGCGACGAAGACAGCGCCACAGGAAGGGGTGGGGGGTGGGCAGCAACCACCAGAGAGCAGCCAGCCGCTAGGCGGCACACGCAAACGAGGCGAGAGGGCACGGAGAGCAGAGAAGCGGGAGGCCAACAGAACAACCAACCCACAGCGCCAAGGCCCAGGGCTCAGGGGGCCGCAAACCAGCAAAGCCAGGGACAACGGGGGCGCACAACGAAATTACAAAAAACAAAAAACCGAGCACCGAGAGGCAGCGACAAAAACTGCGAGACACAAAAGGGGGGGGGGGACAGCAACCGCCAGGGAGCAGCCAACAGCCGGGCAGAAAACACAAACGAGGCGAGAGAGCACGGAGAGCCGAGAAGCAGGGGGCCAACAAAACAAACAGCACACAGCGCCAAGGCCCAGGGCAGCCGGGGCCGGAAACCAGAGAAGGTCAAAGGCAATGGGGGCGGGATGGGCGGTGGGGGAGAAACAAGGGGAGGGCCAACAGGAGACCACGAAGGGGGCAACCACAGCCCTGAGGGGGCCGAGCAAGGCGGGAAGACGGAGCGGCTAGAGGAAAGGGTGAGGCGCACCAAACCTCCCACCCGTCCAGGAAGGACGAGAACACGCACACCCGCACGGGACCCGGTCGTGGCGTCCTCCGACCCGCAAGGAGAGGTGTTGGCGTCCACACGAAACAGCCCCGCTGCACCGGCCGAGTCCCCTGTCGAGCAACAGACGGTACGGGAAACCGGAAGCGTCAGTGACCAGGTTCACACAGGCCAACCACCGCAGCGCACGCAGCCCAAGACCGACGCCGGAGGGACCCGCCAGGGACAACCCCATCGCGTGGCCCCCAATGGGTATGACGCGGAGCAAGCCCAGCGCCCCGGCACCCCGGCACCCCAGCCCCCCGACACAATGAGCCCGGTTTTTGGCCAGCCTCCGCGTGCCCCGCGCAGCCGCCCAGTAAATCCGGGGGCAAAAGCCCCCGGGATGGGGAAAGGCACCACTGCGTCGGGAAAGCCGACCGGAGCACCGAGAGCGACCGGACCGGACGAGGCGCGGCGCACCGCGCGAGGCCACGAGGCACGCCAGAGGGGCACCCTGCCGGCCACAACCACGGGACACGGAATGGTGCCAGGCAACAACGGCTGCCGGGTGCCGTAACCCTGGACAGCGCGCGCCACAACCACACAACCACGGCAGGGGAGCAACATCGAAGGGGAGGCAAGGCCAAGCAGCGCCAGAGAGACCGGACGCCCCGGACTGGATCGTCCGGGGCGGACCAAGCAGCAGGAACCGCCGCCCCCCGGACTGTTGCATCCAGGGACCAGAGGCGGTCGGCTCCAAGGACAGGAGCATCCGGGGCAGAACAAGCAGCGGGCGCCACGGGGAGCCAGAGAGGCAGCCACGAGGACGAGACCGTGTAGAGGCAGCGAAGCGGACTGGAGGATGAGGCCGCGGAGAAGCGGAGAAAACAAGATAAGGACAACGCCAAGGTGACGCAGCGATGCACACAAGTGGACGAGGACGGGGGGATGGGGTGGAGCAGCCAAGAGGACGAGGCCGAAGAGAAGCACAGGAGCAGCGACGAGGAGGAGCCTGAGGAGATGCAGAGTAGGCGTGACCAAGACGAGGCCGAGCACAAGCAGCCAAGAGCAGACAAAGACATGGAGTGTCCAGGACTGGAACATCCGGGGCAAAACAAGAAGGAGCGGCCGAAGCGGAAAAACCACAAAAAGCGGAGGAAGGAGTCACGACACCCTGGACTGGAGCATCTGGGGACAAGTGGCGGCCAGACGCCCCGGACGGGTGCATCCGGGACGGAACAAGGAGCAGGGGCAGCCGCCCCCCGGACTGGAACATCCCAGGACAAGCGGGGGCCGAACGCCACAGACTGGATCATCGGGGGTGGATCAAGCAGCACGAGCTGCCGAACCCCGGGCTGGATCATCCGTGGACAAAGGGCGGCCAGACGCCCGGGACTGGAACATCCGGTGTGGAACAGGCAGCAGGAGCCAGCGCACCCACAACACGAAAGTGGAGGGACACGAGGTGGGCAGACGCCCTGGACTGGAGCATCTGGGGCAGAACAAGAAGGAGCGGCCACAACCACCGGGGCCGCGGAAAGATGGTATGCCGCCCCGGGCAGGAATGCCCGGATGGATTAACTAGAAGGTTTCCCAGCCCCCAGGCTGGAGCGTCCGGGGGAAAGTGGCGGCCAGAGGCGAAGAAAACAGGAGGCCGAGACCAAGGTGGTGCAGCAAAGAAGACAAGACCGGAAGCAACGCAAACAACAAGGCCGAGGAAATGCAGGGAGGCAGAGAAGTGGATGAGGCCGAGGAGACGCAGGGCAGCAAGGATGAGGACGGGGCAGTGGTGCAGCAGCGAAACAGACCAATGGATGAGGCCGGGGTGATGCAGAGAAGCAGCCGTGAGGATAAGGCCAGGGTACAGCAAAGAAGCGGAGATCAGGACGAGGCCGCGGAGAGATAGTGCAACCATTGGGAGGAAAAGGCCGTGGTGATGCAGTGAGGTAAACAAGAGGCCGAGGCCAAGGTGAAGGGGAGCAGCAGCCAAGAGGACGAGGCCATGGAGAAGCAGCGCGGCAGCCAAGGGGAGGAGCTCGTGGTGATGCAGTGATGCTAAGACCCTGATGAGGCCGTGGTAGTGCAGCGAACCGGAGACAAGGCCAAGAAGTGCCCAGGACTGGATCATCCGGGGCAAAACAAGAAGGAATGGCCGAAGCACGAGGCGAGCATTAACTGGTGACAAAAGACCAGACGACCCGGACTGGATCATCCGGAGCGGAACAAGCAGCAGCAGCAGCCGTCCCCCGGACTGGAACATCCAGGGACAAGTGGCGGCCTGGCGCCCCAGACTGGATAATCCGGTGCTGGCAGCCTGTCCGCACAAGAGCTGGGCTCGACAGGCCGCGCTGAGGCGGGCCCTTGACCGGGTATAGCAGGCCAGACGTCAGTGCTGGTAGCTACGCCTCTCCACACCCCCACCATGCATGAGACTCTCGTACCGCAGGTGCGACAAGTAGGGTGAAGTGGTGCCCCGGAAGCCGCCCACCCAGCGAAAACAAGGTCGGGGACACAGTCACAACAAGGAGGGCATCAACGTGGACACCACGATGCAGGCGGGGCACGACAGCGAATCACTCCATCTATCCAAGCCCTGGAAGGGGTATGTGTGGTGGCGTCCCTGCTAGGCCACAGCCACAAACCAAACGCGCTGTGTTCTTGTGCCCAAACACAGGTGGATCACATGGGCTGCCAACCCTGCATGACCCTGGGCGCTGATCACTCACACAGCAGCACGCCCGAACCGGGTATGGGGGAACAGCAGAAAGAGGGACCCTCGGCCATGAGTGGCAAGGGACAAACATCGGAAGGGCAATGTGCCATAGGAAGTATGCAAGACGATGTCAAGGACGGCAAGACAGCAGGCGGTGCAAGCTTACAGAACACAGAACACAACTCCCCTCCAAGCCCTAGTCAGGGTACGTGTAGTGGCGTCCCTGCTGGGCCACGGCCGCCTCGACACGCTGTGTTCTCGTGCCAATACATAGATGGGCCAAAGGAGCCATGACATGGGAAAAGTGGCCAGACGACCCGGACCGGAACGTGCGGAGGAGAACGCGCCGAGTGCGCGGAAGAAGGGGAGTGGATAGGAACGACCCGTGCAACGAGCACGAAACGGTCCCTGGACGGATGAGGATCCTGTGGGCCCGCGCCAAAGGGTTGCTGGTGGCCCGGTGGGGTATAAACACGGGATGAGGGATGGAATGGGCGCGCGGGGCTAGGACAGGGGTGTGGCACGGGCCACACAACGGCCCTACCGGATCGGGAAACCACGGGACGCGAAGATTTGGCAGGTGATGGGATGTGGCGAAAGGGAACGGGACATGGGATGGGATGGGAGGCCAAAAGCGCCAAGCAACAGCCGCGTGGGATTGGGAAACCAGTCGCCATGGAGTGGTGAACCATGGGCCAGCCATGGGGAGCCTGGCCACGGGGAGTCGGGAAAATGCCCTGAACACCAGGACGGTAGGTTCACGCGTGAGCGGGACCAGGGGGAACGTGGAAAGGGTCGCCCCCTGGCCTCCAGCCGTGGATGGACGACACCCAAGTGCATCCGGGAGCCGAGTGGGTACTCCAACCCGTGAGGGATGGGGAGTGGTAGAATGTGGTTGACAGAGAGAAATGCTCCGCTGTCGGCGAGGGCTGTCCACAGGAAACCCGCCTGCAGGCGCCCACAACGCTGTGCTAGGGGGGAGAGGCCAGAGGATCCTTTGATGGGTGACCGGAAGGAGCTGGGACCGTGAGGGCAGCAACTGAAGGGAACCTACCGCCGGTCATGTTCCAAGGGAACCTGGTTGAAATTCTCAGTCGTGAGGTGAGACAGGGCTCACCAAGGGTACTGATGGTGGAGAGCTCTCCTTCCCGCCAGAGGCGGCCACCATGTAAAAAAAAAAGGAGATGTCAGATGAGGCCGCGGACGCGGCCGCCCTTACTTACTTACTTACTTACTCATCGTTGAAAAGGACTGCGTTGACACACATGGTTGGCTGGATGCTGCTCATCCATACAGGATGCCCCGACCCGGATGACACCACCCACCGCAGGACCTGGGGCACCATCAGAAGGGTCCTGCACCACGACATTGAACGAGACCAAGCCACCTGGCTCGACCAGGGCTCCGTCACCATCAGGGCGGGGGGATGGTTGAACAACCTGAACCCCAAAAAACTGCGCAGGGTGGCGGGACCCCAGATATTTTAAGCCGTATCCCGCGGCATGGATGACCACCGCCCAGGGCTCCGGCCCAGGGACTCCCCCCGCGGGCACGGCTGCCCCCACGCCCTGTTCCAACCGTTACCCCCACAGCCCGCCCCACTCCCAGGTATATACCTCAACGCGGTAGCAGGCGTGTTCCTCACGCCGGGAGACACCTTGGGCCAAGCCATCTTCCTCGGTCAGGTGCACCACACGGCCAAGGGACCAAGACTGTCCAAGACCGACAAACCACCTCACCGGTTGGCGAGGCGCGGCGCGTGCGACCCAAGGCCCGGGGACCCGAACGCCCCGGGCCCCGACAGAGCGCTGCTACACCTCACCATGAAACACACGGCCCAACTCCCGGCCACTCTGGCGGGAGAAAGACACTTCATCGTGGAAGGCCTAACAGACGATGTCATCACGCCAGCGTCCACACCCTGGCGGCCACCACGGACACTTTGGACGATGCCGTGGGACACCCCACGGCACGTAAGGACATGGTGCAGGAACAGGAAGACACCCTGACGCCGGACCTTGTGGACCACCAGGTGCAGCTAACCAGCCCACCAGAGCAACACAACCGAAACAACGAAGGTCCGAAGGTCAATGACTGGACGATCCTCGACATGCCCCCAAAACGCCCCCGACGGTGACACTAACGTGCCACCAACACACCTTGTGGGTCGCACAGTGGAACGCCACAGGCACGACGATCGGAGTCCAGACATTTGCACCAGAAGCAAGGACAACAACCCCACTCGCACTGGGGGACCGTTTGAGCCACTCGACCCACGACACCGACCAGCCCCTGGCGCACTGCTTGGCCCTCAAGACGGCTACGCACTGCACGGTAGATGCCCCAACCACAGACACCACACTACCGGCGACATGGCCCAATCTCACTCGCAACCCGGCAGCCTACATACGCAAACACGGGACATCACGGGTGGAACGGTGGATGTCCTGGCCCACGGACACAGAACAAACTCTCAAACACCGCAGCACCAATTTGCAAGACCATACGAACAAGAATCGAGGTATGCACCGACCCCGCGAGGGCCAAGGCTTGGCATACAGTATGTTCGAAAACTTCCGCAACCACAACGCGTGAAAGCCGGCCCCGTAGCCGGCGCCAGAACAAGCCCAGCCCAAGCCAAAGCCTCGTCTTGAAAAGGCTGGCATCCCGGCCCGCCGGGTCAGACGACCAAAGCCAGCGCCAAAAGCGGCCCCTGTGCCGCCGTCGCCCGAACCACAGCCGAAGCCAAAGCACCAGGCATGCCCATTCTTCACGGTGGCGGAACATAACGCCATGCACCTCAAATGGCCAGACGGCGAAGAGGTAGAAGGGGTATTCAGAGCCACACTCAAAGGACAAGCAAAACAGTTCGTATGGTTCCGGGGCAAGATAAAGGGCAGGCTCGCCACGCGAGGCCAACATGGCAACCTGCAGCTGAAGATCCGCATCGCAGGCGCTCCCGGAAAGGGGCGAGAAGGCGGGAACCCAGAACCTCGAGGTCTGGGACGACAGGCTGTTGCCTGAATGCCACCAGGCACTGTCTGGACAGCCGGCGTGCCACAGGCATGGCCGGAGGAGCCAAATATCCCCAAGGAGCATCGAATGACAACAGCGATCAACCTCAAACTACGCCTGAGACAATGACTACTACCCCGCCGTGCAAGGGCCCCCCCATGGACCGCCAGGGCACATACCCACGAAGTCATCAAAATGCTCATCACCCTCATGTCCCCCAACGAACCAGGCGCCTTGTACGACGCAGCTAATCTTCCGGACCTGCAAGAAGTACCTGTCATGGCGGTATGTGACCCAGACGCAATGTTGCGGCAGGAACAGCCCCTCGAAACCCACGTGACCCACCCCAGCCTCGACCCCACCCTCGCTAGGACAGGACACCAATACCGCACCACATGGATCAAGGGGGTGCCCATATCCCAGAAACGTGAGGTCCAAGTTCATGATCCACCACCACCTGGGCGTAGACGGCCGCCTGGCAGCTTACGAACTGGTCGGCCCGACGTGGCAGCTGAACGTCATGGACGTTCATGTCCCCTTTGGAGACGCCACAGAGACCTTCCTCGAACAACTCATGGAGGCCTACCGGCAACTCCCCATTATGGGGCCGACTGTCATCATAGGAGTCTGCAACGCGGCCCCATCAATGGACGATTGCGCAGGGCGGCACACGCCCGAGGACACAGCGGTGCAAATGGCCATGCGACACATGCGCCTACAGGACCTCACAGCCTCCCTACGAGGCCAGCCATCACACCGCCCAACGCAACCAGGCTCAGCAGATTCCCGCATCGACCTCTGCTACGCAGACCCGGCACACCTCGAGGTAATGGGCGCGCAATACCACGACCTGCCATCCAAGATCTCTGGACATCGTCCCCTGGAGGTACAAATCAAAGTGCTCCAAGTGCCCCCGGCCACCACAGAAGACATGGACCAAGATGAACAACCACCAATTAGGCCACCAGACGAACACGACACACACGGATGGATGGTGTACTACCGCGGGGAGCAGCGCATCCTGGGCCAACAAGACGACACGGACCTAATCCTTGCCATGCGACAAGCAGCCACGGCGTGCGGCCTCCAAGGGGAACATCGGTACACACAGGACAATGCCAGCCCGCATCAGGACCTGCGATCCATGGTTACCGCCATATGGCACGACAAACGGGCACTACACACCTATGATTTTAGCAGACTGTCTCTTCCCGAAATTCAAGAAGTCAGCAAAAAGGGGTTTTTCGCAAGAGGAGACCTATTGTTTTGTTTCTACGGCCCCAAATTAGGGGGGGGGGGGTCCTCCTACCCAAATGTCATCCACAAATATCAGAACCCTTGAGATTGGGCCTATTGTGGGGTATTTTTGCCTGCTCTAGGCTGGTCCTGCAGAACAGTGCTGCACACCAGTGTACCTGCCTATAGAGGATTTTCAACAGAAATTCCAATTTTCTTTGGATTCTCTGCCCCCAAAAAAGGAATGGAGGGTTTTCTTCCACCCGAGCTTTCTCCGAAATCATCAAAAACCCTGGAATTTGGCCTATTTTGGAGTATTTTTGTCTGCTCTGGGGTGGTGCAGCAGAACAGTCCTGCACACCAATGTACCTGTATAGTATAGTATAGGCACGAAAAAACCATGAAAATAGGTTTTGTACCAAAAAAAAAGACCGAAAGAAACCTTTTGTTTTAATTATACACCCCCCAAATAGCAGGCGGGGGGGTTCCTCCTACCCCATTGTTCTCCAAAAATAACAATCTAGGCCCCAAACATGTGTGTGTCCGGTGATAGGCACGCAAAAGCCTACCTATGAACCATATGGAAAAAGACAACACACAGTGCAAAATAGGGCCAAAAAACCTCAAATGTTCATCGCTCATCCCATTCCTATGCACATACTATCATATTTTATGTAGTTCTTTGGCTTATTTTGCTTTTTTGCAACGAGCAACCTCCAATCTGGAGGGGGTTGGTTCAACTGCTTGTTTCAGGCTAAAAAAAAACAAACAATTTCAGATAAAAAACGGCTATTTTTCGCCGATTTTGTTGAAAACCGGCAGATTTTCGGGCATAAGAATGCCATAAGTTGTGTTTGGGCAATCAGTGTGTTCACACAGCATCTCCCTTCGCATCCAGCACCCTCACAATGGGGGTGGGGGGTCTGCAACTGCCTGTCTGAGGCCAAAATACTCGATTTTGGACCAACAAACGGCCATTTTTCGCAGTTTTCCCATTATAAATAGCAATTTTTGGTGCATACAGATGCTGTAGGTAGATTGTGCTTTCGTAGTCCGTGCATGCATACAACTTTTGCATCCAGCACCCTCAAAATAGAGGGGGGGATCTTTCCTCTGCTTGTAGGCACGCAAAAACCCACCTATGAACCATATGGAAATGGACCACAAACGGTGCAAAATAGGGCCAAAAACACCTCAAATGTTCATTGTTCATCCCATTCTTATGCACATAGTATCATATTATATGTAGCACCCATCATACAAATGCTTACAATAAAGACCTAAGCCCCAAACATGTGTGTGTACGGTGATAGGCACCCAAAAGCGTCCCTATGAACCATATGGAAATGCACCACAAACGGTGCAAAATAGGGCCAGAAACACCTCAAATGTTGATTGTTCATCCCATTCTTATGCACATAGTATCATATTTCATGTAGTCCTTATCATTCAAATGCATACAATACCAACCCGGGCCCCAAACATGTGTGTGGACGGTGATAGGTGATCAAAACCCTACCTATGAACCATACCGATATTGGGCCCCATGGTGCATGAGAAAGGGATGAATAGCCTAGAAATAAGGCAAAACATTGGCTTCTACCAGTGGTGATGACAGTTTGTTCATCTATCACCTCCCTACCACCTCTTCCAGCCCTGTAAGGCCCTCTACATGGCCTCCATGGACCCCAAAACCATGAAAAAGAGTGGTTTTTGGCTAGAAAAGTGTGAATTTCTCACAGTCTGTGCCTGCCAATCTGGATTTGTTTAGGTCAGCAGCAAAGTATTGATCTCGGGGACACGCTCATGACTTTACGTGGCTTCCAACTGCGAAAAAAAGTTGACTTTTTTGCGATTTCTTTTTGCGCACGGCGGTCGGGAATCTGAAACTCGCGTACGCAGCAGTTGTTGACAGTTGATCTGCGGCTCCAGCTCCAGCGACAGCATAATTTTGTTCAAAACTTGGGAAAACACAAAAACAACAGTACTAGTGTGTACAGTTTGATATTGCCCTTCTGAAAATGCATGACTTTGAATTTTGGGAAAAACCAGCTGCTAAAATCATAGGTGATACAGCGATACACTCCCATGACCCACAGGCCCAGCACGACGCCCAGAACATTTCCACGCGACTGGACTCCACACGCCGGCCGCTCAGGGAGTGGCACGTCCGCCGAGCGAAGGAGCTGGCACAAGAACAGCAACGCTACTCTCAGAACCCGAGGCCCTATAAGTCCTTAGAGCACGTGGACAAAGTCCCGGGGGAAACCGGCGACCGGGGCATCAAGGCAGTGCGCTTGCACAGTGGCCAACGACCACAAGGTTGTCCTGGAAGAAGTCCTCAACAGCTTCAAACGCCAACACAACACCGAGGACGAGGAGTCATCAGCGTACAGGTAGAAACTGATATCGCATTTGCCGAAACTCTACAACCAGACACAGCGACGAGACATGCACCGCACCCCGTTCACTGTTCTGGAACTGGATGAAGTACTGTACAAACTAAAACCAGGAAAAAACCGCGGGGTAAACGGCCTCCCGGCGGAGCTCTACCGCAGGCTGCCACTGAACCTAAAGAGACATTTGGCCGCGCGTTTATCGGATATCGCGATCATGAAAACAGGTAGGGAGGTAGGTAGCTCGACTCGGGACTGGGGTTGCCCCGCAGGGGGGACTTACCAAGGGGCTTTTGCTCACCCACCCACGGCCCTACTTCCCGTGCCCCCACAAAGCGGCTCCCCCACATGGGGGAAGGGCGCGGTCGCCGCGAGCAGTACCCTACAGCGGGTTCTGCCCAGAGAGGTAACCCATGTTCGACCGAAGTCTCACATTCCTCTCCTTCGGGCGGATGATACGTGGGGGAGGGTCCCATCGCACATCCTCATCAATCTCCGGATTCTGGGGCCCAGGGGCCCGGAGCCAGGCCAAAGGCCCTGTCCTGCAGGCACCCCCACCTGGGTTGGTTTTCAGTACGTGTGAGGCGACTTGAAGAAGCACGTGCTACGGGACTCGCATGCCGTTGCGCACACTCACACCTCCTGACTCGGTGGAGCTTGCGCTCTCCCGGGGGGCCGGGGGTTCGAAGTAGGCCGTTGTGGACGGTTGGTCGGTCGTATGGTACGGTTGCGCTGTAGTTTGCCAATGTAGGTTGGTCGGTTGCGTGATGGTAGAGCCAAGTTTTGTTCGTGGGCACGGTCGTCGGCGGGCGCGGCGCACCACTGTGTCACCAACCCTTTGGACGCCGTTTCCGTTTCGACCCGTGCACGCCTGGCTGGTTTGTTGTTGGCCGGCTTGCGTGTGGTCTGTTTACGGTCAAGTGGCGGCTGCAGCTGGCCGCACACCAGGGCGTGGTCAGCGGCGTGCAGATTCTACCTCGACGGCCGGCAGCAGATGGAGGCTATCCCGGAACCGACGGCGGAATCCCCCACTGAGCCCAACCTATGCCCCGTCTTCGCGGTCCACCAGATCCGGGCACTGGCGCTGGGTGGGCAGCTGCAGCCCGCCATCCGCACTGAGACGGAGGCCCGGGCGGCGCACGTGGCCCTGGTGCACGAGATCTTCAGTGCCCTCCGCAGCGCCCTTGTACGACGTACGGGTAACCCCCGAGGGCCCTGACCCGCGACCAACGACAGGACCTGCAGCAACGACGCACGGCCGCACGCGCACGGCACTAGTCCCACACCAGCCACGCGCAGGGAAGAAACGGCGCGGCGGACCCGGGACTGCCTCCTCCCACCAGAGGGCCGGACGATGACCGTCGCGCCAGCGGCAGCGGGGTCGGCCTCGAACCACAACGACCCCGACTGGGCAGACCTCCCCCAAACGACCCCTCGTACAACCCAGCAACGCGCGGCCGCTAAACATGCTACGGCACCACCCGTCGGCCGGCCACACCAGCGGGGACGGCGTCCACCTGCCCAGCACGCACAACGGACACCCAAGGAGTGGAGGCTAGCCTTAGCAGCCCGCGGTGTCGGGGACAAATACGACCCCAGCGACCTCTTCCCACATCCCCCGGACGGGGGCGGCACTTCCCGGACCTCAGCGACCAGCCTGCAATAAGGAAAGGGGGCAGCGCCACACCCGGGACCGCCATCCCACCTGACCCTCCTCTACCACGTAACGTGTCCGCGAAGGGGCCGGGCAAAGGGGCCAGCCACACACGCGGAGCCCGCGGCCGAACCGATGACCACGGGGGTGTTGTCGAACAGCGCACGCCACCAGATCCAGGCACTGGCGCTGGGCGATTGACGGCAACCCGCCGTCCGCACTGAGGCGGAGACCCGGGCGGCACGCCCAGCCCTTGTGCACGCAAACTTCATAACCCCCATGGGACCCCGGTGCGACGCATGGGACGCCCCCCCAGAACCCTGAGCTGCGCCTGGCCACAGTTCCTACCGCAACGACGAGGTGGCACACAGCCGCGCAACACACCCCAGCAACACCTGACGGTCCGAAGAACCGACGAGACGGATGTCAACATGCCCGACACATGCAACAGATGCCCGGAGAGTGGAGGCCAGCCTTCGCAACCCGTGGTGTCAAGCACGCACGGGAACCCCACGACTTCCTCCTACAACCCCCCGGGCGAGGGCCACGCTTCTCGGACCCCGCGACCCACCTGCAGCAGGGAACGGGGCGGCGCCACGCCCGGACCCGTCCACCCGCCTCACCCTCCTCTCCCGCGAGCGGAATCCACAAGGGGCCGGGCAAAGGGCCCGGCCAAATACGCGGAACCCGCGGCCGGGCCGATAACCACAAGAATAATAAAGAACCACCAGCCAGAGTATTACCGTCCAGGGCGAGCATCCGGAGATAAGTGCACTGCAGGGACCAGCGCGGTCCGCCGCTGGGGAGTTGAGCGCCTGTGACGCGTAAGGTTACGACACGTATAACCTATGCGAATGGTACGAGGGGCACACCCCCCGCAGACAGTTAACAGCGTCCATGAGGGGGAGGGGGGCTGCAACACTACTCGGTACTCCTGTCCTCCACAACCCTACCCGGGGCATGCGGGGGGCCACAAGCTCACCACACGGGGCCGCGCCGACCCCCCTGCCAACAGGCACGGGTGTGTTAGGCCGAGCCCAACCCGCCACATCGGACGGAGCGTCCCGACACCACAGCACAAGCCGAACCACCCTAACCATCCTAGCGACCACACCCGGCACCATGACACAGACACGCCACCCGAATGACCCGCAACGCACGACACGAAAAGGCGCACGGCAGACAGACAGGCAAGAGCATGAGCACAGCACCACCGAGCTGGAGCAACGCCCTGGGGCTCCCATTAGGAGCACAGGGACACACCGAGGGAGACCGGCGGGGCCTTGCCACCAACGGGGGGTGTACATATGAGTGGCACAAGCGAAACTGGAAGTACGGCTACGGAGCACCGCGACATACCGGATAATGGATTGTGCATGCAACACTGCCAGGGCGGGGCAGGGAACAGGGCACCGACAGGGGGGAAAAACCGACCACTTGTCATGGCTTTTCTCCCCCGCGGCAGGCGGGCGGCGCACAGTACAAACGTACCGTGCCGGCCCCACACACCTGGCACCGACCAACATCGCAACAGGAGGCAAACCTGCACACAACAAATCCGACTGCGCGAACGCCTGCTGCGACGACAAGGAACGAACACCGAACACACCAACCAAGAGGCGACTAACACGACCACACACCGCCGGAACCACTACAGCGGACGCAAGGTGACCGTGAACAGACCGCGCGCGCACCGACCAGCGCCAAGCTGGCCGGGCGTGCATGGGCCGTTGCGAGAGCGACGACCAACGAGCTAACGACACTGTAGCGAGCCGCGCCCCCCGACCACCATGGCCACAAGCACAGAGGAACACTGCGACTCTACCGCTGCGGACGCGGCCGAGGAACGTTCCCAAACTACACTACACGACACTTGTACAAACCAAGACGCCACAAACCGATGCAGACACAAACGTACTGGCTAAACGGGCAGGATTGGACGATAAGACCACTGGCAGCAGCGCAACGGAACCCACACGAACCCATCTGACCAGGAGGCGGCCACGACAACCACTCACCAACCACACCACAGCTGCAGCCACCACTTGACAGTAAACAGACCACACGCAAGCCGGCCAACGCCGAACCAGCCAGGCGTGCACGGGTCGAAACGGGAACAGCGCCCAACGGGTTGGCAAAACCGTGGTGCGCCACGCCCACCGACGATCGTACCCACAAACACAGCAGAACACCAAAACGCTGCCAATACAAACGCGACCTACCAACGGTAACAAACTACACAACACTACACTTGGACAAACCACGACGCCACTGACCAGCACCGACACGGACATGCCAGCTGCATAAACAACATGCGGCCACCTGCAGCAGCGCAATGGAACCCACGCAAACCAAGCCGACCATAAGGCGGCCAGGACAACCGCGAACCAACAACACCGCAGCTGCAGCCGCCACTTGACAGTAAACAGACCACACGAAAGCCGGCCAACACCAAACCAGCCAGGCGTGCACGGGTCGAAACGGAAATGGCGCCCAACAGGTTGGCAACACCATGGTGCGCCACGCCCACCGATGATCGTACCCACGAACACAGCAGAACACCACAACGCTGCGGATACAAACGCGACCAACCAACGGTAACAAACTACACAACACTACACTTGGAGAAACCACGACGCCACTGACCAGCACCGACACGGACATGCCAGCTGCATAAACAACATGCGGCGGAACGACCAACGGCAGCAGCGCAATGGAACCCACGCAAACAAAGACGACCATGAGGCGGCCAAGACGACCGCGAACCAACAACACCGCAGCGGCGCCGCGCCCACCGCCAGAGGCAGTAGAGGGCGTGGCCTGGGTGCCAGGTGCCTGCCGCCCCCGACACAATGGCTGTCAGGGGGTCCGGGGGTTGGTTTGGGAGCAGGGGGGTAGGGTTGTCCGGCTGGCCCGTGGTCGCCCAGAGCATGGAGTCGACGGCCTCCAGGCTCGAATGGTTGTCCTGCGGGTGCGGGATGATCCGCACCTGATAGTAGTGGCCAGTCTCCAACACGATCATGGCGATGGTACTGGGGTCACGTTCACGCGGCGGGGGTGCCGCGCGCGTCGTCTCCGGGTAGCGCGCCGTCAGGTTCGTGAGGTTGTGCACCCTGCTACGGGCGGTCCCGCTTTCCCATGCCTCCAGACCCTCGTGCGGTGGGATACGGAGGTTGTCGGGTCTCGGTGGTGGGGCGGCCCGCTCCCGGCCTCCGGTGGTGGGTGCGGGCCTGGGGTCTGTCGGTGGCGCTATGAGCGTGTGTACCAAGCCCAGGTGTGGGACCCACACGCCCCCTTGGGCCGGTTGGTGGGTGTTGAACCACCAGATGCATGCTTCAATGAGGTTGTCAGAGACCTGTGTCCCGGGGGTGACGAGCGCCTCGAGCTGTCGCACAAAGATTTGGGTTTTCGGGGCATGTGGCAGGGGGACTACGGCGAAAAGCCTGTTCGGGTCAACGTTACGGAGGTGTTCCTGGAGGGTGGCCAGCAGCTCGCTCGAGGGCGTGGAAGCGTGGATGTCGTAGAGCGCCTTCAGTTCCGCGTCGTCGAAGGGATCTGTGCCCCGTTGCTGTGGCGGTCGGGGGGGCGGGGGGGGCATGGCCACCCGGTCTTGGTCCAGTGCTGCGTCAGCCGGGGAGGGATGCCGTGAGGTGGCGCCCGGTTGTCCCCCAGGCACGTACTCCGTGGGGGGTTCCCGTTGCCGGCACATCGGGCAGGGCGTGGCGGTGGGCAGCGGGCCAGCGGGCTCCTGGGGGCTGGAGTTCCCCGTCATCTCTGTGTCCGCCCTTGGTCCGCTCGCGTCGTGTCCCGGCAGCCGCGACGTGCCCTCTGTGGCCTGGCGGCTTCTGGACTGCGGGGAGGGCTGCGCCCCCGCCCCTTGCGTAGAGCTGGGGTCGGGCGCGAGCTCCCTTGGTCGCGTGTCCGTGGCGTCTGGTCCTCTTGGTAGCGGATCGGCCGCTGACCCCGGGAGGGAGGCGGCAGATGAGCTGGAGGTTTCGCCCGCTGTCTGGCGAGGGTCCGCTTGAAGCGTTGCTTGCCGCTCGCGGTCGGCCGGCGTAAGAATGGTGGGGATGTGCGTCCGCTCGGTGCGGGGCCTCTTGGACCGGCGTCTGGGGTCGGAGGTCGATGATGTTCGCCAAGCTTGGGGGTCGCGCGAGCCCCCGTGGTCCCTGTCCATATCCTCATTGAAGACGACTAGTCGCGCTGCGGGGGGCGGCGTGCGGCTGCGGTGACAGGATCGGCCAGGGTGCCTCCTTTCTTGGCGCTGCTCCGGCGTGTCGCCTTGCACCCTCGAGGCGTGGGGACTGCCCGGGCTCCTCCGTGGGGCGAACGGCCGCAGGGGGCTGCTGAATATGCCAGAGGGGGAACCCCTACCGGGTGGTCGACCCCGTGGGTGTTCCGGTGAGTTTCGGCGCGCCGCCTGTCTGGGGGGGCCCGGGATGTCTTGGGACCGCGGCCGCCGCTGGCCTGAGGCGTGTCCCTGGTGGCCCGGTGATCCAGGGATGTTCCAGATATTATGGTCCTGCATGGCCGGACGGATGCGCAGGGCGGCGCACTGGTGACACCACCAGTGCAGTCTGTTCATTTCATCTGGGCTGTAGGCTCCCATATGAGCCATGAGCCGGGTGGCCACATAGTGTCGCCTTGCACCCTCGAGGCGTGGGGACTGCCCGGGCTCCTCCGTGGGGCGAACGGCCGCAGGGGGCTGCTGAATATGCCAGAGGGGGAACCCCTACCGGGTGGTCGACCCCGTGGGTGTTCCGGTGAGTTTCGGCGCGCCGCCTGTCTGGGGGGCCCCGGGATGTCTTGGGACCGCGGCTGCCGCTGGCCTGAGGCGTGTCCCTGGTGGCCCGGTGATCCAGGGATGTTCCAGATATTATGGTCCTGCATGGCCGCACGGATGCGCAGGGCGGCGCACTGGTGACACCGCCAGTGCAGTCTGTTCATTTCATCTGGGCTGTAGGCTCCCATATGAGCCATGAGCCGGGTGGCCACATAGCGCCATTGGTCGGGGCGGTCCATGGTGGCGGGGGGCGTGTGCCCTGTCCGATGACCAAACGTGACGTCTGTCATGGTGCGTGTTCCCTCCGCGAGGTGGCGGGACCACGAAGAAAGTACCCATCGTATGCGGACCGCCAGTTCGAGCTGCTCCCCTGTGACAAGCCTGGGGATCCAGAAGCTTAGGTCTTGGGTCGCTTCTTGCTCTGCTTGTTCGCTGGGGTGGCCGGGGTCACCCTCCAAGCGTGCATAGTGCAGGTGTCCCCGCCCCCAGGGCTGGGCGGCCCCCAGCAGTGGGGCGATCATGAAAACAGACGTACCACCTGATTGGGCAAGCCTGTACAAGAAAGGCAACTGGGCGAACCCAGACAACTGGAGGCCCCTAGTGTGCGCAACCGCAGAAGCCAAACTCATCTGGATGCTCATCCTCAAACGGTTGGCCCTGGCAGTATACCGCGCTGTACCGTCCATGATCTGGGGAGCCATACCGGGTAGGTTGCCGCTGGAGGCCATATTTGTGCAAGACGCCGTGGTAGACATGGACCCAATCAGCCTCATCATCACGTCCCTGGATGTCAAGGGGGCCTTCCCGGACACCCCTCACCGCCTCCTACGAGCCGTCCGGAAACGCATGGGACTCGCCTTTCAGGATTTTCTGCAAGCATACCTTGCCACCCGCATGTATGCAGTGAAAACGGATGTGGGCACCACCCCATGGGTCCATCCCACCAGTGGGGTCCGACAAGGGGGTGCGGAGGGCCCATTCCTCTTCCTGCTTGTTAGCCCCCCGCTGGCCTTTTACATCCAACGCACCTACCCGTACGTGGCACCATACCCCCTACGGCCCACACTCGTAGCATTCGCGGACGACATGGCAGTGGTAGCCGGCACCGCCCGCCAGCCCCTGCCAGCGACCCTGGACACCACCAGGGCCATCAAAGTACTCCATGATGTCACCAGCTATCTGGAGGGCAACCAGGTACTGGTGCACAACATCAAATCTGCCACCATGGTGCACAGCGCACCACCACCGCCCCCCCGCCCTGGAGACCCAGCCATGAACCCAGTGAGCACGGCCACCTACCTGGGAGTCCAACAAGCGACCACCGCGACTGAGGTCACCCTACCACCGGACCTGATACGGCAGTTGACTTGGACATTGGTCATAGCACGCATCTTGACGCTCTCCGGCCAGGCCCTGGCATACTTCCTCCAAGCCGTACTCAGCGCAGCCATAGGGTTCCAAGCCCTGCACCTAAGCCAACCCCGGTAAATGCTGCAGGAGGCTGCTGCCAAGGTACGGCAGGCGTGGACCATCCACGGCCACCGACCCACGTCACTACCGGCGGCGGTGCGAGCGGTATTACCAGCATACTATGGGGACAACACCGATCACCTCGTCCGCAACGCGTACACGGCTGAGACCGCGACCCGCCTGCACCTCTTCATGCATAACCATGAACCGGTGGTGAGAGAGGTATTCACGCTGAGACTGCGAGAGGCCCAATACCATCTGAACACCTGTCCCCAGTACATACTTCATCAACGAGGCCTCCCCACCAAGGTAGGGACTCGCATATGGAACCACCTACAACTCCTGCTACCCCACCACCAACATGTCATCCAAACAAAACATGCGCGCAGGGAGACCTGTCTTGTGGCGGTCTTACTCACCGATGTGGGTGGAGGACCAACGGGGAGCACCACCACTCTGGACCTCGTGGGCACCACCCTACAGCTAGTACGAGTCACCCCGAGCCAAATGCGGGCCCTCCAACGAGTAGGCACACACCATGTCCCCTTCACGCAGCACCTAGAGTGCCCCAACAAATCGGTCCTGGAAGGTCACATGCGAAGCGCCGCAACACAAACCGGACACCCACAGCCGACCGATGGGGAAGTACGTGAGGCATACGGTCTGTTTCGGAGCACGCAGGAGCAGGCACTACCACGGGGCCCACCACGCAAGAACCAGTCCCAGCACCGACCGCGAGAAGGAGTGGAGTATGTACCGGGCACCACGATCCCAGCGGTACTCCTCCTGGCACCCAATGGACTCAAAACCACATTGCGACCCTGCAGGACGCACGGCAACTTGTGGATGCTACTGCCACCCACGGCACGCAACTTCTGTCCGCCGCCACTGCCACAGGACGCGCTGAGGGGCACCCGCACCACTTGCTGGAGATGTGGGCACCAAGCGCTAGCCACCGCATGGCCCCTCCTCCAACTGCTGGTACGCTATCACCACACACCAACGGCCCACTGTACCCCGGAACAACACCGGTGGCCACACACACACTTTGAACATGTTCCGGCGGAGGACACGGCCACAGTCGCGTTGGGACCCAGCACCACAGCGGAATGGAGATTCCACCAGGGAACGTGGGACACCACACACCCAGCCATTACCTTCCCGGTTCTGGCCAAACAGCGCAGTGCCACGCCCGAGGCCCCCGCCTACCCGGTTAAACACCGCTGCGCCCAAGTCCAGGACCGGCAGACAATTGACAGGACCACATTCCACCCACAGAAGGCGCACCTGCTCCAATACGTGTGGGGCTGTTGCACGCAAGGCCACGAAGAGAACAACAACTATGTACGCATGAACGGAGCGGCGACCAAGATCATCCACGAGGGATTAGGCATCCACGCTACTCGAGGGCTTCAACCGGCCACCATCGCGCCATGCGCCACCGGAGAGCAGGGGGCGCGAGTCCACGCCTACCAGCGGACGACGCCGTGCCGCCTGCCATGCCTGGACGACCGCAACATCGTCATCTCTGAGAATGCCTCCGGCACCACGAACCTCATACCAGCGGCCGGGGGGGCAGCCTTGGAGCTACGGACGGACACGGCGGACCGACTAGGCCAACACCACCTCACAGGGGCCACCAACTTCGGGGCCTCCTCTCACGGAGAACTAACGAGGCTGGCGATCATCGTGGACACCATCAACGGCACCCAGCAACAACAGCGAGACCACACGCACCATGTGTGGGTCGTGGTAGACGCAGTAGTGGACTTCCAGATCGTCCGCAAACTGGCCCGACAGCCGCTACACAAGGCAACCGACTCCAGCCTGGGTACCCAAGCCCTACACCTCTGGGTGGCTTTGCGGCGCCTCCCGAAGCACTTCTTCTTACACCTCGTCAAACAAAAGTCCCATCGGTACAGCCTGGGCAACGGAGACATAGACTTACACGCCCACAGCCAGCTTGCAGAGCATCTGCCGGACGGCGAAGACTCGCCGCTACAGCAGCACATGCACACACACTTACAACACCTGCCGCAGATCCCGCACCCCGGGGAACCACCATCCTGGGTATGAGACCGCCGGATCTACAACGACCCGGGACGGGAGTACCACTACCCACAACCCATCAGCACCATGGCTGACTTCCGAGGCAGCCACGCCGACAACACCCTTATGAACCGCCTCCAGCATGAGCTGCAGACCGCGTTCTACTTCTCAGCTCTAGACCCGTCCCTGCTGCCGGTATACCTACAAACACGACGTGCCCAACTCCTACTTGAACAACTGCCCCTCCTGGACAGGGTGGCACGCTGCTATGACTGACGAGGTATAGACTTACCCCTGGAATAAACCATATGCCCCTTCCACCTCCAACAGCCAGAGACGTGGGAACACTTCAAACAGTGCCCGCTGGCTCAGGGAGACAACCACCTGGCCACGTGGAAACCGGAGGACAACATTGCACAACACGCCGGATGGGGCCCGACCGCGCAGCGGGCAAATGAAGTCCGGCGCCTGATGCGGCAACCAGAAATCGGGGAGGCGGTGCTGAGGGGAGCGGTACCACTCCAGGTCTACAGGGTCATCGCCAACCAGGCCCGAGAACCGAAAGCCACAGTACGTCCCATGAAACTCACCGCCGTGAAAAGG
Organism: Eutreptiella sp. 'Long Island Sound 2002'; assembly: GCA_964036045.1. NCBI lineage: Eukaryota > Euglenozoa > Euglenophyceae > Eutreptiales > Eutreptiaceae > Eutreptiella > Eutreptiella sp. 'Long Island Sound 2002'. Next base: position 59,481,562 of record OZ038379.1, read on the forward strand.
GCAGATGCACAGCTGCAGCTCCGCATCCAGCTGTACAAAAAGGAAGCACAACAGACCTCCCACGACCACCATATTTATTACAACCTCCTCATCCATTACGGGCCAGCGCAACCCAGCGACTAGCCACACACACTGACACACAGCAACCCCCGGGAAACTGCAACCGCACCACCCACCACACCGCACTGCAAGAAGGAGCACGCAGTCCCATAAGGTAACCCGATTGTCCTACGACCGGTACCTCTCCTCAGGATGCCTGCCGGTGAAGCCCCACATGAGCGGGGATCTGGGAACCCGTGCAACGTCTGCTTGGGCATGACCTGGGCTGCGGCAGCGCCGAAATGCTGCACTGGTTCTGCAGGAACCTGCATGCCTATTTTGCAGACGGGCACACCCCCTCTGCACAGCGCTGCTGCCGCGCGAAACCCAAACTAACGACCTCACGCTCCACACGCTGCGCATCCTGATTGCCCAGAACGTCTGGGCACCCCCCGACGCCAACGAAGGGCTCAGCCCCGACGTTACGTGGCTGGATGTCCTCGGCAAGGAGGACCAGGCGGAACCGCCACCGCGCCCCCCCTGGCGCGCAGCAGCGTGGACGCTGCCAGACAGGGAGGAAGACCCCAGGATCTGGGTTCCAGACCACGAACATTATGGCGGCGTGCCACGGGGCCGCCTACCCCCCGTCAGCAATCTGCCGGAATGTTTGGGCCCCATTGGCCCCATGAACCGCGACAACTGGCACACCACCGTCCTCACCCTTACGACCCGCCTGCCGTCCACCTTCAGCTGGCTGGTGGAGGACGTGTGTGGGCCATCCGGATCACTCGCGGCGCCCATGGCCAAAAGTGGGGGGATTATTTCCGCCGCAGCGGGGGTATGACCGAGGGGGCACCCGAGAGGCTGGTGGCGGCACATTTAATGTGGAGGGGGATACCTGCCCCCCGCAGACTCGTGCCAGTTGCGCGTCGCGCCCACCAGCCACTCGTCCAAGCGCCGCAGCCGGGCACGTACGGCAATGCAGCAGTGGTCAACATGACAGCTGGGGGTGCCCGAGACGACAGCTCCTCCACCTCAAGCCGGACAGTCGCGACCATCAACACCCAGCCCTGGCCGCGCACCACAGCTGCAACCGAGGCTACAAGTGTATACGCTCCGACCCCATCGGGGACCGGCTCGCCACCAAGCCCAACGGCCTCCATGTCCTCCAGCCCATCTACCTCCACCACCCACGCGACCGCCCACTCACCACACCGGCCACAGACCACTGAAGCCACAAGGACAAGGGCGCTCCGGCACCATCGGGGGCTGGCACGACACAAAGCCCCAGGCAAGAACATGCAGCCAAACGGGCGGCACAATGACGCCCGCCGCAGCACCACGCGGCCATAGCAACCCGGGAACACCAGGCAACACCTGCCGGGAGGAGAACAATGCCCAGCGACACATTTACGGCAACCACAAGCGCCCGGCACGCCCGGCCACAACGCGAGGAGCCCACAGTGGACGCCACAGGGGATGCGGATGGACTGCCGCAGCGGAAGGAAGCACCAGTGCCAACGGCGGACCTAAACGCCCGGGGACGACCCAGAGCGGAGATACCTCATGGGGTGACGGGCCACCCGAGCAACCAGCACGCCAGCACGCCAGCCATCGCCCTCCGGACATGGCAGCACGCGAAAGCAGCGAGCCCCCCTGACACTGGCCAACCCACTACAGGAAACTTGGGGACCGACGCTGGGCACCAGGCATGCCGCCGACCGCCCCCCGACCACCCGCCCATTGGGCACGGAGCCCAGGGCACCGCAGCGACGCAGGCACACCGGGTGACGCAACGTCCGGAGAGGCACTGACTCAGGGCCCACCTCAAGGCCACGCGGAGTCCGACGCCCTGGCAACCACACCCGACACGCCCAAGCGTGCAACCGACCGGGGGCCGTCGTCCGGCTGACACACCGGCCTCAAAGACTCTTTCGACGCCTTCATGGAGTCCTGCAGGAGCGGCCCCCAAAAAAAGCCCAGCGCCGACTGCCCCGCGCAGCCACCCCGAGCCACGAGGCGACCATACAGAGCCTGCAAGGGGGCCCCCGTGGGATCTCTTGCTGTGTCCCAACAGGCGCACCTGCAGCACAATTACGCCGCCCTGGAAGCGAGGACTGAAGACACCTCCGCCACGTATGACGAGCACGCGACCGCACGCGGGGCAGCGGGCCAGACCCCGGACGAACCGCCCCGGCAAAGCGTCCAAAGGCGCGGAACGCGTGTGGAGATGGGCACCAACACCGCTACTGAGCCTGCCGAACAGCCAGCGTGGGCCACCGAAGCCTGGGTACGGGGGTATTTGGACTACGCGCGCTCAGAAGGCGACGTGGGCCGCCCCAACGCCCACGCGGAACAGGCGGCGGCCCAAGACCTGGACCTGTGGATCAACAGGATCACCACAGGGGAGCGGCTTGCCCTGGGAGTCAGGATCAGATGGCTGCTTACTTCGCATTCACGCCACCTCGAGGATGCAACCCGCACCATGGCGGACGTCGCCTTCGGCTATGGGGCGAAACCGTACACACCCCCCACCACCATGGATCACCCCAGCCAGTGGCACTACGTGGTCACCCGGCTCGTGGCGCATATGGGGACCTATAGCCTGGATAAAATGAACGTGCTGCACTGGCTGTGGCACCAACGCGCGGCCCTCCGCATCCGTACAGCCATGAGAAGGCACAACATCTGGGGCATCCCTGGGTCCCCGGGCTACCGGGGACACGCCTCGGGGCACCGGCAACCACGGTCCCAAGAGGTCCCGGGGCCCCCAAGGAAAAAGGCACGCCATGACTCCCCGGGACGCCACCAGGGGCCACCACCTTGTGTGGGTTCCCCCTCCGGCACGCACGGAAGCCCCTCCCAATCAATCCCACCGCGGAGGGACCGAGGCTGCCTCCTATCCCGATGATGAAGAGCGGCACGCCAGACCGGCACCAGGACGCACGGAACGCTGACTGATCCCGGCGCCGCAGCCGAACGCCACCCCCCGCAGCACCGGGAGTCATCTTCCACGAGGGTGCGGACAGGAGCTATGGAGGCCCCTATGACCCGCTGGCCCGAAAGACATCATCTGCCGCCGATCCCCGGCGCCGATCTAAGAGACCCCGCACGGAGCGGACGCACATCTCCACCGTTCCCACGCACGCCTAGCAAGCGCGACGGGCAGCGCTCCACACTGGCCCCCACCAGGCAACAGACGGTGCAGCCAGCTTGTCCGCCGCCTCCCTCCCAGACTCACCAACTGGTCCGCTGCCGGGGGGACAGAACGCCGTGGACACGTGGCCAAGGGGACCGGCTGCCGACCAGCGACCCGAACAGAGGGTGGGGGGGCGAACCCCTCAAAGCCCCCCCCCCCCGAAAGCAGGGCGTGAAGGAACCAGCCCCAGACACAGGCAACGGCCACTAGACGAACTGGGCCAATGCGCCACGGGGCTCCGCAACCTGGCTGTGACGCAGTCAAACCATCAAGAAGGGGAGGACACACCACAAAAGCGGGGGCACAACGCAGGCAACCCGGAAGCGGACAAAGACATGACAGAGGCCTCCGGCCCTCAGGAGTCCGGTGGCCCCTCGCCCACCGCCTCGTCCTGTCTGGTGCCCCCGCACCAGGAGCCCTCCACGGGGAGCGTACCTGAGGGACGGCCTGAAACCGCCCCAGGGCACCCCTCCCCAACTGGCACCACACCGGACCAGGACCTGGAGACCATGCCCCCCCCACCCCCCAGACCACCACAACAGAGGAACACGGACCTCTTTGACGGAGAGGAACTGAGGGCAATGTACGATATCCACGCCAACCCACCCCCGTGCGGGCTGGTGGGAGCCCTCCGGGGAAACCTCCAGGATGTCAACCCAAACAGGCTCTTCGCCGTGGTCCCCCTGCCGCACGCCGCATCCACCGACATCTCCGTGCGGCAGCTACAGGCAATCGTCACTTCCAGGATGCAGATTGCGGAGGACCTCTTGGACGTGATGATCTGGTGGTTCAACTTCAACCAGCGGGACCAGGGATTGGTGTGGGTCCCGCACCTGAGTTGCGCGCTCACGCTCGTTGCGCCACCTACGGAGCCGAGGGACGCGCCAAGCACCGGGGGCCGCAAACAGGCCGCCCCACAACCGATAGCCAACGCCCTCAACATCCCACCGTACAATGGCCTGGCGGACTGCGAAAGCAGCAGAGCCCCGATAGGGGGCGCAGCCTCAGGGACATGGTGGAGCGATGGCAACCAGGGGCGGTGACGGCACGCGCAGGACCCCCAGGACGCGAAGATTACCCCAGCACCATTTCCATTATCGTGTTTGAAAGTGGCCACTACTACCAGGTGCGTATCACCCCGCACCTGCAGGAGTGCCACTGGAACTTGGAAGCCGTCGACTCCATGCTCCCGGCGAGCGCAGCCCTGCCGGACGGCCCCACCTCCCTGCCCCAAAACCAGCCCCAAGACCCACTGACAGCCGTCATGCCCTCTACTGCCTCTGGCGGTGGGCTCAGCGCCGCTGGCCACATACCAGAAACCTGACGGCGACGCGGAGTTTCCACCTGGACGGCCGACAGCAACTGGAAGCCATCCCCCAGCACGAGCGAACGACGGAGACCCCCGCTACGGGAAACCTGTTCCCCATTTTCGCCATCCACCAGATCCGGGCGCTGGCGATCGGCGGACAACTGCTGCCCAACATCCGCATGGGGACGGAAGCCCAAGCACGGCACGCAGCCCTTGTGCACGAGATCCTCATTGCCCTCCGCAGCGTCCTCGTGCGACGTCTGGGGAACCCCCGAGGGCCCTAACCAACCACAAGCCTAAAACGGGAACACGCCCCCTCGAACGCGCGTGGCAGCACCATCTGGACCGCCGCGCTCCGGCAAACACAGCACACGAATGTCCTGCCCGCTGCGACCGGTCACTGGGAGTGGAGGGGCACCATACCAACCGAAGGACCGTCCAAAAACCAGAGGGGCACTGCGGCCGATATGAGACGGCACCCCGCCGCGCACACGTGACAGGCGGCAGCGGGGTGCGCTGCACGGCAGTGCGTCGTCAGGTTTTGCGGGGGGGCCTCACGGGCAAGGTTCGCTTGCGCGGGGTCCTTGCGGCTTATGCCTGGTCCCTCAGCCGCTGGTTTGATGCCTATCGTCGGGGTCTCTGGTGGGGTGAGGCAGTCCCAGGGGTGCCGCGTTGTCTCTTCATCAGCGAGTGGCCGCCGTGGGGCCCGTGCCGATTGGGCGCACCAGCGAGAATGGCACTGGGCTACCCGACTTCTGCAGCGGTCGCCCACGAATGCGGGTCAGCCTTGGCAGCCCTACAACCCGTGCTATACAGCAGAAACGCTAACCCGGTGGCCCCAGCGAACCCATTCCTCCCACGTATCCCGGGCAAGGGCCACGCTCCCCGCGCCCGCGCAATCCATCAGCCTCAAGGAACGGGACGGGCACCCCTACACGGTCCTATCCGTCCGCCTGACCTCCCTCTCCCACAAGCCGGACACGAGGTGGACCAAGAAGTGCAGCCCAACACACGGGACCCACTAACCCGCATATGAACACCAGAATATTACGCCGAGCCCAGCCCGCCGCGTCATGCGGGATCCCCCAACGTCAGAGCACATAAACCTTGAGAATGTTACTTCCAAGGGCAGGGGATCAAAGGATGCATGAGCCACCAGAGCCCACACGCATAACCGCCGAGAAAGTTATACACGAAGGCACAAGGTCACAGGGCGCCCACAGCGGCACCACTGGGGCGACTCCAGCGCACGTAACCTGCGAGAATGTTGTGAGGGGCACGTTCCCCGCCGCCCCAAAAGCTATCAGCGTCAAGTAGCGAGAGGGGGGCCCCGACACTGACCTATCTTTCCGCCTGACCCCCCTCTCCCAAAAGCCAGACAAGAGGTGGGCCAGAGGGCCAACACACGGGACCCAATAGCCCGCCGGCTCCCGCTGGCGAACACGGGAATGTTACGCCGAGCCAAACCCGCTGCGCCGTACAGGGCTCCCTGACACCAGAGCACATCAGCCTTGGGAATGTTACCTCCCAGGGTGCGGGTCTGGGGACGAATGTACCACCAGGACACATCACCTCCGAGAATTCCATACACCAGGGCATCATATCAGGGGGCACCCATGGCAGCGAACACGGGGTCCGGACATCAGAGCACACAACCTGCTAGCAGGTTATATACAAGGGCAGGGGGTTGAGGGCTGAATGTGACACCAGCACCAATGCGCATGGCCTCCGAAAAGGTTGAACACCAGGGCACCGGATCACAGAACACTTCTGGCGGCGACGACGGCAGGGGGCCCACAGAACCGCCACGCTACGCTAAAGGCCCGCGTGCCCTCAAGCCAAACCACCCTGACTTCTGGCAACCACACTGAGGCACCAACGCACACACCACCAGACTCGCCAAGCACGGCACGACACGGAACACAGCGAGCCCGACACCCCGCGCACCGAGCCAAGGCGACTGGCCAGCGGAGACGAGCAGGAACACCAAACGACCACGCAGGCACAGCACCCCGGGGCTCCCATAGCGAACAAGGGCATGCACCGAAGAGGACCGAAGGAGCTTTGCCACCGACGGGGTTGTACATACGATTGGCACAAGCGAGACCGAAAGGAAAGCCGGGGGGCACCGCGAGGTACAGGATGACGTGTTGTGCATGTAGCGCTGGCTCCAGGGCGCAACAGAGCATGTCGTACCAGTTTTCAAAACGTTTCTCCCCACCAGAACACGCCCCACCAAGAGGAAGGCCAAGCACCGCCAAAGCACGCCCCACCATGAGGGGGGCGATGCACCACCAAAGCATGCCGTGCCGGCCCAACGCAACCGAAACAACCGGAACCGACCTCAAATGGCCGGCACGGCCCAACACATCCAACAGCAGGACAAGCCGACCATTAAGCGGCGAAGAAGACTACCAACCAACGAAACCAGCCAAGCATGATGCTGGCAAAAACGCAATAACCTCACACGCGGACACACCAAAAATGGACGAGCCGCGACAAAACACATGCAACAGGAAACAAACAGCGTAGGGGACAACAGCCCACAGCGACCAGATGCGGCCGGCCAGGCCTATTTGGGCCACTGCACAACCCCAGACAAGCCAACCACTGGCGGCTACGATGACGGCGAACCAACACAACGCGCCGGGCACGCCCCAGTCGCAACACAGGTAGGTAGGTAGGTATCTTCGGGAGCTCGGGATGCCTCATTTGACAATGCAGGAATAAGGCCTTACCAAGGGGACATCCTGTCCCTCCCACTGCCCTATGTCAGGTGCCTCTTAAGCCGCTTCCGCAGGTGCTTGGGAAGGCAGTGTCGCGGCCACCTGGTCCAGGTGTCCCAGGTGGGGAGTTTACCCCCACATGTGTCCATGGGTAGGGCCACATGCCCCCTCCTTTGGGCGCCAGCTCTGAGGGCTGCCCAGCCGTGTGGAGTATCTCGCACCACAGGGAGTATTGCTCCCGCTAGTCTACGGTACGACCGCCTGACCCTTGTTGCTTGAGTTGCGGGTCCTCTCTGCTTGGCAGGCGACCCCCTCCAGGACTGTGTGCTGGCTCGCCCCTCTCAACGGTTGCTTCCATGGCTCCGGATGACGTTTGCTGTGGTCCCCGATGCAGCCTGGCCGGGCTCAGATGAGTGGCCTTCGGGTACCGCCCCTGCTGCTGGCCCGATGGGTCGGCTGCGTCGCCCCATTGCGCCCTACCCATGGGGTGTTGGTTCTTTCCTGTCCCTCGGCCGCCCTACGTGTTCACGTGTGTGCGGTTTCCTGGCCACTTGGCTCCTGTTCACCGGTGTACCCGCTCGGTGTGTTGTTTTGCTTGTGTGGTGTCCTGGGACACTTGGCTCCTGTTCACCGGTGTGCCTGCTCGGTGCTTTGTTTTGCATGTGCGGTGTCCTGGGCCACTTGGCTCCTGTTCACCGGTGTGCCCACTCGGTGTGTTGTTTTGCTTGTGCCGTGTCCTGGGCCACTTGGCTCTTGTTCGACGGTGTGCCTGCTTGGTGCGTTGCTTTGCCTGTGCGCTGTCCTGGGCCACTTGCCTCCTGTTCGCCGGTGTGCCCGCGTGTTTCATTGTGTTCCGTGTGCGGTGTCCTGGGCCACTTGGTGTGTTGTTTTGTTTGTGCGGTGTCCCGGGCCACTTGGCTCCTATTCACCGGTGTGCCCGCTCGGTGCTTTGCTTTGCGTGTGCCGTGTCCCGGGCCACTTGGCTCCTCTTCACCGGTGTGCCCGCGTGGTTAGCTGTGTTGCGTGTGCCGTGTCCTTGGCCACTTAGCTCCTGTTCACCAGTGTCCCCGCTCCGTGCGTTGTTTTGCTTGTGCGGTGTCCTGGGCCACTTGGCTCATGTTCACCGGTGTGCTCGCTTGGTGCGTTGCTTTACGTGTGCGGTGTCCTGGGCCACTTGGCTCCTGTTCACCGGTTCGCCCGCTCGGTGTGTTGTGTTGCGTGTGCGGTGTCCTGGGCCACTTGGCTCCTGTTCACCGGTGTGCCCGCTCGGTGTGTTGTGTTGCGTGTGCGGCGTCCTGGGCCACTTGGCTCCTGTGCACTGCTGCGCCCGCTCGGTGCGTTGTTTTGCTTGTGCGGTGTCCTGGGCCACTTGGCTCTTGTTCACCGGTGTGCTCGCTTGGTGCGTTGCTTTGTGTGTGCGGTGTCCTGGGCCACTTGGCTCCTGTTCACCGGTTTGCCCGCTCGGTGTGTTGTGTTGCGTGTGCGGTGTCCTGGGCCACTTGGCTCCTGTTCACCGGTGTGCCCGCTTGGTGCGTTGCTTTGCCTGTGCGGTGTCCTGGGCCATTTGGCTCCTGTTCGCCGCTGTGCGCGCGTGTTTTGTTGTGTTGCGTGTGCGGTGTCCTGGGCTATCTGGCTCCTGTTCACCGGTGTGCCCGCTCGGTGTGTTGTTTTGTCTGTGTGGTGTCCCGGGCCACTTGGCTTCTGTTCACCAGTGTGCCCGCTCGGTGTGTTGTTTTCCTTGTGCGGTGTCCTGGGCCACTTGGCTTCTCTTCACAGGTGTGCCTGCTCGGTGCGTTGTTTTGCATGTGCGGTGTCCTGGGTCACTTCGCTCATGTTCACCAGTGTGCTCCCTCGGTGTGTTGTGTTGCGTGTGCGGCGTCCTGGGCCAGTTGGCTCCTGTTCACTGCTGCGCCCGCTGGGTGCGTTGTGTTGTGTGTGCGGTGTCCTGGGCCACTTGGCTCCTTTTCACGTGTGTGGCCGCTTGGTGTGATGTTTTGCTTGTGCGGTGTCCTGGGCGACTTGGCTCCTGGTCATCGATGTGCCTGCTCGGTGCGTTGCTTTGCGTGTGCGGTGTCCTGGGCCACTTGGAACCTGTTCACCGTTGTGCCCGCTCGGTGTGTTGTTTTGCGTGTGCGGTGTCCTGGGCCACTTGGCTCCTGTCCACTGGTGTGCCTGCTCAGTGCGTTGCCTTTCTCTGCAGTGTCCTGGGCCACTTGGGTCCTGTTCACCGGTGTGCCCGCTCGGTGTGTTCATTTGCTTGTGCGGTGTCCTGGGCCACTTGGCTCATGTTCACCGGTGTGCTCGCTCGGTGTGTTGTGTTGCGTCTGCGGCGTCCTGGGCCAGTTGACTCTTGTTCCTTGCTGCGCCCGCTCGGTGCATTGTTTTGCGTGCGCGGTGTCCTGGGCGAATTGGGTCCTGTTCACTGGTGTGCCCGCTTGGTGTGTTGTGTTGTGTGTGCGGTGTCCTGGGCCACTTGGCTCTTTTTCACGTGTGTGGCCGCTTGGTGTGATGTTTTGCTTGTGCGGTGTCCTTGGCGAATTGGCTCCTGTTCACTGGTGTGCCCCTGTGGTTTGTTGTGTTGCGTGTGCGGTGTCCTGCGCCACTTGGCTCCTATTCACCGGTGTGCCCGCTCGGTGCGTTGCTTTGCGTGTGCGGTGTCCTGGGCCACTTGGCTCCTATTCACTGGTGTGCCCGCCCGGTGTGTTGTGTTGTGTGTGCGGTGTCCTGGGCCACTTGGCTCCTGTTCACCAGTGTGGCCGCTTGGTGTGATGTTTTGCTTGTGCGGTGTCCGGGGCCACTTGGGTCTTGTTCACCGGTGTGCCCGCTCGGTGCGTTGCTTTGCGTGTGCCGTGTCCTGGGCCACTTGGCTCCTGTTCAGCGGTGTGCCCGCTCGGTGTGTTGTTTTGCTTGTGCGGTGTCCTGGGCCACTTGGTCCTGTTCACCAGTGTGCCCGCTCGGTGTGTTGATCTGCTTGTGCGGTGTCTTGGGCGACTTGGATGCTGTTCAACGGTGCGCCCGCTTGGTGTGTTGATTTGCTTGTGCGGTGTCTTGGGCCACTTTGCTCCTGTTCACGGGTGTGCCCGCTCGGTGTGTTGCCGTGTGTGCGGTGTCCTGGGCCACTTGGCTCCTGTCCACCTGTGTGCCCGCCCGGTGCGTTGTTTTGCTTCTGCGGTGTCCTGGGCCACTTGGCTTCTCTTCACCGCTGTGCCCGCTTGGTGCGTTGCTTTGCCTGTGCGGTGTCCTGGGCCACTTGGCTCCTGTTCACCGGTGTGCCCGCTCGGTGTGTTGTTTTGTTTGTGCGGTGTCCCGGGCCACTTGGCTCCTGGTCGGCGGTGTGCCCGCTCGGTGCGTTGCTTTGCGTGTGCGGCGTCTTGGGCCACTTGGCTCCCGTTCTCCGGTGTGCCCGCGTGGTTTGTTGTGTTGCGTGTGCCGTGTCCTGGGCCACTTGGCTCCTCTTCACCGGTGTGCCCGCTCGGTGCCCTGCTTTGCGTGTGCGGTGTCCCGGGCCATTTGGCTCCTGTTATTTGGTGTGCCCGCTTGGTGCGTTCCCTGTGTGTGCAGTGTCCTAGGCCACTTGGCTCCTGTTCACCGGTGTGCTCGCTCAGTGCGTTGCTTCGCGTGTGCGGTGTCCTGGGCCACTTCACTCCTGTTCACCGATGTGCCCGCTCGCTGCGCTACTTTGCGTGTGCGGTGTCCTGGGCCACTCGGCTCCTGTTAACCGGTGTGCCCGCTCGGTGTGATGTTTTGCTTGTTCGGTGTCCTAGGCCACTTTGCTCCTGTTCACCGCTGTGCCCGCTCGGTGCTTTGCTTTGCGTGTGCGGTGTCCTGGGCCAGTTGGTTCTTGTTTACCGGTGTGCCTGCTCGGTGTGTTGTGTTGCGTGTGCGGTGTTTTGGGCAACTTGGCTCCTGTCCACCGCTGTGCCCGCTTGGTGCGCTGGCTGTGTGTGCGGTGTCCTGGGCAACTTGGCTCATGTTCACCGGTGTGCCCGCTCCGTGTGTTGTTTTGCTTGTGCGGTGTCCTGGGCCACTTGGCTCCTGTTCACCGGTCTGCCCGCTTGGTGCGTTGCTTTGCTTGTGCGGTGTCCTGGGCCACTTGGCTCCTGTTCACCGATGTGCCCGCTTGGTGTGTTGTTTTGCGTGTGCGGTTTCCTGAGCCACTTGGCTCCTGTCCAGCGGTGTGCCTGCTCGGTGCGTTGCCTGTGAGTGCGGTGTCCTGGGCCATTTGGCTCCTGTTCACCGATGTGCCCGCTCGGTGTGTTGTTTTGCTTGTGCGGTGTCCTGGGCCACTTGACTCCTCTTCACAGGTGTGCCCACTGGGTGCGTTGATTTGCGTGTGCGGTGTGCTTGGCCACTTGGCGCCTGTCCATTGGTGTGCCCGCTCGGTGCGTTGTCTTTCAGTGCGGTGTCCTGGGCCACTTGGCTCCTGTTCACCAGTGTGCCCGCTCGGTGTGTTGATTTGCTTGTGCGGTGTCTGGGGCCACTTGGCTCCTGTTCACCGGTGTGCCCGCTCGGTGCCTTGCCAGTGTGTGCGGTGTCCAGGGCCACTTGGCTTCTGTTCACCGGTGTGCCCGCTCGGTGCTTTGTTTTGCTTGTGCGGTGTCCTGGGCCACTTGGCTCCTGTTCACCAGTGTGCCCGCTTGGTGCGTTGCTTTGTGTGTGCGGTGTCCTGGGCCACTGCGCTCCTGTTCACCGGTGTACCCGCTCGGTGTGTTGTTTTGTTTGTGCGGTGTTCCGGGCCACTTGGCTCCTGTTCACCGATGTGCCCGCTCGGTGCGTTGCTTTGCGTGTGCGGCGTCCTGGGCCACTTGGCTCCTGTACACCGGTGTGTCTAGGTGGTCTGCTGTGTTGCGTGTGCCGTGTCCTGGGCCACTTGGCTCATGTTCACCGGTGTCCTAGCTCGGTGTGTTGTGTTGCGTGTGCGGTGTCCCCGGCCACTTGGCTGCTGTTCACCGGTGTGCCCGCTCAGCGCTTTGCTTTGCGTGTGCGGTGTCCTCAGCCACTTGGTTCCTGTTCACTGGGGTGTACGCGTGGTTTGTTGTGTTGCGTGTGCCGTGTCCTGGGCCACTTGGCTTTTGTTCACCGGTGTCGCCGCACGGTGATTTGCTTTGCGTGTGCCGTGTCCTGGGCGATTTTGCTCGTGTTAACCAGTGTGCCCGCTCGGTGTGTTGTTTTGCTTGTGCGGTGTCCTGGGCCACTTGGCTCCTCTCCACCCGTGTGCCCGCCCGGTGCATTGCTTTGCGTGTGCGGTGTCCTGGGCCACTGAGCTCCTGTCCACCGGTGTGCCCGCTCGGTGCTTTGCCTGTGTTTGCAGTGTCCTGGGCCACTTGGCTCCTCTTCACCGGTGTGCCCGCTCGGTGCGTTGCTTTGCGTGTGCGGTGTCCTGGGCCACTTGGCTCCTGTCGACCCGTGTGCCCGCTCGGTGCGTTGCCTGTGTCTGCAGTGTCCTGGGCCACTTGGCTCCTGTTCACCGGTGTGCCCGCTTGGTGTGTTGTTTTGCTTGTGCGGTGTCCGAGCCACTCAGCACCTGTTCACCGGTGTGCCCGCTCGGTGCTTTGCCCTTGCAAGTGCGGTGTCCTGCGCCACTTGGCTCCTGTTCACCGGTGTGCTCGCTCGGTGCCCTGCTTTGCATGTGTGGTGTGCTGGGCCACTTGGCTCCTGTTAACCGGTGTGCCCGCTCGGTGCGTTGCCTGTGTGTGCCCTGTCGTGGGCCACTTGGCTCCTGTTCACCGGTGTGCCTGCTTGGTGCGTTGTTTTGCTCATGCGGTGTCCTGGGCCACTTGGCTCCTCTTCACAGGTGTTCCCGCTCTGTGCGTTGCTTTGCGTGTGCGGTGTCCCGGACCACTTGGCTCCTGTCCACCCGTGTGCGCGCTGGGTGCGCTGGCTGTGAGTGCCTTGTCCTGGGCCACTTGGCTCCTGTTCCCCGCTGTGCCCGCTCGGTGTGTTGTTTGCTTGTGCGGTGTCCTGGGCAACTTGGCTCTTGTTCACCGGTGTGCCCGCTCGGTATGTTGCTTGTGTGTGCGGTGTCGTGGGCCACTTGGCTCTTGTTCACCGCTGTGCCCCTTCGTGAGTTGTTTTGCTTGTGCGGTGTTCTGGACCACTTGGCTCCTGTTCACCGATGTGCCCGCTTGGTGTGTTTTTTTTCGTGTGCGTGTCCTGAGCCACTTGGCTCCTGTTTACCGGTTTGCCCGCTCGGTGTGTTGTGTTGCGTGTGCGGTGTCCTTGGCCACTTGGCTCCTGTTCACCGGTGTTCCCGCTCGGTGCGTTGCCTGTGTGTGCGGTGTCCTGGGCCACTTGGCTCCTGTTCACCGGTGTGCCCGCTCGGTGTGTTGTTTTGCTTGTGCGGTGTTCAGGGCCACTTGGCTCCTGTTCACCGATGTGCCCGCTCGGTGCTTTGCTCCTGCATGTGCGGTGTTCTGGGCCACTTGGCTCCTGCTATCCGTTGTGCCCGCTCGGTGCGTTGCTTTGCCTGTGCGGTGTCCTGGGCCACCTGACTCCTGTTCACCGGTGTGCCCGCTCGGTGCATTGCTTTGCGTGTGCGGTGTCCTGCGCCACTTGGCTCCTGTTCACCGGTGTGCCCTCTCGGTGCGTTGCTTTGCGTGTGCGGTGTCCGAGGCCACTTGGCTCCTGTTCACCGATGTGCCCGCTCGGTGTATTGTTTTGCTTGTGCGGTGTCCTGGGCCACTTTGCTCCTGTTCACCGGTGTGCCCGCTCCGTGCTTTGCTTTGCGTGTGCGGGTGTCCTGGGCCACTTGGCTCCTGTTCACCGGTGTGCCCGCTCGGTGTGTTGTGTTGCTTGTGCCGTGTCCTGGGCCACTTGGCTTCTGTTCACCGGTGTGCCCGCTCGATGTGTTGTTTTGCTTGTGCGGTGTCCTGGGCCACTTGGCTCCTGTTCACTGCTGTGCCGCTCGATGCGTTGCCTGTGTGTGCGGTATCCTGGGCCACTTGGCTCCTGTTCACCGGTGTGCCCGCTTGGTGCGTTTTTTTGCCTGTGCGGTGTCCTGGGCCACTTGACTCCTCCTCACTGGTGTTCCCGCTCTGTGCGTTGCTTTGCGTGTGCGGTGTCCCGGGCCACTTGGCTCCTGTCCACCGGTGTGCCCGCTGGGTGCGCTGCCTGTGTGTGCGGTGTCCTGGGCCACTTGGCTTCTGTTCATCGGCGTGCCCGCTCGGTGTGTTGTTTTGCTTGTGCAGTGTCCTGGGCAACTTGGCTCCTGTTCATCGGTGTGCCCGCTCGGTGTGTTGCCTGTGTGTGCGCCGTCTTGGGCGACTTGGTTCCTGCCCGCTTGGTGCGTTGTTTTGCTTGTGCCGTGTCCTTGGCCACTTGGCTCCTGTTCACCTGAGTGCCCGCTCGGTGTGTTGTGTTGCGTGTGCGGTGTCCTGGGCCCCTTCGCCTTTGTTCACCGGTGTGCTCGCCTGGTGTGCTGTGCGGTGTCCTGGGCCACTTGGCTCCTGTTCCCCAGTGTGCTCGATCGGTTTGTTGTGCTGTGGGTTGCGTGTGTGGGGCGTCGCTGCGGGGCGCTCACTCGTCTATCCGGACGGCGGCTATTCGTAGCCGACAGGGTCTCGGTACCCTCCGGGCGCGCACTCGTCAATCTGGACGGCGGCTGTTCGTAGCCCGCAGGGGCAGGGTACGCTCCGGGCGCACACGTGTCCATCCAGACGGCGGCTGTTCCGTGGCCGGCAGGGGCTGGCTTCGCTGCCGGGCGCGCACACGTCTGTCCGGACAGCGGCTGCTGTTACCTGTCCTCGTGCCGTGGTTCGTTGCGTGTTGTGCGCGCTCTCCAAGTTTGCAGCATCTGGTGGATCTTGCTGCTTGGCAACTGTCCGTTCGCCTTGGCTGTGGCCAGCGGCGTGCCTCTCTGGCGTGCGTCGTGGCCCCGCGTGGTGCGCCGCGCCTCGTCCCGTCCGGTCGCTCTCGGTGCTCTGGTCGGCTTTCCCGATGCCGTGGTGCCTTTCACCACCCCAGGGGCTTGCGCCCCCGGCTTTACTGGGTGGTTGCGCAGGGCACGCGGAGGCCTGCCGAAAACCGGGCTCATTGTGCCTTCCGCTGAGGCAGGGGCGCGGGGCTCCCTCCGCGTCGTACCCGTTCGGGGCCCCGTGATGGGGTTGTCCCTGGCGGGTCTCTCTGGCGTCGGTCTTGGGCTGCGCGCGCTGCGGTGGTTTGGCGTGTCTGGACCCGGTCACTGACACGTCTGGTTTCTCGTACCGTCCGTCGATCGACGGGTGACTCGGCTGGTGCACCGGGGCTGTTTTGTGTGGACGCCGGCACCTTCCCTTGCGGGTCGGACGACGCCACGCCCGGGTCCCGTGCGTGTGTGTGTGTGCTCGTCCATCCTGGCCGGGCCGGGCGGGCTGGCCTCCTGGGCGCGTTCTGGTGCGCCTTTCCCTTTCCTTTGGCTGCCTTGTCTTTCTGCTTTGCTCAGCCCCCTCCGGGCTGGGTTTGCCCCTTTCTTGGTCCTTTGTTTGCCCCCCCCCCCTTTTCCTTTTTTTACTTCTTTTCTCTGTTGTTGTTTTCCGCGTGCTCCTTTGTCTCTTGCTTTTTTTGGTTTCCGGCCCCGGGTGCCCTGGGCCTTCGCGTCGTGTGTTGTTGGTTTTTTTGGCCTCACGCTTCTCGGCTGTCCGTGCGCTCCCGCCTCTTTTCATGTTGTAAAGAAGGTCCCTACCAGGACCGGCCCCTGCTGTGCTCCTTCCGCCTGTCACCCCTGCTGACTTGCTCCGGATCAGCGCTTGCATTTCTCAAAATCCAGGGTCCAAAGTCCAAAAATAGAGAAAATGTAATCCTCCTTCAACCCTGAACAGCAACCAGATCCCACAAATACAGCAATAACCCAATCCACACTGCGGGCTTCCGTTCAGCACACCGGTTGTCTCCCGGTGGCGGGCATGTACAAGAATTGCATCAAAGAGGAAAGCCCTGAAATTGGCATATGAACACAAATAAAGCAAAGTTGGGGAAAGATGGGAATGTACACAATCACAGCGAGAGACCCCTCATTCCCTGGACTCAAGACCTTCCACTGACTCACCAACATGATGCCCTGAACCCAGTCAAATAAGATGGCTAAATGCCATGTGTCGCAAGTCACTACATAAACCCCAAAAGTGTTTTCCGTCCCAAGCCTCTAAATCCTAGCCCAATAGGGGAGGTGGCGTGTCATGGCCTAGAGTGGCACTCAGGACCATGCTCTACCCTGACATAAACTTGGTTGGGCTTGGAGTCGATTGGGCTTGGAGAACTGCCCCATGAAGATGACCTCACAACATGGCAAAATCAGGCAAATCACACCATTATGCCCAAAATTAAAATTATATACTCAAAAATGCATACGGCAAGTATTCCAATGCTCCATGCATGTGTCAAACCGGAGAGTAATATACAAGGGTGATATAGACCAAACGTTCATGCCCAAGATTATTCCATCATAGGCTCCGAAACCCCTCCGGTTATGTACATCACATGCTTCACAAGTCAACTCATGAATTTGGGACCTAATTTCGTGAGGCCTCGTGTGCCAAGCCAAAGTGACCACGTGATCCGGCATATGGTGAGGTACAACACCGAAGCATATGCCAACATGTAAGCAACATACCATAGTTCACAGATCTCTAGGCACTTTACTGTTGGCCGACCATTCGAGCACATAAAACACAAAAATGAGCATAAAATGAGGTCAAAAACATGCAAATAATGCCAAACTCAAGATAAATACAATAGTATATAACTTCGCTCACCCATGGTATCAACATATGATTCGAAGCACAATTGCTTGGGAACATTTGCAAACAATCCCCCCACTTGGACCCCCACATGGACGCATTAGAACACCTTCGAACCTCCTCCCAACACGCACCATGAAAATGGGAAAATTGATAGTGGCGCTTGTGGGTCGCACCGTAAGCCCTCCCACATGCACCATATGAGCGGTAGACTTAGTCTAGCGCTATGGAGCTCACCATTGGGACATGGACAAAGCCCTTGCCACGTGAGACTCCATATGTCTTCCTACAAACGGAGATATATAACATGGGCGTGAGCATATCGAAGCACATACCATGCATATAACACATACCCTCAAAAAGTGGCTCCCATCATGGTATGCCATGCCCCTCCATGGACATAACTCCACGTTAAAAATACGTAGGAACCCAAGGGGAGTTGCTATGGAACTCCAACACTCATGCGGTACACTCGAAAGTCGCAATGAAATATTCGGTTGCACGGTCCAAGAGTTATATATCACTTTCTACCTTCTTGACCATTATCCCTTGCCATACTGGGCATGTGTACACACCAAAGACATTTGATGCTTCCTAAATTAACTTGAGACCAAGGCTGTTTGAACCCAATTCTCGATATTGATATTCTTCGCCGTGAGCCGGAGATATGATTCTTCAGAGTGGCCTCACGAATCATTTTTTTTCGACTATATCTCCAAGAAAAATGAGGGATATAACAAAAGGAAGGTTGATTCGTGATCGGGGAAAGATGTTGGACCACTCGAGATTCATCATATCAAGTGCGGCGATGTCGAAGTCGAAAATCTGATTCTGAAAGTCTGAAAAAATCAGATTAATTTTGCGAGTGTATAATATGCAAATTGCGGAAGCAACGAACACTTTGCTGATGAAATCTGACCCTTCATCGGGGTTTCCGCCAAAATATCTGTAAATAACAGTTAACCAATGGGTAACCGCAAAATCGCGAGCCAACTGACAGTCGCCGATACATTGACAATCAGAACGAAAGGCGGAAAAATTACGGAAACCGTATGATAAAAAAACCCTGTTGATTCCTGATATTCTGATATGTAAATCTCAGCTGGCGGCGCCTCGGTACTGAATATGGCCGCTCATAGCCGGAATGGCCAAACCTATCACACTATCACATCGGGTTAGGTCAGGTGGATGGGAGAGTATGATATCAGCCAATGGCGGCTTGCCGGCACATAGATACACACCCCAAGTGACCCAAAGATGGCCACAGGGGTCCAAACCGGCTTTACCCCCCTTCGCAGAGCGTTGTTACCGCTCGGAAGTCATTGAAGAGAGGACGGGAGGACCCCAATGGGCTCGAACCCCCCCACCATGTCCCAAGGACACATGGAGTCCCCAAAAACGTCGTAGGCGTCCCCCACGCCCCAAGGGAGGAGTGAGGACACTCATAATCGGTGCCCTACGCCATATCCGGTCTCCTCTTGATCTACAACATGGACCAAGGGGATCAAAGATAGAGAAACGTCGTCGGTCGACCTAAATAAGTGTACCACAGTGAAATATATATGTGGAGATCGAGTGAAGGGGGTAGATGGTGAATCAAGGCCCAAAAATCCCCGGCTGAACGCCCTCACCCGTCTCCCAAGCACAGAAACAAACACAAATGCCAGGGGAGATCCATTACGGTGCTACTGCAGCCAACAAATGGACCAACACGTCCTTGACATCCAAAGAAATGTTCTTTTTCTTCAGATAGTCCATCCAGACCGTGGTGTACCTCGGCACGAAACTGCTCGGAGGCTCCCACGAAGCCCTGGATGCGGCGAATCCCTTCCAACAGACTTTATGAAGCCTACCCCCAGGGCGTCCCCGGGTCCGGCTTGTCTGCCAAGATCCTTTCGGCGGTGAAGTCGTCGTCCTCACCCTCGTCGTCCGAGTCCACATCGCCGGCCGTGAACTCGAAGGTGACGGGACGTCTGCTGGGGTCTGGTGCTCGGGGACGAAGCTGGGTGTGGTCGCGGTCCAGGATCTTTTTATCCCCCACACAAACCGCATACACATCCTGCCCGACCTTCTGCACGATTACTCCCGGCACATACCAAGACGCCTGCCGATGCCTGGACAGGACATCCTTGTGGTGCCGCTCCACCCACACGGTGTCTTGGAGAGCATACTTCTCGACTTTTCCTTGCTGCAAGTACTTGGCCCTCTTCTCATGCTCGTCCTGAAGTGCCTTGCACACCTTGGCCGCCGTTTCGTCCGCCTCAGCCATCATAGCATTCGCATCCCGGGCCACTTTGCCATGGTTCAACCACGGGAGAGTGCGTGACACTCGATCCCGTAGGAACAGGATACGATGGGGCGACAGTCGAGTGGGCCCCGGAAGGTTGTGATACGCTTGAAGTACTCTCCACAGCGAATTATACCAATTCCGGCCCGGTTCGTCGATATGCAACTGGCGGAACTTTTCGAACATCTGCCCCCCGGCCACCTCAGCCCGGCCATTCGACCGGCTGTGGTACGCCACGGTCTTGGCGTGCCGAATGCCCATGTGCTTGCACATGGTCTTGAACCACGTCCCCACAAATTGACTGCCCTGATCGCTGCAGATGACAGCTGGGACATCAAAAATCGTCAACCACTGCCTGATCATGGCGTTGGCGACGGTCTTGGCCTGCAGACCCACTCCATGCTTGTCCTTCTTGTCCTTCTTCTTGGACTTCTTGCCCGGGACTGCCACGATATACCCGCTGTCCACCGCCAGGATGACACAATCATAGGTCTGTCCTTCCACGGTGACCTCCGGCATGGCGAACACATCCATGGCCACGGACCGCATGGGGGCTTCTGGTATAGCCGTGTACACCGGGTTGCCAGCAGTGGAGTGGTTGGAGCTCTTCGTGGCCCGACACACGGCGCAATTGCTGCAGTACTTGTCCAGGAGGGCGTAGTACCCCGGTGGGAACTTGAAGCGCCACTCCAGGTCCTGCTGCATCTTGTCCCGACCAGGATGCATGAGCTGGGCGTTATGGCAGTGGTCAATGAATTTCTCCATTCGGTTCTCTGGGACCAGTAGCCTGTCCTTGAGGAACAGTTTGTCCCCATCCTCGTCCAAGCCCTCAGGCCATTCGTCGTCCGACGGGGCGCTCACGGCGTTCCAGTACTTGCTCCAGTGTTCGGATGCCGCATAGTCATCCGACCAGTCCTCTGTGAGCACCGACCTGACTAGCTCTACAGGGGCCACCATCCATTGCTCGAGGGTTTCCTCCCGAATAGCTTGGACGCGGGCGGCCTGGAACTTGGCCAGGTCCGTACGGTTTGCCATCACCACAAAGCACTTGACCCCCTCTTGCTCCATGGCCTTCTCCATCTGGATGATGCGCTTGGCCTCCTCGGTCTCCTCGGCGTCTCCATGGCTGGATATGTCGATCGGAGCCTTGCCCGCGGGGTAGGCCCACCAACTGAGGCAATCTGCCACAGTGTTGTCCTTCCCCGGGACGTATACGACGCTGAGGTCGAACTTGGCGAACATCTCATGCCATCGGCCCCTCCTTGCCGCCGGTCCCGAGAGGGTGTCGAAGTGCTCCTTGTGCCAGCTCGGCAAGGACTGATGGTCCGTACATACCACCACTGGTTGCAATCCGATGTGGCCAGATCACTTCCTGAGCGCACAGACAATGGCGTACGTCTCCTTCTCCCTCACGGTCCAGGTTCGACGTTGGCCCTCAGCCAGGATCCCGCTCCAGAACGCCACGGGTACGTGTGACCCGTCATCCCGGACCTGCTCGAGGACTGCACCTACAGCATAGTCCGAGGCGTCCGTCCGTAGCACGAATCCCCTGTCCGGGTCCACCACGAATAGCCCCAGCTGCCCCAGGAGTCCCTCCTTCAGGCGGCTGAACGCATCTTCGGCCTCAGGGGTCCAGGCAAGCTTCTTCTTGCTCCCCTTCCGGCCATCGAACCTCCCCACCTGCAGCATCTTGTGAAGCGGCCCCGAGAGTTCTGCATACATCCAGACATAGCCCGAATAGTAATTGCAGAACCCCACCAAGAATCGGAGTTCGCTGATGGTCTGGGGCTTCTCCCAGTGGTGCAGGGACGCCAGCTTCCCAGGCATGGGACGGTGTTGCCCGTGACCAACCACGTGACCCGCGAACTCCACTTCCTTCACGAAGAGTGAGGCTTTGGTGGATATACACACCATGTTGTGCTTGTCCAACTTGCTGAGCACTCGGCGCAGATCCTTCTCATGCGCTTCGATGAGCTCGTCCTCAGTCATGTCTTCCGTGCCGGATCCGATGATGATGTCATCCACAAAGGGGTCTGCACAGTCCCGGAGAGGAGCGAGTAGGTCCTCCATCATGCGCTGGAAAGCGGCGTTCCCATTTTTGGCGCCCATAGGACCCACTTTCCACTGCATGGGCCGCAGCGGCGTCAGAATCGCTGTGCAGGGCCTGGAGTCCGGATGTAGCGGCATCTGGTGATAGCCATGTTTCAGGTCTAACACCGTGAAGATCCGCTTTTTCTGCTGCTTTTGGAGGATGGTGTCGAGCAGCGGAAGCGAGTACGAGTCGTGCTCGGTTTGCTTGTTCAAACCCCTGTAATCCACCACCAACCTCCACTCGCCCTTCTCCTTCTTGGGCACGATAAAGGCTGGGTTGGCCCACTCACTGTCGGAGGGTTCGATCCAGCCCCGCTCAATAAACTCGGCCAACAACTTCTTCATGGCCTCGGCCCGATCGCCCTGAAGTTGGTACTCCCGATGACGATAGATCTTCGGGTTCGGCTTCAGCTTGATCTCCGCTGTACCAAACCTTCCAAGATCTGGAGGGTTCTTGTTGGCGACGCCACTGAATAGCCGCGGATAGGCATTGATCAGCCTCTCCTTCAGCTCGGCTACCTTCGGGTTCTCCTGGGCCTCTTCAGCCGCTTGCTTTGGTATAGATACAACCGACCGCACTGCGGCATAGGCCTCTTCTGGGTCGGGGTCCGACTTCTCCTCGTCCGATATGCCGTCTTCATCGTCGTGGGGAGCTCTTCCCACTGATAATCCTCAGAAATTTGCGGCATCAGGCTGTTTCTTGTCGCTATCGGCACCCATTCTTGGAAAATCCCATGTCGGTGGGTCCGACCCAACCGGACCATCGTATTGGTCCGTGATGTGATCCATGACCCTCGCCGCGAACTCGTCCTTCTCGTACTTGCCGGTGACCAACATCTTGTCATCCCACCAATGCGGAGATGTGACCATGGCCCGCCTCTTCTTGGCTGCCACACGGTCGTGCATCCCCATCCGCATGTAGTTGACGACGTCGTCGATCTCGGCGTGGGACAGGACGTCAATGCCATCCATTGGCTGATCCGTCCCATCTTGGGCTCAAACATGACCTTCATGGGCACCGCCTCCACTCTACGGGTGAATCATTAATCACCCGTGGGCTGGGCTTGCGCCCCACCCACCAGGAAAGCCTTGGTACCCCACGCTTCACCCAGGGGGGGTCATTGATACACCCTTGGCGTCGATGAACAACTCCTCCTCTGGCCCGAATGACATCTCGTTCGGGGTGATGGAGTCCAGCGTCGACTTGAGACATTCCAGCGGACATGGGGTGGATCCTATGCCGGTTATGACCAGGATCCCCTTCGCCCTATCCTGCTATCCGCGACGATCTTCTCCACCGTACGCCTGGTATTGTCCAGGGAGCCATGCCAATACATGGGCCCCCACTCCTTCAAACCCCAATGCCTATGCCAGGCTGAGTCTCCTCGATGCCAATGCCTCCTACACTTCCGCAAAAGTGGGGCATCCCGGGAAGCGAAGACGTCCGTCTCGGGCGCTTCGGCTCCCAGCGTCTGGATCATCCTGGCATACACCTGCGGCGCCATTTCATACTCCGTGAGCTGAACTCCACGGTCTCTTCTGGACTTGGCACCCACAGCTTGCACCGCTTGGACGATCCGATCCTCTTCCTCAGCATTCCATTGGGATGATCCGCATGCATAGTCCGTGGACAGCCATGTGAGGCATTCATCATCCTCCCAGACCAGCGTTGCACGATGGGGAAGGGCTCCAATGGCGCTTGCCACCATGAAGTCATACCCCATGATCATATTCCCATCTGTAATGTCGGCCACATAGAAGTTCCCGGATAGAGTGCTTCTCTTCGCCAGATCAGGGCGGTTCAAGCGCTCATGTTCCCAGAATTCCATACTGACAGTGGCCTCATGGGTGCCACCACCCATAATCTCTCCATTGGCCACCTTCAGGCGTACCGGTCTACGGCTGGGCTGCAGGGATTCCTCCTTGAACAACCCTCTCCGGACCAGGCTCACCTGGGCACCCGTATCTACCAGAACATCCACCACCAACTCCTCTTGTCCGCACCATACACACACCTTCAAGTGCAACTGCCGCTCGTCACCATGCGGTGTATGGATGACTCTCACGGCATGCAACCCTAGCACATCCGGGTGCATCAGGACTTCGAGGGTATGGTCACGGATGGTGTAGATCTTGGGCTGGTCCTTCCCGTCCACGGGGCTCTCCGTGGTCGCTCCTTCCTTCTTGCCACGTCCCTTGCCCACATAAACTTCCCTGGGCAGGGCGCTCCAGGGGTCAGGAGTGGCGAAACTCAGTGGTTTTGGCTCTTCTGGAGCCTACTTCGGCACCCAATGTGCCTTCGCTTTCTCTGAAATTCCACTGATTTTCGGAGGAGAGACCTCCGAGGTCCCACTCCCGTGGGGGCTCCTCTAGACTTGACTTCCCGCAGCCCCTTCCAGCTGCGATCTGCCAGGACTTTGTCCACCACGTTGCTGGGCTTTGGGTTCCTCCAATGTCCTTAGCATGTCCTCAGCAACCTCCTCGGTCGACCTCACTCGTCAGTCTTGGCCA
Organism: Eutreptiella sp. 'Long Island Sound 2002'; assembly: GCA_964036045.1. Lineage (NCBI taxonomy): Eukaryota > Euglenozoa > Euglenophyceae > Eutreptiales > Eutreptiaceae > Eutreptiella > Eutreptiella sp. 'Long Island Sound 2002'. The sequence goes on from OZ038379.1 coordinate 59,505,437, forward strand.
GGTCCACCACCATAGCCTCTTCCTCTGCCTTTTTCTTGGCCTTTGCCTTGGCCTTTTCCCCCGTCTCCGCCCTTCGCCTTCCAATCGGCAGTCCGCTGCTTCTTGGGCTTCTTCTCGGGGTGGGCAGCGAAGTAGGCTCTCTTGTCCGCCTCATACACCTTGCACTGACGGTGGTCGTGTGCATGGTTGTTTCCCTTGCCATAACAGACCCAGCATCCGTCGTGCTGAGACCTGTACTCCCGGAACGAGAGCGGTGGGTTTCCGATCCTCCTTGGCTCTTTGCCCTTCTTGGGTCCCAGCCCGTTCAATGTGGACCAATCCTGCCCATGGTCCCTCACGTTGTGCGCCACAAATGCGAAGAAATGGGCCTCCTCGTGATCCCCTGGGACCGGGTCCAGTGATCTTGGCCACTTCCACTACCATCCTCCGCGGAGTTGGTCGTGTCTTCCTGGATCTCCCGATGATGGTGGTCTTCTCGGTGGCCTCATTGTCCATGACCATGTCGATCCTGCACGTGGGCCTCGTTCTTCGCATTGAGCTTCAACTCCACCGTGATGTACTTCACGATCTCGTCCAGGCTCATGCGGGCGAAGATGACCTGCATCCTCAGTAGCTCTCCACGCCTCCACTTCGCGTTGTTGAGGCGCAGCAACCTTTGCCCCATGGTGTCTCCAAATACCTCCACGTACACGGCGTTCTTCAGTCCCAACATCCGGTTGGGCTCGCCCAGGTTCCTCCTGAAGAACTCCATGATACCCGCATGGGTATCCTCCGCCGCCATGATCCTCACCGCCACCCGCTTCTTGGCTCGCTTCTTTTCCTCGTCCTCAACCTTCTTCTTCCAGTGGCCGGGCAGGATGTCCTTCAGGAGGTGACCGATCTCGCTGGACTCGTTCCATTCCTCAACCAGCTTGAGGCTCCGTCGGTACTTCCGCAGATACCGGTTCCACTCCCGGACCCGCAACTCACCGCGGTCCAGCGGCAGCGGGATGGACCACAAGTCCTCCAGTTTCTGGTTCGGAGCGTCCACCCGCTCCTCATCCTCCAACCACTGGAGGCAGGCCTGCTCCGTACGGATCGGTCCCTCCCGGATCTGATCCCGCAGCTCCTCCTTCAGGTCCTGCGCCAGCCGTTGTGGGAATGTCCGGCATACCCACTTGTCCCGCGGCGCTCCCCGCATCTCACCGACGACCTCCTCGGCAAAGTCCTCCTAATCCAGGATGAAGTCATCCAGGTTGGAGGGGTTGCCATCGTAGTAGGGGATTTTGATTCCCCTGAGGTCGTCAATCCTGATGGCGTCTCCGACGTCCCCAGCCACCACTCCACGGAGACGGATACCACCTGTGGCCGGGGGGTGTGAGTACACTCCCCGTACATCCCTCTCCTCCATGGAGTGCGGTCCAGTTGGGCCTGAACCCATGGGGTTTGGAATGCGGGAAGGACTTGCTCCATCGGCCGTCCATATCCCCGTATTGGGGTCCTTCGCCCACAGGTTTCCGCCTGGATGACCTCGACCATGTCCGTCAGCGCTTCCCATGGTTCGCCCCTGCATGGTCTCGCTCTGGATCTCCTCTTCCGCATAAACTGCATGGGCAGTCGTAGTGATCGGTAGATCCTGGGCGGCATGGGACATCTGTACCGTCAGGCTCCTCGGGTCCGTGGTTACGTGCCCTTCCCGCATGGACCCAGCCGGTGCCGTGTGTTCCCCGAGCATTGTGGATTCGCTGAACATGGGAACAAACGGCAGCGCACCCGGGTCAACACGCGGAGGCGCGTAGGGTGCATCTGCCGGGCCGCCCATGGGTTTATCCATGGCACTTTTCTAGGCCGCCCTTCGCGTTGTCCAGGCTGTCGAGCCGGTGCACGATGGCGTCCATCCCCATCCATCCCCGTCCATATGGTTTATCCATGGCACTCCGGAGGGTCTTAACCCGCTCCACCAGCTCTGCCGCTGCTGGCTTTGCCAGGAGCTCCGGACCCGAGGTGAGGGGCTGTCGCTCCTCTAGCCTTTTCAGGCGTCCCGACATGTCCTCCACTAAGTGGAGGAGGCTTTCCACCACTTGCTGCTGCTTCTGCAGGGCCAGCTCCAGATTCTCCCCATACCGGTCCCGTTCTGCTCGCAGCTCCGCCATGTCTCTCGGCGCGGCCCACTGGTCATCCAGGATCCCGGCGACGTCCTCCTCTAGGCCGTCCCTCGCGTTGTCCAGGCTGTCGAGGCGATGCACGATGGCGTCCATCCCCATCTTTGGATACTTGCCCATGAGGAAGGAGACGTGCTCGCAGTGGCACTCACCGTGCTTTCCACCTGATCCGGCGCATCCCGCGGTTCCCGGCGCCTCGGACTCCTCCGCCATGGGTGTGTCGCCCATGCTGTCCCGCGTTGGCTCTGTGTGCCGGGCCACGGGCGCCGTTCTGGCTCTGGCGGGCCTCTCCAACGCTTCGGCGTCATGCTCCAGGCTGGGTTCTGGGGCCGTGTTCGCCCTTGTGCGCGGTCTGGCCGTCTCCTCCGACTCCGAAGGTTGCTCATAGGCTGTCCGGTAGCCCTTGGAGTGCCCCTCGGAGTCCCACAGCCTGACCAGGCTGGGGTCCGTATCCATAGCCCTGGCGTCCCCTCTCGCGGGCTTGGGTGACCCGCGCTTCCGGTAGCGCCTGGCCCGTCCTCCACTGCTGCCTGAATGGCAGGTCTCCTCAGAGTCCTCCGCGGCGGAGTGGAGGTTGCATGCCTTTCGGCAGCGGCGCTCACACATGGAGACCAGGTCCTCCATGTCAAGTCCTCCTCTTCCCGAACGTCGTACTTCTCTTCGGGCTTCAACTTCCGGAGTTCGCCATGCTCCTGAGCGTCTCGGCTCTTCTCTGGCTCAAATCCCGGGCGTGGTCTCCACCGAGTCCACAATACGCACCCGGGGCGTACTTGGGCAGGGCTCATAGGGGCCCAAGTCCCCGGGTCGGCGGTAGGTAGGGGCAGCAGGTACGCCTCTGCTACGATAAAGAAGGTCCCTACCAGGACCGGCCCCTGCTGTGCCCCTTCCGCCTGTCACCCCTGCTGACTTGCTCCGGATCAGCGCTTGCATTTCTCAAAATCCAGGGTCCAAAGTCCAAAAATATAGACAATGTAATCCTCCTTCAACCCTGAACAGCAACCAGATCCCACAAATACAGCAATAACCCAATCCACACTGCGGGCTTCCGTTCAGCGCACCGGTTGTCTCCCGGTGGCGGGCATGTACAAGAATTGCACCAAAGAGGAAAGCCCTGAAATTGGCATATGAACACAAATAAAGCAAAGTTGGGGAAAGAAGGAAACGTACACGATAAAAAGCCATAGACCCCTCATTCCCTGGACTCAAGACCTTCCCTTGACTCACCAACATGATGCCCTGAACCCAGTCAAATAAGATCGCTAAATGCCATGTGTCGCAAGTCACTACATAAACCCCAAAAATGTGTTCCCTCCCAAGCCTCTAAATCCCAGCCCAATAGGGGAGGTGGCGTGTCATGGCCCAGATTGGCACTCAGGACCATGCCCTACCCTGACATAACTTGGTTGGGCTTGGGATTGATTGGGCTTGGAGAACTGCCCCATGAAGATGACCTCACAACATGGCAAAATCAGGCAAATCACACCATTATGCCCAAAAATCAATTATATACTCAAAAATGCATACGGCAAATATGCAAATGCTCCATGCATGTGTCAAACTGGAGAGTAATATACAAGGGTGATATAGACCAAAGATTAATGCCCAAGATTATTCCATCATTGGCTCCGATACCCCTCCGGTTATGTACATGACGTGCTTCACAAGTCAACTAATGAATTTTAGACCTAATTTTGTGAGGCCTCGTTTGCCAGGCCAAAGTGACCACGTGATCTGGCATACGGTGAGGTACAACAACGAAGCATATGCAAACATACAAACAACATACCATAGGTCACAGATCTCCAGGCACTTTACTGTTGGCCGACCATTTCAGCACATCAAACACAAAAATGAGCATAAAATGAGGTCAAGAACATGCAAATAATGCCAAATCCAAGATAATTACAATAGTATATAACTTCGCTCACCCATGGTATCAACATATGATTCAAAACACAATTGCTTGGGACCATTTGCCACAATCCGCCCACTTGGATCCCCACATGGACGCATTAGGACACCTTCGAACCTCCTCCCAAAACGCACCATGAAAATGGGAAAATTGATAGTGGCGCTTGTGGGTCGCTCCGTAAGCCCTCCAACATGCACTATATGAGCTGTAGACTTAGTCCAGCGCTATGGAGCTCACCATTGGGACATGGACAAAGCCCTTGCCACGTAAGACTCCATATATCCTCCTACAAACGGAGATATATAACATGGGCGTGAGCATATCGAAGCACATACCATGCATATAACACATACCCTCAAAACGTGGCCCCCACCATGGTATGCCATGCCCCTCCATGGACATAACTTCACGTTAAAAATACGTAGGAACCCAAAAAGAGTTGCTTTGCAACCCCAACACTCATGCAGTACACTCGAAAGTCGCAATGAAGTATTCGGTTGCACGGTCCAAGAGTTATATATCACTTTCTACCCTCTTGACCATTATCCCTTGACATACTGGGCATATGTACACACCAAAGACATTTGATGCTTCCTAAATTAACTTGAGACCAAGGCTGTTCCAACCCAATTCTCGATATTGATATTCCTCTCGGTGAGCCGGAGATATGATTCTTCAAAATGCCCTCAAGAATCACTTTTGTTTCGACTATATCCCCAAGAAAAATGAGGGATATAACAAAAGGAAGGTTGATTCGTGATCTGGGAAAGATGTTGGACCACTCGAGATTCATCATATCAAGGGCGGCGATGTCGAAGTTGAAAATCTGATTCTGAAAGTCTGAAAAAATCAGATTAATTTTGCGAGTGTATAATATGAGAATTGCGGAAGCAACGAACCCTTTACTGATGAAATCTGACCCTTCATCGGGGTTTCCGCCAAAATATCTGTAAATAACCGTTAACCAATCGGTTACCGCAAAATTGCGACCCAACTGACAGTCGCCGATACATTGACAATCAGAACGAAAGGCGGAAAAATTACGGAAACTGTATGATAAAAAAACCCTGTTGATTCCTGATATTCTGATAGATAAATCTCAGCTGGCGGCGCCTCGGTACTGAATGTGGCTGCTCATAGCTGGAATGGCCAAACTTATCACACTATCACATCGAGTTAGGTCAGGTGGATGGGAGAGTATGATATCAGCCAATGGCGGCTTGCCGGCACATAGATACACACCCCAAGTGACCCAAAGATGGCCACGGGGGTCCGAACCGGCTTCAGTTGCCTGCCTGGCTGTTGGCCGCTCTCTGGTGGTTGCCGCCCCCCGCCCCCCTTTTTGGGTCTCGCGGTTTTTGCTGCCGCCGCTCGGTGCCTTGTGTTTGTTTTTTTCTTCTTTTCTCTCCTTGTCTGCGCCCCCGTTGTCTCTGGCTTTCTCTGATTTCCGGCCCCGGGTGCCCCGGGTTTTTTTTTCTTTTTTTTTTGGCCTCCCGCTTTTCGCTCTCCGTGCGCTCTTGCCTGTTTTGCTTCTCCCGCTTGGCCGTTGGCTGCTCCCCCTCCCCCCTCCCCTTTTGTGTCTCGCGGTTTTCGTCGCTCCTGCTCGCTGCCTTGCTTTTTTTTTCTCCTCCTTTCTGCGCCCCCGTTGTTTTCGGCTTTTCCTGGTTTTCGACCCCGGGTGCCCTGGGCCTTGGCGCTGTGTTGTGTTTGTTTTGCTCGGCTCTCCGTGAGCTCTCGCCTCATTTGTGTGTCCCGCCTGGCCACTGTCTGCCCCCTGGTGGTTGCTGTCCCCCCCCACCCACGCCTTTTGTGTCTCGCGGTTTTCGTCGCTGCTGCTCGGGGCCTTTTTTTTTTTTCCTCTTTCTGTTTGCGCCCCTGTTGTCTCTTGCTTTCTATGGTTTCCGGCCCCGGGTGCCCTGGGCCTCGGCGCTGTGCGTTGGTTGCTTTGTTGGCCTCCCGCTTCTTGGCTCTCCGTGCGCTCTCGCCTCTTTCGTGCTTCCCGCCTGGCAGGTGGCTGCTCCCTGTTGGTTGCTGCCCCCCCCCCCCTTTTTGTGTCTTGCGGTTCTCGTCGCTGCCGCTCGGTGCTGTGTGCCGTGTGCTGTGCTGTGTTGTGTGTCCCTGGGTGCAGTGCTGCGCTGCGCTGCTGCGCGTTGTGCCGCCTGGTGTTGTGCTGTTGTGTGCTGTGTTGTTTTGTTGCGCTCGTTCGGTGCAGCTGCTTGATGTGCCGTGCCCTCCAGCGCTGCCCGTCGCCATGGAGCCCTGTGCTTTGCGGCGCTGTGTTTTGCGGTGTTCCCCCGCGCTGTGTGCTCTGTGCTGTGTGTGTTTTGTCGTGGCGTGGTGGTGCGCGCCGTTGTTCGCCTCTCTGCTTTGTGCTGTGTGTGTCCTCGGGTGCTGTGCTGTGCGTTCCCTGTCCTCTCAGCTCTGTGCGGTGTTGTGCCTCGCTGTGCTGGTGCACTTGCGTTGTGCTGTTCGTCTGGTGCGTGCTGTTGCTGGCGCCTGGTGCTCTGGTGCGCTGCTGTGTGTTGTGCTGTTTCCTTCGGTGTGCTGCGGTGCGGTGCTGGGTCCGGTGGCCCGTCATTGTCTGCTGGTGGCGTGTTTCAGTGTCGGTGTCCCTGTCTTGCCGCGTGGTCTGCTTCCCTGTGGTTGGTGTGGTTTGCTGTGGTGCCCTGCTTCCCTGTGTCCTGTTATGTGGTGCTGTGCTGTCGCGTGGTGCTGGGCTGTTGTGGTCTGCTGTCGTTTTGCGGTGCTGTTGGTGCTTGCCTTGCCCTCCTGTGGTCTGTCGTGCTGTGCTGTGTTGCGCTGTTGGTTGGTCGTTCTGTTATTTGCCCGCTGGTGGTGTCTGCCTGCTGTGTTCTGCTCTTTCCCTTGTGCTGTGCGTTCCCTGTCTTCTCCGCTCTGTGCGTTGCTGTGCCTCGCTGTGCTGGCTGTGGTGCCCTGCTTCCCTGTGTCGTGTGCTGTGCCGCTGTGCTGTCGCGTGGTACTGTGCTGTCGTGCTCTGCTGTCGTTTTGCGGTGCTGTTTGTACTTGCTCTGCCCTCCTGTGGCCTGTCCTGCAGCGCCGTGCTGTGCTGTGTTGTGCTGTTGGTTGTCCGTGTTTTTCTTTGCCCGATGGTGGCGTTTGTGTGCTGCGGTGCCTTTTCTCTCCCTGCTGGCACGCACAAAAAACATTGACTATGGATCCTGTGTTACCCTGCGCCTGTCTCTGTGTCGGTTGTTCACGTCGTTGAAGAATCTGGTCTCTTCGTTCGTCGCTGGCGTCTTGTTTGTCGTCGCTTGAGTTGATGGCGTCGTCCTTGCTCGAGTTCGTCTTGACTTGCTTTGCCTGTAGCGAGACAGAGGGCAAAAGCGGCGAGGGTGGCCCGGAGAAGGGAAGGGGAGGTACATGGAGAAGAAAACAAAGCGAGAAGGCGCGAGTTCAGGGGAGTAGCGTCTTTTAAAAATATTGTTCAGTTTTTTCGCGTTGCTCGCGGAGCGTTCTTCTTTACGTATACAGCGTGTTAGTGGGCATGGGGCACGGAGTTCTACTCGTACGGTAGTCTCAGTGCCTACTGCGTTAACTATTCAACTATTTGAGGCCGACGGTAAAGGGCTAACACAACCATGTACCAACCAAACTGCTGCAGAGAAAACGACCCGACAATAAACAGACCACACGCAAGCCGGCCAACGCCAACCCAGCCAGGCATGCAAGGGTCGTAACAGGAACGGCGTCCCATGGGCTGGCAACACCATGGTGCGCCACGCCCGCCGATGACCATACCCACGAACGCAACACAACGCCGCAACTCCACCATTATACAACCGACCAACCAACCGCAACGAACTACTTCGAGCGCCCGGCCCCCCGGAAGAGCGCAAGCTCGACCGAGTCAGGAGGCGTGAGTACGCTTCACGGCATGCGACTCCCGTAGCATTTGCTTCTTCAAGTCGTCTCAGATGGAGGTGCCTGCAGGTCAGGGCCTTTGGCCTGGCTCCGGGCCCCTGGGACCCAGAATCCGGAGGTTGATGAGGATGTGCGATGGGACCCTCCCCCACGTGTCATCTGCCTGAAGGAGAGGAATTTGAGACTGTGGTCGAACTTGTGTTACCTCTCTGGGAAGCACCCGCGGTAGGGTACTGCTCGGAGCGACCGCGCCCTTCCCCCATTTCGGGGAGCCGCTTTGTGGGGGAACGTGCAGTAGGGCCGTGGATGGGTGTACAAAAGCCCCTTGGTAAGAACCCCCTGAGAGGCAACCCCAGTCCCGAGATGACCTACCTACCTACCTTGATGAGGACAGTGGGGGGCCGCGTATCAATGTTCCCCTCAGCCAAATACAGAGTTGGACAGGGTCGCTCGGGTGCAATGAAGATGAATGTGGTGTCTGTGTCCCATTGCATGATCTGGTTCAAGGTTGGGGCTATCTTGCCCAAGATGCGGCCAAAGACGCATACTGTGGTCACATGCACCTTGTCATTATCAGTGTTAAGATGCCTGTTGGTGTTGGGGACACCCTCACTATACAAGAAGTGGATCCACACTTGGCTCAAGGGGAGTCTGTGAAGGCGGTCCACCCCGCCAGGTGCGAAAGAGTGGCCGTTGGCCCCGTGCTTGAAATGCGTTGTTTAAGGGGTTCCTGGTGGGGACTGGGACTGAGGCACGGACCCGCGGGATAATAGCAATGTCTGCTAACCCGCACCTGGGCTTGTCGTCACTTTCTGGCGGGCTAGTTGAACTCCAATGGCCGGCGACACCGGAACCTTCTCGCTCGCCTTTGCTTCAGATTCTGACATCAAAGACGGTTGACGTTGCACCCTCGAGCTTTCTTGCGGCAAATCAGTCGGCTCGCCCCGCGTTGCAGCCAAGGTGCCATCCTGCCTGCGCGATGCCTACACAGTGGTGTCAGCCTCGTAAACGGTACAACCTACGAAACAATTCCACGCCGTACGAAGCAAAATGGTTTGTGCGAAACAAGTATTCTGTAACACCTGAAATTCAATGAACTTCTCATAATCCCATGAAAGCGTTGGATCATTCATCGTTTAAAAGGACTGCGTTGACACACATGGTTGGCTGGGGCTAGCCATCGGCCACAATAGGCAAATGATGAAGCATAAGGAGCTCCTGCAACACCCGAGGTCCTTTGAGCTCGCTGGTAAAGTTTTGGGCGTTTATCTCACACTTCAGGAAGAACAAAGGGGTTGAATGCACCAACCCAGACCCACTGGCGTGCCACTGCATATCATCTACGGCAGCCTGAAAAGCCCCGAACTGCAGAGTACGGACGTCACACAAAGGCACGATGTGTGCTGTGTCACGAGAGTACCTCAGCAAAAGCCCCTCTCTTTCGGCCCCTGAAAACCAAATTCGATACTCAGCGGTGTTGTAGGAGGTGAAAAACATAAGTTTCCTGAATTTTTCCTTGGTACGTCACATAACCTTGAAAACCCCCCTTTTTGGGCTTCTCAGCCTTTTCTGCAACTATGGTGGAAGCGGAGCCTTTGTACAAATGCAGCGCGGTTTGTACCCTTTTCCATACCCAAAGGTACCTTTTTTTACTCCGGGGTAGCTACAAAAGGGATACCACCACCAAGGTTTTCTCGCCTTTTCATACGGAAGTTTGTCCTATTTCTGCCGCTTTGGTGACCGCTACCTGGTTTTTTTGCTGTGTCCTGCTTTGGTCTAGTAGATTCGGGCCACCTCGCTCTCCTGTCGCCATCCTGTCGCCTCCCTGTCGCCTCCCTGTCGCTGTTTTGGCACTTTTAGCCCCCTGTCGCTCCTCTGTTGCTTGCCTGTCGCTCTCCTGTCGCTCCCCTGTCGCTCCCCTGTCGCTCCCCTGTCGCTTCCCTGTCGCTTTCCTGTCACCCTCCGGTCGCTATCCTGTCGCTTCCTGTCGCTTCTTGTTGTTTCCTGTCGCCATGCTAATTTTTGCATGGCGCCTTCTTGTCGCTCTCCTGTCGCTCTCCTGTCGTTCCCTCCTGTCGCTCTCCTGTCGCTATTTCCTGTTGCCTCCGTGTCGCACTCCTGTCACTTGCCTGTCGTCTTCCTGCCGCCTCCCTGTCGCCTCCGTGTTGCCTCCCTGTCACCTCCCTGTCGCCCAATGTGGTAACCTGTCGCTCTCCTGTTGCTTGCCTGTCGCTTGGAGGTCGCTTGCCTGTCGTCTTCCTGTCGCCTTCCTGTCGCCTCCCTGTCGCCCCCCTGTCGACTCCCTGTTGCCCAACGTGGTAACCTGTCGCTCTCCTGTCGCTAGGCTGTCGCTTGCCTGTCGCTTGCCTTTCGCCTTCCTGTCGCCTTCCTGTCGCCTCCCTGTCGCCTTCCTGTCGCCCAATGTGTTACCCTATCGATGGAAAGCCACAAACACCTCAAACAGGCAGTTCGATAGTAACAAAAATGTTCTTTGTTCATGCCAAATTGTCGGATCTCGCCTTAGCAAACCTCCCCAAAGGCGTGCAAAGCAATGATGCAAATCGCAGATCGATGGTCCAAACATTTGCATTGTTTGACAATCATAAATTCCTCACACCCTTGGTGATCTACTATGCACATTTGCATGGCCGCTCAGCTGTAGGCTCGCAACCATTTTGCAAATCAAAGTGAATCTCACAATTATGTAGTACACACGCCGCCAAGAAAAAGTAGGTCAACTCATTATATTCGTACGATCCACCTCGGCTCTTAACTGGATGAAAAAGGCCAAACTTCTTGATGTTAGAGAATGCACGTACTCGTCCAAGAATGCGAAGGAGTAGGGATGTGCCCAGGTCGCCTTGCACTTCCAACAGAATGGCATACCATTGGATTGCTCAAGCACTCTGGCATTGCATGACCAACAGCCAGAGCGTTGGAAACTACCAACAGGGCAAGCCCAAGCCCACGGCAACAAGTGGCACACAAATTTTTGGAGCAGTCAACCGGCACTCGCGAGTTGCACAACCTCCAAGGATTGGTACACACTTTGTTGCGGTAGGCATTGGTGGTCAGGTTATTGCCATCTTCGTGGGCGTTCCGTGCCGCCAACTCCCTGCGTAGGAGGGTTGCAACCGTCCCTTCTCGGTTTCGTCGGGCCGTTGCCTCAGTACCATGCGAACGACCAGGAGGTGGTGCACTGGAGCTACGTGCCCGCACTCGCTGAGCCTCATCAAGGTCCTTGGCAGACATCTCGGCCACGTTCAAGAAATTGGACGAAAACTTGATGTTCCAAGCCGGGGTGTTGTACTTCGTGTACTTTTTCAACACCTCTTCCCGTAGCTTCCTGACAGCAGCCAGCCAATCGGCCGTATTCATCCCGCAATACTTTGGGCAAATCCTCTTGCTACGCTCCGTCCCCAACCAGCTGCCGTGCTCGCTGTTCACAATGATTGAGCCCAAGGCAGTTCGCGTGCGCCATGCGGCTGCATTGTTGGCCAGAGCTGCCCATTGACCCAGGCCCATGCGCATGCATAAAGCCAGCAGGTACTCTACCTCATTTTTTTCATACGCTCGGTTCACTGGAACCTCTCTTGGTGGGATGTCGGACATTAGGTGGGACTTGTCATTCCTACCCCAAGTCGCCCGAAACTATCATGAGCAAACAGACTGCACACCACAATTTAGGAAACTTTGGATTCCCAGCCCAAGCCCATAATGCGGCACAAAACCTGCCAAAATGTTGCTGTGGCATACATCACATATAAAAAACACCAATGTCATTGTGTCACACATTGCTTGGCTTGTTTCCCGTCCACTGCACTTTTTGTGTGAAAAGTGGTTCATCGCAATGTAGATTGCTGCAAAGAGGGTTCTTCATCAATGATACAGAGTCGGCGCTCAGCTCTGCAACACGTGCAAACCTAATGATGTGAGTGCTGACGCTATTCATGGTGCTTGTGATGACACTTGTGCTACAGCGGAGGTAGTGGGAAGGGCGTGCCTGCCACCACGAATGCCTACCAGGATAACAGTGATGGCAGACTCCGATGGCTCCCCCCAGCAGGACGACTGCCACCACCGCCGGTCCCGCTCCCGCTCCCCCGCCTCCCCGGAGTGGACGGGGGAGACCCTCGCGGAGCGCGAGGAGCGGAGGCTGGCGGAGGCAGCGGTGCTGGTCGGGCCGCCGCCGCCGGCCCGGGAGCCTGAGCCAGCCGAGATGACCGCCCCCGCCGCCCAAGCAGCAAGCTCCGCCGCCCTGCCCCAGGAGGGGGCCCCAGACGCGCAGGAAGCGGAGACCGCAGCCCCAGCGAGCCACGCCGCGGCCACGACCGCAGCCCCCGGCACGCCGCCGACACGGGGGATAGCCCCGGCGCAGGAACCGGGCGCATCGCCGAGGGCTGCCGCAGCCGCAGAGGAGAGCGAGAAGGGCGCGCGAGGGGTTGCGACCGCCTCGGCCGACCACGCCGCGACCCCCAGCACGCCGCGAAGGCGGGGGGCGGACCCCGCACGGGCCACGGGCGCCTCGCCGGCGGCCGCGACAGCAGCGAAGGAGAGCGAGGAGGGCGCGCGAGGGGCTCCGGCCGCGACCCCGGCGGGCCGCGCCACCGCCTCGGCCGGCCACGCCGCGACCCCCAGCACGCCGCGAACGCGGGGGACGGACCCCGCACAGGCCACGGGCGCCTCGCCGGCGGCCGCCACAGCAGCAGAGGAGAGCGAGGAGGGCGCGCGAGGAGTTGCGACCGCGGCCCCGGCGGGCCGCGCCACCGCCTCGGCCGGCCACACCGCGACCCCCAGCACGCCGCGCAAGCGAGGGACGAACCCCGCACGGGCCACGGGCGCGTCGCCGGCGGCCGCCGCAGCAGCAGCAGTGGGCAGGGAGAGCGCGAAGTACCGCGCCCACGCCAACCCCACCCACACCCACACCAGCCCCCCCAAGCAGTTCCCCCCCAAGTACTTCCCCCCGGGGCCCGAGCGGCACGTCCGCCCCCCGGCGCCCGAGCGCTCGCTGCCGGGCGTCACGCTGCCGCAGCTGCAAAGACAGCGGGACGCCCGGCGCGTGATTCAGGAAGGGCGGGAGGGCGTGCAGGCAGAGCGGCGTGCCAGCCACGGGAGCGCGGAGCGGGGGGCAGGAGGCGACAGGGGAAGTGCCCAGGAGCGCGCGCAAGGAGCAGGCCAGGGCACGCGCGGCAGGGAGCGAGGGCGCAGCAGCTGGGGGGGAGCAGAGCGCAGGCAGCGGACGGCGCGACTCAGGGCAGGGAGCCGGGAAGGGGCCAGGGCACGGGAAGGGCGCGCAGGGGCACGGGCAGGGAGCCCAGATGCAGGGGGCAGGGCGGGGGGAGGTGGGTGAGTGAGCGGGCCAGGGCGTGGGGGACGGGAGGCGGGACCCGCGGCACCGGGAGGGGGCTGGAAAGGGGCCCAAGGGCAAGGGCAAGGGCGCCGTGGGCCCCAAGGGACAGGCGGGACGGGGCACGGGAGCCCAGGGGGGAGGGCGGGACGAAGAGAGCGGGGCGGAGAGCGGGGCGCCCCCGCAGCCGGACGTGCAGCCGGTGAGGTGCATCCCCTCCGGCATCCAACAGATGCCGGCGCACCACATCCACCACCATCACCACCACCACCACCTCTACAACATGGACCCTGTTGCCGGCGAGCTCGTCCCCCCCCCAACCCCCACGACCCCAGCACCAGCCAGCCCCCCCTCGCGCCGAGGGCGGAGCCAGCGCGGATGGCCTCGGCGGAGGGGGGGCGGGGCGCGGCATCGGCGCCGCAGGCACAGGGGCAGCGAGGGGGGCCGGCGCGGGGGGCAGAGGGGGGCCGGCCATGGGACCGGGACTGGGGCGCGGTCCCGGAACCTCTAGGGGAGGAGACCCTCCCCCTGGTGGGGGAGGTGTACGGGTGGTTGTGCTGGGCCAACCAGGGGACCTCCAGGAGGTTGAGGAACCGGCCCTTCGATGCCGTGCTCCTCTGGAGAGACGGAGGAAACGCAGAGGTACCCCCAGGGGGGTGGGCAGCCCCAGAGGACCATGAGAGGGTCCTCAGGTCAGTGATCTGGGCGGCGTGGCCCGACAGGGAGCCGACGTGGCCGGCCTTCCTGCAAGTGGGAGCGGTGCTCCGCATCACGGATGCGGACGCCAACAACTGGCTCCCCCGGGCTTTGCGCAGCGCCCTCGCCCACTGGCGCTACCGCCGGCACAACCCGCCGCCGCCACAGCCCCAGCCCCCACACAAGCGGTGGCGCAGGTGATGGCCCAGACGGGTGATGCGAGAGAGTGGGGGGGGGAGCTGGGCCCCCCGACCCACGCCCCCCCCACGGTACGGCACGTTGCATGAGAGCGTGCCACCTGCCGCGGGAGCGAGGGCGGAGACAACGAGCGTGGGGGGGAACCTGCTGCCCCGCAGCCCGGTAACCACTGACCGCGAACCCTCACGGCCGCCCCCGGCCGGCCAGCGCCGCGCGACAACGGCCGGGGGGATGAGGGGCCCCAGCGAGGGCCTGCACGAGGGTCCGGCTCTAGGTAGAGGGGGGCGGGGGAAGGGCGCGACCCCCCAGCTGATGGCTGGCCCCCGGGGCCGGGACTGCCATGCCGCCCCCCCCCCCCCGGCCGTCAGGAGGCGTCGCCAGGGGACCAGAGGGCCCCCCCCACTCCCCCCCCCCCTCCCACTCAGGCCCGAGAGCGGGAAGGGGGGCGGCCCCCCCACCCCCCCCCCCCGCACCCCCCCAGCTGAGGAGCCACAGGCGCGGCCCTCCGCCCCCCCGGAGCCGGGGGGGCGCCCCCCCCCCAGAAGGGACGGCGACGCAGTGGGAGGAGCGGCAGCTGCACCTCCTCCCGCGAGCCGACACTGGCGTGCCGGAGCAACGCGCACAACAGAACAGTATGGAGGCCGCGCCCCACATGACCTTCCCGAGACCACAGCCCACTCAGGGGGGGCAGAGGGGGGGTTCAGGTCTGCAAGGGCCCCCGGGGGAGCGGTCCGCGGGCCGCCCCTCACCCCCCCCATCCCGGGGCGGCACTTCAACCCCGACCGCAGGCGCACGCCGGAAGGGAGCGCGCTGGCGACACGAAGGGGGCCAGGATTGAGTACCGCAGGCCGCCGCCCAGAAGGGGAGCAGGGAGGCCACGGCGCGACACCCCCCCCCCCGCCCCCCCACCGGCCCGCAAGCCGCGGGGGCCCCGGCCCCCACCCCCCGAGGCAGGGGGGATAGTCCCCCCCCCCGCCCGAGAGAGGAGCCGGAGCGCGACCCGCCCCCCCGCCCCAGCCGCCGGCTCCCATGGGGGCCGCGAAGAACAAGCAAGCCCGCGCCTACGCGCCAGGACGCCGCACAGATCGTACCCAGAGAAGCCTGGTGAGCACGAACCGGAGTGGTATGGGGGGCCACGCCCCCCATGGACAGCACAACGCCAGTGACACCCGCTTTGTTGCCTGCCCAGGGAAGGCAGAGGGACGGAATGAGGCAGAGCGACCCCCCGCCCTACAGGCCCCCCC
The DNA here is from genome assembly GCA_964036045.1 of Eutreptiella sp. 'Long Island Sound 2002'. Taxonomy (NCBI): domain Eukaryota; phylum Euglenozoa; class Euglenophyceae; order Eutreptiales; family Eutreptiaceae; genus Eutreptiella; species Eutreptiella sp. 'Long Island Sound 2002'. The sequence goes on from OZ038379.1 coordinate 59,520,857, forward strand.
CCGGCCGCACAACCGGGGGGTACGGCGCACGCCCCCCCCCCCCCCCAGCCCGCCACCCGGCACATGAACGCCACGGACCCGCCCCGCGGCGCGCAGCCCCCACAGGGCCCGCCGGCCGAGGGGACAGAGCAGGGCCCCCATGCCCGCACGCCGGCGCCCACAACACGTGGATCGCGGACCCCGACAGCCCGCCCAGTGGGCCGGCAGTCGGGGGAGGGGGAGCGCATGACCCCGGACGCCCCTCGCAACGGTAGAAGGCACCCCCCCCGGGGACGCCCTGCCGCCACCCCCACAACCCCAAGCCAAGTAGGGGGGAACCGGGACCGGACCGCCTCCCCTAAAGCACGCCAGACGGAGCAAGGGACCGGGGCAGGACACGCGGAGGGGCACGGACCACGTGAGACGGCCCTACCAGCGCCCAGAGCCGGGACCACGCGAGGTGCGCACGCCACACCACCCAGGGGGGGGGGGGACGCCGCGAGAGCGCGAGCGCACACACACGAAAGGGAGACGCGGGGACTACGAGAAGGGCAACCGGACCGAGCGCGCAGAACGCACAGACCGCGTGGAATGGTGTACCAGCAGGCGAGGGTAAGGTACAACCGGACGGGACGGCCCGCCACACGCAGCGCGGAACACGCGGGGCGGGGGGGGGGGGAACGAGAGAGACACAACACCAGGTACCGGCCCGAACCCCCCGAACCGGCCGCGAGCGCCGCGCACACACAGACGGGGCACTGCACCCTGCCAAGGCAGTAGTGGCGCACAGCGCCACGCCCCAACCCCTAGGATAGGCAGCCTCCGCGCCAGCCCAACGGGGTCCCACTGGCGACAAACCAGTAGCACGGGCCTGGCGGCGCCGGCGCCCCGGGCGACCACGCATTAGGGGGGTGACGCAGTGGGTAAGCGCCCGCAGCCACGGCTGCGAATTGATGGACAGACCGGGGAGTGGTGAAACGGGGAAGCCGGGGAAGGACGGGGCTCCGAGCTCTGTGAACCCGGGGGACTCCGCCACCAGGCAGGAGGTGCGTCTTGGAGGGCCCCCCACTAGGACCCGGTGGGGAGGATATCACCTGGCCCGACCAGGTGGCCCCCCGGGGCCGAAGGGCGTCTAGTACCCGCAAAATCAAACCTCAAACCTCAAACCTCACTTGTGCTACAGCGGAATGACCAATTTTAGACCTTCAAATTTGGGCCCTACCTCCATGAGGCAAGTTTTGCAGCTGAAATGTAACCCTTTTTCGCGCCCCGACCACCAGTTTTGCCTCGGTAATTTCATACAGATCCTACTCCTGGTCACGGACCTGTAGAATTGCTGTTTTTTAAAAACCATGGATTATTTTTCTAGACTTTGCACGTAAAATATTTTGCAAGCTGTTGCAATGTTTTTTTTGCTACCATTCCATTGTATCATATTTGAAACTCTACATTGATTTTCTTCTACTTTGCATGTAAAACATTTTGAAACGCTCTACACTTTTTTTTATTTATGCCTTGCACTGTTCTTTCAATGATCCACTTAGCGTATTTGGGAGAATAATTTCCAAACCTTGAACACTGAACTGAACACTATTTGGACTACCAGCCGCCCACCCCATGCTACAACGCCCCCTGGGCATGATGAGAAATGATCTATCCAAAGGGCGGAGATCTATGTTACACCTAATGTTGGTCATCAGGAATGGTGGTCAGCATTGTAACACCACCTCTTAGATTTGCTCCCCCACTGGGCAGTGTGTGGAATCCCATGCATTGAAGACAGGGTCTTGGCGGTGGGCCTGAAAAGTAACAGAGATTGAAATATTGTAAGCAGGAGAGATCACCCACCGTTTGGAACACTGGGGCATAATCTTTACCCAAGATATTTTTACCCAAACTGTACTGTTGCACACACAGAAATACATCGGGAACACTGGGCCGTCTTGGCAAAACAGGTACTTGCCTTGACCACCGGGGCACCATGCAACCAGAAGCAAAGCACAGAGACATCCTTTGGCCTTGAATATGCTTCATGGTGCTGGCTGGGCCATGAAACATCACTGCCTCTTATTACCTGGACTTGATCAACCAGTTGTGTTTGTGTGTTCTCAAACTGCCCCGTCATTTGCTTCAGCCTGTCGCTGCAGGTTGAAGACTAGTGGGGTGCTGAGTTGTGCTGTGCTGTGCCGTGCGGTGCTGAAATTGTGCTGTGCTGTGCCGTACCGTGCTGAATGGTGCTGCGCTCTGATGTGCGGGCGTTGTACACACACACACACACACACACAAGTACCTTTTCTTTCTTGTTTCTTCTGCTTGCGGCCTTGTCTGAGATAACGGAGAGCATGTTCATAACAGAAACTAGAAACAGAAAATGTGAAAAGAAGAGACGCAATCAGATGCAATCGGGAACAATTTTTGGATTAACACAATGAAATGCTTGCATAAATAAAAGTTCTTGCTGTCGGGACGAGTTCTTGCTGTCGGGACCTGTCGGGGTCATTGCTGATCGGGAAGGTTTGCAGTTGACACTTATCTTTATCATTTAGTTCTCAGTTTCAGGCGAAATCTACCTGAGGAATGAATCGATAAAAGATGAAAATTAACCAAACGCTAAAAGTTTATCCATCTAACAATGAAATGACAACTTCATAAGAATCCAAAAAAATGTAAAACATTGGTTCTCATTTTCTTTACATATATCCACCTGTAAAAAGATCCATGTACTATTTTGTCCCACTTGTTGTCTTCCACAGGCCTGTCGCTTTCCCGTCGCACCCCTGTCGCCTTCTTGTCGCCTTCCTGTCGCCTTCCTGTCGCAAAAAAACACCCTGCCGCTCTCTTGTCGCTCTCCTGTCGCTCTCCTGTCGCTTTCTCCTGTCGCTTCATTGTCGCTTCCCTGTTGCCGCTAGCCCTGTTGCCCTCCTGTCGTCCTCCTGTCGCTTTCCTGTCGCTTATCCTGTCGCTATGTCTTGTTTCCTGTCGCTTTTCTGTCGTCTCCCTGTCGCCACCCTGTCGCCGCCCTGTCGCCCTCCTGTCGCCCTCCTGTCGCACCTCCCCTGTCGCCTTCCTGTCGCCTGCCTGTCGCTTCCTGTCGCTTCCCTGCAGCTTTCCTGCCGGCGGCCTGTCGTCTTCCTGTCGCCACCCTGTCGCCTTCCTGTCGCTCCCTGCCGCATTTCACCGTCGCCTGCCTCGCGTGGCCCGAATCTAGTGGTCTGCTACCTTTGCCTGTGTGTGCCTGACTCACAGGTTTGAACCCAGGTGGACGATGCGGATGACAATATTTGTGACAATAAGGGCGGCAGTATGGATTATGCATTATGGCAGTCCAAATCTTGGGGCGCTGAAGACAGGCTTGCCTGTGAGCTTTGTACGAATCAGGGCCACAGAGGATCTTCCATTTGGCGGAAAAGTGTCAGCTGTTCCGGGGCTACCATCCCCGGGTCGACCTTCTCCAAGCCCATGCGGCCTCCTCCCTTGCACGCGTAGCACAAGCGGAAGACCACTCACATCCACATTGAGTCCCTCAACTCAGTGAGCATCCATCGGGATTGCGAAATCGAAGCAATCCCCTTGAGGTCTAAACAACAAAGGAAAGAAAGCATGTACAAAAGGTCATAGGAACATGTAAAACCTCCAAAACATGTCCCGGTTAGGGTAAGGTACAGAAATCACCATACGTCACAAAGGAAGAGGCATCAAGGCAGGAGAGGGGGGGACAGAGAGAGCCCACTCTCCCACTCAGCACATCCTGGGTAGCCTGATTCAGGATCCCCAAGGAGGAAGAACAAAAAATGCAAAAACAACAAGACATCGGTAAGGGCCATTGGCTGTCAAAGCCTACCCTGGTGGGGGGGGTGTCACTCTCCACTCCCGGCACCACAGGACCCCAGAAGCGGGGGTCTAGTGCATACACACTCACACAACATTTTCCTCAAAAATCCCAACTCAAGTCCCCTTGGGGCAGGAGATAGCCCCATCACACCACCGTAGGGGGGTGGTGGTCCCGGGTGCCTATAGGACTCAGGCCCACGAAATTCTGTGGAAAAGGGGGTAAAGTGGTATATCACCCATACCACCTCAGGATTCTACATCCCAAAGGGAAACAAGGGTGGTTGGGGGTAGCCAAGACCTCCACCCTGACACACGTAGAGGGGCAGGACCCAACTCCACACGGGCTCTGAGGCCTAGCATGGGAAGCAGAGCACAAAAACAGGCAAAACCAAAAGTCAGAGATTACCCACTTCAACACACTCTCCCGCCAAGGCAAAGGAGATTCGAAGGATTCCATGTGGGCACATCCAAAGGACATCAGTCAAACATTATGCCCACCAGATATCCGAGTCTGTCTCCCTGATACCGTTTCACTGTCACAAGTCTGGTTGGCTGCGCACTTTGGTGAAATTCCCCTTAAGTGAAAAACAAGGGAGAAAAGAATGCAAATAACTGCCGCATAGGGTCAGTCTAAGGTCCAGGGAAGTGCATGCACGAAAGATCAGGAGCGGAGTTGATTGTCCTAAAGGGGTTGTCCCCACCTCCCCCTCATTTTGGAGCAAGGCAACAACCTCCAATACCCACGTTTTGAGGTCATTTTTGGGGACCTCAAAAAGGGCTTATGCATACATTCCTGAGTCAGATTTGAAGTCCAAATTGAGGTGACATATGGGTTTGGTCCGATCCCAAAAGGGTAGGCTATCATCCAAACTCCTCAAATATGGGGAATAGACACTGGTGAGAGGCCATGGGTAAAGTATTGGCCCAAATCGAGAAGATGGCCTAACTCTCTCATGGCCCAGAAGTGACCTCATGAAAATTGGAATTTTAAACAAAATTCAAGAGAAAATTCAAAACAGTGAACCTGTGTACCAGTAACCTTCCAATAAATGCTCAATACAAAGTAAAGAGCACGATTAAAACATAGAAAAAGACACCAAGGTCCAACTCCTCATGGGTTCTTTATTGTTTACCCGCCAAGTGACTACATGACAGGGTGGTTTTCAGGGTCCATAATGTACATCTCTGTGACCATGTAAAACCACTATCCTATACACTTGGCAGACTTGGTTCCAATGGATTGGGTAAGTAAAAGAACATACCAAAACAAGTTCAAATACCCGAAGTAAAAACATTGGGGAGGTCTAGGGTCAAGGAACAAGGAGATTTGGCCCGGAGACCCGAATGAACCAAGTGAATGAAGTGAACACACAAAATTTGATATCTCGGAAAGGTTTTGGAGATTGCAATGGTGTGCTAGGCCCAAGAGGAGTTATAACCAAGTAAAAGCATGCACGTAGAGTGGAAAGCATGCCATTCGGTTAGAATCACTATTTTGGTTCGAACTCAACATGTACATGAAGCGATGTGTTCAAAAATTCAACCCATGGACTGAGTAAATTTGGGCAATCTGCTCATGACCAAATTTACTATAAGCAGAAATAGGCAAAAATGGCACATGGAAATTTGATCGTAGCGCAAAGATGAAAATCGACGACGACCTATGATGACCATTTAGTTGGACTGCGGACTATGGAGACCACGAATGATCGAAAGTTCGACCAAAAACTCAATAGTAGTGGATCTCCATGGTCACCACAAGTGAACACATGAAACAAAAAAAATTCAAGACACAATGAATAAAATTTCTGTGTGGCCCTATGTACAATGAATCACGGCCGAACAATGTGCATTAACAGAAGTAGACACATGCCACAACACGCACAAACAACACCTGGACTCGAACTCGACGGGAGTTCGGAGATCCAAGCTCAAAAAGTAGGCCCGTGACAGGCCAAAAATGAGTGATTTTTGGCATAAAATGACTATGCCAAAATGAGCTCAAAAAAGTTGAAAGCTTCGAACCAAAAGATGTCGAAAGCGTCGAAACGCAACCAAAACTCGAACATATATTGTTGGTACTCACAAAGTACGAACACAATGAGCTCTTACTTCTTTCCTGTCGCCACTATATCCTGGGGATATAGTGGCGAACTTTGAGCACATGAAAACAAAGTGCTCAAAAAGTCATTACCAAAATTGATGCCAGAAATCACCAATGGCGCAAATCGACTCGAATCAAAGTGATAATGAAAGTAGAGACTAATTGCTACGACACCAGAAATTAATTATGAAAAAATTCAACAATTACGCGACACACAAACTCGACAAAGTAGCATCGTGAACACAACAAAAATGCACTATTTATGCATGAAAGTGGGTCCCACCATGGAGTGTGGTGACCCACCACGACCATATCTCGACGTTGCAAAGAGAAGGGAGGGCAAACCAAAATGATTACCAATGTTGAGTTCACCCTTGAATCAATGAAATCAACTTGAGCTTGAGATTCACCATGGTCTCTTCACCACAACCAAAACTCAATTCAATCTTAATAATTAAGGCATATCTCCAAACTGGCTTGCAACTCACACAAACAAATAACATACCATTGTAGGTGAGAGTAATGCCATTCTATTGCATCTCACCTAAAGAGGAATGGATGGAAAATCTTAATTTACGGTTAGGTTGAAGCGACTACATGAAATGCATAAGATATGCATGCCATGCCTAATCTAACAATGGGGGGTAAAAGAAAAAGGCACCGTAAGGTGCCGGCAACGATGCCTAAGCTATCCCTATACTTCAAATGGCTGGGCATCATGACGTTAGGGGGTTTTTGAAAATAGTGGCACCGGAACCTGAATTTTTAATTCCCTATCATAAACTAAGTCTTGACTATTACAACCGTGCAGTCAGAATTAATTCAGGTCAACAGAATGGACTTTCCGTAAAGGCCAGTTCATGGTCTCGCGATTTGGGTCGCCAGATCCCAACTGGCAGTTTGCCCGCGAATTGGCGCGACGCTGGTTCACCACCAGGCCGCTGCCAATATCTAACTTCTGTACCTATGCGAATTTAAGGCAAATTCTCATAGGTATCAACAGGGCAATTGATTCCCTAATGACTAATACAAAAGCGGCGGAAAAACACGCCGAGTTCCCTGATATCCCTACTGCAGGCTCAGGTCAAAAGACCAATGAGAGGAAAGGTTAAGGGGGGATGAAGGCTACCAATATCCCCTATCAAATCCCATAGTGTGGGCCTTTAATAGGCTACACAAAGGGATGACGGGAATCAGCACAAGGAGGAGTATGTGTCCCCATAACCGGGGATCAGGCCCCACAGGGGGGGTCGAGAGGCGCAGGGCATGACGGAAACCAAACACTCCCCTCCCTAGCTCAACGACACCGTTGAAGCGGAAAAAACAAGGGTGGTGACGTCGTGACCCAGAACCAGGAAAAAACAGGGATGGGATGGGTGGGTGTAAAACTTCACCTACGGCTCAAATCGTTTTACACTCCCCTCCCCAGCCCAGCAATCGTGCTGGCAAAAACTGACACGGAAAAACGATTTTAGCCGTGTGGTGTCCCTCTGCCCATCAGTGCTTCTGTTGGGCTGAACTTTCAGGTTAGCACAACAACCTACTGCAGTTTTACACATTCAAATGAAAAACAAACAACACAGAAAGTCAATCAGTTAAAACTCAAGGTATCATGTGACAGGAGGAAATTGTTTAGGCATGCCATCATTATCCTCTGTCCAGCACCTATCCGGATTGAAGACTGAATGTTCTATCAAGACAATGGCTGCCCACTTCCATGAAGGAAGGGCCCACGTGCCGACAGTGGGTGAAAAAATGGAAACAGATGACAGTCCATTCAGTGGGCTGGGACCCATACCTTCAGTGGGCGTTAGATCCCATCAACTCCAGCAATGCAGAGAAGAACAATGTACAGATTGCTACTGATCATCCAGGATCAGCCCGGATTCAGGGTAGAGGTACTGCAGAGGCTATGCCAGCGCCTGCAGTGCCTGGATTCAGTCAGACTACTTGCAGCATACATATTTCAGTCAGAATACTCAGCATACCTTACTTCATTTTCACTCAGGGACACCAAAAGTTACTGTACTCATACCACAAGCAGTGCTGTTTACAGCCACAGCCTCCACAAGAGCTTAAATTAGGGGGAATCTTTGAGGTGCCCCCTTAGCCATGGCGGCTCTGCCGACTATCTCAGGACGTTGCTGCGACTTTTTATGCACTTCAGACTGGTCCAGTGTCAACCCCCTGCAGCTGCCAGGTTTCTGGCCGATACCTGGGTTCACATGGCCATTTCCCCTCGTGACCCTATCCCTGGTTACCCAGCCATGGGATTGTACAAGAACTGACCCGACTTGGTCATCAGTGGATCTTCTGGACCGGTCTGACTCCAAGACCTTACACTGCTGCAGTGCAGAACAGACTCTTCAGGGCCTCTGGGTGTTGGCTGTGCACCAGAAGGCCAGAAACGTCCTCTTAACAGCCCATGTGTTGGGGATGTCCACGGCCCCAGTTGGTGCAACCTACACACTGTACTGGGGTCTGGACTCCACTCGGACACTCAATGTGCTGCCTAAGTACACGTATATGGTGGGTGCTCCGCATATGGGGGCCTGCACTTGACTGCACTACCCAGCGGGTCCCGCTGTTTGCAGTCCAACAACCTGTTTCTTCTTTTATTGGCCCTTTTAGTTGTGTTTGGGTGTTGGCGACCCCGAACAAGGGGACTGCTGCAGTTTGGAAGCCAATTTCAGGCACACATAGGCTGGACACTACCCTGTGTTGCTGCCAGTCTGGGGCTTATCCGCCCAAGTTGGTGGCCTGGGCGTGTCAGCTCCATACGGACAGCAAATATGACTGTATATGTATCAGTGGGAGACGGATTGAGTGCCCATCTCCTGTGGTAGAGGAAGAGAGATTAGTGTAGGCGTATGGACCCAGGATATGGAGGTCGTACCGCCTCAAGTCCAGACCTGATGGTCTGATGGACTACTTTGGCTTAACGGCTCCCCTTGGATCCTGAAATACATCCTGCTGAATGTATTTACTCTGGGTATACCAACCTCTGCCTGCAGGACAGCGGGGTACAAAAGATTGTGACATACATATGCACATATAAGGGAAAAGAGAAGACCTACACGTTGCCCAGAGCCCCAGAGACTTGCAACTGGGCGGTCTGGTTCCCAGATCCCCAGAGACTTGCAACTGGGCGGTCTGGTTTGGTACTCTGGGTAGGCAGCGCCCACAGTGAGATGTCAGGACACTTCAGATCACAGTCAACACATCACTACTACACCCCAAAGCAAGACACACTTGGCTCAGGCAGACAGGTAGGCATCAGCCGTCCACATACGGCCTACACTTGGGGGCGCTGTAACAAGACTATCCCAGACCGGGGACTCCCCTAAGGTTGACTTGGGGTTCCCACTGAGTGCAGGTCCTCCAGACCCTCGCAGAGTAACCACAAGGCTGTGGTGGCACTCTTTGACGATGCGTGAGTGCATCCATAAGGTAGATTGTCCGTCTACCCGGGAAGAATAGACCTTGCTGGATCTGGTGGGCCCCACTGGAGGACATCGTTCACCCCCTGCTGCCAAGCACACTCCTCACACGCACTCCACTCACCAACTCACACATTCCGCGGTGTTCCATCGGGCTGATGGGGCGTTTCGCCGTGGTCTCCTAAGAGGCCATGGTTGGGGCTAAGCTGGACGGCAGGACATCGTCCTGCGGGTCCCTAAGGTCCATGAGACTGACGTTCATGGCACCAGGCTCATACCCTCATCACCCGAGCAAAAGTCGAAATCCTGCTCAGGGGCAGCCAATCCTGGCACAGGCCGCGATCATCTTGGTCAAGTCCCCAGAGACTTGCAACTGGGCGGCAGGACCTTGATCGGACAGCTCTGGCTGGATAGGAAAGGGGAAAGGAAAAGAGAAGGAGGGGATGTCTTCGACCATCACCTCCTTGGTCCGGTCACAGTCCGTCACAGCTGCCAGGACCCGTACGCTGCAGCGACAGGGCTCACCGGTCGTTGGCACTTCAGGCTTTTCTGGCTGTGCAGACTGGGGTGCCTTCACCTGACAGCACAATCCAGCCAAGAGGGACGTCATAATGCATAGGGCGTCCACGAGCTGTGGGTCGCCCTTTGCTGGCATCGAAGCAGGGGGAGTATCTTATTCAATCCACCCTCTGGAACTCTGTCAAATCCCAGCCTGGGTGGCTAAACTCCCGGACGGGGCGAGCAGGACTGATATGCTGTTAGCATAGCCCCATTAATCGGATGGGGACTCTGGGTTACTGTTCTCAGGGGTAGTCCCAGTCAGTCTTTGAACCACATTCAGTCCTTCGCTCAAGCCCTGTTCAGGTGTGAATCCTGCTGGAGTCAATGGCAGCAAACTGCTCAGCATTTCTGGACAAATGAGCGTGGTATCGGGACCACTTTCACAGTGGGTCCCTGCCGGTGGTTGCGAAACCTGTAGAGGTCTCTCCATTCTGTCCTTGCCTGCTGATTGTGTGTTCACAGGTGTCTATGTGGGATTGACGTCCAACTGTCGGGGTAGCCACCAGCTTTCGCTGGGCATCCCTGACTCAGACCCAATAAGGAGCGGAAAGAATAGGTCTTGAGGGGGTTGGCATGTCATGACATCCTGAAAGCCAGGGGTCTCGCCAGAACACCCCTTACCTTCTCATCCATGCCATCTCATGCCCAATCAGAAGGTCCATGGCACTCAGTCCATGGCGCCCTCGGCATATTGTACCCAATCAGCAGGGCTAAGGCATAGGGTCCATGATCGCAGACCCCAGATCCAGCCATACCTCAGGGTAACGTCCCTCCGGTGTCCCAACACCGCCTCCCTTATGGAGGGCTGGCACCCCGAAGGGTCCAACCCCCTGGCGCCGCCTTCATGCGGGGTATATCCCGCCGTACCCACCTGTATTCCTCCGGCGCGAATCGTAAGTCGCTGCCTGGGTACTGTCCTTGCGGGGGGTCCGAAACTGGCATAAAAAACCTGAAAAACTGGTCCCCTCGCTGGGCGCGCCATACTCTGCCTTCCTCAGGGTCAGTCACCCACTGTCCTGCAGGATATTGGTGGGGCTGCCGTGGTGAAGGCTTTCCCCCTCCCTTTGTGGTCACCCACCCCTTGAGGTTACCACCAGTCATCCAGTCATCTGCATACTTACCCCTCCCACTCCCCTCCCCAAGGGTTTCTAGCGCTTCGCGCCACTCCAACCCCTCCTTGGCACTGTGCCTTGCCGTGGTGCTCACAGTTTCCCTGGTCCGTTCGTTTTTGGTTGCCCCACTTGCGCAGATATGCGCTCTGGTCGCCCTTAGCCCACTACTCCCATCATCGGCCACATCCTGTGCAGCCTCCGGGCTGGGAAGTGCCATGTGGATACCCACACAGCACCCGGCTCAGTGTGACAGTAATGTCCCACTGGTGATAGGACGTGGGGCTCCCTTCCACTCTGTGACCTGGCACTCCCATGGCCCCATAGCTGGCACATGCGCTGGGGGGGGGTCCCCACAGGGGCAGGGCGTCCTGGTCTACCCCTCACTACTGCAGGTCCATGGCACTCAGTCCATGGCACCAATGAGGCATTGAAGAATGAGGTACAGGTCCCATACCAACCTGGGTTTTCGCCTGCGGCACTTAACCTTAAAGGGGGGGGCAGCCTCTGATGCTGAAACTGGTGACCTATCTTGTCGACGAATTGCCCCGGCCGCGGTCTACCCCTTAAGGGCATTTCTATCCACCCACGGACTGAGAAAGGAAATGGATGAAACTGGACACAGGCCGATTGCGACCGCTCAGGCCCCACATCAGCACAGCTGCAGATGTTCTGGGGTTCTGGCCATCATAGGCTGACATATTCCTTTAGACACTCAGAATCGGCCATTGCACTGATTCCTATGTACAACAGTGGCATAGACCGGTTGCGACGGCTCGAGCCCAACATGGATCAATCCTGCTGACAAACACAAAAGGCAACACCCTGCAGGACTGCTGGTTTCTGCTCCCGTCTGGTGGAGCCCCGTTGGCCACAGGGACCCCTAGAAACATCCAGACTGGGCTGAAAACAAGAAGCCAGACCTGCATATAGCTTAATGCTCGTCTTGGCAGGGTAGTGCCACTCCCCCTAGGTCATCCGGTTGCACCTGAGTGCAACCGCAGGCACGTCCCCCGCATGGCGGATCCCAAGGGCTTCAGATCAGGTCGTAGCACTCGGGAGCGATGAATCCCAATAATTGTTGGAGGCGATTGAGCGAGCGTGGTGGCGCGGGCTGTGGAGCCTCCACAGGGCTGGGGCTGATCGCCAGCATGTCCTGCATGGTCTTGGGGACCTCCCCAGGGCAGAGGCAGGTTGCCACAGTGCCCTGCTCGTTCTTGGTTGCCTCCTCGGCCTGCACAGCCCCTGAGGGGGCGCATGGGGCATCCTTCTCGGCCTTCTTGACCCCTGAGCGGACATCCCTGAGTTCCAAGGGGTCCTCCATGGGGCTCTGCGGTTCAGCCGCGGTGGTCAACTCCATGGGCTCCTCTGGGGCGGCTGAATGGGGTTGATTCGGCCCCATCCCAGCCCTGGCGGCGCACGGGGGGTCATTCAGGACCTCGGGGGCGTTGCTCAGGACTGTCGAGTCATCGGGGGCCGGCGACGGGGCCCTTGGGGCTGATTCGGGCCCTTCACGTTGCCGTCGGCTCTTCCCTTGTCGGCCTGCTCGACATCCTCTTTGGCGACGTCGGCGTGGTGTGCTCGTCCCCGTTGTTGGTGTCCGCGGTTCCCATGATCTCTTTGATGAACTCGAAGGCGCCGGCCATTGTTGAGTTGGCGGCGCCCATTGGGGCTGCCCTTCAACTAATGGGCGCCTCCAGGGCTGCGAGGGGGCGGCCACTGGGATAGGGGCCTCCCCTTGGGGGGATTGAGGGGCCTGGCTCAGGGGGTGGTCCTGAGCTGGGGCTACCGGGCTCGGTGGACGCAAGGAGGTCGGTAGGGGGGCGCTGACGGCCTCCTCCATCACTGAGATCCTCTTCTCCATGGACTACAAGCGCTCCTCGATGGCCAGGGCTGGCCTGCATACCCGCAGGGCAGGACCCAAGTCAATGACGAAGTCCTCCAAGATAGGGAGGCGCGCCATGCCGCATTGGTTGGTGAGGCGCTCTCTCCTGGACTCTTCCAACTCCATGAGGGCCTTGTTGAGGGCATCCATGGTCTCTTTGAAGTCCATCTCCGAGAAATTGACACTTTCCGAGGATAAGGGGCTTGATTTGCGCCTTACCGATGGCGCTCGGGATGTGGGGCTGGTCGATGCTTCGATTTGCTGTTCCGGGGCTACCATCCCCAGGTCGACCTTCCCAAAGCCAATGCGGCCTCCTCCCTTGCACGCGTAGCACAAGCGGAAGACCACTCACATCCACAATGAGTCCCTCAACTCAGTGAGCATCCATCGGGATTGCGAAATCGAAGCAATCCCTTTGAGGTCTAAACAACAAAGGAAAGAAAGCATGTACAAAAGGTCATAGGAACATGTAAAACCTCCAAAACATGTCCCCGTAAGGGTAAGGTATGGAAATCACCATAAGTCACAAAGGAAGAGGCATCAAGGCAGGAGAGGGGGGGACAAAGGGAGCCCACTCTCCCACTCAGCACATCCTGGGTAGCCTGATTCAGGATCCCCAAGGAGGAAGAACAAAACATGCAAAAACAACAAGACATCGGTAAGGCCCATTGGCTGTCAAAGCCTACCCTGGTGGGGGGGGTGTCGATCTCCACTCCCGGCATCACAGAACCCCAGAAGCGGGGGTCTAGTGCATACACACTCACCCAACATTTTCCTCAAATATCCCAAATCAAGTCCCCTTGGGGCAGGAGATAGCCCCATCACACCACCGTAGGGGGGTGGTGGTCCCGGGTGCCTATAAGACTCAGGCCCCAGAAATTCTGTGGAAAAGGGGGTAAAGTGGTATATCACCCATACCACCTCAGGATCCTACATCCCAAAAGGAGACAAGGGTAGTTGGGGGTAGCCAAGACTTTCACCCTGACACACGTAGGAGGGCAGGACCCAACTCCACACGGGCTCTGAGGCCTAGCATGGGAAGCAGGGTACAAAAACAGGCAAAGCCAAAAATCAGAGGTTACCCACTTCAACACACTCTCCTGCCGAGGCAAAGGGGATTCCAAAGATTCCATGTGGGCATATCCGAAGGGCATCAGTCAAACACTATGCCCACCAGATATCCGGGTCTGTCTCCACGATACCGTGTCACTGTCACAAGTCTGGTAGCTTGCGCACTTTCTTGAAATTCCCCTTAAGTGAATGCGAAACACTCCCGCATAGGGTCAGCCTAAGGTCCAGAGAAGTGCATGCACGTAAGAATCTGGGGAGGGGTTGATTGTCCTAAAAGGGTTGCCCCTACCTCCCCCTCATTTTGGAGCAAGGCAACAAACTCCAATACCCACGTTTTGAGGTCATTTTTCGGGACCTCAAAAAGGGCTTATGCATACATTCCTGGGTCAGATTTGAAGTCCAATTTGAGGTGACATATGGGTTTGGTCCGATCCCATAAGGGTGGGCCATAACCCAAACTCCTCAAATATGGGACATGGACACAAATGAGAGGCCATGGGTAAACTATTGGCCCAAGACAAGAAGATGGCCCAACTCTCCCATGGCCCAGAAGTGACCTCATGAAATTTGGAATTTTCAACAAAATTCCATAGAAAATTCAAAACAGTGAACCTGTGTACCAGTAACCTTCCAACAAATGCTCAATACAAAGTAGAGAGCACGATTGAAACATAGAAAAAGACCCCAAGGTCCAACTTCTCATGGGTTCCTTACTGCTTACCCGCCAAGTGACTACATGACAGGGTGGTTTTCAGGGTCCATAATGTACATCTCTGGGACCATGTAAAACCACTATCCTATACACTTGCCAGACTTGGTTCCAATGGATTGGGTAAGTAATAGAACATACCAAAATAAGTTCAAATACCCGAAGTAGAAACATTGGGGAGGTCTAGGGCCAAAGAACAAGGAGATTTGGCGCGGAGACCCGAATGAACCAAGTGAATGAAGTGAACACACAAAATTTGAAATCTCCAAAAGGTTTTAGAGATTGCAATGGTGTGCTAGGCCCAAGAAAAGTTATAACCAAGTAAAAGCATGCACGTAGAGTGGAGAGCATGCCCTTCGATTGGAATCAACACTTCGGTTCGAACGCAACATGTACATGAAGCGATGAGTTCAAATATTCAACGCATGGACTGAGTAAATTTGGGCAATGTGCTCATGACCAAGTTTACTATAAGCAGAAGTAGGCCAAAATGGCACATAGAAAATTGATCGTAGCGTAAAGACAAAAATCGACGACAACCCATGATGACCATATATGAATACGAGGGAGCATGGAGACCACGAATGATCTAAAGTAGTGGATCTCCATGGTCACCACAAGTGAGAACATGGAAAAATAAAATTTAAGACACAATCACCAAAGTTTATGTGTGGCCCTATGTACAATGAATCACGGTCGAACAAAGTGCATTAACAAAAGTAGACACAGGCCACAACAAGCACAACTAACACTTTTACTCGAACTCGACGGGAGCCTGGAGATCCAAGGCCATAAAATGACTATGCCAAAATGAGCTCAAGAAAGTTTAAAAATTCGAACCAAAAGATGTCAAAAGCGTCGAAACGCAACCAAAACTCGGACATATATTGTTGGTACTCACCAAGTACGAACAAAATGAGCTCTTACTTATTTTCCGTCGCCACTATATCTTGGAGATATAGTGGCAAACTTTGAGCACATGAAAACAAAGTGCTCAAAATGTCGAAACCAAAATTGATGCCAGAAATCACCAATGGCTCAAATCGACTGGAACCAAAGTGATAATGGAAGTAGAGACACGTTGCTACAACACCTGAATTGAATTACGGTAAAATTCAACAATTACGCGACACACAAACTCGACAAACTGGCATCATGAACACAACAAAAATGCACTATTTATGCATGAAAGTGGGTCCCACCATGGAGTGTGGTGACCCACCAAGACCATATCTCGACGTTGCAAAGGGAAGGGAAGGCAAACCAAAATGACTACCAATGTTGGGTTCACCCTGGAATCAATGAAATCAACTTGAACCTGAGATTCACCATGGTCTCTTCACCACAACCAAACCTCAATTCAATCTTAATAATTAAGGCATATCTCCAAACTGGCTTGCAACTCACACAAACAAATAACATACCATTGTAGGGGAGAGTCATGCCATTCTATTGCATCTCTTCTCAAGAATGGAGGATGGGAAATCTCAATTTACGGCTAGGTTGAAGTGACTACATGAAATGCATAAGATATGCATGCCATGCCTAATCTAACAATGGGGGGTAAAAGAAAAAGGCACCGTAAGGTGCCGGCAACGATGCCTAAGCTATCCCTATACTTTAAATGGCTGGGCATCATGACGTTAGGGGTTTTTTGAGAGTAGTGGCACCGGAACCTGAACTTTTATTTCTTTATCATAAACTAAGTCTTGACTATTACAACCGTGCAGTCAGAATGGTTTCAGGTCAACAGGATGGACTTTCCGTAACGGCCTGTTCATGGTCTCGCAATTTGGGTCGCCAGATCCCAACTGGCAGTTCGCCCGCGAATTGGCGCGACGCCGGTTCACCACCAGGCCGCTGCCGATATCTAACTTCTGTACCTATGCGAATTTAAGGCAAATTCGCATAGGTATCAACAGGGCAATTGGTTTCCTTAATCACTAATACAAAAGCGGCGGAAAAACACGCTGAGTTCCCTGATATCCCTACTGCAGGCTCAAGTCAAAAGACCAATGAGAGCAAAGGTTAAGGGGGGATGAAGACTAACAATATCCCCTATCAAATCCCATAGTGTGGGCCTTTAATAGGCTACACAAAGGGATGACGGGGTTCAGCACAAGGAGGAGTATGTGTCCCCATAACCGGGGATCAGGCCCCACAGGGGGGGCCGAGGGGCGCAGGCCATGACGGAAACCAAGGACGGATGCACAGCATGAATGCATGATGTGAAAAAGGTTTTTGTTGTGTTCAATGCCTCTGCAAAGCATGGGGCGCACACCTTAGTTCAACGATGCATACTAACAATCTGTCTACCATGTCTGCTGCTCGTGCGTCTACATGTACCCCCTGTAGATGGATGGCCCCAGTTCGCCGGTACCTACCTCCATGTCGAGGTATGCATTCCCACAGCGGCTACAGCGAGGTGCCTCAAAACAATGCCATAGGTCCTGCACGTTTGGCGAGGCGCTGCTACAATACGCTGTTATCATGTTGAGGTCAAAACATTGCACACCACACAACGGCGCTTAAGGCAGCCAAAAAAAATGGAAATTGACAATGTAGAGGATTACCAAAACGAACCTGGCGGGCAGACCAGGGTGTTCTTCTTCAAATAAGGCTGTCGGTGGTGGAGGGGAGGGGCTCATTGGTTCCGAGCTGCATTCGGATATGTTCTCTTCTTTTTCAATTGGATCACACTTCCATCCCTCTAGATCCTCCGCGAGAGGAACCCAAGGACTAATCATAGTAGTTTACCATATGTCATAGACCCCGTTTAGTATAAATCAGTAGGGTACTGCACCGTCACCGGAAGATATGCGAAGCTCAAGTTTCAAGGCACTGTACTCCCTTTCAGTTGGAAATGGAGACAATATATATATTGCACTGTGGACTTAAGAAGACACCATAATGACAAGCAGCCCAATGTACCCAAGTTCTCCCAAGCCTGTGCAAAACTTCGCTGAACATTCTTGGGTACAGCAGGAGGCTGGGTCACTCAAATACACCTTTGATCTCCAAAAGCTATATAGGCAGTAAATCGCCAATAAGATGCTGTGCAGCACAGCACCGGCAGGTTTGTCACCAATCTGGGCCCCCAGAACCTGTTTGACCGCAGCAGATACTTTTGCATATTGGTATGGGACGTTAGCACAACCTATAGCTGGACTTGGCAGTCCTTTGCTCTTTTTAACCCATTTCTGAACCACCCTTTGACCTTGCTATGTAGTTGCTTGGGAACACATTTTACAATCCTAAGGGCGGCATCATTCAAAAAAAGCAGGTCTGTAGGACCAGCCGAGCGCTGCAAGCTCCTTAGAAGCGAAAGTACCACCCCATCGGTCTGTCAAACGAATATAAAATTTTTTCACTGCATTGACACTCTCTGTCACACCATTTGAATACATACCTAGACAGAGACCCCGCAATGCCCGCAACACGTCTGGGAAATCATGCTCAAGCGTGTAAATATATGACGCTTTTGACGTGGGCGTCACAGCCTTTTGGAGCGCTTTTGCAGCATTGACTGACTGGTCTGACAATGTAGGACAATCGGATGAGAAGCGGTACAGAGCACGAAGGACCGCTCTCACATTGATGACAGGTTGATCAGAACGACTGCCATTGACTCCCGTGATCACCGCAATGAAGCGCCAACACTCAAAGACCCGTTGCTACTCATCTTCATCCGCGAAGGCAGCTCCGCCTACAATGAAATGAATACCAGCAACCGTAGAACATTCTTGTGGCCTCCGTGTTGTCCCTCAGGCGATGGTAGCTTTGCATTGACACAGAGAAGCACAAGTTTGCCAGCTCCCAGTATACAGTGCCATATAAAGGGAGAGAATGTCGTCCGCCACGTTCCAAAAACAGGGTCTGCGACGACACCTCATGTCACTGCACAAAAAGACTCCAGACCCTTGTGGGCGGTGTCACTTTCCATTGTGCGCTTCTCGTCACCGCCTTTAAAACATGAGGTCGAATTGTCCGGACAGGCTGCGAATAAAGCAAAGCCACCATTCAGGACGTGGTATTGCCTAGCAGTCCCTTGTTCCACGGGATGTTGCCGCCAAATTACAGCGTACAAAGGACCGTACCTAGTGGCAGGGAACTTACTTCAAGGCAATGCGCTTCCCAAAAGCCTGATAGACGTTTCCTAGGTAGGAAAAGCTTCGTGAAATAGACAATTTCACACCTGGATATTTCCGCGCCAGAGGTCTGCAATTAGCCCCGAGTGCTTATCAGAAAAGAATGGGAGGCACCATACCCAGCAGTGGGATGCAGATCTCGCAGGTTTTCGTGGTTGATACTAAGGATATGTAGCTGTGACTAGCAGGAAGATGCTACTGGGTACGCATCTACCCGTATGAGAAAATAGAGGGCGTTGTCCGGGTGTGCTGCAGTACACGACAAGCATTGAGTGAACTGAATACATCCGACCCATGAAGCAAATTTCCAATAGAAACCACATGCCCCATGGGCGGTGGTGTTCTTTGCGTAGCGGCATGGACCCATTTTTATTGCGTTGGCCATTTGTTTCCACGGGGCATTCACAGTCCTCTGAACAGGAAACATTCCTGGGGCACATAAGCCTGTTGCCTTACCAAAGAGCGCGTTTTGCTGACCAATAAAAGACAGCAACTTCCGATAACGCTCATTTCCCAGACCTAGTTCCAGCAACAAACACACCGCAGACGAGTTGTGGCGAGAGAAGTGGCGTACCGCTTCAGGCTATTAAGTTCGGAGTTGAAAATGGGTTTTACAAGTGCAGACAACCGCGGTACACTGCAAAGCTAAGGTAGACCCCTACCAGATGATGTAAAAAGGTCAGCAATCATTGCTGTATCCTCAGGACCGTAGGTTTTCAACCGCGACAGATGCAGAAACTGGGAGACTGTATCTGACATGGTACGCAAAACGGAAGAATGAAGTAGAGTGCAACAGAAATTGTTGTTTTCAAGTGAAAAAACAGTATTTGACACTGGAGCTGAGGTAAAGATGGCTTTTTTTAACGGCTTCTGTGTCCAATGGATGTGAGCGGCAAGTGTAGGAATTTTATCGATTCAGGAGAGAGTAAAAAGGAAATCAACAAAAAAGGGGATGGGTGGACTTTGTTTTGTAAAAACTACCTCGTACGAGACTTCGTGTTTTATAGGCGTTTTGATTTTTAGTACCGAAGTTTAGCCCATGTAAGTGGGATCCTAGGCTGGGTTGAGGGTAGCGGGGACGTGCCGCCCCACACGGGGAAACATCCCAAGGGACCTGAGGGCAGGTGAACGTGGGGGTGTTTTCACCCATCGGAGGACAGCGAGCCCCGGGGATCAGGGTAGACAAGGCTGAGGAACCCCACATAGGCATGCACACAGATGCATATGGGTGTAGGGTAACTGCGGGTGCCACCCCTTGGTTGACTGGACTCAACGGGTGCCGGAGGGGTATGGGGTACACCAGGTGGACCCGCGCACAAAGATTCAGTGGATGGAGGTGAATGATTCTCTGCACGATTCGTGCACATTGATTTTTTTATCAATCCATCCATCGGTAAGTCGTGTTTTGCAAGGGGGTTGTAATGGCCAGCCACATGCATAAGACAGGAACACACCAAAAGACCACACACACAGCGAGCACACAGCAGTGTCACTCACAGCATTGTGTATTATCTGTCTTGTTGATTGATGATCATCTAAGGAATATGTTTTCTGTCCTTTTGTACTTTAGACCATGGTACACAAGGTATCGCTCTTTTGAATCACGTCTTCAAGGATTGGGCTTTTTGTTTTTGGTGTGGATGGTGCTGGCATTGGGATGGTGTTCCTCAAGGACTACCAATACAACAACATTTCTCATGTTTGGAACTCATGATCCTCAATTCCTATTATGCCGTCTTGTAGGCAAGGGTGAGGACGAACCATTTGCCGTGATGCTGATGAAGAATCCAATGAGGCAATTTTCTTGTATACCATTTCTGTGTGTTGTGCCTTGCACCATGTGGAGTCATGCATGACCCCATGAATCACTGTCAGTTTCCCTCTGTCTCGAATCGAGATTGTGTTGGCATGGTGTCATATGTCCGCAAGGGAAGACATAGTTCGAATGTGGATGGTATATAAAATCGATTCTTGGAGTAGGGATGCAACATCGTCTTATATACTCACATATCCCAATCCAGGGCTTCTACTTCTGTTGTATTCTGCCTTACATCCTCTGCTCTTTGCCAACATTGTCATTGTTTGCTCCCTCTCCATTATCTTGTCCATGTATTGATGAGGGTACAATTCCAATTAATTTTGTGGTCCATTATTTGGATCTCATTGGTCATTCGAATTCGTTGCCCAAGTGTTTGCCCTTTATTGCAAGTGTGCCATAAGGTGTACCGAAGGGATTTGTTTGGAGATTGTGAAGCTTGGAAGCATTGGAGAGGTCAAGGTCAATGGGAGGTACAGGGAAGAGGGTGCTAAGAATACGGCTATAGGCGGTATAGGTCGTGCAATGGCAGCAGCTTGTCTTACAGACCATCTTTTTTCTGGATGATTTCTTTTTGAGGTTACAGTGTGGGTGGTGATGCACTACCCCTCCTTTGGCAACATGCAGTATGGTATGAGGGTAGTTCATTTGATTTGGTAATGGGGTGTACAGATAATCGTCAATGAATGTCAGAGATTCTGAGTTCAAATGCATGCATGCTGTCATGGGTCATGGCAAGGCCATATTCTCTGTGCATATGAATGCTGTCATGGATAATGGGTAGGCAGATTTCTTTCTGCATATACGATCTCCCTGGATTGGGTTCTGGTGAGGTTCTCTCTCTTGCGCGATTGATTGGTGAGAGTTTCTTTCAGGGTATGGACTGGGGCAGGACCATCTCTCTTTGAGGAGGGAGTATCTCTTCTTGGGATAGGACAATCTGACCATGGATGTGCCCTCATTGGATCCTCCATGGCTCTCCATGTGCACTCCTTCTCAAGGACGGGACTAGGTCTCTTCGCGGGGACCCGGGCATCTTGTTACGCATTTTCTATCTAAGCAGCATGCATTAAATTGGTTCGTTGTCACACGAAAATGCAGATAGGCAATATTGATTTCACATGTCAGTGCGTGAATTTTCCCTACTGCACATGACAAGTCTGGTTTGTCTATACTGTCGGGGCCCAAGCAATTACCAACCAGGGATGGGACTGACTGGCATGTCAATGCATGTCAGAGCATGTGGTACATGTTGTGTATCAGCCTTCCAATTTATTCATGCCTTTGGTTCGCGACACTCGAAGCGCAAGGAGCCCAGCAATTGGTATGTAGCATACACTAAACAGGTGAGGTTTCGATCGGTTGGCCCTTCGTGATGCTCTGGTGGCAAGTAGCAAGTAACTCTGCCAAGTTGATTGACTTGCTGTCAATTGTGTTGAAGCGGTACCCAGAACCCCATGGCTAGGGTAGGGCATACAACCGGTCTCCGGTCCCCTAGCCCCATGTACGGAAGGAACGACGCCCGTTGACGCCCGGTGCGAGCCCGACGGGAGCGTGTTCCGTGCCGTAAAGCACCGCATCGGCAACCGATGCGCCGCCAGCGGAGATTTATATATCAGAATATCAGGAATCAACAGTGTTTTATTTTCATATTGTTTCCGTCAATTTTTATGCTTCCGTTCTGATATTCACTGTTTTGACAGCTGGCGGTTAGTTCGCGACTTTGGCGTAACCGCCAGTTTAACTGTTATATACAGATATTTTAGCGCAATCCGTGGCAAAGACTCTAAAGTCTTCAGGAATTGCATTGATGCATCCGCAATTTTCACATTCTACACTCGCAACCTTAATCCGAATTTTTCAGGATGTCGAAATCGGAATTTCAACCTCGACATCCCCGCACTTGATTTGACCTCTTTCGAGTGGACCTACGTGCTTCCCTATGCACGAATCAACTTTCCTTTTGTCTTGCCCTTAATTTGTCTTAGAGATATGGGCAAAACAAAGTTGATTCGTGAGGCCACTTGTGAGGGTCATGTCCCGTGCCGCTTGCGAGGAATGACAATAATAAAACGTGGGATGTATTCACAATACTCCCGACATAATTTAGGAAGCGTTATACGCCTTGCGTCTCCACACGTGCGCGCTAGCGTAATGGATCATGGTCAAGAGGGTAGAGTTTGCGTTCTAACTCTTTGGCCATGATATTGCGTGCGTTAAGATAACCTTCGACTGTAGCGCGCGAGTTTTGGTGTTGCATAGAAACCCTCCTTGAGTTCCTATGAGCGATTGACACAAAGTTATGCCCTTGGAGGGGCATGACATATCGTGGGGGGAGGTACCTTTTTGGGCAATATGTGGTATGTGCCATGTGTTGTATTGCGTGTCCATTTGGCGGGTTTGGCTAAGAGCGATACACCCACCAATGGACCTCATATTGCACGAGGCCCTTCCTTATACTCCCCACAATCAATTGCAAGCCTAACCTTCGTGGAGGGAAGCTTGTGTGGCGATCCCAAAGCGATGCGTTGGGAGCAAGGTGTGTGTTTTGCAATTTTCCATATTTTCATGTGCCCACTTGGGAAGTAGCGCTCGTGACCTTTCAAAGCGCCCCAAGAGGAGCACATATGTGGAATCGAAGGTCATTGGTGTCAAGTCATTGTGTTTAGAAGGATTGGTCGATTACTCAATCCAAGCCGAAGATATTATAATATATTTGTGCGCCTTTCATGGCCCTTTTGGGTGTTTTTTCGCCAATATTGCTGTTTTTTGCCCGTCATGATGTCAAGCGGCGACCCTGGAGCTCACCGTTGCGCTCAATTGACATCATGACCCAAGTATGTTTTGTGGGTACATACTTCGGTGCCCAACATATCTTGGACCCGACGAATAACTCCTCTTGGACTGGGCATACTGTGGCCGCCATGTTGGCGATTTGGGATTATTCCAAATCATGGGCTCCCTTGGCGACCCTGCCATTCCCAAAACCGGAAGAGTTGGGCGACGCCCAAAAGATATGTTGGACAGATATGACTTGATACCAATCCTATGGCACACTCTGGTCCAAGTCGGGCATGTGCCTCTTTTGCTGCAACCATGAGTGTGCGCATTTTCGGCCATTTTGAGCAATTTTCCGCATTTTCTGCCCGCCGTGCACTATGTTCAGCCCCCCGTGCACGCCGGACGCATGGACCAATGGACCATATATGACATGGGTGTTATGTATATTTGTCCCCATGGTTCACACACCACGTGGGCGAAGCGGAGCAATCTTTGTTAAGGCGCTAGCCCAAAGTGAGTGTGGACAATTTCGCCATTTTGGCATTTGTGGACACAATTGGGATTGTCACCACGCCAGGTGGCAGGACAATTTTTGAGAACCAAGTGCATGGAAGTCTTTGTCTCACTCCTGGTAAATCGCGTATGGAATGACAGATCCGATCTCCAAGCCGGCGTGGAGATATACTATTGGGAGCACCCCCGAATTTTGGCTCATTTCGAGCAGCCAAAATGGCCCCCTTTTGGGACCCCTATTTCACCCCCCGGTGTGGTCAATTGGCGGCCCCATATCTCTATGCCCATGATGAGCCCGGACCAAATTTCAAGTTGTACACTCAGATGATAGTCTCAGGTCCTGCCTCTTAGCCTGTGGGTCATTGGCCCTGCCCTGGCCGGGCGAGCCACACGTGGGAATGACTCCAATTTTGGTGATTTTGGCATCATGACCCCACTTGACGAACCCGTGGTGCCCTGATGACGGGACCTCAGAGGGAACCAGGTTGGTTGAGGGCTCCAAAAAAGTTGTACTGGAAGGGCATAGGGTCAGTTGCCTCGTCCCTACCTCTGGCGGGTCCAGACGAGGGGTCAATTTTGGATATTTTTGAGCTAACGTCAGTTTGGGCTGAAACAGCCAATTTTTAGCTACCAACTCCTAGGGGATAATGGCGAGGCCATATCTCTGGCTCAGAGGGGAGTTGGGACCTGCTGTTAAGGGAGCATGGGACGCTATCGTCAGTTGGCCATGGAGCATCTTGGCTACCAGGAACTCGCCTGTGGCTGGGCGTGACACTCCCCCTATTGGCAGGGTTTAAGGGTCCGGACTGAGCAGGGCATGGGTTGTGTTTGAGCCCCCGCCCCCACCAGCCACTGAGAGGGTCGGACCTGGGATTGGGATATGTGTTGGGACTGAGTGTCTATTGTCTTGTGATGCCTTTACCGCAGTCCAGTCTTCAACCCATGTGTACATATCCTGATGTGTTGCTGTACATACTTTTTTTCCTCTGTTTCAGAGTGGCAAGGATCCTGAAACGCTTTGTCACATGACATGAGCGCAATGATGCCCCTGTGAGCGTAGTGTTTTGCCTGCCTGCTCACTTGCGCGTGTCCACCGCAGCGTCCCGTGGCCAGGCCCCCGACGGGAACGCGTCAAAAGCGTTTCACCGCCGCGGGGTTACCCATCCCTCGCGTGCCACTCGGGGCCACCAACCCCGAGCAGCGCGGCGCAGCAGCTCGCAGCTCGCATCTCGCAGCGCAGCGCAGCGGTCCGCAGCGCCGTCCAGAGCATCGCCCTGAGCGACCACGGAAGCGCCGCGACCGTGAAGGAGGTGGACTGGCCAGGACTCCCTCATCAGCGAGTCCTATCGGCCGACCAGCAAGGCCGCACACCCAGTCGCGTCAACCACTTCCACAACCACCGGCCGACCAGCACCGGCCGCACACCCAGTCCAGTGCTACATCACCCACCTCAACAACCACCCCAGGACCACTCCATCGAGAGCACCGATGGTGAACTGGGACAAGGCGGGCAAGACCTGGCCGCAGCCCCACCCCGATGCGGCGCGCCTACTGCGTGCGTTGCTGTGGGGGCAGCAGTACCGCCACAGCAATCCCCAGTGCCAAGGCGGCATGCCCGGGAGCTTTGAGCTCCGCGAGGACATGGGCGAGGACCGCCTCCGGGCAGTGGAGGAGTGGCTGCGGGCGGAAGGGTATGAGTACCGCTTCCGCCGCAAGCGCTGGAGGACCTGAAACCGCCCGGACAGGCCCGGCGAAGGGCTGCGCCCCGACGTAATCGAGGATCACCAGAAGCCCATCAATGTCTCGATGTGGGACATGATCGAGAAGAACTTCCCGGAACCGGGGAGCGAGCGCAGGCTGCAGGGCAGCAGCAGCAGCGCGTCTCCGGGGAAGGAAAAGCGGTCCGCCGGGGACAGGAAGTTGGACCAGAAGTGGCGGGAGTACCAGGAACCCCTGGCCGCCGAAGCCGCCCAAGGCACCAAGGGCGGAACCCCAGCCCCAAGTCCCCAACGGGCCAATGGTGGTCACCACCCCGGCCACACCACCCTTGGTGACTTCCTGGAAGTCGCCAAGCAGACCAAGGCCAGGCCCCGTCCGCTGCTCCTGAGGAAGTCAGGCCCCAGCAGGGACGTCGAGTCGGCCCACCGCGGGAGGATGCCGGCCGACCAGACCAGCTCCAGCAGCACCGTCGCTCCCGACCAAAGGGACGTGGCGCGCGCCTGTGAGCGCGCCTGTGGGCTGCCCTGCAACCTTCAGGTTGCCCGGCAACGGGCCAAGCAGCACAGCGCTGCCATGGAGGGCGCCGTCGGCATCGCCCAGCAGGAGGCTGCAGAGTGGGCGCATGGCATGGCCATCCACGCCTTGACCGTGGCAGCCATTGCGGCCCGACTCACGGCCGTAGCCGCCCATGGGGCAGTGACTGCCCAGGTCAACGGTGAGGTGGCGGCAGCCGACGAGGAAGCCCGCCTGACGCAGGAGGCCATTGCCTGCAAGGAGGCCGAGGTGAAGGCGCTGGAAGAGGCGCTGGCCCAAGAGAGGGCAAAGAAGGAGGCGGAGGAAAGGGCCCACGCCGAAGCAACGGCCAAGGCCCAAGCGGAAGCCGCCAAGAAGGACGCCATCGAGGCCGCGCGACGGAAGGTCGCTGAGGAGAGGGCCAAGACGGAGGCGGAGCTGGCGGCACTGGAAGCAGAGAAGGCGCGGCTGCAGCAGGCCCAGGAAGCCGAAGCGGCTCCTGCCCGGGAGGAAGCCGAAGGGCGAGCTGCGGCAGCGACCGCTGCCGCAATGGAGGAGGCAGAGGAGAAACTCCGCCGCGAGACTCCCCCGGGAGGATCACGAGTGGAGACCCTTCGAAAGCTTTTCGAAGGGGACGCCTCCTCCAGGATGACGCTGGACGAGGCCGACACGGGCAGCAGTGGGAGCAGTGACCCCACTGCCTACCGACGGAGAAAGGGTAAGGGGAAGACCCCCGAGAAGCCACGGAGGCCAGCGGGCGGACACCCCCACGACAGTGACCCCTTCTTCACCGCCAGCGACGGCAATGAACGAGGCTGCCGACATCGCCGAGGAGTGGCTGGCGGAGGAGGCGGAGACGTCCCCATAGGGCCGGAAGGTGAGGATGAGGATCCCCCTCCTCCCTACCGGAGCTCGGAGTCTTCCGAGACCGAGACGCCCAGGTGGGGTGACATGGAAGAGGATGACGACATGGACTTCGACATCACGAAGAAGCGCCCATCCTCGGACCCACTGAGGCGACCCGGCGGAGACCCGACGGGACCCCCTGGCGGAGGACCATCAGGACCCCCTGGAGGACGCCCACCAAGTGGACCCCCTGGAGGCGGACCACCGGGCAGGGGAGGGCCCCCTGGACCGGGCGGACCCGGCAGAGGCCCTCCTGGAGGACCCCCTGGGGACCCCGACGACCCACCAGGGGACGGCGACCCGGATGCCACCCGGCGGTGGATTGTCTACCTGCGCAGGAGGGTCCAGTTCCTCCAGCGCGGGGTAGACACGGGCAAGGGCGAGATGACTCGCATCGCCAGGGTCGCCGCGCGCGCACAGAGAGAGCTGGACATCGCCAAGATCGAGAGGGTCAAGAGCGCCAGCGTCACCACTGCCACCCAGAAGCTGCTGGACATCGCCAGGGGCGAGACCAGGTGGCTGAACAAGGTCATCAGCGGCCTGCAGCAGAGGCTGGATGCGCTGGAAGCCCGTGGGAGCATCGGCAGCGACCACCCACCCCTGGAGTCTGGCTCGTCGGACGACAGCTGGGGACCCGGACCAGGTCCAGCTATACCCCACGCCCCCGGCTGAGCCCCCAGGAGTCGCCCCAGCACCAGTCCCCACTCTCTCACCGCCCCCTCTCACCACAGCGCGGGCCGCCGCAACGAGCGCGTGCCGCCCGGCAGTGGCAGTGAGGATTGGCGGGATGAGTGGCTCAGCTCGGACTACCACAACCGCCCTGCTCCACCGCGGACACCTGTACGCCCCCGACGCCCCGCACCAGCCCCAGAGCCAATCCCAATGGCTGGCGGACGTTATGGTGGACTCAGAGACGAGGTCCCCGGAAGAGACGTGGAGTGGGATGTCGGGATGTTGGCAGAGGAAGACCTGGAGGAGTTCGACATTAGCCCGCCGCGTGGTGTACGACGGGAGGCCGCTGAACGCAGCTGCCGGCGCCGTGATGAGGAGGCATACATGGAAGGGGTACGGCGTGAACATCTGGGTTCAGCGTACATGGAGGAACCGCGGCGAAGCCACAGGGACTCCATGGAGGAGATGGACGTGGCGGCCGTGGGAGTCCGTGGGCGAGGCCGATGGGAACCTCGGTCGACCTCGCGGCCGGCGTTCATGGTCTCTAAGGCCGCGGGTGCCGCCGTGTGGGAAGACTTGAAGGACATCAAGCCCCCCATGTACGATGGCAATCCCCTCAACCTCGCCCGCTTCTTGGAGAAGCTGGACAATTGGGGGATGACCGTCACTAAAGACATGGATCCCGCAGATGCGGAGGAATTTGTCTTCAGACGGTTCAGGTACCGCCTGCCGGAAGTGCTCCAAGAGCTATACCTCGTGGCGACCAAGGAGGTAAAAATCAAGACCCTCAAGGAAGCCAAGAAGTGGCCCAGCGAGCAGGAGCGG
This sequence comes from Eutreptiella sp. 'Long Island Sound 2002', assembly GCA_964036045.1. Lineage (NCBI taxonomy): Eukaryota > Euglenozoa > Euglenophyceae > Eutreptiales > Eutreptiaceae > Eutreptiella > Eutreptiella sp. 'Long Island Sound 2002'. The sequence continues at coordinate 59,549,439 of OZ038379.1, forward strand.
GTGGACGCTCCCCAGGTGGCTGCCAAGCGGTCGAAGTCCATCAAGCTTCAGCATGATGGACGGGAGATCCGCCTACGGGACTGGCGAGACTTCCGAGGGCAATACACCCTCCTCCGCCGCAACGTGGAGGACTGGAACGAGGGTGACGAGCAGGCTCGCCTGCTCTCCATGCTGCCGGAAGCATGGATCAAGAGAGTCACCAAGGAGGAAGCCAAGAGGGCCAAGTCCAGCCACACAGTCAAGATGATGCTCCCCAAAGAGTATCATACGAACGTGGTGGCTTGGACGAGGAAGAACGTGGCCCAGGATGTCAAACGGCACTCCCTGCGGAACGCTCTCCTCATCACTGTCTCGGGCGATCGCCAGAAGACCGCGATGTGGCGCCTTGACGAGTGTGACGTGAGCGGCCAGACCATCCGTCTGCATGCCATCCAGGCGCGGATGAGCTGCGACGAGATCCTGGAGTGGGTTGGAGAGGACGTACTCAAGGAGTACCGGAACCTCCACCACACCCGCGGGTTGAGGCCCGGCGACCGCGACGTCAACTACGTTGGCGAGGGATCTGGCGGGGAAGCTGCCATGAACCCAGCGGGAGCCGACGGCGATGAAGCTCTCGTCGACAATGACGACGATGATGAGCCCGCCAAGATGGCCGTTTGTGCCTTCGTGGCCCAAAACGGTGCGGGGAACAACTGGGGAAGCTGGAAGCCCCTGCAGCCGGGTTGGAAGAAGAAGGAGAAGAGGGACCCTCGCCGCATTGGCGACCCTCCGCTGTCCTTTGGGGAGTTCATACGAGCTCACCCGCAGGGCTGTCTCGTGTGTTATGGGAGGAAGAAAGGCTTCAACCATGACCACCGAACATGCCCCACCCACCAGGCCGACACGGAGGCTTACAAGAAGGCGCACGGGTCGAAGAAGCGTGCGCCCGCGGGTATCCGGGAGGCCAAGGTGGAGGTGGACAAGGACGAGCTCTCCAAGCTGATGTCGCAGGGGACCGAGTTGGCAAAGGAGATCCAGGAGATCAAGAGGAACTGGGTCCCCAGGTCGGACAACAAGAACAAGGAGAACAACCAGAACGACCAGAACAAGGACAAGGACAAGAAGCCTAGGAATAGGAGGAAGAAGGGTGTCAACGAGGTTGATGCGGAGGAGAACACCCCTACTTCCTCAACCGACGCCCCCTAGCGGAGCCCCTGCAGCCAAGGGCCCCAGCTAGGGCGGTCGCAGGATTGTGTCGTGGGAAGCGCCACACCATCCCAATCGGGAGTCGGTAAGCATAAAGGGAATGCTGCGGGCAGAAGGCCCGGTCCGGCACCCAGTCGCGGTGGCGGGGTGAGGGCAAGTGAAGGCACGAACCCTTGCACCCATCCATCCTTCGCGACAAAGAATGTGTTTGATGTACTTCAAGATCTATCCGAGAGTATCGGAGGATCACCCGGACCGCAGCTGGATGCTGCAGATGGGCAGCCTGAGCCCATTGTCCAGGACCTGCACCAGTCGCTTGTGGAGCTTCTGGAACGGCCGGAGATCCTGAGCTTGCACGCCGTGCGCTGCGTTGGGCGTGAGCGGCAGTTGCACCTTAAGGTCCGTGCCTTATGCGGGGAAGTGGAGAAGGTATTCGACGTGTTGGTCGACACGGGCGCTCAGGTCAGCTTGGTCAAGGCTGGCCTACTTCCGCCGGAGTGTTTGACCGACAGTCGGAAACCTGTCAGGCTGAAGGTGGCGAACGGCCAGTACATGGTGGGAGGCACGAAGGAAGCGGCAATCGGGCTGCAGTTCGTGAACCACCGTGAGCTGAGCCGCCGAGACCTCGGCAAGGAAATCCTCCTGCAAGGTCGCTTCTACGAGGCCGAGATGGACTGGGACATGATCGTTGGGTACAACTTCATGATGGAGACGGACTCCGGCGTCCTCCCGGCCCAGGCCTCCGTGACCCTGTACCAGGACGACCAGCTCTCGTGGCTTTCGTCACCTGAGCACCATGTGGAATGCCAATGGATCCACCCGCAACGCAATCAGCTCGAAGTGGCCGCGCTGGACACTGAGCCCACTGGGCCAGCAAACCAGGAGTACAGCGTAATGCCGGAAGTGGCGAGCCAAGTGGTCGCGGACCTTGGAGCTTCGGATCTGGCCCTGGATGCGTTCTCTTCAGGAACCTCCGCCCATCTGCGGGTTTGTGAGAAGTACTGGAGCGCACAGGACACCGCGTGGAAGAAGCACTGGGGTCCACATCAGGGATTGATGTGGATCCATGGCCCCCGTTGGGACATTCCAAGAGCGATAGCGAAGATTCGCAACCACCGCTCCAAGGCAGTGCTGGTTGTTCCTATGGGATGCACCGAAGAGGAAAGTACCCGACATTGGGTAGTCTCATTGACCAACATGACCTTAAACAAGGTCGTCCTACCGGCTGGAGAGAGTGTCTATCAGGACGCTAAGGGACAGCCCATGCCACTGCAGAGATGGCCAACGGAATTCCACTATGTGGATGGGGGCCTTGATCAGGCCGACACCACGGACTTCGTCTGTGTCAACCGCATCATAGCAGAGCCATGGCGACAATGCTTTGCGGTTCCCCCTGTTGACATCGGAGAATCGGAAGACCCCCTCACTGAAGAGGAGTTGGATCTGGTTCAGGGGTATATGCATCAGCCCTTTCACAACTGAAAAAAACCAGCGGGAGGGCAAGGGCCAGGACAGAGCCTGGTGGAAAGTGGACTCGATCGTCTCTGGTTCCTATGATGGAGATACCTTCGTAAGGAGGGTACTGGACCACCTGTCCAGCCAGGACGAGCCAATCGGGGGTAACCCACCCAACTACGGCGATCTGTTCTGAGGCAAGACCAGAGATGGCCCTTTGGGCCACCTGGGAAGACCGCCTGAGCCGAAACCGAGCGGGGTCGCTACCCCTCAAGTAAGCTCCGTCGTCCAGGTGCCCGAAAAAGCCAAGGCGGAGTCCGATGATTGTCCCAAGATCCAGGCATTGAGGGCCAGGCTGAAGCAGAAGTATGGTGATACCTTCTTCAGCGGAAAGCCTGTGTTTCCCCCACCGGTGCGTGGACCATATGGCGAGGCCAAGATACGACTGAAGCAGGACCCCCCTGTGTATCGACACCGGGAGTTCGCCCTGCAGGACGAGAGGAAGGAGGCCATGGAGAAGATCCTCCGGGACTTCATCGAGAGAGGCTGGCTCGAGCTGTGCCACTCCAAATGGGCCTCTCCGTGCTTCGTCGTCCCCAAGAACCAAACGCAACACGACAGCTCTACGCTGCCCCTCATTGAGGACATGCTGCAAAAACAACACCGGCGGAGGATCTTCACAGTGATTGACCTGAAACATGGTTATCATCAGATGCCTCTCGCCGAGGAGTCCCGTGCCTGCACAGCCATGAGCACCCCACTTGGACCTCTCCAGTGGAAGGTGATGCCCATGGGCGTTACCAACGGCAATGCGGCTTTTCAGCGGATGCTGCAGAACCTGCTTGAGCCGGTGCGTGACTGTGCCGACCCCTTCGTGGACGACGTGATCATCACGTCCGGGGACCCCAGTATGAGCTACAAGGAGCTCCTGGAGGCACACCAGAGGGACGTCACTCGAGTGCTGGACCTTCTGGTTCGGCACAAAATCACGGGCAGCAGTGACAAGGCCACCATTGCGGTAAGCGAGGTGGTCTTCGCTGGCCACATAGTCGGGAACGGGCAGCGAAAGCCCATACCTGGCAAGGTGGCTGCGATTGAGCACTGGGAAAAGCCCAAAACGGTCTCTGAGCTACGGGCGTATCTGGGGTTCTGCAACTACTACTCGGGGAATATCAAGATTTATGCAGAGTATGCAGCCCCCATGACAACCATACTCAAGGGCAACCGAGAGGAGACCAGGAAGGGGTCCAAGAAGGCTCTGGTCTGGACTGAAGAGTCCGACCGTGCCTTTGAGGGGATGAAGCAGGCGCTGCTGTCCGCAGTGGGTCTGCACCTCGTGGATCCTGACTGAGGGTTCGTCCTGCGCACCAACGCTTCCGACTACGCCGTTGGCGCTGTGTTGGAGCAAGTGCTTGACGATGGGAGGCACGTGCCCGTGGCCTTCTGGAGCCGAGTCCTGGCGGAAGGCCAGAGACAGACGTGGACGCCCCGAGAAAAGGAGGCGTATGCCATCGTCATGGCTCTCAGGAAATGGGCTGGGTACATAGCCCTCCATCCCGTCACCGTCTGCACCGACCATCAGAGTCTGCAGTCGTGGCACAAGGAGCAGGTGGACACAATCAATGGTCCCGCCTCCCGACGGGCAAGATGGCATGAGACCTTGGCCAAGTTCGACCTCACGGTTGTGTATATTCCTGGGAAGGATAACACCGTGGCGGACTGTCTCAGCAGGTGGGCCTATCCCGCCAGCAAGGGCATGACGGATATCTCTGCCCATGGCGATGAGGCTGAGACCGCTGAAGCCAAGAAGATCATTGAAATTGAGCGCCTGATGGAGGAGGAGGGTGTCAAATGCTTCGTCGTCATGGCTGCGGATGCCCCCCTCGGAACGAGAATGGGCAGAGCGGTCAGAGTACTCGCCCCTGATGGGGCTGAGTCCAACAAGCACCTCTTCCCTGAGTCTTGCCTCCAGGACGACTGGACCGACGACTACGCCAAGTCTGAGGCCTTTGCGGCCGAGTATAGGGCTGTGACCGACCCTGACGACGGGCAGAAGTGGCCAAAGGGGCTGACTGAGGAAGATGGCAAGCTCTACCGGAATGGTAAGCTGCTAGTACCGGAGTCCCGGGTGCTCGAGCTTTGTGAAGCTTGGCACCACCACATGCTGCACCCAGGGGTCAAGAAGCAAGCCCTTGACATGCAGCGCCGGTTCGAGATCGACCATATCGGTCTCTACACCGCCATCAAGAAGGTCAGGAAGGGTTGCTCGGTCTGTCAGGCCTGCAATCCCGATAACCGGAACGTCAAGGCGGAAGCCCAATGGACCCCGGTTCCTGACCAGCCCATGGAGAGCGTGGCCATGGACGTCTTCTCCATGCCCGAAGTGCACATTGGCAAGGAGACCTTTGACTGTGTGGTTCTTTGTGTGGATCGCCACAGTGGCTACGTAGTAGCCATTCCGGCACCCAAAAGGGGTTTCTTGCCAAGGAGGTGGCAGTCATGATGATTCGTCATTGGCTGACCGTCTTTGACATCCCCCGCACCATTTGCAGTGACCGAGGGCCCCAGTTTACTGGTGGCTGGTTCAAGGCCATGTGTTCCCTAATGGGAAGAATTCACGCCAAGAGCGTCGCCTATCTCAGGCGGTCTAACGGCCGATCTGAAGTGGCTCGACCGCAGCTGTTCGAGAAGCTGCGCAACATTCACATCACCAATCGACGTCGGAACTGGTTGAAGGAGATGTGGCCCGCTCTGAAGGCCCATCATGACACCCCCACCCCGGGTGGTTGTGTCCCCTCACCCGATTCTGTTCGGCAGGGACCCCCTGGGTCGGGGACTTCCCTTGTCGGGTGATGGTATGGCGATGGATGCCAAGGAATTCTTCGCGCGGCAGAAGCAAACGGCGCGGGACATCCGCCAGCAGCTCAAGAAGGAGCATGCCGAGCGTCAGAAGTCCGCCCCGAGCTCGACAGCGGAGAAGTTCAGGGTCGGAGACCCGGTGTGGGTGATCAGAGCCCGCCCTATGGGCACCCACCGCACCAAAACCTGGTTCACACCCGGAGAGGCGTCCGCAGGATTGGTGAGGACACCTACCGCATCAAGGTCGGTCAGGGACAGTTCCGGGAACGCCACGAGAGTCAACTCCGTGTGCGGGAACCCGACCTCCGTGGCCAACATGTGTCGCTGAGCTACGCCGCACATGAGGCCGATTCGGACGAAGACTATGCTGAGCAGGACGACTATACAGTCGAGAAGATCCTGGCTGAGCGTCCGAACGCCTCGGCACCCGGAGGCCTGGAGTTCAAGGTTCGTTGGCAAGGCTATGGGCCGTCCCACGATACCTGGGAACCCGTCTCCTCGTTCGTGCCGCGGGTCAATACTCCCTTCATGGAGTACATCCGCAAGCACAAGACCAAGATCAATGTCTCGGACTTGGCAGCACTCACCCGGGCGATTGCAGCCAGGGGTGCCTGATCAGCGCCCTGAGTCCTCCCCTGATGCATTTTGAGCGCTTGTGAGGTTGACGGATCGTCCCTTACTTGCTTGCTCTCTTACATCTTCCGGTGACCTGCCATCAGAGTGGCCATATACCCCCCCCTGCTGAATCCAGAGGAGGATGGCCCCTCTCTTTCAATTCTATTCGTCACTCCCCACCTGCTGAATCCTTGGGAAACCAGGTGAGGCGACTGACGTTCATATTTTCTGAGCTCTTGGGGCCTTGAAGCCCATACGACGTTGCGCAACGGATGCCGCTGTCATCGGCATTGCGATTTTTGGTGTGTGGTCTGGTCCCATGGCACTTGCGGGATCCAGACCAGTCGACGTGTGTCTGCAGACTATATATGGCCTGAACTCAGGCGTTTTCCTGTCCACCCTCCCGCATATGCCTTATCCTAACCGGGGCGTGGTTTGGCGCTCTGTCCAGAGTGTGTTTATGCGCCTATTACCCTGCTTTTTGCTTGTCCTTCTGTCCTCCAGGATATGTGCATTTGTATGTTGAATTATCAGCCCATCATTGCAGTATGGACTGTTTTTCCCCCCCGAGGGGATGCGAATCGACTACGAGGGCGCCTTGAGTCGCCGTTTACGTGCTTTTACATAAGGTCCAGCCTGGACCAGTACCTAAGTACAGATTCTTCTGTTTGAGTGCCCGTGATACTGTGATGTGCTGAGATCCTGATGGCGCCAGGCGGGAAGCCCAGTTGCCTGACTGCACTCCCAGCAGTCCGCCACTGTCAGTCCCAGTGTGAGCCTGCCGACTCGCAGACGCACTTGCAGTCGGATGGGGAAGGTTTGCCTGGGAAACTGGTGGTTTGAGGAGTCGACGCCTGCGCGCACACTGCATGGGGACTCCCTCATGTATGGCCTTCGTGGTAATAGGGCGAGGGAAAAGACGGCCTTGATGCCCAATCCCTTAAGGAGGAGCTCGTTCGGCTGTACCACTCTGGACTCGCGTCGTGGATATGGACATGGTGCGCCCGAGGAAGGACCCGTGGGGACTCTCCCCCAGCTGGCGGGCCTTGGGAAGCTTGGGGTAGCCTGATGGATCTTTGTGGTCGCTTTCGACCTGTGGGACCACCTCGGTCGTCGTGTGACGCCTATGTTGGCCGTGTATGCCACTGCCACTGTGGTGGTGACCGTCGCAGCCGGCACCCGGTGCGCCTGGTATAGGTTAACGGGTCCTTTGGATGCCGAACAATCGCCGCCAGGACCCGGGACTTGATACTTGATACTATACTTGCGGTTTCTAACAGCTACAGCACCGTACCTGTCTTACTGTGGAATTTGGGCAGCCTAACCTGCGAATCAGCCTGAAGTGAGGATGTGACACCCCCCCCCTTCAGGAAATGGTCCTGGGTACCCGCTGCCATGCGTGGGTGTTATCGAGCCCTTCCCAGGGTTTGCTCTAAGGAGGGGGGTGAAGCGGTACCCAGAACCCCATGGCTAGGGTAGGGCATACAACCGGTCTCCGGTCCACTAACCCCATGTACGGGAGGGAAGACGCCCGTTGACGCCCGGTGCGAGCCCGACGGGAGCGTGTTCCGTGCCGTAAAGCCCCGCATCGGCAACCGATGCGCCGCCAGCGGAGATTTATATATCAGAATATCAGGAATCAACAGGGTTTTATTTTCATATTGTTTCCGTCAATTTTTACGCTTCTGTTCTGATATTCACTGTTTTGACAGCTGGCGGTTAGTTCGCGACTTTAGCGTAACCGCCAGTTTAACTGTTTTATGCAGATATTTTAGCGCAATCCGTGACGAAGACTCTAAAGTCTTCAGGAATTGCATTGATGCATCCGCAATTTTCACATTCCACACTCGCACCCTTAATCCGAATTTTTCAGGATGTCGAAATCGGATTTTCAACTTCGACATCCCCGCACTTGATTTGACCTCTTTGGAGTGGACCTACGTGCTTCCTTATGCACGAATCAACTTTCCTTTTGTCTTGCCCTCCATTTGTCTTAGAGATATGGGCAAAACAAAGTTGATTCGTGAGGCCACTTGTGAGGGTCATATCTCGTGCCGCTTGCGAGGAATGACAATAAATAAAAATGGGATGTATTCACAATACTCCCGACATAATTTAGGAAGCTTTATACGCCTTGCGTCTCCACACGTGCGCGCTAGCGTAATGGATCATGGTCAAGAGGGTAGAGTTCGCGTTATAACTCTTTGGCCATGATATTGCGTGCGTTAAGATAACTTTCGAGTGTAGCGCGCGAGTGTTGGTGTTGCATAGGAACCCTCCTTGAGTTCCTATGAGCGATTGACACAAAGTTATACCCTTGGAGGGGCATGGCATCTCGTAGGGGGGGCTACCTTTTTGGGCAATATGTGGTATGTGCCATGTGTTGTATTGCGTGTCCATTTGGCGGGTTTGGCTAAGAGCGATACACCCACCAATGGACCTCATATTGCACGAGGCCCTTCCTTATACTCCCCACGATCAATTGCAAGCCTAACCTCCGTGGAGGGAAGCTTGTGTGGCGATCCCAAAGCGATGCGTTGGGAGCAAGGTGTGTGTTTTGCAATTTTCCATATCTTCATGTGCCCACTTGGGAAGTAGCGCTCGTGACCTTTCAAAGCGCCCCAAGTGGAGCACATATGTGGAATCAGAGGTCATTGGTGTCAAGTCATTGTGTTTAGAAGGATTGATCGATTACTCAATCCAAGCCGAAGATATTATAATATATTTGTGCGCCTTTCAAGGCCCCTTTGGGTGTTTTTTCGCCAATATTGCTGTTCTTTGCCCGTCATGATGTCAAGTGGCGACTGTGTATCTCAGCGTTGCGCTCAATTGACATCATGACCCAAGTATGTTATGAGGGTACATACTTCGGTGCCCAACATATCTTGCACCCGACGAATAACTCTTCTTGAGCCTGGCATACAGTGGCTGCCATGTTGGCGATTTGGGATTATCCCAAATCATTGGCTCACTTGGCGACCCTGCCATTCCCGATACCGGAAGAGTTGGGCGACGCCAAAAAGATATGTTGGACACATATGACTTGATACCAATCCTATGGCACACTCTGGTCCAAGTCGGGCATGTGCCTCTTTTGCCCCAACCATGAGTGTGCGCATTTTCGGCCATTTTGAGCAATTTTCTGCATTTTCTGCCCGCCGTGCACTATGTCCAGCTCCCCGTGCACGCCGGACGCATGGTTCAATGGACCATATATGACATGGGTGTTATGTATATTTGTCCCCATGGTTCACACACCACGTGGGCGAAGCGGAGCAACCTTCGTTAAGGCGCTAGCCCAATGTGAGTGTGGACAATTTTGCCATTTTGGCATTTGTGGACCCAGTTGGGATTGTTACCACGGCGAGTGGTATGTAGATCTTTGGGTGCAAAGTGCATGGGACTCTACGTTGGACTCCCGGTGGATCGCGTATGGAATGACAGATTCGATCTCCATACTGGCGTGGAGATATACTATTGGGAGCACCCCCAAATTTTGGCTCATTTCGAGCAGCCAAAATGACCCCCTTTTGGGACCCGAATTTCACCCCCCCCGTGTGGTCAATTGGCGGCCCCATATCTCTATGCCCATGAGGGGCCTGGACTGAATTTCACGTTGTACACTCAGATGAGGGTCCTAGGTCCTGCCTCCTATCCTGTGAGCCATTGGCCCTGCCCTGGCCGGGCGAGCCATGCGTGAGAATGACGCCAATTTTGGTGATTTTGGCATCATGACCCCACTTGACAAACCTGTGGTGCCCTGATGCCGGAACCTCAGAGGGAACCAGGTTGGGTGAGGGCTCCAGTAAGTTAGTACTCGAAGGGCGGAGGGTCAGTTGCCTCGTCCCTACCTCTGGCGGGTCCGGACGAGGGGTCAATTTTGGAGATTTTTGAGGTAACGTCAGTTTGGGCTGAAACAGCCCATTTTCAGCTACCAACTCCTAGGGGATAATGGCGAGGCCATATCTCTGTCCCAGAGAGGAGTTGGGACTCGCTGTTAAGGGAGCATGGGGGGCTACTGTTGGTTGGCATTGGGGCACCTTGGTTTGCAGAAACTGGCCTGTGGCTGGGCGGGACAGTCCCCCTATTTGCAGGGTTTCAGGGTCCGGACTGAGCAGGGCATGGGTTGTGTTTGAGCCCCCGCCTCCACCAGCCACTGGGAGGGTCGGACCTGGGATTGGGATATGAGTTGAGACTGAGTGTCTTTTGTCCTGTGATGCCCTTACCTCAGTCCAGTCTTAACCCCATGTGTACATATCCTGATGTGTTGCTGTACATACTTTTGTTCCCTTGTTTCAGAGTGGCAAGGATCCTGAAACGCTTTGTCACATGACATGAGCGCAATGATGCCCCTGTGAGCGTAGTGCTTTGCCTGCCTGCTCACTTGCGCGTGTCCACCGCAGCGTCCCGTGGCCAGGCCCCCCACGGGAACGCGTCAGTGTATGTTGTTGTTGAGTGATGGGCATCCGGCATCCGGTGTCAGGTACCAAGGCATTGCCAGCATGATGATATATGCGATGTGTCACACCTGCCTCGTGTCAGGTATTGCCTTGAGGTCATTCTCCTGAATCCAATTTTGTGATTCTCATTGCAACCTCTTTATATGTATTCAGTGGCAACTCATGAGTGTGGACAAGTCATATATGTCCCCATGCCGTAATCTTCGTTCAAAGAGGCCATGGTATCATGCTTCATCCGTGGTGAGAACACTTCGCATATTTGAAACTCAGGTTTTTCCAATCCAGTTTCGCCGTCTTGTACGCAACGCTGAGGACGGGCCATGTGGAGCAACACTTATGTACAATTCAATGATGCCATTGTGTTGTATTTCATTTCTGTGTGTTGTGCCATGCACCATATGGAGTGTAGTGATATAGTTGTGTCAAGCATCTCCCTATGAGTCCATGTCATTTTCTCAATGTGTTGGGTAAAGAATGTGCTAGCACGGCGTCATATGTCCGTAAAAGGTAAACATAGTTCGAATGTGCAAGGTATGAAGCAGGGCCAGGGTACCGGGGATTGCGTCTACGGATACTTATGGAAGGAATTTTCTCCTGGGTCCTTGGTTTCCATCTGTGGGTTTTCCAAACACCCTAAAAGTACTGCCGCCGCAGAAGAACCTCAGTTTCATCACTGCAAAAACCCGAAAGTCCTGCTGTTCATGATTTTTGAAGCCGATGATCTCGAGTTACGCTGCCAGAGTTTCGCTTAATCCTGCTTCGGGGACGCATCCGCAGAAAAGCAAATCGACAGAGCACACGGCAGTAGCGACAGAACACGTTGCACCATACTGCTTCATCAGACTGTCATCGTGCTGAACTCGTATTGCCAGCTACGAAAAGTTCTAGGGCTTTTGCCAAGTCCTGCTGCTCCATGACACAATCTGAGCTGTGTGCAAACAAAACAATAATGCATAATAATAATAAAAATAATGCATAATGCACGCTATATTTCACGCAATACTTCGTACAATCTCGCTTCAGAGTCCTGATCACGACACGCAAGCGCTGGAGCGTGCGCCTGTATTCTGCTGTGCGCGCGTGTTCTTCGACGCTGTCGGGGCGGCTCTTCGAGTAGCCATCGAGGCAGGACAGACCAAGGGTCTGACTCTGCGTCACCCCCCTCTCAGGAACGAACTGCAGGGTCAGCAGGTCGCTCCGAACTCCCTACCGGCCGACCTGACACCCAACTGCCATAGTATACACCTCACAGCACCGACCATGGTGCCGATCTCGCTCCTCAAGGCTGTCGGTTACCTTGCGGCGTGGTGTGTGGTCATTGCGGAATGTCAGCCGTAGGAGGCTACACACATAATGTATAGTGCGACGGATGAACAGAAGCGCCATACATATTATAATAAAAAAACTTGAATCATGGAACAGGCTGAACTCCAGTCCGCACGCGCTGCAGACCAAAGTTGATAATTAAAATCCCAGACATAGGTTTAGCCAAGAGGATGCGTCGGCAACGTCGGTGACAGCTCTTGGTGGATCGAGGCGCTGCTGGTGGCTTCAGGGTCGATGTCCGCCTTCGGTTGCATCCAGGCCCCATCGGTTCGCTGGGGTCAACCAGGCCCGGCTGGCTCCACGGCGGGCGCCGTTTCCTTGGTCAGGTCCTACCTCACGCGCTGAACCTTGCTCCAGGCGAAACTCCACGAACCTCCAGCCTGGTCACACTGTGCCGCCAAAAGTCCTCTGAACGCCAATCGGCGTCGCAGTTGAAGTTGTCGGCGCACCATGATGGACCCAACGGCGATCTTCTGGCGTCTAAGGGTGCTGTTCCGGACGATCTTCAGTCAGTTGAGCGCGGAAATGGCAATATACTAGAACTTTTCTGAAGCAGGGCCAGGGTACCGGGGATTGCGTCTACGGATACTTATGGAAGTAATTTTCTCCTGGGTCCTTGGTTTCCATCTGTGGGTTTTCCAAACACCCTAAAACTACCGCCGCCGCAAAAGAACCTCAGTTTCATCACTGCAAAAACCCGAAAGTCCTGCTGTTCATGATTTTTGGAGCCGATGATCTCGAGTTACGCTGCCAGAGTTTCGCTTAATCCTGCTTGGGGGACGCATCCGCAGAAAAGCAAATCGACAGAGCACACGGCAGTAGCGACAGAACACGTTGCACCATACTGCTCCATCAGACTGTCATCGTGCTGAACTCGTATTGCCAGCTACGAAAAGTTCTAGGACTTTTGCCAAGTCCTGCTGCTCCATGACACAATCCGAGCTGTGTGCAAACAAAACAATAATGCATAATAATAATAAAAATAATGCATAATGCACGCTATATTTCACGCAATACTTCGTACAATCTCGCTTCAGAGTCCTGATCACGACACGCAAGCGCAGGAGCGTGCGCCTGTATTCTGCTGTGCGGGCGTGTTCTTCGACGCTGTCGGGGCGGCTCTTCGAGTAGCAATCGAGGCAGGACAGACCAAGGGTCTGATTCTGCGTCAGGTATACAAAATCGATTCGTCGAGTAGGGATACATCATGGTCTCCGATACTCGCATATCCTATTCCAGGGCTTCTACTTCTCTTCTGTTTCCACCTTACCTCCCTTTGCCTGACATTTTCCTTATTTGTTCCCTTATCCATGACATCTTCCACGTGTTGCTCCTGCCATGGTACAGACTCCACTGCCTGTTCCTGATTATTTAGTCTTCTTCCCTGTGAACCCTATTTTCCTTGATCTCATCAAAACTTCAATGCTTCATAAGAATCCCAAAGTAACCCTCAAGTGCACGCTTGAAAGCCCTTGCAATAAAGGCCCAACACTTGACCAGAGAGCTCAAAGGATGCTGCAGGACCTCTTCATGCTGCATCATTATCTCGTGCCTAGCGACCGTATCCTGACACTCCTCAATCGGACCCATGAGTCTGGTGGTCATGTACGGGCTGAGCGTACCATGAAGCTGTTCAACAAGTGGTTTCCCTCTACGTGGAGTGGTGATCAACTACTGAAACCCCTCCAGCCTATCGTGGACAAGTGCCCGTGCAGGTCCTGCAAACCTTGGGATATCAGGAACAGAGGTCTTTACTCAACTCCTTGCATCCCACACTGTGCAAACAGTGTACTTTATGTGGACTATACGGAGATGCCAGGGTTTGTGGACTATGACTTCGCCCTAGTGGTAACCTGTGGGTTGACCAGTTTTAGCAGAGTGTTCCCATGCACCAGAAACATCACCGGGGAGGGGACCATCAAGATACTCCTTCGAGAAGTGGTTCTGTCTCTATGGGGCATCCAAAGAGATCAATTCCGACGAGGATGTCAGAGTAAGCTCAGACACTGGCTGGTACAAGAGAGTCCTGAGGTCCCTCAATGTCCACATGTGTCTACAGGGGCGCCTACACTCATACCAGTAACCTCCTCTGTGAGCCACAGTTCCGAGTTCCCGAGGATAACGTCAGGTTATGGAGCAAGACAGAGCGCATCAAATATCGGGTGAGACTACTGCTAGTCATTTCCTTGATGATGAACCCTCAAGAGAGTTCAGATACAGGCTACTCACCCCGTGAGCGATTCATGGGTTGCCCTGCTTGGGTCCTACACGCTCCCTATCCTGAGGATTCCTACTCTACAGTGGGAAAATTGGTGAAGGAGCAACAAGACAAGGTGGACAAGGCCGGGGCGATGCTGCAAAAGGTGAGGGAGCAACAGTGGACCAAGAAGAACAGACACCGAGTGCTGGCATCCTACAAAGAGGGTGACTGGGTGTTGGTGCAGCACAGTCGGCTACCCGCCAAGCCCCGTTCACAAATGATGACCCCTACTTTGGGCCCTACAAGATCCTGACCTTGGACGGTCACTGCATCACTGTGTGGTGTTCTCCGTGACTAGGGGGCACCCTGGTGTGCGCAGCTCAGCGGCTGAAGCACTACTACGACCCTGAGCACCTCTGAGGGGAAGAGTGGGAACTCAACGACGAGGAGATCGCCGCTCTGGAACTACAGGGCGCTGCTAGCCCCATGGAAGTACAAAGTGAGGTCTCCGATATGAACGCCGAGGAGATGGCTAAGGAAGTCTTCTCAATGGTGAAGTCTATCCTCCAACACCGCTACCGCCGAGGTCAGCAATTCCGCACCCTCTAGGATCTGTTCGGAGTGGAGGACGCTGCCTGGGAGCCCTTTTCTGCCTTTGTGCTCCCTGAGGGATGCCGGGATACTTTTCCCGGTGACTACGTGTCCCTGAACAACCTAGGGGAGTTACTGAGGCTCGCTAAAATGCTTGCGGCGTGGAAGAAGCCGAGGGACTGAAACCTTCCTATACCTGTCTATGTAGGTGTGAGTGTGCTGAGCCTGAGGACCTAACAGCAAGCTGCAGAAGTGATTTCCTAATTATACCCAAGTCTGCATCCTTGCTGTATTCGGCGGATGTCTTTAGACCCCACGTTTCTTCGCCCCTAGGTGCTTAATTTCTGAGCCGGTGAAGCGGTACCCACGACACCATGGCCCATAGGGTGAATGTCTGACCTTCCCCGTCGCCCAAGGCTTTCCCCGGTCCTGCTTGTCGGAATATGGTTTCTTGATTTCTCCAGTGCTTTGGGAACTAGCATGTGACTGATGCCGTCCCTAACCTTCTGAATCGATTAAATTGATCTCGAATTTGTATAACTTCAGTTTGATTATCGAATGTTGCGAGAAATCGATCAAAATTGATTAATTTGACCCGATTCCTCGTCGCTGTTAATTTGGGGCCTGTCAGCGTCTGCGCGCGCTTTGGCGTCGAATCTCGCTGGCAAGTTTGGTTTTAGTGGATCCTCGCGGACCTTTGAGGTTGGAAGGAAAGTTAAGTGCTGGATCTGTAGGGTTTTTCGTGTACTTTCATCCGGTGTACTCAGAAGAATTTTTCGCCGTCGCGTGTGGGAGAAAATAAATGCGCAAGCAATTCCTTCAAGCGATCGAACTCATGGTTGCCATGGACCATGAGTTCATGAAGAACTCTACATCTTCCCCCTTTGCCTTCCCTTCATGCCCCTTTCACATGGGCATATCGCCTCCATTGAAACAGCAGCTTACAAAGGTGTTTTGGGACAGATATGAGTGTGAAAAACCCAAGTTTTTATCATGCGCAAACACTAACTTTGTGTACTTGTGAGCATGAACGTAAATGACTTAACACAATGCGCACAAAGACAAGAGCCTGACGCCATGTTCGATTTTGGAGCTAACCCAATGATGACCCCATGCAATTGAATACATACAAAAACACGGTTGTTTGAAAGGACGACTATTCCTCTGAAATCTGGCGACAATGGCCGTGGCGCCAAGGTTCGTTCTCGAAGCCAAAAGTGATATGACCCTCCAACGAAGACAATATGGACAGAAGAGACCAGGAACGTCCTCGCTTGTAGTTTGTTTGATTTTTCCAAGCTCTTTTACTATTTTATGTAACATTGCCTTTCGAGCACAAACGCCATTTCTGCCTTTTGCAAACGTACCCATATGCATGCATGATTGTCTTTGGATTCAGGAGAGGACTTGACCCATAGGAAGCATGTTTGCAAACTCTTACTATGGGTCCTTCAATTTGGGTATATGCCATCTTATATGGCATATGGCGTCCCATGGGTATATATGTCCCAGTATAGGCATTTTGACGATGTCTCCCACTTTTTGTGTGCTCCAAAGGTCGAAGTGTTAAAAATGATTTTCTCGCGCTTCGGACCCGAACCATTGTTGATAAAGGGACTTCAGGCTTTGGGTTGCTTCC
This sequence comes from Eutreptiella sp. 'Long Island Sound 2002', assembly GCA_964036045.1. Lineage (NCBI taxonomy): Eukaryota > Euglenozoa > Euglenophyceae > Eutreptiales > Eutreptiaceae > Eutreptiella > Eutreptiella sp. 'Long Island Sound 2002'. The sequence goes on from OZ038379.1 coordinate 59,565,769, forward strand.
ATGCCAAAGCCTAAATTCGATCTCCCTTGGGAACGGGAAATAAAACTTTGGAGTAAACACTTTTGGCAAAACTAACCCTCTTTTGGGCCACAATGGCACCCAAATCCATCTCCCCCTTGATGTTCGCTCCGAGGTATTGTGCGCCCGATACCGAAGGTTAAGGGCGGTTGGGAAAGGGGACATGAACCCGCCTGGAATAGGGTATGTCCCCATGTATCCTCACCTTGGGATGGGAGAACCATGGGTCAACCAATATGGAGTATGTTGCCGTTTGCCATTCCTTGTGTATCATTTTTTTGCTAAGGGAAAAACTGGCCAGAGGCCACCTCGAGGGTCTACATCGGGCATATATTGGGAGCCCAGTCCCATTGGTCTATAGCAACGTTGGTTGGATTATTGCTCGCCATGGCCATGGAGATATGTGATTGTGAGTGCGGGCTGTATTTGCCAAATTTCGCTGTTTTCGCCATTTTGGGCCACGTTGGGAACACCAAAGCTTAATAGGGCAAGGCACCATGATTTCGTATTTACTCTTCTGCCCTAGCCGGAGTTATGCAACCCACGGTGCGTGCCACATTGCCCAACTTTGCATTTCTTGCTGTTTTCATTCTCGTCGCGTGACCATTCTCTCGGGGAACAGTAAGCAGCCAACCTTACAGCAAGCCAAACACCAATGCACGGGACCATAGGGAATATGAAGGCCCGTGAATCAGGGCTTGGCTCGGCAAAATTGCCACAAAAGCCAACCCTGGTCGGCCGCCCAAGACGGCCAATATCGGCAATTTAGGCATCCTGACCCCACGCGACGACCCCCTGGCGCCATGATGCCAGAGAATCACGTGGAAACAAGTTGCATAGTGTCTTTAGGGAGTTTTTCAGGGAAGGGCACAGGGTTGTTTGCTTAGCCCGTGCCCTCGTACAGCCCAGTAGAGGCATCAATTTTGGACTTTTTGAGCCAAAGTCAGGTTGGGCTGAACAAGTTCATTTGGGGCCCCCAACTCCTAGGTTATATATTGGCCGTGCCATATCTCCAGCCCAAAACAAAGTTCAGATCTGCTATCAAAGGAGCATGCAGAACAATTCTTGGTTGGGCCTGAGTGCATATGGGCTCCCGAAACCTCCCCCGTGGTTCGTCGGGACGCTCCTCCCTTGGCAGGGTGCTAGGGTCTATTTAGGGCACTTCCATGGGTTGTGTTTGAATGCCCGTACCTGCATGCCACTGAGGAGCAGGGACCTAGGAATGGGATATGGCTGGGGACTGAGTGTTCATTGCCCTGAGTTGCCCTTAGTCCAGTCTATGGCGTAACCCACCTATATACATACCCTGATGTGTTTTTGTACATATGTTTGTTTTGTTTCAGAGTGGCACGGATCCTAAAACGCTTTGTTCTAAGAGGATGCCCCTGTGTGCGAGGTGCTTTGCCTGCCTGCTTGCTTGCCTGTTGGCCGCAGCGTGCCCCTCGGCCAGGCCCCCCACAAAAACACGTCAAAAGCTTTCTACCGCCGCTGAGGTACCCAGTTCCAGCGTGCCCCACAGGGCCTCCGAGCCGACCAGCGAGTACCCCGACCCCGAGAACCTCAAGTCCATCTGCGAGTGACGAGGAGGACTCTGACATCAATGAGTCCCCGCGGATGCTGCATCAGCAACCACACCCACGGCCACAACCAAGTCACATGGGCAGCTCCAAGAACGTTTGTAGGGAGCCCACTCTGGTCATCATCTGTAGCCTGTTAGGAGGGCTGGAGTGGGACCGGGAGTACCGACACTACCGGGCGGAGGGGGATGCTGGCTTCCAGTATGTGGAGATCTGCGAGGATGTGAACAATCATGGCGAGATTGAAGCGGAGCTCCGAGTCCTGGGCTACGAGTACCAGTGACAGCGGAAGGAGTGGTGTATCTGACGTCCCCACCTTCAGCCCCGACTCCCACAATGAGGACCAGCCGGCTAAAGAGCCAAGCCCCCACGCCTTCCATTGGCGGCCACCACCGTGGACTCGCCAACCTGGGTGACTTCATGTCAGTTGCCCGAAGATCCAAGGCCAAGCCCCGTCTGCTGCCCCTGAGGTGCTCAGGCCCGAGCAGCGACGTGGTGTCAGCGCGCAGGGGAGGGCCCTCTGCCAGCAGAAGCAGTACCGCCCCTTAACGAGTCGAGATGGTCCGCGCTACCGAGCGCGTCTGCGGCATGCCCTGCAACCTCCGGGTTGCCTGGTACCGGGCCGCGCAACAGAATGCTGCTGTTAAGGAAGCCGTCCTCATTGCCCAGGAGGATCGGGGCCTCCCGCTTGGAGCACGGCAAGGCGATCCACGCCTTGGCCGTGCGGGCAGCTCAGCCACAGTCATAGCTGCAGCCGTGCGAGAAGCGGCGGCTGCCCGTGTGAGGCGTGAGGCGGAGGCAGCCGCGCGGGAAGCGGCGGCTGCTCTTGAACCCTGCGCCACCCAAGAGGCCATCGCCAAGAAGGAGGCAGAAGTGAGGGCATTGGAGGAAGGCCTTGCCCAACAGAAGGCGCCGAAAGGAGGCGTAGGAAAGGGCTCATGCCAACCCCGCGAAGCGGGAGGCCTTGGAGACCGCACAACGGAAGGTCGCCGAAGAGAAGGCCAGGACCGAGGGGGATATCAGTGCCCCTGAAGCAGATTGGGAAGGCCCGGTTGCAGCAGGAGCGTGAAGAGAAGGCCGTCTGCGCTCTCAAGGAAGCCAGGAGGCGTGCCAACGCGGCCACCACCACCAGTATGGGGGTACTCGAGAGCAACATCAAGCACGGGACGCCCCAGGGAGGGCTCCGCGTGGACACCCTTCAAAGGCTCTTCGAAGAGGACACCATCTCCGGGTTGAAGATCAACCTGGACGCGGAGGACTCTCAGAGCAGCGCGAGCAGCGGCTGCGCCAAGCGTTCGCGCAGCAAGGGCAGTGAGAAGACCTCCGGAAGGCGCTCACAGGCCCACCGAGAAGCACCCCCACGACTCTGACCCCTTTTTCACCTGCAGCCATGGGGATGGACGAGACCGGAGGCATCGCCCATAGCCCAAGGGCTGCAAGGTGGGAGTGCCCGGAGCCGGCAGTGGAGGAGGCAATGACGAGCCTCCGGGCTCAGATCGAGAGGGCCCAGCACCTCCCTACTGCAGCAGGGAGAGTACTTTGTGCCGCCCCCCGCTGAGGTCTGGTCCTGTTTGGAAAACGAGGACTTCAATGATGACATGGGACTCGGCCCAGTTGCCACCTCATCCGGCATCCGGCATGGAACCCCGGGAGGAGGACCCCCGGATGGCGGACCGCTCGGAGGACCTCCAGGCGGAAGATCACCAGGAGGACCGCCAAGAGGACCACCAGGAGGACCGCCGGGCGGCAGACCACTAGGCGAAGGACCACCTGGAGGACCGCCAGGTGGTGACCCTTCTGACAAACCACCGGGAGCTGACATCCCCGAAAGTACCTGGAGATGGATCGTGTACCTCAAGAGGAAGATCTGCAATTTGGAGAGCAAGGCGCAGATCAACAAGATGGAGATCAACAAGAGTGCTGTCGGTGCCACCAAGGCCCAGAACGAGCTGAACATCACCAAGTGCGAAGCCGGGAGGCCAAGCGGCGTGGTCGCCAACCTGCGCAGCAGGCTGGACAGGTTGCAGCACCTGACAAGCGATGGAAGAGACCGGCTGCCTCCTCTGGGTTCGGGCTCCGCCGACAGCTGGAGACCCAGACTGGGTCCAAGCAGGCCGGGGGCTGTATCAGAGTCCCTCGGAGCAACCGGGTGCCCTCCACGCGTGGGGTCGCCCGACATAGTGAGGGGCTGCCCCCCCGGTGCAGCAGAGATGGGGAGCAGGAAGAGTGTCTAAGTGCACACCACGGCAAACATCGAGACCCGGTCTGCATCCCTGTTCATGGCAAGCGCCCAAAGCATCTCCCGGAGCCAGCCGAACCGGCGTATGGCCGGTACGGAGAGATGCGGGATGAGGTCCCCGAGGAAGACACGGAGTGGGACATCGAGTGACCCGATGGAGACCCCATGGAGGACATCGGGATCACCCCATCCCCGGGCAACTGTCAGCTGGAGCCGCCGGCAAGGCGAGGGGGGGTACATGTTCTCCAAGGACGCGGACGCCGCTGTGTGGGACAATCTGAAAGATCTCAGGACCCCCATCTACAACGGGAGACCCCTCAACCTTGACGGCTTCTTGAAGAGGTTGGAAGTTTTGGGGATGACCATCACCGAAGACATGGATCCCGCTGCGGCGGAAAAATATGTGTTCAAACGGTCATGATGGTGTCTGCTGGAGGTCCTCCAGGAGCTGTACTTCATGGCAGCCAAGGAGCGGAAGATCACAACCCTCGGGGAGGCATAGAAGTGCTTCAAAAAGCAGGAGCGGCCGGACGCCCCGCAGGTAGCTGCCAAGACGTGGAGAGCCATCAAGCCACAGCAGGATGGCCGGGAGATCCGCTTGAGGGATTGCCGGGACTTCCAAGGACGCGACGACCTCCTTCGCCGAAACGAGGAGGACTGAAACGAGGGTGAACAGCAGTCCTGCCTGCTCGATTCCCACACGGACGCTTGGGTCAAGGGGATCACGAAGGAGGAAGCAAAAAGGGCCAAAACAAACCACACCACCAAGATGATGCTCAAGGAGGAGCATCACAAGAACGTGGTGAACTGCACAGGAGCAGAAGTGCCCCGGGACTTCAAGAGGCAGACGTTGCGGAATGCCCTCCTTTTAAACGTCTCAGATGATCGCATTAAGGCAGCGATCTGGCGCCTGGTTGAGGCTGGGGAGGGCGGCCAGACGATCCGTCTACAGGCCATCGCGGCGCGGATGAGCTGCAACTACGTGCTGGAGTGGGTCACAGATGAACTTGTCAAAGAGTACAAGAACCTCGCCCACAACTGCGGGCTGCAGGGAGGCAACCGCAGGGTCCACCAGCTGCGTGCAGGGTCTGACGGGGAAACCGCCATGGACCCCGCCGGAACTGAAGTCGGCAAACCTCTCGACGATGATGACAACAAAAACGAACCAGCAGGGACCGCCGTCTGTGCCATCGTGGCCAATAATCTGCAAAAAAGGAGGCAACCAGGGAAGCTAAAGGCCCCTTCAGCAGGGTTGCAATCACAGGGAGAAGAGGGAGCCCCGCCGAGTTGGCGATCCGCAAGTGTCCTTTGGGGATTTCATCGGAGCTAATCCTGAGGGCTGCTTTGTCTGCTACGGCGGATCTCCCCCTTCCAACACGACCACCGAATGTGCCCGACCCACAAGGACGACACGTAGGCGTACAAGAAGGCGCACGGGTTGTAGAAGCGTGCACCAGTCAAAATCCGGGAAGCCAAGGTGGAAGTTTCCAAAGACGACCTCTCCAAGCTGATGATGGTCGGAACCAAACTCACAAAAGAGATCCAGGAGATCAAGAGAGCTTGCGGTCCTAAGCCAGACAAAGACAAGGACAAGGACAAGGACAAGATGGGCAAGGGCCGGTGGAGGAAGAAAGGAGGCGCGGTGAGCGAGGTGGCCGCGGAGGAGGACACCCCAACCCCAACAACCCTCAGCGGAGCACCTGCAGCCAAGGGCCACAGGTAGGGCGGTAGCAGGGTGGTGCCGCAGTCCTTGCCGCGGCATCTCCATGCATACCAAGCGGAAGGCCGGAAACAACAACAGAGAGGAAAAACACTCGCAATGGCTGGGTTAGGGCAAGTGCTAGAGGAATAACCGCCCTAGGCAGACCCATGTGTCCGACCAAGGTCGCCGGTGAAAGCACCAACCCTTGCATCCAGGCATCCTTCGCGACAAAGAATGTATTCGACGTACTACAGAATCTTTCCGAGAGTATCGGAGGATCAGCTTTACCGCAGCTGGAAGCTGCATATGGGCTGTCTGAGCCAATTACCCACGACCTGCACCAGTTGCTGATTGAGCTTCTGGGAAGGCCGGAGATTCTCAGCTTGCACGCCGTGCGCCTGATGGGCCGCGAGCGCCAGCTTCACCAGAAAATACGAGCCCTAAGTAAGGAAGTGGAAAGGTTCTTCGACGTGTTGGTGGACACAGGTTCCCAGGTCAGTGTGATCAAGGCTCGCCTACTTCGGCCAGAGTGTCTTACCACAAGTGGAAGACCCGTCAGGCTGAAGGTAGCCAATGGCCAGTACATGGAGAGACGTACAAAGGACGCCGAGATCGCGCTGCAATTCTCGAACCATGCTGAACTGACTCGCCCGGACCTGGGCAAGCAAATGCTCCTAAAGGGGAGGTTTTACAAGGCCCTGATGGACTGGGACATGATCGTTGGGTACGGCTTCATGATGGAGACCAACTGTGGCGTTCCCCAGGCCCAAGTACAGGGACGACCAACTCTAGGGGCTCTTGTCACCTGAACATCAAGTGGAGCGCCAATGGATCCACACTGAGCGCCATTAGCCCAAAGTAGCCTCACTGGGGTTCGAGTCTGCAGGGGCAACATACCAGTAGTACGGCATCAAGCCGGAAGTGTCGAACCGGGTGGCTGCAGATTTGGGAGCACCGGATCTAGCCCTGGATGTGTACTCCTCGGGAACCTCCGCCCATTTTCTGGTGACTGAGAATTATTGGATCGGGCAGGACTCTGCATGCAAGAAGCGCTGCGTTCCGCATCAAGGTCTGATGTGGATCCATTGTCCCAGAATAAACATCCCAAGGGAGTTACGAAGATCCCCAAGGACCGTTCCAAGGCAGTCCTGGTCGTTCCCATGGGCTTTACCAGGGAGGAAGGTACCCGAGATTGCGTGGCCTCGCTGACCAACATAACCTTGAACAATGTCGTTCTAACGGCTGGAGAGAGTGTCTGTCAGGACGCTAAGGGAGAGCCCATGCCCCGCCGGAGATGGCCGACAGAATTCCAGTATGTGGATGGGGGCCTGGTACAGGCCGATGGCACAGACTTCGTGTCCGTCAACGGCGGGATTGCGGACTCCTGAAGGCAATGCTTCGCGGTTGGATTGGTTAATCGGAGGGCCTCATCTCTGATGAGGAGCTGGATGTCGTTCAGGGGTACATGGATCGACCCTTTCATGACTGGGTAATGCAGGGAGAGGGGAAAGCCCAGGAAAAAGCCTGTTGGGAAGTGGACGCCATTGTCTCTGGTTCCTACGACCCCCCGAGGACGTCCTCCAAGACATCCGGCCCCTGCCATCCCAGGCCCGGCAGCAGCAGCTCCCGAAAGGGGCCCCCCCACCGTCACCGAGGCCGCCAACAGCATCTTCATGGCAGGGCGCGCCGCGGCCAAAGCGTGACGCGCTTCGTCCTGCAACCCCTCAAAGCCCCCACCCCAGGCCCACGGACCACCCCCGACCAGACCAGAACAGCACCAAGGTCCACCAGCAGCGTCCAGGCCCCCCTATCAACCCTGGATGTCAGCCCACATCCAGCAGAAGCCCCGCTACCACCGCCACCGCGAGTCCCAACCCAATCCCGAGGCGGAGACCGTGTGCGCGTACCCGCGAGTCCACATCCGCCCACCCCCCCACTCCCCACGCACCCCGACGGCACAGGACTACGAGGAAATCCCCGGGCCTGCCGCAGCCACCAGTCCCCACGACCCCATCACACCCACCCACACCCACTCCCCCACTTCAGGCCATGGCCCCACCCTGGGACAGTGGTGGCAGCGCTGGACCTACATGCAGCTCTGGGAGCTGCGAAAGTGGGCCCGGGCAGAGCCCTCCCTCAAGGGCCTGGTCCACCGGCCCCGCAAGAGGTCGGCGAAGAACCGCCGCCTCCAGCCGGCGGGGGGCTGGATGCCACAGGCCGCATGGGAAGCCATGCGGGCCAATCACAGGGAGAAGAAGGAGCCCCGCTGAGTTGGCGACCCGCAAGTGTCCTTTGGGGATTTCATCGGAGCTAATCCTGAGGGCTGCTTTGTCTGCAACGGCGGATCTCCCCCTTCGTACATGAAAACCGAATGTGCCCGACCCACAAGGACGACACGTAGGCGTACAAGAAAGCGCACGCGTTGTAGATGCGTGCACCAGTCAACATCCGGGAAGCCAAGGTGGAAGTTTCCAAAGATGACCTCTCCAAGCTGATGATGGTCGGAACCGAACTCACAAAGGAGATCCAGGAGATCAAGAGAGCTTGCGGTCCTAAGCCAGACAAAGACAAGGACAAGGACAAGGACAAGATGGGCAAGGGCCGGTGGAGTAAGAAAGGAGGCTCGGTGAGCGGGGTGGCCGCGGAGGAGGACACCCCAACCCCAACAACCCTCAGCGGAGCACCTGCAGCCAAGGGCCACAGGTAGGGCGGTAGCAGGGTGGTGCCGCAGTCTTTGCCGCGCCATCTCCATGCATACCAAGCGGAAGGCCGGAAACAACAACAGAGAGGAAAAACACTCGCAATGGCTCGGTTAGGGCGAGTGCTGGAGGAATAACCGCCCTAGGCAGACCCATGTGTCCGACCAAGGTCGCCGGTGAAAGCACCAACCCTTGCATCCAGGCATCCTTCGCGACAAATAATGTATTCGACGTACTACAGAATCCTTCGGAGAGTATCGGAGGATCAGCTTTACCGCAGCTGGAAGCTGCATATGGGCTGTCTGAGCCCATTACCCACGACCTGCACCAGTCGCTGATTGAGCTTCTGGGAAGGCCGGAGATTCTCAGCTTGCACGCCGTGCGCCTGATGGGCCGCGAGCGACAGCTTCACCTCAAAATACGAGCCCTAAGTAAGAAAGTGGAAAGGGTATTCGACGTGTTGGTGGACACAGGTTCCCAGGTCAGTGTGGTCAAGGCTAGCCTACATCGACCAGAGTGTCTTACCACAAGTGGGAGACCCGTCAGGCTGAAGGTAGCCAATGGCCAGTACATGGAGAGAGGTACAAAGAACGCCGAGATCGCGCTGCAATTCTCGAAACATGCTGAACTGACTCGCCCGGACCCTGGGCAAGCAAATGCTCCTAAAGGGGAGGTTTTACAAGGCGCAGATTGACTGGGACATGATCGTTGGGTACGGCTTCATGATGGAGACCGACTGTGGCGTTCCCCAGGGCCAAGTACCGGGACGACCAACTCTAGTGGCTATTGTCACCTAAACATCAAGTGGGGTGCCAATGGATCCACACTTAGCGCCATTAGCCCAAAGTAGCCTCACTGGGGTTCGAGTCTGCAGGGGCAACATACCAGTAGTACGGCATCAAGCCGGAAGTGTCGAACCGAGTGGCCGCTGATTTGGGAGCACCGGATCTGGCCCTAGATGCGTACTCCTCAGGAACCTCCGCCCATTTTCGGGTAAGTGAGAATTATTGGAGCGGGCAGGACTCTGCATGCAAGAAGCGCTGGGTTCCGCATCAAGGTCTGATGTGGATCCATTGTCCCAGACTAAACATCCCAAGGGCCGTTACGAAGATCCCCAAAGACCGTTCCAAGGCAGTCCTGGTCGTTCCCATGGGCCTTACCAAGGAGGAAGGTACCCGAGATTGCGCGGCCTCGCTGACCAACATAACCTTGAACAATGTCGTTCCAACGGCTGGAGAGAGTGTCTGTCAGGACGCTAGGGGAGAGCCCATGCCCCGCCGGAGATGGCCGACGGAATTCCAGTATGTGGATGGGGGCCTGGTACAGGCCGATAGCACGGACTTCGTGTCTGTCAACGACGTGATTGCGGACTTTTGAAGGCAATGCTTCGCGGTTGGATTGGTGAATAGGAGGGCCTTGTCTCTGATGAGGAGCTGGATCTCGTTCAGGGGTACATGGATCGACCCTTTCATGACTGGGTAATGCAGGGAGAGTGGAAAGCCCAGGAAAAAGCCTGTTGGGAAGTGGACGCCATTGTCTCTGGTTCCTACAACCCCCCGAGGACGTCCTCCGAGATATCCGGCCCCTGCCATCCCAGGCCCGGCCGCAGCAGCGCCCAGCACGGGCCGCCCCCACCGTCACCGAGGCCGCCAACAGCACCTTCATGGCATGGCGCGCCGCGGCCAAGGCGTGACGCGCTTCGTCCTGCACCCCCTCAAAGCCCCCACCCCAGGCCCACGGACCACCCCCGACCAGACCAGAACAGCGCCAAGGTCCACCAGCAGCGTCCGGGCCCCCCTATCAACCCTGGATGTCAGCCCACATCCAGCAGAAGCCCCGCTCCCACCGCCACCGCGAGTCCCAACCCAATCCCGAGGCGGAGACCGTGTGCGCGTACCCGCGAGTCCACATCCGCCCACCCCCCCACTCCCCACGCACCCCCACGGCACAGGACTACGAGGAATCCCCCGGGCCCGCCGCAGCCACCAGTCCCCACGAACCCATCACACCCACCCACAGCCACTCCTCCACTTCAGGCCATGGCCCCACCCTGGGACAGTGGTGGCAGCGCTGGACCTACATGCAGCTCTGGGAGCTGCGAAAGTGGGCCCGGGCAGAGCCCTCCCTCAAGGGCCTGGTCCATCGGCCCCGCAAGGGGTCGGCGAAGAACCGCCGCCTCCAGCCGGCGGGGGGGTGGATGCCACAGGTCGCATGGGAAGCCATTCTGGCCGATGCGCTCCACCCCCAGGGAGTCCACCCCTGCAACCTCCCCGCGCCCCAAGACCAACCGTATGTCCTCAGGCGCTTGCGGGAGACCCTCCAGGGGACGCGACGAGAAGGTAGACGCCTGTGGGACGTAACCCCAAGCCCAACCCCGCGCACACACACCCCCTCGCCAACCCACAAGCGTCGACGCACCGACACCGGCAGCAACCGCAGCACCCCGGGTACCCTGCGCTCCACGAAGCACGACGCGCCCGACCCCCCGGCCAGCGACACCACCACCTAACCCCAATACCCAGCCAGCCACGGCCGCGGGGCGGCACGCCGAGCCCCGTCCAGAAGACACCAAGCGAATCAGAAGCCGATGGACGCCGCCGCGCACGCCAACGGGCACCGCTATGCCCAACGGCGCCGAATCGAAGCCCGCAGCCGTCGACCCTGCCTAACCGAGCCGAAGCCCCAACACGAGTCGAACCCGAGCCGCCCCAGAAACCTCTAACTCTTGACTCCTAATCAAGCCCGCAGACGGAGCAACGTAGCCACAACCCACAACCACAGCCCACACAGCCGCCTAACCAGCCAGCACCAAAAGCAAAGAGGCCACTAACCAAACCCACCCTGACCCGTACCCGTGTACATCAAGAAGCGCGAGCCGCACCCCTGGGGCGCGGCCGCAACGAAAGCACCGACGACACACACCGGAGAACACAACACTATTGCACTGCTGCACCAGTTGCCAATGCCTGTGTCTGCAGTGTGCACGCGCCCCCATTTTCCATTTTAATAAAAAAAAAACAGACAGAAAAAATCACAAAAATAAAAAGGCAAGACAAAACAAAACAAATACAGAGCAAAAGAAAGGAGGGAAAGAAAAGAAGAGAAAGTCAGGGGGGCGGGGGAAGAGGGACACAACCACCAACAGCACACGCACAGCGCACAGAGCGCGCTCACCAGTGAGCAGGCGCCACGTGGGCCGGGACACCGCACACGCACATGCACCGAGGGCAGCAAAGGGACAGGACACCACAGTCTACACCCCCAGGGTCGGACGCACTGCAGCAACCCAGCTGAACAACTAGGCCCCTGGCAGGAGCGGAACTCCAAGGCCGCTGGTCCAAGCACGGCCAGGCTGCATCGGGAACCATGGCAAACGTCGACCGGACCCATGGAAGCAAATGATGACAGGCGTGCCGGCACACAGACCAGGAGGGGGTCGCCTGCCAAGCAGCAGGGCCCCGCAACTGGAACCACAGGGGTGAGGCGGTTGTACCGTAGACTCGCGGGAGCAATACCCCCTGTGGTGAGAGATACCCCATACGGCTTGGTAGCCCCCAAAGCCGCGGCCCACAGGAGGGGGCATGTGACCCTACCCATGGACACATGTGGGGACACCCTCCCACGTGGGACACCTGGACCGGGTGGCCGCAACACTGCCTTAGGGCTTAAGAGGCACCTGACGTAGGGCAGTGGGAGGGACAGGATGTCCCCTTGGTAAGGCCTTCTTCCTGCATTGTCAAAGGAGACATCCGAGCTCCCGAAGATACCTACCTACCTGTCGCAGAATAAACATCCCGAGGGCCGTTGCGAAGATCTCCAAGGACCATCCAAAGGCAGTCCTGGTCCGTCCCATGGGCTGTACCAAGGAGGAAGGTACCCGGGATTGGGTGGCCTTGCTGACCAACATAACCTTGAACAATGTCGTCCTCTTGACGCATGGCGGTCCCCCGCCCAAAGCATTGCATCAAAGCGGCCTAACCATGGGCAAAATGAGCGTTCATGGTGAGCCGAAGTTCTCCGAAGGACAGCCGCGGGTATTTACAAACCTAGTCAGGGTGGAAACACTGCATGAGTTGCACCATGGGCCTGAAAAGGCTAAAATAGTGGAGGCCATTACGGTGAAAGATGCAAAGGGATATATAGCCTATACCAAGGCAAAAGGAAGAATAACAAAAAAAATGATACATTGAAAAACGGACCAGTGGATTGAGCGAAGAGAAGTGAGCAAGTGCAGGGGCAAAACGAAAAACAGACTTGAACAATCTGGCTTGCCTGAAGTCAGTCTGGAGCCCTGTAGCTGATCTGAGAATTACTAAAGTACAAAGCCCTTTCATTCTGCTCAAGTCTTGCGCTCTTGCCTTAATGGTCCTGAAAAAATAGGAAAGAAAAGTTCCAATTGATGGCTCAAAAAAAAAAGACTCAATGGATCGGTAAGGTTTCCTGGTGCGCAGTGCTGTGCATGCAGTGGTGCAGTGTGGTGCAGTGTGGTGACGGTGCTGTGTCCTACAGTGTAGGTGGGTGGTGGGTGAGGGCTGATGTGTTAGATGGCTGTTGGTTGCTGGCTGCGTGATGGTGGATGTTGGCGGCTGGCTGCTGGCTGCTTGCTGCTGGCTGCTTGCTGCTGGTTGCTTGTTGGCTAGTATGTGCTAATGGTTGCTTGCTGTCGGTCGCTGGCTGTTAGATGTTGGTTGCCGCCGTAGCTTCTCGTTTGATGCGGGCTGCTGTTTTCTGGCTGTTTGCTGTTGGCTGCTGGGTGCTGGATGTTGGCTGTTGTTGCTGCTTGTCGCTGGCTGTTGATTGCTGGCTGCTGGTTGCTGGCTGCTGGTTGCTGGATGCTTGCTGCTGGCTGGTTGCTGGGTGCTACTTGCTTGGTGATGCAGGGTGAGACGGTGCTGTCGAGACAGGTTGAAGGAGTGTCGAAAGAAGGGAGCAAGAATTCGCGGGGGGGGGGATAATATTTGGGGTGTTTGGGGTGTGTGGTTGGGGGGAGGGGGGTGTTTGCTGGTTGTTGTCGCTGGAAGTGTCTTACTGTGGAAGGTAGGCGGTGGGTGGTTGATGTGCTGGCTGTTGGCTGTTGGCCGCTGGCTACTAGTTGTTGGTCGCTGGCTGCTGGCTGCTGACTGCTGCTGCTGCTTGTTGTTTGCTGTTGTTTGCTGGCTGCTGGCTGCTGGCTGTTGGCAGTTGATTGTTTGCTTCTGGCTGACAAGACGAGAGTGCCGCTGGTGAAGCGAGTGTATGCGCTGGAGGTGAGAGATGGGACTTGAGGTTAAGTGTCCTTTGGAGGAGGTATGCGGTTGATGATGTGAGGATGTAGTGGTTGAGGCGGAAAGTGTTTAAGTTGTATGGCTGAAGTTTTTGTGGGGGGTTTGGGTTTTGTGGTAGGGCGGTTAGAGTGAGGTTGTTTGTTGGTTGGTTCTTCGTTGATAGGGGATGGAAAGTGCAGTGGGTGGGGAGCGGTGGATGATGTACTGTAAATGGAAAAAGGTTCGTTCCAGGGGTCGGAGGTGGCCGTCGGAGATAACTGATGAAGGTTAGAGATGGGGTTGTCGATGAGCCATTGTTTGGTTTCGTTGAGGAGGGTGGTGAGAGGCTTTTGTCGATGTTTTAGGGCTTGACGAAGAGATTTGATGTTGGAGTAATAGGTTGTGTCTGGTGGGGGTGTGCGTAAGTGATTGCTGAGTGTGTTCGGTATGAGGGTGCGAATGAAGTTGCGGCGGTAGCCTTTCTAAAGCGGTGGCCCAGCAAGTGATGATGGTGTTGTGGAAGTGCCCACTCCAAGTGTTGAAGAACTTTTTCCGTATTGCGTTAGTGGTGTGGCATTCGTTGATGAAGGTAATGGGGTCTAAGGGGTGGTGATGGTTACAAAGAGGGCAAGAGTAGGTGTTGAGGATGAAGTGGGGTTGGTAGCCCTTGCAAGAGAAGAGGCCATTCACCCACTGAAAGGTGAAAGTGGAGAACCACGAGGATTTGAGAAAGAAGTGATTACTAAGGGAGGGGTGAATGTTGTTGTGTTGATGGGATGGAAGTTGACGTTTCGTGAGTTTAGAGGTTATTTTGCTGGGGAGTGGAGTTTGGTTAATGGCCTATTGCGTGGAAGTTGTGGGGGAGAGAAGGTAATCGAAATGGGTGGTGCTCCATTTGAAGACACTGTCCGCCGCGTCATTGCCGGGGAAATCGGCATGTCCTTTGATCCAAGTGAATAGGATGGTGACGTGTTTTAGATGTTGGAGAAGATGCCATATGAGGTTGTACCAAAGAGCAAAGGAGTTGTTGCTAGTGGTGAAGGGGGGAGAGCGAAAGTGAAGGAGGGTGTTTAGAGTGAGGAATGTGCTCAAGTTGTCGATGGCGAAGATGATCGGTCGGGGGAGGGTGGTGAGTTGAGGGTAGAGGAGGGAGATGATGATGGCATAGATTTCTGCTGGGTATGATGCTTTGAGGGGAGAGGGGGAGGTAATGATAGTGTGGTTGTTGGGTTGAAGGGAGATAATTGCGGCTGATCCGGAGGGGTTGGAAGAGTTGGGGTCGTCTGATCCGTCAGTATAGATGATGGAGTAAGTGGTGTTAGACTGGAGAGCGTTGAGTAAGTCGTGACAGCCCCAATAATCCAGATGTGAAAAGTTGGAAAGGGGAATATTATGGTTGGATTTGAGCTGGAAATAATATGTGGTTGATAGGGTGGTGGTATGTGGGTCGGAGAGTCGTGTAGTGTGGTTGGGCATATTGGATGTGTGGGGGTAGTAATAAAGGAAGAGAGTTTGTTGCCCTTTTGAGTGATGAAGGAGAAGTGGTGGGTGTCGTGAAGGTGGAAGATGTTGTCGGAGATTTGGACTGACGTGGAGTGGAGATGGTGCTGGATGGTTGTGCCTGGGTACCAGAGGGTTGAATTTTCGTTGTTGTGGTCGAGGAAGGCGACTTGGATGGCTGATTTCAGTGGAAGCGATCGGACTTGGCAGAGGTTGTGGTGTGGAATGTTGTGTGTTTGGATGGAGAAGTGGTGAACTGAAGTGATGAGCATGTCTTGCAGGAGGTTGGAAGCTGGGCCGTGGTGAAAAAGGGTGTGTTGGATAGAATGATTGGACGTGGGGGGACCTTCGTTTGATGTGTAATGAAGGAAGTGGTTGATGGCTTGAGTGTGGGTAACGTGAGATATTTTGGTGATGCCAAGACCAAGAGTGTGGCGAGGAGAATATTTGGTTTTGTTGGGTGTGCGGAGTGAGAGTTTGCCTTGGGATGCTATGTTGACCCAACTGAAGTGGTCAAGTGTGTCAAGAAGTTTGTTGGGGAGGGAATTGTAGATGAGGCGGTAAGCAAAGATAGGAATAAGTTGAATGTTGGAGAGTTTGATGACTTCGGTGTGTGATAGGGATAAAGGAAGCAGGTTGGTGAAGGAGTTGACGAGGGTTTTTAGGAGGAGGAACATTTTTTGATTCTGTTGAGAGGTGAAGAAGAAGACCCCTAAGTATTTGTAATATTGGCGTGGTTTGTCATGTTGATCGAAGGTGCTGAAGTGGGTGGTAGAGGAAATGCGGATGGTGAGGTGAGGAGCATTGTTGAGGGCGTGGAGTTCTGATTTGGTGGCGCTGAAGGAGAGGCCGTATTTTGGGCCTACGTTGAAGAGGAAGGAGAGTGCAGTGTGCAGAATTTTGGGGCAGGCAGTTTGTAGGGCAACGTCGTCAATGAAGGAAAACAAAGCGGAGAAGGTGTGAGAAGGGAGCAAGGAAGAGAGTTTGCGGATTATGGGGTCAATGAAGAGATTGAAAAGAATCGGAGACATTGGGCATCCTTGGCGGAGTCCTCTGATAGTCATGGCGGCAAAGAGAGAGAAGCCGTTGACGGTGAGATAGTCAGCGGGATGAGAGTATAGGGTTTGGATGAGAGAAATAATGTGTTTGGGGAAGTTGTAGTTGTGTAGGATTTGCCATAGGGCTTGGTGGGGGACGGAGTTGAAGGCCTTGTTGAGGTCAAGGTAGAGGTGGTAGATGTCGGGGTGGAGGGAGATGTTGGAGATCATGGTGAATATGTGGTCTGTGGTGCGGTGATTGGGAATGCCACCGTATTGGGAGTGGTGGAGTAGGTTGTATTTGGTGGCGTAGAAGGTCAGGGCGGTAGCGGCATATGAGGCGAGTATTTTATAAATTGTTTGGAGAAGGGCTATGGGTCTATAATTGATAGGGTTGTGGGGGTTGTATTTTTTGTAGAGGAGGAAGATTCGAGCGGTGAGCCATTGTTTGGGTATGGGGCTGGTGATGAAGTGGGAGCATATGTGAAAGAGGAGAGATTTTATGTGTTTGAGAGCAAGGTGGAAGAGGTATAGGTTGGTGTTGTCGAAGCCAGGGGCTTTGACTGGGTTAGAGTTAGAGAGCAAGGTGTTCAAGAATGTTTCAGTGAAGGTTGGGTGAGGAGCGTCCTGAGGGATGGAAGGGGAGAGTTCCATAAGGGAGTTGATGAGTTGGGGTTCTATCTGGAAATCTGGGGGTCCTCCTAAAGCGGTGAGGCACTGGCCCATGGATTCGCAGAGGGAGTATGGGTCGGAGGTGAGATTGTTGTTGGTATCGTATAGGGCCATGGGTGTGGTGGAGCGGGGGGTTAAGATGTTTTTGAGAGATTTTTTTATTTTCCGTCCTTTAATGAGAGAGTGATGGAGACGTTTTTGAGATTGACGTTTTTTGTTTTCAGTCCGTTTGTCCAGGGTGTGTTGAAGTGTCTTGGCTTGCCTGGAGGTTAAAGTGGTGGAGGGTTGGATATTGTTGAGTTGGTGAGTGAAGGCCTTTTCGATTTTGGTAGGTTTGTGGGAATGATGCTGGTTGGTGACCAACTTGTAGGAGTTGACAAGAGAGCAGAGGGGGTTGTTCGTAGTGTTGATTAAGTCGTCGATGGGAGAGTCTAGAATGGAGGTCATGTTATTTTGGGTCCATGTGTCCAGAGAGTGGAGGCGCTGGAGAAATTTGTTGTGTTCTTCTTTGTTAGGTTTTCTGTAGTAGATGTCTGCGTGGGGAATGTCGTAGATGTGTAATGGATTGGTAGGTATGTTAATGGTGGAGGTGACGGGGTAGTGATTGGAGTTATTAATGGTGGTGTTGATAAAGGTGTTTTGTGGATTGAAGATGGAAATGAAGGAAGTAGAAGCGATAATGAGATCGATGCGGGGTTGGCAGTCGGGTAGGCGTTTGTTACGGGGTCTTGTCCATTGGCGGAGATGGGGGTTTTGGGATCAAAAGAGGTCATGTAGCTGGGGGGTAGTGTCTGGTTTTTGGGGGTGTAGTTGATTATAGAGCGGTGGCCAAGATTTCGGATGTTTGATGTTGTCGGTGTCTAAGTGTGGTTGTAGGTGAGTGTTCATGTCTCCAATGAGGAGGTGAATTGGTTCCTTTTGCTGGAGAGTGGTGATGACGTGGGCGAGGCGTTGTTGATGTGATTGGATGTGGGTTTTGTAAATATTGAAGATGCGAAATGTGGGGTATCCCGGTAGAGTGATGTCTATGGTAGTGAGACAACCGTGAATGTTAGTGTGGTGGGTTCTGCGGCAAAAGGGAGCGAGGTGCTTGTGGACGATAATGGCAGTGCCATTTGTCTTGTCGGGAGCATAGTTTTCGAAGGTGTTGAGGCCAAGGGAGTTGTCAAGGGTAATGTTGGAGGGAATTTCTTGAAGGCAGAGAATGTCTGTTCCTTTGTTAAAGTGGTGGAGGACGGTGGCTTGAATGTCGTGCATGTTTTTGGCAGTGTTATGAGTTGTTTTCTGTAATGTGGTTTTGGAGAGTATTGGGTGATGGTGTTTGGTGGTGTTTGGATGGCGAGGAAGAAAAATGAAGGGGGGTTTGGTGGTGTTGTTGTTGTCACCATTAGGTTCGGTGTTGGGATCGCCGGCGATTGGGTCGGGGTGGTGGTGGTGGGGTAGTGGGAGTGTTAGTGATGTGATTGTGAGCGTGGGTGTGTTCGTGGTGTGAGGTCGAGTTGTTGGTGAACAGGAAAGGGAAAGAAATATCAATGTGGGGGACACAAATCCAAACTCCGTTAAAGTGTAAGAGTCTCCATGATGTCAAAGCGCTCGTGCTCGGGAGAGGAGGCATGGGAACAGGAGATCCGCGGTGTTTTAGGACCAACTCGATAGGGATCAAATCGTGAGGGACACAAATCCAAATTCCGTTAACGTGTGGGAGTCTCCATGATGTCGAGGCGCTCGTGCTCGGGAGGGGAGGCATGCGAACAGGAGGTCCGCAGTTTTTTGGGACCAAATCGTTAGGGATCAAATCATGAGGGACACAAATCCAAATTCCGTTAACGTGTGAGACTCTCCTTGATGTCGAAGCGCTCGTGATCAGGAGAGGAGGCATGGGAACAGGCAAACTCAATGATGTTGAAGCACTCGATGATGTCATTGTAGTCCAGGCGAGAAGTGGGGCGGTGGTGGCGGAGTGGTGATCGATGAGTGTAGAATAAGGTGGGGTGATGATTTGTGTCGTGTGAATGTGGTGCAGGGCGCAAGGTGGTGTGTTATTGTTTGTGTGGTGGTGATGTGCTAGTGCGAGTGAAGGAGAACCTTGTCGTTCCTTAGAGAGCTTCTTTGATTGATTCATTCTTGGAAATTGATTCGTTCTTGGAAATTGAAATGGATTGTTTACCTCAACATGCGGGTCGGGGGGTTGGTGGGGAAAGAGAGTGACGGGAGTAGCTGTGAGAAAGGTTGGAGGCGCGATGAGGGCGAAAAGCGAGTCGTGGCGAGCGTTGAAGAAGTCAGGAGCTGAACAACAGAAGCGAGTGCAAAATTTGAATGACGGATGTTGTGAAACATATCAAGATTTGCAGAAACTAGAATGAGAGCAGTGAAGGGGACACTTTGATCGACACACAATAAATGCATTTATGTCGATAAGAGATTGGATTAGAGTTGGTGGAAGTGGAGAGCTCGAAGCCGAAATTGCAATTAAGTGATGAGAGAAAGCATGGGTTGGGGGGGAGTATGGGAGGGGAGAACCTGGTTGCAGTAGAGATTCGCGAATGGGTTCTGAGATTGACATGATAATCTTTGAGAAGGTGGAGAGAGAGATGCGTGGAGGGAAGGAGACGTGGGGTCTCACTTTCGCTTCGTGTATTTAGCATTGGGAGGTATATTGGTGAGAAGTTGATTTTTATGACTCTTGGCACCCAGGTCAGCTCCGAGCTGTTCGATGTCAGACCATTCATGGATGTGCTCTTGGTCGGTGGTGAGGCGCTTGT
This sequence comes from Eutreptiella sp. 'Long Island Sound 2002', assembly GCA_964036045.1. NCBI lineage: Eukaryota > Euglenozoa > Euglenophyceae > Eutreptiales > Eutreptiaceae > Eutreptiella > Eutreptiella sp. 'Long Island Sound 2002'. Next base: position 59,585,218 of record OZ038379.1, read on the forward strand.
TGTGAATTAGAGATTGTTGTTTTTGGAGATTGATGTTTTGACCTTGAGAAAAATTGATCCCTGTGATTTCTTGACCATGCGCAATGATTGGAGAGTCGTCGTTGGTATAGGTGATCTCGTAATGGAGTGATGTTCCAATTGACATGGACGAGAAATGGAGTGGAATGATTTTTTCAATTTGGCCGAAGATAGCCGCTGCTTTGGCGAGGGAAATGTGGGTGGTTGCGGCTGGTGCTTCGGCGACCACGGCCTTGGAAGAGGTGAGGACGTGCTTTTTGGGTTGAGAGTTGGCTTGCTGAATGCGGGGGTTGGGAGTGTATTTCCCATTGGGGTATAGCAAGACAAGACCCGCATCCCAAAACAGTTGGTTCAACCAATGAAGTCGGCCTATTTCGGAGTTGGTGGGTGAAGGGATGCATTTGGAGTCTACATGGAAGAGAATGGAATATTTGGTTCGAACTATCGCGAATTTCAAAAATTCATCAATTCTTGGGAAGCTCGTTAGTTGGTTGAGGAGTTCAAGTGGTGGAGCGGCAGGGTGTCCTCTACGAAGCGTGGCAACAAGGGTGTCGGTGTGGGTGGCAAGATCAAAGGGGAATGCAATTATTGTTGGTGGTTGAGATGTGAGAGGGTGTTGTTGTTGGAGTGTGGTTGCTAGTTCTTCGACCTCTTCCATGTGACAATCTATGTCGAAACGGAAGTACTCGTGGTCTTGGTCACCTTGAGGGTGTTTGGAGATGGGGGAAGGGCGTTTGTGGAAAGCCGCTCGTTGAAAATCAGCCGTTGAAGAGGCAATTGAGGCCTTTTCATGCATTTTGCCTTGAAGCGATCTGTTGATGAAATCGTAGGCACTTTCCCGGCTACCATCGTTGAGTTGTTTTTTCAAGATGTCAACTCTTAATCGGGTGGTGGCGGGGTCCTTTGGGGAGCGTGGTGGTGGTTGGTAAGAGTATGTTTTGGATGTGTCAATGGTTATGATCATTATGCCGGTGGTGTTTTTGAATGTGGCTTGTTTTAGGGGAGTTGAAGAAAAGATGTTGTTGTTGTCATGAATGAAAGGTTTGTAAGTGTGAATGTAGGAAATGTTGTCTAGGTATCTTATGAACTTTTCCAAAATTGGGCGGTAGTCCCATATGATGGTGTCGGCGGGGGAGAGGCTTGCGTCCAGTACCGGAAGAAAGATTTTTCCTTTCAAGAAAATTTGTTTGGAGGCGAGGTTGTGGACGGATTCAAAGACGGTGAGGACATGGTTGTAGGTATTGTGTTCGGCGTCTTGATCAAAAGTGTCGGTGCAAAGTGGGGTGGCGAGAAAAGTGCGTGTGGCGGATGTGGATAGGACAAGAGAGAGGTTGTCTTGGTCAAAGCCATCACCGCAAGAGATGTATTTGGCGTGTTGGAGAGCCTCTTTTTGTTTTGTGGTTGAGGTGGAGAGAAGGGGGGTGTAGGAATCTCCAAAAATGTGTTGTGTGTCGGTCATAAAAATGCCGACCTCAAAGCCTTCGGAAGAGTTCCACTCTTCGGCAATGATTTCCGGGGGAAGGGAGTGTTGGCGAGAGGAAAAGGCTTGTGTGTTGCCTTGTGGTGAAATGTCGAAAATTTGTGGGGCCTTGTTTGAGTCTAGTATTTTGCGAAGTGAGGTTTTGTCGGTGGGGATTTTGGATGAGGGAGTGGAGTATTTACCTTTGGATGTTGAATCTTTAGGTGGGCTAAGGGTGGGAGCAAGAGAGGAACTGGATGAGGGCGGTGAGAGAGAAGGTTTGGATTGGGTTGAGCTTGAAGGAATATCCTACGATTTTGAAGGCCCACTATTACTTGGAGTCTTTTGCTTTCCATTTGGAGATGGTCTTTGAGAACGTTGGGGAGTTCGATGTTTGTTTGGAGTTGTCGGATTTCTATCTTGTTCTTGCGAGTTCTTGGTTTTATTGGGGCTTTGTTGATCTCGTTCATCTTCTTTGGAAGGTTGAGGTTGTTGAGGTTGTTGTTCATTGACACGTTTAATTTCATTTTGAAATTGACCTTGGGCTCGTCGTCTTTCATTTAATTACGGATTACGTTGGACTTGGCCAATTTCGTTGCTTGTCTTCACCTCATTCTCGATGCGGTCAATGCGGTCTTTAACATGGCCGCTCGCTTTAAGTCCTGCTCGTTCTCTTCCTTTGCCCATGCTGATTGAATATGATCTTGGATGATATTGGGATTCACAGATGACTTGAAACGCGTTGTCTGGTATATGACTGTGGAGTTCGGATCTCAGCGAAATCGACAGATGATAAATCGGTGATCAGAGTGGTCACCAGTTCATGCAGGAAATGATGAAGGTGAAAGCAAATTTCGGAAATTTATAGAAAAGTGGCTTTTTGTATTTCTGAGCAGAACGCTACCCGCACACCTTCGCTAGGAATCGCCACACGCAGATTACTTCTTGAACAATGTCGTTCTACCGTCTGGAGAGAGTCTATTAGGACGCTAAGGGAGAGCCCATGCCACGCCAGAAATGGCCGACGGAAGTCCAGTCTGTGGATGGGGGCCTGGTAGAGGCCGATAGCACGGACTTTGTGTCTGTCAACGCAATGCTTCGCGGTTTCCCCCGTTGAGATTGGTGAAACGGAGGGCCTCCTCTCTGATACAACGCTGGATCTGGTTCAGGGGTACATGGATCGACCCTTTCATGACTGGGTAAGGCAGCGAGAGGGGAAAGCCCAGGAAAAAGCCTGTTGGGAAGTGGACGCCATTGTCTCTGGTTCCTACGACAGGAATACCTTCGTACGGAGGCTACTTGACCACATGTCCAGCCATAACGAGCCCAATGGCGGGAACCCATCCTCCTACGGTGGCCTGTTCCGCGGCAAGGTCCTAGTGTGGCCAGTGGGGCACCTGGGGAGACCCCCAGAGCCAACAGGGAGTGGGAATGACACCCCTCAGGTAAGCTCAGTGGTCCGGGTCCCCGGCAAAGTCAAGGCAGAGTCCCATGAGTGCCCCAAGATCCAGGCATTCACGGCCAAGCTGAAGCAGAAGTATGTGGATACTTTTTTCAGTGGTAAGCCCGTCTTCCCACCGCCGGTGCATGGACTATGCGGCGAACGCAAGATAACACTGAAGCAAGACCCCCGTGTGTATGGGCACCCGGAGTTCCCCCTCAGGGACGAGAGGAGGGAGGCCATGGGAAGGATCCTACAGGAGTTCATCGACAGAGGCTGGCTCGAGCCCGGTCACTCGGAGTGGGCCTCAGCTTGCTTCATCGTCCCCAAGAACAAGGCCGGGGAGTGGCGGCTCGTAGTCGACTACCGCGGCCTAAACGCCAAAAGGCAGCATGACAGCTACATGCTGCCCCTCATCGAGGACATGCTGCAGAAGCAGTTCAGGCGGAGGATCTTCACGGTGATCGACTTCAAACATGGTTACCACCAGATGCCTCTTGCCGAAGAGTCCCGCGCCATGAGAACCCCACTTGGACCGCTCCAGTGGAAGATGATCCCCATGCACGTTACCAACGGTAATGCGGCTTTCGAGAGGATGCGGCGGAACCTGCTTGAGCCGGTGCGTGACTGTGCGGACCCCTGCATCGACAACATGATCATTGCGTCAGGGAACCCGCACATGAGCTAGAAAGAGAGGCTGGATGCACATAGGAGGGACGTCATCAGAGTGCTGGACTTGCTGGTTCGGCACAAACCTACGGGCAGCAGTGACAAGGCCAGCATTGCGGTGAGCGAAGTGGTCCTTGCCGGCCACGTAGTTGGCCATGGGCAGCGGAAGCCGATACCTGGAAAGGTAGCGGCAATTGCGCGCTGGGAGATGCCCAAGACGGTGTCCGAGTTGCGGGCATACCTCGGGTTCCGCAACTACTACTCGGGGTATATCAAGATATATGCCGAGTGTGCAGCCCCAATGTTGGCCATGCTCGAGGGCAACCAGGAAGAGACCAAGAAGGGGTCCAACAAGCCTCTGGTCTTGAATAATGAGTCCGACCGTGCATTTGAGGGGATGAAGCAGGCGCTGCTTACGGCAGTGGGTCTGCACCTCGTGGATCCGGATCGAGTGTTCGTCCTGCGCACAGAAGCCTCCAACTACGCGATTGCCGTGTTGTTGGAGCAAGTGCTGAATGATGGGAGGCGTGTGCCCGTATCCTTCCGGAGCTGAGTCCTGATGGACGGACAGAGACGGACTTGGACGTTTGGTGAGAAGGAGGCGTATGCCATTGTCATGGCTGTCAAGAAGTGGGCCGAGTACATACCCCTACATCCCGTCACGGTGTGCACAGACTATTACAGTTGTGGCACAAGGAACACGTGGACACCCCCTCAGGACCAGCCTCTGGAAGAGCCAGATGGCAAGAGACCTTGGCCGAGTTCGACCTCACGGTGGTCTACATTCAAGGGAAAGACAACACCGTGGCGGATTGTATCAGCACGTGGGCCTATCGTACCAGCAAGGGCACGACAGACGTGTCTGCCCATGGCGATGAGGCTGAGACTGCTGAGGCCGAGAAAATCACGGACATGGAGCGCATGATGGAGGAGGATGGCGTCAAATCCTTCTTCCTCATGGCTGCGGATGCCCCTCTCGGAAGAAGCGTTAACAGAGCAGACCGAGTACTCCTCCCAGAGGGTGCTGAGTCCGACAAGCACCTCTTCCCTGAGTCGTGCCTCCAGGACGACGCCATCGACGACTATGCCAGGTCTGAGGCTTAGGAATCCGCGCATCGGGCTTTGACTGACCCTGCCGAGGGGGAGAAGTGGCCAAAGCGCGTTCACCGAGGAAGATGGCAGGCTGTACCGGAATGGTAAGTTGCTAGTACCAGAGTCCCGGGTGCTTGAGCTCTGTGATGCTTTGCACCACCACATAATGCACCCAAGTATTAAGAAGAAAGCATTGGATATGCAACGCCGGTTCCAAATTGATTACATCGGTCTGTACAATGCCATCAAGCAGGTCAAGAAGGGTTGTTCGGTCTGTCAGGCCTCCAACCCTGACAATCAGAATGTCAAGGGGAAGCCCAATGGACGCCAATTCCTGACCAGCCCATGGAGAGCGTCGCCATGGACATCTTCTCCATGCCCGAAGTGCACATCGGAAAAAAGTTTTTGATGTTCTGGTCCTGTGTGTGGACCGACACAGTGGCTATATTGTGGCCGTCCCTGCACGCAAAAAGGTGTTTCTCGCGAAGGAAGTGGCAGTGATGATGATTCGTCATTGGCTGACCGTCTTCGGCGTCCCCCGCACCATTTGCAGTGACTGTGGACCCCAGTTCACTGGTGGCTGGTTGTAAGCCATGTGTTCCCTCATGGGGATACGGCATACCAAGAGTGTTGCCTGTCTCTGCCGGCCAGATGGCCCAGCCGAAGTGGTTGGAAGGCATATGTTTGAGAAGCCGCACACGATTCACCTCACCAAGAAGTGCTACAAGTCGTTTGAGGAGATGTGGCCAGCTCTCAAGGCCCATGGTGAGACCCCGACACCGGGTGGCTTGTCGCCTCACCAAGTTCTTTTCGGCAGGGACCACCTGGGTCAGAGACTTCGCTTGTCAGGTGATGGGATGGCAATGGAGCCCAAGGAGTTCTTTGCGCGGCAGTAGACTACAGCTGGGGAGATTTGCCTGCAGCTTGGGAAGGAGCAAGCCTTGCGAGCCAAGACCGCTGTGATGTCCACGGTGCACAAGTTCAGGATGGGTGACCCGCCGTGGGTACTGAGAGCCCAGCCTATGGGCGCTCACTGCACTAAGACCTGGTTCACACCCGAAGAGGTGGTTTGCAGGATTGTTGAGGACATGTACCGTATCAACGTGGGCCCTCGACAGTTCACAGAGCGACAGCAAACTCAACTCCTTGCCCCTGACCCTGACATCCGAGGGAAACATGTGTCCCTGGACTACACCGACCATGAGGCTGACTCGTACAACGAGTATGCTGAGCAGAACGACTACACCGTGGAGAAGATCCTGGCACAGCATCTGAGCGCCCCGGCGCGTGGAGGAGTGCATTTCAAGGTGCGATGGAGAGGTTATGAACCGTCCGATGACACCTCGGAGCCCGTCTCTTCCTTTGTGCCGCGAATCAGCACCCCCTTTATGGAGTATGTCTGCAAGCACAAGATTAAGCTCCAGCTCTCTGACTTGGAACCTCTTACCAAGGCAATTGTGGCCATAGGCGACTGATCCCCGGCCTGATCTCTCCCCCGAGTGGGCAGACCGGGCACACCTCTGTCAGGTTGTCAGCATGTCCCTTGCGTGCTTGCTGTCTCCCAGCTCTGGTGCTATGTTGTTCTGGTGGAGTGGTTGAAATGCTGCGCAAGTCGAGCAGCCCCTCAATCAAGTGGTTTGACACAGCCGTTGTGTGTCGCTCTGACCTCTGCGTGATGCCGACCTCCCAAAGCCGAGTTCGGCGCATCCAGTTCTGCTCCCCCTGTCTCTCTCATGGTCGAGTTGTCGTGGTTGACCCCCCCCCCCCTGCTGAATCCATACGAAGCCATGTTGAACCACCTCCCGTGCCTAGAGCAGAGGCCCAAGCAGAAGGCCACACCCCTGCCTGCTGATTCCTGTGGAAACCAAGTTGGTGGATGGCCTAACCCCTCCCTCCCGAGTGTCACCTATCATCCGTCACTCTCCCTCCTGAGCCATCCGTGGGAAATCAGGTGAGGTGACTGACCTTTTCATTTGTTCTGCACCTATGATTTTAGCTGCTGTTTTTTCCCAAAATTCAAAGTCATGCATTTTAACAACGGCGATATCAAACTGTACACAGTAGTACTGTTGTTTTTGTGTTTTCTCAAAATTTTAACAAAATTATGCTGTCGCTGGAGCAGGAGCCGCAGATCAACTGTCACCAACTGCCGCGTACGCGAGTTTCAGATTCCCGACCGCCGTGCGCAATAGAAAATCGCCAAAAAGTCCACTTTTTTTCTCAGTTGGAAGCAAAGTAAAGGTATGAGCGTGTCGCCGAGATCAATACCTTGCTGCTGACCTCAAAAAAATACAGATTGGCAGGCACATATTTTGAGAAATTCACACTTTTCTAGCCAAAAACCACTCTTTTTCATGGTTTTAGGGTCTATGGAGGCCATGTAGAGGGCCTTACAGGGCTCGAAGAGGTGGTATAGAGGTGATATATGAACAAATTGTCATCACCATTGGTAGAAGCCTACATGACAAGCCATGTTTTGCCTTTATTCTAGGCTATTCATCCCTTTCTCATGCACCATGGGGCCCAATATCCATATGGTTCATAGGTAGGGTTTTGATCACCCATCACCATCCACACAAATGTTTGGGGCTTGGGTTGGTATTGTATGCATTTGAATGATAAGAACTACATAAAATATGATACTATGTGCATAAGAATGGGATGAACAATGAACATTTGAGGTGTTTTTGGCCCTATTTTGCACCGTTTTGTAGTCCATTTCCATATGGTTCATAGGTAGGCTTTTGCGTGCCTATCACCGTACACACACATGTTTGGGGCTTAGGTTGTTATTGTAAGCATTTGTATGATAGGTGCTACATATAATATGATAGTATGTGCATAAGAATGGGATGAACGATGAAGATTTGAGGTGTTTTTGGCCCTATTTTGCACCGTTTGTGGTCCAATATCAATATGGTTCATAGGTAGGGTTTTGATCACCTATCACCGTCCACACACATGTTTGGGGCTTGGGTTGGTATTGTATGCATTTGAATGATAAGAACTACATAAACTATGATACTACGGGCATAAGAATGTGATGAACGATGTAGATTTGAGGTGTTTTTGGCCCGTTTTTGCACCTTTTGCGCTCCATATCCATATGGTTCATAGGTAGGGTTTTGATCACCTATCACCGTCCACACACATGTTTGGGGCATAGGATGGCATTGTAAGCATTTGAATGCTGGGTAAGAAAAGAAATATGATACTACGGGCACAAGCATGGGATGAACAATGTAGTTTTGAGGTGTTTTTGGCCCGTTTATTCACCATTTGTGCTCCATATCCATATGGTTCATAGGTAGGGTTTTGATCACCTATCACCGTCCACACACATGTTTGGGGCATAGGATGGCATTGTAAGCATTTGAATGCTGGGTAAGAAAAGAAATATGATACTACGGGCACAAGCATGGGATGAACAATGTAGTTTTGAGGTGTTTTTGGCCCGTTTTTGCACCATTTGTGTTCCATATCCATATGGTTCATAGGTAGGGTTTTGATCACCTATCACCGTCCACACACATGTTTGGGGCTTGGCTTGGTATTGTATGCATTTGAATGATAAGAACTACATAAACTATGATACTACGGGCATAAGAATGTGATGAACGATGTAGATTTGAGGTGTTTTTGGTCCTATTTTGCACCTTTTGCGCTCCATATCCATATGGTTCATAGGTAGGGTTTTGATCACCTATCACCGTCCACACACATGTTTGGGGCATAGGATGGTATTGTAAGCATTTGAATGCTGGGTAAGAAATAAAATATGATACTACGGGCACAAGCCTGGGATGAACAATGTAGTTTTGAGGTGTTTTTGGCCCGTTTATTCACCATTTGTGCTCCATATCAATATGGTTCATAGGTAGGGTTTTGATCACCTATCACCGTCCACACACATGTTTGGGGCTTGGGTTGGTATTGTATGCATTTGAATGATAAGAACTACATAAACTATGATACTACGGGCATAAGAATGGGATGAACGATGTAGATTTGAGGTGTTTTTGGCCCGTTTTTGCACCTTTTGCGCTTCATATCCATATGGTTCATAGGTAGGGTTTTGATCACCTATCACCGTCCACACACATGTTTGGGGCATAGGATGGTATTGTAAGCATTTGAATGCTGGGTAAGAAATAAAATATGATACTACGGGCACAAGCCTGGGATGAACAATGTAGTTTTGAGGTGTTTTTGGCCCGATTATTCACCATTTGTGCTCCATATCAATATGGTTCATAGGTAGGGTTTTGATCACCTATCACCGTCCACACACATGTTTGGGGCTTGGGTTGGTATTGTATGCATTTGAATGATAAGAACTACATAAACTATGATACTACGGGCATAAGAATGGGATGAACGATGTAGATTTGAGGTGTTTTTGGCCCGTTTTGCACCTTTTGCGCTCCATATCCATATGGTTCATAGGTAGGGTTTTGATCACCTATCACTGTCCACACACATGTTTGGGGCATAGGATGGCATTGTAAGCATTTGAATGCTGGGTAAGAAAAAAAATATGATACTACGGGCACAAGCATGGGATGAACAATGTAGTTTTGAGGTGTTTTTGGCCCGTTTTTGCACCATTTGTGCTCCATATCCATATGGTTCATAGGTAGGGTTTTGATCACTTATCACCGTCCACACACATGTTTGGGGCATAAGATGGTATTATAAGTATTTGAATGCTAGGTAATAAATGAAATATGATACCATGTGCACAGGAGTGGGTTGAACAATGTAGATTTTAGGTGTTTTCGGCCCATTTTTGCACCTTTTGTGGTCCATATCCACGGTGGACAAGTATTGCAAATTTCTTGTCATACCTGACGTTGTTCCACACCACATATAATCATATACAAAGATTGTCTCACTGCCTTCATGCCATTGTTGCGTGCTTTGTGTGCCAAGAGGAGGTATTTCCTGTGTATTACGCCTTCCGAGGTAGGGTGAGCGAAGGGTGAAAAGACGGTGATCGAACATGACATTGCTCCACACCACATATTCTAATATACAAAGATTGTCTCACTGCCTTCATGCCCTTGTTGCGTGCTTTTTGTGCCAAGAGGAGGCTTGTCCTGTGTATTACGCCTTCCTAGGTGGGTTGAGCAAAGGGTGAAAAGACAGTGAACTAAGGGTGAACGAATGGTCAAAAGACAGTGAGGGAATAGTGAATTGCGAGCATGCATGGCAACCAAATGTGATTTCCCTTTGGTACAACCCATAGGGCTAAGCAATGGCTCCTATGCTGACGTAGATGAGGCAGTTTGAGAACATTGCCTGGCTTTGTGTTTGCGCTGCCATTGCTTCATTGCCCACATCGCACTCATATCATGTTTGTGACCTAACGAGGTATGGGGGAAATTTCATCCGGTTTCAAATTGGATGGTTGCCCATGTCATGTGTCTCGTTATGGGCAGATGAAATATCACACACACAACACACACCACACGCACTCAGTGGAATGTACCAATGTGCATTGCAACGCGCGTTGCATGGCAACCCAAAGAGCCGGCTTAGGCAATGTCCTAGAAACACTTGGGCGCAACAATCTCCCAAACAGCTGTATTTGCACTTTTGAACCCACAATGGTTGATTTCATTGCTGTCGCTGTGCTTTCGTGTGATTTGGCATTGATGAAATTTTTCCCTAGAGCTCGGTTAGGCTTGCCAAGCAACAAATTGTGACCCTACATGCCTTTCACTCAAGATAATCTTCCAGAGGGTGCAAAAAGTGCCCCTGAATAGCCATATTTGCACTTTTGAAGCCACAAATGTGGATTAGAGTGATTTCGTTGTGATTTTGTCGTGATTACCAACCTGAGTGATTTGTGGAACCCAACAAGATAACTCCATGCATGCACACACATTTGCATTTGCATATTGATGGTATGTTGGGTGAATTGTATGGGAATGCTTAAATTCGACCCAGTGGTGGAGGACAGAAGCAACCGTTAGGGAGCTTGTGGGTCCATGCTTGAAATATCATAGTTGAAAAATCGCAGAGGAAATATCACAGTTGTGTCGGTCATTTTTTGCCCGCCTGTCCCATCTCTCCATTCAAGTGGTGGTTTGGCTTGCCGTTGTGGTGGTTGATAATTCTGCTGCGGTTGCAATCCATGATGCATGATGCCTGATGCTCCACTTCTCTTCTCAAAGCAATGTTGTCTATCCCGCAAATTGGCGGTACTCTTCCAGTGTTGGCAAGGGAGCAACTGTGCATGTGGCTGCTGTTCCTGAGCAATGAGATGTTGGAGCTTGCGGCCAACGCATCAAGAGAAAACAAGAAGTAGCAATGTATCACGCCTCGGCTCTTGATGGTATGCACTGTGTGCCCCGTGCACATCCCATGTTGCACGCACGCACCAACTGTGCACACTGCGCGCACGCATTGTGCACACTGCATGCACGCACGCATGCACAATATCAGTGTGTCACAATATTAGTGCCTTCTGTCTGCTAAGAGTTTCAGCGAAAATCTCTGGGTCTGGGTGACAGAAAACCTTCGCTGTTTGTCCGTTCCCGACTCAGATTATGTCTTTTTGACACTGTGGAGCTTTTGCTCGTGCCTTTCACATTGCGTTTTGCACTGTGCACACTGCACGCACACATTGTGCACGCTGCACGCACGCGGCAGAGGTGGGGCATGCATGCGTTGTGCGTGCCCTGTGCATGCTTTGTGCATGTTGGGGGGGCTTCGGGGCACAGGGCGGGTGTGTATCCAAGCATTCCGAAATGATGCCATGAACGACGCCAGCCAAGTGGCCCTGCACGACCTTGAAATGGAGAGAGATGGGAAAGGGTTTTAGGGATGGGTTAAGGAAGCCAAAACTTTCCTCGAGTACACGAAGTATGCACGCACGCACGGTGCACACTGCACGCACGCATTGTGCACCCTGCGCGCATCCTATTCTCTTGGCCATCGCCTCTTAACCCAATTATTTTTTTGCCGGGTGGACTCGATGCAAGGCATGCTGGAACAGCGCGTTCCGGACTGCAGATGCAGCAAATTCTGCGATCGCTTTGCGATAAATAGGGTGCCACGTGGGGGCGAAGACACTCGTTCAAGTCATCCTCCAAAAACTGACCCACTGTGAGCACTCCTGCCCGAATGAGCGCTGGCGCAAAAGGAAAGTTGAAGTCTGTTCATTGCGAAAGGCGGCATTGTGACAGACACGCTGATGAGCTTTGCATCCCCTTCTGTGCATCACACAGGGCCAGTCGCCGATACATGTTGCCGTCGTTTCATATGCCGCCGTTGAGGCGTTGAGGCCGGATGACGCTTTGGTATTGAGGATGCAAGAGGCCTTGGCGGCGTTCCTCCCCCTCCTGTTCAAGGTGCCGCGTGTCCAAGATACAACATGTGCATGTACCGCATTATTTTGGGACCTGGCTACAAGGGTACTGTTTCATGGGAATCAGTAACATCAAGAATGTGCTGAAGCTGCATTTGACGCTCTCTGGATTGCAATCCTTGGATTCATGACACTGGTGCTGCTGGCAGACACAGAGAGGGAGCCCCTGCTGGAGCACGTTGAGTGGGGCACCCTCTTGTTCTTTGCAGCACTCTTTGTGCTCATGCACGGTCTCGAAAAGCTTGGGCTCATTGAGTGGATTGGAAATGTTGTGGTTACGATCATTGAAGCGGTACGTTGTTGCATTGCGCATTGGTTATCAAGGCGGTAGGAATACGTAATGCCACCGCATACAGGGATTCCATTTCATGCGAAAAAGTTGCATGGCCGCAACACATGACAGAATACAGTGATCAGTCTGTGGGTCTCACTGTTCTTTGAATTTTGTTTTGTGCAAGCAGGAATCCAGTTTCTGCCACCCTCGGTACCTACCCCCTGTGATGCGCGGGCGCTGGCATGGCGGTAAGTGAGTCCCTCACGGCCTCTCACAACACAATCCAACTTTTCATCCCTAGGAAAAGCGATGGCGGCAGTGGTTGCTATCATGGCAACCATTATGACAGCTTTTTTGATATTTGGGCAAATGGTTACAGCAGCGTCGATTGCAGGGTGGCGTTAACGCAAGCAAATGGGGGATGGGGGCTTGATGAAAATGTTTGTAGTGTGCACGCACGCATTGTGCACGCTGCACGCCCGCATTGTGCACACGGCACGCACGCGTTGTGGACACTGCAGCACGCACTGTGCACGCTGCACGCACGCACTGTGCACGCTGCATTTGACGCTCTCTGGATTGCAATCCTTGGATTCATGACACTGGTGCTGCTGGCAGACACAGAGAGGGAGCCCCTGCTGGAGCACGTTGAGTGGGGCACCCTCTTGTTCTTTGCAGCACTCTTTGTGCTCATGCACATCTCATGCACGTCTCGAAAAGCTTGGGCTCATTGAGTGGATTGGAAATGTTGTGGTTACGATCATTGAAGCGGTACATTGTTGCATTGTGCATTGGTCATCAAGGCAGTAGGAATACGTAGTGCCACCGCATGCAGGGATTCCATTTCATGCGAAAAAGTTGCATGGCCGCAACACATGACAGAATACAGTGATCAGTCTGTGGGTCTCACTGTTTTTTTAATTTTGTTTTGTGCAAGCAGGAATCCAGTTTCTGCCACCCTCGGTACCTACCCCCTGTGATGCGCGGTCGCTGGCATGGCGGTAAGTGAGTCCCTCAACGCCTCTCACAACACATTCCAACCTTTCATCCCTAGGAAAAGCGATGGCGGCAGTGGTTGCTATCATGGCAACCATTATGACAGCTTTTTTGATATTTGGGCAAATGGTTACGGCAGCGTCGATTGCAGGGTGGCGTTAATGCAACCAAATGGGGGATGGGGGCTTGATGAAAATGTTTGTAGTGTGCACGCACGCACTGTGCACGCTGCACGCCCGCATTGTGCAAACTGCACGCACGCACTGTGCACGCTGCACGCCCGCATTGTGCAAACTGGACGCACGCACTGTGCACGCTGCACGCACGCACTGTGCACACGGCACGCACGCATTGTGCAAACTGCACGCATGCACTGTGCACGCTGCACGCACGCACTGTGCACGCTGCACGCACGCATTGTACACACTGCACGCACTCATCGTCGCCCGCATTGTGAACATGCGCACTGTGCACACCGTACGCATGCACTGTGCACACTGCACTGTCTTTTGGCAGGACCTCTGTATTTACTGATTTTTGTTGGCCATACCTGGGAACATTCTCTATGGGGCATCCGTTCTGGCCTACTCCATGGAGGCCTCCTGGATCTGAAAACAAATCCCACTCCTATTGGGGAGCATGGAGACCGTGGTCTTTAATTAAGTTCTGGTGTTTCAGATCATCTTGTTTGGCAAGCCGTCGAGCAAACCTCTGCTAGCCAGTGCATACAGTCCAATGCAGTATGAGTATTGGCCTTGGGTGCAGGAATGCTGTGCTCCTTGGAGGAGGGAGGGACCCCATGGGGCAAATGCATTACTCAGTGCAGGCACTGCTCAGTGCACAATTTGGCCCAGAATTTCATGCTCAAGTTGTTGCTCTTTCCAAATGTCCTCAAATGATCAGTCAGCATGTGCGGACCATGGTGCACACAGGGATGGATGCAGGTTCTGTATTTCTCAAGGTGGTCCCCTTCTCCACAAGGAAGACGTCTTGGGCATCATTTGTTGCGTTTGAAAAAAAGATTATCCAAGGCCCCCCCCCCCCCCCCATATTTCAGGCTGTACCATGGGTCCAAAATGTTGCCTTTGCCCCCTGAACAACAGGTCAGGGACCCCCCTCCCCTATTTTGAGGGTGCTGGATGGGAAAAAAGAGATTGTAGGGACAAACAGATCGTGACTCACACAATTTGCAACATCCGTATGCACCAAAATCTGCCGTTTTCCCATGAAAAAACGGCCAAAGATGGCCGTTTTTCGGTCAAGAATTGAGTTTGTTGGCCTCAGACAAGCAGTTGAAGACCCCCCCCCCCCTATTCTGAGGGTGCTGGATGTGAAAAAGCAAGTTGTAGTCACACACAGGTCACGCAAACACAATTTACAGCATCCGTATGCACCAAAATTTGCCGTTTTTCATGAAAAAACGGCCAACAATGGCCATTTTTTGGTCAAAAGTTGGGATTTTTGGGCTCTCCCCTATTTTGAGGGCGCTGAATGCGAAGAGGCAGATTGTAGGGACACACAGATCACGCAAACACAGTTTACAGCATCCGTACGCACCAAAATATGCCATTTTTCATGAAAACCGGCCAGAAATGGCGCTTTTTTTGTCAAATATTGATTTTTTGGCTTTGTACAAGCAGTTGAAGGACCCCCCCTCCCTATTTTGAGGGTGCTGGATGCAAAAAAACAAGTTGTGGTCACACAAAAATCACGAAAACACATTTTGTAGCATCCGTATGCACCACAATTTGCCGTTTCTCATGGAAAAAACGGCTACAAATGGCCATTTCTTGGTCAAAAAATGTTTTTTTGGGCCTCAGACAAGCAGTTGAAGACTGCCCCCCTATTTTGAGGGTGCTGGATGCGAAATAGCATATTGTAGGGACACACAGATCACGCAAACACAGATTACAGCATCCGTATGCACCAAAATTTGCCATTTTTCATGAAAAAACGGCCAACAATGGGCATTTTATGGTCAAAAGTTGGGATTTTTGGGCTCTCCCCTATTTTGAGGGCGCTGGATGCGAAAAAGCAGATTCTAGGGACACACAGATCACGCAAACACAGTTTACAGCATCCGTACGCACCAAAATATGCCATTTTTCATGAAAACCGGCCAAAAATGGCCGTTTTTTTGTGAAATATTGATTTTTTGGCTTTGTACAAGCAGTTGAAGGACCCCCCCCGCCCCCAATTTGAGGGTGCTGGATGCAAAAAAGCAAGTTATGGTCACACAAAGATCATGACAACACATTTTGTAGCATCCGTATGCCCCACAATTTGCCATTTCTCATGGAAAAAACGGCTAAAAATGGCCATTTCTTGGTCAAAAAATGATTTTCTTTTTGCCACAGACAAGCGGTTGGAGACTGTCCCCCATTTTGAGGGTGCTGGAGACGAAAAAGCAGATTGTAGGGACACTTAGATCACGCAAACACAATTTACAGCATCCGTACGCATCAAAATATGCCGTTTTTCACGAAAAAAACGGCCACAAATGGCCCTTTTCTGGTCACATATTGATTTTTTTTGGCTTCGTACAAGCAGTTGAAGGATCCCCCCCCCTATTTTGAGGGTGCTGGATGCAAAAAAGCAAGTTGTATGCACGCACGGACTACGAAAGCACAATCTACAACATCTGTATGCACCAAAATCTGCTATTTTTCATGGAAAAACTGCCAAAAATGGCCATTTCTTGGTCATAAATTGAGTATTTTGGCCTCAGACAGGCAGTTGCAGAGCCCCCCCCCTCCCATTTTGAGGGTGATGGATGCAAAAAAGCATGCTGTGTGGACACACCGATTGCCCAAACACAATTTACAGCATTCTTATGCCCCAAAATCTGCCATTTTTCAACAAAATCGGCGAAAAATAGCCATTTTTTTTATCAAAAATTGTTTGTTTTTTTTAGCTGAAACAAGCAGCTGAACCACCCCCCCTCCCGATTGGAGGGTGCTCGTTCAAATCCCCCTCCATGGGGGGCTTTTAAATGGGGGGCCGGGGAATGGGGCCCCGCCCCCCTCTAAAAGCAGTCCTTATGCCATTATATACAGTCCGCGCGCCGAAACGAAACATACTCCAAAAGTCTACGATGCAGCCCCTCTAAATGACCGCCTCAGAGAGCTGATTCGCACTGTCATATTTTTTTTGATCAATCATGGCTGTTTTGCAAAGTTAGGACCTTTACAAGGTTTTAACTTCTTTAACACCATCCACTAATTCCATATAACCTAGGGATGCGATTTAAAGGTGCACCAGCAAAGTTGAGGTGCCGAACGACACCATATATAAGCGGGAGGCCCCAAATCCCAAGAAATCCATTTGCCATATTATTCATTTGCTGTGCACGCGTGCATTTCGCAGTCGCCGGCATTTGCGATCTTTCATTTTGACTGTTCAAAGTGAAATCGGGCTACAGTGCACGAAATTTTGATCTAAGACCAGTTTTATAAATGATTCTCAAAGCTTCGTCTTGCTGTATAGTTGAAAAACCGCCGTCATTTTGTTTTGGCACCGCTTTTGGATTTGACATTTTTCAGCGCATACGGCTGCCTTCACAAGCTCAAGAATGAAAAGAATACCCCCAAATTGACCGAAATTGCCATTCATTTCGTCAAAATCCGATACAATAGGCCCGAGTTATGAATGTGTCAATTTTATGCTATTTGCAACCTGTGTCACTAATCTTGCCAAATGCACCCTCCCTGTCTTTGCGCTGCTAGCTTAAACACAAGGCAAAGGAGTGTTTTTGCTCTTGTTTGTCACCGCCTGGCTCCACTTCCGACATAGAAAGGTGACCCGAAAACGGCCAAAAACGTAATAAGGCTTTTCTTTTGATGGTGCTTCGCACCAGCAAAGGAAGAGCCAGACCAAGCACGAAAGACGAAGGATTCATTTAATCCTACTTTTCCACACCCTCCACAACATATCATGTATCATTGCTTCATTGCAATTTCCTCAACATGCTCATCGTTGTTTGTTAAAAATACTTGATCATGCATGTGCATATTGTGCAATTTGACTTCCACGTCCGACAGATACCTTTCAAAGGCGATCGCAGCCCGCACACTGCCCTTCCCCATCTCGTGGAGCCCCCCTCCGCTTGTTGCAAAAAAGCGAAATACGCCAAGGAATTACATAAAATATGATAGTATGTGCATAAGAATGGGATGAGCGATGAACATTTGAGGTGTTTTTGGCCCTATTTTGCACCGTTTGTGGTCCATTTCCATATGGTTCATAGGTAGGCTTTTGCGTGCCTATCACCGTACACACACATGTTTGAGGCTTAGGTTGTTATTTTTGGGGAACAATGGGGTAGGAGGAAGCCCCCCCCCCTGCTATTTGGGGGGTGTATAATTAAAACAAAAGGTTACTTTTGGTCTTTTTGGGTACAAAACCTATTTTCATGGTTTTTTCGTGCCTATACTATACTATACAGGTACACTGGTGTGCAGCACTGTTCTGCTGCACCACCCCAGAGCAGGCAAAAATACTCCAAAATGGGCCGAATTCCAGGGTTTTTGATGGTTTGGGAGAAAGCTCGGGTGGGAGGAACCCCCCCATCCCTATTTTGGGGCCGGAGAATCCAAAGAAAATTGGAATTTCTGTCGAAAATCCTCTATAGGCAGGTACACTAGTGTGCAGCACTGTTCTGCAGGACCAGCCCAGAGCAGGCAAAAATACCCCAAAATAGGCCAAATTTCAGGGTTTTTGATATTTTTGGACAAGATTTGGGTAGGAGGACCCCCCCCGCTATTTTGGGGCCGTAAGAACCAAAAAAAATAGGTCATTTTCCGCGAAAAACTCCTTTTTGTCGACTTTTTGAATTTTGGGAAAAAACAGCTGCTAAAATCCTAGATGGAGCTCTGAGAGCTTCGAAGCCCATACGACGTTGCGCCACGGGTGTCGTTGCCATTGACACTGCAAATGTGTGTGTGTGTGTGATCTGGTCCCATGGCCACCGCAGGGATCCAGATCCCGGGTGAGGGTGTGTGAGTTGCTTCCCTTTGGGCATTTGTCTCCCCAGTCCCCCTGTTGTCATCTTATCCTGACCAGGGCATGGTTTGGTGCCCCTTGCGGAGGGTTTTGACATGACTATCCACCTATATGCCCGTGTTATTGCCCTGTCCTCCAGGATGCGCAGCATTCATTGTTGTTTGTAGCCCGGACTCACTGTTTTGCGGTGTTTTCTCTTACATCATACTTCAGTGACCTCAGGGACTATGTATCATACTGAGGATCGCTGTGTACATGTCCACACGGTCTTGCTGGACCGCTACAGATCTACAGATGGTCTGCATAAGGGACACGAACCGACATACGGAGGCGACCACGCTCGCCATGTAGATTCCTTTACATTTTTGGACCAGTACCTAAGTACAGATAGTGCCTGTAATACCGTGTGTCCGTGACTGTGCCTGTGGCTGAGATCATGAAGGCGTCAAGCTGAAAGCCCAGTTGCCTGAAGCAAACTCCCAGCAGTCCGCCACTATCAGTCCCAGTCTGAGCCTACAGACTTGCCTCCGCAGTCGGTAGGTGACCTTCAGTGTCCCGACCTCGGTCAGTCTGCCTGGGAAACTGATGGTTTGAGAAGTCGATGTCCCCGCCCAAACTGCATGGCTACTCCCCCATGCATGCCCTTCGTGGTAATAGGGCGAAGGTGAAGATGGCCTGATGCCCGATCCCTTCTGGAGGAGCTCGTGCGGCTTTACCACTTAGCACGCGCGTCATTGATATGGACATGGTGTGCTCTTGGACTCTCCCGCAGTCCACGGCCTTCGGAAGCTTGGGCCGTCCTGACTGATTTCTGTGGTGGCTCCCGACCTGTGGGACCACCTGGGGTATCGCCTGACGCCTATGTTTGCCGTGTGTGCCACTGCCACTGTGGTAGTAACCGTTGCACCTGGAATGGGTTCACGGGTCCTTTGCATGCTGAACAATCGCAGCCAGGACCCGGGACATGATACTTCATACAGTACCGTCATTTACATTCATTTACAGATCATACGTGTCAATTTCTTAGGAATTTCCTCCATTTTTGGGGACTGTTTACCGTTTGTGTGGTTTTTTGAAGTAATGTGCGGATCCTGACCCGAGTAGGTGCCTCAGAAGGGAGGCCCCTCCCCTAGCAATTGTCCCCCGTACAAGCTGCCATAGTTGGCTGTGATCGAGCCACCCCCCATGCTTTGCTCTAAGGGGGGGGTGAAGCGGTACCCAGTACCCCATGGCCCATAGGGTGAATGTCTGACCTTCCCCGTCGCCCTTCGTTCCCCTCGTCCTGCTTGTGGGAATACTTTTCCTTGTTTTCTCCAGTGCTTTTGGAACCGGCATGGCATCCTTAACCTTGCCAATCTTTTAAATCGATCTGGAATTGGTATAAATTCAATTTGATTGTCGATTATTTTGACCGCATTTCTCGTCTCTGTGAAATTGCCGCGTGTCGTTGCCTGCGCGCGCTTAGGCGTCAACTTTCCGTGGCGGTTTTTGTTTTGACTTTTTCTCTTGTACCTTTGAGGTGAAAAGGAACTTAAAGGCTGGATTTGTAGGGCTTTCCATGTACTTTCATATGGTGTACTCAGAAGAATGTTCCGCCTTCGCATCAGAGAGAAAATCGATGCGCGAGCTTTTCCGTCAAGCGACGGAACTCATAGTTACAATGGACCATGATTTCTTGAGAACTCTACATCTTCCCCCTTTCCCTTGATGCCACTTTCACATGGGCATATCGCTTCCTCTGGTGAAGCGGCTTAAAGGGGTGTTTAGGGACACATATGGGTGCGAAAAACCGAAGTCTTTATCGTGCGCAAACTCTAACTTTGTGTACTTGTGAGCATGAATGTAAATGGCTTAACACAATGCTCATAAGACCAAAAGCCCGAGGCCATGTTGGATTTTCGAGCTGACTCAACGATGGATCCATGCAATTTCATGCATACCAAAACATGGTCGTGTGAAAAGACGACTTTTCCTCTAAAACTTGGCCAAAATGGCCGCAGAGCCAAGGCTCGTTCTCAGAGCAAATGGCGATATGAGCCTCGAACGAATGCAATATGCAGGGTAGAGACCGCGTAGGGCATCGTACATGGCTTGTCTGATTTTTGCAGGCTCATCTACTATTTTATATAATACTACCTTGCGCCCAAGTGCGCCATTTCTGCCTTGTGCACACTTGCCCATCAGCATGCATGATTGACTTGGAATCCAAGGGAGGATTTGACCCGTAGTAAGCATGTTTGTAAGCACTTACTATGGGTCCTTCAATTCGGGTATACGCCATATTATATGGGCTTTGTTGTCCAAGGGGTATATATGTCGCACTATTGGCATTTGTGTGCTCCAAGGGTCGAAATGTTAAAAATGGTGTTGTTGCGCTTCGGACCCGAAATATTGTTGATCAAGGGACTTAAGGCTTTGGGTTGCTTCCACGACTGGGTAGGGCAGCCAGACGTGTAAGCCCAGGAAAAAGCCTGTTGGGAAGTGGACGCCATTGTCTCTGGTGGTGGAGGGTACTTGACCACATGTCCAGCCAGAACGAGCCGAATGGCGGGAACCCATCCACCTACGGTGACCTGTTCCGCGGCAAGGCCCGGGTTTGGGCAGTGAGTCCGATGAATGCCCCAAGATCCAGGCATTAAGGGCCAGGCTGAAGCAGAACTATGGGGATACCTTCTTCAGTGGTAAGCCCGTCTTCCCACCGCCAGTGCATGGACCATACAGCGAAGGCGAAATAACACTGAAGCCAGACCCCCGTGTGTATCGGCACCCGGAGGTTGCCCTCAGGGACGAGAGGAAAGAGGCCATGGGGAAGATCCTACAGGAGTTCATCGACGGAGGCTGGCTCGAGCCCGGTCACTCGGAATGGGCCTTACCATGCTTCATCGTCCCCAAGAAGGTGGCCGGGGAGTGGCGGCTCGTAGTCAACTACCGCGGCCTAAACGCCAAAAGGCAGCATGACAGCTACATGCTGCCCCTCATCGAGCACATGCTGCAGAAGCAGTTCCGGCGGAGGATCTTCACGGTGATCGACTTCAAACATGGTTACCACCAGATGCTTCTTGCCGAGGAGTCCCGCGCCATGAGAACCCCACTTGGACCCCTCCAGTGGAAGATAATCCCCATGCACGTTACCAACGGCGATGCGGCTTTCGAGAGGATGCGGCAAAACCTGCTTGAGCCGGTGCGTGACTGTGCGGAGCCCTTCATGGACAACGTGATCATTGCGTCAGGGAACCCGGGCATGAGCTACAAAGAGCTGCGGGATGCACATGGGAGGGATGTCACCAGAGTGCTGGCCTTGCTGGTTCGGCACAAACTTACGGGCAGCAGTGACAAGGCCAGCATTGCGGTGAGCGAAGTGGTTATTGCTGGCCAAGTAGTTGGCCATGGGCAACGGAAGCCGATACCTGGAAAGGTAGCGGCAATTGAGCACTGGGAGATGCCCAAGACAGTGTCCGAGTTGCGGGCATACCTCGGGTTCCGCAACTATTAATCGGGGTATATCAAGATATATGCCGAGTGTGCAGCCCCCATGTTGGCCATGCTCAAGGGCACCCAGGAGGAGACCAAGAAGGGGTCCACGAAGCCTGTGGTGTGGAATGATGAGTCTGACCGTGCATTTGAGGGGATGAAGCAGGCGCTGCTATCGGCAGTGGGTCTGCACCTCGTGGATCCGGATCGAGGGTTCGTCCTGCGGGCAGACGCCTTCGACTACCTGATCGGCGTGCTGTTGGAGCAGGCGCTGCATGATGGGATGCACGTGCCCGTATCCTTCCGGAGCTGAGTCCTGATGGACCGGCAGAGACGGACATGGACGTTCGATGAGAAGGAGGCGCATGCCATTGTCATGGCTCTCAGGAAGTGGGCCAATTACATACCCCTACATCCCGTCACGGTCTGCACAGACCATTACAGTCTGCAGTTGTGGCAGAAGGAACACGTCGACACCCCGTCAGGACCAGCCTCTGGAAGAACCAGATGGCACGAGACCTTGGCCGAGTTCGACCTCACCGTGGTCTACATTTCAGGGAAGGACAACATCGTGGCGGATTGTATCAGCACGTGGGCCTATTCTACCAGCAAGGGCATGACACACGTCTCTGCCCATGGCGATGAGGCTGAGACTGCTGAGGCCAAGAAAATCACGGACATGGAGCGCATGATGGAGGAGGATGGCGTCAAATCCTTCTTCGTCATGGCTGCGGATGCCCTCCTCGGAAGAAGGGTGACCAGAGCGGACCAGGTACTCCTCACACAGGGGGCTGGGCCCGACAAGCACCTCTTGCCTGAGTTGTGCCTCTGTAACCGCTGCATAGTGGTTGATCCTTCTTGTGATTGCGAAGCCTGTAGCCTTGATGCCCCAGGGGTCGTAACGCCCGACACTGCCCCTGATATCTCCGAACCCAACTGACCCTCTTCAGACCCATATCCAGCCTCTTGGAGCGACATATGCGAAGCACTTGTAAGTCCTTTGAACTCCATGGTGAGATATGAAGAGTACGAAAACCCGGTCTACAAAAATGGAGCAGACATAGAATCTCAATGCGCATTCATCGCAACTAATGACACGACGTGAATTCATTCGAAATAATTGAAAAAAATCCGATTGGGAAATCACGAAAGACAAATGCGACTCGACGCGCCCTCACAGGCGACATCTGGCGGCGAACGGAAAACATGAAATGAAGCGGAAAAGGTACTGCACTAATGTACATCTGAGAATCATTGGACTTCTGATCACATCAGTGTATAATTGCGTGCTGTCACTGCTGCTGTTACACTCCCCCTCTGAAAACATACGCCAGTATGTCAGGCTGGGTCAAGTGAAGTGAACGAAACGGCGAAAGTGACCTAAAACTGCCTAATCTAAGGCAAAATGTGTGAAATTGAGCTGAATTGAGCAAAATTGTGCTGAGATCTGTGCTTCGCGATGGCCATCGACTTGAATGAAACGTATAGGTACCTCAGGGCACACAGAAATAGCTTCGATCAAGCTCACAAATTCGAAAATAGAAAGTCTGAGTGAAGAGTGTACATGATGATCCATGATCCATGATTCATGATGAAATCAGGATCTGACATCCCACTGCCAGAAAACAGAAAACGAGCGTTCCCATGTCGTCGAGCGTCGAAAAAAAAGGGTATCCCTTCATGGAGTCCAAGATAAGTGAAACTGGCTGGTGTCATTTGCAGTCATGAGACCAGATGCCAGATTATGGTACAAAATGTGCCTGAATTGGGACCAAAATCAGTGAATCGCCCACGGATCGAGGGTGGCGAAGTTCACAGCAAGCCAAAATAGGTCCAATTCAAAGTCCATAGACACTGTGTGTAGTGTTGAACGGAAATCCAGTTCTCATTCATAGCCAATCCAGGTCAAATCCTCATGATGATGTTGAATCCCATGATGGAAATCCAATCATTTAAAGTAATGATAGCCACGAAAACCCAGTGGGGATTCCGCACACTGTCAGTATTGTTCCCAGGGCTTCATGTTTAATCCAGTATGAGCCAGAAGGGGTAATTGACTCGTTATAGTCCCAGAATGTATAAGCATCCAATGCTTGGTACTGGGAATTTGCCAAAATTGAGCTGATTCTGAGGGGGATTCGAACACAATCCACAGATGAACAGCGAGTCGACACAAGTAAGAACACCATCGTCGTCACTTGGTCTATATAAGCCCTTTGACAGTGGTCGATTGAAAGACAAACCAAAGGTCTCAATGTAAGAGCTGATGGAAATCACATTCTGAGCAGATCCGTCAAACACATGAAATGGATCAGACTCAGTCATGTGCCTGAATCTCTGCAATGAGCACGAACTCGAACGAGTCCTTACTAAGGCGAGTAGAGGGGTCCAGCCGACAGCAAAACACGAGAGTGTCGTCGTGGTTGAGGATAAAGGCCTCTCGGAACTTCCGATCGGAATCATCTGGGATGAAGCACATGATTCACATGATGGCCATGATGGGAATGATGGATGGAATGACCAGGATGACCCCAGACTGTCCCATCATCTGTTTGTCGAACCACATAGACGATGCGTCTGGACTGTTATGTCCCCATGCCAAGGGTATATGTCGACCGTAAACCTCTTTGAAAGTTTCGGCGACTCAAATTCTGATCAGATCTTGTCTGGGATGGATGATGACACGATTGGAGCTTCTTCTTGTGCTTGTAAGTCTTCCTTGGTGACACAATCCTTGATCAGCGAGAGCTCTTTGTCAATCTCAGGGTGTTTCTTCAGGAACTTGATGAAAGTATCCGTGTACCCATGGATAAAACTTGAAGCTGGCTCCCATTTGTCTTCTTCTGGACCGAATCTTTTCCATCTGCACAGAAGGTACCACTTGCCTTGAGCATTCTTCTTGTACTCAAGAATCTTCTCCAACTCGAAACTGCTTGTGACCATCCTCCTGTCGCTCAGGTACTTCGAAGTCCAATAAAGAGGCTTGAACCTTCCTTTGGGGCAGGGTACTTCGGCCTTCAAACGATCTCGATGTACTCTATGATGCCTGCCTGGCTCAATCTCAATGTTTAATGTAGTCTCACTTAGTTGACTTTTGACTTGGAATGGGCCATCCCACAAAGGTAACAATTTGTTGTCGTCCCTCAGGGTCTCGTCTGACTTACGAAGCCAAACTTGCTGGCCTTTCTCGAAGGGGTTTCCTTGCGTTCTTGACTTATTTTTGAAATTCAACCAATCTGCTTGACTTTCCACTTTGGCTTTGATCCACTTGGACTCTAGATCCTTGATCTTCTCAAACCATTGCGATGCGTCGTAGCACTGCCTTGGATGATACATCACTGGTCCTTGACCCATCTTCTCACGACCAAAAACCAGCTCATTCGGACTTAATCCAGTGTAATTCTTGGTGCGATGGTATCTTCTCAAGACACAGTAAATTGTCTCCAACCAATTGTAGTCTTTTTCAGTTGCCAGGAATTTTCTCAGAATGGAGATAAGAATCCTTCCAGCGCGTTCAGCAGGGAGAGCTCGATGGTCGTAGACTCGCGCACGAAGGTGATGAACTCCCAATAGGGCACACATGTTCTCCCACCAAGTCCCAATGAACTCTTTCCCACTGTCCGTCACAATTTCACTGGGTACATCCCAATTACTCATCCACTGACCTGCAGTCCACCCGGCAGCCATTTCAGAGGTGAGATGCTTCGTGTTGCAAGGGAGGACTTGGATGTAGCCACTGTGGCGGTCTTGAATTAACAAAACCCCATCGATAGGCTTCCTCGTGTAGAGACATTCCTCTTGGATTTGTCCCAACTCGAAGACATCCGCCGTCACCTTGTCGAACAGCCTCTCAGGAATTGGTAATCCCTTCAGTAGTCCTTCTGCCTTTTGATTTTTGGGGATGGTCGCCTGACATTGCTTGCATCCTTTGACAACTCGTTCACAGGCACCCTTGAGGTCCCTTGTGTACACTCTGTGGCGTAGCTCCTGTTCCAGCACACGAGAATGTGTGTGGGCTGTCTCATTCCGATGCCAACGTTTGACATATTGGTCAATCAGACAATCAGGAACACAAATCCGTCCTTGCCAAAATAACTTGTCGCCTTGGATTTTGAAATCAGACGTCTCTTCAGAGTCGTAAGGCTTGTCCCCTTTCAACTTGTGGTATACAGACCCAAAGAACTTGTCCTCCTTGTACATCTTCGTCCAATCCACATAGAGGAAGGAAGTTTCCTTGTCCTTTTGTTGTGGAGGGAGCGTGGATTTCGCTTTGGATCTCGTCGTAGGAAACACATTCAGGAGTGGCAGCGACGACTCAGAGTCAGAGTTAACTCCTGCAGTCTGCTCTGCCTTGGTAATCTCCTTGCATCTGACCAAATCCACCTTCATCCGATTTTTAATCGAACATTGGAGACAATGTTTCTTGATCAGTGCTTGTTCCTCCTTGTCGAACTCGATCACTTCAGCTTTATCCGTCGCTGTCCCATGAAAACTCACTTCAGAGTAAGCCTCTGAGGCTGGGTAGGCCCAGCGACTCAGGGCGTCCGCCACTGTATTGTAGCGACCCGGAATGTAAGTCACATGGAGGTCAAATCTGCTGAGAGTTTCATGCCAACGGCCTCTTCTCCCAGCTGGTCCACCAGGGGTATCCACATGTTCTGTCCTCCAGCTCTCCAGTGACTTGTGGTCAGTCAGTACCTCCACGCGATGGCCCAAGATCCAACCTTCATACCGCCGTAAGGCACAAAGGATTGCGTAGGCTTCTTGTTCCCTTGGACTCCAATTTCGCTGTCTTGTTGTAAGCTTGCGAGACCAGAAAGCCAGAGGCTGATGGTGACCTTCGTCGTCGACTTGTTCGATCGTAGCACCAATGGCGTAACGACTGGCGTCTGTACGAATAGAAAAAGGTCTTCCATCCAACCACGGAGTCTTTAATGTAACCACATTCGCCAGTGCTTCCTTGAGACCAGTAAAGGCTTCTTCACATTCTGGCGTCCACTTGAGCTTGACTTGAGATCCCTTCTTTCCTTCTATTTTGCCAACCTTCAGTAACTCTGTCAATGGACCAGAGAACTTGGCGTAGAGAGGAAGGAACTCGTGGTAGTAATTGCAGCAGCCTAAAAAGGCACGAAGCTGCGTGATGGTTTTAGGCCTTTCCCAGAGCTGCAGGGCAGCCATTTTTCCTGGGACTGGTCTTCTTGTCCCATCTTCCAAAACAGAGCCACAAAATTCCACACTCTGGAGGAACATCTTGCCCTTCTTGGGTCCACACACGAGCTTCTCTTGTCGAAGGACTTCGAGAACTTTTCGAACTTGTTCTTCGTGCAACTTCAGGCACTCATCAAAGTTTTTTCCCAACGGCGTGGCAATCAGAAGGTCGTCGATGTAGATGCTGCAGAATTCTTGTAAATCCAGATCTTTGTGCTTCTGAAAGAAAATAGTCTCCATCATCTTCTGGAACATCGACGGCGCATTCTTCAGACCCATCGGCAGTACAGTCCATTGGACGGTGCCACAGGGTGTGCACATTGCCGTCAAATGCCTATCCTCCTTTCGGAGGGGCATCTGATGAAAGCCATGGCGCAAATCCAACACAGTAAAGAGCTTGCCTTTGGCTCTCGCGGCGATCTCCTTCTCGATTAGAGGAAGAGGATGCGCGTCTGGTACTGTGGCGGCATTCAGGGCTCTGTAATCCACCACTAGACGCCAAGCATCTATGCTCGATTGGTCAGCAGGTGGGGGTTTTGGCACAGTAAATGGTGCTGAACACCACTCAGAACTCATGCAGCCCTCCAACCAACCGAACTCATAGAGATTGCGCTCAATAATCTTTCGCAGGGCATCTGCTTTGGTGCCGTGGAGATAGAATGGACGTCGTTTGTGAACCTTGGAGCCTTCGATTATCTCAATCCTGGCTTCCCCATTTTCACATCGAATTGGGGGGTTTTTCTACAACTTCCCACTCAGCACGTCATCTTGATAATCTTCGAACACTGCGTCCCTTCTCGCAGATATCTTGTCTCCGTCGACCTGATTCCCACATTTTCACCGACATTATGTCCACCAATTTGCGAATTGTTGGTCGTGGTCTCATGTTCTTGGCCACTTCATTCCAAACTTCTTCGTCGCATTGCTGGCGGATGAAGCTCACCTGAGCTCCCTCCTCCGTGGGATCCCACCCATCAAAGGGGTCCACGAATGTCTTGAAGGGATGGTCGGACGAATTCAGCTTCATTCCTGTCAATTCAGGCGAGATTCTTGGAGATTTGTCATCATTCTTGCTTGAAATCTTGACTTTCTTGGCTTGATTCTTGTCTGATGGGGACGAATTGTAATGGATGAAGGCGTTCTCTTGAGGGACGCCGATTGTCCTTCCCTCCTTCGGCGACGATACGTCGGGATTCCGCTCTCGATCGTCTTCATCCACCTCAATTTCGTCGATTCTTGAGGAATTTGAGATAACCTCTTCTGTTCCCATTTCACTGCCATCTTGCCAATAATATCCCAGATTCCCGTCAACTAAGCACGCCAACGTGCTCCACGAACGCTGTGGCAAAGGCTTGCCATTGTCTTCACAATACAGCTTCACTCCCTTGTGAGGTAGCTCGACAATGTCGATTGAAATGTCCATAATGTCCTTGAACCACTCTTGTCTTGGCCAATTGGGGACAATTAAAATCGCCTTTGCGCCGGATTGCTTCAGCTTCTGCACCACACGAGGAAAAACGTCAAAGGGCGGATTGATCCAGAGAGGTTCAGACCAGTCCTCACTCCAGGCATCGTCGTAGAACTTCGGAAATCTTTTATTCTTTTTGTTTGCAAAGGCATCAACTTCGGGACGAAAATTGTGGTTCTTTTCGAAACAATCCACCAGAATGTCCCGCCATTTGTCGACTACACGATAGCAAACTGACTTCCACTTCTTGCTGTTCAACGAATCCACCTTTCCTTCGTCGAAATCTTCTTGATTCCTTGTCCATTCCTGCCCATTTTGCTGAAAATGCAGCTTATTTCTTTCCTTGAATTGGTGGATACTCTTGGTATATGGGTGCAGATAATACAGTTCGGACGGGTCGGTGGTCGACGGATCTTGGAGGAAGCATGTCCTGTGTCCCATGGGCGACACACGGTGGGCGTGAAGCCAGGGTTGACCCAGGAATAAATCATACTTTATGTTGGCTTCATAGAATTTTCCAGCAAACCACTCCTCAGTGACCGTCTCTTCCACACTCCAGACTGATTGCTTCACCAATCTGACCGCCAATTCTGCTTCTCTGTCGCCACCGTCAAGGCGATTTCCGCTGACTCCCTCCAGCTGGACAGGTGTTGAGGACATCTTCGTCTCATCCTCCTGCAGAAAGCCTTTCCTCACCAGATTGACCTCTGAACCATTGTCAATCAGACATCTGGCAAGTTTAACCTTACCATCCGTTGATCTGACCTGGATCCAGCAGACAAACTGGCGCTGCTTGCCTCGCCGGACAGCGCTGAGGACCCAGGCAGGGTACAGGAGGCCGGAGGACCGCGCCAGTCGATCCCAGCAGCGTCCATCCACCGCCCCAACTACCCTGATGGGTTTTTCCTCCTGCCACTCAACCCCAGTGTTGGGATTTGGGTCAAGTTGGCTTCCCTATTGCCATTCTTCTTCTTCGTTCGGCTGGACACCAAATGATTTTCCACCACCACCTTTCTTACCTCCTTGGCCTTTGTTGTTGGAGGTGTTGGAATTGGGGTTGGATTCGTTGGATCTGCCCTTGCCTCGACCTCCAGTATCCTTGTTGTTGCCGAAGGTCTTGTTCGCTGGCGTCTCCGCGTACAGGGGGTTGCCATTCACCTTGGAATCATCTTGATTCCCGGACTTTCTCTTGCCATTTCCACCTTTTTGGCCATTTTTTCCACCATTTTTTCCACCAGCATCGGTCCATCTTGAGTCGCTTGGATCTCCGCTTTGCTGCGAGTAATCTTTTGGTGTCCAGTCTCTGTTCTTTTCTTTTGGACTGCCCTTTACCCTTTCCCCTTCCATGCTGGTCAGCATCTCGTGCTCCATCCTGCTGGGGATTTTTGGGAGAATTTCCCTTTCCATCCATTTTGGACTGAATTGTCTTGAGATCTGAGGGCGTCCACCTGTGATCTGCGGTCGTGTGAGTCGCCGCTCGACCTTCTTTTCCAAGGGCAATGCACACAGAGCATCCCTTCTCACCAACGGCGTTGACCTTGCCTCCGAAGCCATGTGCATCCTGGGACTTCTGGCGTTCTAAGTTTGCATACTTTTCAAGTTGGTCCCAGATCTGCTCGACTCCATATGAGAAGATCCACGGTCGTACCTTCAAAACTGTTCCCTTATACTTCACTTTTCCATCCACCATGCTGCAGAAAAACTCCGACTGTTCAGAATTGTGGAAACCAACTCTCCATCTGCCTTCACGAATAGTGATATCTTTCAATCCAGTAGCACTGATAGAGTGCAGTAACCCACGAACAGCCATTTTTCCCATAGTTTCTGGCAATCCTCGGACTTCAACCCAGTTGCCCAGGACTTTCTGGTCCGCCTGAGAGTCCCTGATCTTCTGCTTGGTCTCCGGCGTGCGCTTGCTCAGGAGGATCTTCTTCATTTCGCCCTCAGAAAGTCCTTCTCCAGAGTTCTCCGCCTCTTGCACCAAAAACTCCAAATCTTGCCTTGCAATCTGAATTTCTTCCAGAAACAATTTCTTGATCGCCCTGAAGTTCTCCAGACGGTTCCTGTAATGATCTTCAGGGAGTCGAGAGCCTTTTTTCTTGAGGCTTCGATACAACTCCTCACAACTCAGGGGATTTCCTTGATTTTGCCTTTCCACATAAAGGTTATAAGTACTCTCCCTGAGTTTGCCCGTCAAGCAGTCCATCAGCCCAAGGATCCAAAGCTCCTTATCCAGCTTCTCTGTCTGCAGCCACACCATGAACTGCCTCTCGAAGGACGCCCAGTAACTTGGGTGCCCTGAGAACTTCGGCTGCTTCATTACTGACCCTCTCAGCCTCATGTGCAAAGGGTTCAGCAAGTGGTTCAGGTTGAAGTTGGTGGCCGTGCCGACCGGATTGACGAAAACTGGATTGACTGCGGCGCCTCCCATGGCCTGTGCCTGCGCAATAGCGGCCGCCAGCAACGCCTGGTCCACAGTAGGCTGCACGAACGGCGTCTACGATGCTTGATGCAGCCTCACCTCCTTCAATTTCTTCTGCTTTTCTTTGATTTTTGCCTCGTTTTCATTCTGCTGCCGGTCCTTCTTCTTCAAGGCCATTGAACGCTCCTTCACGGTGGTCCTTGCTTCTCCATCAATATCTCCGACAGTACCCACGGACAGTACAGACTTCCCTGACGAAGATTCTCCTCCTTCGGTACCCAGATTGAACCCATTAGGACTTGTAAATCCAGTAGGGGGGATACCAGAAATTCCAGTGTAAGCTGGATGGTGGCCAGTAAAAGCTGGGGGTGCTGGAGAATGTGGAGCGCCGTAAGGCGTGGATGTGGGTGCAGCTGAGGAGGTAGGTGCTGGGTGGCTTGCCATTGTAGGCGCTGGTCCAGTGAGCCCAGTAGTGCTCAGATTTTGTAACAGATTCTGCAGCTTCTGCTCCATCTCCTTCCACTTGCTGTCATCATCCCTCTTTTTCTCCTTGGCGGCGTTCTTCAGCTCCTTCACCTTGTTCTCCAGCGACGAAATCTGCCTTCGACAGGAGCAGTCCTTGGCGCATTCGCCACAGGAAGGGCATCTCGTTCCCTTTCCTTTGCTTCTCACCTCGTCGACCCAAGTGTCAACACTGGAGGTGGAGCTGGGAAGCTTGGACAGTTGCTCCCTGGAGAGGTGCGAATGTGTCGAATCACACCTCATTTCATCGACCTCGTCGTCGTTCCGACCCCAGACGCCTGACGAACCAGCGTGCGGATGCACATTCTGGCGTCTCTCCTCGGCGATGATGGCCATCTGCACCATCACGGCGGCCTGGTGGTCCAACTGGTCCATCAGCTCTTCCCAATCCTCTTGCTCCTGCAACTGGGCGTCGAATCTCGACCGGCCGCTGTCCCTGAGGAACTGGCACGACGCCCGGAACCAGTCCCTCAGGCGGCCACGATAGCCCGCCTCCGCCAGCAGCCAATTCTGCCTGTGCAGGAATTTCTCATTCCAGATCTGCTGGAAGTGGTTTTCCCAGTAATCACCACTAATTCCAGTACCAGACTGCTCTCCTTCGCTGCTGCTGTCTTCCAGATCAGGCAAAGCGTGAGAGGAGGAACCAGATTCACTCAAGTAGAGAGATTCTCGACCGGGTTTAAGGTTGGGTGGGGCGTTCATGCAACACTCAGCACAAGTGTGAACACCAGGCCAATGCCTATGGCCACAGTAAGGGCACTCTGATGGTTGATCTTCAGTTCGCTGGGGAGATGCTACGAATGTAACCTCAGGGGGAACACGCAGTGACTCTCTACGAGTGATAGCCCCGCTAAAGTTCGAAGATCTCAGAGTATCCGTGGAGATTCCAGAAGCAGAGTCATGATTTCCTCTGCTACCATGTAACCGCTGCATAGTGGTTTATCTTTCTTGTGATTGCGAAGCCTGTAGCCTTAATGCCCCAGGGGTCGTAACACCCGACACTGCCCCTGATATCTCCGAACCCAACTGACCCTCTTCAGACCCATATCCAGCCTCTTGGAGCGACATATGCGAAGCACTTGTAAGTCCTTTGAACTCCATGGTGAGATATGAAGAGTACGAAAACCCGGTCTACAAAAATGGAGCAGACATAGAATCTCAATGCGCATTCATCGCAACTAATGACACGACGTGAAATCATTCGAAATAATTTGAAAAAATCCGATTGGGAAATCACGAAAGACAAATGCGACTCGACGCGCACTCACAGGCGACATCTGGCGGCGAACGGAAAACATGAAATGAAGCGGAAAAGGTACTGCACTAATGTACATCTGAGAATCATTGGACTTCTGATCACATCAGTGTATAATTGCGTGCTGTCACTGCTGCCGTTACAGCCTCCAGGAGGACGCCACCGCCGACTACGCCAGGTCTGAGGCTTATCAGTCCGAGCACCGGGCTTTAACTGACCCTGATGACTGGCAGAAGTGGCCAAAAGGGCTCACCGAGAAGATGGCAAGCTCTACCCGAACGGTAAGTTGCTAGTACCGGAGTCCCGGCTGCTTGAGCTCTGTGAGGCTTTGCAAAACCACATGATGCACCAGAGGGTTAAGAAGCAAGCACTGGATATGCAACACCGGTTCGAAATTGATTACATCGGTCTGTACAATGCCATCAAGCAGGTCAGGAAGGGTTGGTCGGTCTGTCAGGCCTGCAAACCTGACAATCGGAATGTCAAGGGGCAAGCCCAATGGACGCCGATTCCTGACCAGCCCAAGGGGAACGTCGCCATGGACGTCTTCTGCATGCCCGAAGTGCACATCCGACAAGAAGTTTTTGATGGTGTGGTCCTGTGTGTGGACAGACACAGTAGCTATGTTTTGGCTGTCCCTGCACGCAAAAAGGTGTTGCTAGCAAAGGAAGTGGCGGTGATGATGATTTGTCATTGGCTGACCGTCTTCGGCGTCCCCCGCAAAAATTGCAGTGACTGTGGATCCCAGTTCACTGGCAGCTGGTTCCAAGCCATTTGTTCACTCACGGGGATACGGCATACCAAGAGCGTTGCCTATCTCTGCCGGCCAAATGGCCCAGCTGAAGTGGCTGGAAGGCATCTGTTTGAGAAGCTGCACACAATTCAGCTCACCAAGAAGTGCTGCAACTCGTTTGAGGAGATGTGGCCCGCTCTCAAGGCCCATCGTGACCCCCCGACACCGGGTGGCTTGTCACCTCACCAGATGTTTTTCGCCGGGGACCCCCTGGGTCAGGGACTCCCCTTGTCAGGTGATGGGATGGCAATGGAGCCCAAGGATTTCTTTGCGCGGCAGGAGACTACAGCTGGGGAGATTTGCCTGCAGCTTGGGAAGCAGCAAGCCTTGCGAGCCAAGACCGCTGTGATGTCCACGGCGCACAAGTTCAGGATGGGTGACCCGGTGTGGGTACTGGGAGCCCGGCCTATGGGCGCTGAGACCTGGTTCACACCCGGAGAGGTGGTCCACAGGATTGTTGAGGACACCTACCATTTTAACGTGGGCCCCGGACAGTTCACAGAGCGACAGCAAACTCAACTCCCTGCCTCTGAGCCTGACATCCGAGGGAAACATGTGCCCCTGAACTACACTGCCCATGAGGCTGACTCGTACAACGAGTATGCTGAGCAGGACAACTACACCGTGGAGAAGATCCTGGCACAGCATCTGAGCGCCTCGGCGCCCGGAGGAGTGCAGTTCAAGGTGCGATGGAGAGGCTATGAACCGTCCGATGACACCTGGGAGCCCGTCTCTTCCTTTGTGCCGCGGATCAACACCCCCTTTATGGAGTATGTCTGCAAGCACAAGACTAAGCTCCAGGTCTCTGACTTGGAAGCACTTACCAGGGCAATTGAGGCCATATGCAACTGATCCCCAGCCTGATCTCTCGCCTGAGTGGCCAGGTTTGGCACAAGTCTGTCATGATCTCAGCATGTCTCTTGCCTGCTTGCTGTCTTCCAGCTCTGGTACTATGTTGTTCCGCTGGAGTGGTTGAAATGCTGCGCAAGTCGAGCAGCCCCCCAATCAGATGGTTTGACACAGCCGTTGCGTGTCGCTCCGACCTCTGCGTGATGCCGACCTCCCAAAGCCGAGTTCGGCGCACCCAGTTCTGCTCCCTCTGTCTCTCTCATGGTCGAGTTGTCGTGGTTGACCCCCCCCCCCCCTGCTGAATCCATAGGAAGCCATGTGGGACCACCTCCCGTGCCTAGATCAGAGGCCCAAGCAGATGGCCAGACCCCTGCTTGCTGATTCCTGTGGAAACCAAGTTGGTGGATGGCCTAACCCCTCCGTCCCGGGTGTCACCTATCATCTGTCACTCTCCCTCCTAATGTATTCGTGGGGAATCAGGTGGGGTGACTGACCCCCTCATTTGTTCTGAGCTCTGGGAGCTTCGAAGCCCATATGACGTTGCGCAACGGGTGCCGCCGCCTTCGACACTGCAAATATGTGTGTGTGTGTGTGATCTGGTCCCATGGCCACCGCAGGGATCCAGACTCCGGTTGAGGGTGTGTGAGTTGCTTCCCTTTTGGGCATTTGTCTCCCCAGTCCCCCTGTTGTCATCTTATCCTGACCAGGGCATGGTTTGGTGCCCCTTGCGGAGAGTTTTGACATGACTATTGACCTATATGCCCGTGCTATTGCCCTGTCCTCCAGGATGCGCAGCATTCATTGTTGTTTGTGGCCCGGACTCACTGTTTTGCGGTGTTTTCTCTTACATCATACTTCAGTGACCTCAGGGACTATGTATCATACTGAGGATCGCTGTGTACATGTCCACACGGTCTTGCTGGACTGCTACAGATCTACAGATGGTCTGCATAAGGGACACGAACCGACATACGGAGGCGACCACGCTCGCCATGTAGATTCCTTTACATTTTTGGACCAGTACCTAAGTACAGATAGTGCCTGTAATACCGTGTGTCCGTGACTGTGCCTGTGGCTGAGATCATGAAGGCGTCAAGCTGAAAGCCCAGTTGCCTGAAGCGAACTCCAAGCAGTCCGCCACTGTCAGTCCCAGTCTGAGCCTTCAGACTTGCCTATGCAGTCGGTAGGTGACCTTCAGTGTCCCGACCTCGGTCAGTCTGCCTGGGAAACTGGTGGTTTGAGACGTCGATGCCCCCGCCCAGACTGCATGGCTACTCCCCCATGCATGGCCTTCGTGATAATAGGGCGAGGGAGAAGATGCCGCCCTCAACCTTCCCAATGGATTAAATCGATCTGCAATGTATATAATTTCAATTTGATTATCGAATCTTGCGAGAAATCGGGTAAAAACGATTATTTTGACCGCATTTCTCGTCGCTGTGAAATTGCCGCGTGTCGTCACCTGCGCGCGCTTCGGCGTCAACTTTCCGTGGCGATTTTTGCTTTGACCTTTTCTCTTGTACCTCTGAGGTTGAAAAGCAAGTTCAGGGCTGAATCTGTAGGGGTTCTCATGTACTTTCATATGGTGTACTCACAAGAATGTTCCCCTGTCGGGTCAGAGAGAAAATCGACGCGCAAGCTTTTCCGTCAAGCGACGGAACTCATGGTTACCATGGAGCACGAGTTCGTTGGGAGGTCTACATCTCCCCCCTTCGCCTTACTTTGATGCCCCTTTCACATGGGCATATCGCTTTCCTTGGTGAAGCGGGGTGTTTAGTGACACATATGGGTGCGAGAAACCCAATTTTTTATCGTCGCAAAGACTAACTTTGTGTGCTTGTGAGCATGAATGTAAATGGCTTAACACAATGCTCACAGGACCAAAAGCCAGAGGTCACGTTGGATTTTGGAGCTGACTCAACGATGGCTCCATTCAATTGAATGCATACCAAAACATGGTTGTGTGAAAAGACGACTTTTCCTCTAAAATTTGTACCTGGAGTGGGGACCCAAGCGGGTATATTGAAAGATGGCGGAGGTGGGTGAAGGAAAGCGGACGGCAGCGGCGCTGCCGTGGAGCAGAAGAGGAGGGGGACACTATGAACTGCTGTGGCAGCGAGAAGAAGAGGAAGTGGCAGAGGCAGAGGGAAGTGACGGGAACGAGTCGGCGGGCGAGGAGGAAGTGGAGCTGGAGTTGGAGGTGGGAAAGGAAGGCCAGGGGACGGGGGCTGGGCAAGGATGACAGGCCGAGGAGCAAGTGCGGCAGGATGTGCACCAAATACAGATCCACGAGAGAGGCGTGGGGTGGCGTTACCAGGGGCAAGATGGTCCCGTGCGGGCGAGGAGGGAGGTGGGGGGGGGCACCACACGTGACAAGCAGCTACGAGCAGGATGAGAAGGAGTGCTAGGAGTGCAGGTACAGGCGATGCAGTATGAAGAGGTACCGGAAGGTACGGGAAAGGGTGAATGGAAGAGGAGGCAGGAGAGAGGGGTGGACATGTGGGTCACCGGAGGGGAGAGGCGGTGTTACAGCTGCAGCACAGGGATGACTTTTGGGGGAAGGGGCGCGGAGAGAGCAGTCCAGATGTGGACAGACCGAGCGGTGTGGCTGGAGCCAGGATGGAGGGGTAGGTACCAGGTGGCGGCGGGCGGAAAGCGGTGGTGGGGTTGGCATATGACGTGGCAGCCGGACCAGGGAGAGGGGGTCCCGGTCAGGAGGGAGTCGGGAGGGGAACTGCCAGGAGGAGAAAAGGATGCAAGTGGGGTGCGTGCACACTTCACAAGGGCAGCATTTGCCCCAGCACCCACTACGCAGGGACACAGGGGGCAGGAGGTGGTGTATACGTTCCGGGAGGAGATGACCCTGAAGGCGGCCGAGGCCATCAAAATGGCGCTGCATGAAGGGGCGGCATGCATGGCCAACCGCACATACCATGTGCACCCGTGGCATTACGCGTCCCCGGGGAGAACGTTTTATAGTGATTTCAACACTGTGTTGTTGTTGTGCCTCTCCTGCTGCTTGCTGCGGGTGTAGGGTTCCTGCTGCTTGTTGTTGATGAGGAAAATGTTTTATTGTTCAAATACAGCGAATCCAGGATAACCCAAAGCCAGAGATAAGCAAGTAGAAGAGAATCATGATCAAAGCATTAAGGGCTGCAGCCACAAAGAGTTAGACCAAGCCGACCATCGACAATAGCCCACAGCAATTAGCATACATTGCAACTCAGGATGAAATATTTTACATGTTTGAGAAAAGCTGATTGAAAAATTGCCCCAAGGGCTCACTCCCATCCACAATGCCATCTTGAGATGTGCACTCTTTGTTTTTGGGTCCCATAGGTGCTGAGGTGGCATGGCTCGTGGCGCCGAGGTCACTGCCATGTCACATGAGATAATCCTACTTAGCTAGGCTGACTGGGTATGGAACGCAGGACCTCTCAAAAAGAGGTGCCCCAGCCCCCTAGGGTGCATACCACTAGGATAGCTAAGAACTCATGAGAGAACATGGATAATGATGAAGAGAAATGCCTCCAGTATATCAGTGACTCAGTAACCCTGGAAAGGATGTTTTAATGCATATAGCTTGGGGATTTAGGGGTCCACACAACATCCTGATTTAGTGTTTGGTTCCATAGGTCAAAATGTGTTATCACCCATTTTGGTTGTACCAATACTAAGATAAACATGCAAGAGTGCTTCGAGCACCTCTAATACAACTAGAGTTTACCCTAAAACATTGCAAAAGCACTTTTTCTTACTCCCCTCTTGTGCTGTGGTGGCCACCACTGTCGCATTTTCAGGAAAAAGGTTTTTTTTTTTGACCTTTCCTTGGTTTCCACACCTACTTTAAAATACCTATAGCTTCCCTAACACTGGAAAAGAGCGCTTTACCATGGCGGGCGACTCTTGCTGCATTGTTAATG
Organism: Eutreptiella sp. 'Long Island Sound 2002'; assembly: GCA_964036045.1. Classification (NCBI taxonomy): domain Eukaryota; phylum Euglenozoa; class Euglenophyceae; order Eutreptiales; family Eutreptiaceae; genus Eutreptiella; species Eutreptiella sp. 'Long Island Sound 2002'. Next base: position 59,623,454 of record OZ038379.1, read on the forward strand.
ACAATTTCCAACAGAAAGCACAGCGCTCTTGGCGCTGCCGGGGTTCCTGTGGCTTGGTGGGGTTAGAATAGGGCATGCCAAGACCATATGCATGTGCATCCCCCCCTCCAAGCTGCAGCGTAACACAACCCAACGCCAGACTCTCATAGGATGCTCGACCCAAGTCTCATTAAACTTGATGGAGACACCTCTCGTGGTACTGGGGCGAGGGTGTGCTGATTCAATTAGAATTGCACCTTGGAGGGGTCTTGATTCTGGTTCAGTCTCCTGCTGCTGCTTTTCGGCCCGAACAGCGGCCTACTCAACGAGGCTTTGCGAGGAGGTCTGTACAACAGAGGAATGGGAGAATGAGGGACGAATCCACGCAAACGCAAAGCGACAACACCTAAATCAGGCACACACCAGGACAGAATCCAATTCTGCATCAAATGCACATTTTTATAAAATTTGTAGTCATCTCTTGATTTTTGAAATCCAGAAATTCTTACGCAGAAAAAGGCAGCGCGCAAGAGCGGCTCCTAGCGAAGCGCCAGAAAATAAAGAATTAATCAGAATATAAATGTATGTTACGCAGAATGATACAAATGACGAAACACACATAAAGAGACAAACATAAAGATTACACCCACATTGACAGTAAGAATTCAAGATTCAAGATTTCAAAAATCAACAGAAGGACTTCAATGAATCAGGTATAAACCACAGGTGTGCTCGTCTCGTTTGCAGCATGCACATTGCTCCACTCGTGTCTCCGTGAACGTGCCTTGTAGCAGCGCTAACAAACGATAGAGGGATAGATGAGAAAGATTGCAGATGATTAGAGGTAAGTCCAGGGTGATTAGACATACACACATATGCAGGGCGTCGTTTCTCGCTTGTGTCTCGTTTTTCCCTCACTTTGCTTCACTGTCGAGCGGTGAGTAAGGTAGGTGAGCCCAGGTGGGGCCACCCCCTGGTGGAGTTCGTGATTGTTGATAAGATTAGGAAGAAAAACAGAGGTTGACCCAGATTGACGGTCAACTCGCGCATGCTGCTGCATTCACAAACGCATTAAAGGGTACGCCGCGCCCAATGCGCACGGTCAACCTTGTTTAGGTTACCCAAGGGCTCCACCTCACGTTCTATAAGAGAACGGGTGGAGCTTCTTAAGCTTGCTTGCTTGATAGGGGCGTTTGTGGACAGCGTATTATAGGGCCATATGAGAAGCGTATAATACGTGGAGATGGTCTTGGTTCCTCCGCTGCAAACGCTCCTGCATCCGCCTTTGTTGTCCAGGTGGGAAGGTCAGGGTGAATTGGTGCAGTCCCAAGCCGTGCTAAAATATACGGCGCTGATCACACAGACAACAAGCTGCGACTCAGCCGGGACTGGCAAGTGCAGCCCAACACCTTCAACATCCACGCTGTGCACGCTACAACAGCACCCCTTCCCTCCAAGCCCTAGCAGGGAAACGCGTTGTGGCGTCCCTGTTAGGCCACAGAAGCTTAGGAGCTGTGTGTTTTCTTGCAATCCCACAGGTGAGCCGCTAGGGCTCTTGTCTTCATCTTCAACGCCACCCAGTAGAGCATGCGTGTAAGAGTGGTAGTCCTGAGTTGGGGCTTGAGCCAGTTGCAGTAGCGCTCACCCACCAGGATGGTGCCACTGTAGGGTGAGTAGGACTTGTAGTGCGTGTGTCACTGTCGAACCCCTTTCCTGCAATTTTAGCGAGGTTGGTGGGCAGTGGCAGTGGTTAGGCTAGATTTTGGCCATCGTGGAAAATAGGCGTTTTCAAGCCTTCATAGCCTTTGGCCATCCCCCCCTGTAGTAGACGGATAGGTAGGGGAAACAATACCTGGATTAGTACGCTGGGTATTCCCCCAAGGTTTTGCGCCAGCACATAAATTGGGCGCTTAGGGGAGGGGAGCCCCGGGGGTACCCCGTGGCATCAGTAAGACAACCCTCCAGGTTTAGCAAGCGTGCAGACTTGGGTATAATTGGGAGACCACTTCTGGGGCTTGCTCTCAGGACCTTAGGAAAAGCACACTCACACATACGCTTAGGCAGGTAAGGGTAAGGTTCAGTTCCTAGCTTTAGTCTTGGAGGCAAGCGTCTCAGCGAGCCTCAGCAACTCACCAAGGCTGTTCTGGGATAAATAGTCTACCAGAACTGAGTCTAGGCGTCCCTTGGGTAGAACAAACGCAGAGAAGGGCTGCCAGGTGGCCTCTTCAACTCCAAACCCTTCCCAGAGGGTGAGGAAGCGCCAACCCTGGCAATAGCGGTGGCGTAGGACAGACTTCACCAGGTAGAAGCCCTCCTTAGCCATCTCCTCGGCGTTCATGTCGGGGAGTTCCCCTTCAACTTCCATGGGGCTGGCAGCCCCTTGTAGGTCTAGGGCGGCGATTTCCTCGTCGTTCAGCTCCCACTCCTCCCCACAGAGGTCTTCAGGATCATAGTAGCGCTTCAGGTGTTTAGCAGCGCACACCAGGGTCCCCCCTAGACGGGGAGAACACCGCACGGTTATACGGTGTCCATCCACAGATAGAATCTTGTAGGGCCCAAAGTATGGGTCATCGCTGGTAGAGCGTGGCCAGGCAGGTAGCCGGCTGTGTGGCACAAGCACCCAGTCCCCCTCTTGGTAGGTGGCAGGTACTCGGTGCTTGTTCTTCTTGTTCCACTGACGCTCCCTCACTCTCTGGAGCATAGCGCTGGCCTTGTCGACCTTCGCTTGTTGCTTTCGGACCCACTCACCCACGGAAGAATGGGTTTCCTCTGGATAGGGGGCATGTAGGAACCACGCCGGGCGCCCTAGGAAAAGCTCATGGGGCGAGTAGCGAGTCGCCGAACTCTCTTGGGAGTTCATCATCAACGATTTGACGGGGGATAGTCTCACCCAGTCTCTGGTGCGCTCAGTTTTGCACCATATCCTTACATTCTCCTTGAGGACACGGATCTGTCGCTCACATAGGGGGTTGCTCGTGTGTTAGTAGGGGATCCCCGTAGACACCTGGACATTGAGGGATCTCAGGACCCTCTTGTACCAGCCGGTATCTGAGCGTACTCGAACGTTCTCATCAGAGTTGATCTCTTTGGACTCCCCATAGACACAAAACCACTCCTCCAGGAGTATCTTGATAGTCTCCTCCCCGGTAATGTGCTTGGTACATGAGAACACCCTGGTAAACCTGGTCAAAGCACAGGTTACCACGAGGGCGAAGTCATAGCCGCCGAACTTTGGCATCTCCGTGTAGTCCACATATAGAACACTGTTAGCACAGTGAGGGATGGGCAGGGTCGAGTAAATACCTCTGTCCCTGATATCCCCCGGTTTGCAGGACCTACGCGGGCACTTGTCCACGATAGGCTGGAGGGTCTTCCGCAGTTGGTCATCAGTCCACGTAGTGTGGAAACTACTGCTTGAATAGCCTCAGGGTACGGTCTGCACCCACATGACCGCTGGACTTATGGGTCCATTTCAGCAGCGCTGGGACTCTGTCACTGGGTACCACGATGCGGTCCTCGTGCCAGAGGTAGCTCTTGTCCCTCTTCCACTGATCTTGGTTGACCAGGAGGGGCTCAAGGCGTTTCTCGAGGCGCTCGTAGATATCCCCAAACTCCTTCAGGTACTCCCATTGTGTGATTCCATCCAGGGGGCGTATCATAGTCATGTTGAGGTCCAAGTGCACATCCATACGGCTTAACCCCCTCTTTAGCTAGCGCTTCAGACCGGGCACCAATCAGGGCGTCGAAGTTGTTGCGGCTGATGTAGTCTGCACACTCGTTCTTCACTCCCTGGATATGGTGCACCGTCAGCCGTAGTTGGCTGAGGTAGGTCCACCAGCGCCGTAGCTTGGCGTTCTCAGGTGGGGGACCCTTCTGGAAAGTGCGGACCGGCTCTTGGTTGCACAGCCAGACCACAGGGTTACTCCCAAACAGTCGTGCCTGAGAGGATAGCACCGGCATACCCGCGAGCAATTCCTGCTCATAGGTGGAGTAGTTCCCTCTGGCCTGGTTCCATGTCCATTTCCAGTGGCCCAGGAGTAGTAGGACCCACTTGTCGTCAGGGTGGCTGTGCTTGAGAGTTCCATCTCGGTTGAGACCTTCAATCCCCCATTGAGAAAAGCCCGAGTCGAACTCCTCCTTCTCTGGTGCTTGCCATTGGAACAACGTTCCACCACCGCCCACACTGCTGGCGTCAGTCACCAGGAGAATCTCCCCCTGTGCCCTAGGCACGCCCAAGCACTTAGCGTTGGCCACCTTGTCTTTGAGCTTGTCAAATGCTTGTTGCTCTTGTGGGCCCCAGCGCCAAGTGGTACTCTTCTTGATCAGGTCAGTCAGGACGGCGCTGGTGTAGGTGAGGTTTTTGATATGGCGGCGATAGAAGTTGCACGCCCCAATGAAACTGCGTACATCATGAAGTCCTTTCTTTGGGTCTTCGTGTCGTACCTTAGCGTCCATCAAGGGGTTTGGCCTTAGAGGCCGCTGGGATCCACCACCCATGGCCAACGTCAAACCCCAGGTACTGCATGGTCTCCTGCCTAAACTCACACTTCTCCAGCTTGAGTCGTGTGTGGTTCTCTTGGCAGACCGCAAAGAACTCACCCAGGAGGATTGGGTGATCCTCCTGTGTATTGGTCCCGCGGCATACATCGTCGATGTGTGCTTCCATCTGGGCCCCACGGGATATGAGTTCCTGCACCTTGGGTCTTCTTTGTAGGAGGGACAAGATCTTGTTCATCAGCTCTTGGAATAGAGCGGGTGCGTTGGCCACGCAAAACGGCATGACCTTCCACTTGAACACCCTCCCCTGAGGGGTGATGAAGGCGAGTAGCTCCTGAGCGTTGGGTGTCAGGTCCACCTGCCAAAATCCGCTCCTCTTGTCCATCTTGGTCTTGTAGCGACAGGAGGCTATCTTCTCAAGGGTAGACTCCATATTAGGAATGGACCCTGTGTGGTTCAGCGTTTTCTTGTTCAGCTCTCCGTAGTCCACTACCAGCCGTTTGGCTGTAGACCCAGGTTTAGCCACCCGGAAACAGGGGCTGCAGTGTTGAGGGTAGTCCCCGTCCTTGTACTCCAGGACTAGGCCGGCGTCGATACATTCTTGTATCTGTCGCTCTATTTGGTCAGCCTGCTCTTTAGGAGCCGGATAGGGTCTCCTCCGGATCTTGTGACCCAAGAACTCGGGTTTCAGCTTGAGGTCCATCTGTACCAGCTTGTCACATGAGGCTGGAGGTGGTAGTTCTCCGAAGACCTTCAGATAGGTCCTTATAAGCGTCTGCACCCGCGGGTCCAATAGCTTGATCTTGTTCTCCATGTCCTTGTCAGAGTGTAAGTTGCTTGCGCCCTGAGTAATAGACGTCAGGAGGTGATCATCCACCGGCTCTTTGCCCTTGGTAGTATCCTTCAACCCTTGGTAGGCATGAAGTAGGTGTCATTCAACCATCTCCGGTGGACGATGGCAACATAGGCACGCTCGAGGGAATATACATACACATTCCTCCGAGAGGTTGTCCTCCTCTGGGGTCCTCACATCGGCACCCCACATGCTCTTCATGACCTTAAGATCTACCTCCCTTTGCCAGGTGGTGATCTTCTGTTCGAGGTCCTGCTTCAATTGGGATAGATCTCCCATACGTCGTTGCTTCAGTGGCCATGAGCTGCGGGTAGGCTTAGCGTAGCATAGCTTTTTTGCCACCAACCTCCTCTTCGAGTCCACATAATCTCCTAGCCTGGATCAGGGATCCAGCTCTTCGTCCAAGGAGTCTTCCACCCTCATGGAGAGTAGGGGCTTCAGTGGGGCGACGTACTCAGCGTTCTCCACTTCCTCCACACAGGTCTGCACGAAGAAGGCGTGGTGGTCAGTTTCGTCTTCTGAGTGGATAGAGCTAGGAAGCTCGGATAGTCCACATTCAGAGACTCCATCAGGAACAGGTACATGGCAGGAGAGTTTGGGGCGTTGGTGTTAGTCACGATGTATTCATCCCCTGCAGGTATAGTCTCAATAGCATCTTGAGGTCGTAGTCGATCCCCCGAGTCACCCAAGGGGAGTCCATCGCTTTCTCGTTGTATAGCCTGGACCAGAGTCGAGTCCAGGTCCTCCCAGGGGATGGAAGTAAGACCTCCGTCCACCACGCTGAGCATACTCCCCCATCCGGGTTTTCCAATAGGCGTCTTACGCCCCAGAGGCACGTTAGATGGCCTCATCAGGTAACCGAACAGAGCTGATACTCAGCCTGTCCAGGAGGGTTCGCCAGTACTCGTTGCCCCCATGGGCTCCTCAATCAGGGGAACACAGGACCATACGGGAACGTTCCAAGGCCACCTTGGTCAAGACCTTCCCCAGTCCACTGAACCTGGGGTTCCCGTAGGCCGTCCCGAAAGAGGGCCAGTAAAATTTGTAGCTGCAGTTCTTCCCCTTGCTGCAGTAAAGGTCCAGGACATGTTGCTTGTTGCTGGCGAACAACTCCACACTCAGGTCTTCTCTAGAGTAACCCAACTCCTTCAGACCTTGGTCTAGGACTTCCCCCAATAGTTGATAGTCCTCAGTTTTGGAGGCCGCCATCATGTTCGAGGGCTCCTCCTTCGATACCATCAGGTAGCTCGAGCTGTGCTCCAACTGCTCCAGTGGTACAGACTCTCTGCCACTGCCGTGGTCCACGTAGAGGAGGTAGGGCGCTTGCAGGGTCAGGGATTGTATCTGGGAGTGCTGCACGAAGAAGTCAGTCCCCAATACAAAGTCGAACGCCTCAGTGTCCATCACAAAGAACCAATGGGCGATAGTTCGGGGGCCCATAGGTACCTCCACTTCACAGTCCCCGCAGCTGTGCACCACATGTCCATCCCCCATTCATATAGCTGCGGTGGTCATGGTGTTCTTCAGGCTTCCACAAGGTAAACTGTTTTTGGCCACCATAGATATGGTGGCTCCAGTATGCAATACCCCCAGGGATTCACGTCCCCCTAGTCGGATACATACCCAAAACACCAGGTCCAGGGCCCCACCCGAGCGTCCCCGTCAGAACTCTGCGGGACAGGGCACCTCCAACCCCTTTGTTCCGCAATTTGCGGGCCATCCTCATGAAACGGCTTCTCTTCTTAGCTTTGCCGTCATCACCACCTTCATGCTCACGCTTTGCTTCTTGTTCTCGCTGAGCCTGAGTCTGCGAGCCTGTGGTGGGACCAGACTGCCCTCCAGAGGGCTCGGAGTTCCCCCCTGGGTTAGGATTGGGGTTGCCTCCGTTCTTGTCCGGGTTTTTTTTGTCCTTGTCTGGCTGGCGGTTAGCGCCTCCTCCTCGTCCACCTGGGTTCTTGTCTTGCCCTTTTCCATGTCCTTTCGACTCGCCCTTGCCGGAGTCGTTGCTGTTGCCTTTGCCTCCACCTTTGACAGAGCCTTTGCCAGGATCCTCACCCTTCAGCTTTGCCGACAGGCGCTGCTTGTGGTAGCACTCATCCTGGTAGTGCTTCCTATTCCCACAGAAGGCGAGGGTGATAGTACACCTGTAGTGATCCGGCATCTTCGCCTTGGCGCCGGTGTTGGTCTCCTGCTTCTTCCCTTGGACTACCAAGCAGTCTCGCTGCTCGCAGTCGGGAGCGTGCTGCAGGTGACCCTGCTCATCTCTGGCATCACACCAGAAGAGCTCCTTGACATTTTCCGTGATACGGGCTTGTTTGGGGGTAGTCCCCTGCCCAGGTCTGGGTCCTTGGTACCCTTTGCCATGGCTTCCGGAGCCTCCCCCTCCAGGTCGGTAGTTGTTCAGGTGCTGGTCGCTTTCTTTCTCCAGCGCCAGCTCCAGGAGTAGCACACATAAACCCTCCTAGTGGAGGGCTCTAGCAATGCGCTCTGCTGTTGAACGGCACTCGTCCCACAGCTCCCTAGGGAGCTTAGCCACCAACCAGAGAAGCAGGTTGTCGCTGCTGTAGGAACCGGGCGTGAATCGTCCAGCCCAGTGATCCAGGTCAGCCAATAGCTCCGAGACCCTGCCAGGTTTGGGGTTGTTGGGCAGCACGGCCAGGTTCTGGATCTCGGCCCTGATGGAGAGGTTGGTTTCATAGGCTGGGTACTGCCTCTCCAAGGCAACCAACACGTCGGCAAAGGTGGTAGACTTAGTCACGATCTGCTTGACCTGCTTCTCCAGGTACTTGGTCTTGCAGCACTGCAGGAGCAGATCACACTTGACTCGCCCAGTAGCATGGCTTTGGCCGGTCATTCGGAGGAACCGGCCAAAATTCTCAGCAAACTCGCTGAGATCCTTGCCTGTCTACTCAGGAAAGTTCAGCACGATGTTTGAGGTGGCAATAGCCTTAGCCTCCTGAGACCTGGGTCCCTCAGGGCGCTTGGTCTTCCTCTTCTTCTTCTTCTTCCGACCACTCGGGTTCTCGGGGTCCTCAGGGTTGTCGTTCTCCGAGGGCAAAGCAGAAGTCATTGAAGGCGGCTCATCGTCAGAGGGGTCTCCGCCTAGGTCACTGGAGCCATAGGGCTCCTTGTCAACCATTGCCCTCAGGGCTGTTAGCCCCAGCCGGTCCAGCTCGGCTCTTGTAGAATTCCCTACGTGGCTGTAGGGTGGCTGGGCCGTTCTCGGTACGAAAGGGCTTCTCGGTATCACCCCAGGGGTCGGCATCGGTCGGCTCCTCAGGCTCCCCAGGGTGTTTGTCAACCCTGCCACCAGGTGGTTAGCCTGTACTCGATGGGGTGAAATTCCCACCATGGTAGGTGACGCATGGGGCGGAATCAGGGGCTCAAGTTCAGCCTGAATCTCTGCAGTGAGATCGCCCACAAGTTCAGAGGTGGCTCCTCGGAGAGCCTCTTTTATCTCCGACCGCGTCATGGACCTGTTGGAGGAATTTCCCGATCCTCTACTCCTGCTCCCGCATGACACCTAGGATTTTATGGGGTCCAAAAATCCCAAAACCAGCTACAGTCAGAAATACTACTTTTTTTGTCAAATTATACCATAAGGAGCATATTTTCCGGAGTTAGCCCCCCCCCCCCACCCTCCAAATTGGAAATTTTTTCAGCCCCTAGATCCACAATGCAGGCCCAAAAGTGGCATAAATGGGCAAAAATGGTCGTATTTTGGGTTTATCTGGGATTCCGGTAAACCAATCGACGTGGTTTCAATACAGCAACTAGATAACGTCGTATGTACCGATTGCGCTATCCAAATCGGGGCAGATGCGCAAAGATTTGGCACAAATCACCAAAACCTGGGCAAAATTGGGTTGCGGCGGGCCGTAAATCGCAATCGCGGCAGTTTTTGTACGGTTCAGTTACAGGATTCCGGTATCTCATAAAATTGTAGGTGACTCAGGTCCTCTCCTCAGCCCACTCAGGGTTGCATACCCAGGAACATCAGCGTAGGCTCCCGTAGCGGGTAGAGGATGGTGATAGTCAGCCGCATACCATCGCGGCGCAGAACTGAAGGCCACCGGCTCACTGGTAGTAGTTGCCTCTGGAAACGCAGTGGTGGGTGGGTTCACACCATAGGCAGGGTAGGTAGGCATACCAGTAAAGCCTGTGCCCTCGGCCATAGGCGGGGTTGTTATGGGTGTGGATGTTGCAGCGGCTGGGTGTGGAGTTGGGAGTGTTGTGGTTGTAGGAGAGGGTGATGTGTGGAGGCCAGAGGCGCTTGGTGCGATCTCGAAGGTCGCTCACTCGTTGGGTCGTGCCCATGGTCTACTCCTTCGTCTGCCATGCTTTCTCCTGCATCCTTCTCCCTCTCCCTCTTTCTCTTCACAGGGTTGGTGTCCACCTCCTTGACCCAGAGGGCCCGGAAGGTCGACTGAAGTCCCTCCAGCGAGTCATCAACCGCGTCCACTGGCCCATGTAAGAACACCGAAGGTACAGCGCTCGGTCCAGGTCCTGGTTCACCAGGTGCTGGCATTGCTAGTGCCTCAGGCGCCGTCCTCACGTCGGTGTCCTCTTTCTTTGTGTCCATCTTCGCCCTTCCTGCTTATATATGACAGATCTCGGCGCACTGGATGTACGGCACGGGGTTGCTGCCGGTACGCAGAGACTGTCTGCCTCTGCTACCAGAAAGTTGTATAGTGATTTCAACACTGTGTTGTTGTTGTGCCTCTCCTGCTGCTTGCTGCTGGTGTAGGGTTCCTGCTGCTTCTTTTTGATGAGGAAAATGTTTTATTGTTGAAATACAACCAATCCAGGATGACGCAAGCCAGAGATAAGCAAGTAGAAGAGAATCAGGATCAAAGCATGAAGGGCTGCAGTCACAAAGAGTTAAATAAAGACAACTATCAACAGTAGACCACAGCAATTAGCATACATTGCAACTCAGGATGAAATATTTTACATGTTTGAGAAAAAGGTAGGTAGGTAGGTATCTTCGGGAGCTCGGGATGCCTCCTTTGACATTGCAGGAGGGAGGTCTTACCAAGGGGACGTCCTGTCCCTCCCACTGCCCTATGTCAGGTGCCTCTTGAGCCGCTCCCAAATGTGCTTGGGAAGGCATTGTCGCAGCCACCTGGTCCATGTGTCCCAGGTGGGAGGGTGTCCCGACATGTGTCCATGGGTAGGGCCAGATGCCCCCTCCTTTGGGCGGCAGCTCTCGGGGCTGCCCAGCCGTGTGGAGTATCTCTCACCACAAGGGGTATTGCTCCCGCTAGTCTACGGTACGACCGCCTCACCCTTGTGGCTTGAGTTGCGGGGCCACTCTGCTTGGCAGGCGACCCCCTCCGGGACTGTGTACCCCCTCGCCTGTCACCGGTTGCTTCCATGGCTCCGGGTGACGTTTGCCATGGTCCCCGATGCAGCCTGGCCGGGCTCGGACCACTGGCCTTGGAGTACCGCTCCTGCATCTGGCCCGGTGGGTCGGCTGGGTCGCCCCAGTGCGTCCGACCCATGAAGCGTTGGCTCTTTCCTGTCTCTCGGCCGCCCTACGTGTGTGCAGTGTCCTGGGCTGCTTGGCTCCTGTTCACCGGTGTGCCCGCGCGGTTTGCTGTGTTGTGTCTGCGGTGTCCTGGGCCACTTGGCTCCTGTTCACCGGTGTGCTCGCTCGGTGTGCTGTGTTGCGTGTGCGGTGTCCTGGGCCACTCGGCTCCCGTTCACCGGTGCGCCCGCTGGATGTGTTCTGTTGCGTCAGCGGTGTCCCAGGCCACTTGGCTCCTGTTCACCAGTGCGCCTGCTCGGTCTGTTGCTCTGCGTGTGCGGTGTCCTGGGCCACTTGGCTCCTGTTCACCGGTGTGCCCGCTCGGTGTGTTGTGTTGCGTGTGCGGTGTCCTGGGCCACATGGCTCCTGTTCACCGGTGTGCCCGCGCGGTTTGTTGTGTTATGTCTGCGGTGTCCTGGGCCACTTGGCTCCTGTTCACCGGTGTGTCTGCTCGGTGTGATGTGTTGCGTGTGTGGCGTCCTGGGCCCCTTGGTCCCCGCTCACCGGTATGTCCGCTCGGTGTGTTGTGTTGCGTGTGCGGTGTCCTGGGCCACTAGGCTCCTGTTCAACGGTGCGCTCGCTCGGTGTGTTGCTTTGCGTGCGCGGTGTCCCGGGCCTCTTGCCTCTTGTTCACCGGTGTGCCAGGCCGTGGTGTCTCGTCCCTTTGTTGCCCTCGGTGCACGCGCGTGTGCGGTGTCCTGGCCCTCGTGGCGCCCGTTCACCGGTGTGCGCGCTGTGTGCGGTGCGCGTGTGCCATGGGTGGTGATGTCCCTCTTCCTCCCCCCCTAATTTTGGTTTTTTTTTAGTTATTTTGATGGAGAAAAAAGAAAAGCAGGGGCGCGCGTACACTGCGGGCACAGGCACGGGCAGCTGGTGCTGCGGTGCAATAGTGTTGTGTCCTCTGGCGTGTTTCGTCGGTGCTGTGGCGGCGGTCGCGCCCGAGGGGTGCGGCTCGCGCGTCCTGATGTACACGGGCATGGGCCAGGGTGGGTTTGGTTAGGTGTCTCTTTGCTTCTGGAGCTGGCTGGTTAGGTGGCTGTGTGGGCTCTGGGTGTGGGCCTGGTTGAGAGTCAAGGGTTAGCGGTTTCGGGGTGTGGCTCGGGTTTGATTTGTGTTTGGGTTTTGGCTCGGTTAGGCAGTTGCGATGTAGCGGGCCTGGGTTCGGTGCCTTTGGGCGTAGTGGTGCCCGTTGTTGTGTGCGTTGGCGTCCTTGGGCGTCCGGTTTGTTTGGTGACTTCTGCGCGGGGCCTGGCGTGGCGCCCCGTGGTGGTGGTTTGTTTGGTAACGGGGTTAGGTGGCGGCGCCGCTGGCAGGGGGGTGGGGCGCGTCGTGTTGTGTGGTGCGCAGGGCTCCTGGGGTGCTGTGGGTGCCGCCGGTGTCGGTGCGCCGACGCTTGTTGGGTGGTGAGGGGGTGTGTGTGTGCGGGGCTGGGCTTTGGGTGATGTTCCACAGGCGGATGCCGTCTCGCTGTGTCTCCTGGAGGGTCTCCCGCAGGCGCCTGAGGACATACGGGTGGTCCTGGGGCGCGGGGAGGTTGCGGGGTGGACTCCCAGGGGCTGGAGCGCATCGGCGAGCATGGCTTCCCATGCGGCCTGCGGCATCCACCCCCCCGCCGGCCGGAGGCGGCAGTTCCCTACCGACCCCTTGTAGGGCCGGTGGACCAGGCCCTCGAGGGAGGGCTCTCCGCTGGCCCACTTTCACAGCACCCAGAGCTGTGTGTGGGTCCAGCGCTGCCACCACTGTCCCTGGGCGGGGCCGCGGTCTTGGGCGGAGAAGTGGGCGTGGGTGGGTGTGACGGGGTCGTGGGGACCGGTGGCGGTGGCAGGCCCGGGGGATTCCTCGTAGTCCTGTACCGTTGGGGTGCGCGGGGAGTGGGGGCGCGAGCGGATGTGGACCCGCGGGTGTGCGCGCACGGTCTCTGCCTCGGGGTTGGGTCGGGACTCGCGGCGGCGGCGGTAGAGGGGCATGCGCTGTATGTGGGCTGTCATCGAGGGCTGGTAGGGGGGCGGGGACGCTGCTGGCGGACCCTGGCGTCGTTCTGGCCTGGTGGGGGGCGGTCCGTGGGCCTGGGGTGCGGACTTTGAGAGGTGGCGGGACGAGGTGCGTCGTGCTTCGGCCGCGGCGCGCTCCGCTATGAAGGTGGTGGCGGCGGCGTTGGTGACGGTGGGGGGGCGCCGTGCTGGGCGCTGCTGCCTCCGGGCCTGGGACGGCTGGGGCTAAAGAAGGTCCCTACCAGGACCGGCCCCCGCTGTGCCCCTTCCGCCTGTCACCCCTGCTGACTTGCTCCTGATCAACGATTGCATTTCTCAAAATCCTCAAAGTCCAGGGTCCAAAATCCAAAAAATATAGAAAATAAAATCCTCCTTCAACCCTGAACAGCAACCAGATCCCACAAATACAGTAATAACCCAATCAACAATCCAATCCACACTGCGGGCTTCCGTTCAGCACACCGGTCGTCCCACGGTGGCGGGCATGTACAAGAATTGCACCAAAGAGGAAAGCCCTGAAATTCGCATATGAACACGAATAGAGCAAAGTTGGGGAAAGATGAAAACATACACAATCACAGCCATATACCCCTTATTCCCTGGACTCAAGACCTTTCCTTAACCCACCAACATGATGCCCTGAAGCCAGTTAGATAAGATGGCTAAATGCCACGTGTCAAAAGTCACTACACAAACCCCAAAAATGTGTTCTCTCCCAAACCTATAAATCCTAGCCCAATGGGGGAGGTGGCGTGTCATGGCCTAGAGTGGCACTCAGGACCATGCCCTACCCTGACATATACTTGGTTGGACTTGGAGTCGAATGGGCTTAGAACAATGCCCCATGAGTTTGAACTCATAACATGCCAAAAACTGCCAATTCACACCATATTGGCCATATATCAAATATATGCTCAAAATTGAAGTTACCACTTATCTGAACGCTCAAAGTATGCATTGAATCGAAGTCTAGTATTCATGGAGGATAGAGACCAAAGATCAATGCTCATGTAAATCCCCACTTTACCCTCGAAACCCCTTCGGATATGGGTGCTACGCACTGCCCAAGTCAGCCCATGATCTTGAGACGAATTCTTGTAATCCTTCGTGCGCCAAGCCAAATGAAGTACGCAATCCGGCATATGGTGGTGTTCCACTCCAAAGCATATGCCAACATATGAACGACATACCACCGTTCGACTCCCCAAAAGCTTCTTGCTGTTTGCCGACCAGGTAAGTACACAAAATGCAAACATGAGCAACACTTGAGGTCAAAAACATGCAAATATGTCCAAATACAAAGTTGTCATGATAGTATATCTCTATGCTCACCCATGATATCCGCTCATGGTTCAATACACAAATGATTAGAACCATTTGCGAACATATCTTCCACTTGGATCCCCAATCAGGCGCATGGAGATACCTTCGCCACTCATATCTACATGCCCCATGAAAATTGGAGTGCACTCATGGATCTCTTTGCCAAACTTACCATGAGCAATACATACGCGGTAGACTTAGTCTAGCGCTTTGAATTCCACAATTGGGACATGGGCAAAGCTCTTGTCACGTGTGGCTCCCCATCTCTTCGGCCACACGAAGATATATAACATGGGCGTGAACATATCAAGACATATACCATGCCTATAACACATACCCTCAAAATGTGGCTCCCACCATGATATGCCATGCCCCTGCATGGTCATAACTTCACGTTAAAAGTACGTAGGAACCCAACGAAAGTATCTATGCAACCCCAACACTCATGCGGTACACTCGAAAGTCGCAATAAAATATACAGTTGCATGGCCGACGAGTTGTAAACCACTTTCTACCCTCTTGGCCCTTATCCCTTGCTCCACCGGGCATGTGTACACACCAAAGGCGTTTGATGCTTTTCATATTAAATTGAGACCAAGGCAGTTCGAACGCAGTTCTCGAAATTGGTATACCTCGCCGTGAGCCGGATATATAACCTTTTAAAGTGGCCTCACGAATCAATTTTGTTTTGCCTATATCTCCAAGCAAAACGAAGGACACAACAAAAGGAAGGTTGATTCGTGATCGGGGAAAAATGTAGGACCACTCGAGATTGGTCATATCAAGTGCGGCGATGTCCAAGTCAAAAATCCGATTCTGGAAGTCTGAAAAAATCAAATTAACTTTGCGAGTGTATAATAAGAAAATTGTGGAAGCAACGAACCCTTTACTGATGAAATCTGACCCTTCATCGAGATTTCCGCCAAAATATCTGTAGATAACAGTTAACCATTCGGTTACCGCAAAATGGCGAGCCAACTGACAGTCGCCGATACATTGACAATCAGAACGAAAGGCGGAAAATTTACGGAAACATTATGATAAAAAAACCCTGTTGATTCCTGATATTCTGATATATAAATCTCAGCTGGCGGCGCCTCGGTACTGAATATGGCCGCTCATAGCCGGAATGGCCAAACCTATCACACTATCACATCAGGTTACGTCAGGTGGATGGGAGAGTCTGATATCAGCCAATGGCGGCTTGCCGGCACATAGATAGACACCCCAAGTGACCTAAAGATGGCCACGGGGGTCCGAACCGGCTTCACCCCCCTTCTCAGAGCGTTGTTACCGCTCGGAAGTCATTGAAGAGAGGACGGGAGGACCCCAATGGGCTCCAACCCCCCCCCCCCTCATGTCCAAAGGACACATGGAGGCCCCACACACGTCGTAGGCGTCCCCCACGCCCCAAGGGAGGGGTGAGGACACTGATAATCGGTGCCCTACGCAATATCTGGTCTCCTCTTGATCTACAACATGGACCAAGGGGATCAAAGATAGAGAAACGTCGTCGGTCGACCTAAATAAGTATACCACAATGAAATATATATGTGGAGATCGAGTGAAGGGGGTGGATGGCCAATCAAGGCCCAAAACCCCCCGGATGAACGCCCTCACCCGTCCCGCAAGCACAGAAACAAACAAAAATGCCAAGGGGGATCCATTACGGGGCTACAGCAGCAACCAAATGGACCAACACGTCCTTGACATCCAAAGAAATATTCTTTCTCTTCAGATAGTCCATCCAGACCGTGGTATACCTCGGCACGAAACTGCTCGGAGGCTCCGAGGAATACCTGGATGCGGCGAATCCCTTCCAACGGACTTTAGAAAGCCTCCTTCCAGGCGTCCCCGGGTCCGGCTTGTCCGCCAGGATCTTCTCAGCGGTGAAGTCGTCGTCCTCACCCTCGTCGTCCGAGTCCACATCGCCGGCCGTGAACTCGAAGGTGACGGGACGTCTGCTTGGGTCCGGTGCTCGGGGACGGAGCTGGGTATGGTCGCGGTCCAGGATCTTGTTATCCCCCACACGAACCGCATACACATCCTGCCCGACCTTCCGCACCATTACCCCCGGCACATACCAAGATGCCTGCCGATGCCTGGACAGGACATCCTTGTGGTGCCGCTCAACCCACACGGTGTCTTGGAGAGCATACTTCTGGACCTTTCCCTGCTTGAAGTACTTGGCCCTTTTGTCATGCTCGTCCTGAAGTGCCTTGCACACCTAGGCCGCCGTGTCGTCCGCCTCAGCCATCATAGCGTTCGCATCCCGGGCCACTTTGCCATGGTTCAACCACGGGAGGGTGCGTGACACTCGATCCCGTAGGAACAGAATACGATGGGGCGACAGTCCAGTGGGTCCTGGAAGGTCGTGATACGCTTGGAGTACTCTCCACAGCGAATTATACCAACTCCGGCCCGGTTCATCGATGTGCAACTGGCGGAACTTGTCGAACATCTGCCGCCCGGCCACCTCAGCTCGGCCATTCGACCGGCTGTGGTACGCAACGGTCTTGGCGTGCCGAATACCCTTGTGCTTGCACATCGTCTTGAACCACGTCCCCACAAACTGACTGCCCCGATCGCTGCAGATGACAGCCGGGTGATCAAAAATCGTCAGCCAATGCCTGATCATGGCATTAGCGACGGTCTTGGCCTGCAGCCCCACTCCATGCTTGTCCTTCTTGTCCTTCTTCTTGGACTTCTTGCCAGGGAACGCCACGATATACCCACTGTGCCTATCCACCGCCAGGATGACACAGTCGTAGGTCTCTCCTTCCACGGTGACCTCAGGCATGGCGAATACATCCATGGCCACGGACCGTATAGGGGCCTCTGGTATAGCCGTGTACACGGGGTTGCCCGCTGTGGAGTGGTTGGGGCTCTTCGTGGCCCGACACACGGCGCAGTCGCTGCAGTACTTGTCCAGGATGGCGTAGTACCCCGGTGGGAACTTGAAGCGCCACTCCAGGTCCTGCTGCATCTTGTCCCGACCAGGATGCATGAGCTGGGCGTTGTACCAGTGGTCAATGAGCTCCTCCACTGGGTTCTCAGGGACCAGTAGCTTGTCCTTGAGGAACAGTTTGTCCCCATCCTTGGTCAAGCCCTCAGGCCTCTCGTTGTCCGACGGTAGTCATCCGACCAGTCCTCTGTGAGCACCGACCTGACTAGCTCTACAGGGGGCACCATCCATTGCTCGAGGGTTTCCTTTCGAATAGCTTGGACGCGGGCACCCCCGAACTTGGCCAGGTTCGTACGGTTTGCCATCACCACAAAGCACTTGACCCCGTCTTGCTGCATGGCCTTCTCCGTCTTGATGATGCGCTTGGTCTTCCCGGTCTCCTGGGCGTCGCCATGGCTGGATATGTCCATCCACGCTTTGCCCGCGGGGTAGGCCCAGCGACTGAGGCAATCTGCCACAGTGTTGTCCTTCCCCGGGACGTACACAACGCCGAGGTCGAACTTGGCGAACGTCTCGTGCCATCGGGCCCTTCTAGCCGCTGGTCCTGAGGGGGTGTCGACATGCTCCTTGTGCCAGCTCTGTAGGGACTGGTGGTCCGTGCAAACCACCACCGGCTGCAGTCTGATGTGGCCAGACCACTTCCTGAGCGCACATACAATGGCGTATGTCTCCTTCTCCCTCGCGGTCCATGTTCGGTGTTGGCCCTCCGCCAGGATCCTGCTCCAAAACGCCACCGGAACATGAGTCCCGTCGTCCCGGACTTGCTCGAGGACTGCCGCCACTGCATAGTCCGGGGTGTCTGTCCGTAGCACGAATCCCTTGTCCGGGTACACAAGGAACAGCCCCAACTGCCCCAGGAGTCGCTCCTTCAGGCGGTTGAACGCATCCTCAGCTTCAGGGGTCCAGGCAAGCTTCTTCCTGCTCCCCTTCCGGCCATCGAACTTGCCCACCTGCAGCATTTTGTGCAGCGGCCCCGAGAGTTCTGCATACATCCGGACATAGCCGAATAGTGATTGCAGAACTCCATGAAGGACCGGAGTTCGCTGATGGTCTGGGGCTTTTCCCAGTGGTGCAGGGACGCCAGCTTCCCAGGCATGGGGCGGCGTTGCCCGTGACCAACCACGTGACCCGCGAACTCCACTTCCTCCACGAAGAGTGAGGCTTTGGTGGGCTTGCACACCATGTTGTGCTTGTCAAGCTCACTGAGCACTCAGCGCAGATCCTTCTCATGCGCTTCGATGAGCTCATTTTCAGTCATGTTCTCCGTGCCAGACCCGATGATGATGTCATCCACAAAGGGATCGGCACAATCCCAGACTGGACCGAGTAGGTCCTCCATCATGCGCTGGAAAGCGGCATTGCCATTCTTGGCGCCCATGGGCACCACTTTCCACTGCATGGGCCCCAGCGGCGTCGACATCGCTGTACAGGGCCTGGAGTCCGGGTGTAGCGGCATCTGGTGATAACCGTGTTTCAGGTCCAACACCGTGAAGATCCGCTTTTTCTGTTGTTTTTGGAGGATGGAGTCGATCAGGAGAAGCGAGTACGAGTCGTGCTCGGTTTGCTCGTTCAAACTCCTGTAATCCACCACCAACCTCCACTCGCCCTTCTCCTTCTTGGGCACGATAAAGGCTGGGCTGGCCCACTCACTGTCAGAGGGTTCGATCCATCCCCGCTCAATGAACTCGGCCAACAACTTCTTCATAGCCTCGGCCCGATCGCCCTGAAGTTGGTACTCCCGATGACGATAAATCTTGGGGTTCGGCTTCAGCTTGATCTTCGCTGTGCCGAACCTCGCACGATCTGGAGGGTTCTTGTTGGCGACGCCACTGAATAGCCGCGGATGGGCATTGATCAGCCTCTCCTTCAGCTCGGCGACCTTCGGGTTCTCCTAGACCTCTTCAGCCGCTTGCTTCGGTATCGATACAACCGACCGCACTGCGGTATAGGCCTCTTCCGGGTCCGAATCCGACTTCTCCTCGTCTAATATGCCGTCTTCATCGTCGTGGGGTGCACTTCCCACCGATAATCTTCGGAAATTTGCGGCATCGGCCGAGTTCTTGTCGCTATCGGCCCCCATTCTTGGAAAATCCCACATCGGCGGGTCCGACCCAACCGGACCATCGTATTAGTCCGCGATATGCTCCATGACCCTCGCCACGAACTGATCCTTCTCGTACTTGCGGTTGACCAACATCTTGTCATCCCACCAATGCGGAGATGTGACCATGGCCCGCCTCTTCTTGGCTGCCACACAGTCGTGCATCCCCATCCGCATGTAGTTGACGACGTCGTCGATCTCGGCGTGGGACAGGACGTCAATGCCATCAATTGGCTGATCCGTCCCCTCCTTGGGCTCAAACATGACCTTCATGGGCACCGCCTCCACCCTACGGATGAATGCTTCATCACCCGTGGGCTGGGCTTGCGCCCCATCCACCAGGAAAGCCTTGGTACCCCACGCTTGACCCGGGGAGGGCATTGATACACCCTTGGCGTCGATGAACAGCTCCTCCTCTGGCCCGAATGACATCTCGTTCAGAGTGATGGAGTCCAGCGTCGACTTGAGACCTTCCAGCAGACATGGGGTGGATCCTATGCCGGTTATGACCAGGATCCCCTTCGCCCTATCCGCGACGATCTTCTCCACCGTACGTCTGGTATTGTCCAGGGAGCCATGCAAATACATGGGCCCCGACTCCTTCAAACCCCAATGCCTATGCCAGGCTGAGTCTCCTCGATGCCAATGCCTCCTACACTTCCACAAAAGTGGGGCGTCCCGGGAAGCGAAGACGTCCGTCTCGGGCGCTTCGGCTCCCAGCGTCTGGATCATCCTGGCATACACCTGCGGCGCCATTCCATACTCCGTGAGCTGAACTTCACGGTCTCCTCTGGACTTGGCACCCACAGCTTGCACCGCTTGGACGATCCGATCCTCTTCCTCAGCATTCCATTGGGATGATCCGCATGCATAGTCCGTGGACAGCCATGTGAGGCATTCATCATCCTCCCGGACCAGCGTTGCGCGATGGGGAAGGGCTCCAAAGGCGTTTGCCACCATGAAGTCATACCCCATGATCATATCCCAATCTGTAATGTCGGCCAGATAGAAGTTCCCGGATAGAGCGCTTCTCTTCGCCACATCAGGGCGGTTCAAGCGCTCATGTTCCCAGAATTCCATACTGATAGTGGCCTCATGGGTGCCACCACCCATAACCTCTCCATTGGCCACCTTCAGGCGTACCGGTCTACGGCTGGGCTGCAGGGATTCCTCCTTGAACAACCCTCTCCGGACCAGGCTCACCTGGGCACACGTATCCAGCAGAACATCCACCACCAACTCCTCTTGTCCGCACCGTACACCCACCTTCAAGTGCAACTGCCGCTCGTCACCATGCAGTGTATGGACGACTCTCCCGGCATGCAACTCTAGCACGTCCGGGTGCATCAGGACTTCGAGGGTATGATCACGGATGGTGTAGATCTTGGGTTGGTCTTGCCCGTCCACGGGGCTCTCCGTGGTCGCTCCTTCCTTCTTACCACGTCCCTTGCCCACATGAACTTCCCTTGGCAGGGCGCTCCAGGGGTTTGGGAGTGGCGAAGCTCAGTGGTTTTGGCTCTTCCGGAGCCTTCTTCGGCACCCGATGTGCCTCTGATTCCTCAGGGATTCCACTGATTTTCGGAGGAGAGACCTCCGAGGTCCCACTCCCGTGGGGGCTTCTCTAGACTTGACTTCCCGCAGCCCCCTCCGGCTGCGATCCGCCAGGACCTTCTCCACCACGTTGCTGGGCTTTGAGTTCCTCCAACGTCCTCAACATGTCCTCAGCAACCTCCTCGATCGACCTCACTCGTCGGTCTTGGCCAGGTCCACCACCATAGCCTGTTCCTCCGCCTTTTCCTTGGCCTTTGCCTTGGCCTTTTCCCCCGTCTCCGCCCTTCGCCTTCCAATCGGAAATCCGCTGCTCCTTGGGCTTCTTCTCGGGGTGGGCGGCGAGGTAGGCCTTCTTGTCTGCCTCATACACCTTGCACTGACGGTGGTCGTGTGCATGGTTGTTTCCCTTGCCATAACAGACCCAGCACCCGTTGTGCTGAGACCTGTACTCCCGGAACGAGAGCGGTGGGTTCCCAATCTGCCTTGGCTCATTGCCCTTCTTGGGTCCCACCCGGCTCCATCTGGACCGATCCTGCCCATGGTCCCTCACGTTGTGCGCCACAAACGCGAAGAAATGGGCCTCCTCGTGATCCTCCCGGGACCGGGTCCAGTGGTCTTGGCCACTTCCACTACCATTCTCCGCGGAGTTGGCTGTGTCCTCCTGGATCTCCCAATGATGGCGGTCTTCTCGGTGGCCTCGTTGTCCATGACCATGTCGATCCTGCACGTGGGCCTCGTTCTTCGCATTGAGCTTCAACTCCACCGTGATGTAATTCACGATCTCGTCCAGGCTCATGCAGGCGAAGATAACCTGCATCCTCAGTGGCTCCCCGCGCCTCCACTCCACGTTGTTGAGGCGCAGCAACCTTTGCTTCATGGTGTCTGCAAACACCTCCACGTACACGGCGTTTCTTCAGTCCCAACATCCGGTTGGGCTCGCCCAGGTTCCTCCTGAAGAACTCCATGATACCCGTATGGGTATCCTTCGCCGCCATGATCCTCACCGCCACCCGCTTCTTTGCTCGCTTCTTTTCCTCGTCCTCCACTCTCCTCTTCCAGTGGCCGGGGAGGACGTCCTTCAGCAGGTGGCGGTTCTCGCTGGACTCGTTCCAGTCCTCCACCAGCTTGAGGCTCCGTCGGTACTTCTGCAGGTACCGGTTCCACTCCCGGACCCGCAACTTACCGCGGTCCAGCTGCAGCGGGATGGACCACAAGTCCTCCAGCTTTTGGTTCGGAGCGTCCACCCGCTCCTCATCCTCCAACCACTGGAGGCAGGCATGCTCCGTACGGATCAGTCCTTCCCGGATCTGATCCCGCAGCTCCTCCTTCAGGTCCTGCGCCAGCCGGTGTGGGAATGTCCGGCATACCCACTTGTCCCGGGGCGCTCCCCGCATCTCACGGACGACCTCCTCGGCAAAGTCCTCCCAATCCAGGATGAAGTTATCCAGGTTGGAGGGGTTGCCAACGTAGTAGGGGATTTCGATTCCCCTGAGGTCGTCAATCCTGATGGCGTCTCCGACGTCCCCAGCCACCACTCCACCGAGACGGAAACCACCTGTGGCCGGGGGGTGTGAGTACACTCCCCGTACATCCCTCTCCTCCATGGAGTGCGGTCCAGTTGGGCCTGAACCCATGGGGTTTGGAATGCGGGATGGACTTGCTCCATCGGCTGTCCATATCCCCGTATTTTGGTCCTTCGCCCACAGGTTTCCGCCTGGATGACCTCGGCCATGTCCGTCGGCGCTTCCCATGGTTCGCTCCTGCATGGTCTGGCTCTGGATCTCCTCTTCCGCATAAACTGCATGGGCAGTCGTAGTGATCGGTAGATCCTGGGCGGCATGGGACATCTGTACCGTCAGGCTCGTCGGGTCCGTGGTTACGTGCCCTTCCCGCATGGACCCAGCCGGTGCCGTGTGTTCCCCGAGCATTGTGGATTCGCCGAATATTGGAACAAACGGCAGCGCACCCGGGTCAACACGCGGAGGCGCGTAGGGTGCCTCTGCCGGGCCGCCCATGGGTTTATTCATGGCACTCCTCTAGGCCGCCCTTCGCGTTGTCCAGGCTGTCGAGCCGGTGCACGATGGCGTCCATTCCCATGGACACGTGCTCGCAGTGGCACTCAGCTTGCTTTCCACCTGATCCGGCGCATCCCGCGGTTCCCGGCGCCTCAGACTCCTCCGCCATGGTCGTGTCGTCCATGCTATCCCGCGTTGGCTCCGTGTGCCGGGCCACAGGCGCCGTCCTGGCTCTGGCGGGCCTCTCCAACGCCTCAGCGTCATGCTCCAGGCTAGGTTCTGGGGCCGTGTTCGCCCTTGTGGGCGGTCTGGCCGGCCCATTCCGACTCCGAAG
The DNA here is from genome assembly GCA_964036045.1 of Eutreptiella sp. 'Long Island Sound 2002'. Classification (NCBI taxonomy): domain Eukaryota; phylum Euglenozoa; class Euglenophyceae; order Eutreptiales; family Eutreptiaceae; genus Eutreptiella; species Eutreptiella sp. 'Long Island Sound 2002'. Next base: position 59,646,593 of record OZ038379.1, read on the forward strand.
GTTGCTCATAGGCTGTCCGATAGCCCTCGGAGTGCCCCTCGGAGTCCCACAACCTGACCGGGCTGGGGTCCGTATCCATAGCCCCGGCGTACACTGCCGCGGGCTTGGGCCACCTGCGCTTCTGGTAGCGCCGGGCCCGTCCTCCACTGCTGCCTGAATGGCAGGTCTCCTCAGAGTCCTCCGCGGCGGAGCGGAGGTTGCATGCCTTTCGGCAGCGGCGCTCACACATGGAGACCAGGTCCTCCATGTCAAGTCCTCCTCTTCCCGAACGTCGTACTTCTCTTCGGGCTTCCACTCCCGGCGTGGTCTCCACCGGGTCCACAATACGCACCCGGGGCGTACTTGGGCAGGGCTCATAGGGGCCCAAGTCCCCGGGTCGGCGGTAGGTAGGGGCAGCAGGTACGCCTCTGCTACCATAAAGAAGGTCCCTACCAGGACCGGCCCCCGCTGTGCCCCTTCCGCCTGTCACCCCTGCTGACTTGCTCCTGATCAACGATTGCATTTCTCAAAATCCTCAAAGTCCAGGGTCAAAAATCCAAAAAATATAGAGAATAAAATCATCCTTCAACCCTGAACAGCAACCAGATCCCACAAATACAGTAATAACCCAATCAACAATCCAATCCACACTGCGGGCTTCCGTTCAGCACACCGGTCGTCCCACGGTGGCGGGCATGTACAAGAATTGCACCAAAGAGGAAAGCCCTGAAATTGGCATATGAACACAAATAGAGCAAAGTTGGGGAAAGATGGAAACCCACACAATCACAGCCATAGACCCCTCATTCCCCGGACTCAAGACCTTCCCTTAACTCACCAACATGATGCCCTGAACCCAGTTAAATAAGATGGCTAAATGCCATGTGTCAAAAGTCACTACACAAACCCCAAAAATGTGTTCACTCCCAAGCCTATAAATCCTAGCCCAATAGGAGGGGTGGCGTGTCATGGTCCAGAGTGGCACTCAGGACCATGCCCTACCCTGAGATATACTTGGTTGGAATTGGAGTTGAATGGGCTTAGAAATATGCCCCATGAGTTTGAATTCATAACATGCCAAAAACTGCCAATTCACACCAAATATATGCTCAAAATTGAAGTTACCACTTATCCGAAGGCTCAAAGTATGCATTGAATCGAAGTCTAGTATTCATGGGGGATGGAGACCAAAGGTGAATGCTCATGTAAATCCCCACTTTACCCTCGAAACCCCTTCGGATATGGGCGCCACGCACTGCCCAAGTCAGCCCATAATCTTGACACCAATTCTTGTAATCCTTCGTGCGCCAAGCCAAATGAAGTACGCAATCCGGCATATGGTGGTGTTCCACTCCAAAGCATATGCCAACATATGAACGACATACCACCGTTCGACTCCCCATAAGCTTCTTGCTGTTTGCCGACCAGGTAAGTACACAAAATGCAAAAATTAGCAAAACGTGAGGTCAAAAACATGAAAATATGTCCAAATACAAAGTTGTCATGATAGTATATCTCTATGCTCACCCATGATATCCGCTCATGGTTCAATACACAACGAATTTGAACTATTTGCGAACATATCTTCGACTTGGATCCCCAATCAGGCGCATGGAGATACCTTCGCCACTCATATCTACATGCCCCATGAAAATGGGAGTGCACTCATGGATCTCTTTGCCAAACATACCATGAGCAGGACATACATGGTAGACTTAGTCTAGCGCTTTGAATTCCACAATTGGGACATGGGCAAAGCCCTTGTCACGTGTGGCTCCCCATCTCTTCGGCCACACGAAGATATATAACATGGGCGTGAACATATCAAGACATATACCATGCCTATAACACATACCCTCAAAATGTGGCTCCGACCATGATATGCCATGCCCCTCCATGGTCATAACTTCACGTTAAAAATACGTAGCAACCCAAAGAAAGTATCTATGCAACCCCAACACTCATGCGGTACACTCGAAAGTCGCAATCAAATATACGGTTGCATGGCCCAAGGGTTGTAAACCATTTTCTACCCTCTTGGCTCTTATCTCTTGCTACACCGGGCATGTGTACACAGCAAAGGCGTTTGATGCTCTGCAATGGAATTGAGACCGAGGCGGTTCCAACCCAGTTCTCGAAATTGGTATACCTTGCCGTGAGCCGGAGATATGACCTTTTAAAGTGGCCTCACGAATCAATTTTGTTTTGCGTATATCTCCAAGCAAAACGAAGGACACAACAAATGGAAGGTTGATTCGTGATCGGGGAAAAACTGTAGGACCACTCGAGATTCGTCATATCAAGTGCGGCGATGTCGAAGTCGAAAATCCGATTCTGGAAGTCTGAAAAAATCGGATTAACTTTGCGAGTGTATAATATGAAAATTGCGGAAGCAACGAACCCTTTACTGATGAGATCTGACCCTTCATCGGGGTTTCCGCCAAAATATCTGTAAATAACGGTTAACCATTCGGTTACCGCAAAATCGCGAGCCAACTGACAGTCGCCGATACATTGACAATCAGAACGAAAGGCAGGAAAATTTACGGAAACATTATGATAAAAAAACCCTGTTGATTCCTGATATTCTGATATATAAATCTCAGCTGGCGGCGCCTCGGTACTGAATATGGCCGCTCATAGCCGGAATCGCCAAACCTATCACACTATCACATCAGGTTAGGTCAGGTGGATGGGAGAGTATGATATCAGCCAATGGCGGCTTGCCGGCACATAGATACACACCCCAAGTGACCCAAAGATGGCCACGGGGGTCCGAACCGGCTTCAGGGCCGAATGCAATAGAGGACGTCCTCGGGAGGTTGGGCTTGCGCTGCCGTCGTGGCGCCGGGTTTGAGGTTGGGTTTGGGCTTGGCCGCGGGTTGCGGTCGTGGCGCGCTGACAGGTTTGGGTGGCTTTTTTGCGGCCGTCTTGGGTTTCGGCTGGGTCGCGGGTGTGGGCCTCGTCGGGGCGTGGGACTTAGTGGCGGCGGGGTTGCTCGCGGTGGGGGCGGGTTTTGGGGCCCGTTTGGGAGGTGTCCCCCGCGGCCTGGGGGGTGGACTGCTGGATGAGGACGTGGTGGTGGTGGTGGATGAGGTGGTCGTGGTGGTGGAAGTTGTGGAGTCGGAGGCGGAGGAGAGGGCTGTGGGAGACGGCGGAGGGCCCTGGGCTTCGGGGGCGGGCGTAGGATGCTGGGTCCTGCAAGTAGCGAGAACAAGGGTGCCGGTTCGGCCACCGGGCGTGTGCGCACGTTTTCCCTGGTGACCCGTGCGTGCTGGTGCTGGTGTGGCGGCGTTGTCTCGGCTGCACGGGCACGTGGCTTACCCGGGGGGTGGCCATAACTGCTCCAGGACGTGCGGGTGTGTTTGCTGGAGGTAGTCGAGGGTGCGGAAGAAGCATCACTGGATGCCGGGCATATCCTCATCTGTGAGGTTGGGGTAGTTTTGGGTGGGGGTGTCTGCGCCCGGCCACAGCAGCGCCATGAGGCGGGCTGCCACCATGTACGGGCACAGCTGTAGGGTGGTGGGGCGTGGGGTGGTGGGTCCCCTGCGGTTTGGGGGGGCTTCCCTCTGCTGGGGGCGCAGCGTGACCAACCACTCCCACCGGTCCGTGGGGATCCCCCAGGTCCGTTGGGTCCACTTGACGAGGCAATACATTGCCCTACCAAGGCCCTGGCTGCCGCTGCGGATGGAGAGGAGCGTGTCCAGGGATTTGCGTTCCCACGTGCCCCAGATGTGGGGGTCGTCCGGGTCGTCCCCCCGGGCATACGTGTCGAGGCCTGGGTTGTGTGGGGGGGGGGCGTAGTCGGCGGGGAGGAGGGAGTCGGTGCCGTGCACCACCCAGTGGTCAGTTGGTGCGTGGTAGTGGGTGCTGGAGAGGGTGTAGTGCAGTTTGTACATGAGAGTCATGTACGTGGAGGGGGTTGGCTGCCGGTCGTCGGGGGTGGGGATGTCCCCCGGGACGTGGTGTCCGAAGTTGCTCAGGGAGGCCATCCGGGCTACCCATGTTTCCTGCTCCCACTCTTTGGTGTTGTCGGGGGTGGCGCTGGATAGGGGGTGGGCCATGTTGCGCTCGCCGTAGCGTGTGCGGCCCTGGGTGCTGTCCCGCTCCGGCACGGGGTGTCCGACTAGGTGTCGCCCCCAGTCGATGGGGGGCACACAGATCGGGCTCCCCGTGGGCAGCAGGCTCTCGCCGTCTGGGGTGGCGCGTGGGGGGCGGTCGTGTCGGGCGACGTGGAGGAAGGCGTCGAAGAGGAAGTCTCGGACGCCTTCCCCCAGGGTGGCTGCCTGGACCAGGGTGGTCGCCAGGATGCGCTCGGTGGTGCCGGAGGTGCGGAGGCATAGCACGTCCTGCTCCCCGAGTCTCCGGAGGTGCTGCCGTACCGCTGCGGAGTTGTGTAGGGCGTAGGGTTCGGCCGGTGCGGCGGCTGGTGGTGCGGGGTGTGATGGGGGGGGGGGTGTGGGTTGGGGGGGGTGGTCGTCGCTGTCGCGTTTGGGGTCCAGTGATGGGGTCTTTTGTGGCGGTCGCTGGAGGGGGGATTCGCGGTGGCGTGTGTCGGCGGGGGCACCGACGTCAATTGGCTGGTGCTGGCTGCCGCGTGTTGCGTCCGTGGCCTGGTCTCAGGGGGGGGGGGCGGGGGGGGGTGGTGTGGGGGTGGCACTGTTGGTGGTGGGGGGGGCGGGGGTGGGTGTTGTGCTCGCTGGGGGTCTGGGCGTCCCAGTGGGTCGTGTGGGTGTTGCGTGTGTGCGCCATGCGGTCCTTGCGGTTCTTGACTGGTTGTGGTGCCGGGGTGTGGGTGGGAGGCGGCCGCATGGGCGTCCGGGTGGGGCTGTGGTCCGTATGTAATGGATCGGTGCTGGTGGATGGTGCTCGCTGGTATGGGGTGTGGGTGGGGGGGCTGCTGGTGGTGGTGGGGCGCTCTTACTAGGCCCTGGTGTTGCTGGTGTGCGTGCGCGGCTCCCCGCCGGTCCATGGGGGTGTACCGCGGCTCGTGCGTCGTGGGCCCGTGTATGTTGGGGCAGCGGGTGGTGCTGGACCGCGTGGTGGTGGTGTTGAGGGTGTGCTGGTTCTGTGTGGTACCCCGGCGTTGGTGGGTGTGGTGGTAGGGGCTGGTGGTGGCGGAATACGAGATGGTGTGGTGCGGTGATATGTGCCATGTGGGGTGGGTGGTTCTTGGGGCCTGGTTGTGCTGGGGCGTGGTGAGGATGTAGCTGGTGGGGGTCGCTGTAGCATGGGGGCATTAGGAGGTAGGGGTTGGGAGGGACGGGGGCGTGGTGGTGGTGTTGGTGGTGCCATGTCTTCTGGCTCTGCGCGTATGGTGGTCCTGGCATGGTGTGGACGTGTGCGGGCGGTGGTGGCTGACTGGGCTGCAGGGTTTGGGTGCTGCGGTACGGTGGTGGTGGTGGGCGCTGGCGGGGGCGGTTCTGTTGGTGTGCCCCGGGGGTCTGGGCGTGGGGTGGTGCGGTGTGGCTGGACCCGGGCCCTGGTCGGGGCGTCGCGCCCTGCTGGCGGGCGCGCTGGCGGGCCCCCTGCCCTGTCTTGGTCTTCTTGGCCTGGTCGGTGTCGGGGGCGGGTGAACCCCCCTGTCCCCGTGGGGGCGACAGGGAGCGGGCGTGCCAGCGTTGTGCCTCTCGGAGGCTCGTCTCGAGGCCTCTGACGTAAGTGCGCTGGTCCGTGAGGCCCATCCATGTGGCGGTTGCCTCGTCAGGGGCGGCCAGGTGGGCGTCCCGAAAGGAAGCCCAGCCCTCCGGGGGCTTCAGTTGTGCGGGGTGGGGGTGGTGTGCCGGGTAGGGGAGTGCGCTGAGTGGGTAAGGTGTTCCTTTCCGTCCGCCGAGCGCGGTGTTGAACCGGCGGCGAGTGATTCGGAGGTGGGCTGCTATCTCCTCTGGTGCCGTGTCCGCCCACGCTTCTGGCGTCAGGGCTGCTGCTTGGGGGGCCGAGAGTTGTGGGTCTGGGAGGTGTAGGTCACGGTGGTGGAGGTATAGGGCGAGGACGATGTGGCGGGCCGCCACGTTCAAGCCGCCTCCGCTGTGGCGTAATGGTGGGCTGTTGGGGGGCAGGGGTGTGCTGCCCGTGGCCACGGCTATGGTCCATGCGTGGTCCTCTGCGTCTGCCACGTAGTACCCTCCCAGGTGGTTCTGGAGGGTGTCGGTGAGTCGCCCGAAGAAGCTGGGGTGGCTGGCGGGGGGGGGATGCGGCTGGGGCCGCGGGCCGCTCGCGGTGGTGGGGGTTGAGGTCCCCGCAGTGGGGGCAGTAGGTGAGGCGGTGCGCGGGCAGACCAGGCAGACCCAGTGGTCTGGGTTGCAGGGCAGGGCCGTCTGTGGTAGCCGCTGGCGTACGCAGAGGGGACATGCCGTGGCTGGCGGTTGGGGGTACCTGTGGACGGACGGTGGCGTGGGGGGATGGGGGCTGGTGGCGCACGCATGCTGGTGGGCGTGTGTGCGGTGCCTGTGGTGTCCGTGTGTGCCGTGCCAGTGTTGTGCTCGGTGGATGGTGTGTAGGCGTGGTGGGGGTTCCCTGTTGGTATGTCACGGGGTAGGTTCTCATGGTTGGTAGAACAGGAGTTTGAGGAGGTGGGCTTGGTCTGTCTCGGGCAGGGTTGCTGCAGGCTGCAGGTATTTGTGGGTGTGGTATGTGAGCTGCTCTGCTGTCTTCGCAACGGCCGTCTGCTGCATGTGCGCCGCCGTGGCCTGGGGGTCCTCCGCGTGGGTGCGTAGCAAGGTGTAGACCGCAGTGGGGACGAGTCCCCTGCGGACTGCCTCGAGTACCTCTGTCTGCTTGAGGACGGTGGTGAGTTGCTGGGTCGCAGGGGACTGCGTCAGCGATCTGGCGTGCTGTGCGATGGTGTGGGTTGGGTTCCAGTCTGTGAGGGTGTCCAGTCCTCTGTACAGGGGGCACACCTTGAAGTGCTCCCAGGTTTCTTCTTCCGTGTGGCCACAGATGCATTTGGTGTATCCTGCGGGGACGTGGATCGAGCGGCGCGCATACCATCGGTGGTATCGGGTGAGGAGGGGAAGCTGTTCGAGGGCGAGTTGGAGTCGGGGTTTTTGTAGGTGTGCTGGGAGGCTATCCGGGCGCAGGGCGGAGTAGTAGAGGGGTGTGTGGACGGAGTCTTCGAGGCGTCAGAGGAGTTCGGTGTTCGCTGGGTGTCCCAGTGTGGTGGCCAGTTGCTGGATGGGTGTGGGGTAGTGGTACTGCTTGTCTGGATCTGTGTACGGCGTGTCCTCGGGCATCCATTGGGGGGGCTGTGTCGCCGGGGGTATCGGGGGCAGGTGCTGCAGGTGGCTGTGGTGTGGGGTGTCCAGTCGCACGTGTTCGAGCCCTGGGGTGAGGCTGGTGTTCTGGTGTTCCGCCTGCCTGTCTGCGCGTCCATTGCCGTATGCGTAGCAGTGTGACTCTTGTTTGACGATGTGTAGGGCGTCTCGGGGGTGCATGTCCTTGAAGGCCATCCATAGTCCCATTGCTTGCGTGGTCGTGAGGCCGGACTCGAGTGCCTTGTGGAGGGGCAGGGCCGCAAGGCGCCTGGTGAGGTGGATGTCGACCGTGGCGTCCACGACTACCCAGATGTTGCGGGGCCGGATCGTTTTGGGTGGCGGTGTGGCGGTTACGGCGTCTGCCATGGTGCGTAGTTCGCCGTGGGAGGACGCTCCAAAGATGGTGGCCCCGGTGTGGTGTTCCACGTGGAGGCCGTCCGCGTGCCGGGTGATGCGCACGTATGCGCAACCGACCGTGGGGGTGCGTTGCTGGTTGCCGCATGCGTCAGTGAAGTAGATGATGTCGGTGTCGCTGGGTATGGGTAGGCGGGCAATTGCTGTGGGGTGATAGATGTAGATGGGGTTCCCTTGGGCGGTTCTGGCGGTGATTTGCGTGGGTTGTAGTAGCGGCGCTGCATAGACGCCTATTCCCTGGGTGATGATGGCCTGGGCCCCCGGGGTGAGGCGGAGGAGGCCCCTGTCTGGGCGCCCCTGGGTGATATACGCGTACATCAGGTGGAAGAGGTATCCCGTATTGGGGTGGAACTTCTGGCACGTGATGGTCTGTCGCTGCTCCTTGTCGTCTTTGTCGCCGGGAAGGGTGGGGCATTTGTGCTGTAGGGGGCGCATGGGTGCCTCCTGAGGTCCTGCGCGGTGTGGGTTGCAGCGGTCGTACTCTATGGCCACGCTGTCCGCTCGTTGGTGTATGTCCATGTTGCCTTGGGTGTTTGGGTCCAGGCTACGTGCGCCGGGTGGTTCGGGGGGTACCGTGTGAAACCAGGGAGAGAGCCATGCCTGCTGGTCGGCGGTGGTGGCGGCGGCCGGGGTGTGGTAGTGGGTGGAGATGAGGTGTAGCAGGGGCCACGGAGTGTCGAGGGCTGCCGGGCCGCAGTGCCAGCACGTGCGTGGTATGCCCTGGTCGCTGTGTCTGACTGGTGGTACATCGGTCTCCGGTGCATTGTGTTTGGGGATGGACCAGGGGGCATGGTGTCGCTGGACAGTGTGGGTAGCATGTTTGTGGCCCTTTGGTGCTAGTAGCAGGATGGTGGGTGGTGTCCAGCCTTCGGCTGACGGAATGGGCTCCTCCTGCGTCGTGCCGCCGTCGTTGGAGGTCTCGTGCTCGTCTGGGCGGGGCCGGGGGTGCTGGCGCTGGAAGGCTTTGTACGCAGTGTCAATGTCCTTGGGCCCCGGCATGTCGCGCCCTGCCTTCGTAGCACATGCGCGGAGGTACGCTTGGAAGACGTGGCGTGCTGGCCATTGTGGGTCAGAAAGGAACGGGGCGTGGTGGGCGTCGCACTGGGCCATGATCCTCATCTGTGTTGGGGTGATATACACTATGGTGACGGTGGCCCCCACGAGGCGCAGGGTGTCCACCTCGCCTGCTGGGTGTCGGTGGATGTCGGTGTGCGTGGCCACGAGTGGCCCCTGTTGATCGCAGTGGAGGGTTGTCAGGATGGCGTGCATGTGGTGCAGTAGGAGGAGTTGTAGCTGGGCCCAGATGCCAGTGCCCACAGAGGTGGAGACGCCGTGTTGCGCCAGTATCCACCAGGGCAGGTGTTGCGGGCCATTTGCGCTTCTTTTATGCGTATGTCTGCCGCCTCGCGAACTTCAGGTTGGTGGTTGTGTGTCACCCTGTGTAGGAGGTGCGCTGCGTGTTTGGCATGGGCCATGTCGACCAGGGCGCCTGCATTGTCTCCGTAGTAGCCCCAGTGGGCCATCATGGCCTCCTTGGGGAAAGAGGTGGGCCAGCCTCCGTGTTGCGCCCATGCCTTCGTCACTTGCTGTCGAGCGTGGCGTAGGGCGTCTTGGGGGCGCGGGAGGTGCAGGGCTTGGTACCCGATGGCCGCGTTGAGCACCGCTTCCATGAAGTACGCCAGGCCCTGCGTAGACAGGAGGTCCCCCCTGGCAATTTGGGGTAGCCGGGCGAGGCGCTCTTCCAGCTTGCTTGGGAGTGTGATGTGGTGCTGCCGCGTGGCCTGTGTGACTCCCAGGTGGACTGTGGTGTCTTCCAGGTGTAGGGGTTCACCTTTCCGGATGTGGGGGGTGGGGGTCCTGGCGTCGGCCAGCCCGACCGATTTGCGGGGGTGCACTAGGAGCTGGTGGGCATCCAGGTGGGTTGTGGTGAGTTGGAGAATGGCGGACACTTGCTCGGTGGTCGTTGGTAGCCCTGCGTTCTCAGGGTCGCGGTGGCGGGTGGCCGTAGTTGGGGGGTTGTCGTCCGCGAAGTTGATGAGGGGGGACCGTAGCGGGTATGGGGCGTACCCCGGGTATACCCGTGCTAGCTCGAATGCCAGTGGTAGGGTGACGAGGAGGTAGAAAAAGGGGCCTTCGGCGCCTCCCTGGGGGACCCCGGTGTCTGTGCCGGTCCAGGGGGTGAGGCCTGCGGCTGTGATGACGGCGTAGATTTGGGTCTGAATGTACACGGTCATGAAGGATAGGAATGGGAGGCCCATGGCATCTGATACCTCCGTGAGGAGCCGGTGTGGGGCGTGGAGGAGGGCGCCTTGGACATCGAGGGAGGCGATAATCATCTCGGAGGGGTTCATGTCCAGTGCGGTGTCCTGGAGGAAGATGGCCTCGCGGGGGGACCTGCCGGCCATAGCTCCCCACATGCTGGCGGGCACGTGGGCAAAGACCGCCAGTGCGATGCGGCCTAGGATGAGCGTCCACACCAGCTTGACCTCGGTGGTGGCGCAGACTATGGGCCGCCAGTTCCCTGGCTGCGCCCAGTCCCCCTTTTTGTAGTGGGGGTGGACCAGGTTGGCCCATTCAGGGAGGATGGGCGTGGCGCCCGTGACGATGTCCCACAGGCGGGCTGCCAGGCGTCGTTTGACCAGCAGGGTGAGGGGGACCAACACCGCTCGGCAGCGGCCTGTTGCCTTTGAGAATGGCGTGTCAAACCAAGGGACATGGGCGTAACAGCCACGCGTACCCAGGTGGAAGGGGTGTACAAACGTTGGAACATACCGATACCGCTGAAACCAGGGTTCAGCCGGGCCTGAGGGCGATAGGACGTCTCATAGGGCGTTCCGCGAGCCGGTCGGAGCTAAACACCGCCAGCGTGGGGGTGAACACCAGGGGAGGGAGCACGGCAAGTGGCAGGTTTGGGGACCTGAGGGTGGGCCTGTTGAGGGTAGGGCAGGGTGTGTATTGCCTGTGTGTTTTCTCATAGCGGTCCCGGCGTTACGGTGCCCTCTTCGGGCATTCGGCGAGCCAAGCTGGACTAGCTTCAACACACGGGTCACCAAACACCGCAGTCCCCGCGTTACGGTGTCCATCTTGGGCATTCGGCGAGCCAAGCTGGACGTGCTACACGCCACTGACCACCCATCACAGCAGTCCCGGCGTTACGGTGTCCATCTTGGGCATTCGGCTAGCCAAGCTGGACGTGCTACACGCCACTGACCACCCATCACAGAGAGAAGGTCGCGTAGTTCAGCAGTCATGCACGTGACACCTGAACCAGAGGTGCTCGGTTCGAATCCCGGTGGGGTTGGAACGCAGTGTCCTAGGCGCTAGGGTGTCTGTGACCCCGCGAGCCAGAAGGGATGCTGCGAGGGACAGGTAGGGATCACGGATACGCTGGAGTTCGGTGAGCGCCCGAGCACTTTACCACCCATCACAGCAGTCCCGGCGTTACGGCGTCCATCTTGGGCATTCGGCGAGCCAAGCTGGAAGTGCTACACGCCTCTAACCACCCGGCACAGCAGTCCCAGCGTTACGGTGTCCGTCTTGGGCATCTGGCGAGCCAAGCTGGACGTGCTACACGCCACCGACCACTGTCTGTGCGCGTGCCACCTCGGGCACTGCGGCGGGGCGGCCAGTACAAGTTGCAAGTGCTGTACTGTGATGTCTTGCGGTGCCAGGCGGCAGAAGCAGGACCGAAGTACAGGAGCGCCTGTGTCTTGTGCCCGTGTGAGCGAGGGCACGCTCCGCACTGGGACTTCTATGCACTGTATGATACAGTGGCTCTTTACGTTTCCCGCGAATTCACTGTACCGGAGTTGCAGCTGTTTTGATGAGTGTAGTATCATGTAGTGTGCTGTGCCTTTGGACAGGTAGGGATCACAGATACGCTGGAGTTCGGAGATCGCCCGAGCACTTTACCTTTACCTTTATCCACATGCTGGCGGGCATGTGGGCGAAGACCGCCGGTGCGATGCGGCCTAGGATGAGTGTCCACACCAGCTTGACCTCGGTGGTGGCGCAGACTATGGGCCGCCAGTTCCCTGGCTGCGCCGAGTGCCCCTTTTTGTAGAGGGGGTGGACCAGGATGGCCCATTCAGGGGGGATGGGCGTGGCGCCCGTGACGATGTCCCACAGGCGGGCTGCCACGCGTTCTTTGACGGGCAGGGTGAGGCGTTGGTACGCTTCGGCCGGCAAACCGTCGACGCCGGGGACAACCCCCTTCTTCAGGCGGTCTAGGGCGCGTTGCAGTTCTGAGATGCTGAAGAGGGCGTGTTCGATGGCGCGCCCCCTTTTCGGTTGAAGACCCTGGGCACATGCTCGCGGATGGTGTTTCTGGTGTGGGGGTCGAGCTCGGGGAGGGCGTCCCCGTGTTGTGCCTGGAAGCTGTCCAGGACTGCCTGGAGGACGGCGTCGGGGTCATTGGTGAGGCCGCCCTCGGGCGTGCGCACCGCGTGGATGGTACGGCGCCCCGTGTCCCCCAGGATGCGGCTGACGTACCGCAGGGACTTGTACGGCGTGTCGTTTCTGCCGTATCTTTCGCGTTCCTGGGCTGCGGCCGCTATGCGGTGGGCGTGCCATTCCTGGAGTTGGTGGCGGCGGCTGGTGAGGAGCGCACGGAGGTGGGCGTCCCGGTCTCGTGCCTCCGGTGTGCTGGGGCGTAGCAGGGTGGCGAGTTCCTTCTTCGTGGTCCAGATGTCATGGACGAGTTGTTGGAGGGTGAGGTCTGGTGGTGCTCCCGCGTGGCTGGTGTTACGCTGCATGCCGCATGCTTGTCCCGCCCGGCGCATGGCAGTGGTGAGTGTCGGTGCATCGGGGCGGCGCAGGATGGCGTGTAGGGCCCTGTTATACCTGTGCCAGGCGCCGTGGTCGTCCTCGGCCGGGAACTGCAGTGTGGTTGGGAGGGTGTCGTCTGGCAGGGTGGCCGCGGGTGGGGGTAGGTTGGGGATGATGAGGTCGATGTAGAGGGGTCGCTGGCTCGTGCCTGTGGGCGGGACGTCCCCGTAGGCTGCTCCGTGGACGCGCACCGTGGTTGGGTCCCCGTAGCACGTGTTTATGAGTGATGGGTGGGTACCGGCTTGGTGGGGGTAATGGGAGGGCGTGCCGGTGAGTCCTGCCGTGACGTCGGTGAGGCCCAGTTGGTGCATGGCGTCCCAGACAGCTATGTCGGTGGCTGTGGGTGGGCGGTTGCGGTCGTCGTCGGTGAGGGCGGCGTTTAGGTTGCCTATGATGATGGTGGGTGCCAGGAGGGAGAGTCGGCGGTACGCCAGGCTCAGGGTGTCCAGTAAGTCCTTGGTCTCCTCCCCGAATGGGACGTGTGTGAGTAGCACGTTTAGCTGCCATCCGGGCCCCAGGCACTCGTACGCTCCGAGGCGGCCATCCACTCCGAGGTCGGGGTGGGCATGCACCGTGACCAACGTCTTGTGGTAGAGGGGCACCCCCCGTTGCGAGTGGGCGTGATATTTGTTCCCCTCCGGGTCCAGGATCGGTGCTGGTTCGGGTTGGTCCGCTCTGCGGAGGGCTTGCTCCAGGAACCCCAGGAGGTCTGCGCCTTGGGGGTGTGGCCCGGGCAAGGCTTGCAGTGTGGCGGCCTTCGTGGGGTCGTAGGTGACCGCAGGCTCGTTGAGGATGTTGATGCGGGCGTGGGCTTCCGCAGGTGCCCGTTTTAGGGGGCCGGTAGTTGGGGGGGCGGGCCATGTCCGGCCCTGGCCCCGGCAGGCGTCGAGGAGGTCGATGACGCCCTGAGCTGCGGCTGCCTTGCAGTTCTGCTTCTGGGGCTGGGTTAGGGGCCATGCATTCTGGACTTCGCCCGTGTACTCCGTGCCGGTGAGGTGCTCCGTGTCGGGGCCCGCACAGCTGCATGGGGACCATCTCACGACCGGTTCGGTCCCTCCAGAGTTCGATGGTGCGCCCCACCTTCTTGCCGTTGGGGGTGGCTGGGTCCCACTTGACGTCGATCTTGAACCCCTGGTGGTCCCCGGTGACGAGGTACCGGTGCTTGACCTCCCCTGCGGCCCATATCCACTTGGAGGGGCCCGCGGCCGTGGCGTACTCGATAGGCAGCTGCACCCGGGTACCGATGGCGTATTCGGGATACAGGGCAGCGGCTTCTTCTTTGGTCCAGCTCTTCGACTTGGCTCTTGGCTTGGGCGCAGGTTTGGCCTGTGCGGGGGCCTTTTGCTTCTGCGCACCTTGGCGGCGCCGGGCAGCGGGTGTCCCCGTTGGGGAGGTGCGCCCTGGGGCTGCTGTACGGATGCGTGGCCCGGTGCAAACACGGGTTGTTCGCGTGCGGCTGGGACGTCGGGCTTGGACGTGGGGACGGGGTCCTTCAGCTGGAACACTTGCTTGGTCATGAGGCAAAGCACTTCCTCGGCCTCCTGCAGGGCGTCGGGCGGGTCAGTGGGCCAGGTGAGGAGCCGGTGCCCGGTGCCTGCCCCATGGCCGTGCATGTGGGCCGTGTAGCGGGTGGCGTGGCGTGTCCACGCTGGAGTGCGTTCCGGGGGGAGGGGGCCTTCTGGCGCCCCCTGCGCCCAGTAGAGGGCGTAGTGCAGCGCTTCCCAGGCTGCCTCTGGGGCGTGGGGGATGCGTGCGGCGAGTCGCAAGCGGTCCCCTCCGCGTGGTGGGGCCGGGACTTCGTCGTCGGGGGCGTGTGCTGTTGCCCGTCTGACCTTGCTGTGGTCGTCCCATTCCACCGTCCGCCAGGTGTCCCCGGTGTTTGAGGATGTGGACCTCCGTGGTGGTCAGGGGGGGCGTCCATGGCGTCCCAGCTGACGAGCTGGATGGGGCGGACTTGGGGGTGGGTCTTCGGGGGTGCTCGCATGTTGAGGAATTGGTGGATGTCCTCGGCGGTAGGGCCCTTGTCAGGGGCGTCCTGCGCTGCCTGGGCTAGAGGTGGGGAGAGGCGGTCCTCCCAGAGGCGGGAGGCGGACGCCGTGGCGTACATGGCTGCAATCAGGACGTGTTCTGTCAGCCCTTCCACCATGAGGTGGCTTTCCCTCTCCCAGGTCTCGGGGAACGGTGGCTTCCGCCTTTAGGGTCAGGAATGCGATGGCGCGTTTGGGTCCAGGTGTGGCGTGCGTCGGTCCATCTGGCGGGCATCCGTCGGATGGGATGTGGGGGGGGCGCTTCTGGAAGGGGGATGGTCCCAGCGCCAGGTGCTCGACAAGGTGTAGCGGTATGGCGTGGTGGCGGTCTGCTGCGGGCAGGAGGTAGGGCTGTGGGTCCCCGGGTATAGTGCCGAGGTATATGCCCCCCCTGTAGGTAGGGGTGGGCAGGGGTTGCTGCAGAGCGCCTGCGCATGGTAGCGCGCACCGGGGTTGCAGTGGGTGCATTGGGCTGTTATGGGGTGCGGTACCGCGTACACCTTGAAGGGCCCTACCGCGCGCTGGATGTGGCGGGGGATGATGGTGCGGAGGTCCGCCACCCGTGCCGTGCGGCTTTCGCCATAGTATATCCAGAGTGTGTCCTCCAGTGCCATTTTGGGGCGTAGCTTGCGGGCCAGTAGGTTCAAGGTGCTTTTGTGGGTTGCCTCCGTGACGGTGCCGGTTCCAGCGTTAATGCGTGGGAGCAGGTGGTTTTGGTGGTGTGCCGCGGCGCGTCTGCGGGCTGTGTGGAGGGCGGTGCTGTCGGCGGGAGGGGGCGCGTGGTGGGTGGGACTTTTGCGCGGGGTCGGGGCGACGTGTAGTGGATGCTTCCATGCCGGGTGCGGGTGGTGTTGCGGTGGCTGGAGGCCAGGGTAGGTGGTGAAGGTGTATATGGTGACGGGGGAGCGCTCATGCGTGGCCTGGAGGTAGTAGTGGTCGCGACCCGTGTTCTGGGTGACGATGACGTTTGGCGTTGGTATGTCGTAGTGGAGTGCGGTATTGGGGAGTTGTTTGGTGATGCGCGCCGTCGCGTCCCCCGTATTAGGCGCGGTGTCGTGGGGCACGAGGATGTGGACGGCCCACGCATCGTGGGCAGGGAGGTCGAGGTCTGGTAGGGTGGGATGAATGGGGCGTCGCCGGAAGTGTGCCAAAGCTGGGTTGTCACGTGCCGCTGTTTCTTTGATGATGGACGGTGCCCATTGGGATGGCGCCCCAACTTGCTGCGCCACGGCGGCAACGGCGTGGGCGATCGCTGTGAGGTCTGGGCCGATACCAGGCTGGTCTGCCGGTGGCTGCAGGCCCCCTTCTGGTGCGGGGTGGTGCCACCATAGGGTGTAGCCCTTTTGCGTGTTATCGGGGGGGGTGTGCACGAGGCCCTGGTGGTTGGAGATGGCGGTCTTGAGGGCTTCCGCTGCCTTGCGGTGGAGGGTGCGCGTGTAGGCCCAGACTCCGGTGGGGGGGGGCGCCCCGGTGTGGGATTTGGCCGTGGTGGGGGCCGGCTCGAGGGTGTGACTGGTGAGGGAGGGTCTGTGCAGCCCTTCGTGCAGGGAGGCGCACACGTGTGCCCACCTGTCCGCCCATCCCCGTTGGGCGCTTCCTGTGTCTGCCCCTGTGGGCAGTCGCACGATGACCACGTGCCAGGGGTGTGACCCTGGTACTACGGTGGGGGGTGTGGTGTGCTCGTGAGCGTGTAGTCATACTGCGGTGTCTGCGTTTGCCGTCACGTAGTCCTCTCCCTCTGCTGTGTGGACGTTTTCGACGGCGGCCTCTCCCTCTAGGGTGAGGAGGCGGTGTGTGCCGGGGGGCTGCGTCTGCGTCTCCGCGTCCCGGAGCCACAGGTACGTGAGCGCCACGGTGCCGGGGAGGATTTTCCCCCCCGTGAAGGTGCCTTCGGGTGATGCCCACTGCAGGGGCAGTGTGCGGCGTCCCCGCGAGTCGTTGGTGGCATGGTAGTCGTTAGGGAGGTGACGTTTGGTGAGCCGGTGCGGCATGCGTTCGGTGATGGCTGTGGGGGGGTCCCAGTTACATTCCTCCGGGGGGGGTGCGTCTGCGTCCTCCTCCTGGGGCTGGGCTAGCGGCAGCGCATGCGCATTGGGTGTGGCGTCGGGTAATCCGCTGTGTGTGAGGACGTAGAAGCCCTCGGGGGTGAGTTGGAGGACGATGTCCCACTTCGCCGTCTGCTCTGGGGACCATTGGTGGGGTCCGTCCTGCGGTCGGTGGAGGGTGACCTGGTGGCCCTACCTCCAGCTGTGGTAGGCGAGGAGGCTGAGGACGGTGTCTTGCTCCGGGTCCTCCACGCTTTCCACGTATGCCGTCATGTCGGTGACGTCGACGGCGTACTCGTCCTCCAATCCTTGTGTGGGGGTGTCGGATTTACCCGAATTGGTGAGGAGGAAAGAAGAGATGGCGAAGCAACAGCACTACACAAGACACATATATGCCCACCCTGTCCCTCCCTTAAGTTAACCGGTTTTAAGGAGTTGGCCCATATATGGGGATTGTGTAGTGCTAGCTGAGCCAGCCCTGGAGAGGGGGGGGCGGTGGTGTACCCGTGGAGCCCCGGCCCCGTGACGTCGGGCAGGTCGTGCTCGAGGGACGCCCGGTACTCAGCAGGCCCTTTTGCTGGCTTCGTGGGTGGGGTGGTGGCGCCGCACACAGGTGCGTCCAGGGCGCCCGCTCGCGGGGGGGGGGGGCGCGGGGGGGCATTATGCGGGCTGGGGTCCGCGGGGCCGCTTGCTGCGGGCTCCAGCTCCGGCAGGGTGGGGTCCATATGATGCTCCTTGTCCTCCGTGTGTCGGAGCTCCAGCTCTAGCAGGCTGTCGATGTCCAGGGCCATGAGGTCATCGTGTGTGTTCCCGTGTTGGGGTGCTGCTTCATGGCACGGTGGGCGTGTGATGCTGGTGCTCGGGGCACGTGCGGCGGCCGGTGCGGGGTCGTGCGCCGGTGTCTGGGGAAGCGCGCCGTTTGGCGTGGTTGTGGTGTGTGGCTGCTCGCTGGTGACTGTCCTGGCTGGTGGTGTTGCCCCTGTGTGCGGTTCGGGTTGTGGCCGGTGGTGGGCGTTGAGCTGGCATGAGGTGTGCGGGGTTTCCAGGGGTGGTGCCGGTGGGTTGGGGTGCGGAGTAGGCGTGGCGCGGCTTCGTTCCTGTGTTGGTGGGCTGTGGTGTCCCATGTCCCCGGGTGGGGGAGGGGGGTGCGGTGTGGTATGGTGGTGTTGTGTTGTGTGGTGGCCTTCCCGGTGGGGGGGGGGGCATCGTGTCCAGGTCTGGTGGGGTGGGTTGTCGCCCGTGGCTGGTCCTCTGGCGGTGTGGGGCAGCCCTCGTCCTCCTGGCGTGTTTCAGTACGTGGGCCGTGCGGGGTCGGTCTGGCGTGGGGCCTGGGGTCCCCTGGGGCGGGGTTTGTGGGACTGGAGTGTCGCAACCAGGGGGGTGTGGTCGTGTTGTGCTTGGGGGTGTTGGCCCACCGTTGAGTGGGCCCAGTGGTGCGGGGAGCGCCGTGTATGGGCCACGCGCGGGCTATTGCGTTTGCGGGGTCCGCGGGTTGGTGGGTCGCGGCATCTTGGGCGTGTTGTGGCCCCAGTGCGGCGCATGCGGGTGGTGACTGGCGGTGTGTGGCTGGCGTGTATCGTTTCCACGGTGGGGGGGGGGCTATGTGCTCGGGTGTGGGGTGGGCCCGTGGTAGGCTGCTGGCTGGTAGCGGGTGCCGGGGCCTCACTGTGGGTGGGTCTTCCGCGGTGTCTCCTTGGTGCGTCCCGTGGTGGTCTCTGGTCGGCTGGCTGAAGGGGGTTTTTGGGGTGTACCGGACCCCTGGGGGCACCATTGTGTGTTGGCGCGCCGCAGCGGGGGGTGCTGTGGGTTGTGGGGGTGGGGCTTGTGTCGGTGTCGTCCGTGTGGTTTGCGGCGGTGTGTCGTGTGTCGGTCTCGGCTGCTCCTCATGGTGGTCTGTTGTGGTGGTGCCCCTGGGGGGTGGTCTTGGGCTTGGCGGTTCCTGGGAGGGTGCGGGACATGCGGGGTCGGGTTGGCTGGGGGGGGGGGGGGCGCGCGTGTGTTGGCCTGCGTGTTCGCCTTCTGCTCTCCCGGCGGTCTCTTCTACTGCCTTTCCCTTGCTCCTCTCTTTTCGCTGGCTTGTTTTGCTTTGTTTTTTTTTGTTTTTCGGGGGGGGGGTGGCTGCGGTACTGTGGGTGGGTGTGGGTGTGTGCCGGTGCCGGTGCTGGTGTGGGCGTGGGTGTCGTGGGGGACGGGGGTCGGGTGGCTGTTGCGCTCTGGGTTTCCTGTGTGTGCGCCGGCCCCCAGGCTTCCGGTTTCCAGGGCGCCGGTCCGGGGGGTGCTGACGGCGGGTAGTTGGCGGCAGTGGTGGCGTGGCGCTTGCGTCGGTGGTCGCGGCTCCTGGGTAGTGCCTGGGTGGCTTGGCCGGGCGCGGGCGCGCGTGTGGGTGTGTTCATGGCGTGGGCTGATGGGGTGGTGGGTAGTGTGGGCGTGGCTCGTTTGTGTGGGTGTCGGATATGTGTGCGCCGAAAGCGCGGTGGGTTGGGCTGGGGCACTGTGGGCGATGCAATGGGTGGAGGAGATGCTGGTAACGCCTACGGAGGGGCTGCTGTAGGCGTCAAAACAGGTTGGTGTTGTTGACGTGGGTGCTTCAGGTGATGCGCCGGGCGGCGACGGGGTTGGTGACGCTGATGGTGTAATAGGTGACAGGGCGGGCGCTGGGGGGGGCCTGCGGCTCCGGTGGTCGCTGTAGGTGGTGCTGTGGGTGGTGGCGTAACTGGTGATGTCGGCGGTGAGGGTGCTGCAGGTGACGTCGATGGTGAGGACGCTGCGGGTGATGTCATGGGTGGTGGCGATGTTGATGTGGGTGTTGCAGGTGGTGTGCCGGCTGGTGGTGCCGCTGGTACTTTCCTTGCGTAGCGTGGTGCTGGGGGTGCTGTGGGCGGTGGTGTCGTCGGTGGTGCCGATGGTGAGGGTGACGCAGGCGATGCACCGGGTGACGGTGAGGCCAGTGTGTGCAGCAGCTGACGCGTTGGAAACGGGTGGTGGGGGGCTGGAGGGGGGGTTGCCATTGGTGCAACGGGCGATGGTGGCGTTGGTGCCGCAGGTGGTGGATCGGGTGATGGTGTTGTTCGTGATGCTGACGAGGTGGTTTTTCTGCCTGTCAGCCCGTGGAGTCGGTGCCGGCGTTGGGCGGTTGCCTGTGCGTGTGGTGGTGGCGGTGGGGGTCGGTGCGCTGGGCGCTTGGTGGGCGTGGTTGGGTGCGGATGCGCGTGTTGGTGTGTACTTGGTGCGGGTTGCGGGGGGTTTTTGGGCGGCGGGTGCGCTTTTGCCGTGCGTGTGGCGGTTTGTGTTGTCTGGTGGAGCGCCGCCGGCGTGTGCTTTGCGCGGATGGTGTGGGGTCTAGTCCGCGTGGGTGGTGTCGGTGTGGGTGTTTCGGGTCGGGTGCTGGTTGTGGGCGTGTCGTTCGCGCGGTGTGGTCAGGCGTGATGGTGGTGCCGCTGGCGACGTCGATGGTGACGGTGCTGCAGGTGATAAGGGTGGGACGGGGGTGTTGGCGGTTTCTGGTGTGGGTGCTGTGGGTGGTGTTGAGCGTGGGGGTGTTGCAGGTGTGGTGCCCGCCGGATGGTGGTGTGCCTGGCGACGGCGTCGTGAGTGCTGTCGGGGGGGAGGGTGTTGTTGGTGATGCTTTGAATGGCAGTGCCGCCGGTGAGAGGCTGGCAGAGGGGAGAGGGCGGTAGTGCGGCTGGGCGCGATGTTGGGTTATTCGGTGTGGGTGGTCAGCCGGAGGTGGGTGCGGCTGGTGGTGTGGCGCTCGGTGTGTGTGGCCTGTGCCGGGTATCTTAGCTGCGCTTGTTGGTGCGGGTGTGTTGATGGCGGCGGTTTGTCTGCCTTCCTGGAGTTGGTGCCGGCGTTGTGTGGCTGCCTGTGTGCGGTTTGTGCCGTTGTGTGTGGCAGTGGTGGTGGGGGTTGGTGCGCTGGGCGCTTGGTGGGCGTGGTTGGGTGCGGGTCTGCGCGTGGATGTGTACTTGGTGGGCAGCTTGTGTTGTCTGATGATGCGTGGCTGGTGTGTGCTCTGCGTGGATGGTGCCGGTGTGGGTGCTTGGGGTTGGGTGCTGGATGTGGGTGCGTCGCCTGCGCGGTGTGGTCGGGCGTGATGGTGGGTTCTCTGACGTGTGTGGCCGGCTGCTGGCGGGTGTGGTCAGGCCGGTGTGGGCTGGGTGGTGATGGTGGTTGTGGCTGGACTGCTTGGTGGTTGTGGTGTCGGTTGGCAGCCCTGATGATGGGCCTTGGGTGTGTGGTGGCGGGTGGGCGTGTATGGTGGTGGTGATTGTGTGTCATTGCGGGTGGTGTTTGGTGTGGTACAGTTGGGCGTGTGGTTTGCGATAACTGAGCACTCACCCCTCCGGATGGCGCGGGCCCGGTGGTCCGGTAGCCCGTCCGGCAGGCAGTGCGTGCCCGCCGGGTGCTCACGCGTCCCTCCGGACGGCGGCTGTTCCGTAGCCGGCAGGGGCTGGGTTCACTGCCGGGCGCACACACATCCCTCCGGACGGCGGCTGTTTCGTAGCCGGCAGGGGCTGGGTTTACTGCCGGGCGCGCACACGTCGGTCCGGACGGCGGCTGTTTCGTAGCCGGCAGGGGCTGGGTTCACTGCCGGGCGCACAAACGTCCATCCGGACGGCGGCTGTTTCGTAGCCAGCAGGGGCTGGGTACACTGCCGGGCGCACACACGTCCATCCGGACGGCGGCTGTTTCGTAGCCCGCAGTGGTTGGGTACCCTGCCGGGCGCACACACGTCCATCTGGACGGCGGCTGTTGCGCAGTGGGGACTGCGGGGCTTGGACTTGTTCTTGGCGGCTCGTTTGTCATCGGGCGTGGGTGTTTGCCGTGGTGGTGTCATGTTTTGTGCCGTGGTGCGTGCTGGCGTGCGGTGCTGCGCGTGTGCCCTGCTTGGCCTGCGTGTGGCGCGCGCTCCTTGCCCGGGCGTGCTGTTGCGCAGGCGCGGGGACACACCCTCTCTCTGGCGGGCCCGTTTGGCTCCATGGCGGGCCCTGTTGGCGCTCGGCTGCGGCCTGGTGCGCGGCAGTGGGGTGTGTGTACGTTGGGGAGGGGGGGGTGGTTCCTCTCCCCTCGACTTCCCCGCCTTGTCCCTCTGTCCCTCTTCGCCGGCCCGCCCTGCCTGCCTACCCTCTTCGTACCCGCTGGGTTGGCCTTGGCTGGACGGTTGGTCTTGGTGGTCTGACATGGTGTTTCTTTTCTGCAGGGCGGCGTGGGCTGGGTTCGTTTTGGGGGCGGGTTGCTCGTGTGGTGTGCCGTGCCGCGTGTACGGTGTCCTGGGCCTCCTGGCTCCTGTTCACCAGCGTGCATGCCCTGTGTGTGGTGTTGCGTGTGCGGTGTCCTGGGTCGCTTGGCTCCTGTTCACCTGTGTGCCTGCTTCGGTGTGCTGTGTCGTGTGTACGGCGTTTTGGGCCCCTTGGCTCCGGTTCACTGGTGTGCACGCTTTGTGTGCGGTGTTGTGTGTGCGGTGTCCTGGGCCTCCTGGCTCCTGTTCTCCGGTGCGCGTGCTCATTGTGCTGTGTCGTTTGTGCCGTGTTCCCGGCTTCTTGGCTCCTGTCCTCTGGCCTGCCCGCTCTGTGTGCGGTGTCGTGTGTGTGGTCTCCTGGGCCTTTTGGCCCTTTTGTGCTGGTGTGCTCGTGTGGCCTCCTGGCTCCTGTTCACCGGTGTGCACGCTCTGCGAGTGGTGTTGTGTGTACGTTGTCCTGGGCCTCCTGGCTCCTGTTCACCGGTGTGCACGCTCTGTGCCTCGTTTTGCGTGTACGGTGTCCTGGGCCTCCTCGCTCCTGTTCACCGGTGTGCAGGCTCTGTGTGTGGTGTTGCGTGTACGGCGTCCTGGGCCTCCTGGCGCCTGTTCACCGGTGTGCATGCTCTGTGTGTGGTGTTGCGTGTACGGTGTCCTGGGGCTCCTGGCTCCTGTTCACCGGTGTGCACGCTCTGTGTGTGGTGTTGCGTGTACGGCGTCCTGGGCCTCCTTGCTCCTGTTCACCGGTGTGCACGCTCTGTGTGTGGTGTTGCGTGTACGGTGTCCTGGGCCTCGTGGCTCCTGTTCACCGCTGTGCACGCTCTGTGTGTGGTGTTGCGTGTACGGCGTCCCCGGCCTCCTGGCTACTGTTCAGCGGTGTGCACGCTCTGTGTGCGCTGTTGTGTGCACGGTGCCCCGGGCCTCCTGGCTCCTGTTCACCAGTGTGCACGCTCTGTCTGTGGTGTTGTGTGTACGGTGTCCTTGGCCTCCTGGCTCCTGTTCACCGGTGTGCACGCTCTGTGTGTGGTGTTGCGTGTACGGTGTCCTGGGCCTCCTGGCTCCTGTTCACCGGTGTGCACGCTCTGTGTGTGGTGTTGCGTGTACGGTGTCCCGGGCCTCCTGGCTCCTGTTCACCGGTGTGCACGCTCTGTCTGTGGTGTTGCGTGTATGGTGTCCTGGGCCTCCTGGCTCCTGTTCACCGGTGTGCACGCTCTGTGTGTGGTGTTGCGTGTACGGCGTCCTGGGCCTCCTGGCTCCTGTTCACCGATGTGCACGCCCTGTGTGTGGTGGTGCGTGTATGGTGTCCTGGGCCTCCTGGCTCCTGTTCACCGGTGTGCACGCTCTGTGTGTGGTGTTGTGTGTACGGTGTCCTGGGCCTCCTGGCTCCTGTTCACCGGTGTGCACGCTCTCTGCGTGGTGTTGCGTGTACGGTGTCCTGGGCCTCCTGGCTCCTGTTCACCGGTGTGCACGCTCTGTGTGTGGTGTTGTGTGTACGGCATCCTGGGCCTCCTGGCTCCCGTTCACCGGTGTGTACGCTCTGTGTGTGGTGTTGCGTGTACGGTTTTCTGGGCCTCCTGGCTCCTGTTCACCGGTGTGCACGCTCTATGTGTGGTGTTGCGTGTATGGTGTCCTGGGCCTCCTGGCTCCCGTTCACCGGTGCGCACGCTCTGTGTGTGGTGTTGTGTGCGCGGTGTCCTGGGTCGCTTGGCTCCTGTTCACCTGTGTGCCTGCTCCGGTGTGCTGTGACGTGTGTACGGCGTTTTGGGCCCCTTGGCTCCGGTTCACTGGTGTGCACGCTTTGTGTGCGGTGTTGTGTGTGCGGTGTCCTGGGCCTCTTGGCTCCTGTTCTCCGGTGCGCGTGCTCGTTGTGCTGTGTCGTTTGTGCCGTGTTCCCGGCTTCTTGGCTCCTGTCCTCTGGCCTGCCCGCTCTGTGTGCGGTGTCGTGTGTGTGGTCTCCTGGGCCTTTTGGCCCTTTTGTGCTGGTGTGCTCGTGTGGTGTGTGTTGTGTTGTGTGTGTGGTGTCCTGGGACACTTGGTTCGTGTTCTCTGGTGTCGCGGTGTGTTGCGGTGTGTGTGGTGTCCGGTGTGCGGTGTTGCGTGTGCGGTGTCCTCGGCCTCCCGGCCCCTGCTCACCGGCGCTCACGCCCGGTGTGTGGTGTTGTGTGGGCGGTGTCCTGGGCCGCTTGGCTCCTGTTCACCGGTGTGCTCTTCCGGTGTGTTGTGTGGTGTGTGCGGTGTCCTGGGCCACTTGGCTGCTGTTCACCGGTGTGCCCGCGTGGCGTGTGTTGTGTCGCGTGTTCGGTGTCCAGGGCCCCGTGGCTCCCGTTCAACGGCGTGCTGTGTGCTTGTTCAGTGTGTTGTGTGTTGTGTGCGTGTCCTGGGCCACGTGGCTCCTGTTCACCAGTGTGCGTGCTCGGTGTGTTGCGTGGTGTGTGCGGTGTGGGTGTGGGTGCGTGCTCGCGTGCGCCATACTGTTGCAGCGACGTTGCGGACTCTTTGTCTTTGTTTACACATGAATAGACACCTCGGGAAACGCCGTAGCGAGGTTGCCACTGGCATCCCGGCCACCAAGGCGTCCGGCATCCTATGGTCTCATACTTATTCTTCCCGTCCTGGACTCTTTGATTTTGGCGACGCCCAAGAGTAAGCGTGTCTGAATGCATGCATGGCTGTGTATGCTATTTACTCGTTGGTTTGTGGACTCTTTGCATTTTGCGACGCCCAAGAGTAGGCGTGTTTGCTTAATGCATTCATGACATGCTACTTATTCTTTATGTCTTGGACTCTTTGTTCTTTGCGACGCCCAAGAGTAAGCGTGTCTTAATGCTTGCATGGCGGCATATGCTACTTAATCGTTGGTTTGCGGACTCTTTGTATTTTGCGACGCCCAAGAGTAGGCGTGTTTGTTTAATGCATTCATGACATGCTACTTATTCTTTATGTCTTGGACTCTTTGTTTTTTGCGACGCCCAAGAGTAAGCGTGTCTTAATGCATGTTTGGCGGCATATGCTTTTGAGAAAAACTGATTGAAGAACTGCTCCAAGGGCTCACTCTCATCAACAATGCCATCTTGAGATGTGCACTCTTTGTTTTGGGTCCCAGAGGTGCTGAGGTGGCATGGCTTGTGGCGCTGAGGTCACTGCCATGTCACATGGGATAATCCTACTTAGCTAGGCTGACTGGGTTAGGGTGTCTATCCATGTGTAAACAAAGACAAAGAGTCCGCAACGTCGCTGCAACAGTATGGCGCACGCGAGCACGCACCCACACCCACACCGCACACACCACGCAACACACCGAGCACGCACACTGGTGAACAGGAGCCACGTGGCCCAGGACACCGCACACAACACACAACACACTGAACAAGCACACAGCACGCCGTTGAACGGGAGCCACGGGGCCCTGGACACCGAACACGCGACACAACACACGCCACGCGGGCACACCGGTGAACAGGAGCCAAGTGGCCCAGGACACCGCACACACCACACAACACACCGGAAAAGCACACCGGTGAACAGGAGCCAAGCGGCCCAGGACACCGCCCACACAACACCACACACCGGGCGTGAGCGCCGGTGAGCAGGGGCCGGGAGGCCGAGGACACCGCACACGCAACACCGCACACCGGACACCACACACACCGCAACACACCGCGACACCAGAGAACACGAACCAAGTGTCCCAGGACACCACACACACAACACAACACACCCCACACGAGCACACCAGCACAAAAGGGCCAAAAGGCCCAGGAGACCACACACACGACACCGCACACAGAGCGGGCAGGCCAGAGGACAGGAGCCAGGAAGCCGGGAACGCGGCACAAACGACACAGCACAACGAGCACGCGCACCGGAGAACAGGAGCCAAGAGGCCCAGGACACCGCACACACAACACCGCACACAAAGCGTGCACACCAGTGAACCGGAGCCAAGGGGCCCAAAACGCCGTACACACGACACAGCACACCGGAGCAGGCACACAGGTGAACAGGAGCCAAGCGACCCAGGACACCGCGCACACAACACCACACACAGAGCGTGCGCACCGGTGAACGGGAGCCAGGAGGCCCAGGACACCATACACGCAACACCACACACAGAGCGTGCACACCGGTGAACAGGAGCCAGGAGGCCCAGAAAACCGTACACGCAACACCACACACAGAGCGCACACACCGGTGAACAGGAGCCAGGAGGCCCAGGATGCCCTACACACAACACCACACACAGAGCGTGCACACCGGTGAACAGGAGCCAGGAGGCCCAGGACACCGTACACGCAACACCACGCAGAGAGCGTGCACACCGGTGAACAGGAGCCAGGAGGCCCAGGACACCGTACACACAACACCACACACAGAGCGTGCACACCGGTGAACAGGAGCCAGGAGGCCCAGGACACCATACACACACCACCACACACAGGGCGTGCACATCGGTGAACAGGAGCCAGGAGGCCCAGGACGCCGTACACGCAACACCACACACAGAGCGTGCACACCGGTGAACAGGAGCCAGGAGGCCCAGGACACCATACACGCAACACCACAGACAGAGCGTGCACACCGGTGAACAGGAGCCAGGAGGCCCGGGACACCGTACACGCAACACCACACACAGAGCGTGCACACCGGTGAACAGGAGCCAGGAGGCCCAGGACACCGTACACGCAACACCACACACAGAGTGATTGAAATGATTAAGTGTTAGTCTTCATAATTTCCCAAGGTTTAGGGTGGGCTTGGCCTGCATCAGGTACCCCAAGAAATACATGGCACTGACTTTGTCTTACTCCCCCTCTGGGGTACTAGTTGATCAGGCTAGTAGGACCAAGGAAAAAGGCTCAAGTTACCCTGAAACTACCTTACAAAATCCCTCAAACCAGCATATGACATTCTCATCACCTCATGGAAGGTTATCACACTGTAGCTACCCTCGACATACAGTGTAATGTACCGTCTATGATGTCCCTTCGAAGGGGCATTACTCAAAAGTCGCCAGCGTGCGGCGCAAATCTTTGGCAAATATTTCGGGGAAGTGGGGTTTGAACCCAGGACTCCCTCTCAAGAGTGCTACATGCTTGCCCACTAAGGTAGAGTCGAAAGCTCTAATGCGGACGGTCATCGCTGTATAAACAGGGTTTTAGTAAACGTCCTGACCAAGGGCCAGGACGGAGCAATACTCCCAATGGAGGGCACAAATCCCCAAGAGCTGAAATCAAAAAGAAAATGTTACCCACAGGGCGTGCATCCTGTGGTTTAGCGAAAGAAGTAGCGATTTGGAAAGTCAAATCGCTAAAAATTGACGACAAGACGTTAGAAATCGTCATATTTTATCTAAAACTAGCAGTTGCAGACAGGCGCAACACAGAGAGGTGCTGAGGCGTAAACTGCTGCTGGAAGAGAAGGTATGAGCCGTGGTTGTTGAAGCTTTTAAAAGAAACTTTTGCACGGTTGCATCAAAGATTTTATCAACATTAAGAAAAAGCATGAAACAGTTGCCAAACAAGAGAGGAGGAGGACAACCCGCCACTGAGGTATGCTACTGTCATGACACATTGATGCATTGTGTTCGTGTTGTTTGTTTTGTGAAAACGCTAGGGTTGTCACCGCTGCGTTGGTTGGGGGTAAGCCTGTTCACCTTTCTCACTCTGCACAGGTAAAACCAAGAATCGAAGGTATGTCAGACGAAAGGAGCACGCAGTGCGCAGGTGGGATTAGAGTATGCGCTGTGCTCGCGATGCATGTGCCTAATCTCTGCATGCACACGCTGTGGCAGTTTCCCTGTGCATCTCTCACTTCCTTCTTTTCTCCACAGGTGAAAAGGAAAGTGCTTGCTCGTGCCTGCCTTTGCTGTAGCGTTAAAATAGGGTTGTTTAAAATGATAGGCTTTGTTTTACGTTGTGCAGTTGCCCGTCATTTCACTCTCTCTCTCTCCTGCAGGAAACAAAGGAAGAAGTGCATAATGCATACAATACATTCGTTGCTTAGGGTTGTATATAAATCCGAGTAGGGTTGTTGGAACGCTTAGGGTCGCTCCTGCGTTCGTTGTCCCTCCGCATACATATGATGCGTGGTGAGTAGCGTTAGTAAGCCCAGGAGGAGCTCACCTCTTGGTTGCGTTTCGCTGTCATTGGTCAAAATGTAGAAAAGAAAACAGTCTTCTCTTCGCCTCCCTTCCCCGCATGCTGCAGGATGCGTTAAAGGGCTGTAGGCCACGCGCTGAGCACACTGTAAAACCCTTGTTAGGTTACCCAGGGCTCCGCCCTACCTTCTATAAGAGAACGGGCGGAGTTGTTAACGCTTGCTTGCTTGATAGGGCGGTTTGGGGACAGTGTATCATTTTCCAAGCGGAGACCCGTATAATACGGCGGGGTTGGTTAGGTTCCTCAGCCTCAAACCGTCCACCATCTGTCTTTGCTCTCAAATGGAAAAGGTACAGGGTGATTGGTACACTCCCTTGCCGGGCCTAAAAAGGGCGCTGATGTCACAATCACATGGGCCTCAGCCAGGAGTGGCCAAGACTGGACGTCTCCTTCATGCACAACCCTTACTACACGTTGTGCGCACAACACACAAGTGCACCTCCTCCAAGCCCTGGCAGAGAACCGCGCAAGGGCGTCTCTGTCAGGCCACAGCAGCCTAGTGTTGCTGTGTTCGCTTGTCCTTTCACAGGGGGGCCAGTAGGGCCTGAGAACTCTTTGTCAACGCTTTCCAGTAGACGGTGTAGGGTCTCAGGTGAGCAGGCCTGGTAGTGGCTGAGTGTGGTTGTGCTCACCCTACATTCGAAGGCTGGTGCTGGCATTAGTGCCTGCTTTGCATGCCTTTCCTCATGGGTAGGGGAGTGTGTTAGCTTTTGGCCAATCGAAAAATCGGCATTTTATATGGCCTTAGCACACTTGGCCACACCTCCCCTCTAGTAGGTAGGACTTTTGCCATTTCCCCAAAGTTTAGGCGCCAGCACAGAAATTTGGCGCCATAGGACTGGAACCAGTACCTGACTAGGACCTTCGGTCCGACATCAGCAAAGGCCGATGATGGCAGCCACGTTGGGGAGAGAAGTGAGACACATACAGACATACGTAGCACACTTAGGTGTATGGTAGCACCGCCAAGACGGGTAGAACCCCATGGGTCTGGACCAGATTGGGGTCCTAACTGTGGCCGCGCTCGTTTCCAAAGAGGGTGGACAAACCTTGTCTCCAACACCTTGCTTGCCATTCCCCCCTGGTCTAGGAAGCCACCGTCTTCGTTGGATCCCCAAGGTCATCACATTAGAGCATATCCCATGCAACACGTGGTCAACGAGGCACTCACTTGCTGGATGGCTGCAAACCTAATAAGCGGCCATCTGGCTCAGCTGGCAACCACAGGCATGGGATTACAGGGCACGGCCAGGGCAGGAGCACGGCTCTGAAAGCAGCCGATGTGTAGGTGCTTGGAGCGCCGAACCCGCTTGAGTGTGGGAGTTAGCCCATTCACCGTAACTGGAGATCTCCAGGAGTCCTGAGCTTGTCCTGGCACACACTGAGTAGGCCTAGATGTCTGCACAAGAGTGCTCACCGCCCCTGGGAGGTTAGAGAACAGAGGGGTTTGCGAGTATAGGGCCTCCACTGTGAGTTCCAAAGGGAGAGAATCTGTTCACATAGGCCAGTGTGCTCAAGTGACCCGCAGTTGGGGTGGTTGTATGGAGGTGGGCACCCCGGACTGATGCGACCCCACTTAGTCCAGCGCGTGGGCGCGTTCTTGGTACTACACTGTGCAGGATGATGGCACGTTGGGAGGCTGGGGCAATAGGAGTCACTGGCCATTCTGCTCCAAACAAGATAAGCAGCCTGGTGGTATTCCGATGATCCCCAGTGTTGCTGTCCTCGGTGAGGGGGAAGTGTACCTCTGGGGGGAGTGGGCTGCACCTATACTCCTGCCGGAGTGGCCCGAAGCAGACTCCCAACGAGATGAGGGGATGTCTGGGGTATACCACCGCCTCCTGAAGCTTGCAACCTCCTCGTTTATCTTAGGAACAATAAATAGAGAGGCACAAGCAGATTAGCGTTTGTTCTTAGGCATGGACAGAGTCTCAGCGCGGGTTAGAGACTGTCCCTCGTTCTTCTCAACGAGGTAGGAACGAAAGACGGGGTTGATACCTCTGTCGGGTTTGAGGAAGGCAGACATGGGTTCCCAGGTTGCCTCAGAACCTCCAAAGTCCTCCCAATAGGGTGAGGAGCTTCCAGCCCTGTTTATACTCTTCGCGGGCTATGACTGCCACTACGTAGAATCCATCGACTGCGTTTTCTTTGGCAGTCATCTCCTCAAGTTCGTCAGCCTCTTCAGATGAGGC
The DNA here is from genome assembly GCA_964036045.1 of Eutreptiella sp. 'Long Island Sound 2002'. Classification (NCBI taxonomy): domain Eukaryota; phylum Euglenozoa; class Euglenophyceae; order Eutreptiales; family Eutreptiaceae; genus Eutreptiella; species Eutreptiella sp. 'Long Island Sound 2002'. The sequence goes on from OZ038379.1 coordinate 59,676,724, forward strand.
TGCATTCTGCAGGTCAATGTTCTCAACCTTTTTGTCGCTTAGGCGCCACTCATCCCAGGACAAGTCATCGGGGGAGTGGTAGTGCCTCGACCTTTCAGGCGCACAGAGTAGTTCACCACCTAGAAGTTGACAGCACCTAACATGGATCCTCTATCTTGATGATAGGATTGGGCCCAAAAAAAAGGTCCCCTAGGCAAGTACGCGGCCAGGAGGGTAGTCGTGAGTGGTGAACCAAAACAAAATCACCAACCTAAAAACTGGCGGGTCGCCGTAGGCAATTTCATCGGCTCAGGTCACGTTCACGGATGTGTCTCAAGTTAGTTCCAGTCTGGTGAGCCATAAACTGCTTGTGTTCCAGCCTATCCGCAACGGGGCTTTTGAAGTCCTCAGGGAAGGGAGTGCTGAAGAACCAAGCAGGTTGTTCTCCATGGAACAGCTGGTGGGGGATGAAACCTGTACACAGGCTCCTCTGAGAGTTTATGCTTAGCAATGCCCATGGCAGCAGTAGTGCCCAATCTTTGGTACGTTCCTGCTTCATCAGGATTCTCAGATTCTGCTCCACCACACGGTTCTGTCTCTCGAAAAGAGGATTACACGTCTGAGTATCGGGCACACCTGTGGTCACCTCAACGTTGAGGGCGTTCAATACACGTTTGTACCTTCCTGTGTCACTGCGGATGTGTGCATCTTCATCAGAGTGCACCTAATTAGGTGCTCCGTATTGCTCGAACTCTTGTTCCACCAACATCTTTACAGTCTGCTCACCTGTAATTCTCTTACTGCAAGGAAACACATGGGTGAAGCGTGACAGGCCACAAGTGACCACTAGGCAGCTGTCATAGCCACCAAAGCAAGATAGACCGTGGATGAAATCGATGTAGAGAAGAGATTTGGTCCAATAGGGTATGCGTAAGCTGGAAATCAGTCCCCTATCCCTACTATCGCTCTGCTTTCTGGCATGACAGCCACAAGCATCAACAATGGTCTGCATATGAGAGCTCAATTCAGTCAAGGTTAGACTGGAGTAGAAACACTCACGGAAGAAGTCCACTGAGCGATTAGCACCAGTGTGGTCTGAGCTCAGATGGGACCACTATAGACACCCATTAAGTCTTACCTGAGTCACAACTATACGATCCTCGTAGAGGAGGCGCTGGTGATGGTTATACCACTGGTGCCTGTCAATGACACGGGGTTCAAGACCAGTGCTGACGGTCTGGTGAATATTTTTATATTCTGACTGATAATCGGTTAGACTCCAACCCTCGAGGATTCCAGCCGTACAAATAGACAGGTCCAGTTCGACGTCCATGCGCTGGAAAGCCTCTTTGGCAAGAGCCTCAGGGCTCTCAACAATAAGCGCATCGAAGTTATTGCGCGATATGTAGTCAGACAATTCATTTTTTTTACCAGGGATATGGTGGACGGCTAGCCTGAACTGACTGAGGTAAGTCCACCATCATTTTAGTTTCGCTTTCTCCGGTGGTTGGCCCTTCTGAAAGGACTTCAGCGGTTCCTGGTCTCAGACGTAACCAATAGGGTTAGATTCCAATAGTCATGATTGCGAGGAGAGCACCAACATACCGGCCAGGGGTTCCCTGTCGTAGGCGCTGTAGTTGGAACGCGCCTTGTTCCACCTCCAGTTCAACTGACCACGTGGCACCAGTTGCCGCTCACTGGAGGGATAATCGTGTCTCAGAGAACCATCAGAATTCAGACCTGAGGCAATGCCAATGGCAGCAGTAGTGCCCAATCTTTGGTACGTTCCTGCTTCATCAGGATTCTCAGATTCTGCTCCACCACACGGTTCTGTCTCTCGAAAAGAGGATTACACGTGTGAGTATCGGGCACACCTGTGGTCACCTCAACGTTGAGGGCGTTCAATACACGTTTGTACCTTCCTGTGTCACTGCGGATGTGTGCATCTTCATCAGAGTGCACCTAATTAGGTGCTCCGTATTGCTCGAACTCTTGTTCCACCAACATCTTTACAGTCTACTCACCTGTTATTCTCTTACTGCAAGGAAACACATGGGTGAAGCGTGACAGGCCACAAGTGACCACTAGGCAGCTATCATAGCCACCAAAGCAAAATAGACCGTGGATGAAATCGATGTGGAGAAGAGATTTGGTCCAATAGGGTATGCGTAAGCTGGAAATCAGTCCCCTATCCCTACTATCGCTCTGCTTTCTGGCATGACAGCCACAAGCATCAACAATGGTCTGCATATGAGAGCTCAATTCAGTCAAGGTTAGACTGGAGTAGAAACACTCACGGAAGAAGTCCACTGAGCGATTAGCGCCAGTGTGGCCTGAGCTGAGATGGGACAACTATAGACACCCATCAAGTTGTACCTGAGTCACAACTATACGATCCTCGTAGAGGAGGCGCTGGTGATGGTTATACCACTGGTGCCTGTCAATGACACGGGGTTCAAGACCAGTGCTGACGGTCTGGTGAATATTTTTATATTCTGACTGATAGTCGGTTAGACTCCAACCCTCGAGGATTCCAGCCGTGCAAATAGACAGGTCCAGTTCCACGTCCATGCGCTGGAAAGCCTCTTTGGCAAGAGCCTCAGGGCTCTCAACAATAAGCGCATCGAAGTTATTGCGCGATATGTAGTCAGACAATTCATTTTTTTACCAGGGATATGGTGGACGGCTAGCCTGAACTGACTGAGGTAAGTCAACCATCATTTTAGTTTCGCTTTCTCCGGTGGTTTGCCCTTCTGAAAGGACTTCAGCGGTTCCTGGTCTCAGAGGTAACCAAAAGGGTTAGATTCCAATAGTCATGATTGCGAGGGGAGCACCAACATACCGGCCAGGGGTTCCCTGTCGTAGGCGCTGTAGTTGGAACGCGCCTTGTTCCATTTCCAGTTCAACTGACCAAGTGGCACCAGTTGCCGCTCACTGGAGGGATAATCGTGTCTCAGAGAACCATCACAATTCAGACCTGAGGTACGATAATGGCAATGGGTTAGCTCGGCCGCGTTAAGCTCTTGCCATTGATCAATTGTTCCACCCCCCCCTACATCACTGGCGTCAGTGACCAGGACGATCTCACCCTTAGGGCGAGGTATCCCGGGGCTGTTGGAGGAGGGGATTTTCTTCTTCAACTCCTGGAAGGACTCCTCCTCTCTGGCGGTCCACCTCCAGGGGGTAGTTTTCTTGATCAGGTAAGTTGGAGGGGCGGACGAGTAACTAAAAATGTGGATATGTGGCCGATAGAAGTTAGAGGCGCCCACAAAGCTCCTCACGTCATGTAGACCCTCTTAGGGTCATCGCGAATCTGCATGTCCTGTAGGAGCTGCATCTTAGACGCGGCTGGTTTCCACAAGCCAGACCCAACACCCAAACCCAAGTACTCCATCTCCTCTTTCATAAAGTCCCATTCTTCCAGCTTGTTTCGGAGATCATATATCTGACAAACAGTGAAAAACTCACTGTGGAGGAGGACATTATCCTCTTGGGTATTGGTATCCAAAGTCAAATCATCAATGTGGGCCTCCATCTCAGCCCCTGGAGAAATCAACTCTTGTACCAGAGGCCTGCGCCTCTGTAAATACAAAATCTTGTTCATCAGTTCTTGGAAGAGTGCCGGGGTGTTGGCGACCCCAAAAGGCGTGACCTTTCATTTACATACACGACCCTTAGGGGTTATATATGCCAGCAGTTCCTGAGCTGCAGCGGTTAGGTCAACCTGCCAGAAACAACTGCAATTGTCCATTTTGCTTTCATACCTGCATTTGGCAATAGGCTCAAGGGTGTTTTCCATGTTGGGAATAATCCCCGAGTGGCTCTGCGCTTTCTTATTGACGTCACCATAGTTAACAACCAGTCGCGGGGCGGTCGATCCAGGTTTAGCAACCAGGAAGCAAGAACTGCAGGGATGGGGGTAGTCCCCCTTCTTATATTCCTCTAAGAGGCCAGTATCAATACATTCTTGGATCTGGCGCTCGATTTCTTCAACCTGTTCCTATGGAGGGGTATGGACAACGTCTCACTCGCGTTCTCCCAAACTCAGGTTTCAGTTTCAGGTCCATCTGGACCAGTTTTTTGCTGGACAGGGGAGGCGGCAAGGCGCACAACACTTCCTCATATTTAAGAAGCAGTTCCTTCAGTTGAGGGTCAAGGTTCAGACTCTGGATTTTCTGTTGGAAGTCCTCCTCGGCATGGAGACTGCTCCTTCCACGTTCATCTATTTTCTGCTGGTAAGCAGTTCCGGCGAGTAGCAAGCTGTCATGCCATTCAGGGGCACACTGTTGCCCGTAGTGTAGAGAGTACACCAGGGGTACCTCTGGGTCATGCAGCGTGTCGAGCTCATTATCCTTCTCAGACCAAAAGGAGGATTTCGAGGTCTGTCTGAGGTATTGGAGTCGCTCTTGGCGCTCGATACCTTCGGCTCTCAAGTACAACATTCTTCAGAGTTCCTGGGCGTCATGCTCTCACAGGGCATGTTATTAGACGCAGACCGCGCTAGGGTGCTGGAGCGCTGAGCTGCTGGTTCTCTGGAGCATGCGTGCTGCATGTGAAGCACAGGTTTCCCAACAGGGGAAGGTTTTTCTGAGGTTGAATTCAGATCCACCTCCTCCAGCAACAGCTGGGCCAAGAAGGCACTGCCTTTGAGATCAACACTGCTAGGGTCAACAGGGGGGATAGAGCTTGCGAATTCAGACAGTTGATCGTCGGCATCTTCTCGCACAACAACAGGTTCCTGTTCGTCATCGTAGGATTCACACCCTGTAAGTGTGGCTTAAGTGTGCTCAGGGGATCTTTTTTTGAGATCCAAAAAGGTCAGCCCACGATTTTCGGCCATGACCTCTTTCAGTGGCACCTGGTCTAGATCACACAGGGGTACAAGGTTGAGGGATCCATCAGCGATGGATAAGAAACTGGCCCACTCTGGGGCCTGCATAGCGGTGTCTGAATCCTCAGACACATAGATGGGACTGTCGGTGAGTTGCACTCTTCCCACAGTCATTCGGTCCAGCAGTTGACGCCAATAGGTGTGTTGGCTTGAACAACCCCAGTCAGGGGTACACAGGACCACCCTCCCCCCCTCATAAGCGATTTTGGTCAGAACCTTCGCGAACAGAGAGAAAGGAGGGTTCGCATACGCTAGGCCCAGCGCTTTCCAGAAGAAGCGGAAGGCGTTATTCAAATGTTTCGAGGAAAACAACTGCATGAAGTGCTGGTGTTGGCTCGCGAATAATTCAGCCTGGATGTCATCCAGGGATACCTGCAAGGCTGCCAGTCAATTTTCAAGCACGTGTCGGGCCAACTGGTAATTTTTGGTACGATAGTTTGTCCGTGCTGCATAGGGCAGCCCGGACTCTTTTCGTCCTAACAGCTCCAAAGCTACGGAGAAGGGGCCAATGCCGACATCGCAGTGTCGAGCATAGGGATGTTGGAGAGACAACATTTTCACCTGGGGACTTTTCCGCAGAACATCGGTGTCCAACACTCCGCAGTGTTGCATCACAGAGTTGTAGCGAAGACAAATAGACACATCAACACCCCTCGGGGAATGGATGGTTCGCCCATCCCCTACTCTTATGACCACGGTCCTAGTTTTCTTGAAGGCTTTTAGCAGGCGCCGGGCCACTATGGACAATGTTGCGCCGGTGTCGAGCACTGCCCGAAAAACCACATCCCTGATTTTCCAGAGGATCCAGAAAACCAAGTCTACCTCTTCAGATCCGCCCCCCTACTCCCAATCAGTGAATTTCACTTCCAGCCCCGCAGCCATGAGCAATTTGGCCATGCAGGCCAATCGCCTCTTCTTAGAGTTGGACTTCTCTGGGGAGGCGTTATTTCCCTGTTGACTCTTCTTAGGGTCAACAGTGGCGGCAGAAGGAGAGTTAGGAGGCGCTGACAAGCGTTTTTCGGGGTTATGGTTCGGGGTTCGATCCTTGCGACTGCCTTTTTCTCCCCCTTCACCACCCTTGTCACCATTGTTTGTGCCATACTCGGTATCTTTCAACTTATTCCAAAACCCACAAAACCCACAAAGCGTCATTTTGCCTAAGGCCTTGGCTTGCCCAAATCTTCAAAATGTTTGACGGGTTTCCTTGAGTCTCCTGATTTACCCACTGCTCACAAAAAATATTGGTGGCGCTGGCATACTTGCACAAATCCAACACCGGATCACTGCTGTTGTTGGAACTCTTCAAATTCTGCTCTCCATGGCGGTGTCAAGGACGCGGCCCTTGCTGATACTGCCCGGACTTGCCACCGGGACTGTACCTTGCTTGGCTTAGCATTACATGTCAGCTAAGTACAAAGAAAGCAATGCATTGCACAGTGAAACGTGACTCAATGTAACATCATAACTTGGTACACGATCATAACAACGACTAAGAATCGTACGTAAACCCCTTTATAATAGAAAGTCCGTAAAACAGTCTGGAAATCCTACAGAATCCAATCACATTTCGATCTCCGCCACCCTGGCGATTACCGTCGTGACGGGCAAAAGGCGCAGTCGCCGCCAGGGCCTGCAGCCCTGTCCTGGTTGCCCACGCCAGCCTATTACACTCCCCTCCTAAGACACGACACGGAGCATGGAGAGCGTGAAAAACAAGTAAAAACTCAATGGTTCCCCTGGGCAACAAAACCTACAAAAGGCATACCTAGGGCGTGGGGGGCGGGTCACAGGTGCATGCTCGTTTGCTGGGGTGCAGTCTTGGCGGGGGGGCGGGGCTGGCCCAGGCACCGAGGGGATCTGGCCCTGGGGCCTTTGGGGACTTCTTGAGAGCCACCTACTCGACCTACTGCCCCCCCTGTATACAAACACCCTTCCGGATCTGGTACCCGGCCACCACTCTCGAGTGGCTGACCCCCTTCACCTACCAACGACCACCGACACCACCCCCGAACCATGCACTTGCCCGCCAGTGGGTGGGGCCTCAACTGAGCAGCCTCACACACAATCAACAACATGCCAGGCCGCCCAGCATTCTCACACCCCGCCATTGCAAAATCCCTTGCCCTGTTTTGCTGACGCCTGTAGTACTGAACAAAAAAGGCTCCACAGCGACAAACCAGGCCAAGGGTGCATGTATATTCCATGCATACATGCCAAACAGCATACTTTCTGGCGCTGTCGGCGCCTCAGTAACAAATCCAAAATTTACATTCCCATAATTCTTAATGAAGACCCAGCCATTCGCGTTGGCACTGTCAGCGCCCTCACTTGCGCACTCCTTCAGCGTCCTCGCTGGAGCATGTACAGCTCCCTCACCGGTGCACTCCTTGTTGCGTTCACGCTGCTGGAGGCGTCCTCTTGGGCACACTCCTTCGGCGCCCTCGCCTCCACACTCCTTCACTCCTTCAGCGCCCTCGCTGGCGCACATCTCAGCACCCTCGCTGGCGCACTCCTTCGCTGCGTCAGCGCCCTCGCTGGCGCACTTGTCAGCGCTCTCGCTGGAGCACATCTCAGCACCCTCGCGGGCGCACTCCTTCCGCTGCTTCAGCGCCCTCACTGGCGCACTCCTTCAGCGTCCTCGCTGGAGCATGTACTGCACCCTCACCAGTGCACTCCTTGACGCGTCCACGCTGCTGGCAGCGCCCACTTGGGCACACTCCTTCAGCGCCCTCGCTGGCGCACTTCTCAGCGCCCTTGCTGGCGCACTTCTGAAGCACCCACTGTGGCGCAATGAGCATGGGCGACAACCGCAGGGCTACTCCCGGCGTTCCGAACTTAGATGAAGATTTTGTATACCACTTTTGTTTCTGCCATACTCGATATCTTTCAACTTTTCCAAAACCCACAAAATCCACAAAGCGTCATTTTGCCTAAGGTCTTGGCTTGCCCAAATCTTCAAAATCTTTGACGGGTTTCCTTGAGTCTCCTGCTTTACCCACTGCTCACAAAAACTCTTGTTGACGCTGGCACACTTGCACAAGTCCAACACTGGATCACTGCTGTTCTTGGAATTCTTCAAGTTCTGCTTTCCATGGCGGTGTCAAGGACGCGGCCCTTGCTGATACTGCCCGCACTTGCCACCGGGACTGTACCTTGCTTGGCTTAGCGTTACATATCAGCTGAATACAAAGAAAGCAATGCATAGCACAGTGCAACGTGACTCAACGTAACATCATAACTTGGTACAGGATCGTAACAACGACTAACAATCGTAATTAACCCCTTTATAATAGAAACTGCGTAAAACAGTCTTGAAATCCTACAAAATCCAATCACATCTCGATCTCTGCCACTCTGGCGATTACTGTGGCGACGCGCCAAAGGCGCAGTCGCCGCCAGGGCCTGCAGCCCTGTCTAGGTTGCAGAGGCCAGCCTATTACAAAGAGTGGCGATACGCCTGCTTCGGGATTCGCATCATTCATGGCACGTAGGTTACCCCGCCCTTTACCTCCACCCTTGTTGGAGTTATTCCGGGTTTTCAGACCTCTCGACTCACCACGATCAGGTGTCGCTTCAGGCATTTTTCCATCTGGGAGTTGTTCTCCCTCTCAAGAGCCAGGTTGATGAGCAGCTCCAAGAGGTCATCGTACGTGTGAGTACGTCGCTTCCTCTGTGAGGTAGACCTGCAATCTCTCCACGTACGTAGGGGAATCTCACCCACCAGCCATAGCCGGTGTTCAGTGGGTCCATAGGTACGCATGTTCATCCTGGAGAACAGATACTGTGGGTCGCACACATACTCAGAGATTCGCGCAGCAGAAGGAAATTAAGGGAGCATAGGAAGCTCCTCGATCCGTGTGCGCACACTGAGATCCGTCTTGTAGACGGGGAACGTTTTCTCCAGTCTTTGGAGAACCTAAACCCGAGTTGAACAGGTTTTTACAATCTGTTTAGCCTCTTTCTGCACAAATTTCTTTTTGCATGACTGCTTCAGGAGCAAGGATTTGGTGGACGCCTCAACGTGACGGTGGCCTGTAAGCAGAAGAAATTCTGCAAATTTTTCTGCCCATTCAGGCAGTTTTTTTGGTTCGAACTCCGGCAGTTCTAGCTGGATTTTCGCCTGGGCAATAGGCCTGCCACTCTTCCCAGCCCATGAGGTTGGATCTGAAGGGGGGGGTGGTCTGCCAGCGAGTGATGTCAAAGCCGTTAGTTCCCTCTTTTCAGCCTCAGTCACGTGGACATCCTGTAGCTCAGCGATGGGGACTGTTCGGGCACGGGGGGGAACCCGACTGGGGCATGCGACCTTGGGTAGTAACCTCGAAACCCTTGATCTACTGCTACTCTCCTTTTGCCTATCTATTTGTTGCCGCTAACTGAACTGAAGAGCTGGCAATCTTCAAGCGGCGCTGGTACTTCGACAGACATCCCCTCGTCGCGTTACGAGTCTCATTGGAGCCGCTGCTGCAGGAGTATAGGCTCGTCTTGGAGGTACACTTCCCCCTCACCGAGTAAAACAGCACTGAGGATCATCTGAATACCTCCAGGCCGCTTATCATGTTTGCGGCCCAATGTTCGGTGACTGGTACTGCCCCAGCGTCCTACAGTACATTAATCCCCACGCGCCCAGCCGCTGGCCTAGGTACCCATGGGATCCGATCAGTCTGAAGTTCCCCGCTGCATACGACCACGCCGACTGCGGGTCACCTGAGCACCCCGGCCTAGATGAACAGGTTCCATCCCTTTGAAACTCACAGTTGAGGCCTTTTACTCGCAGCCCCCTCTGCTCCTGAACCCCCAGGGTGCAATGAGCACTCTTGTGCTGCCAATTGGGCCTAACCAATGTGTGCCAAGACAGGTTCAGGCCTCCAGTAGAGCTCCCGTTTCAGTGAGTGTACTACCACCTGGGCTCAATCGGGTTCGGTTTGCCAAACACTTGCACATCCGCTGTTCTTGGGGCCCTGCCCCTGCCTTGGTTGTTTTCTGCATTCCCATGGCTGTGGTTTCCTGCGTAAGTGAGTGCCTTGTTGACCACGTGTTGCATGGGATATGTTCTAATGTGATGACCCTCAGGCAGCCAACGAGGAACTGTGGCTTCCTAGACCAGGGCGCAATGGCAAGCAAGGTGATGAGGGACAAGGTGTGTCCACCCTCCTTGGGGACAAGCGTGTCCACAGTTAGGACCCCTAGCTGGTCCTAACCAATGGGATTTTACCTTGCGAAACCTTCCTTGGCGGTGTTACCATATCCTTAGGTGTGCTGCTTATGTCTGTGTGCGTCTCACTTCTCTTTGAGGCCAGGCTGTTGCGAACCGCCTTCACTGATGTCGGACCAAACGTCCTCGTCAGCTATTGGTACCACGCCTGGGGCACCCAATGTCTGTGCTGGCAACTATCCTTGGGGTGAACGGCAAGGGCCCTACGTACTGAAGGGGAGGGGTGGCCAAGTGTGCTAAGGGCATTGAAAACACTCTTTGTTCTAGTGGCCAAAACTAACACACACCCCTGCCCACGACGAGACGCACACCGAGCAACAGACACCACGGCACTACACTCACCAGTGGCAGCACCAACCTTCCAAGGTAGGGTGAGCACAACCGCACTCAGTCCCTACCAGGCATGCTGACCCTAACTCCTACACGCTCTACTGGATGGCAGTGACAAAAAACACTCAGGCCATAATGGCCCTCGTATAGAAAGACACGGGAACACAGCGCCACTAAGCTGCTGTGTCCTGACAGGTACGCCTCCACACGTTTCCTTGCCAGAGCTTGGAATTACGAGTGCACATGTTCAGCGCGCAGCGATCTGTACACGTTGAGCATGGCCATGTCGTCCGCAATCACAGTTTAATTTCCTTTTTTTGGTCTTGTGATCTGCGCCTCTGTTTAGCAGGGCTGTCAACAGACACAATTCCCCTTCTCTATCCCACCTAACAGAGAAATATGCAAGTTAGTTTGGGTCTGCACCCTAACCAGCCTCGCCGTATTATACGGGTCTTTGACTGGAAAATAATTGACTATTCCCAAAAAGTGTTTCCAAGCAAACCAGCCCTAAGGACTCCGCCTGTTCTCTTAAAGAACGTAGGGCAGAGCCCTGGGTAGCCTGGTAAGGGTTAATACGGTGTGCACGCGCGTGGCCTAAGCCCTTTAATGCAATGTCAGCATGCAGGGAAGGGAGGCGATGTCACAATCACATAACCACCATCACAAACAAACTCAACCAGGGAGTGGGCTCTTCCTGGTCTTGCTCACCTTACTCACCATGCACTGTGTGTGATTGCCAAACAAAATGGGCGCAGAACAACCGTAAGTGCTTAAGGAAGCCTACAGCGATGTATAACAACCCTACAGAACTAATGCATCATGTGTATCACGCATTTCCTCTATTGTAACCTGCCGGGGAGACAATAGGAACGATGGCAAAAGCACGGCGCAAAGCGAAGCCTGGCGTTCCAAGCAACCCTACTTTATCGCGGCGGCAATTGCAGGCAGGCACAACTCCTTTCTTTTGACCCTGTGGGGAGAAAGAGGGGGTGGTTGGGGGTACAGGGAAAGCAGAACAACGCGTGAATGCTTGGGTTAGGAACATGCATGGCAAGAACAGCACTTACTCTAACCCTACGTGTGCGCTGCTTGGTCGTTTGGCGTACATTTGATTCGCCGGTTTGCCCGTGCAGAACAACGACGAGAAGAACCCACACTCCCAGAAAGCGCAGCGGTAACAAGTCTAGCGTTTTAACGAAATGAATCACGCGAGCACAATGCATCTGTGTCAAATGACGGTAACATACCTGAAAAGTGGGTTGTCCACTTGCTGTTTTGTCCGATTGTTGTTTATTTCAGTTCTCCTAAAGTTGATAATCATTTTGGATGCACCTGTGCAAAAATTTCTTTTAAAAGCTTTAAAACCCACGGCTGACACCTTGTTTCTGAAGAGCAGTTTGGCTGTGCTGCTAGTTTGCGCTTGTCTGGGACTGTGAGTTTTAGACTAAAGGGGTAATATTTAACGTCTTTTTGTCAAGGTTTTGATGATTTGCCTTCCAAAATCGCTAGCCCTTCCGCTGAACCACAGGATTCACACCCTGTTGGTTTCATTTTCCATTTTTTTCAGCTCGTGAATTTTTGTGCACTCCATCAGGAGTATTGCTCCGCCCTAGCCCTTGGTCGGGACCCTTACTGAACCGCTGTATACACAGCGATTGTTGTCCGCATTAGAGCATTCGACGACATCCAAGCGGCTAACCATGTGCACTCGAGGGAGGATGTCCTGGGTTCCATTCCCTCTACCCCGAAAATTTTGTTAAACATTTTTGCCTCACGCTGGCAACGTTTGACAAATGCCTCTTCCAAGAGACTTCATACACGGTACATTACAGTGCTTTTTTGAGGTACCAGCAGTGTAATAGGCTTCTACGAGCTGATTAGACTGTCAGTTGCTTGTTAGAAGCATTTTCTGAGGGAATTGTAGGGTAATTTGATGCTCTCTCTTTGGCCCTACTAGCTTCATCAACTAGTACTTCCGGTGGGATTAAAAAAAAATCACTGCCATGTCCTTGTTGGGGTACCTGATCCGGGCCAAGCCCTCCCTAATCCTTGAGACGTAATGAGGACTATCACTTCATCGTTTTTATCACTCTTTTGAGGCTTTTGAGTATACTTTTCAAAGTAACTAGGGCTATAACCCTAGCACTCCTATGAACGTCACCCCTATCACTCAAGTGAGCGGAGCCATCTTCTTTCACGGAGGTGATACCGAAATGAAGTAGGCATTTCATTCCTTGGGCCTTGTAGCTTAAGCCTAGTGGTTTCCCACCTCGGGACCCCTATACTCAACTGTTTCACCTACTTATTTTGGGCCTACCGTTTGACTGATTCTGAATTCAGCTGCTTGGCCATGCTGGCCACGTCATATCCTATGTCTGACCCAGTCCACGTGCCCCCGAATCCTAACCAAATCTTTTGTGTGTCAAAATGTGCACATGAAGTACTTGGGACTAACCTTGCGGCCAGACCGATGCCAGTGTTCACATATAAAAAGAACTGTTTTGTATTTACTTGACTGATGCTTTGTATATACACCTGCATGTTCTTTTGTGCAGCTTATGCTTTGAAGTGGAAGGATTATTTCCTGACAGTGATTTTGAGACCGTATCTGGGCTGATTTGTACCTGTCCTTTGTCATTTTGCAGTTTGGCAAAATCTATCAAAGTTTTCAGTAATCAAAAACTCAGCAAGCAGGAACACCAAGAGAGGCAAGGCAAACAACAAAACATTTCTACATGTTTGGTCCACCACAAATGTCAAAACAGAAACTATCGGTAGTAAGAAAGATGGCAACGATAATGTGGAGATTTGTACATGCTGTCAGCTGCACCTGGCGCATCTTTGCCGACTTAACACGTTGTCTAACGCGCTTTTTGCACATTGTGCTACTCGTTACCTTTGTTATGTCTGCGGTCTGGCCCCCTTGCTCGACATTGCTTTGCAGATGACGAGCGACGTCAGGAGCAACGCCGAAAAAATATTCTCTGACGGATCCAATATGGAAGAGTGAAGCGGTACCCGGAACCCCATGGCCCGCATGGTGAGTATCTAACCTTCCTCGCCACTCACGGCTATTCCCCGTCTCTCCTTTCGAGACATGTTTTCTCCAGTGCTTTGGGAACCGGAGAGGGACCAGTGAGGGCTCTAACCTTCCCAATTGATTTACTCGAACAAGATTTTTACTTCTTTCATATGTATGATCGAATGATGCGGGAAATCCAGTAAAAATTGATTATTCTGGCTTCTGACGCGATTTTTAGCCCCCGTGCAATTCCCGCATGTCATCTCCTGGCGAGTTGTGTTTGGACTTTTTCTGCCCTACGTTTGAGGGTAGAAAGGAATTTAACGGCTGGATCTATAGGGCTCCTAGCATACTTTCATATGGTGAACTCACCAGAATTTTTCTCCGTCGCCTGTGGGAGGAAATTGACACGCAAAATTTTCCGTCAAGTGACCGAACTCATGGTTACCAGGGACCAAGACCTGGTTGCGACCCTACATCTCCCCCATTTGTCTGCTTTTCATATGCCCTCGCACATGGGCATATCGCTTCCTTTGAGGAAGCGGCCTACAAGGGTGTTTTGGGGCACTTAACGATGCGGAAACCCTAAGTTTTTATCTTGCGCAAAGGCTAACTTTGTGTACTTGTGACCATCAGCCTCAAGAACTTAACAGAATGCTCACAAGACCAAGAGCGCAAGGCAATTTTTGATTTTGCCGCTAACTCAACGATGCATCCACGCAATTCAATGCGTACCAAAACATTGTCGCTTGAAGAGATGATTTTTCGTCTAAAATTTGGCGAAAATGGCAGTGGCACCAAGGCTCGTTCTCGAAGCCAACGGCGAGTTGGCCCTGGAACCAAAGCAACAAACGTGCCAACCAGGAACAACGTGGTGTATAGCTTGTTTGATTTTTGCCAGCTTGTCTATCATTTTTTATCATGTTGGCTCGCGAGCACGCGTGCCATTTCTTCACCATGCACACCTGCGCATATGCCTGCTCGATTAACATGGGATCCAAGCTGCCACTTGACCAAAAGTAAGCATCGTTGTAAACACTTACTATGGGTCCTTCGTTTTAGCCCCATGCCATTTCTTGTGGGCTTTGATGACCTGTGGGTACATATGTCCCAATATTGGAATATTGGCCCTTTCTCACACTTTTCCTGTGCTCCAAGGATCGAAGCGTTCAAAATGCTTTTCCAATGCTTTGATCCTGAACCCTTCACCTATGATTTTAGGAGCTGTTTTTGCCCGAAATTCGAAAAGTCAGCAAAAGGGGGATTTTTGCAAAGATGACCTATTCTTTTGGGTTGTACGGCCCCAGAATAGGGGGGGGGGTCCTTCTACCCGCGTTTTGTCCAAAAATATCAAGAACCCTGAAATTTGGCCTATTTTGGGGTATTTTTGCCTGCTCTGGGCTGGTTCTGCAGAACAGTGCTGCACACCAGGGTACCTGGCTATAGAGAAATTTCGACAGAAATTTCCCTTTTCTTCAGATTCTCTGGCCCCAAAATAGGGATGGGGGGGTTCCTCCCACCCGAGGTTTCTCCCAAACCATCAAAGAACCTGGAATTCAGCCTATTCCGGAGTAGTTTTGTCTGCTCTGGGGTGATGCTGCAGAACAGTGCTGCACACCAGTGTACCTATATAGTATAGTAAGTAATAAAAAGTCACTGCCATGTCTTTCTCAAAGGGCTTGATCTAGGCCAAGCCCCCCTTAAAACTCTTTTGCTGATGCTAAGACTAACTTAAGTATTTTTATCACTCTCTTGAAGCTTTTAGTACACTCTCTCAAAGTAACTAGGGTTATAACCCTAGCCCCCCCATGAAGTTCACCCCTACCACTCAACTGAGCGGAGGTATCTTCCTTCATGGAGGATATACCGAAATTAAAAGGCCATTTCATGCCTTAGGCCTTGGAGGTTAAGCCTAGTGGTCTCCCACACCAAGACCCCTATACTCAATTGTCTCTACCACTCATTGTCGTTCTACTTTTTAACTGTTTCTGAATTCAGTTGCTTGGCCAAGTCATAATCTGTGTCTGGCCTAACTCCTATGCCCCACATTCCTAACCAGCTCCATTTCATCCAAAAGAGTGCACATGAAGTGCTTGATGCTAATCTGGAGGGTAGAGTCAGGCCAGTTTTCACATAAAATCTTTTTTACTATCCATTTGTGATTGAATCTTTGCATCTATACCTGCTTTGTCTATCTGCAGCCCTTCTGTGTTACACTGGATTTCAAACTATTCATTGATTCGACCCACATCCTGTTCTTGCTCTACTTGCTCCTTTGGTTTTGGGATTTTACCATCAAAAACCTGCAGGATTTCATCAAAGTCTATAGGGCACTAATCAAGGACATCTTTCCAGTAGCAGAGGCAAACCCTGAGAACCTTTCGATCCCACTCTGAGCAGAAGCACAAGAAAAGCACACTGAAACGCACATTGAACATGTCCACTCAACTGTCCTCCCGAACCTGGCCGATCAGAAGTGTACAAGTACAACTTGGCAGTGTAGCCCACCCAAAGAGTGAACCCCCACTCAGAGCAGCATCTGGGTCTCAGAAAGATCCAGAGCAGCAAAGGGCCAAACTAAATCTACCCAGAACAACCTCATTAACCATGGAAACCTTAGCGGCCCATGGTGTAGACAGCCTGCAAAGGCTTCGCAGGCGTGTCGAAGCCTCCATCGCCCGGTCGGCCTGTCTGGCCTCGTCTTCTACCGTTCTTGGGGCCGGTCCTGAAGAACAAGAGGACCTACGAAGGACGATGGACGAGTTCATGCTCCACAAAGAGTACCACAAGTCCACTGTAGGAGAGGATGGAGAAATACCTCTTGATGCCCTCGGGTCGCCGCCCCAAACTGAGATGGGCTCCTTCCTTTATTCTGGGCCATCTACAGACATGGCGGACACAGTATCACTACCGAGACGACCAAGAGTACACGAGCACCCGAGAGCATGGCATCCAGACCTGCCGATAACTGCAATGGCTCCTGAAAAGAGTCTGGATCCTCTTCACCCAGAGCCCACCCATGGGGCTCTGGATCGTACGGCCGAACCTTTGGCCAAACTTCTATCCAGATCAGAAGACCCGGATGTGACAACTCTGTCAGAGGCTGTCGAGGCTAAATTGGGTATCACTGAACCCTTATCCAAGCCAGCGCTACTCTCAGCTTCACCCGGATTGAGCACGTTGGCGGATGATCTCAAAAGATCAAGGGTGTCCAGGTTGCTACCCAAGGTCACTTGCCCCAGCCCTCTTCATCCTCGCGCCAGGACAGTCCAAATTGCTGAACTACAGGATGTGCCGGTGACGGAGACTGGGATAAGAGGGCTGTCAGCCCTGGCACCTCTTGCCGGCGTATCTCCTTCTCCTTCTGGCCTAACCCCGGGGGATGGGAAGATGCGAAGACCTGTTGCCCAGGGGAACATCCAGCTAGAACTGGCGGAGTTGGACCCAAAAAATCTGCCCGAATGGGCAGAAGAATCTGTTGAGTTTCTTCTGCTGACTGGCCAATCCCATGTGGATGTGGCCACCAAATGCTCACTGCTGAACCGCACATGCAAAAAGTAATTTTTGCAGAAACACGTGAAACAGATTGTGAAAACCTGTTCCACCTGGGCAGAGGTACTCCAAAGACTGGAGAAAACATTCCCAGTCTATGAGACTGACCTCAGTGTGCGCACACAGATAGAGGAGCTACCTATGCTCCCTGAGTTTCTTTCCGCTGCGCGAGTCTCTGAATACTTCTGCGACCTAGAGTATCTGTTTCCACGGATGAACGTGGGCTCCTATGGAGCCACTGAGCCCCACCTGTGGCTCACGAGTAAGATCCCCCAACGTACTTGGGATGACTGCCGCGCTATCTCTGAGAGGAAAAGCCGAACCCACTCGTACGACAAACTGGTGGACCTGCTGATTGAGCTAGCTCTTGAGAGGGAGAGTGACTCCCACATGGATAAATTCCTCAAGAAGCACTTGGGTCGAGGTGGTACCCCTCTCCCCGAACGTGGCGAAGGAGAAGGGCCTAAAAATCCCACTAACGCCAACCAGGGAGGTGGTAAACGAAAGGGTAACCTACGTGCCATGCATGAGGTTCAACCTGATGCAGGTACAACCCCTCTGTTTTACTGTAAGCCTGTCAATGACAAGGGGGGACCTTGTCGTGCCCCTGACTGCGACCACCGCAGTAGCTGTATGCTGCAGATGAAACAACAGCAGCATTCCAAGAATGGGAAAACTGTGACCCATCAGGATCATTTCAGGTGTACCATCACCTGTGGCTATTGTGGCAAACGTCGTCACTACGAAGACGAATGTCACATAAAGAAACGCAAGAGTGATAAACTCAAGCGGCAGGAGGCTGAACGGCAGAAGACCCAAACACCCACCAGAAACCCCCAGAATGGGGATAAAGGTGGTAAAGGAGGTGGCAAGGGGGGTGGCAAAGGTGGACCACCTAACCCCC
This sequence comes from Eutreptiella sp. 'Long Island Sound 2002', assembly GCA_964036045.1. Lineage (NCBI taxonomy): Eukaryota > Euglenozoa > Euglenophyceae > Eutreptiales > Eutreptiaceae > Eutreptiella > Eutreptiella sp. 'Long Island Sound 2002'. The sequence goes on from OZ038379.1 coordinate 59,694,614, forward strand.
AAACACGCTCATCAGCGCCCGCTGCTACTCCCCCTCCTGCCGCAGGTGACCCCAAGAAGCGCCCACAGGGGGATAACGCTACCCCTGAGGAAAAAAACTCCAAGAAGAGGCGACTGGCCTGGATGGCCAAGTCCCTCATGGCTGCAGGAGTGGATGTCAAGTTCCCTGATGAGGAGTAGGGGGGCGGCTCCGAAGAGGAGGACTTGGTCTTCTGGATCCTCGTGAAAATCGGGTATCAAGGTTTTGGGACGGTGCTTGACACCGTTGCAACACTTTCCATAGTGGCCCGGCGCCTGCTAAAAACATTCAAAAAAACTAAGACCATGGCCATAAGAGTAGGGGATGAGCGTACCATCCATTCCTTGGGGGGGGGTCGATGTGACTATATGCCTGGGCAGGGAAACTGTGGCCCAACACTGCAGAGTGCTGGACACCGACGCCTTTTACATTGTCATTGGTACCAACTTCCTACGGAGAAAACCCCAGGTAAAAATGCTGTCTCTCCAGCGCCCCTATTCTTTGCACTGCAACTTTGGCAGTGGGCTCTTCTCCGTACCTTTGGAGCTGTCAGGAGGAAAAGAGTCTGTGCTGCGCTACGCATCCAAGACTAACTATCGTACTGAAATCTACCAATTGGCCCGTCACGTCCTTGAAAAAAGACTGGCGGCCCTTCAGGTAAACCTGGATGAGATCCAGAGGGAATTGTTTGCGAGCCAAAAACAGCACATCATGCAGTTTTACTGCTCGAAACAATTAAACAACGCTTTCCGTTTCTTCTGGAAAGCAATGGGCCTAGCGTATGCCAACCCTCCCTTCTCCCTGCTCGCGGAGGTTCTGACCAAAATCGCTTATGAGGGAGGAAGGGTTGTCATGTGCACCCCTGACTGGGGCTGCTCTGGTGAACACGCTTACTGGCGCCGTATGCTACATCGAATGACCATGGGAAGAGTGCAATTCCCCGACGGTCTCATCTATGTGCCTGAGGACTCAGACACAGCTATACAGGCCCCTGAGTGGGCCAGTTTCCTACCCATCGTTGATGGATCTCTCAATCCTGTACCCCTGTGTGACCTAGACCAGGTGCTACTGAAAGAGGTCATGGCAAAAAAACGTGGCATGACGATTTCTGATCTCAAAAATCGATCTCCTGAGCACCTATCAGCCACACTCACAGGGTGTGAATCTCCCGATGGCTATCTGGAACCTGCAGCTGTTAAGGAGGATGCTGACGACAAACTGTCTGAGATAGCCAGCACTATCCCTCCTGTTGATCCCAGCTGTGTTGACCTGAAACACAGTGCCTTCCTAGCCCAGCTGTTGCTGGAGGAGGTAGATCTGGAGTCAGCCTCAGGACCCGCTTCCCCTGTTGGGAAGCCAGTGCTACACATGCAGCCTATGCACAGAGGTGAACCCGTGGCCCGGAGTCCTGATGCCCTAGCGCGGCCTGCTTCTAATAACATACCACTGTCTGAGCATGACACTCAGGAACTCCAACGGCTGTTGTACCTGAAGGCCGGAGGTATTGAGCGCCAAGAGCGGCTACAATACCTCAGACAGACCTGGTCTTGGGAGGACGATGATTCCTATACACTGCCTGATCCTGAGATACCGCTAGTGTATTCTTTTCACTATGGGCAGCAATGTTCCCCTGAGTGGGACGATGGTTCTGTGCCTGCCGAAACTGCTGATCGGCAGAAAAAGAAAGAACATGGAAAGAGCAAACTCTATGCTGAGGAGGATTTGCTGCACAAACTCGAGAGTCTTAACCTTGACCCCTGATGGAAGAAACTGCTGATTACCTATGAGGAGGTGTTCGGCGCCTTGCCGCCCCCCCTCTCTTGTAAAAAAAAAGGGCAGATGGACCTGAAACTGAAACCTGAATTCGAAAGGACGCGAGTGAGACGTCGTCCCTATCCCGCTCCACAGGAACAGGTGGAAGAAATCGAGCGCCAGATCCAGGAATGTATTGATGCTGGCCTTGTAGAGGAATATAAGAAGGGGGACTACCCCCATCACTGCAGTCCCTGTTTCCTGGTTGCTAAACCAGGGTCGACTGCCCTACGACTGGTTGTTGACTATGGTGAGGTCAACAAGAAAACCCAGAATCACTCAGGGAGTATTCCGAACACGGAAAATACCCTAGAGTGTATTGCCAAGTGCAGGTAAAAGACCAAAATGGACAAACGCAGTGGTTTCTGGCAGGTAGACCTAACCGCCGCAGCTCAGGAGCTGCTGGCTTTTATAACCCCTAAGGGACGTGTGTTTAAGTGGAAGGTCTTGCCTTTCGGGGTGGCTAGTGCCCCGGCGCTCTTCCAGGAACTGATTAATAAAATTTTGTGCATACTGAGGCGCAAACCTCTAGTACAGGAGTTGATTTCTGGGGGTGCAGAAATGGAGGCCCCCATCGATGACGTGAGTTTGGGTTCTAATACCCAAGAGGACCATGTGCTTCTCCTCCGTGAATTTTTCATTGTTTGTCAAGAAAACCATCTTCGAATCAAACTCGAAAAATGTGAGTTTTTGAAAGAGGAGATGGAATATTTGGGTTTCGACGTGGGGTATGGCTGGTGGAAACCAGCCGCGTCTACGATGCAGCCCCTACAGGACATGCAGTTTCGCAATGACCCCAAGAAGGGTCTACACAACGTGAGGAGTTTTTGTGGGTGTCTGTAAGTTCTATCGGCGTCACATCCACAATTTTACCTACTCCTCCGCCCCACTCACTGACCTAATCAGGAAAACTACTCCCTGGAGGTGGACCGCCAGAGAGGAGGAATGTTTCCACTAGTTGAAGAGGAGAATTGCCTCCTCCAACTGCCTGGGAGTGCCCCGCCCTAAGGGTGAGATAGTCCTGATCACCGATGCCAGTGATGTAGGGGGGGGTGGAACGATCTACCAATGGAAGGAGCTTAACCCAGCTGAACTAACCCACTGCCATTATCGTACTAGTGGACTGAACCGCGATGGCTGGTTGAAAGATGACTATCCTACCAGTGAGTGGCGGCTGGTGCCACTGGGACACTGGAATTGTAAATGGAACCAAGCGCGTTCCAATTCCAGCACCTATGACCAGGAACTCCTGGCCGGTATGTTGGTGCTTTTGTCACAATCCCGACTCCTAAGATCTAACCCTATTGTCTGGCTATGTGACCAGGAACCTGTGGAGTCTTTTCAGAAAGGCCCACCACCAGAGAAAGCAAAAAGAAAGCAGTGGTGGACTTATCTGAGCCAGTTGAGGCTGACAGTTCATCATATCCCCGGTATAAAAAATGAACTGTCTGACTATATATCGCGCAATAACTTCGGTGCGCTTATAGGTGAGAGCTATGAGGCACTCGCCAAAGAGGCTTTGCAGCGTATGGATGTCCAACTTGACCTGTCCATGCGCACTGCTGGAATCCTGAAGGGTTGGAGTGTAACCTACTATCAGTCCGAGTATAAAGAAATTCTCCAAACCCCCAGCACTGGTCTCGAACCCCGTGTCATTGACGGGCACCAGTGGTATGAAAACAATCAGTACCTCTTCTACGAGGACCGTATCGTTCTGCCTGAGGCACGGCTAGATGAATGCCTGCAGTGGTCCCATCTCAGTTCGGGTCACACTGGCGCTAATCACTGAGTGGACTTCTTCCGTGAGTGTCTCTACTCTAGTCTAACGCTGACTGAACTGAGGTCTCTTATGCAGACCACTGTGGATGCTTGTGGCTGTCATGCCAGCAAGCAGAGTGACAGTAGGGATAGGGGCCTGATTTCCAGCTTACCCATACCCTATTGTGCTAACTCTCTTCTCTATATGGATTTCATCCACAGCTATGATAGTTGCCTAGTGGTCACCTGTGGCCTATCTCGCTTCACCCGTGGGTTCCCTTGCAATAAGAAAATCACAGGTGAGCAGACTGTGAAAATGTTGGTCGAACAATGGTTCGAACCCTATGGAGCACCTAAGCAGGTGCACTCTGAGGAAGATGTACGCATCCGCAGTGACACTGGGTGGTACAAACGAGTGCTAAATGCCCTCAACGTGGAGGTAACCACAGGTGTGCCCTATACCCACACGTCTAACCCTCTCTGTGAGAGACAGAACCGTGTGGTGGAGCAAAACCTAAGAATCCTGATGAAACAGGAGCGTACCAAGGACTGGGTACGCCTAGTGCCCTGGGCAGTGCTGACCATGAACTCACAGCGGAGCTCTTCTACGGGTTTCACCCCCCACGAGCTGTTCCATGGAGGACGACCTGCTTGGTTCTTCAAAACCCCCTTTCCTGAGGACTTCAAGAGACCTGTGGGAGGTTTGCTGGAACACAAGCAGTCTCTGGCGAACCACGCTGGGACTAACCTGAGACACATTCGTGACCGTGAACTGAGTTGACGAAACCGCCTACGGCGACCTGCCAGCTTCAAGGTTGGTGACCTTGGTTCGGTTCACCATTCACGCCTACCCAGCAGGCCACGTAACTGCCTACAGGATCCTGAACTTGGACCCTGTCGTTTCATCAGGAGAGATAGATCCAGGGTCCATGTCAGGTGCAGTCCATGTCTAGGTGGTGAACTGCTGTGTGCACCTAAACAGTTGAGGCACTATCACTCCCCTGACGATTTGTCCTGGGATGAGTGGCGCCTCAGCGACAGTGAGGACGAGCGTATGGACCTAGAGACCGCTGCCAGTCCAGATGAGGCAGAAGAACTCGAAGAGATGACTGCGGATGAGATGGCAGTCGATGGTTACTACGTGGTTACAGGTATTGCTCGCCACGAGTATAAACAGGGCTGGAAATGCGTAACCCTGTGGGATGGCTATGGGTTATCTGAGGCGACCTGGGAACCTTTGTCAGCCTTCATACAACCAGATGGGAGTATCAAACCCATTATCCGCTCCTACCTCGTTGAGAACAACGAGGGACAGCTACCGACCCGTGCTGAGACTCTGTCCCAGCGTAAAAAGAAAAGCTAATTTCCCTGTGTCAGTATGCTAACTGTGTTCTAACCTTACACGTGCAGTGAGCACTCTTGTGCAGACGTGCCTGTGTATGGGTGTAAGAGCAGTTGTCACAGTTGCCCTGCATAGAATCGCAGGACAGGACTGTTAGCCCCCCGTGACAACCACTCCCTGGCCGAAGGCCATTGGTTTTTCACAAACCACTGCTTACTGAGCAGTGCACTGACCCTGTCTGTGCCCTGCAGTCCCATGCCTATGGTTTCCAGCGTGGACCAGGTGGCTGCTTATCAGGTTTGCAGTCACCCAGCAAGTGTATGCCCTGTTGACCATGTGTTGCATGAAGACTGCCCTGATGTAATGACGTTGGGGAGCCAACGAAGAACGGTGGCTTACTACACCAGGGGCGAATGACAAGCAAGGTGTTATGAGGCAAGGTGTGCCTTCCCTCCTTGGGGACAAGCGAGCCAACAATTGGGACCTCTGATTGGTCCAGACCCATGGGGTTCTACCCTTCCGTACAGGGTTTACCTTACCCCTAAGTGTGCTACGTATGTCTGTGTGTGTCTCACTTCTCTCCCAGGCGTGGCTCCCGGAGACCGGGCTTCGCTGATGTCCGACGGAAGGTTCTAGTCAGTTACCATTACCACTCCTATGGCGCCCAATTTCTGTGCTGGCGCCTATCCTTGGGGGAAGACGGCAAAAGTCCCACCCACTAGAGGGGAGGGGTGGCCAAGTGTTCTAAGGGCATACAAAAGGCCCATTTTTGCTAAAGGCCAAAAGCTGACGCACTCTCCTGCCCACGTGGAAAAGCACGCGGGACAGGAGACACCACTACACTACATTCATTAACGCCAGCACCGGCCTTCGAAGGCAGGGTAAGCACTCATCACTTGCACTCAACTCCTGCCAGACCTGCTGACACTAACACCTACACACGCTACTTGGTGTTGCTGTTGAAGGAGTCACGGGTCCTACTGACCGTCCTGTGAGAAAGCAAGAGAACACAGCGCTACTAAGCAGCTGTGGCCCAACAGAGACGCCACTACGTGTTTCCCTGTCAGGGCTTGGAGGGAGAGAGTGCTCAGCGTGCGTGCACAGCGTGGATGGCGATGAAGTCGGACGGCACTCACCACTCCTGGTTGAGTTGCAATTTTTTGTTTTTGTGATCCGCCCAGCAGATTTTAGCGCTGCAAAAGTGGGACTGCACCAATCACCCTTACCTTCCCACCTGTAAAGCAAAGGCCAATGACTGAGGTTCAAGACTCAGGAACCAAGACAGCCTCCACTTGTTATACGCTTCTCAGGCTGCCCTATAATACGCTGTTCCTGAACCTCAGTACAAGCAAGCAAGCTTAAGGAACTCCACCCGTTCTCTTAAAGAACGTAGGGTAGAGCCCCTGGGTGACCTAAACAAGGGTTATACCGTGCGCACTTCGCGTGGCCTACCCTTTGATGCGTCACATGCATGCACAGGTATGCACAATTTCTCCATTACCTGCTGTTCTTACCTAATTTAACCCAACATAACCAATCACAAGCGTGACTCAACCAGGAGGTGAGCTCCTCCCGGGCTTACCTACCTTACTCACCACGCATCATGTGAATGCCGAGGAACACACAAGCGCAAAAGAACCCCAGGCGCTTAAACAAACCTACGGCGAATTTTAAACCACCCTAAGCGATTAATGCACTTTGTGTCATGCATGCTTCCCTTGTCTTGTTTCCTGCAGAAGGACGAGAGTGAGTGGCGCACTGCACACCGCAAAACAAGCCTAAGCGTTTTAAGCGACGTTACGTTAGCGCTACGGCAACACAAACACAAGCAAGCACTTTCTTTTCGTACCTGTGAAGAGAGAACAAGGGTGAATTGGGGTACAGGGAAAGCGCCACAGCGTGTGAATGCCTCAGTTGGGCACACGCATCGCGAGCACAGCGCATAGTCTAACCCTACGTGTGGGCTGCGCGCTCCATTCGCATCGCATACCTTTCATTCCTGTTTTGACCTGTGCAGAGCAAAGGAGAGGAGCACCCGAATCCCCAGCGAACACAGCCTTGACAACCCTAACATGTGTGAAATGACACTGGCATACCTGAGAGGTGGGGTGTCCACCTGCTCTGTGGTGTGGGTTGACTTTGGATACTTTTCCCTAAAGTTTATAAACATTTTGTTGCAACTGTGCAAAAACTTCCTTTAGAACTTTAAAAACTACGGCTCATACCTTCTTCTTCAAGAGCCGTTTACGCTTGCGCAACCCTGTTTTTGACTTCCGCCTCTGTTGCGCCTGTCTGCGACTTGGAGTTTTGGTGTAATAATGACGATTTCTCGCGTGATTTCGTCAATTTTTGGCGATTTGACTTCTTAAATCGCTACACATTTCGCTAAACCACAGGATTCACTCCCTGTTGGTTTCATTTACTATTTTTTTCAGCTCCTGGAGATTTGTGTCCTCCATCGGGAGTATTGCTCTGCCCTGGCCCTTGGTCAGGACGTTTACTAAAGTGCTGTTTATGCAGCGATAGCCGTCCGCATTAGAGCGTTTGACTGTACCCTGGAGGGTAAGCATATGTGCCCTAGGGAGGGAGTCCTGGGTTCAAACCCCACTACCCCCAAATTTTTACGAAACGTTTTCGTCGCCCGCTGGCAACTTTTGAGGAATGCCCCGTCAAGGGGACATATATCACGGTACATTACACTGTTTTTCGAGGGTACCTACAGTGTGATAAGTTTCTATGAACTAATAAGAATGTTTTTGGTAGGTTTAATGCATTTCCTGAGGTAATTTTGGGAATATTTGAGCCTTTCTCCTTGGTCCTACTAGCTTAGCTAACTAGTACTCCGGGGGGGAGTAAGAAAAAGTCACTGCCATGTCTTTCTTGGAGGGTTCCATCCAGGCCAAGTCCCCCTTAAAACCCTTTTGTTGATGCTAAGACTAACTTAAGTATTTATATCACTGTCTTGAAGCTTTTGGTACACTCTCTCAAAGTAACTAGGGTTATAACCCTAGCCCCCCCATGAAGTTCACCCCTACCACTCAACTGAGCGGAGGTATCTTCCTTCATGGAGGATATACTGAAATAAAATATGCATTTCATGCTTTAGGCCTTGGAGGTTAAGCCTAGTGGTCTCCCACCCCAAGACCCCTATACTCAACTGTCTCTACCACTTATTGTGGTTCTACTTTTTAACTGTTTTTCAAGTCAGTTGCTTGGCCAAGTCATAATCTGTGTCTGGCCTAACTCCTATGCCCCACATTCCTAACCAGCTCCATTTCATCCAAAAGAGTGCACATGAAGTGCTTGATGCTAATCTGGAGGCTAGAGTCAGGCCAGGTTTCACATTAAAATCTTTTGTACCATCCATTTGTGATTGAATCTTTGCATCTATACCTGCTTTGTCTATCTGCAGCCCTTCTGTGTTACACTGGATTTCAAACTATTCATTGATTCGACCAACATCCTGTTCTTGCTCTACTTGCTCCTTTGGTTTTCGGATTTCACCGTCAAAAACCTGCAGGATTTCATCAAAATCTATAGGGCACTAATCAAGGACATCTTTCTACGTATAGGCACAAAAAAACCCATGAAAATAGGTTTTGTACCCAAAAAGACCAAAGGAATCCTTTTTTTTAAATCTACACCCCCAGAATAGGAGAAGGGGGTTCCTCCTACCCGATGGTTCTCCAAAAATACACTGTTTTTCGCCACAATTTGGCATTTTTTGGCCATTTTTGGATGAAACCTGATTTTCTTTGTGCTGGCGGCCCTGCAACACCCAATCTGTCGCTCCAATACAATTGCAAACACGTTTCAGTGGGTCGAGTACGCTCAAAAAGAGGGTATGGGGCCCTACAACTCACCACCCCTGGCCAAACAAACACTATATTCGGCAAAAAATTGGCAATTTTTTGGCCATTTTTGGGCGAGAACTGATTTCTCTTTGTGCTGGTGGCCCTACAACCCCCGATAGGTTGCTCCAATACAACTCTAACCACCTTTCAGTGGGTCCATCCCCGACCCCGGCGGTCGTCAATGATCCTACAAAACGTTCGTGCATTCGAATGCAAGTAACCACAAATGGTAATGAAATCAAGGGACAATCGCAACAAGCCCCACCACTCTGAGCGTCTGAGCATCTGGTTCTCTCAATCAGTTCAACATCGTACAAAGTGCATAATGAATACCAAAAAAAACACTGTTCTCGGCAAACAAATGGCAATTCATGGCCTTTTTTGGGCGCAAACTGATTTTTTTTGTGCTGGCGGCCCTGCAACCCCCGATATATTGCTCCAATACAACTCCAAACACGTTTCAGTGGGTCCGTCCCCGACCCTGGCGGTCGTCAATCATCCTACAAAACGTTCATGCATTCGAATCCAAGGAACCACCAATGGTAATGAAAACAAAGGACAATCGCACTCTGAGCATCTGAGCGTCTGTTTCTCTCAATCAGTTCAACGTCGCACAAATCGCATAATGAACACAGAGCCCAGGCATCTGCACTTCCAGAGATATAATCGTGCCGTATTCACAAACACAGCAATAACCTCAAATCCGCAAACTCTAAGCAGGACAAAGTTTTGGTTTGGAGAGGGAAAAAAACAAAAGACATATATGCAGGCGCTGGAAATAGGGCCGGTACATTGGAAAACCAAAGGGCTGCATGCTGCTCATGGTCGAACAAAGCTGCTGAAAGGGCTGCATGGGCTGCATGGGCATTTGGAGCTAGTGCATGTTCATGGCTGGCATTACCATGGCCATGGGCATGGCAACTGGCACGTTCATTTTCAAAGGACCCATATGCTGCTGCTGCTGCTGCTGCTGCTGGGCCTGCTGGTGCATCTGCTGGTGCTGCTGCTGCTGCTACACTTGGGTCTGCATCTGCATCTGCAGCTGCAACTGCTGCTGCTGCTGCTGCTGCTGCTGCTGCTGCTGTTGCTGCTGCTGCTGCCGCCTGCTCCTGCTGTAACCCCTGTCCAGGGGGGGGTGGGGACACCTGTTGAGACACCTGAGACACCTGCTGAGACATGTGCCCTCCTGACTCCCGTTGAACCCTTCTTTGTTTCCTCGTATTTTCACTGTTTTCACCTTGCCCGCGTTTGCGCTTCAGGGGATTTTTTAGGTTGTTTTGTTGTTGGGTTGTTTGTTACAGTGCAGCGAAGAGCCGCTGAACAAGGTCAGCCTCTCCTTTTACCGTCCCACTGCCCATCTCTTCCTTCTTCAGCTTTTTGCTTGGTGGGCTGTGGCTTTTTTGGCCTTTTGGTTTAGGTTTTGGTTTCTGTTTTGTTTCCGTTTTGGTGTTGGCTTTTCGGTTGAATTCCGTTTTTCGGTTTGATTTCGGTTCCCATTGGTAGTGACAGATACCTTCTTCACCGCTGTGGTACTGAGGTTTGTGATCTCAGGGAGATGTGTGCTCCGCCAACTTTCCTCATATGCTAGTTCACGCTTGGCCTGGTGCGGACCGCATGTCTGACACCTCTGAGGAACCTGGAAAAAAATGCACTGCCCGGAATACAAACCTTCCATCCAGGTCTTCCCTGCTTCACAGGCCTGCTTGTCAGCCGGGGCAATTTCTCTGAGGCTGGATTCTGAAAACCGCAGAAGAGATCTGAAGTCTGCCTGCCCTGCCGTACAGCAGAATGCACAGACACCGACGACATCCCAGGAAGCTGGATTGGTAGGAATCACGGCTAATACTAAAACAGTGACGCCCCGTTCAAGCTGGACTGTCCACCTGCCTGGGAACAGGGGCTGCCCTTTCCGCGACAGATTGGGACAACGCACAGTGGGCCTCCACAACAATTGGGTGTGCAGCAGAACCGGAGCATCGCTTAGGCCGTCATACATCTGCACATTGTCACCGTGCTGCAGGTCACTCCAGGTCACATTGGACGGCCGTAAATGTTTGCTGATCCAACAGCTATCGTCGGGCACGAATGGTGCATTTTGCGAATTCGAGATTGGTATGGCAGCAAAAAAATTAATGCCTGGACACAACTTTGGTAGCATCCAGTGCTTCTCAACTGGCAGAAACACAGTGTCACCTGGTGACAGTGACAGAGGGGTTGCGCTGTACTGAATTCTGTCAAGAGTAGGCATTGCGCAAAAATGACTGGCCTCTCGGCCCGAGCACACAAGACAAATCATTAGCACGCTCTCCATGTTAGCCAGCTGACAGGGGACCAGACTATCTGTGAGTGTTATCACTTGGGCAGCACCGGGGCAAGTCATTCCAAGCGCAGGGCCGATCCGCTCAAGATGCTTGATGATGTCAGCAGCGGGGACTCCACAGGCATTTGAGCCCCCAGTCACGTTGTACAACCAACTTCTGCCTAATTTCTGAGATTTTGGTCAATCAGGGGCTTCATCAACGCCAGCGGCACCCCATTGGCTCTCTTCAATGGATCCTGTGGACGACAGAAGTGGAGAGAGATACAGAGGGGTACTGAAAGTATCAGCATGAATACGTTCCAAAATCTACCCCAATCCATAAACAATGAGACATTAGCAACATTAGCAAACAATGGCCAAAAATAGTAAATCTATCACAAGCCAAGGGATGTGGTGGGAAGAAGGTGGTATACCGCTAATTGTCAGCTGGCAATTTTCTTTCATGCATGTACCAGAGAGTTGGAGACAGCCAGCCTTGCCTCCACAGCCCCAACCAGAGCCTGACGTGCTTCATGATCTCCACCAGCCCGACTGGGCATTTCCCTCGTGGGCGAGAGGGGCGTTTTTGCACAATCTTGGAGTGGGGCTGGTGAACATGCTCGCCCCCCTCTGATGAGATGCCCACGAAGTTGCCATGTTTGTGCAGCCGGGGGGTGTAGTGCTCAAAAAAATAATGAACTGGGACTCCAAACTGGCGCAGGGGAAAGCCGAGGTCCCAAAAGAGCTGGTGTGCCTCACAGCACATGTCATCTTGCTGCTCAAACTGTTCGGCTGGACCATCAGAATCCACATCAGATTCAAATATCGGTGTATTGGGTCCTGCAGAACCTCACCGTTCCGTTCGACTGTGAGACGATTTGCCGTTCGTGCAAAGAGATCAGCCAGGCCTTTCCAAAAAGAATCCTCCTTCAGTATTTCCTTCGTGACAATGTCCGGGCGTGACCAGTCCCTTTTGCCAATGGCTTCTTTGAAGGGTGGGTAGTATGGAAAGCGCGTAAAATCTTTCTCCAAAATTGTCTCCAATTGGACAGTGTATTCCCCAGGCAGGTCCAGAAGCAGAGGGGGTGGATCACCCCATTTGTCAACACGTAATTGTTGCAGTGGTGTACATCATACACGCTGTTGAGGCGACGTTTCATGAGGCAAAAGAAGGGAGCGCAGCGTGAAGGGTAATTGTGAAAATCCCGCAAACGCTGCCAAATCAAATCACGGTGCTTCGGGAGTTTTTTTGAACCATAGCACCCCACACAACAGTAATCTGCTTTTTGCGGAGGCGTCTCTGTGGTTCGGTAGTAGGCTGCATAATCAGGACAAAAAACCACCTCCATGCGTTCACCACCCCAGCCGCTCTCCAACCCCTTTTAAAGGGCAGGAAGTAGGTCCATGCGCTCAAACTGCGACGAGGTTGTGATGTGATCATCCTGGTCCAGGTCTCTCGCGCGGGGAAGTTGCAGAAGGAGTTTGTGTGGCTGACGTGCTTGCGGGTGATGTACGCTCAGCAACTGACATTTGCGGCGCCCATACATTTCATTGGCGTCAAAAAAGACGCAGAGCTGCGGGGTTCTGACAGCACCATGCAGGCAGCCTTGTGCTCTTGCGAGCTCCAAATACAGTGGAAGGGCGGTACTTGGGTCTAGGTACGCACCTACCGGAGTGGTAGCAATCCCCATGTCAGCTGTCAAAAGCTGCATGAGTTTGGTCACGCTTGTCCTATACTCCCTCTGACCATTGGCATCATTATTTCTGCGCGCGCGAATGAAATCTTCCCAGGTATCATGGGTCGTAAACTTTGCAATCAGTATATCCCTCAATTGTTCAAAAGTGGCCGGTCCTGCCCTCAGTCTGTCTCGATTGAGTGATCGCCTGACTGCATTCTCCGCAATCAGGTGCCCTCAATGCAACTGCTTCGCATAGAACCTCACAAGGCTGCGTCTGTTGGCCAGATATTTCTGTGAAAGCCGCCACTCAGGCAGTTTGGGCCGTCCCGGTCTGGAAGTTTCTAGCATCTGGGGAAAAGGAAAATCAAAAAACAGCCTACAGCAACGTGGGGTGATATGCGAAATAGTTGCTACAACGCTGATTGGTGCCTGCACCCAAGTACCGCCCTACCATTGTATTTGGAGCTCGCAAGAGCACATGGCTGCCGTCTGGAAGGTTCTAGCATCTTAGGAAAAATAAAATCAGAATACAGCCTTTGGCAACGTGGCGTGGTATGCGAATTGGTTGCCACAATGCTGATTGGTGCCTGCACCCAAGTATCGCCCTGCCACTGTATCTGGAGCTCACAAGAGCACATGGCTGCCTGCATGACACTGTCAGAACCCCGCAGCTCTGCGTCTTTTTTGACGCCAATGAAACCTCGCATGGATCCTGTTCTCTGTCGCCAAGGGTTTGAAGAGTTGCTGATGTGGTGGCAGTTGGACGGGCAGATCATCCTACATTTTGCTGAGGGGTACAGTGACAGGAATGCAAAAACCTTGAGAGGGTCTGTTTGCTTTCGGCTGAATGGTGGAGGCGGTGAAAGAGCGATAATGTCGGGACCCTCGCTTTCGATCTTGCGCTCTGATGCCCTGTTGACATTTTGCGCTTGCCGGTTCTTGTGTCGCTTCTCCGCTTCCTCCCGTTCGGTGCGCTCCTGGGGACATGCAAAAATCAAAATCCGATCTCCGTCAATTGTAAAGAAATGAACACGATACATATGGGCAGAATCGAGAGAGCGGTACTGCAGAAATTTGCATGGTTACCTTTTGCTGTTGCTCCTCATCCACTTGCTTTTGATGCTTTGCCGCCTCCGCCTTTTTTCTGTCCGCCTCCTCCCGTTTGGTGCGCTCCTGGGGACATGCAAAAATCAAAATCCAATCTCCGTCAATTGGAAGGAAATGAAGACGATACATATGCACAGAGTCGAGAGAGCGTTACTGCAGAACTATGGATGGTTACCTTTTGCTATTGCTCCTCTTCCAATTGCTTTTGACGCTTTGCCGCCTCCGCCTTCTTTTTGTCCGCCTCCTCCCGTTTGGTGCGCTCCTGGGGACATGCAAAAATCAAAATCGGATCTCTGTCAATTGAAAAGAAATGAACACGATACGTATGCACAGAATCGAGAGAGCGGTACTGCGGAAATTTGCATGGTTACCTTTTGCTGTTGCTCCTCATCCACTTGCCGGCCGGCCTCCACGTGCCCCGCGCAGCCACCCAGTAAAGCCGGTGGCGCAAGCCCCCGGGCTGGGGAAAGGCACCACGGCGTCGGGAAAGCCGACTGGAGCACCGAGACCGACCGGACCGGACGAGGCGCGGCGCACCACGCGGGGCCACGAGGCACGCCAGAAAGGCACGCTGCCGGCCACAACCAAAGCACAGGGACAGGTGCCAAGCAACAGCGGCCACCGGGTGCTGCAAACCCGGGCAGCGCGCACAACACGCAACGGACCACGGCACCAGAACGGGTGCGAGGCAACACCAAGCCCACACACCACAAACGCCACCCAAGAATGGCGGGGTACAAGCGGAGCGCACAAACACAGGCACACACACCCCGACACACCAGCCAGGAGTGGCGGGGCGCAGCCAAACTCCGAGCCCAAACACACACGCCCACGCCGCACACCCGAGCCAGGGGTGGCAGGGTACAAGAGGAGCGCGCACGCAAACGCAGGCACACCCGAACACACCAGCCAGGAGTGGCGGGAAGCAGCCAAAACCCGAGCCAAAGCGCACACACCCACGCCGCACACCCAAGCCAGGAGTGGCGGGTTACAGGCGGAGCGCGCAAACAAACACACACACACCCCAACACCCCAGCCAGGAGTGGCGGGGGCAGCCGAAACCCGAGCCAACGCTCACACACCCACACCGCACACCCCAGCCAGGAGTGGCGGGGTACATTCCGAGCGCGCACACAAACACGCACAACCCATCACCGCAGCAGGGAAAGGCGGGGCGCAGCTGAAACCGGAGCCCAAACACACACGCGCACACCGCACAGCCCAGCCAGGAGTGGCGCAGTACAAGCAGAGTGTGCAAGCAAGCACACACACACCCCAACACCCAAGCCAGGATTGGCCGGGCGCAGCTGAAAACCCGAGCCCAAGCACACACACACACACACCGCACACCCCGGCCACAGCAAGCAAACAAGCACACACACACCCCTACAGCCCAGCCTGGAGTGGCGGGGCGCAGCTGGAACCCGAGCCCAAGCGAACACACCCATGCCGCACAGTCCACCCAGGAGCAGCCGGGTACAAGCGGAGCGCGCACACAAACACACACACACCCGAACACCCCAGCCAGGAGAGGCGGGGCGCAGCCGAAACCCGAGCCCGCGCACACACACCCACACCGCAAACCCCAGCCAATAGTGGCGGAGTACAAGCGGAGCGCGCACACAAGCACACACACACTCCAACACCCCAGCCAGGAGTGGCGGGGCGCAGCCGAAACCCGAGCCCAAGCACACACACCCACACGGCACACGCCAGCCAGGAGTGGCGGGGTACAAGCAGAGCGCGCACACGCACACCCCAACAGCCCAGCCAGGAGTTGCGGGGCGCAGCGGAAACCCAACACCAAGCACACACACCCACACCGCAAACCCCAGCCAGGAGTGGCGGGGTACAAGCGGAGCGCGCACACAAAAACGCACACCTTAACACCCCAGCCAGGAAAGGCGGGGCGCAGCCACAACCCGAGCCCAAACACACACGCCCACACCGCACACCCCAGTCAGGAGTGGCGTGGTAGAAGCGGAGCGCGCACACAAGCACACACACACCCCAAAACCCCAGACAGGAGTGGCGGGGCGCAGCCCAAACCCCAGCCCAAGCACACACAGCCACAACGCACACCCCTGCCAGGAGTGGCGGGGTACAAGCAGAGTGCGCACACAAACACACACACACCCAACACCCCAGCCAGGAGTGACGGGGCGCAGCCGAAGCCCGAGCCCAAGCACACACACCGACGCCGCACACCCCAGCCAGGACTGGCGGGCCACAAGCGGAGCGCGCACGCAAACACACACACACCCCATCACCCCAGCCAGGAGTGGCGTGGCGCAGCCGAAACCCGAGCCCAAGCACAACCCAGACCGAAACACAAGCGCCACACAACAGTAGGAAGCCCAGTGTCCATAGACCGGGCATTGAGGGAGCCCGTGCCATGCAGGTGACCCAGCGAAATTAGATCCGGAGACCGGGGGTAAGGCTGCATCCTAAGGCCTGCGCTGCTTTGGGACTCGAGGAGGAGCTTGCGACACCCAAGCGCGTGGGAACCCCAGTACCAAGAACATGCATGCATGCCTTGGGAACGGGATATGCCAGGAAGTCCGCTGAACCTTTAGGGTTCCGCCCAAAGGAGAAGACGTGCGCAAGCACGGGGGCACACCCTTCCGGCGAGACAAGCACGTCACGCTGGCGACAATCAGCCCACCTGGTGTTGTCCAGGGCCGCTTTGTTCGGGGCCACCAGTCGAGTCTAGCGGGATGTAAGCCGCCTGCCCTCTTCATGCGCGGAGGCTCTTCCCGTTCGTCACAGCGGCAACACCAGCGGGAACCATGGGGCGCCTCTCCACGACCGAGTGCACCTACCTACTTCCTCATCCACTTGCTTTTGACGCCTTGCCGCCTCCGCCTTCTTTCTATCCGCCTCCTCTCGTTCGGTGCGCTCCTGGGGACATGCAAAAAACAAAATCCGATCTCTGTCAATTGGAACGAAATGAACACGATACGTATGCACAGAATCGAGAGAGCGTAACTGCAGAAATCCGTGTGAGTTCCTGGAAGGTTACCTTTTGCTCTTGCTCTTCATCCGCTTACTTTTGACGCTTTGCCGCCTCCGTTTGTTTTTGGCCTCTTCTGCTCTGTCTCGCGTCTCTGCTTTCTCTGGTTCGTTGCGCTCCTGGGGACATGCAAAAATCAAAATCCCATCTGGATTGGTCGGAGAGAAATTAACGCGATATGCATGCACAGATCTGGAAGACCCTAGCTGCAAAACTTTCGAACGCCAAACTTTTGCTGTTGCTCCTCATCCGCTTGCTTTGGTCGGTGCGCTGCCTCCGCCTTTTTTCTGTTCTCTTATGCTCCGTCTCGCCTCTCCGCCTCCTCTCGTTCGGTGCGCTCTTCTGGACATGCAAAAATGAACATCCCATCTCGGTCAGTCGGAGAGAAACAAAGGCGATATGTATGCACAGAATGGACACTAGGCCTCTTCCTCAAGGCGCGGGACAGGGACACCCAGCAACCGACACCACAAAGCCAAAAAACAAAAAAGCGAAAAAAACACACCCCGACAACGCAGCCAAGAAGGGCGGGGCACAGCCGAGACCCGGGCCCAGCACACACGCCCACACCGCACACCGGAACCGGAAACGGCGGGGGGCAAGCGGAGCGCGCACAAAACCACACACGTACCATAAGCAGGCCGAAACCTAAGCCCAACCACAAACACCACAAACAGCCGGCAAAAGAGGGACAACACCACAAACCGTGCCCAAACACACCCACCCAAGACCCCAGCCAGGACTGGCGGGGTTAAAAAAACCCACACCCAACCGCCAACCGGACCCAAACACAAACGCCGCACAAAAGTAGGAAACCCAGTGCCCACAGCCCGGGCACTGAGGCAGCCCGTGCCATGCAGATGACCCGGCCAAAGGAGATCCGGAGACCGGGGGTAAGGCTGCATCCTAAGGCCTGCGCTGCTTTTGGAGTCGAGGAGGAGCGTGCGACACCCAAGCGCCTCGGAACCCTAGTACCAATAATGTGCATGCATGCCTTGGGAACGGGAAACGCCAGGAAGTCCGGTGAACCTCTAGGGTTCCGTCCAAAGGAGGGGACGTGCGCAAGCACGGGGGCACACCCTCCAGGCGAGACAAGCACGTCACGCTAGCGGGGATCAGCCCTCCCGGTGTTGCCCGGGGCCGCTTTGTTGGGGGCCAACAGTCAGGTCTAGCGGCCTCTTCCTGTTCGTCACAGGGGCGACGCCAGGGGGAACCAAGGGGCGCCTCTCCACGACCGAGTGCACCTACCTACCTACCTACCTATGCACAGAATGGAGAGAGCCGAACTGCGGAACTTTGGAAGGTTACCTTTTGCTGTGGCTCCTCATCAGCTTGCTTTTGGCCGTTTGGCCTTTTCGCCTCGTTTCTGTCCTCTTCTGCTCTGGCTCCCTTCTCCACTTCCTCCCCTTCTGTGTGCTCTTGAAGACATGCGAAAACGTCAAACCTAAATTTTGATAGGTATGCACGGAATGCACAACTTTTAAAATCATTTGAAGGGTACCTTTCGCCGTCCTTCCTCATCTGCCTGCATTTGCTCCCGTCCCTTACCACTACACGCCCCGTTGCTCCGGCCTTTGTCTTGCTTTGTGGTGGGGTTCTCTGCCTTTCTGGGCTTCTCAACCTGAGTGACACAAAGTTACACAAAGCACCGAACTGTTGGCCTATGAAGCGTGTCCAATCAATGCATGTCCAAATGTGGTAACCGTGGAACGACAAATGTGCGCACCGCAAGCAACAACATCAGCGAGCATTGAACAGCAATAGATGCCTGTCGAATGCTGCTCATTGATATGTCCACGGGTTTGAAGCTCACTTGCGGTTTGTGCAGTGGAAACAGCTTTTGGATTGTGAAGCCTCCACTCTTACTTCTGTCCTCAAGCGCTCGAAGAATCTCTGGTATCGTTTGGATCTCATACCGCTAACACACAGGTTCTCGAAGAGTCTGATCAAATAATGTTTTGAGTAAGCACTTGCCTGCTTAAACAGCTCCATACACGTCATATGCTCAGTTGCTTCGGCTATTCTTGATGCCAACGCTTCCTCGGGCACATCAAGTGACCTACTCTGTTTGGGATACTTTCTCAACTTTGGGGGCTTTGGTTTAGTTTTCTTCTTCTTTTCCTTTTTGGCTTTGGGTGTGCTACTTGCGCTATCCTCAGAGTTGTCGACATCGTCACCATCGTCCTCATCATCACTACTTTCATTTTCCGAGCTCACATCAGAAGGTGCCTGGCCTTAGTCGGATATTTCATCACTCGAGACGTCACACACATCGTTAAAGAAGGCGGGCAAACCAGGAGGAAGGGTTTGGAAGATGTCAGCGCGTTTGAACCAATAGAACTAATTATTTGGGAACCTCATGCATAGGTCATTCTTGTTTGGTTCCGGTATTTGTTTCGGTAAAATCAGCATTCTGTATGAGAACAAGACCCGCGTTTCACCGGTTTGCACATTGGTGGACATGCCACATTTGATGTGATTGAGCGTCTCGACTTCAACACTTTGGTCGTCCTTAACACAATGCCCTGCAAGGACCCTTTCTAGCTCCGGGTCCAAACTTTCGCAATTTTCCCATGCTCCGCCTTCTCCTTGTTCTGCCCTTTCTTCCACGTCCCCCTTACCTATATGACAATCGGCAGGCACCAAGGCTGGCATGTCAGGCTTTGGAATCACCACTTTTTTCTTCTTGGAAGGAGCCATTGCTTAGCCCTTGGCACAAAAAGCACGCAACAAGGGCATGAAGGCAGTAAGACAATCGTTGAATATTAGAATATGTGGTGTGGATCAATCTCATGTTTGATCACCGTCTTTTCACCCTTTGCTCACCTTACCCGGGAAGGCGTAATACAAAGGAAATACCTCCTCTTGGCACACAATGCACGCAATAAGGGCATGGTGTGGAACAACGTCAGGTATGACAAGAAATTTGCAATACATGTCCACCGTGGATATGGACCACAAAAGGTGCAAAAATGGGCCAAAAACACCTCAAAACTACATTGTTCATCCCATGCTTGTGCCCGTGGTATCATATTTTTCTTCATACCCAGCATTCAAATGCTTACAATACCATCCTATGCTCAAAACATGTGTGCGTACAGTGTTAGGGACCCAAAAGCTTACCTATGAACCATACGGAAATGGACCACAAAGGGTGCAAAAAAGGGCTAAAAACACCTCCAATGTTCATCGTTCATCCCATTCTTATGCACATAGTATCATGTTTTATGTACTCCTGGTCATTCAAATGCATGCAATACCAACCAAAGCCCGAAACATGTGTGTGTACGGTGATAGGTACGCAAAAGCCTACCTATGAACCATATGGATATTGGATCACAAACGGTGCAAAAAAGGGCCCAAAATACCTCAAATGTTCATCGTTCATCCCATTCTTATGCACATACTATCATGTTATATGTAGCACCCCTCATACAAATGCTTACAAGAACAACATAAGCCGCCAACATGTGTGTGTACGGTGATAGGCACTCAAAAGCCCACCTATGAACCATATGGAAATGGAAAACACACAGTGCAAAATAGGGCCAAAAACACCTCAAATGTTCATTGTTCATACCATTAGATTTGGGCGACGCGAAGCAGGCGACCGTGAAATGCGGCAGGGAGCAACAGGAAGGCGACAGGGTGGCAACAGGAAGACAACAGGGTGGCGACAGGAAGACGACAGGAAAGCGGCAGGAAAGCGGCAGGAAAGCGACAGGAAGCGACAGGCAGGCAACAAGAAGGCGACAGGGGAGCTGCAACAGGAGGGCCACAGGAGGGCGACAGGAGGGAGATAGGGTGGCAACAGGGTGGCGACAGGAAAGCAACAGGAAACAAGACAGAGCGACAGGATAAGCAACAGGAAAGCGAAAGGAAGACGACTGGAGGGCAACAGGGTCAGCGGCGACAGGGAAGCGACAGGGCGGCGACAGGAGGGAGCGAAAGGAGAGCGAAAGGAAAGCGACAGAAGAACGACAGGACAGCGGCAGGGTGTTTTTTCGCGACAGGAAGGCGACAGCAAGGCGACAGAAAGGCGATAGCGGAGCAACAGGCTTGTAGAAGAGGACAAGGGAGACAAATTAGTACATGGAATTTGATATGGGCCGATATATGTGAAGAAAATGAGAACCAATGTTTTACATTTATTTTGATTCTTATTAAGATGTCATTTCATTGTTTCAGGGATAGATTTTTGGCGTTTGGCGAATTTTAATCTTCTTTGGAATCACTACATTCCATTGTTTTTCAACAGAAAAATATCTTTGCTTTGTGACATAATGATCGTTTAAGTGAATAGCTAGCAGCGAGCAAGCCGACCGGTAATCCCTAGCCCCACCGGCAACCCCGATATGAAGAAAATGGTGTACAGGTATGCAATTTACAACTGTTCAATTCCATTTTGTGTTTGTCCGTTTGATTGAGATTAGTGGTAGAATTTTTCTGTCTGTTCTGTGTGTGCAGGGCGACACAGGAAGCAAGTGAAGAAGAAGGAGAAGAAGAACAGGAGGGAAGAAAATGAAGACACAAAGGAGGTGACAAAGAAGACGAAGAAGGAGCACAAGAGGAGGGAGCAGAGAAGAGAAGAAAGAAAAGAAAAAGAAAAGATTTTTTTTGCAATTTTAAGGATGCGATGTTTCAAACTCCTTGCACTGGGCATGGGCTGCAGGCGACGGCCATCAGGAAATCAGGATGGACATGGCCAATGAACGGTTTCTCTGATTGTTCACTACGACCGGTTCACAAACTTTAGTAGAAGGCACAAAAACCATAAGTAGATGTGGCATGGAATGTAAGTCGAATCTAGCAGTGAATCTTCAAAAGCATGGGCTGTAAAAAACAACATGTTTGTAAGGGGTCAGAAATAGCATCGGTTTTTGAACCAATTTGCGATGCTAAATCGCGGATTGGCAAATACAAACATAAATAGACTAGGCATGGAATGCAAATTAGAACCTATTTTGCACGCGCAAAAGCATGAGCTGCAAAAACAACATGTTTGAAGGCCTTCGAAGGCGGAATGGGTATGGAACGTATGATGGGACATTTCTTGGCTTGGCAGGAGCAGAGGTAGATTGTATGTTCAAGCTGTTTTTGCATTGGTAAAATCTGCGCTGCCAAAAAAAAGGATAAAATGGCAGCATATGGAATATAAATTGAAGCCTATTTTGCATCAGCGAGAGCGCGGGCTGAAATAAACAACATGGTTGGTAGGCTTCGGTGCATGAGGATGTCATGAGGATGCTAAATAGCCAAATAGATGTGTGTCTGATTTGTATAGTCGTGGAGGGGCCAATTAGGGGGGGGGGCATGTCACCATTGACCATCCATCTCAGGCCAAGTTTTTCAATGTTACAATTGGACATTTTTTGTCAGATCCCGATTTTAACTTGCAGTAGACCATATTGGTCAACTTCATCAACTCTCAAGTAATAGCTAACATCCTTCTCGGGACACTTTGATGAACACATAATGTTTTGACACAAAGGAATGCAACTTGTAGACGTCCTTGGAAGATGTGTAACCCGTGCACTACAAAGTAATCAACATTGACAATGTGTACTTGAATGGCAATGATATGTACACGAAAGGAAATGTTGCTACATGTGCACTCCTACAAACACAAAAGGTTCTCATTAGCCTCATGATTCAAGAAACAAAGAGTGAGGAATCAACATGCTCCTGTAATCTTCGCCGGTCCAGGCCAAGATGGATAGGGTGGTGCTGTATATATTGGGTCACAATATCCATCTTCGGGCATAAGGTGATACATATTCATGTCTACATCATTTTAACATTGACAAGGAATGTTGCTATGCCCCCAGGCACTACAATGGAAACAGACATTCTTGGCCAATGTCGGCCATGTCACTTTGGCCGATTCCGGCCAAAGGTGGTCTAGATGAAACACTCAAGTGTGTTTCTTCTACGTTAGTAGCAAACTGCAATGAAGACCTGTCTGGCCGACTCCGGCCAAACAGCATTCAAAAACCTTGATTGTTTTCACCCTACTGTTGAGAATGTTGACCGAAATCGGCCAAGACTTGAATCAATTGTCGCCTCGGCGGGCCTGTGGCGCGCCGCCGCCACTGTAGACTGCTCTTTCATCATTGCACCTCAGGAGCGCATTGCTATTGAGAACACATTCTCCAACATCAAGAAGTTCGGCCTTTTTCATCGAGTTAATAGCCGAGGTGCCTCGCATGAAGATAACGAGCTGACCTACTTCATCTTGGTGGCGTGTGTACTACATAATTGTGAGATTCAGTTTCATTTTACAAAATGATTGCGAGCCTACAGCTGAGCGGCCATGCAAATGTGCATGGTAGATCAACAAGAGTGTTGGTAATTTAGGATTGTCAAACAATGCAAATGATTGGGGCATTGAACTGGGATTTGCATCATTGCTTTGTACACCCTTGGGGAGGTTCCCTAAGGCGCAATGTGACAATTTGGGCTGAACAAGAAACATTTCAGTTACTATGGAACTCCCCGTTTGAGGTGTTTTTGGCTCTCCGCGTCGAGGTGCTTTTCACAACCAAATCATGCCATTTGCACAGATAAATGGAAGATCAAAGAGTGAGACAACAATAATGGATATGCTTGAGTGCCACAGGATGGTGGAACACAAGGCAAAAGGGAAAGATCTCAACAGCGACAAGAATTCTTTATTCCTCGCACCAAAAAGCGACAAAAAGGCGACAGGCAGGCGACAGGAAAGCGAAAGGGAAGCGACAGGAAGGCGACAGGCAGCCGAGAGGAAAGCGACAGGCAAGCCACAATAATGCAACAGGGGATCGACAGGGTAACACATTGGGTAACAGGGAGGCGACAGGCAGGGGACAAGGAGGGGACAGGGAGGCGACAGGAGAGCGACAGGCAAGGGACAGGCAAGCGACAGGCAAGCGACAAGAGAGCGACAGGTTACCACATTGGGCGACAGGGAGGCGACAGGGAGACAACAGGGAGGCGACAGGGAGGCGACAGGGAGGCGACAGGAAGGCGACAGGCAAGCGACAGGCAAGCGACAGGAAAGCGACATGAGAGCGACAGGTTACCACGTTGGGCGACAGGGGGGCGACAGGGAGGCAACAGGGAGGCGACAGGGAGGCGGCAGGAAGACAACAGGCAATCGACAGGAGTGCGACAGGGAGGCAACAGGAAATGGCGACAGGAAAGCGACACGAAGGAACGACAGGAGAGCGACAGAAGGGCGACAGGAAGGTGCCCGGCAAAAAGTAGCATGGCGACAGGAGACGACAGGAAGCAACAGGAAGCGACACGATGGCGACAGGAGGGCGGCAGGTAAGCGACAGGGAAGCGAGAGGAGAGCGACAGGGGAGCGACAGGGGAGCAACAGGGAAGCGACAGGCAAGCGACAGGGGAGCAACAGGGGGCTAAAGGTGCCAAAAAAGCGACAAGGGGGGCGACAGGGAGGCGACATGATGGCGACAGGAGAGCGAGGCGGCCCGAATCTCTTCTTATGCACATACTATCATATTGTATGTAGGTGTTATCATTCCATTGCATACAACACCAACTGAAGCCCCTAACATGTGTGCGGACGGTGGTAGGTGATCAAAACTCTACCTATGAACCATATGGATATTGGATCACAAACGGTGCAAAATAGGGCCAAAAACACCTCAAATGTTCATCGTTCATCCCATTCTTATGCACTTACTATCATATCATATGTAGCACCCCTCATACAAATGCTTACAATAACAACCTAAGCCCCAAACATGTGTGTGGACGGTTATAGGCACGCAAAATCCTACCTATGAACCATATGGAAATGGACCATAAACGGTGCAAAATAGGGCCCAAAACACCTCAATTTATCATCGTTCGTCCCATTCTTATGAACATACCATCATATTTCATGTAGTTATTATCATTCGAATGCATACAATACCAACCCAAGCCCAAAACATGTGTGTGGACGGTCATAGATGATCAAAACCCTACCTATGAACCATATGGATATTGGATCACAAACGGTGCAAAATAGATCCAGAAACACCTCAAATGTCCATCTTTCATACCATTCTTATGCACATTCTATCATATTATATGTAACATGTATCATACAAATGCTTACAATAATAGCATAAGCCCCGAACATGTGTGTGGACGGTGATAGGCACGCAAAAGCCTACCTATGAACCATATGGAAATGGACCACAAGCGGTGCCAAATAGGGCCAAAAACACCTCAAATGTTCATCGTTCATCCGATTCCTATGCACAGAGGATCCTATTTCATGTAGTTCTTATCATTCAAATGCATACAATACCAACCCGAGCCCCAAACATGTCTGTGGACGGTGATAGGTGATCAAAACCCTACCTATGAACCATATGGATATTGAGCCCCATGGTGCATGAGAAAGGGATGAATAGCCTAGAATAAAGGCAAAACACCGGTTGTCATGTAGGCGTCTACCAATGGTGATGACAATTTGTTCATATATCACCTCTATGCCACCTCTTACAGCCCTGTAAGGCCCTCTACATGGCCTCCATAGACCCTAAAACCATGAAAAAAAGTGATTTTTGGCTAGAAAAGTGTGAAATTCTCAAAATTTGTGCCTGCCAATCTGGATTTCTTTAGGTCAACAGCAAGGTATTGATCCCGTGGACACGCTCATCCTTTTACTTTGCTTCCAACTGCAAAAAAACTGGACTTTTTGGCGTATCTGGCAATTCGGAAAGGGTACAAGAATCCGCCTCAAATAGGCTATGTCTCCATTTATCCTCGCCTTGGGATGGGAGATCCATGGGTCGCCCAATATGGGGTATCCTGCTACTTGTCATTTTTCACATGCCATCGTTCTGCTAAAAGGGAAAACCAGCTAGAGGCAACCTGGAGGGCTGGTAGGGGGCATAGATTAGGAGCCAAGTTAGATGAGTCTACAGCAGCTTCGTTTAGATTGTTGTTCCCCGTGGTCGTGAAGATATGGTACTGTGAGTGTGGGCGCCCTTGTAGCACAATTTTGTCATTTTTGCCATTTTGGGGCCTCCATGTCACAAGGGACCTAGGTAGGTAGGTAGGTGCACTCAGTCGTGGAGAGGCGCCCCATGGTTCCCCCTGGCGTCGCCCCTGTGACGAACAGGAAGAGGCTCCGCGCGTGAAGAGGGGGGGCGGCTTACTTCCCGCTAGACCTGACTGTTTGCCCCGTACAAAGCGGCCCCGGGCAACGCCGGGAGGGCTGTTCGCCGCCAGCGTGACGTGCTTGTCTCGCCGGGAGGGTGTGCCCCCGTGCTTGCGCACGTCCCCTCCTTTGGGCGGAACCCTAGAGGTTCACCGGACTTCCTGGCGTATCCCGTTCCCAAGGCATGCATGCACGTTCTTGGTACTAGGGTTCCGAGGCGCTTGGGTGTCGCACGCTCTGCCTCGGGTCCCAAAGCAGCGCAGGCCTTAGGATGCAGCCTTACCCCCGGTCTCCGGATCTCGTTTGGCCGGGTCACCTGCATGGCGGGGGCTGCCTCAGTGCCCGGGCTGTGGGCACTGGGTTTCCTACTGTTGTGCGGCGTTTGTGTTTGGGTCCGATTGGCGGTTCGGTGTGGGTTTTGATAACCCCGCCAGTCCTGGCTGGGGTCTTGGGTGGGTGTGTTTGGGCACGGTTTGTGGCGTTGTCCCTCTAGTGTCGGCTGTTTGTGGTGTTCGTGGTTGGGCTTTGGTTTTGGCCTGCTTTCGGGACGTGTGTGGTTTCGTGGGCACCCCGCTTGCCCCCCGCCGTTTCTGGTTCCGGCGTGCGGTGTGGGCGTGTGTGCTGGGCCCGGGTCTCGGCTGTGCCCAGCCCTTCTGGGCGGGTTTGTCGGGGTGTGTTTTTTGCGCTTTTGTTTTTTCTTTTTTTTTTCCTGTCCCGGGCTTTGTGGTCCCTGTCCCTCCATCCCCTTTCTTTCGGGCTGGGCTGGTGGCTCTCATTTTTTTTCTTTCGTTTCGGTGTCCCTTTTCCCCGTGGGCCGCTGTTACTGGCTTGGTGTTGCTGGTTTTGGGTGGGTGGTCCCCCTGTGCCTCTGTGGGGGTCCTGTCTTCGGTGCCTCCTGGAGGGGGTTTTGGCCGCCTCTGGTGGTGTTGGCGGGCGGTTTGGCGGCTGTGGGCTGTTTTCGTGCCTTTTCCCCTCCCCCCCTCCTTTTTTTTGGGGGGGGGGGGGCTTGCCTGTTCCTCCCTCTGCCTTCCCTGGGCTGGCGCACGCACTGGCCTGCATTCAGTGTTGTCTTCCGGGCTGCTGTTTTCAGTTGCGTTCTGTGTGGCCGCTTTCCGGCCCCATGGGTCGGATGGGCTATGTACACGGTGGGCTCGGCGCCCCTTCTTGCCGGGTTAGGTCCTGGCTCTGCCGGCTGGGCGGCTGCGCCAGGCGGCTGCTTGTGGTTTTGGGTTAGGGGGCTGGGGTTGTTCGTGTCCTTTCCCCTCCGCGGTGCCGGCTGTAATCTTCTGGGTGGTCCGCCACCATTGTCGCCAGGTGCGCTGTGGCCCCATGTGTTGCCTGCGTTGCTGGTGTGTGGCGTGCTGGCGCGGCGCCTTCCAGGGTGTGCGGTGGCTGGCTTTGGTTAGTCCTTCAGGTTAGGGTCAGTTGTGTCGTGTTGTGCCGCTCTGTGCCGCGTCGCGTCGCGTCGTGCTGTGGCGTGTTGCATTGTGGCGCGCTGTCCCGCGGTGTGCCGTGGTCTCGCGTGGTGCCGCTGTGGGTCAGTGGAGGTCAGCCTGGCCTGTGTTGTGGTGCGGAGTGCGGGCCGGAGTGTGGCTGGCTGGTGGCTGGGGGGTGCGGTTAGGTGTGGGTGTCTCGCTGGGTCCGTGCTGTGGGGGCTTGGGCGTGCCGCTCGGGCTTGTGGGTCGGGTAGGTCGTTCGCCTGACGGTCCGTGGGGTTGCCCTCCCTGGGGGCCTGTGCCTTGGTCCCGTGTCCTCTGGGGGTTTCGGTCCCTGGTCCTGGGTGCCGCGGCCGTGCCTTCGTCCTCTTCCGGTGCCTGTGAGGTGGCCCTTGTGGTGGCCGGGGTCGTCGCTTGGCGGTGAGGGCGTGGTGGTGCGCCGTGCGGCGGCGTTCCCTGCGGCTTCCTCTGTGGGTGTGGCCCGTTCTCCCCGTGTAGGTGTGCCCTCCATTCTCCGTGTGGTTTCCGGTGGCCGGTGGGCGTGCGCTGGTGTGATCCGCATGGCGTCCGATGTTTGCTTCGGTGGTGTGTGTTGGGGTGTTTGGTGGGGGTGAGGCGGCGCTGGTCCCCCTGTCCTGGTGTGCCCTTCCTGGGTGTGGGTCGTGGTGCCTGCCGTGGTGCCCTTTTCCTCCGTGTCTTGGTCCCCGGTCCCGCCCCTTCCTGGTTCTTGGGTGGTTTCCTGCCCCCATGTGGTGTCGCTTTCGGCGTCCTGTCCCTGCGAGTGCCTGCCCTCACTTGGGGCCCCTCCGTGGCCTCTTGCCTGAGTGCTCCTTGGTGCCCCTTGCCCTTCCCTTGCCCTTGTCCTGCCCCTTCCTGGTGTGGTGGTGGCGGGAGGGGCGGGGTGGGGAGGGGGTGCCGGCGGCCGAGGCCTGGGGGTGGGTGGTCTGGAGCCACTGGCGGAGGGCTTGGGGGGTGTAGGGGGGGCGGAGGCCCTGGACCGCATCGCGGAGGAGGGCCACCCATGCCGCTTGCGGCATGATGGCCTCCGGGGCGGCCTCGTTGGGGTTTGCGGGGGTGCGGGTGCGCACCTCCTCGAAGGTATGCACCATGTGCACCCCTTCGTGCCTTCCCGCTCCTCCGGCCCACTTCACCCAGCGGCGGAGCTCCTGCAGAGCGGGGGGCGACCACCAGGCAAGGTGGGCGGGGGCCCGGGGGGGGGAGGGGTCCGTGCCCGTGGTCCTGGATCGGCGGGGGGAGGACGTTGACCTGCGGTGGTGGCGGGGGTGGCGGTGCCCTGGGGGAGCGGGGGCGGCGGTGGCGGGGGCTGGGGGTGGAGGACGGGTACGGGCGGAGGGGGGAGCGGGAGGGGGAGGTGGACATGGGGCGGCGGTGGCGCGCTCGGTGGCGTCCTGGGGAGCGGGAGTGGTGGTGGCGGGGGCTGGGGTTGGGGGATGGGTACGGGCGGCGGGGGGAACGGGGGGCCCGGCGGGGAGTGTGGGGGGAGGGGGAGGTGGACGTGGGGCTGCAGTGGCGTGCCTGGCTGCGTCGGGGGGAGCGGGAGCGGTGGTGGCGGGGGCTGGGGGTGGGGGTCTTGTTTGGCCGGTGGGGGGAGGGGGAGGCGGACATGGGGCGGCGGTGGCGCTCATGGTGGTGCCCGGGGGAGCTTGAGCGACGGGAGTGGGGTCCCGGGGGGTCGTGGTGGCACCTGGAGGAGCGGGAGCGGCGCGAGTGGGTGGTTGAGGCGCGGTGGGAGGGTGGGCGCCGTGGGCGAGTGTGCCGTGCGGGGGGGGAGCGGGAGCGCCGCCGTTTGCGGGACCGGGCCTCATCGCTTGAGTCGGGCCAGTTCGGAGGTGTCGGTGGCCCCTGAGGGGCCTCGCGCGGTGCCGCCTGGTACTGGGGGGGGGGGGGAGGTCCCCCGTCGTCCATGGATCCGCCACGTAGGGGTGTGGTGGCGGCAGCGGCTGGTGGTATGGGTCGAGTGGCTGTCCTTGGCGGGGTTGGGCCCGGGGGGCCCCTTCGGCGTGGACGTGGAGGCCGGGGGGGTACGGATACGGTTCCTGGTACGGGGGTGATGGCTGGTACGGGGGGGCTGGCCCCTGGCGGTAGGTGGGGTATGCGGGTGGAGCGCTTGGCGTCTGCCATCCCATCTGCTGGTGCTGTTCGTGCACGGGGGGTTGTGGCCCGGTGGGGTAGGGCGATGGGCAGTGGTAGTGGTGGGGGTGGGGTTGGTAGTGGTGGTGGTGGGGCCGCTGGTGGTGGTGGTGTGGGTAGTGGTGGGGTTGGTGTTGCGGGTATGGCCCATGGACCCCTTGTGGGTTTTCCGGTCCCCCTTGTGGGGGTGGGGGGTTGGGCATCGTGGGCAGTCCCCGGGGCTGCACTATGTGGTGGGCAGGGGGGGCGGGTTGGGGGCCGGGCTTGACGGTGACGGTGGTCGAGGGGTCCCACGTTCCTGGGTCGGTTTGGCCGGCGGTGGTGGTGGTTTGTGGGGGATGGATGACGGGGCGCTTGGTGACGGGGATGCGGACGAGGGCTTGGACGGGGTCGTGCTGGGTGGCCGCCTCTGCGGTGGTGGTGGGTGCTGGCGGGAGGGGGGCGCGGGTTGCGGTGGGTGGGGGGTCCTGGCTTGGGCAAGGGTCCGGGCGGGGGTGGTGTCGGGCGGGTTTGTGTCGTTGCGTTTGTGGTGTTGTGTGTGCTCGCGTGGGCCCCGGCTTGGGTTTGGGGTTGGGTTTGGGGTTGGGGTCCGGTTCCAGGTTGAGGAGTACCTCTGTCTGGAGGTGTGAGGGCGCCGATGTCGGGTCGGGGGTCGTCCTGGTGCGTTGCTGGGGTGCCCGAGTCGCCTGTGTGGGGGTTCGGGGGTCGGTGTGTGCGGCCCCGGCCTTGGCTTTTGCGGTGGCCTTGAGGATGAGGGCGGCGGGGAGGGGGGGGTCGGAGGATGAGGCGGAGGAGGTGGACGAGGCTGAGGATGAGGAGGAGGTGGTGGACGCGGCTAGGGCTGTGATGCGGGCGGGCTTGTGGGCGGCGGCTTCTGCTGCGGCCACGGCGGGGAGGATGGAGGGCATGTCCTCGGGCTTTAGGTTGGGGGCGGGCGGCTGGGGGGGCCCGGTCGTGACCTGGCAGCCCAGCGGGCCGATCTGGTCGGCAGCGGCGGGGGGAGGGAGGTGCGGGGCTGTGGCCTTCTCCTTCTGGGCTCGGCTGGGCCTGGGTCCTGCAATTTGCGAGGTCGTGTGGGTTGGCGTCCGCGGGGGGGAACAGTTCGCGTGGGCTGCATTCAGGGGCCAGGGGGGGTGGGCCTGGGTCCTCTGGGGTGTGTGTGGGGGGCGTGGGCGGGCCACTGGGTGGGGTGGGCGTGCCGCAGGGCGCGGGGCTCCCCTCGGCGGGTGTGTGTGGGTTGTCGAGTGTGGGGGGCGGTGAAGGGTGTCCGGCGGGTGGGTGTGTGGCGGGCGTGTGCTGGTGTTCGCGGGGTGGGGGAGGCCCGTGTCGCGGGGCCCGGGGGTGCGCGCGATGGTGGGCGTGTGTAGGTCTCCGGTTGAGCAGCGAGAGGGGAGGGGCATGGGCGGGGATTGTGCGGTGGGGTGTGCTGTGTCGGTGTGTGTGTCCGCTTGCCGCGGCGCGCTTGCGTGGGCAGTTGTAGGCCGGGCGGTTTGGAGGAGAAGCTTGCCGTCTTCTGCTGCCGCAACAAGGATTTCGCAGACGAGCTTGCGTATCTGGTGGACCTCTTGGTCAGTGGTGGGAAGGGGGTATGCTAGCTTTGGGCTAAGACCCGCGCGGTTGAGGACCCTGTGGATGGCGTGGTACCCGCAGGTGAGGGACTGCTGCGGTCTGGGGGGGGGGTTTGGCCGTGTGTCCGGGCCTGCCTCGACTTGTGTGTGCGCGCCCGGGATGGCCCAAACCCAGGGCATGGTCCCCATGGGTGGCCAGCGGCGCTGGATCCAGTGGGTTGGGCAGAGCATGGCCAATCCCAGGTCGTAGACCGCCTTCCCTGGGGTGATTTGGGCCAGGGCGCGGGCTGGGGGCTTGTCCCCTGGCTGGAGGACACCCCTGAGGACCCTGTGCTGGGTGGTGGGGTCCCCCACTGCCCCTGGTGGGGCGGTCTCCGGGGCGAACATGGTGTCTGTCCCCTGGATGAGCCATTGCGGGCCGGGGGACGTAGCCGTAGCGGCTATCACGTAGTAGTGGCCGCGCTCGAGGACTGTAACCCAGACCTCCGGCGGGGGGTGGTCACTGTCTGTAGGTGGGGAGGGGAGGTCGTCGTCTGGGGTGCGGAGGCCGGCGGCGCGGAGGGCGGTGTCGCGGTTTGGTGCGGTGGCCTGTTCCCACTGCTCCGGGCGGTTCGGGTCCGCTGGGTGGTCCGTCTCCGCTGTGGCCCGTCGTAGGCGTACGGTCCCTTGACGCGTGACGTTGATGCCGGTGTCGTGCGTCAGGGCCTGGCCCCACTCGATGGGGGGGATCCAGACGTGCTGGCCCCGGGTGTGTTTGCGGGCTCGCCAGAGTACGAGGTCTACTATGGTCTCGTGGAGGCCCCTGCCTGGGGTGGTCAGGTCCCGGAGGGCTTTGACGGTGAGCTTGGTCCAGTCCTCTTGTAGGCGGTACCAGCTCAGGGGGGTGGTCGGGGCCCTGTCTTGGAGGGTTGCTCGGAGGAGGTCGGGGTCGCGGATGGTGGCCGGTGTGAGGGGGGGGTGCCCCGGGTCCGGGGGGGGTGGGCTGGATGGGCTGTCGGGGTCTTGCGCGTCTACGTCGATGGATGGTTGGCCCTGGTTGGGCTCGGCCGGACTGGGCGGTGCCGGGTGGCTTCTTGGGTGTGAGACGGGTCTCAGGGCGCTGTGGTGGTGTCTTGGAGACCTGCGGATGGAGACGGGGGGCGCGTGCGGGGCGTGGAGCGGGTTAGTGGACGTCTGGGTCATGCACGGCATGGTAATGGATGAGACGCTGCATGCGTTCCCTGGTTGTGGGGTCGGTGAGTTGCTCCGTGTGTGTTAACAGGAGGTGTTTGCGGTGTACCATTTGGGCCGCTGCTCTGCGGACTGCTTCTAGCTGGAGGTGTGCTGCTGCCTCCATGGCGCTTTCCGTGTGTTTGGTGAGGTGTCGGTGCAGGGCCTGTGTCACTGCCCCTCTCATGGTGGCTTCTTTGATCAGAGGGTCCCGGAAGAGGTGTTCGGTGGCCTGGTGTGCGTGGCTGTGGGTTGGCCATCCTTCGTGTTGTCGCAGGGTTTCCGCCGGGGACCAGCCCACTAGCGTGTCCCTGTCTGTATGGAGGGGGGATTTTTTGAAGTGTTCCCAGTCCTCCGGGGTGGTGTGGTCGCACGGGCAACCGGTGTGTTCGTCGGGGACGTGGATGTGCTTGCGGGCGAGCCATCTGGCGACCCTGGTGAGGAATGGCAGTTGCTCCCTGAGGAGCTGGATGTGTCGTTTTTGGAGGTGGGCTGGGACGTTTGCTGGGCGCAGCGCTGAGTGGTAGAGGGGGACCTGCAGTCTGTCCTGGAGCTCCTGGATGTGCGCCCGGCTGTCTGCGTCGCCGAGCACGCGGGCGAGATGTTCGATGGGGTTGGGGTAGTGGTATGCTCTGTCGTGGGAGGAATAGGGGGCGTCCTCTGGTACCCAGTCCGGGGTCTGATGGGGCTCGGGTACAGGGGGCACGTGTTGGAGGTGTGTGTGGTTGCGGCCGAGGTCAGGGATCTGGAGGGCTGGTAGGTGTGTTGTGCGCTGGTGTACTGCCTGGTTGTCGACCTTACCATTTCCGTATTTCTGTCTGTGGGACTCTTGTTTCACGATGTGGAGTTGGACGTAGGGGGGAAGGCTGCGAAGGGCTTTCCAGAGCAGCAGTGCCTGCGTGCCGAGGCTCGTCGCAGTGGCTTTGTGAAGTGGTTGCCTTGCTATGCGGAGGAGCAGGTGTGTGTCGACAGTGGCGTCTACCACGAACCAGACCCGGACGATGTGCGGGGAGTGGGCGGGTAGGTGGGCCGCGATCTCGTTGATGGCGTCAGCCATGGCCCCTAGCTCCCCGTGGGAAGAGGCGCCATAGGTGGTGTGGCCCGTGTGGTGGTCCATGTGGTAGTGTCCCCCGGTGTGGGTTAGCTGCAGGGTGGCCCCCCCTGGTGATGGGCGTGAGGGCGGATTCGCCTGAGGCGTCGGTGAAGAAGAGCCGGTCCGCCGGTGATGGTTGTGGGAGGCGGCATGGGTTCATGGGCAGGTAGGCGTATATTGCAAGGCCCGTGGCGAGGTGGGCTACTGGGGTTGTGGGCTGCAGGATGGGGGTGGCGTACACCCCTATTCCTTTGGAGATGATGTGTTTCGCTTGGGGGGACAGGGCTATGAGTCCCTGCTCCGGCTGTCCTTGTGTGAGGTAGGAGTAGATGTAGTGGAGAATGTAGGCTGTGTCGGGGTTTA
Source organism: Eutreptiella sp. 'Long Island Sound 2002' (assembly GCA_964036045.1). NCBI lineage: Eukaryota > Euglenozoa > Euglenophyceae > Eutreptiales > Eutreptiaceae > Eutreptiella > Eutreptiella sp. 'Long Island Sound 2002'. The sequence continues at coordinate 59,728,476 of OZ038379.1, forward strand.
GGTCGTGGCATGTGAGGGTTTGTGTTCGGTGCTCCGGTGTGTGGCAGGAGTGGTGGAGCGGATAGTAGGGGTGTTCGTGCTTGCCCGTTCTGCCTGGCTCGTACATGCTGTAACGGATGGCGACTCCTGCCGGGTCGGGGCGGGGGCATGTGGGTGTAGTGGTGAAGAGCCATTTGGGCGCGTGGTCGGGGTTCCATGCTACCGTGGGGTTAGTGTCGGTGCGGTGGAACCATGGGGCTATCCATGCGTAGGCCTGTGGTGGTAGGTGGGTTGTGGGGTGGGTGTGGTGGCGTGCTATGAAGTGTAGTACGGGCCATGGTGTGGTTGGTGCCTTGGGGTCACAGGCCCAACATGTGCGTGGCATGCTCTGGGAATCTTGGGGGACCCGTGGTAGGTCTCGGGCGGTCATGTGGTGTTTTGGTATGCGCCAATTTGCCCCGTGGTGGATGACGGTGGTCTGCGTGGGTTTGGCTTCATTCGGGGCCAGTAGTAGGGTTAGTGGTGGGACTGGGCCCGTCACCGGGGGGACGGGTTCATGTTTCGATCCGGTGGGTGCGTAGGGCGGTGTCGCTTGGATTGGTCGGGGGTGTTGCTTTTTGAATTCTCGGTAGGCTGTGTGCATGTCTTTGCTGCCTGGTAGAGTGTGTCCCGCTGCTCGTGCCGTCTGCGTGAGGTACTGGTGGAAGAGGCAGTATTGTGGCCATTCAGGAAGCTGTAGAAAGGGGGTGTGGTGTGCCCCGCTGTGGTGCAGGACCCGCATTTGGGGGAGGGTGACGTATACTACGGTGATGGAGGCCCCGACAAGGTCTATGGTATGGATGGTACCCTTGGGGTGATGGTGGAGGTCCCCGCAGAGGACAGCTAGTGGCCCTTTCTCTGGGCACGTGTGGTTTGTGAGTATGGCGTGGTGTGGGGATGGGAGGAGAAGCTGCAGGTGGTTCCACAGGCGCGTGTTCATGTTGGTGGGCATGCCCGTGTGGTGGAGTACCCAGCGCGGGCATGTGTTGCGGGCCCGTTGTGCGGCTTGGAGGCGGATTGCGGTGACCTCGCGGACCTCAGGTGAGTGGTTGTGGGTCATGCGGTGAAGGAGGAGGGCGGTGTGTGTGGTGTAGGCCGCTTTCACCTCGTCCCCTATGGCGTCTTCATAGTGGGGCCATGCCGCTCGGATGGCGCGGGTGGGTATGGAGGTGGGCCAGCCCCCGTGTGCTGCCCATGCCTTGGTCACGGCGCGTGTGGCCGGTTGGAGGGCGGTGGTGGGGTGTGTCAGGTGGTGTGCTTCGAAGCCTATGGAGGCGTTCAAGACCCCGGTGAGGTAGTACGCCAGGCTCTGGTGGGACAGGGAGAGGGCCTTGGTGGTCGGGGACGCATATCTGGGGAGATGAACGAGGTGTGATTGCAACTTGGGAGGGAGGGTGGCGTCCTCAGGGTTGGCGGCCTGGATTACCCCCAGGTGGGTGGTGGTTGTCACGACTTGCATGGGGGGCCCTTGTGGCCCAAGGGTGGGAGGTGTGGCAGACCCCTTGATCATGGCCACTGATTTTGTGGGGTGGACGATGAGGTTGTTGTGGGAGAGGTAGGAGACGGTCACGTCCAGTAAGTCTTTGGCCTGTTGGGTGACCGTTGGGCCGGGGTCCGGGGCATGGGGTTCGTGTGGGTTGTGCGCGACTGTGAGGTTGGTGTCGTCCGCGAAGCCCACCAGGGGGGAGAGGAGGGGGTAGGGTGCGTAGGCCCGGTAATCCTGCTCGATTGCGAGGGCCAGGGGGAGCGTCACTAGAAGGTACAGGAAGGGGCCCTCTGCTCCCCCTTGGGGGACACCGCTGCCTGGCTGCAGGAAGGGGGTGAGGCCTGCTCCAGTGCGGACCGTGTATTTGCGGGTGCGGATGTAGCCGGAGGTGAAGTTGTAGAAGGGGAGGCCTAGGGGTTTCCACACCGCTTCTAGAAGGAGCCAGGGGGTGTTCGGGAAGGCTCCTTTGACGTCGAGGGAGGCGATGATGAGGTCCACCGGGTCCATGTCTGCGATCGTGTCCTGGAAGAAGATGGCCTCGTGTGGGGACCGGCCTGGGATGGCCCCCCAGAGGCTTGGCCGTATGTGGGGGTCTAGGGGGGGGCGGATGCGGCGCAGGAGGATGGTCCAGACGATTTTGACCTCCGTGACCGCACAGACTATGGGGCGCCAGTTGTCCGGGTTTTCCCAGTCCCCTTTTTTGTAGAGGGGGCGGACAACGTTTGCCCAGTCTGGTGGCAGGGGGGTCCGCCCCGTGACGATGTCCCAGAGGCGGTGGGCGAGGATGCGGAGGAGGTGGGCGGGGAGGTGGTAGTATGCCTCTGCAGGAAGGCCGTCGTAGCCTGGGGTTTTGTGTTGCTGGAGACTGTGGATGGCCTTCCGGACTTCGTGGATGGTGAAGGGGCGTTTTTCCAGTTGCCTCCTCTGGGCGTGGTTGAAGACCCAGGGGAGGCGGTCGATTCTGGCCTGGGTGTCTGGGTCCAGTGTGTCTTGGGTGGGGGTTTGTTGCCGGAGGAAGCTGTCTTGGGTGGCCTGGAGTACTGTGGCAGGGTCGTTGGTGAGGGAGCCGTCCTCCTGCCGGACTGTGGTGATGGTGCGGTGGCCGGTTTCGGCCATGGCGTCGTTGAGGTGGCGGATGGCCATGTAGGGGAGTTCATGTTGCGCATACCGTTCGTGTTCCTGGGCGATGCGCTGTTGCCTGTGGATGTGCCACCGCTGCAGGTCTGCCCTGATGTGGGCTATCCGTGTCCTGCAGTGGTGTATCTGGCGGCGGGTTTGGGGGGTGTCGGTGTGGAGGAGGGTCGCCAGTTGTTGCTTCGCATGCCAGAGGTCATGGAGCATGTCGCCCAGGGCCGTGGGTGGTTGGTCGTCGTCTGTGTGGGGGTGTTGTTGGAAGCCGCAGGCGACTGCGGCCGTGCGCATGGCTGTGAGTAGGTCGGTGGGGTCTGGTTGGATGCGCCGGGCGCGGTTTATGGCCCTGTGATATTGGGACCAGGCATGCTTGTCATGCAGCGCGGGCATCTTCAGGGGGGGTGGTAGGCCTTGGTCCGCATCCTCTGGGGGGCTGGGAGGAAGGTTGGGGATGGTGAGGCGGATGTGCAGGGGGCTATGGCCTGTGGGTCCCAGTGGGAGGGGTCCATATCGGGCCTCCGCTCAGATGATGGTGGTGGGGTCGCCATAGCATACGTGAATGCAGGATCGGGCGGCATCTGTTTGGTGGGGGAAGTGGGATGGTTGGCCTTCGAGGTTGGCTGTCAGGTCCACGAGCCCCAGCATTTCGATGGTGTCGCGGACTGCTTGGTCCTGGGGTGTGGCTTGTCCCCCTCGGTCCGCTGGGGTGGGGGCGGCGTTCATGTCGCCGATGATGACTGTGGGGGCCAGCATGGCCATCTGGCGGTATACCTCGGCCAGGGCTTGGAGGAAGGGTTCCGTGGCCTCGCCGAAAGGGACGTGGGTGTTGATGACGTTGAGTTGCCATCCGTCCCCGACGACCTCATAGGCACCTAGCCTCCCTGGGACGCTGAGGTGGTGGACGAGGTGGACGTGGATGCCGGTTTGGGCGTATAGGGGGGTCCCCTTGTGCCAGTAGCAGTTGTACGCTTTCTGGTCCGGGGTATATAGGGGGGTGGTTTCAGGGGGGTCGTTGCGTTGTAGGCCTTGTTCCTGGAAGGTGAGGAGGTCGGGAACCCACCCCGGCCCCTGTGCCATCGGGAGCTCTTGGAGGGCGGTTTTTGGCGTCCTTGGAGTATGTGACGGCCGGGTGGTTGAGGTCGAGGAGGTTGACGGTGGCCTCGGTGGGGGCGGGCCGGGGCTGTGGAGGCTTGTGCTCTCGGCCCTTGCCCCCTCAGGGAGGGGGACTGGGGCTCGGGGACTTTTTGCCGGTTTGTTGGCGTTTGGGTAGGCGCGGCGGGGGGAGGCCTTGGCTCCACTCCGGGGGGAGCTCCCCAGTGTATTTGGTGCCTGTGTGGGCCTTGTTCTCTTCGGTGCGGAGCCAGATGGGGTGGGCGCTGGTGAGCTCCAGGGTGTAGTTGACTGGCTTGTCCGGGGCGCTGCCGCCATGGTCTAGCTCTTTCTGGCGGTGCCAGATCACCCGGATCTGTGGCCCCCCGTTGTCCCCCGGTTCCTTGAGGCGGTACTGGATCGTGCTCTCACACCAGATCCAGTCGCCTGTGTGGTCGTTGCGGAAGGGCTGTTGGACCTTCGCGCCTTCTTCGAATCCTGGGTACGCTTTGGGCGGGGGCGGTGCTGGTGGCGGGAGGGAGGATGATGAGGATGCCTGGTCCGGGTGGGGCGGTGGTAGTGATGGGAGGGAGGATGACGAGGATGCTTGGTCCGGGTGGGGCGGTGGTAATGGTGGGAGGGAGGATGACGAGGATGCTTGGTCTGGGTTCGCCGGGTGGGTTGGGAGGGATGCAGGGGGTCGGGAGGTCGCTGCTTTTCCGGCTTGGCTGGGGGTGGGTGCGCCCCTTTGTCGTCTGGTTCGCTTAGGTGGGACTGGAGGTAGCGGGGCTCGGGGGGCATGGGGTTTGAAGAAGGGGTGCGTTGCTTGCTGGTCCGGATCCCTCAGTGCGGGTTCTGCCGGTGTTTGCATTTTCGCTTTCGCGTGGCTGCGTATGATGTCGGCGAGCTTGCGCACGGTCTCCGGGGGATCTGTTGGCCATGGCAGTGCGGCCGGGCTGTCGTGGAAGGGGTGGTGTAGGTGGTAGTTCCTCATGGTCTTGGCCTGCATGACCCAGGCCTCTGTTGGTTCCGGTGTGTCCGGGCCGTTGGGGGAGCATGTAGCCCAGTAGAGTGCTGTGTGGAGGGCTTCCCAGGGGGCGCCTTCGCGGCATGTGAGGGTGGCCGCCTGGAGGAGTCGCTGCTGGCCACATGGGGGGTCTTCAGGGTCTTTTTCCGGGATATAGGCCTGGGCCGCCATGAGGACTCCGTGTGCCCAGTGGAGGACCAACCATTGGGCGTCCGCTTTGAGGATGTGGATGGCGGGTTGTTGGGGGGGTGTGTCTAGGGTGTCCCACGATGCGACGGCTAGTGGTATCCTGGAGGGGTGGAGGTGTGGGGGGGCCTTGCGGCTTAGGAGTTGATCGATGTGGAAGGGGGTGACGGAATCTTTGGAGCCCTGGGGTGGTGGGGGCATTGCTGGGATGGTTGTCGGGTCCCAGTGGCATTCGTGGGCGGCGGGGGTGTACAGGGCGGCGGTGATGATGTGGTGGGCTTGCCCCTCCAGGACAATGTGGCGCTCCGTGCCGAAGTCCTTTGGTAGGTGGGCTGCGGGGTGGACGATGATGTGGGCCAGGGCGCGTTGGTGGCCCTTTTTTCCCCCGTCTGGCGCCTGTGTCCGTTTGTCCCCCGGGATGTGCTGGTGTTGGTGTTTTAGTGGGGGTGGTCCCAGGGCGAGGGATTCTACACCGTGGAGGGGGATGGCGTGTTCCCTGGACCTGTTGGGCAGGATGTATATGCCAGGGTCCCCCGGCACGGTGCCCAGGTACATGTTGCCCGTGATGGTGGGAGCCGGCAGCGGTTGGCGCAGGGGTGAGGTGCATGGGGTGGAGCAGGGCGGGTCATGGTGCTCACACCGGGGGTGGTCGATGCCGTATGGGGTGACGCGTACGGCGAAGGGTCCAACGGCGCGCTGGAGTTTTTTGGGGTTGGATGTTGTGGAGGCGCGCCACCGCCCGTGTGTGGGAGCGCCCTTCGCTGATCCACACGGCGTCTGCCCGCGACGCCGCTGGGTTCAGGCAGTCTGTGGTGATGCCTGTGATCGTACGGTTGTGGGTGGTATCTGATACCCTGGCGGGGGGGGCGCCGATGCGGGGGATGGTGTGGTCGTCGTGGAGGGTGCGGGCCTTGCGACTTGCTTCGTGTCGGTGCTGGGCTTCCTGGGCGGGGGTGTGCACACCTGTGTGTTTGGGCTTCTTGTTGGGGCGGTCTGCTGTGTGGAAGGGGGTGGGCCAGGAGGGGGCGTGGTGGAGGGTGGGGTGTGGGAGGTCCCCCCGTGTTGTCCATGTGTACAGGGTGGTCGCGGCGGCCCCTTCCGCCTGTATGGTGTATCGCTCGTCGTGTCGGCGACGGGTGACGAGGACGTTGCAGGCCGTCAGCTCATACACCTGTGTTGTGTGGGGGAGGTGGCGGGTGACGGTGATCTTGGCGGCGTCGTTCTTGCGGGTGGTGGTGTGGGGGATGATGTAGTGGGTCGCCCATTCATCCTGGGGGTGTGTTCTGTCGGGTCTAGCTTGAGTGGGGGGTGGAGCGGCTTCGGTGTTGGGAGCTTGTCTTGGGCCTTCGCGTGGGGCGCCACTTTGGTTTCGACCAGGTATTGTGGGCCCCAGGTTTCCGGGGCCCCTACCTGTGTGGCTGCCGCTGTTGCGGCTTGGAGGAGGGCGGTTGTGTTGGTGTCCAGAGAGGGGGCCCCCGGTTAAGGGGTAAGGGTGTCGTGGTCTTGGTATGCCCACCAAATGGTGTAGCCTCGTTGGGTGTTCCGGTGCGGGGTTTGGGTCTGGGTTGCTGGATGGATAGGGCGGTCTTGATGTCCTCTGCTGCTTGTGGGTTTATGGGTGTGGCGTACGCCCATACTCCCGGGGCATGTATGCCGTGTGGTGCTTGGCCTACTCCTCGTATCGGGTGTAGGGTGTGGTGGGTGCGTGTGAGCCCTAGGTGTTCTTGGAGGAGGTCCCCCCGGATGTCCTCCTACCGTTGCTGCCAGGTGTGTGTGTGGTCATTGGGGGCGGGGTAGGTGATGACGATGGCTTGCCATGGGCTGGGGCCTGGATGCACCGTCATAGGTGCCGACGATGCTTGCGGGGGTATGTGGACGGCGTGGGCGGGGGCTGCTGTTACGGGGTCTCCCTCCGTGGGTGTGATCGTGGCATCGCCTGGGACGGTGAGGAGGAGGTGGTGGCGGTCCGTCGGTAGTGCCCAGGTGGTGGTGGGCTCGGTGATCGAGTGGAGGCGGATGGCCTGGAGGCCCGGTGTGATTTCGTCCCATCGGAGTTTGCCGTTGTGAACCGCCCATTCCCGTGGCAGGTCTCGAAACCCGTTTCAGTCTGGGGTGGTGCGGTGTTGTGGGGGGAGCTCCATTGTGGTGATGGGGTGGGTGAGGGGCTCTGTGCAGGGTTGGTCTTGTGTGGTTCGTGGTGATGGTGCCTGGGGCATCTCTTCGTCAAGTTGCAGTGGGGCTTTCGCCTCCTGGAGTTCTGCACTGATGGTGGCGAAGACATCTGGGAGGGTGGGGGAGGCGGGGGGGTGGGGTGCTGGATCGTTCCAGGTGATGTGGTATTCCTCTGGGTTCTCGGGGCTTTGCTGTACGGTGATGGCGGCTGTGGCGTCGTCTTCAGGTGTCCATCGGTGTGGATTGTGGTCGAGGGGGTGGAGGGTGACGGTGTGGCGGTGTTTTCAGCTGTGGAACACTAGGAGGGCGTGGAGGCCGTGTCTAGTGTCCCCGGGCGGGCGGGGGTAGGTTTCGGCTGCTGCCTCCAGGAAGACGTCCGCGGTGCCTTTCCAGGTGTCTTCCCAGAGAAGGTCTTCCTCTGTTCCCCACTCGTTGTCGTTCCTTTTCTCCTGCTTCCACCCCTGGAGGGTCGCGTGGTCCTCAGGGAGGTCTCATTGAACGGACTGGTAGTACTGCTCGGCGTCCATGGGGGCTAGGGTGCTGGCCAGTGTGGCGTAGATGTCCCTTGGGGGGGGGGGCGGTGGGGGTGTGGCGCTGCGGTCGGGGTTGGGCTCCTCTTGCTGGTGTTCCGCGTTCTGGTCTGCGGTGGACGCGGGGGATATGGAGCGTTGTGGCATGGGGTAGTCGGGCTCCTGCGGTTCTGTGGGTTGCTGGTGGGCTTGTGGGCGCGGGGCCGTGGCTGCCAGTAGGTGTCGGATGGCCGGGAGGACGTCGTAGTCGTCTTCCCAGCAGTGGGCTGGAGCGCACGCCCTGTCAGGGGAAGCGGGGGGGGGCGTGTTGCGGAGCGGTGTACGATAGGGGGGGCGACGCATGCGGGTGGTGGCGTGCTCGCTCTGCCGTTCTGTTTCCCGCGAGCCCCGACCCTGGGGGGGTGATGGTGAAGGTGATGGTGAGGGTGGTGTGGGCGCCGGAGTGGATGATTGTGTCGTTGGCGGCGCTGTTGGTGAGGGTGGTATGGGCGTTAGCGTAGATGAGGTCGGTGCTGGGCTATGGTTGATGGTGGTTAGCTGGTGGGTCTGCTGTAGTCGCTGTCGTCGTCGCCGGTGGTGTTGGTGCCTCTGATTACGAGGTGATGGTTGGTGAGCATGGCGCGGGTGACGCATGGGCGTATGTGGTGTCGATAGTGAGGGTGTAGTTTCTGGTCGTTGGGGCGTAAAGTTTGTGGGCTGGACGTGGCGGTGGTGGCAAGGGTGCTGTAGATGACGGGTGGTGTGGCCCACGTCGCCTCCGGTGGTGGAGGTGTGATAGGTGCCGCGGTGGCGTTGGCGACGGTGGGGTGCCGCGGGTGGTGTATTGGTTCTTGGTGGTGGAGATGTTCCTGGATTGTGGGTAGTCCCCGTCCCGCGGTGGTGGTGTTGGTGGTGTCGGTGCTCGTTGAGGCCGTTGGCGACGCCAGGGGTTCCTCGCCTCGCGCGGGGTGGTGGTGGCGGCGGTGAGTGTAGGCGGTGCCATGGGCGTCGGTGCCATTGACGGCTCGGCCGGGTGTGCTGGTGCAGGTTTCGGGTGTAGGTGTGGTTCAGGGTGCGGCGCTGGTGGGTGGCATCGACGGTGGGTGGCGTGACTGGTGGGTGGCAGCGGTAGTGGGGGTGTCGGTTGTTAGTGAGGCTGTCGTTGCCGGTGTTCCGGTTGGTGCAGGTGATGGTGTCGCTGGTTGTGCAGATGGTGGGGGGTGGGAAGGGGGACCCGTACCCTGGGGTTGTCGTGGCTTTCGGTCGACGGTGCTGCTTTCGGTGGTGTTCTTGAGAGTTGGCCGGGATGTTGTCGGCGATGCTCCGGCTGGTGCCGTTTGTGCGGGTTGTGTCGTTGTTGCGTCAGGGGTCGGTGGCGTTGGTGACGATGGTGTGTTGGGGGTCGGCGCCGGTGGTGGTGGTCCGACGGTGAGGGTGCCGGGGACGTTGGGTGGGTCCGCGTTGTTGGGTTTTCTCCTCGCCATTCCTGGCGGAGGGTGCTGCTGGTGTCGCTGGTGGTGAGGGTGTGGTGGAGTTGCTGTGGTGTTTTGTGCTGCTTGGTTGGTGGGGACTCCTGGTTGATGTTGATGATGCTCCGTGTGATTTCGATGCGGTGGGTGTGATGGTGTGTGGTGTTGCTGTTTCTGTCCTTGGCTGGGGGCCTGCTGGGTGGCGCTGGTGGCGTTTGTTCGCCAGCTGTGCGGGCGTCCTTGGTGTTGCCGTCGATGGGGGCGCCCTAGGTGTTACTCTGTGCCGGGGTCGTGGTGGTGGTGATAGGGGTGTTGTGGGTGACGGTACCTCGGCTCGTCGTTGGTGGGGTTGGCGGTGGTGTGGATATTGCCGTGGGTGTTGGCGGCGTTGGTGTTGCCGACGGTGAGGGTGTCACGCCGGTGGCTGGCGTGTCTCGTGGTGGTCTGGTGGCGTGGGTGATGTTGGTGTTGGTGCTGGGTGGCCTGCGTGTTGGTGTTCGGTGGTTCCGGGCGTGCCACTCGTGGCTGGTGTTTGGCTGGCTGGTGGTTTAGGGTGTCAATGCTGCGGGTGGGTGGCGGTGTCACCGTGCTGCCGCTGTCGGTGGTGCCGGTGTTGGTGTTGGTTGGGGCGCCGCCGGGGGAGCTGTGAGTGTTGGCGTTGTAGGGTGTTGTAGGTGTTGCCCTGGCGGTGTTCTGACGGCGGGGGGGGGGACCTCACCACTCCTGGCGGAGGTTCCCATGTGCGTCGCTGGCTGGTGGGTTGGCCTTGGCCCCCCCGGTGTCCTTGTTGCCGATGGTGTCGTACTGGGTGGTGTCGCTGTGATGGCTGTCGTGGACGCTCAGGGTTGCTGTTGGTGAGGTCGCACTGCCGGTGGCGCCGTCAGTGATGCCGGTGGTGAGGTCGTTGGGGGCGTTGCTATGGTTTACGGCGTCTCTGATGTTGTTGATGCTGGTGGCGGTTTATGTGGGTCTGTGTGTGGGTTGTCAGTGGTTGCTGCTGCTGCTGCTGGTGGTTCTGGGTGCGGGTCGGTGGGTGGCGCGGTTGGAACGCCTTGGGTGTAACATGGCCGTTGGGTGGTTACTTGTGTTGGTCCGTTGTTGGCGAGGGTGTCTCAGGCGTCGTGCTGGGTGTCGGAATTGCTGGTGTTGCCGACGGCGTCCCCGTTGGTTCCGGGTGTTTCCGCTGGTGAGGGTGTTGTGGCGTTCGGTTCGGGTGTTGGCGGCGGTGCAGGTGTGGGTGTCGCAGTACCTGGCCCTGGGTCTGGGCATGGCTGGTTGGGTGTTGCTGGGTGTGGGCACTCGCCACTCCTGGCTGAGGGCTCGGTGGCGTTCGTTCGCCAGCCGTGCTGGCGTCCTTGGTGACACCGTTGGTGGGGGTGCCCTAGGTGTTACTTGGTGCCGGGGTCGTGGTGGTGGTGGTAGGGGTGGGGGCGTTGTAGGTGACGGCACCTTGGCCCGTCGTTGGTGGGGTTGGTGGTGGTGTGGATAGTGCCGTGGGTGTTGGCGGCGTTGGTGTTGCCGATGGCGAGGCAGCCATAGGTGATACTTGGTGGTTGGCGTGTGTCGTGGTGGTCTGTTGGCGTGGGTGTTGTTGGTGTTGGTGCTGGGCGCGGCCTGCGTTTGGGTGGTCGGCGGTTCCGGGCGTGCCACTCGTGGCTGGTGGTTGGTCGGTTCGTGGGCCTGGTGGGGTGGTACCGGTTGTTTCTGGTGTTGGGGAGGTTGGTGCTGTGGATGGTTGGCGGAGGCGCTGTGTTGCCACTGTCGGCAGTGCTGGTGAGGGTGTTGGCGAGGGCGCCGCCGGTGGAGCTGTGGGCGATGTCGAAGGCGGGGGCGCTGTAGGTGATGCCCTGGTGGATGGTGGTGTTCTGACGGCGGGGGTGGGACCTCGCCACTCCTGGTGGAGGTACCCATGGGTGTCGCTGGCCTGCGTGTTGGCCCCCTTGGTGTCGTTGATGCTGATGGTGTTGTACCGGGCGGTGTCGCCGTGGCGGCTGCCGTTGACGCTCTGGGTTGTTGTTGCTGAGGCCGCACTGTCGGTTGCGGTGTCGGTGATGCCGGTGGTGAGGTCGTTGTGGGCGTCGCTATGGTTTACGGCGTCTCGGACGTTGCTGATGCTTCTGGTGGTTGGCGTGGGTCTGTGTGTGGGTGGTCAGCAGCTTGTGTTCAGGGGTGGGCGGTGGCCGGCAGGGGTTTCTGTGGCTCTGTCTGGGAGGGTGTGCAGTAGGTGGTGTGGGCTGCTGGTGATGCTGTTGGTGTAGATGGTGCAGGCGACGCTCCGGGTGAGGGTGGTGTTGGTGGCGCCGGTGGTGTGGGTGCCGCTGGGGATTGCATGGTGGATGGCGCCCTGCGGTCGCTTTGGTGGCGAGGGTGCTGCTGTTGATGGTTCTGGGTGTGTGCCCTCGCCTCCCCTGGCCGGGGCTTGGTGGTTTGTTGGCTCACTGGCTGTGGTGGCTTTGGTGTCCTCCGGTGGCGGAGGTTGCCGGTGGCGACGCTGATGGTGGGGTGATGCCGGCGATGGTGTGCTTGATGCCGTTGGCTTGGGTGATGTAGGTGCTGGAACCGGTGGTGGTGTGCGTACGTTTCGTAGGTGATGGTGCCGGCGGTGATGGTGTTGGTGAGGGTGTTGTGCTGGCTTGATTTTTGGTGGTGTTGGTGTTTCCGACGGCGTGGATGCTGGTGGCGGTGGTTCTGGGTGCGGGTCGGTGGGGGACCGGACCGGCTGGGTGCGGTCGTTGGTCAGTGTTGGGTGGCTTTTTGTGTTGGTTTGTTGTTGGTGAGGGTGTCCTATGTCCTAGTGTTGTGCTGGGTGCTGGGGTCGCTGGTGTTGCCGACGGTGTCCCCGTTGGTTCGGGGTGTGTCCGCTGGTGAGGGTGTTGTGGCGTCCGGCTTTGGTGTTGGTGGCGGTGCTGGTGTGGCTGTCGTAGTGCCTGGTCCTGGGGTTGGGCGTGGCCGTTCGGGTGTTGCTGGGTGTGGCCGTTCGCAACTCCTGGCTGCGGGCTTGGTGGGTCCACCTTTGTGTCCTAGCGGTGTTTCTGGCGGCCCTGCAGCCCCCCTGGTGGGGGGGGTTGCCGGGTTCCTGTTGTTTGGGTTTGTGTGTGTTGCGTTTGTGGTGCGGGCGGCGCTTGCGTTTTGGTGTGTTGTGTGCGTTTGTGGGGCTCGTGTCGGTGGCGGTTGTGGGGGTGTGTGTTGTGTGCGTGCTCGGGCGTGTGTGCGGTGTATTGGTGGTGCGTTTGGGTGCCTGTCCTCGCCTTTCTGGGCGTGGTTTGGCGGCTCTGTTTGGTGTGGGGGCCGTGTGCCGTGGCCCCTCTCCCGTCTCGGCTGTGTGGTTTCCCGCCCCCCCTGGCTGTGGTCTGTTGGTGGTGTGTCCCCCTGCCGCCCCCTTTGCGTGCCCCCCTCCTTCTGTCTCTTTTCCGTGTCGCTTGGGGCGGTGTTTCCCTGGTGCCGTGCCCGGGCTTTCCCGGCTGTGGTGGGTGGGGGGGGGTCCTTGTCGTCGGCTCGGGTCCCTTCTCCTGGTGTTTCTCCGTGGGGGGGCCGATGCTTGCACTCCCCGTCAGGGTGTAACTCTGTTGTACGGGCCGTCCATTTGTACTCGCTCGGTACAAATGGACCTGCTCCGTAGCCAGGTACTCCAGCCGTTCTCCACACCGGGGTCGGGTACACTGTGGGTCACAGGGGAGTCCTTGCGGGATAGGCGTGTCTCTTGCCTGCCCCGATGGACGGTGTGCCCTACCTGCAGCCCCTGGCTGGGCCCGAACCGCAGTACGTGCCGTGGGGAGTGCTCTTGGGACCTAGCTAGAAAGGTACGGTGATTCTTTTAGCCTATGACCAAGGGTCAATCGCCCTAGGTTTTCTCATCCGCTCTTCCGGCCTGGCCCGAGGTATGCAACATACGGTGCTCCCCGGGTCCCCAAATTTTGTGTTTTTTGGCTCTGTTGTGCCCCGTCGCATGACCCTCCCCTCGGAGCACAGTAAGCAGCAAGCGGGACAGCAAGCCAAAGCCCAATGCGTGTCAAAGAGAGTATCAAGGAAGGTGCATTCATGTTTGGCTTGGCCGGGTTGCCCCAAAAGCCCAGCCTAGACGGCCGCCCAAGACAACCAACTTTGCCAATTGTGGGGTCTTCATGCAGCAGACCAGTGCACTGCCCGCATCGCAGGTCGCGCATGCGCATTTTAGATAAATCAAGATCACATTGTGTTGTAAATAGCGCATGTTTTATTATAAAACATTATCGCTTGTTTTAGGCACCAAATGTCCTGTTTGTTAAATCAGCTGTGATTACGGAGTTGTTCTGCATGGTGCCGCCTGAGGGATTTGGGATCTCAGGGTTAACGTCAAGTCGTGGTACGTTACAATTTAACAAACTTGACCAGAACGATTTCGTCAGGCTGCATTGAGACACGGGACGGAAATGCCGCGCCGCCGCTGTAAGATCAAGTCGGTTGACAAGATCAAGAGCTTGGACAGTTCCAGTGTGCGCCGGCTGTGCAGTTCGTCAGTGCCCGTGCGACGGGAGGAGGCGCTTCGTGAGGTTCTTCGTCGTGCGGCGCAGTGGGACATGGAGTGTCAGGACTACGCACGCAAACTGCGCGTGTGGCAGCCGCAATATGTGCTTCGGTGCCTTGAGGGTGAGCCTAGGGCTGTGGGGTTTGTGCCTCCCTGCCGTGAATTTTGTGTTCCTTCGTTCATGCCTGACACTATGCTGGAGTACGAACTGGTGGCAGTGACGATGTGTTCAGGCAGTGCGTTCCCAACGAACGACGGTCCAGGCGACCTTGAAGGTAATCAGGCATCTGCGGACGTGCCCGCTGTGATCAGCCTCGACTGCATTTTGGAGCAGGGTCTGGTGGAGTTTCAAAGCAAATCAGTCCAGGTCGCCAAGGACTTTCAAAGTTCGTCCGGGAGGACCAATTTTGCTGTCGCGGCTGCCATTTCACCCGCTGCAGCTGTTATGGCGGCTGGCAGGCCCAAGCGCCGAGCTCGTGGTGGCACAAAAGGGCGCCAGCCAACAACGCTGTCAACAACTTCGTGAGTCCGAACTGAGGAGCGCCAGGAGCGAAGCAGTCAACATCAGTGCTGTTGCACAAGTTCAAGGTTGTGTCTGTGCAGTGCGTGTGTTCGGGCGCGCTTGCACAGTGGGGGGCCACGTAGGGGGCAGTCTCCCACTGCATACACTGGTTTCAGACCCGGCCCCGCCTCCCTACTTGCCATGTCAGCGACCACGGTCGGTTGTGAGACCAACATGGGTGCGTCGCCACTGTTTCTTTTGTTTTCGCCGGTTTGGCCTGAATCTGGCTCAAATGAGTTGCATGACAAAATTGCGTTTGACACCAAGCACCTGTGGCTCTGAAAAAACACTGTCGCTGTGCTTTTAGGCATGCACTGATATGCAGCCTTGTTTGTGTTTTTAGATTCTGAATCTGAGAGTCCATTTTTCAAGGGTGCTCCGGGGGTATACTTTGCATTTTGCTGTTAGCCTGCATTGCTCTGCCTGCGGCTTGTTGCATGCTTCGGCAGCTTACTGTGCAGGGTTGGCTGGGATTTGCAATGTGTGTGTACTTTGCACTCTGCTGTTACATACGTTGCGCTGCATGCACGTTGTCTATATTATGTTTATAGTTCACTGTTTTCTTTTCTTGGACTCTCTGCAGATCGGCAGATCAGAATTGGGGGGCCATCAAGTCACCAAGGCAGGCCGATCCCCCCCTCAAGACCCAGCCAAGCATCATTCCACTTCGAGATGCTCAGAAGTTAAGTTGGCGCACAAGTTTTAAGATAAGTCTGATATATGGGGCTTAAGTCCCTTGGAGGACCAGCAGCTTTGTTCATTAGCGTAAGGGTTTGTACCCTGTGGGTCGGTCCACATGCAGTTTTATTGTCAACTTGCTGCTATGTCTGTTTGTGTTGTGTTGTTGTTTTTTTTTATACAACCAAACTTCTGAGCAGGGGTCTTTTTGGTGCAGGAAAGGTGCCAATGGGCAGTGAGTAGTTGCTAATTTTTTTTTCCTGTATGGGGTCAGCAGGTAAATAGGAACGCTGCCCCACCTAACCAATGGGTGGCCACCATTGGGGGATGGGCAGAGGGGCCTGGCAAGCCTCCTTTTCAGGTTGACGCCGCAGGATGCAAATAGCTAGTTTGTTTGTATACTAAACACACAAAGAGCCCCTGACACCAGGTGGGGTTCCATCGTTGGGCACCGGGGTGTTTTAGAAATTTTTGTGTGCTTGCCTATTTTTTTTGTGTACATTATTGCTCTGTTTTTGGCACGCAGTGCACTGGCTGCCACTGTTTGTGTGTGTCAGCCAGCCCCTGGTCCCCTTGGACTGTCTTGGGTGGGCTGTAATAGGACCACAGAGCGACGACAGACCAAAGGTAAACACAGGAGGGATGTGGCCTTAGGCACACCAGACCTGTTAGTGAGGCCTGTACATATGTGGAATCTCTGTACACAATAATACACAGGACAGTGCAGAACAGGTTTGTCTGTGGTGATATTGTGACATCTTACAGGAGGGATTATCAAGCTGGCTGTGCGTGCGCTGTCTGTTGGGTCGCGCTGTAATGCAGGCCAGCCAACAGAGTACCACCGTAGTGCTAATAGTGTTAGATCTGTCATGCGAAAGCATAGATAGGCGCACTACGGGTGGAGGAAAATTGGTTGTTGCACTGCAACATGTCTTTGCTTTGTAGTCAGCGCCGTGCATTAATATAGTTTCACTGCATGTGATATTGGACGATGCGAGCGACTTCCTGGCTACATGTGTTTCACTCGTACAGGGGTCCACTCTGATTTAGTGAGTTGTTTTTACAATTTTCGACTTTCCTTTTTGCATGTCGTATCACATGTGTCCTCATTGCCTTGTCTCTATGGATTTATGGATATTGCTCATTGAATGTCGCCACTTTGCCCAATTGCTATTGATTCTTTTGTTTGCCTTCGCCACATATATGTACATACTTGGAATGTACACACCATTTTATTTGCGTGTCCTTGTTGCGATTATGTGAACATAATTAAAGTAGGGAGAACATATGTGTGGTGTGGTATCATAGAAAGAAGAGAGAGTCAATGGTTAATTCGTCGGTAAATGTCACTCGTCCGTGCATTCATGCACACATGTTTGGTTTCGAACATGCACATATGCATACATCATTTTGCATCTTCTTTTGGCATGCTTCTTTCTCGCCCTCTCTCAGGGTCTTGCGGATTGAATATTTGGGAATCAAATTACATAACATGGAGATTCAATAATATGGAGATTCAATAAGTGAAGCAGCCTCACGGAGACCCTCACTTCAGGTTCATACACAGTTTAGTGTTGTTTGTTTTGTTGCCTTGCATCTTGGTGTTGGGTGACTTGAGGGCAGTTGTCTTTTGGGAAAAGCATTGGAGTTTACATTTGATTTTTCGGTTTGAATCATTCCATTATCCTTTGGGTTTTCTTTTCCTAGATTTTTTTTAAGATTTCAAGAAGAATAGGATCATTTACGAAAGGTCTTATTGCATGGTAGCATCGTTTTGTGTTTACGTATCTTGCTTGAGTGATACATTTTAATTCTTATTTCATTACTCGTCTTGTTATTTTTGTGGTTTGTTTGTTGGTTTGTTCGGTTCGGTTTTGCGAATGGCGTCAACAATTGGTGAAGACAAATATGAACATCGTGTCTCGCATGGCCAGGAGCCATCCTCATCATCTCACACAATAATTCCGATGAAGCATGAGCATTTTGCTACGCCGGTCAAGTCGGGATTAGTGATGGACATGGATTATGATGGACCGGAAATTCATACGCCAACGGAATATGACAAAAACCCCCTCATTGGCAAAAGAAGCCCGGTGCAGCGAGGTAGTGCTCAAATCAAAGGGGTTGTCAAAGCGTTCTCGCGGAGGTCGGGTGAACAACCAACTTCCTTGGAAATTTCAATTCCGCATAAGACACGTCCGGGGCCATATGATACACGGGAACGTGCAGCGGCCAAAGCACGAGGACATGAGCGACTTCGGGAACTCACTGCGCGAGTTGAAATTTTGGAGGATACTTCAGTGGATGCCCGTTATGTAGAGGAGTGCACGAGACGGTTGGAAGGCTCCTTGCTCCAAAAGGCCAATGTTGGGGAGGTAGAACTCCACATTCGGCCATATGCGCGTGCACTTGAAGAAACACAACAAGCTGTTCGTGGACTAAAAGGAGGCTTGGGCGTCCATGATGAACGTCTCAAAGGATTAGATGCCATGCAGCAATCATTAGGCGAGTCCATGGCCACCCATCGTCAAGGTGTTGATGAAACTATCGTAAAGTTCGAGTCATTCAAGACTTCCATCACACGGGCGGCTTCCGCGGAACATGAAACCATGAAGAAGCAATTCGAGACCACCCATGATGCAGTGCGACAACTGCAGGACAAGAACAATGTGGATAACGAGCAAATTCACAAACAATTCGAACGAGCCGAAGCTGAAATTCGACAACTACAGGATAAAAATGCCAAGTCGGACCAGCAGGTGAATACTTTAAGTGAAAAGGTGGTGCAGCTTGAACATGAATTGCAACGACTTCAAGTACGAGTACAAGATAATGAACATGCGCATCATCAAAGGGAATTGCAGGTTGATCAGCTCCTTGCCCGTCTGACAGGGCAAGTTGAGGGGTTGCAGGGTACAGTGAGTCAGGGCCCGCCGCAAGACCCGAATGGCCCACCACGAGTACCCCAAACAACCGTCAACCAGGTGCAACAAGCGGTGTTGGATGCACAGCAAGCCTTGTTGGTGGCGCAACAGGCACAGGATGCCTCAACGGCTGTACAACGTCTATCACAGCAAACTCACACTGCTGTGCAGCAGTTACGGGTGGAGATCCAAGAAGTACGTGGCGCGGGCGCGGCGATTTCTACTGAGGTACAACGCTCGGTCGAGGTTGCCAGGGCTGCCCATGCCACCTCTGCAGCAGCGCAGTCTGCAGCACAGAGCACATCTGATCAGATGGTCGTTGTGCAGTCCAACATACAACTGGTGGACCAGAAAATCAAGCAGTTGGAGTCCGCTAATGGTACGTGGGGAATCGTGCCTGAAACCGGGACACTCAGCGGGGTCCAGGACATGCTCGGCCAGGCCAATGCCATGCTGGCTGAGCTGAAATCAGCGGCTGAACGGACACGTCGGAGTGCCGCTGATACCACACACAGCTCAATGGAGGAACGTCTTAGGGCTGTTGAAAACAACCTGAGGTCTGGCCCCGACACTGCCCTATTCACCACCCATTTGGAAGGTGTACAACGAGATGTACATGGAGTACTGACACAAGTAAAGACACATGCTGATCGTGTTGCGGACCTTGAGTCTGTTTGTGAAGGGCATGCAGGGTTTGCCCAGGATCAGCGCAGGGCAGTTGACGACCTGGTTGCCCGGTGCCAGGGCATGCATGATGATATGAGGACCAGGACAAGTCCGGAGTCACATTCATCGTCACCGCCACCGCCGCCACCGCCTCCACAGCCAACTGGGGCTGGATATGGTGGGGGTCATGGTTAACGCGACGGCCGTGGTGATGGAAATGGCAATGACCCTGGTGACCATCCTGGGTGCCATTGGAGACCACCAGCAGCTGCCACATTCCCACAGGCCCATCAATATGTCGAGTCCATGCGCAAGGAGGATGATCTTTGCCAGCTTGCTCCTTTTTTGGATGGTCCATGGTTCATTCCTTCCAGGGCTGTTGACCCGCCTCCTAATGGACAACGAAAAAAGATCAGGCCCACGGGTATTGGTGAGGGGTTTGCTTTTCATGAAGTACGACCTTTTATGGTCGCTGTGATGGAGCTACAGGCCCTGCCCCATGAGCAGTCAGGTGCACGCATGCCCATGGCGTTCTTCAAGAAGGATGGCCACCCCATGATTGACGCCTCGACAGTGCAACTGCTGCAGACGGAGTATGCAATGCCAGTGTGGAAAGACCTCGAGGACCAGGAGGAGCGCGAAAAATGGGAGAAACAGTGGAGTCGATGGGTAGGGGTGCGGCTGGAAGTGGTTGATGGTCGTACTCTGGTGGGGTGCTTGCTTGTCTCTATTCCGAAGGCTATTCATGACCACTTCTTCGAGCGTACGATGCGTGAGGACCTCGACCTGTTTACTCTGTGGAAAGAGATTTTCAGGTATGGGCGTCGATTCCGGAACACTTACAGAACTGAGCCGGTCTGGAAAGGATTACACCTGGAGGGCTCAGTGGGTCCCATGGAGTGGTGCAATTGGTTCACCGCCTGGCTTGAAAAAGGCAGCCAGGTTATCAGGGGAGTGACCAAAATGCAAGCCCATTCTCAGTTGCTTTTGGTGTTGACCCAGTATTGTGAAGTACGGGAAGACATGCCATGGAGGCGCATAGGGGAAAAGCTTTTTGATGACCCAGCACAGCGCGGATTCGGTTACAATTACCTGGAGCTGTATGTCATGGTGATGGAGTTCCTCACACAGACAGAGGACGCACGTTGAGCCAAACGTCATTTTCTGGGTGCAGCACATTCTGTGTCTGCGGTATCTCGGCACTGTTTTACTTGCGGCAGTCCTGATCACATTAAGCCGGATTGTCCCAGGAACAGGCGTCCTGAACAGGCAGAGCAGTCGGACCAGAAGCGAGTCTGTCACAACTGCAGCAAGCCTGGACACTTCGCTCATGACTGTCGAGGGCCAAAGAAATTGCAATGTTATCATTGCGCTGGACCGCATCGGGCTGCGGAATGCCCCAAACCAAGGTCTCGCAGTCAATCACGTGACAGACCTGGGTCTCAGCCCAGGGATCGATCACAGCAACGCGGGCCATCTCAGCAACGAGAACAACAACGAAGTGGCTTCACACCTGAACGACGCACTAGCGTGACGTCTCAGCACACCGTGCGTTCGCAACGCGGTAACACTCCTGCGAGGAGGCCCAGTTCTGCATCACAACGTGGACGGGGTCCGGAACGTAGGACCAGCAGTGCACATCGGGGCACTCCCAGTCCCAAGTCCAGTCCCAAATACTAAAATTGTCAAGGAGGGCAGTTTCTTGGGGAGAGCCACGTTACACACGGACTACGACAATTGGCAGCGGCGTGGTGTCCCAGGCAGCTTGCTCCCCCCCTCCTGACTGAAGGGCATACCCCAGCACGCAGGCCCAGTTTGATTTCACAACCTCCATTGGATTCCGAAGGAGTACCGTATAGCATTGGGAGGTTGCAGTCTTCGGCAAGCTTTGCTGAAGTTGACTTTGACAGCCTGCCGGTGGTGCAGTGACGGCCTCAGGTGGCAAGCAGATCATTGGAAGAAAAACGTGAACTGCAAGTGTCTGTACGATTCCATTTTGCAGGCAATGACGTGCCGTACATGGCGATGCCGTGCATGGTTGATTCAGGGAACCAAGTGATCGTGGTCGCTGGTTTTGAGGTTTTTCCGAACAAGCTACACGAGGGTGCGCCTCGTCGCTTATGTCTGAAGGGTGTGGGACAGAACTCGCCCCTTGCTGGTGGTGCAGTGGGAGTGAATGTGAATTATATGGAGTTGGCGGTTTTGAATGTTGATGGTTTGCAGTTGTTTCAGTGTGCTGACGTTTTTATTTACCTGGCCGATGTGGGGCCTAGGGTTATTATTGGATTTCCTTTTCTTATACGCTACAATTTAATGCTTGTGCCTCAGTGTGAGTATCTTGTACCTGATGAGGTTCTGAATAAGTATTTGAGATTTTTTTCGGCACTGGAGGAGGACGTTTCATGTGCTTTGTGCCGTCCATCCCATCCCTGTGTACATCATTTGTTTGCCCGTCACCTGCAGAATTCCTCTGAGGATTGGAGGCATGAGGTCGGGAGAATCAGGAGTCGAATGAGGCGCAAGCGCCCGAATTCTGTCACGGTATGCCGCTCTGGTGTGGTTTGCACTTTGCGAGCTGAGCCTTTAACGTTAAGTGGCGTGAGAGCTCGCATTCGTGACAGCATCACAGGGGTTTCCTGTGGAGACGTCCAGTGCGGTCAGTCAGAGCCAGAGGCCAGTGACAGCCTGTCACAGTCACAGCCAGGAGTCAGTTGCATCCTTTCACGGTCACAGCCAGTCACAGCTGATTACACTTCAGCAGAATGGTTCGTTTTTTTCATGCTTTTTTCGATGCTTGCTGGTTGTTCAACGAATACACCCCAGCCTGAGAATCGGTTGTGTTACAAGGAACTCAGCTCCAGCGCGTCCGCCCCGATCCGAGGATCACCAGGTGCTGCTGGACTGGATTTGTGTTCAGCCACAGCGTTGGAGCTGCAGCCTGGTGAGATTGCGGTGGTGCCCACAGATTTGGCCATCACAGTGCCTGCGGGTACTTATGGGCGAATTGCCCCACGAAGTGGGTTTGCATCCAAGGGGATTGTGGTGTTAGGAGGTGTAGTGGACCGTGATTATACTGGTAATGTAGGGGTGATCCTTGGTAACATTGGCACTGCCACATTGTCAGTGCAGTTGGGACACCGCATTGCCCAACTGATTTGTGAGTGCATTGCTGTGCCAGTCCCCACCGAGGTTTCTGAATTGGGGACTACAGTTAGACCCAACTCTGGCTTTGGCAGTACAGGTATCACGGCTGTGCAAGTACAGCCTTTGGAGTTACATGAGCCCATTAACTCTGCAACATTTCCGGTGCTTGATGGGAGTCTTCTGTCGCGGTTGGCTTTTCTGTGGGCAGGGTTTCTGCCGCAGATGGCATCATTGTTTTTCTATAGCACTGTCCCGTCTGGTCCTGGGTGTTCCGGGGCTGACTGTAGCAACCAAAGTGATAGGGCAGACCCAGGGTGTTCTAGTACTGCCTCACTACCATCCTGTGCTGTGTCTCTACCCCCTCAATCAGGACGGATTATGGTGGGATACCGAGTCCAACCCGAACAGAGGCCAGTAGCACTGTTTGAGGCGGAGGCACAACAGCTCTTGGATAATTTGGTGTGTTCCGAAGATCCAAGTGGGGAAGCTGATATATTTCACATCCATTATCTCCAGCAATGGGAGACTGAAATCCCAGACTGCGGTTCCGGTAGGACCGGTGAGGTTCAAGGCGACAGGACTGATCACCCTGAAGCCTTGTATCCGGACGACTTCATGGGTGGCTTTGGCCATTCACGGAGTCCCACCGATAGTGTCTTACTGGCACAAATGTGATGAAATTTTTTCCGGGCATGACAGTATTCTCAAGGCCAGTTTTTTTGATACCTTGATGAAACTGTCAGGGGTTGAGGACCATAAGTCCACTGTTTACAACCCCAAAGCTAATGGGAGGGCGGAGCGAGCAGTGCAGTCTATTATTCAGTCCCTGCGTCAAATCATGGAGCAAAAAATTTCTAAAGACTGGTTTCATTTGCTCCCATTGGCCACGTGGGCCCTCAATGATTTGCCAGGGGCTGTTTCGGGTTATTCCCCCCATAGACTTGTCTTTGGGAGGGACCCCATGGGTTTTGGGGATTGTCCCCCCATTATCCCCGAGGATGGCAGTGAGAACGCTGCATCCTTCTTCAATAGACTCATTTCTGAGCGACGCCAGGTCCAGAAAAAGTTGTGTCCGATCCACAAGCGGCAGACACAGAAGTTTTTACAACCACACCCTTTGCAGGTGTTCAGTCCGGGGGATCGGGTTTGGGTGCGTATCCATAAAGATTTGAAGAACAACAGCAACACTACCAAGTTGGTTCGGATTTGGACGGGTCCGGCTGAGGTGTTGGAGCGCGTGGGTACAGGCAGATACAGGGTATATACCCACAAAGGGGAACAAATTTTGGAGAGTGTCAGACTTAAGCCTTACCAGGCACCCATCAGTGGTAATCAGCCACCGCTCCATTTTTACACGGATGCGGAGGAGATGGCTGAGTCTGACCGGTATATTGTAGAGGAGATCCTGGATCACAAGCCTAAGGGCCGGGGGAAGAACAGGGGAACCAAATGGCTTGTGAAGTATCAGGGATATGAGGAGCCTGAGTGGCAGGATGCCAGGGCATTCCTCCACGACATCAATGAGGATTGGATGGATTACAATAAGCGCCATAAGCTTCTGGATAGGCTACGGTTGGACCAGGTTAATGGGTTGAGGTCTGCTGAGATTTCTCGCCTTGTGGCATTTGCCTTTTCCCCGTAGCTGACGCACAGTGGGTACAGTGTGTTCAGCATACACTCTCTCCTACGCCGTTGCAGGGGGCACAGGGAGCACAGCTGTCAGTGTCAGCAGACCCCCCCCCCACCTGCCGTGATTTGTGCGTTCCTATTTTTTTCTCCCTCCATCTCAGGTGGGTAGCAATTTGTCAAGGCTGTGAACTGCATCTGTGGATGTCGCGCAGTTCGGCTCATTGCTGCAGGTAAGTACTGCATTGCATATGTATTATCTCAGTGTGTAAGCCGTTGGGATGCCAGTGGTGACCTTTGGCAGCACTTCTCATCTCCACTGTGATACCAGACTGGTCTGTTACAAATGCTCATTGTGATCTGGGTACGTCTTACCCATGCTACATTTTTTTACAATGTTTTACAGTAGTAAGTAGGTATTTTACAGGTACAGCCTGATGATTTTTGGCCAGCATGGTGAGCAGATCTATAAGTCTACTACTGATGATCCGCTCTGTGGTCCATTAATTCTTTTGTCAGCCTGACGCCCTTTCAGGTGGCATCAAGCTTGGGAGGGGAGTGTAATAGGACCACAGAGCGACGACAGACCAAGGGTAAACACAGGAGGGATGTGGCCTTAGGCACACCAGACCTGTTAGTGAGGCCTGTACATATGTCGAATCTCTGTACACAATAATACACAGGACAGTGCAGAACAGGTTTGTCTGTGGTGATATTGTGACATCTTACAGGAGGGATTATCAAGCTGGCTGTGCGTGCGCTGTCAGTTGGGTCGCGCTGTAATGCACGCCAGCCAACAGAGTACCACCGTAGTGCTAATAGTGTTAGATCTGTCATGCGAAAGCATAGATAGGCGCACTACGGGTGGAGGAAAATTGGTTGTTGCACTGCAACATGTCTTTGCTTTGTAGTCAGCGCCGTGCATTAATATAGTTTCACTGCATGTGATATTGGACGATGCGAGCAACTCCCTGGCTACATGTGTTTCACTCGTACAGGGGTCCACTCTGATTTAGTGAGTCGTTTTTACAATTTTCGACTTTCCTTTTTGCATCTCATATCACATGTGTCCTCATTGCCTTGTCTCTATCGATTTATGGATATTGCTCATTGAATGTCACCACTTTGCCCAATTGCTATTGATTCTTTTGTTTGCCTTCGCCACATATATGTACATACTTGGAATGTACACACCATTTTATTTGCATGTCCTTGTTGCGATTATGTGAACATAATTAAAGTAGGGAGAACATATGTGTGGTGTGGTATTATAGAAAGAAGAGAGAGTCAATGGTTCATTCGTCGGTAAATGTCACTCGTCCGTGCATTCATGCACACATGTTTGGTTTCGAACATGCACATATGCATACATCATTTTGCATCTTCTTTTGGCATGCTTCTTTCTCGCCCTCTCTCAGGGTCTTGCGGATTGAATATTTGGGAATCAAATTACATAACATGGAGATTCAATAATATGGAGATTCAATAAGTGAAGCAGCCTCACGGAGACACTCACTTCAGGTTCATACACAGTTTAGTGTTGTTTGTTTTGTTGCCTTGCATCTTGGTGTTGGGTGACTTGAGGGCAGTTGTCTTTTGGGAAAAGCATTGGAGTTTACATTTGATTTTTGGGTTTGTATCATTCCACTATCCTTTGGGTTTTTCTTTTCCTTGATTTTTTTTAAGATTTCATGAAGAATAGGATCATTTACGAAAGGTCTTATTGCATGGGCGTGCAGCAGACCAGTGCACTGCCCGCATCGCAGGTCGCGCATGCGCATTGTAGATAAATCAAGATCACATTGTGTTGTAAATAGCGCATGTTTTTTTATAAAACATTATTGCTTGTTTTAGGCATTAAATGTCCTGTTTGTTAAATCGGCTGTGATTACCGAATTGTTCTGCATGGTGCCGCCTGAGGGATTTGGGATCTCAGGGTTAACGTCAAGTCGTGGTACGTTACACTTCAGCCCACATGGCGACCCTGTGGGTGCAGCTTGCCAAGGAACTTGAGGGAACCAGAGTGCATAGAGCCTTTCAGCGAGTTTGTAGTCGAGGGGTAAAGGGTTCGTTGCTGCCCCCTGCCCTCCTATACCCCGAAGGAGGGTCCATTTTGGGCTTTTTTCAGCCATAGTCAGGTGGGGTTGAAACAGGGCATTTTGTGCCCCAAACTCTTGGGGGTTATTGGCGGGGCCATGTCTCCGGCTCAGAGAGAAGTTGGGAACAGCAAACGGAGGGGCATAAGGAGCAACTTTGGGTTGGCCATTGGCTCCCGCAAACTCGTGCGTGGCTGGTTGACACGCTCTTCCCTTGGCGGGGATCTAGGGTAAATTCTTGGAAGGTCCGTTGGTTATGTTTAAACCCCT
Organism: Eutreptiella sp. 'Long Island Sound 2002'; assembly: GCA_964036045.1. NCBI lineage: Eukaryota > Euglenozoa > Euglenophyceae > Eutreptiales > Eutreptiaceae > Eutreptiella > Eutreptiella sp. 'Long Island Sound 2002'. The sequence continues at coordinate 59,754,033 of OZ038379.1, forward strand.
GCACCGACACGCCACAAGGGAGGTCAGACCCGGGTATGGGAGATCACATCGGACTGGGTGTCTATTGCCCTGAGGTACCCTTACCCGAGTCAATGTCTTAACCAACCTGTATGTACATACTCTGATATGCTGTTGTTAATAGTTTTGTTTTGTTGCAGGGGGGCAAGGATCCTAGAATGCCTTTGTGAGCACAGTACTTTGCCTAGCAGCTTGTTTGCGTGTCCGCCGCAGCGTGATCCGTGGGAAGCTCCCCACGGTAACGCTTCAAAAGCGTTCTACCGCCGCTGAGGTACCCAATCCCAACGTGCCACCCGCGGCCTTCCAGGAGACCAAGGAGAATCCCGACCCCGTGAAATACAAGACCATCGCGGAGTGCCAAGGAGGACTATGACGTGCATGAGTCCCTGCAGCACCTGCATCAACAACAGAAGGACTCTAACATCTACGAGTCCCTGCAGCACCCGAGTCAAAAACAGGAGGAGTCCGACATCTACTAGTGTTTGCGGCATCCGCATAAACAAAAGGAGGACTCTGACATCAACGGGGCCGTGCAGCTTCTGCACCAACAGCCACAACCAAGCCCCATGGCGAACCCCAGGAACGTGCCCTGGAATCCTAACTTGGCCATCATCCTAGGCCTCGTGACGGGGCTCGAGGAGAGCTTGGAGTTCCGCTACTTCCGGACTTAGGATGGCGTGCGTGCCCCTTAGTACGGTGAGATCCGCAAAGAGGTCCCTACCTGTCGCGACATCGAAGTGGAAATCCAAGTCGTGGCCTACCAGTACCAGTGGCAGCGGAAGCGGTGGCGTGTTTGGGGTGACAGCCGACAAACAGCTGCCCGCCTTCGGCCCCAACCTCCGCGAGGCAGACAGGCCGGCTCAAGAGCCGAATACGCCCCAAGGAGCCAACAGCGGCCACCACTCTGGTTCCGTCACCTTGGGCGACTTCATTGCGGTCGCGCGAAGATCCAGGGAAACGCCCCGTCCGCTGCCTCTGAGGCGATCAGGCCGGAGAAGTGACGTCCACGAGGCGCAGTGGCCCGCGCTTGCGAGCGCATCTTCGGCGTGCCCTGCACCCTCTGGGTTGCCCAAAACTGGGCCGCAGAGCATAATGCCGTCCTCATCCCCCAGCAGCAGGCGGCTGAGTGGGAGCGGGGCATGGCAATCCACGCCTCGGCCGTAGCAGCAATCCCAGCCGCGGTCACGGCCGGAGACGCACGCCAAGCGGCGGCTGCCAGGCAGAGGAGTCAGGCGGAAGCAGCCGCACGGGAAGTGGCCGCTGCTCACAAAGCCCGCGAAGCCCAGGAGGCCATTGCCAATATGGAGGCTGAGGTGGGGGCATTGGACGGGCCCCTAGCCCAAGAGAGGGCAGCGAGGTTAAAAGTCCATGAATGACCAACAATTTCTCAAAATATTTGTTTCATATGGAGCAATGGTATTATTCTTTATTGCACTTTTAGTTGGGACATTAGAGGAAATTTTATCTATGGAACTTGATCACTTCCAGTATGGGTGAAAGAGACTTGATGGCTTAACTTTAATTCAAAAGAGGGCTTATCTATTGCATTATATGCCATGAGTTATTGTTTGTTATTCCATTGTTTCTTCTTCGAACACTATTTGTATTATAGCACAACATGGGTGTTGTCCTTTGCTTTGTCTTTTTTTTTTGGGCTAGTCTCATTGAGATTGAGCTGTTCAGTAATCTGCATTTTTCTCCAACATATGGTCGTTCTGCAGACAAAGACTATGATTTTCAGACTCAGCACAAAATTCCGCATCTATATAGTGGTCATAAGACTATTTCATTTTTTTGACCATTTTTGCCCCGTGAGCGCGCCGCTTCTACTATGGGCGATTCCTACTGAGTTCTGAGGTCATCAGGGAAGTTCCAACTGAGTTCTGCAGACATAAATTCAATATTTCCTGAACTACAGAAAACTCCTGGGAGACATTCAAAGTAATTTTGTATGTTTTTTTTTATCATCGGGAAACCATTTTTCTTTGGTCTGTTTGACTATCTTTGCAGGAAGCCTGATTTCTGAGATATACCATTTTTGCCCTGATCTGCCAGTCACTGTTCACTGTTGCAGAGTGCAGACTGAAGTCGCTTTAAAAATCCTGAGTCCTCCCGATGCATATGTGCATGCATACGAGCAAACACAAGGCCCAACGTTCATATATCACCTCTATACCACCTCTTCCAGCCCTGTAAGGCCCTCTACATGGCCTCCATAGACCCTAAAACCATGAAGAAGAGTTGTTTTTGGCCAGAAAGGTGTGAATTTCTCAAAATCTGTGCCTGCCAATCTGGATTTTATTAGGTCAGCAGCAAGGTATTGATCTCGGGGACACGCTCCTGCCTTTACTTTGCTTCCAACAGCGAATAAGAATGGACTTTTTGGCGATTTTCTATTGCGCACGGCGGTCGGGAATCTGAAACTCGCGTACGCGGCAGTTGTTGACAGTTGATCTGCGGCTCCAGCTCCAGCGACAGCATAATTTTGTTAAAATTTTGAGAAAACACAAAAACAAAAGTACTCCTGTGTACAGTTTGATATCGCCGTTCTGAAAATGCATGACTTCAAATTTTGGGAAAAAACAGCTGCTAAAATCATAGGTGCATCACCCATTGTTTGTCTGTTCATTGTACAGCCCCATCAAGTTCTTTATTCATTTTATTCATCCGGATTCTGCTCGTCTTGGAGTCTTGGTCTTGTTTTATTTTTCAACCAAAATCTTTGAGTACCTGAAATGGAGCAGGAGCAAACACCAAAGCAAGTGCAACCAGAGGATACTGAGACTATTCAAATAGAGGAACCAGTTGCAAAGCGGGAATTTAACAGTGGTAGCAGAGGTATGGATGCTACTGTGCACGATAACGATTCCACATGTCGAAGCGTCCATCTCGCGAGTTCTAGCAACGTTGACGATCAACAAGCGTCACTGGGGTCTTTCGTTCACGGAGCACAAGAAGACGATGGGGCGAATCAAGAAGGGCAACGTTTAGCTCAATCATATGACAGTTTTCAACCCATGGGAAAACAAGAATTGGATTCTATTGGTGATCCTTATGCTTTGTTATTGGCTGGCTTGGTTGAACGCGAGCGCCTTTTACACGTCGAAGAAGAGAACATGCAGAATTTCTTTTATTTACAAGAGACGCTTCTTTTCAACAAGACTGCAGCTTCAATTGAAGAGAGCGACGCGCGCAGACCCTTGATCAGTTCGATTCCAGGTATGAGTTCGCCGAGTTTCCCGTCAGGATTTACTACGACAGGTGGTCCTTTCAGTCCGCCGACCATCATTCTGGAACCTACGTCATCACCAAAGGATCGCTGTTCAGGAGACGATCACAGAGTACCTGTTAGGACGTCGAGTTCCGAAGTTGGGCATGATCTCTCCGAGGGTTCTTACGAATTACCTGAGACGAAATTTGCAAAGGAGCTAAAGGATGAAATTGGTGAGCTGACAGAGGAAGAGCACGAAGAAATGAGCGGCTGGCTGGAAGAATATTTATTGACGGATCTCAAGGAGAAAATGAAGCACAAAGCTACCGAAGTACGAGAGAAGCGTACGCGTAAGACACTTAAGGGAAAATCCAAAGTTGAGTTCCACAGGACACTCTCTGACCATTCTGCGGAGGAAATCTTGGAAATCGATGACCCAGTTTTTTCGAAGGTGCTCCAGCCCATTGATCGGATGAACGAGAAGATCGCTAAGGCGTCCGAAGACGTTCGGCATATGCCAACTTCCAGTCATTCACCACCTACTAAGAAAAGTCTCTTTGTTACGAGAGAATCATCGGCTTTTGCCACGCTCACAGAAGTATGTGGAGGTGTGAACAAATATGAGTGGTCGGATGACAGTGAAGAGGATAGGACTAACGCGCTGAAAATGGAAATTCCACCCCTCGATGGGCGCAAAGTGGAGAGGTATGCAAAAAAATTTGGAAGATACCTGGTGCTCACTGGCAAGGTCAAAGCCAAAGATCGGGTGAAAGCTACCCTCATCCTTCAGGGCATCAAGGATCCTGTACTTCAAGAAACAGTCTCCAAATTGCTCAAAACAGCCACAAGCTTTGAGGACCTTCTGAAACAACTCCAAGACCTCTATCCTACGCTTGAGACAGACCTCTCCATTCTGGGTGAGATTTCGAAGGTGTCCCATTTAGCCTACGACCCGAAACCGGAGCAAGTGGTCAAATTGTTGGAAACACTGGAAAGGCTGTTCGACAAGTTGAACCCGGGAGTTATGACAAAGGAGCGCAAGCTTATGGAACTTTATTCGAAGGTCAATGATAAACTATTCGTTGAGTGGACCAAGGACGATAACCTCTTTGCGGGCATGCAATATTATGGTTCATTGAAGGATCTCATGAAGGAGCGCGCACAGCTTTCAGTTGGTTTCAAACATCTTGCCGCTTGTCCCGGTTCCGCATCCAGGCGCACTGCTTTGAGTCGATATAAAGGAAAGCAGAGAGATAAGGAAAAGGACATGTCTTTCTCTGGAGGACCATCGTCTTGAAGTTCCGCTCCCAAGGCGGACATCTCCGAACTCCTCTCCCAATGCCATTCTCTGATTGCAGAGCTAAGAGTCTCTGAGAGAGAAGGCAAGGGTGACAAAGGAGGAAAAGGCTCTGGCAAAGGAAAAGGTCACGGAAGAGGAAAAGGCCAAGGAGGGGGAGGAGGCAGAGGACAGTTCCTCCACATCGTGTTTATCACCGAATTCAAGGCACGCATCCAGTGTAAACACTGTGGCAAAACGAACCATTATAGCGATCATTGCTTTGAGATCGAAAGAAAACAGAAAGAGGACCCACTCAAAACCTTCCTGATCCAATCTGGTGTCAGTGAGGAGGCAGCCCAAAAGGCAGTGGAAGACGCCAAGAAGAAATGGAAGGACCAGAAGCAAAAAGGACCAAAAGCTGGCCCAAGAAGGAAAGATGCATCTGGCCCCTCTGCAGCAAGTGCTGGTGCTGGCACCCCTCAGCAGAGAGCAAACCGATCAGGGAGGACACTGAGAGAAGAGGAAGAGAGATCTGGCATTTTCACAGGTTGAGAAAATCGTGGACCTGCTTCGAGCCGCTGTCAAAGACGGTCTCACGTTGTGACTACCCGTGGTTCTGCAGGAGGAGATGTGTGACGCTGTTTTGGATACTGGTGCAACCAATTCCATAGTGGCTTCATCATTGGTGTCAGATCCGAATCGCAGGGGTTACTGTGCAGTCAAGGTGGGAGATGGGCACTACACGTACAGTGAAGGAGAAAAATCCGTGGATGTGTGCATGGGCAATTTCAATCTTCCGCATGTTTGTATCGTTCTGAAGACTTCAGCTTTTCAGGTATGCTTGGGCATTAATTTCATCCGTCAAAACGCCAAGACAATTCTGGGTTTGATTTTTACTCCATCAAGACTCATTGTCAAGAATGCAGAGACTGATGAATCATCCTTGGTATCGTTATCTGAGAAGTCCTGTCAGAAGAAAGAAGGAAGCGTATTGCCACCTGCACAATCCTCTTTGAGAATTTCCCAGAGAGAAGCCTACAGTCTGTTACCTTCACTGAGGGAGCAGGTCCTCATCGACCTTGGTGATTGGTGACCCACCGTGAACGTGTACGTCAACCGCAAACATCATACCGAACCGTTGTATTGCACTCCCACAAATTCATGTTATGCCTACAACTGGCACAACTTTCAGTTATGCTGGGCCAACCCACCGTCGTCACACTTCGAGAAGATGGTCACGAAGGCCGTGCTCGATCGAGCGCAAATCGTGGTTCTTTGTCCTGACTGGGGCCGATACGGGGAAGCTGCCGCATGGCGACCTTTTTTGGACTGCATGAAGAAGGTTCGTGTACCTATCCCAGATGTATCCCTCTATCTCCCAGATGGGGCGACCAACCCATTACCAGCCCGACGCTGGGGAAGCATTGCATCAGTCATCGATGGCAATGATTGTGATATTTCGTTAGATGAACCGAATCCCCAAGTGGTAAGGTTTCTCCTTCGAGTGAACTGTGGTTGAACCCGGTCTGATTTACTGAAGCGATACGGGCACGATACACCTGCAACAACACTGAAGGACGAGTCTGAGGTCCCAGAAATTCACCCTCCAACGGAATCAGTTGAAGAACAGGACGCTGGCGTTCCAGATGCTGAAGTTGACAAGGTCGACATTCAGAGGGAAGAAGTCAGTGAAGAACCTGCAGAAGTGCAATGGGATGAAGTCAGTGAAGACGGCTATTTGGCGGATCTCAATATCGCTCAGCCTCTGAAATACGACCGATTCCCAAGCACCAAGAAAATGATTAAGACCGAATCGAGGATTTACTGAACAAAGTTGATCTCGAAGATTCAGTTATGGGAGGTGTACAAAACTTTACGATGTCGTGTCTGGCCCTACATGCAGTGCAAGAGTATGGCGTGACCATGCAAGTCGAGGAGGACAAGGCAACAATTGCCAACCCACGCGGATGGCCGGTCTCGAAGGACAACTTACGCTCTTTGAAGGAGGACATTGAGCTCGGAATCTTCCCGATATCTGAGGAACAACAAAGGCTAGAGCTCAAGGACAGATGAAAGAGCCATTACAACCAGTTCACGGGCAGGAGTGTTGACGGAGATGAAACACATTTGTTCTACCGATATCTGGATGACGACCGCTTTATTGTGGATGGCAATGACGTTTATCTGGACCTTTCGCCCCTACTCAGTGAGTGTTACTCTGTATCCAGGGATGAGTATGGGAAATCAAATTTGGCAGCCGCAGATGATCACCTTTGATTTTACCGGGCACAAAGTGGCCAAAACCCGGATTCTATCCAAATGGTTGACAAAATTGACACATCTTTGTTGTGTATTAAGCTTGTTTTGAAATTTTTGTGGTTTTTGCCTATCATTCATAATAAGAGTTGACGCATGGCTCATTTTGAGTGCCAAGATCTCATGCACATCCAATATTTCGGGCAAAACAAAAACTCAATTTGTGTTGAGAAATGAATTACTTACTTGTCCAACACAATACAAAATGGAAACCATTGGAATGTATGTAGACAACATAGATTGACCCTGATCTACACACGATTCACATCGTCCTTGTGCTTTTTATCTTGCACCATGCAGTTATAATGTGATATGTTCGTCAATACCCCAACTTTTCATAACAAACATTTCACTAAAAAAATCATACAGCTGCACGATGCACATTCGAGCTTCAAATATTTCGAGGAGAACATCAAAAGGTTGCCTTCCAAAATTCAAGAAGTCCTAAGTTGAAGGAAAGTAGCTTTTGGACCGTTGATCGCACATGGTTCATGTGAGAAGCTGGTTACCATGGACTTGGAATTGATGGATGAGCACAAAAATACCACAGTGCGTTCAAAGCCATTTCCAGCCAGCAAGGCCGACAGTGAGGAGATAATGCGTCAAATCACTGAATGCATTGCAGCCAACCTCCTTGAAAAATATGAGCAAGCAGAGTATCCAAAACACTGCTCTCTGTGTTTCTTGGTAGACAAACCAGGGGGCAACGCAAAAAGACTGGTTGTCCACTACGGGAAGTTGAACAAGCTCACGAAAAAAACATTCAGGGAGTCTACCGAGTTTGGAACAAGCGCTGGAAAGAGCTGCTCATTGCCGTTTCAAATCCAAATTGGATAAGCGCAGTGGTTTTTGGCAAGTCGAGTGAACAAAACGAGCGCAGGATCTATCAGCATTTATTGCTCCAAATGGTCAAGTGTTCAAATGGAAAGTGATGCTGTTTAGGTTGACGAATAGTCCAGCAACTTTCCAGGAGCTCATGAACCGGGTCGTGGCCCGTATGAAGCTGAAACCTACGGTGCAGGCACTACTGAAAAAAGGAGCAGTCACTGAGTTCTATATAGATGATGTCCTATTGGGGACAGATGACGCTGATGACCATTTACGTTTGGTGGAGGAGTTTTTACGCACTTGTGAAGAATGCAATACCCGCGTGAAGTTGGAAAAACGTGAATTCATGCAGGGGGAAATTGAATATTTGGGTTTCCAAGTGGGATGGAGATGGTGGCGACCTGTGAAGAAAAAAGTTGCCCCAATTTTGTAGGCTTCTATTCGTGATGACAAGACCCGCGGCGTCAAGGACATCAGAGCTTTCCTGGGATCCTGTAATTTTTACAGGAGGGGCATCTCCACTTTCACGTACAGTAGCCACCTTCTCACGGACTTGACCAAGAAGACTGTACGTTGGAAGTGGACACCAGAGCATGAAGCTCAGTTTCAGGAGATCAAGGAAAAACTGAGTTCACTGAGGCTGTTGGGCACACCTGCACCTGACAGCGAGTTCGTGGTCATCACTCATGCTTCTCTTGTGGAAGGCGGAGGTACACTTCTGCAGTCACAACGAATTCCAAGGGCAGCTGCAAGGAGAATAGCGGATGAATTGGGGACAGTCCGAGTCAATCGTAAGGGCTCACTCAAGCACAACTACGATTCACAGGAATTCCATCTCGTACCCATTTGGCCACTGGAATGGGAAATGGTCCTCAACTAGGGCTAACTACAGCACGTATGAACGTGAATTACTCTCTGGAATTTTGCTTATCTCTGGACAAGACCGACTGTTTGGCAGCAATTTCGTGGTGTGGTTATGTGATCAGGAGTCCACGGAGACGTTTCTCAAGGGGGCTTCTCCTGAAAACCGAACGCTGGGACATTGGTGGACGTTTCTGCCTCAGCTGAAGCCCAACATCTACAGGGTACCGGGTCTGAAAAATGAGCTATGTGATTGGCTATCACGTGAATATTTCGATGAGAAATTTCTGCAAGCTCTGAAGCCCTCTCTCAAGAAGCTTTCCAGAAAATGGATGTCCATTTGGATCTCACTATGAGCAAAGCTGAACTACTCAGATCTCTACGGAAGTCTGACAATGTGGAGGAGTATGGAGATGTATTGAAAGCCCGAGGGGATGGATCCTATGAATTGATGGACAAGGAGCTGTGGTCCCTATCTTCAAGTGGGATTCTAAGGAAGGAAGTGCAAACATGCATACCCAAGAATGCGCTGGGCGCACCCCTGCAGTGGACCCACCATGTTGTCGGTCATCCTGGACCGGATTCCTGGCTCTGGGCTTTCGAGAAGATGTTCCACACTCGCCTACTTGACACAGAGTTGACACAGAAAATTGAGAACATGCACAGGACATGCAAGGAGTGTGTCACGAGCACGCGGAAACAACCCAGCGACCGAGGCTTACTCGGCGTCTTACCACTGCCACACATGGTCAATGCACTGCTGTATGTCGACTTCATTGACAGACCCAAGTGTCATAACTACGACTATGCCTTGATGATTATGGACGCTCTGAGTGCTCTCTGCTACGTTGTACCATGCAAGAAGACTGTTGATGGAGAAGGCGTGCTGAAGCTCATCAAACACCATTGGATTCGTTTCTATGGCCCACCTGTGACGAGGATATGACGACGAGCATCCACAGTGACGAGGATATTCGCTTCAAGGGAGACTATGGCTGGTATCGCAACGTATTTGCTTCAATGGGCGTGGAAGTATCATTCTCACAACCTTACCGCCCTCAATCAAGCGGAGTATGCGAGTGTATGACTGATGAGTACCAGGGAGAGCTCCGTATTCCGAGGCAGATCATTAGAACCAGCAATTGGGTCCAGTTGAAGGGCTACGTGGTCATATGTATGAACCACAAGCAGAGAGGAAAATCTGGCTATTCACGAGGAGACTTTTTCCACGGAAGACCTACTCTACGTTTGGACCTACGCTTTCCACACGAAGGCAACGTTCAAGTGGAGGACTGGGTTAAAGAACAAAACAAGATTGCCCAATTCGTTCAAGCCCACTTGAGGAAAGGAAGAGCGAGTCGGTTTGAACGCGTGATTAGAAGGAGGAAACCTGCAGTTTTCATTGTCGGCGACTACGTGCTTGTGAGCAGAAAGAGGTTCAAACAATTGGAGGTACCTAAGGGTGCCGCGAAGGATCTTATGTGGTATGGTCCTTACCTTGTTACTGGAGTCAGCAGCGGCGGTATTACGGCGCGTTGCAGTCCTACTTTGGGCGGCGAAGTGCCTGTTGCCTTTGAGTCCGTGAAGCGCTTCCCATTTGACCTGGTGGATGACTATGGCGAAGACACGATCGAAAAAGGAGACACAGACATGCTGAATGACGACGAGCGAGCAGCGTTGGCGGATGAACAAGACATCGTGGCGAATGAGCAGGATACATCATTCTACATTCAGACTGAGATGGAGAGAGTTGGAGCTTATCACGTCGAACAGATCCTGAGAGGACACTATAGGCAAGGCAGGCGCTTTTTGACGAAGTGGGAAGGCTATGGCACAAACGAGAGCACTTGGGAACCATTCGGTCATGATGATGGGAAGTTGAATCATGTTTTCGGGGATTACTGTGTGGCACACGCACCTCTCTTTAACACAGCGCTAAGGTAGGCTCGGCGGATCAGCAGCACGCTGAAGAAGAAGTCCAGCGCGGAGGAACCCAACAAAGAGACTGGTAAGAAAAAGTGCTTTTCCAATGCTTTGAGGCATACTCTAGTTGTATTAGGGATGCACTGAGCATCCAGGCATTTCTATATTAGTATTGGCCCCACCAAAGGTGGTGATAACACATTTTGACCTATGGAACCAAACACCCAATCAAGATATGGAGTGGACCCCTTAATCCCCGTTCAATGTGAGGCAAATCATCTTTTCCTGAGTTGACTGAGAACTGACATATCCAGGGCAGAGCCTATGAATTTATCTATGTTTTTCCATGAATTCTTAGCTGTCCTAGTGGTATGCACCCTAGGGGGCTGGGCACCTCTTTTTGAGAGGTCCTGGGTTCAATTCCCGGTCAGCCTAGCGAAGTAGGAAGATCCCATGTGACATGGCAGTGACCTCATCGCCACATGCTCTGCCACCTCAGCACATATGGGACCCAAAACAAAGAGTTCACATCTCCTGAGATCGCACTATGGAGATAGAGTGACCATGGGGCAGTTTTCCAGCTCTTTTCCAAAACATTTCAGCTATCTTTGTGAATATGCAATCCGATTTGACCTGAGTTGCAGTTTCTGTGAGCATCCTTTCATCTTTCACTGTTTACACTGCAGCCCTTCATGCTTTGATCCAGACTCTCTTCTCCTTGCATACCTCTGGCTTGGGCTATCCTGGATTGACTGTATTTCAGCAAACAAAAGCTTTTCATCTTCAAAAACAAGCAGCAGGAAACCCTACACCAGCAGCAAGCAGCAGGAGAGGCACAAACACAGTGTTGAAATCACTATAAACTTTTCTGGTGGCAGAGGCAGACTGTCTCTGCGCACCGGCAGCAACCCCGCGCCGTACATCCAGTGCGTCGAGTACAGTCACATATAAGCAGAAGGGCGAACGAAGATGGACACAAGGAAGGAGGACGCCGACGTGAAGACAGCGCCTGAGGCACCGGCAAGGCCAGCACCTGGTGAACCTCGACCTGGACCTAGCGCTGTACCTTCGGAGCCCTTACATGGGCCAGTGGAAGTGGCTGAGGACTCGTTGGATGGACTCCAGACGCGCCTTCAGGGCCCTCTCAGTCGAAGAGGTGGTCACTCAGCCTGTGAAGAGGAAGAGAGAGAGCGAGAAGGATGCTGGAGACGAAGCAGACGAAGGAGAGGAACAAGGGCAAGACCTGACGAATGACCCTACCTCTGAAGGCGCACCAAGCGCTTCTGGCCTCCACGCATCACCCTCTCCTATGACGACCGCACTCCCAATTCCAGACCCAGTCGCTGCAACATCCACTCCCATAACCAACCCGCCTATGGCAGAGGGCACAGGCTTTACTGGCATGCCTCCCTACCCCGCCTATGGTATGGGCCCACCTACCACTGCGTTCCCTGAGGCAACTACTGCCAGTGAGCCGGTGGCTTCCAGTTCTGCGCCGCGATGGTATGCGGCTGACTATCACCATCCACTACCCACTACTGGAACCTATGTGGATGTTCCTGGGTATGCACCTGGGTATGCAACCCTGAGTGGGTTGAGGAGAGGACCTGAGTCTCTTGGAGGCAGGAGTAGAGGATCGGGGAGATCCTCCAACAGGTCCCTGACGCAGTCGGAGATCAACGAGGTGCTCCGAGGAGCCACTTCTAAAATCGTGGGCGACCTCACTCAAGAGATCCGGGAGAAACTGGAGCCCCTGATGATACCGCCCCAAGCGTCACCTACCACAGTGGGAATGTCACCCCATCGAGTACAGGCCAACCACCTGGCGGCAGGGCTGACAAACACCCTGGGGAGCCTGAGGAGCCGACCGATGCCGACTCCTGCAGCTTTACCGAGAAGTCCTTTCGTACCGAGAACGGCCCAGCCGCCCTACAGCCACGTGACGAGCTCTACGAGGGCCGAGCTGGACTGGCTGGGGCTGACAGCCTTGAGGGCAATGGTGGACGTGGAGACTTATGGCTCTAGTGATCTAGGCCGAGACCCCTCCGATGATGAGCCGCCGTCGATGACTTCTGCTCCGCCCTCGGAGGACGATGACCCGGAGGACCCCGAGAACCCAAGGGGGAAGAAGAAAAAGAAGAAAAAGAAGACCCCACGCCCTGAGGGACGCAGGTCTCAGGAGGCGAAGGCCATTGCCACCTCCAAGATCGTGGCGAACCTACTTGAGTTCACAGGCAAGGACCTCAGCGAGTTCGCTGAGAATTTTGGCCGGTCTCTCCGATTGACCGGCCAAACCCACGCTAGTGGACGAGTCAAGTGCGATCTGCTCCTGCAGTGCTGCAAGACCAACTACCTGGAAAAGCAGGTCAGGCAGATCGTGACTAACTCCGCCACCTTTGCCGATGTGTTGGTTGCCTTGGAGAGGCAGTACCCGACCTACGAAACCGACCTCTCCATCAGGGCCGAGATCCAGAACCTGCCCGTGCTGCCCAACAACCCCAAACCTGGCAGGGTCCCTGAGGTGTTGGCTGATCTGGATCACTGGGCTGGACGACTGACGCCCGGTTCCTACAGCAGCGACGACCTGCTGTTCTGGTTGGTGGCCAAGCTCCCTCGAGAGCTGTGGGACGAGTGCCGTTCGACGGCGGAGCGCAAGGCTAGATCCCTCCGCTACGAGGATCTATGCGTGCTACTCCTGGAGCTGGCGCTGGAGAAGGAGAGCGACCAGCACTTGAACAACTACCGTCCTGGTGGTGGAAGTTCTGGAGGCCATGGCAAAGGGTACCAAGGGTCCCGACCTGGGCAGGGGACTACCCCCAAACACGCCCACGCCCGTATCATGGAGAACATTAAGGAGCTATTCTGGTGTGATGCCAGGGACGAGCAGGGCCACCTGCAGCATGCCCCTGACTGCGAGCAGCGAGACTGCTTCGTAGTCGAGGGGAAGCAGCAGGAGAAGAACACCTGCGCCAAAGCGAAGCTGCCGGATCATTACAGGTGCACCATCACGTGTGCATTCTGCGGGAAGCGGAAGCACTACGAGGATGAGTGCTACCATAAGCAACGCCTATCGGCGAAGCTTAAGGGTGAAGATCCTGGCAAAGGCTCAGGCAAAGGTGGAGGCAAAGGCAAAGGCAACGACTCCGGCAAGGGCAAGTCGAAAGGACGTGGCCAAGGGCAAGACAAGGGTCAAGGTGGATGAGGAGGAGGCGCTAACCGCCAGCCAGACAAGGACAACAAGAACAAGGACAAGAACGGAGGCAACCCCAACCCTAATCCAGGGGGGAACTCCGAGCCCTCTATTTTTTTTGAATGTTCTTAACCGCATCAACGTGTTCTGGGGCTGACGTCCCCCAATGAAAGTATTTACATCAACATATAAAGATATGTACACGGCTGCTCTGATGGTAAGGTTAGATGAACGCTGATTTACCCTGTGGGGAAGGGGGGAGGTTCCGGAAGGGGCGGAGGGCTGAAGGGGTCGAGAGGACGAGACAGAAAATCGCTGGATGGGCGGAAAAAATTCCGGATGTCCCGGGAGGTGTTGGAGTGAGGGGGGGCAGGGGCAGTCGGGCCTGGGCACCTAGTAAGGGTGGGCCTTGAGGGGAGAGGTAGGCGTGTTTGACGGTAGCGTGTCTTGGAGCTTGGGGGTGGGAGGGGGAGAGCGGTCTTGGCGCGCTTTGGGGGCGCCCAAACGATTGTGGCCTGGTGGGTTTGTGGTGATCGATGGCGTTTTTGTGGTGGCCGTGGGCGTGAGTGCTGAGGAGGGCGGGGAATGGCCGGAGGGGGGGGGGGCCGTGGTGCGGATGCGCGGTTGGACGGGCGTTTGGAATTTTTCGGCGCGCGGCGCGTGGTTGGTTGTGCTTTGGCTGACGCTGGCTTGGACGGTTTTTTTAAGGCGTGTTTAGGGAGAGGTGGGGGGTGCTGGTATACGGGGCGGGTCCGAGGGGGCATGTGGACGGAGGTACTGAACGCACCGTGCGAAGCCGAGAAGGGGTTGAGGGGGTTGGAGGGGTGCGCCCAAAGTATTGGGTCCCAAGGGAGAGGATTCGAACACAGCCAATCATGTGCTTGGTGGACAGCCTTGTCCAGGCGCTTTACGCGTTCCTCCAGGGCTAGGCCAAGCATGGCTCTGTGCTCGGCGCGAGTGGAGCCCGGGATCGGCTTGGAGAGGCAGGACCATAGGGACTTTGGTACCAGAGTTCTCATGAAGTTCCTGCGGTCAGCTTTTGAGGGTCCAGAGAGCCACCAGTGCAGGACAATGGGGCTGAAAAGGTTTCCCCAGGAGGAGACGTCCGCCTGGACGTGCTGGTCCAACGCTTTGCAGAAGGCCAGGCATGATAAAGGGTCGAAAGGATGGTGCTGTCCGCACCTGGAACAGTGGTAGTCGTGGAGCATATTGCTCCACTGGTACCCGTGCACATTGTAGCACCCGGACGCCAGTTTGAAAAACAACTCCGAGCCCTCTGGAGGGCAGTCTGGTCCTACCACACGCTCACAAACGCAGGCCCAGCAAGAACAAGGAGCCAAGCTTGAGCATGAAGGTTGTGATGACGGCAACGCTAAGAAGAGGAGCCGTTTCATGAGGATGGCCCGCAAATTGCGGAACAAGGGGTTCGAGGTGACCTGTCCCACGGAGTTCTGACGGGGACGCTCCGGTGGCACCCAAGACCTGGTGTTTTGGGTACGTATCCGAATAGTGGGACGCGAATACCTGGGGGTATTGGATACTGGCGCCACAATATCTATAGTGGCCAAGAAAATTATACCTTGTGGGAGCCTGAAGAACACCATGACCACCGCTGCTATACGTATGGGGGATGGACATGTGGTGCACAGCTTCGGGGACTGTGAAGTGGAGGTACCTATGGGCTCCCGGACTATCGTCCATCGGTTCTATGTGATGGACACTGAGGCCTTCGACTTTGTACTGGGGACTGACTTCTTCGTACAGCACTCCCAGATACAATCCCTGACGCTGCAAGCGCCCTACCTCCTCTACCTGGACCACGGCAGTAGCAGAGAGTCTGTGCCACTGGAGCAATCGGAAGATACCTCGAGTTACCTGAGGCTATCGAAGGAGGAGCCCTCGAACATGATGGCGGCCTCCAAAACTGAGGACTATCAACTATCGGGGGAAGTCCTAGACCAAGGTCTGAAGGAGTTGGGTTACTCTCGAGAAGACCTGAGTGTGGAGTTGTTCGCCAGCGACAAGCAGCATGTACTGGACCTTTACTGCAGCAAGGGGAAGAACTGCAGCTACAAATTTTACTGGCCCTCTTTCGGGATGGCCTACGGGAACCCCAGGTTCAGTGAACTGGGGAAGGTGCTGACCAAGGTGGCCTTGGAACGTTCCCGTATGGTCCTGTGTTCCCCCGATTGGGGAGCCCATGGGGGCAACGAATACTGGCGAAACCTCCTGGACAGGCTGACTATCAGCTCTGTTCGGTTGCCTGATGAGGCCGTCTACGTGCCTCTGGGTCGTAAGACGCCTATTGGGAAACCCAGATGGGGGAGTATGCTGAGCGTGGTGGACGGAGGTCTTACCTCCATCCCCTGGGAGTATCTGGACCCGACTCTGGACCAGGCTATACAACGAGAAAGCGATGGACTCGCCTTGGGTGACTTGAAGGATCGCCTACGACCTCAAGATGCTGTTGAGACTACACCCGGAGGAGATGAGTACGTCGTGACTGACACCAACGCCCCCAACTCTCCCTGCCATGTACCTGTTCCTGATGGAGTCTCTGAGTGTGGACTATATGAGCTACCTTGCTCTATCCACTCAGATGACGAAACTGAGCACGACGCCTTCTTCATGCAGACCTGTGTGGAGGAAGTGGAGAACGCCGAGTACGTCGCCCCACTGAAACCCCTACTCTCCATGAGGGTGGAAGACCCCGTGGACGAGGAGCTGGACCCTCGATCCAGGCTAAGGGAGTATGTGGATTCCAAGAGAAAGTTGGTGGCGAAAAAGCTATGCTACGCGAAGCCTACCCGCAGCTCATGGCCACTGAAGCAAGGACGTATGGGAGACCTATCCCAATTGAAGGAGGACCTCGAACAGAACATCACCACCTGGCAAAGGGAGGTAGATCTCAAGCTTATGAAGAGCGTGTGGGGCGCCCATGTGAGGACCCCAGAGGAGGACGACCTCTCGGAGGAATGTGTATGTGAACCCCCTCGAGCGTGCCTATGTTGCCATCCTCCACCGGAGATGGTTGAACAAGACCTTCTATATGCCTACCAAGGGCTGGAGGACACTACCACGGGCGAACAGTCGGTGGAGGACCACCTCCCGACGTCTATTACTCAGGGGGCAAGCAACTTACACTCTGACGAGGACATGGAGGACAAGATCAAGGTATTGGACCCGCGGGTACAGAAGCTTATAAGGACCTGTCTGGAAGTGTTCGGAGATCTACCCCCTCCAGCCTCATGTGACAAGCTGGTACAGATGGACCTCAAGCTGAAACCCGAGTTCGTGGGTCACAAGATCCGGAGGAGACCCTATCCAGCTCCTAAAGAGCAGGCCGACGAGATTGAGCGACAGATACAAGAATGTATCGACGCTGGCCTAGTCCTGGAGTACAAGGACGGGGACTACCCCCTACACTGCAGCCCCTGTTTCCTGGTGGCTAAACCTGGGTCTACAGCCAAACGGCTGGTAGTGGACTACGGAGAGCTGAACAAGAAAACGCTGAACCACTCAGGGTCCATTCCCAATATGGAGTCTACCCTGGAGAAGATAGCCTCCTGTCGCTACAAGACCAAAATGGACAAGAGGAGCGGATTCTGGCAAGTGGACCTGACGCCCAACGCACAGGAACTACTGGCCTTCATCACCCCTCAGCAGAGGGTGTTCAAGTGGAAGGTCATGCCGTTTGGCGTGGCTAACGCACCCGCTCTATTCCAAGAGGTGATGAACAAGATCTTGGCCATCCTACGAAGGAGACCTAAGGTGCAGGAGCTCATATCCCGTGGTGCCCAGATGGAGGCTCACATCGACGATGTATGCCTCGGGAGCAATACCCAGGATGATCACCCAATCCTCTTTGGTGAGTTCTTTGCGGTCTGCCAGGAGAACCACACACCACTCAAGCTGGAGAAGTGTGAGTTCATGCAGGAGACCATGCAGTACCTGGGGTTTGATGTTGGCTATGGGTGGTGGACCCCAGCGGGCTCTAAGGCCAAACCCCTGATGGATGCCAAAATACGACACGAAGACCCCAAGAAAGGACTTCATGATGTACGCAGTCTCATCCGGGCGTGCAACTTCTATCGCCGCCACATCAAAAAGTTCACCTACACCAGCGCCGTTCTGACGGACTTGATCAAGAAGAGTACCACTTGGCGCTGGGGCCCACAAGAGCAACAAGCGTTTGACGAGCTCAAAGACAAGGTAGCCAACGCTAAGTGCTTGGGCGTGCCTAGGGCAGAAGGGGAGATTATCCTGGTTACCGAC
Organism: Eutreptiella sp. 'Long Island Sound 2002'; assembly: GCA_964036045.1. Taxonomy (NCBI): domain Eukaryota; phylum Euglenozoa; class Euglenophyceae; order Eutreptiales; family Eutreptiaceae; genus Eutreptiella; species Eutreptiella sp. 'Long Island Sound 2002'. The sequence goes on from OZ038379.1 coordinate 59,771,934, forward strand.
GCCAGCAATGTGCGCGGTGGTGGAACGTTGTTCCAATGGCAAGCACTAGAGAAGGAGTAGTTCGACTCGGCCATTTCCCAATGGGGGACGGAAGGTCTCAATTGAGATGGAACCCTCAAGCACAGCTACCCTGACGACAAGTGGTTCCTAGTACCTCTGGGCCACTGGAACTGGAAGTGGAACCAGGCCAGGGGGAACTACTCCACCTATGAGCAGGAATTGCTCGCGGGTATGCTGGTGCTATCCTCACAAGCACGACTGTTGGGGAGTAACCCTGTGGTCTGGCTGTGCGACCAAGAACCGGTCCGCAGTTTCCAGAAGGGTTCCCCACCTGAGAAGGCCAAGCTACGGTGCTGGAGGACCTACCTCAGTCAACTACGGCTGACGGTACACCATATCCAGGGAGTGAAGAACGAGTGTGCCGACTACATCAGCCGCAACAACTTCGACGCCCTGATTGGTGCCCGGTCTGAAGCGCTGGCTAAGGAGGCGTTCAGCCGTATGGACGTCCACTTGGACCTCAACATGACGATGATCCCCTCCCTGGATGGACTCCAACAATCGGAGTACCTGAAGGAGTTTGGGCATATCTACAAGCGCCTGGAGAAACGCCTTGAACCCCTCCTGGTCAACCAAGACCAGTGGAAGAGGGACAAGAGCTACCTCTGGCACCAGGACCGCATTGTGGTGCCTAGTGACAGAGTCCCAGCGCTGCTGAAGTGGACCCATGAGTCCAGCGGTCATGTGGGTGCTGACCGTACCCTGAGGCTGTTCAAGCAGTGGTTCCACACTACGTGGACTGACGACCAACTGCGGAAAACCCTCCAGCCTATCGTGGACAAGTGCCCGTGCAGGTCCTGTAAACCAGGGGATATCAGGGACAGAGGTCTCTACTCGACCCTGCCCATCCCTCACTGTGCTAACAGTGTTCTATACGTGGACTACACGGAGATGCCGAAGTTCGGGGGCTCTGACTTCGCCCTCGTGGTAACCTGTGCGTTGACCAGGTTTACCAGGGTGTTCCCATGTACCAAGCACATTACCGGGGAGGAGACTATTAAGATACTCCTGGAGGAGTGGTTTTGTGTCTATGGGGCGCCCAAGGAGATCAACTCCGATGAGGACGTGCGAGTACGCTCAGATACTGGCTGGTACAAGAGGGTCCTGAGATCCCTCAATGTCCAGGTGTCTACGGGGATTCCCTACTCTCACACGAGTAACCCCCTATGTGAGCGACAGATCCGTGTCCTCAAGGAGAATGTACGGATATGGTGCAAAACTGAACGCACCAGAGACTGGGTGAGACTACTCCCCGTCATATTCTTGATGATGAACTCCAAAGAGAGTTCAGCTACTGGCTACTCGCCCCATGAGCTATTCCTAGGGCGCCCGGCATGGTTCCTACATGCCCCCTGTCCAGAGGACACCCATTCTTCTGTGGGTGAATGGGTCCAAGAGCAACAAGCGAAGGTGGACAAGTGCAAGGCAATGCTCCAGAGAGTGAGGGAGCGTCAGTGGAACAAGAAGAACAAGCACCGAGTACCGGCCACCTACCAAGAGGGGGACTGGGTGCTGGTGCACCACAGTCGACTACCCGCCTGGCCACACTCTACCAGCGATGACCCATACTTCGGGCCGTACAAGATTCTATCAGTGGATGGACACCGTATCACCGTGCGGTGTTCTCTCCGTCTAGGGGGGACCCTGGTGTGCGCTGCTCAACACCTGAAGCGCTACTATGATCCTGAAGACCTCTGTGGGGAGGAGTGGGAGCTGAACGACGAGGAAATCGCCGCTCTGGACCTACAAGGGGCTGCCAGCCCTATGGAAGTTGAGGGTGAACTCCCCGACATGAACGCCGAGGAGATGGCTAAGGAGGGCTTCTACCTGGTGAAGTCTGTCCTACGCCACCGGTATCGCCAGGGTTGGCGCTTCCCCACCCTCTGGGAAGGGTTTGGAGTCGAAGAGGCCACCTGGGAACCCTTCTCTGCGTTTGTTCTACCTGAGGGACGCCTAAACTCAGTTCTGGTTGACTACTTGTCCCAGAACAACCTTGGTGAGTTGCTGAGGCTCGCTGAGACGCTTGCCTCTAAAGCTAAAGCTAAGGACTGAACCTTACCCTTACCTGCCAAAGCGTATGTGTGAGTGTGCTATTCCTAAGGTCCTGAGAGCAAGCCGCAGAAGTGGTGTCCTAATTATACCCAAGTCTGCACGCTTGCTAAACCTGGACGGTTGGCTTATTGATGCCAAGGGGTACGCCCCGGGTCTCCCCTCCCCTAAGCGCCCAATTTCTGTGCTGGCGCAAAACCTTTGGGGAATACCCAGCGTACTAATCCAGGTATTGTTTTCCCTACCTATCTGTCTACTACAGAGAGGGGTGGCCAAAAGCTATGAAGGCATGAAAACGCCGTTTTGCTAAGTGGCCAAAACACTGACCTAACCACTGCCACAGCCCACCAACCCTGCTAAAATTGCAGGAAGCGGGTGGGACAGTGACACACGCACTACAGGTCCTACACACCCTACAGTGGCACCATCCTGGTGGGCGAGCACTGCTGCAACTGGCTCAAGCCCCGACTCAGGACTACCACTCCTATACGCACACTCTACTGGGTGTTGTTGAAGAACATGTCGTGGGTCCTAACGATCCTCCTGTGAAGAAGACAAGAGAACACAGCGCTGCTAAGCAACTGTGGCCTAACAGGGGACGCCACGACGCGTTTCCCCTGCTAGGGCTTGGAGGGAAGAGGTGCTCTTTTTGCGTGCACGGCGCAGATGTCGACGGAGTCGGACTCCCTGCTCTGCCACAGGCAGAGGCGGAGTTATTTGTTGGTGTGATCTGCGCCCTTGTTTAGCAGGGCATGAAAAAAAAAAGGTATGCTGCTGCACCAATCACCCTACCTGCCCACCTGTAAAGCAAAGGCAAATGAAGGGGTGTTTGCGGCGGAGGAACCAAGCCACACTCCACGTATTATACGCTTCTCAGTGTGACCTATAATACACTGTCCGCAAACACGCTGAAGGATCAGCTCCCCTGTCAAGCAAGCAAGCGTTAAGGGACTCCTCAGGTTCTCTTAAAGAACGTACCGGGGAGCCCCGGGGTAGCCTAAACAAGGTTTACCGTGCACACTTCGCGTGGCCTACCCTTTCATGCGTGTGTGAATGCACGAGCATGCACGACTGTCTTGGGCAAACCTGCCCATCTTAACCGCAATCACGAACTCCATCAGGGGGTGGCCCCACCTGGGCGTACCTACCTTACCTACCGCTGGAGAGTGAAGCAAGGTGAGGAGAAAAACGGGGCGCAAGCGAAGAACGTCGCTATGCACTTGTGTGTATGTCTAATCACCCTGATCTGACCTCTAATCATCTGCAATCCTTCTAATCAATCTTTCTATCGCGTTCTATCGTTGTTAGCGCTGCTACAAGACTCGTTCACGGAGACACGAGACGAGCAATGTGTATGCTGCATACGAGACGAGCACACCTGTAGTTTATACCTGATTCATTGAAGTCTTTTCGTTGATTTTCGAATTCTTGGATTTTCGATACTTCTATTAGTGTGGGTGGAATCTGTATGTTTATTTATTAATGTGTGTCTCGTCATTTTCAAGACTACGTGAGACATACGTTTATAATGCCATTATTTCTGCATTTTCCGGCGCTTCGCTAGGAGCCGCTCCTGCGTGCCGCCTTTTTATGCGTAGGAATTTCTTGATTTAAAAAATCTAGAGATGACTATAATTTTTAGAAAAATGTGCTTCTGATGCACAATTGGATTCTGCTCAGGTGTGTTGTCTTAGAACAATTCTAGGCCGTCATTTGACGGATTTTGGTGTCGTCGCTTCGCTTTTGCGTGGATTCGTCCATAATTCTCCCATTCCTGCCTCCGCAGATACCCACGCGCAGCCTCGCTGAGTAGGCCGTGTTCGGGCCGAAACGCAGCAGCCTGGAGAGACTGAGCAGAACCCAAGACCCCACCAAGGGGCAATTTAACTTTTTTACAACTCCCTTCACCCTAAGACAGGTCACAGGTCGCCAGCAGGCTTACGAGAACCCATGCGAGTGTGTATATTGTGTCTTGCGTTGGG